>JBANSL010000006.1:81565349-82820349 GCA_037127255.1 Persicaria tinctoria
ATACATATATATACATACATACATACATACATACATACATACATACATACATACATACATACATACATACATACATACATACATACATACATACATACATACATACATCTATATATATATATATATATATATATATAGGGTGAGGTTAAAGTGAAAAAGGGGTTTAAGATGAAAATTTCTCTTAAAGTGAAAATGAAGTAAACTACACGCGTGGGAGAAGCAGGCAAGCAGCATCGCTCTCGGACTCCCGCACCCACACCCACCTCGAGCCACCTCCGGCCACCAACGACCATCCGCCCTCAATCCCACCCTGGTGCGCAACCCCTGAGCCCTGGCTTGGCTTGGTTCGAGCCCATACGCGCCCATCCTGAGCATTCGACGCCTCACGTCGCAGCTTCGCTCGTCGGCCTCCCACGCCACCCACGAGCCACCTACGGCCACCAGCCACCACCTGCTCGAACCCCCTCCCTCGGGCGCACCCCCCGAGACCGGAACCCTCATGGTTCGAGCCCACCCGAGCCTACACCGAGCCCATCTTCCCCAACAACGCTAGTCGGTGCTTTTGGCTCGGAATACCTTCGAAATCCCGATTTTGCTCCTTGTTTCCACTCGAAATTGGTATGATTTCTAACCCTAAACTTTTTTATTACAACTATTTAGATTGCTTGAATGATTTAGGTTGAGATTGAAACCTAGGGTTTGATTTAGGAGCGGAATTTGGGGCTTTTTGCCAAAAGCCAAATTGATTGAAATTGATGATATGGTTGTGTTGTTGGGTTGATTTTGAGCTAATTTCATGTTCATATCATTGTCAAATTGTTTATAGATCATTAGCTAATTGGATTTTAGAATTTTATATTGCGATATGTTTTATAATTTGGGGCTTTTTGCCAAAAGCCAAATTCCTTGAAATTGATTATATGGTTGTGTTGTTGGGTTGATTTTGAGCTAATTTCATGTTCATATCATTGTCAAATTGTTTATGGATCATGGGCTAATTGAATTTTAGAATTTTATATTGCGATATGTTTTAGAATTTGGGGCTTTTTGCCAAAAGCAAAATTGACTGAAATTGATGATATGGTTGTGTTGTTGGGTTGATTTGGAGCTAATTTCATGTTCATAGCATTGTCAAATTGTTTGTGGATCATGATCTAATTGGATTTTAGAATTTTATTGCGATATATTTTAGGTCGGTTAGTTTCTTCTATTTTAGCATGAAAATTATAATTTAGCCTATTAGCTCAATTGGTAGAGCAATGTGCGTTTGCATAAAGATGTGGGTTCAAATCCCACATATGTTACATAATAGACAAGAGCGCAACAATCGCAAATTGTTAATCATGCACATTATAATCTTAGTTATGCACAATTGTATCCTACTTGTGCACAATCCTATCTTACTTTTGCACAATTGTATTATTAGATATGCACAACATAATGTTACATTTGCAAAACATAGTGTTATATTTGCACAACTTAAAGTTATATTTTGCACAATATAATGTTATATTCGCACAACATTATATTATATCTGCACAACGTAACATTGTATTATTAGATATGCACAACATAACGTTACATTTGCAAAATATAGTGTTATATTTGGACACCTTAAAGTTATATTTGCACAATATAATGTTATATTCGCACAACATAATATTATATGTGCACAACGTAACATTATATTATTAGATAGACACAATATAATGTTACATTTGCAAAACACAGTGTTATATTTGCACAACTTAAAGTTATATTTGCACAATATAATGTTATATATGCATTATATCATCTTATTTGTGCACATTATCATTTTATTATTGCACTTTATAATCTTTTTCATGAACGGGAACACAAAAAAACAACAATAAATAGCTTATGCGGGATTTCGAACTCGAACATTTGTGCATGGGCACATCACTATACCATTTTTTGAGCTAAGATGCTTTTAATGGCACATGTTGCATTAAAGTACAAAACTGTCACAAAATAGTGGTCCATAAAGAAATTTTTTGGTATGACACATTATGAAAATGCACATTTATTGTATTATTTGTTCACTTTATATTTTGTAATCTCATCTTTTTCCCTTTTTAAAATAAAGACAAAAACTGTAATGTAACATTCTTGTTGTATTTTTTTAATATTATAGTTGCACCTAACAATATTATTTCAAATAAAAATTACGGGCTAAAATCTGTAATTTTCATAATTGAAATAAGGGCAATATTCGTATGAATGGAAAGTTTGGGGGGCGTGTGAAATTTACTCCATAATTAGGGTCATTTAACCATTTTCCCATTTACTCATAAAATTAGGCCAATTTATTCATTACTCATTTAATTAGGCCCATTTACCTTTAAATTAGGCCAATTTACATCCAAATTAGGCTATTTTCACTTTAAGAAGAATTTTCATCTTAAGCCCCATTTTCATTTGAGCATTTACCTATATATATATATATATATATATATATATATATATATATATATATATATATATATATATATATATATATAGGGTTGAGTTCAGGTACGAATGTAGCCAAAAGTGAGAAAGAAAGAAGTAATTTGATTGGCTCATCCGCATCCTTTTACGTGTGTGTTTAGTCCTCTCAGGCGCTTTGCTTTCTCTGGCGCGTTCTACCCACTCTCTTCTCTTCTTGCTGTAATCTGGCGGCCTTCCTTCCTTATTTGCTTCTTCTCTTCTTCCCTTGATCTTTTCTTCATTCCTTCGCCATTTGATTCAAAGTCTTCCAGTAATCTGGCCTCCCTCCAGTATTCTCGTAATCAGGCCTCCCTCAACTCCGCTTTGCTCCCGCCGACGACCTCTAACCTCCACAGCCGATGATTTTCCGATCCCTTCCCTATCCGCCACCACCTCCGGCGTATAGTATCGACTCATCTCTAGCTCCCTCTATCGATCGAGCGCAATCGATTGAGTCTAGGTTTTGGATTTACCGGATTCCCCGTAGGCGGCGTCGGCGGGGGAGATCTTGGAGCTGACGACGGGGGTGCCGATGAGGACGGCGGACTCGTCCTGGTGCGGGAGTTGCTCTTTTGAGAGTGTAAAGAATAAGCCCTCGGCGAGCACCGCCGACGAGATCCACAGTTAGATTTTGACCTGCTCTCTCTATCACTTAGATTTTGGCTGTTTAGATTGGACATTCAAAGCATAAACTCTTAAAATTGGAGATTACACTTTGGGATTCCTTCCACCCTCTCTATCCATGGTGTCCGGAGGCTTCGAGTTGGGGATTATAATAGGAGTTGGAGATAACCGGCGTCACTCACTGTGCAATTTGTGTTCTGATTGCTTGAATGATTTTGTGTGAGCTTTGTAGTGATCTATTTATTTGATTGTGTTGAACGATGGGGTTGTGGATTCGTTTGAGCAGAGAAAGACTAATGAGAGGATCAACAACAGGCTCGCACTTGTGATGGTGAGTGGGAAATACACCCGACCCATTTGAACCATATAGTGTGGGAGGTCCAAACCGTATAGTGTAAAATGTCTGAACCATACCGTTCAAATGACCACTACGAGTAAAATGAATTTAACCATGTGAAAAGTAGGGTCGAACTATATAAATAGTGAGGTTAGTTAATTTTATTGTAATTAGTTCAGCACATATAAATAGAGAGTGGTTCAATAACTAAAATATATAGTGGTTCATGAATTAAATTGAAGTTGTTCATCAATTTTATAGTAACTGGTTCAGCCCATATCAATAGCGAATGGTTCAGTGACTAAGTATATAGTGGTTCATGAAGTAAGTAGAAGTTGTTCATCAATTTTATAGTAACTGGTTCAGCGTATATAAATAGAGAGTGGTTCAATGAATAAGTATAAAATGGTTCATGAATTAAATATAAGTGGTTCATGAAGTAAATAGAAGTGGTTCATCAATTTTACAGTAACCAGTTCAGCACATATAAATACAGCGTGGTTCAGTGACTAAATATATAAGGGTTCATGAAGTAAATAAAAGTGGTTCATCAATTTTATAGTAACTAGTTCAGCACATATAAATAGAGAGTAGTTCAATAACTAAATATATAATGATTCATGAATTAAATAGAAATAGTTTATGAAGTAAATAGGAGTGATTCATCAATTTTATAGTAACTGTTTCATCAATTTTATTGTGTGGTTCAGGTCTTTTGTACTGTATGGTTCAATTCATTTATACAATATGGTTCAGACAATTTATATTATACGGTTCAGATACTTTTAGCCGAGCAAAAAATGAATTCATACTTACAAAATAAATCATTTACACGCACTATGAATTCTTATTTCATTCATTTCTAATTTCTTGTAGATTTCTCATACTTCAAATTGTGTAGATCTTTACATCAACAATAACTCATTCCATCCTAGATAAATTCCATTTTCGTCCCTGCCCAACCTTTCGAAGAACAGTCACTGGCTCTTCGGTCTTCAGTCTTCAAGCTAAAAACGTCTTTGAACCATAATACTATTTAACCATCTTCCTCTCTCTCCCTTCCTTGCTATTATGAACACCCAACCAAGCTCGCTCCCCTGGAGGCTCCGCCGCCTCGTTCAATCTCTTCCGAAGACTTGCTCCGAGGGCTGCCATCATTCCTCGCCTCTTCAACACACCGACGAATGTGAAGCCTGAGCTCGTCGAAGCACCACCGATGGTCGTGCCGAGCCTCCAGAACTGAGAGCTCGCCATCGACTCCTCGAAACTGCCTCTCCCATTTATGCTTCGATCTCGACTACTTCTCCCTCAAGCTCTTACCTTCCTGGTCCCCCCCCCCAACCTCGTGGTCTCTTGACAGATCGAAAGGGGCGTCGATGGTCTCTAAAACTGCTCACCGAGCCAAATATTTAACAGCGCCGCTGCTTGACGAGGTTGAAGACTGAAGAGGAGTGTGCGCGTATTGTTCACCTAAAAAAAAGCGCGTATGAGTTTTTTTAATTAACCAATGAGGTTACTTCTTTCCTTCTTACCGGATTGGATACTTCTCACTTGAGCTCTCCCATATATATATATATATATATATATATATATATATATATATATATATATATATATATATATGGGTTCAGGTGCGAAGGGTTGTTAGGGTGAGAAGGAAAGAAGCAATTTTATTGGTCCATGTGTGCAAAAGTGAATTAAAAATATGAGACACGTTGCTTCCCCCAATTAATTAGTAAAACTCACCCAAATTAATTACTAACTCTCCCACTCTCACATGTACACGTGCCAAATCACACACAATAACTAATTGCATGCGCCCACTTGCTAATTAATTAGAAATTGTACGTACATGTGAAAAGTGTTTACATGAACTTTTAAAAATAAATTTTTGGAATTTACACTTGTTAAAACAATATAAAATATATATTTTTGGGTGTAATTTAATTTTATCTACACACATACACCCACTTTGTATATGTTTTGTTGAAAAAAAAATAACAATAAGTGGTTCACAAGTTATAAAGAAGTGGTTCATGGTGTTATTAGGATGTTGTTAAGCCCTTTTACTCTTAGGGGGTCGGCCCTTTTTACTCTTAGTGGTTCAGCCCTTTTATTCATAGAGGTTCAACCCTTTTACTCGTGTTGTTCAGCCCTTTTACTAATAGTGGTTCAACCATTTTACTCTTATTGGTTCAACCCTTTATTCTTAATGGTTCAGCTCTTTTACTCATGTGGTTCAACACTCTTACTCTCAGTGATTCAGACTTTTAGTCTTAGTGGTTCAACCCTTTTACTCATAGTGGTTAAGCCATTTTACTCGTAGTGGTTCAACCATTTTACTCGTGTGGTTCAGCCCTTTTACGCATGTGGTTCAGCCCTTTTACTCTTAGTGGTTGAGCCATTTTGCTTGTAGTGGTTCAACCATTTTACTCATAGTGGTTCAACCCTTTTATTTTATTCTTCTTTTATTTTCTTTTGGTGTTTATTTTTTAATTAAGTATTTATTTGTTCTTAAAATAAAATGGTAGATGAACCAATACTATTTATTTATTTCATGAACAATTACTATTTAATAATTGTAAAATTTTCATTCCTCATTTATTTTCTTTTAATGTTTATTTTTTAATTAATTATTATTTTAAAAATAAAATAGTTCATGAACCAATACTTTTTATTTGATAAACCACTACTCTTTACTTCATGAACCACTACTGTATATTTCATGAACCACTAGAATTGATTTTATGGATCACTTCTATTTACTTGGTGAACCAGTACTATTTATTTCATGAACCAGTACTACTTTTTTTTGATGATCCACTATTATTTATTATATGAATCAATACTATTTATTTCAAGTGCATTTTATATTATTTTCTCCTCTTTAACGTAGATTTTTTTAATTTAAAATTTTATTTATTATAGTTTAATGTAAATTTCATCTTAAAAATTTACAAATTTTATAATTTAAAATTAAATAAAATTTAATTACAGTAGGTATGCAAATTGGGTAAAACAACTTGCCAATTCGGTAAAACAACTACGATTGAATAAATACCATCACTTGAAAAGTCATGGGGTGGAAGCATCGATTCAACATAACACTATAACAGGCACATTCATTTGTTTTTATTTTTTTTCGATCGAAGGCACATTAATTTGCTTTTTATTTAATTAACCACTACTATTTAATAATTATAAAAATAAAAGTTACATTCTTTTTTTTATTTTCTTTTATTGTTTTTAATTATTTATTTATTTTATAAACCAATGCTATTTATTTGATAAACCACTACTCTTTATTTCATTAACCACTACTATTTAATAATTGTAAATTGGCATTTTTCGTTCATTTTCTTTTGATGTTTATTTTTTAATTATTTATTTATTTGTTTTTAAAATAAAATGGTTTATGAAACAATACTATTTATTTCATAAACCAATACTCTTTATTTGATGAATCGCTACTCTTTATTTCATGAAACACTAGAATTTATTTCAAGTACTTAGCGGTTCAGCCCTTGTACTCTTAAAGGTTCAGCCCTTTTACTCGTGTGGTTCAACCCTCTTACTCTCTATGGTTCAACCCTTTTACTCTTAGTGGTTCAACCCTTTTTACTGATAGTGGTTCAACCTTTTTACACAGAGTGGTTCAACCATTTTACTCGTGTGGTTCAACCATTTTACTCTTAGTGATTTAACCCTTTTACTTGTAGTGGTTCAACCCTTTTACTCATAGTGGTTCAACTCTTTTATTTCATTCTTCTTTTATTTTCATTTAGTGTTTATTTTTTAATTATTTATTTATTTCTTCTTAAAATAAAATGATTGATAAACCAATACTATTTATTTCATGAACCAATCCTATTTAATAATTGTAAAATTTTCATTCTTCATCTATTTTCTTTTAATGTTTATTTTTTTAAAATAAAATAGTTCATGAACCAATACTTTTTATTTGATGAACATAGACTTTATTTCATTAACACTACTCTATATTTTATACTTTATGAACCACTAGAATTGATTTCATGAACCACTTCTATTTACTTGGTGAACCACTTTGATTTATATGTGCTGAATCATTTAGTATAAAACCCCTGAACCTCTCTGTATAAAACCCCTAAACCACTTCATATTTTCAAGTCTCTAGATGAATGATAAATTTACGAAATCCAAATGTTTAATGGCGGTAATTAAAAAAAGGCTAAAAAATATGCCTGTGTTTAATGGAAGGCAATTTCCATTATCTCTTTCAATTGCCTTCCTCACACGATTCTCAGATCAATTTACGAAATCCAAATGTTTTTTAAATTTAAAGTTATCTTATTGTAATTTTAGCTTTAAGCAATTTTTTTTCCTGGCGACCCTCTGCGTAGGGTTCATCAAGCCATCTTTCGGTGGCTTCAAGGTAGCTTAGTCAATCTAATTCTTGCCTACTGTAAAAAAAAAATAGCGATGCCTTTCAGTTGGCTTATATTATAGCTTAATGCAGTGCACAAATCTGTGGCTCCGGTGAGGGAGAGGGAGAGAGATTCTCAGATCTCATGCCACTAGATGCGGGTGGTCGTCTTCGCAGGGAGCGCTTCGACTTCGCGGGGAGCGTCTCATCGCCGGCAATAGATGGAGATGCATCCAGGAGGAAATCCCCGTGCCGGCCAACTGTGAAAGATCGCCGCCGCCGTCTCCCTCTAGGCCAGCTCCTCCGAGACCCATAGCTCATCCTTAACCGCATCAGGCGTTGGCAGCATCGTGATGGCGTGATCGACACCTCTTCCTCCTCCACTGACAACGAAGGGTTCAATTCTCATGGATCTGCCTCTGGATCTTCTTGATCTAGTCCACCGCCTCGAGCCGGTGCAGAGGCTCTGATGTCGGGAACGGAGGGAGGCATCGGGACCCCGGGAGATCGGGAAGTAATCGACGACGAGGGAGGATCCGTCGTGGTGGATGAACTCGGAGCAGTGGTGGCCGGAGGAAGCGCCGGTTGCTGCGATGGATTCGCTGAAGATGAAGGGGAGAGAGAGGGATAGCTTGGTGTAGAGAAAGAAAGGGAGATTAAGAAGATCTGGATGATTGAATCAAGATTCCAGAGGGACAATGGAAATCTAGAGATGTTTTTGGGAGAATAGAGAAAATCTAGATGATTTTCGGGGAAATCTGTCGGGGAGAGGGAGCAGCCATGGAGACTCTTTTTCTTCTAGCTTGTTAAGGCACGTGAGACCTTTTTTCTTTATAAAAAATTTATATCCGTCTCCACTAACCAAAACGCTTCTTTCCTTCTCACCGGAAGGAGTGCTTCTCACATGAACTCGACCCTATATATATATATATATATATATATATATATATATATATATATATATATATAGGGGAAGGTTCAAATGGAAACTCACCTTCCCATAGAAACTGTCTTATTGTGAAAACTTCTAATCTCAACCATTCATTTCAAATTAATGGTTATATTTTGCAGTGGAAAATTTGTAATAAAAATAAACTTTAAGCCTCGTTTGATAAATTCATTGAAAATAATTCCCAAATCCCTACCCTTTCATTCACCCCGTTGAATCCTCCATTTCTGCATCCCACCGGAAAACTCAGAACCCTAAAACACCATCCGGCCTCGCCGCCAAAACTTCATCCCAGTTGATCTCTCTTCAGATCCAAACACATCCGACTTATCAGCCACAAATTGAGCCATATTCTTCCTGTTTCGACAAAAATCAAAGGGCTCCTCTCTAAAATCATTTGCAATCTCAGAAAAATCTCAGTGTCGCTAGGGCCTCTTCCCTTCTCATCTTTGTGACGTTGCCAGATTTGGTACCAATTAAAACCCCTTAAGACCTTCTCTTGCTAGCGACCTTCTTTCCTTTCAAGTCTGCCCTTTCTCCAATCTTTTAATTGTTGGGTTTTGAAAACCATAAAAGAAAGGGTGAAGGCAGTCCAAGAGGTAGATGCGCCACATATGAATGTTGGATACTCGGTTAGGTATCCTCGACTTGGTTTGTGTACGTCGACAGTGGCAGAAATGGGACTAGAGTTTTCATGAACTCCATTTCTGGTGTGTAGCCATGGATAGGAACAGAGGGTGCATATTAAAAGTTTCCACTATAGATGTGTTTCTATGGTAAGGGTTGTTTCCATGTGAACCTCCCCATGGTAAGGGTTGTTTCTATGGTAAGGGTTGTTTCCAATATATATATATATATATAGGGGGTGGCTCATGTGGGAATAACCCTTAAAATGGGAATGTAGGAACAAAAGATTATTCGTGGGAAATGAAAACATTATTCGTCCGAATAGGATAGTTTAGTTTTATTATGTATTAAGAGAAAGTGTGAAAATGAATACATTATTCAGAAATAATTAGTGTTTGTGCAAATGGTGTGAAATTCAAAATATGATTCATCGACCAAAGAAGGACTATCCATAGGAAATCAGAAATTATTCATCCGAATTGATGTTAAAATTATATTATTCGGTTAAATTAAAAAGATTATTCCATTAAATATGATATATTATTCGGTTAAATTTGAGAGATTATTCGGGTTGATTATAAATATTATTCCTATGTAAGATGAAAATTATATTAGTAATATTATTCGGTTAAAATTATATTATTCAGTTATATTATAGAGATTATTCGTATGTAAGAGGTTGATTATTTACGTATTTATTTATTTTGGAATGTTAAAATAGCAATCAATAAACTTGTACATTATTTGGTAAAATAAAAAAGAGTATTTATAGGTATGAGGAAGTTTGAAACAATTATGTATAAAAATTATAGATTATTTGGTAATTATTATTCGTAGATAATTTAATAATCATTAATTGGTTAATTTTGAGAGATTATTCGATAATCTAAAAATGTTCCTACGCTCTCACCCCAAGGGGTGTTCTCATCCGATCCACACTATATATATATAGGGTGTTTGAATAGGTAAATATATAGATGGATTGTAAAGCCAGGAAAAGAGAAAGACGTAAGACCAAACCACGATTCTTACGGAAAAAATAAACACAACGGAACCACACATTACATCCTCATATTTCTACCACAAGTTTCGGACCCACCAATTAAAATTACAACCCTAAGGTCTGCTACCACAAAAGGAAAGCCTAAATTCACAAAAGTAAAGCTCCACAAATGGACCCCACACGATTCTACACTTGTGCACGCCATGTTCAGGAGTTAGGATCTGCTGCACCCTCCTATGCACCCTACCATACAACCATCCACGACAAGAGAAACGAACAGCAAACCCAGGACAAAAAGATCCATGAAAGAGGGAGGAAGAGAGCAAAGGATAGGACCCAGATCCGACCAGCGATGACAAGATCTGACCTGACCATCACCAACACTCCAAAGGAAAGGCGGATAGCACGTCGGAACCGGCCAAGAAGCCACCGGAATCAACCGCAGAATTCACGAGACACATCCACGTCACCCATTCTGAAATTTCCTCAAATTAGTAGTGGAAGACACTAAAAATTTGACAAAACAACTCATACGACCACCCAAAAAACAACGTTTGATGACAAACGCAAAGAGATTCAAGAAAAGTGGGCGGAAGGCGAAGAAAGGGCCAAAACGAGAAGAGCAAACCAAGAGAAGAGGAACCCTCAAAAGAGAGTTTATCTCTCAAGGTTTCTCACTCTAACCCCCAACCGGTTTTATATATATATATATATATATATATATATATATATATATATATATATATATATATATATATATATATATATATATATATATATATATATATATATATATATATATATATAAATATAGGGTGTGGTTATAATGAAAAAGGGTCTTAAAATAAAAATTTGGCTTAAATTGAAAATGGGCTTATTTAAAAAAAATGAATTATGTCCGACCCAATTCAACAAAATGCCCTTGGCGAGCTAACACCAATTATAAATGGAAGGGTTACCAAGGAAACCTTTGGCGAAATAATATGCAAATCAAAAGACCAGCTGAGTAGATGACGAGCTAACACTCTTTCACAGCAGGGAAGAGCGACATTAATTGCCTCAAACCTATCTTCAAAACCCCTATATTCAATGCATAGCTTCAGGCTCCCCTCAACGGTCCACAAGCAACTAGACCAAATCAACATAACTTTCTTTTGGAACAAAGATGCACAACATAGCCCACTCATAGGATGGGATAAAATTTGTAAGCCTAAATCAAAGGCGGGACTGGGAATACGGAAAGCCAAACATATGAACGAAGCTCTCCAACTAAAATTGCTGTGGAAAATGCTGTCGGAACCTGACAAATACTGGGTCAAAATTATTCAGTATAAATACCTAAAGGAAAAACATGTTCTAAATTACTCCAAAAAGGTAACGCCTCTTGGCAATGGTCAAAACTGAGCTCGCTAATCCCCAAATTCATATCAGGTCTCATCTGGTTGGTGGGGGATGGGAAATCAATCAAGTTTTGGACAGATAACTGGGTAACAACGCTGCCCATTATTGACAAAATTGAATCTCAACAGAATCTTAACCTCCTAGACACTGTCAGCGACTACATAATAGTTGGGCAATGGTGGAAGGAGAAACTGGAATCAGTACTTCCTATCCATTTAGTAGAGAAAATCATTAGAATCCCCTTGCCAGCTACACCATTTACGGGTAGACTCTACTGGTGGCCTGACAAAAAGGGATGGTTCACGACATCAAGTGCGTATAATCTTGTATCAATCATACCCCAAGAAACATAAGAGGAATACTCGTGGATTTGGGGACTAGACGCCCCGCCGAAAGTCAAAAATTTTATATGGAAAATAAAACCAAAAGGGCTAGCCACGGCTACCCGGCTAGCCCAATCAAATGCAATCTCCAGCGTCATAAACGCAAATGAGATTGATTGATATTTATAAAAGGTAATCTCCAGCGTCTCATATGCGACATAGATTTTCTCAAAATCAAATGCAATCTCCAACGTCATAAACGCAAATGAGATTGATTGATATTTATAAATGGTAATCTCCATCGTCTCATATGCGACATAGATTTTCTCAAAATGAAATGAAATATCCAGCGTTATAAACACAAAGGAGATTGATTGATATTATAAAAGATAATCTCTAGCTTCTCATAAGCGACAAAGATTTTCTCAAAATCAAACGCGATGCCTGGCGTTATAAACACAAAGAAGATCGATTGATATTTATAAAAGGTAATCTCCAGCGTCCCATACGCGATGGAGATTTTATCAAAATCAAATGCAATCTCCAGCGTTATAAAGGCAAAGAAGATTGATTGATATTTAGAAAAGGTAATCCCCAATGACTCATACGCGATGGAGATTTTCTCCAAATCAAACGCAATCTTCAGCATTATAAACGCAAAGGAGATTGATTGATATTTAGAAAAGTTAATCCCAGCTTCTCATACGCGGAAGAGATTTTCTCAAAATCAAATACAATCTCCAGCGTTATAAACGCAAAGGAGATTGATTGATATTTATAAAATGTAATTTCTAGCGTCTCATACGCGATGGAGATTTTCTCAAAATCAAATACATTCTCCAGCGTTATAAATGCAAAGGAGATTAATTGATATTTATAAAAGGTAATCTCCAGCAGATCATACGCGACGGAGATTTTCTCAAAATGAAATGCAATCTCTAGCATTATAAACACAAAGAAGATTGATTGATATTTATAAAAGGTAATCTCCAGCGTATCATACTCGGTGAAGATTTTATCGGAATCAAATGCAATCTCCAGCGTCGTAAATGCATCGGAGATTGATTGATATTAACAAAAGGTAATCTCCAGCATCTCATACGCGATGGGGATTTGATCAATATCTAAAATAGTGATCTCCAGTGTCTTACATGCGATGGAGATGTTATTGTCAGGAGCAAATGGGATTTTGATTCATGGGTTGCTTACACAGTAGCGCTTTATACAATGAGGGTGCTAGTGTGATAGATTGTCAGAGGGATTTTTGAGAAAATAAAGGAGTTAAAAACCATTGCGTAGTGGACCCTCATATTGAGTAGCCTTTATCTCTTCTTCAATGTCGTAGCCTTCTTTGTCTAGGAAGTTGACTTCAAACCTTGTTTCTCCTTGGTGAGTGAATGATATGGTTGTACTCAGGTCGAGCCCGGGGGACTCAACGAAATCTTTATAACCTTGTGTTACCCACAATGAATGGTAGGGACCGTCTGCAATATGGATAGGGAAATCTTGTAATGTGCGAGTTGATAACAAAATTTGTATTGGTACCTGAGTTTCGAGTTTTTCACCGAAACTGTAGGGTAGCATCATGTGCAGATATTGCTCCTCGCCATCCTAGTAGATTTCGAAAGAGAATGGAGTGTTTGAGCCATGGGTTGCCATTTGTTTAGTGTGGTTGATTGTTGGGCAATGGCTGGTTAGTCCTTTTATAGCAGCGGGGGAGGATTTACCTATTTCGATTCTGAATGTTTTGATAGGTTGCACTTTTTCGTGACTCGAGGGAATGTCTATTGATTTGAAATATGTAGATGGATTAGCAGGATTCTGAACAGATTCTTTCCATGTGTATGCCATGCAGAGTGCCTTAGGAATTTCCGATCCAGGCCCTCTTCCTCGTTCAGTGTACTTAATAAGTGTGGAATTGGTGTTTGTAATTCATTCCACCATTGCCTTTATTTTTTTATCTTCGTAAATGAAGAAATGGCCTCATCAGATTTTGGGATGAGGGAGTTTTGTCGTTCTGTTGATGTGAAGGAGAGGCTTCATCGCTTGGTGAGGTTTCAACCTCTTTAGTATTCTTTGTTGTTGTGTTGTGATAATCCTTATCTAATGATGCTTTGTTTACAACCTCTTCCTTGTTTTTTTGAAAGAATGTATGGTCATGTGGTATCAGATCGTATTTGCTTAGTATCTTCGAGTGGGCAGGAATTCCGTGTTCAAGTTTCCAAGGACCATTTTAACTGTTGGTGGTTGACCGAGGGTTGAAATAATTTCACGATTAACAATGACCTTTGTGCTGGAGCGACAATGGTGTTTTTAAAAAATATAGGGGTGCATTGCTTTAAGGTTCTCGCTCTTGAAGATAAAGAGTAATGTAATTTGTAGAAAATTGAATCGCGAGGCGGTATTTGTGGGTTTGTAATAAAGAAGTTGAATCATTCATTCTGCGTTTTTCTAAATTGATGTTAAATTCTTGGTTTAATCGCGGAGTATTTTGTTTTGCCTTTGTGTAATATAACTGTTTTGAAATAAACTTTTGGAATTCACGCGCAATATGGTTATGCCTTAAAGCAACTATTTCCTTATTTGTCGTGGGTGGTTAGGGTGGTAGGGTGTTTTTCTGACATTTCGCCACGTGTATTGCATGTAGAATACTTTGGGAAAGTTTGGATTGGGGCGATCTCTTCCTGCACCGTATCAATAAATGCTAACAGTGAATGCTTTTGACTACCAATATATATGAGAGCGTGGGGTGTTTTTTGCTACATTGTCTTTTCCTGCTTTCGTTATTTTCTTTACTAGTGCGAGAAACAAATGGCTTTTCCCAACCCGAGGTATCGAGATTTTATGAGGTCTATTGATTCTGAGGAAAAGCTCGAGTATTTGGTAAATCTTTTAATCTTTTAAACATGTTTCTTCATATTTTCGAGTTTTTTCGAGTAAAGGTTGATGTGTAACGGCCCAGAATTATGATTTCCGGGTTACGTTTCAAGGGATGAAACCCCTTGTTCGGATCTTGCAATCCAGGTACGGGTCGAGGTTTCAAATTCAATTTTTAAGGTCAATAATAAAGAGGGATTTCGAATCCTAAAAGCATCGTAGGGCCGTTGGGTACTCTTAACCTGTCCTAGAGACTAACTCGTGAAATTCATTTCAAACGCAAGCAAGGCGGAAGCAAAAATTAAGATACAAAGCGCCGCGGCGGAGCCGGGTCAAAACCAAAACATAAGTGGATGATTTC
The DNA here is from genome assembly GCA_037127255.1 of Persicaria tinctoria. Taxonomy (NCBI): domain Eukaryota; kingdom Viridiplantae; phylum Streptophyta; class Magnoliopsida; order Caryophyllales; family Polygonaceae; genus Persicaria; species Persicaria tinctoria. Next base: position 81,580,747 of record JBANSL010000006.1, read on the forward strand.
TATTTATACCCAGTTAGAGAATTAGCCCGGTTCTTCGATTCGCCAAGGATTCCCCGTCACAGAAGCAAGGGAGCAAACAAGGAGCGGTACCTAACACTATCCACGAAGTCAGGCCCGGTAATCGCCTGCGGGTCCTCTGACCGCGCTGAGGCCATATAACATGCCTATACCTAGATAAAAGGATGACTAATGCAGTACAGGATTTAAATCACATAAGCATGCTTGACAGATATAATAATATGCAGAAAGCTGTAAAGGGCCCAAGACAATGCCAAGTGGCATATCCCTCTCCTACTCCGCCCCCTTTTTCATGAGCGGACCTGGCCAGGACGGTACCCATTTCATCGTGGTGGTGCACGAACCACGGAATCATAGCATGCTCAACATCATAACTCATCACATCATAACATCTCTTGCCCGATGGTGTTGGGCTATCAAATCATACTCATATCGACTCGATCGACTCAGGGCACCCGATGAGGCTGGGCTACCCTATGACCCTAGCAAAGACTCTAGGACTATCACAGATAACGGCCGTTCTGTTTCAAACACACATAGTAACCACATGCTCAGTTCAATGCAATCCTAGCATGATACTACATGACATGCTTTATATGCAACAACTACACATCATATGACACATCAGGCAGGAGGTCCAGGTTACTGAGTAAGTCCCGTAGGATACTTACCTGAAGTCTTCACATCCAATTAACCAGCAAACAAGCTACTCAGATAATCATCCATCGGTCCACAAGCCACTCAGAGAATCATCCAATCACACTAGCAAGTGATAAGCAAGGAACAACTCATCAATACATACTTAATTAACACACAAGTAGGCTTTCAAGTCAACATAGGATTCGACAATATTTTATTCAAATAACTAACATCTCATCATAACCACCATTCTCAATTAACCTTATTCCCATCATGGAACTAAGTTAAAAGTCTTACCAAGATCACCACTCACAACATCTTACTTTAGGTTTTGCTTAACAACTACTCAAGTAATTCATAATTTATCAAATCCTCAAATACTCAACCAAATTCACAAGTTCTCAACATCAAGGATCAACAAGTCTTATTATTCAACTCGCATAATGAATCATTCCCAAGGGATAAACCAATGTAAGTCGACATATGAGAACTAAGGTTAAATTGTAACTAAACCGTATTTTAAGGTCATAGCCACACCAAGTCCACATATCGTAAGTTCACACGGCACATCAAGTTCTCAAGACACTTCCTACATAGTTACACTAGCATTCAACCAATTAAAGGACCTAAAATATTCATAACTCAAAAAGTACAATTACAAGCTTACAAGTTCTCAAGAATATAAAATCCCCATAGAGGTCATATTTGTCGAGTCAATTCACTAGGAAATATAATCAATCATTTTTAAGTTATGAGCCAAATTGAATCTAAAGCCATATAAGAAATCATTCTCCTCTTATTAACTTAGACAAAGCCACCTAAGCAAGTTGCATAATTTATTCATTGACCTTTTAGTTGACATGGCTAAACTATACAAAGCCTCGTTAATCATCAGTTAAATGTTAATACCAGATTAACCGATTTTATAACTCATAATATAACTTTAAATACATAAATTTCAATTCTGATCACACCTTTAAAATAAATAGGTCAAAGGAATTTAACAAACAATGCCACATCTAAATTAATCAACTCACTGTCAAAGCAATTCATGATAGTTCCAATTGCCAAATATCAACCAAATTCAACTCATTCTTTAATAACTCCACCAAAACCAAGCTTGTCAAAACCATATCTGTTAAATTTCAAACTCAAAGGTCCGAAATATCTAGAGAGGGAACCCAGAGTGTATACCCAAATCCCGAGTAGGCCGAGGGGGGTTCAGATCAAGGCTCGTCGGAGTCAGCTTCAAGGGGAATTCGGGGATGCCGTCGGTGGGTTCGAGCGCACCAAGCTTCGACGGGAGGGGTCTGAACGAGGAAGGAGCCAGGGGTTCGGAGGCGTGGTGCTAGTTAGCCGCGTCAATGGCCTTCTACGGCTTCAGTCGGCCACCATGTCGAGATCGAGAGGGGTTGGCGGAAGACCCAGGTGCAAATCCAGTAAGGAGGGGGAAGGAAGGGGAGATCTGATGAAGTAGCAGCAGCACACAACAACAATGGCGGCGGCGGAGCTCTATTAGACTCCCGTGGCCTCGCCACTGCTCCGGCGATAAAGAAGCGAACGCGACAGAGAGAGACGGCTCTAGCGAACTTGGCTCCTCGTCAGTGATGCACGGGCCCCGGCGGAACGGAGGCGGCGCGAGCTCCGGCTCCAGATCTAGCGCTGTCGGGGAGGGTCTGCCATGGAAGAAGAGCGAGGTGGGCTCGAGGGCTTGGAATCACCAATGATAGAGGAGGGAGAAGGCGCAGCGGAAGCAGAGGTGTGAAGAGGAGGAGGCGGCCAAGGGGGCTCGGGGATAAGCGAGCAACAGAGAAGAGTTGGGTTTGGAAAGAGATGAACAGGAGGCTGATGAGGGGCGGCTAAGTGGAGGAAAAAGGGTTTATATACCCGACCATCTAGGGTTATGTTAGGTCATGTGAAAATCACAAATTTATTCCGCTATTTCTAGGTTCTCATAAATATTACCACATTAAATTACAGAATTCAACAATTAAATTCTATTTACAATAAGAATGACATGAAATTTGTTGTACTCACTATCCAAAATAATAATAGATATTTCCTAATTCAAAGTCTAAGGTATACATATATATATATTTAGAAATTTGATATCGAAATTAAATCATAATTCATAAAATAATATTTTAAAATTTCGGGTCTTTACATCATCCACCTCTAAAAACAAGTCTCGCCCTCGAGACTAAAATCCTTTCTAAAGGCAAGAAGCATTTCGAAAACTCAAGTCAGTTGTTCCTATGTCAATCAACCAGATTTTCAATGATTCACGATACTGCTTATCCACCTCTAAAGGCTAATCACATATTCCACTTCCTAGGTTTATTTCTCATGATCAATCTCAACATCACATTAAAATATTAACATATCTAGAATATCATCATATCAAAATTCATCAATAACATATCACAACTTTTCAATCTTAAGATATCAATATATGAGAATTCATCACACTATCAAATCCCATCATCAACAGATCACAACAATAGCAGATCATATAATCACAGAAATCTACTCACTGGAATCAATCAGAAAGAACACAATTATCATACTCACACAATCAAACATCATGACGCAAGACCTAGGTTTGAAGCAAAAGGAAGAGATAGTAAGGCATAACTCGACTAACTCTTGACGCGAAGATAGACTCGGATAGTATCGAGTAAGACTGAACACGAGAAGTTTGCCGATGCTCATGGGAAACCCTTAAGGTTACGATCGTATTACTCAAATCATCATATAACACATCAAGTCATAAAACACACAACGTGATAATCTTGCACACTAACATGAACCTATCTCAAAAGGCAATGGAATTATGATTATAATGTCAGTGTCGTAACATGTGGTATGGTAAGGTTCAATGTAAATAATATAACATTACGGGAGCAACCACAATATACACACTGCTATCATATCAAAGCCGCACTGGCAAGGAATATCACATCTAATGGTCAGGAAATGCTATTAAGGTAAAACGTTCGTATATACCTAAGATAGTCCTAACAATTTGCCATCCAAAAACAACCAAATATATCCAGTACATGCCTAAGGGAATCCTATATGTCGCTATGGTGTAAGGGAACTTAACAAACATGTAAGAAATAGTATCAACATGTCTTAAATTTCACGAAGGACATATCATATAGTTCACTAGAGAAAGGCAAGTGCAATTGTGTGCTTTATGCAATTGTGTCACCAGGGCACACATCAACACATTGTTCATACCACTATAACCTCAACATGGTAGATAGTACAATAGCAACAAATCTTAAGCAAAAGGGTAGGGCGTAGACATGTAAATGCAATTTAAGCTATACGGATGGACGTACGAGCACATGAGCTTAAAACTAACAATGTATAACGAGTATAGAAAGACATCATATGGCAAGTAAAAGTGAGTATGAACAATATTATGGTCTACGCATGGGACTACTCATATTAAATAGAGTATGATGGGGTCAAAAGCTAACAAAATAGCTCTAACGATGATGTTCAAAATGCGTAGACACTCACAATTTCATAACATCACATAACAGGGGTAATTATGCAAGATGGGTATGCTACCCAGCCCTATTACATGAGTCATCATATAGATAACGTAAATAGTGCAAAGGATCACATAACATATCGTTGATGCAAACTTTCTACATATTATCGATAACACACGACGGTGAGTAAGTACACGAAAATATGCTTTAACAACAAACAAGATGATACACAATAAGCCAACCCGCCCATATACAGACTCTCTAGCCTCACAACTATCCGCAATCAAGGCCAATTACTCAACCAACTACTAAGCACCCCAACTAATATGCCATCAAGCCATCTAAGAACCAGTCTACTTCAATATCCCGACCTCAAATCCTACTCGACCACATAAAACCATATATCGAAGATCCCAATCGCACAATTCCTTTATTCCGACAAGCTTAACAACTCCACCGACTATCAAAACTCCCTAGGGTCCTCTACCAGTTCCATCTTTACCTTCTAATAGAAAACCCAAGTCATAGACTGAACTGCCCTCACTCTCAATCTAGACGCTACGTAACAATCTCGCTGACTCTTCTTAGGCTCTCAAGACTCCGCCTAATCATCAGCCCAAGGAGACATCTCAAATCACCTTGCTAACGTAATCACACTTCCCGTACAACTGGTCATTCTCATTAACCATCCACCTCTAAGTACCCAGCTCATACTAATCATCTCACACCTGACACTCGCATCCTTATCCTCGACATTACCAACACAAGCATCCTACCTTGCTAGAATCCCCTCAACCGCCTACTCTCGACAACTCTAACGCATAAAACCGTCTAGTGCTAACTCATAACCACAAATCACCGAGTTCCCCATCATCCGCCTCTATCCTCAACGACCAATAACAGATTCTACCTGCTCATCCCATTCTGAATCTCACGAAACCTGAACATCCACAACTCCTTAGCCGACATATTCTAGATCCTCGTCCCAGCATATTCTCAAACCTCCTTGTTCAAAATCTTACTGTACCTTAATCATTCGAAATCCTCAAGTCGTCCTACTCCAATTCCTCATCTCTTCATATTCCTAAATTGCCTCAAGCTTCTACTTCTTAACCATGACACCTTACCGTCCAAGACCCTCTTTTACCGATCATCATTTCCACAGAATCCCTAAATCGTCCTCATCCGAGTTTCTCAGGTACCACATCTTCACCAAACCTTTTAAAATCCTTCTGGCTCTAGCGTTTCCCATACCTTCCACCTTGCCTAGTTCCCAATCCATGCTCAGGATCTCCCCGTCTCAACCTCAAGTGAACAATCTTACCAGAATTCTTAACGAAATACTTGGCCAGTTGCCAACCCTTCCTCGAAGACTCATCCCACATCCTTAAATACCTCAATAGCCACAATAACCTCCACTCATAAATTCCGATTCATTCCCTATTCTAAAATCCTCCAACAACGCATCTAGAAATCCTTCACTCGTGAATTCTCAAAGCACTACCAATTCTGTCCAAACAATTCCTAAATACTCATTACACGTACAGTTCTGATATGAACACCTAATATTCAAGATCGATGATTTTCCAAGCAACCCTATACTGCTCATCCTTAGCGATTCCTCAACTTCATCCTTTAACAAAGCCGCTCCTAATCACAACACATACAACCTAGTCCCAATCTCTACGATTCCTTGGACATTCCTTAACCGATCATCTTCAATGTCGTCCATGATCCGCTTCTAGACTATCTATACACTCTCTCTTGGCTCACTAATTCGTCTATCAACACATCCCCTCAAGAATATCCCGATCCACTCTTGACTCACTCATCCACCTCTAGAACCACACTACTCGCCACATTATTGCCCCACACTACCTATAACGAAGATCTCTCCCTCAGAATCTTACCACACTAACTCCACCACTCATCTAAGGCCTACTTGTAAACTCAACTCTATTCACCGACCACTATCTCTGACAAGTCATGACTCACTCGACTCTACCCAAGGTAACACATCCTTCCTGCACTTCATCTCGCACAACCAACGACCCATCGAAGACCTCAATCTGCCTATCATTTCCCGATCTGTCTCACAAAGGAATCACTCAACTCCTACCCAAGAAGGAAACACCACCACCTATATAACTCATACTCAATTTACTAGCAGGTCAGTACACGTAAGCATAAAGGCACGTCATCACAGACACAAGCTAGTCAGGAAATCATTCACTACCAGCTCAGCACATCAGTCCTCACATAACCTCAAAAGGCAAGATATATCAAGGAGGACACGTGGAGCATAAAAGACATCATCATATAGGCCGGGTTGTATAATATCTTTCCATAACCAAGTAAACAAGCAAGAATAACATTATCTTATCGGGATAAGGGACATGTAAGGTATCAATTGTACCAGTCAGACAATTATAGGATATCGAGTAATCATATAAGCAAAACATCATAAACAGTTATCATCGTCCATACAAACAAGGTAAAGGTGCATGTCATAACTTCACAAAATCTCATGGAGTCACAACGTGTGAACGATAACACATAAGGGGTAGGAGGCATAACTTCATGTCAATCACGGAGATCCTATTTTATAAATAAGCGAGTTATTTCTATTAATTGATCCACACATATTGTAGTCAAGTTGTATACACATATTCCTCCCCTTTTTTTTTTGAACGAATTTCACATATGAGAGCAATATCTTTAGAATTCATCATATAAAACATGTAGCGCATCAATACCATTAGAATTCATCATGTAAAACATGTAGAGCATCAACTAAATAGATCATGGGACAATGTCATGCCAAAACATCTCAATTAAAAATTTAAGCAATGCATTTTGTGATCCCTACAAGTATTCCATAGGCGTCCCCATGAAACACTTGTATAAGTATCACAAAATCATCACACTGTTCTCACTAAATCCGACCAAGTACTTTACAAGCGTCCCTGTAAAATATTTGTGTCGACTATATGAAAACATTATCATATAAGCAAGAATCACAATTTATACTAAGAGTTTGAATTCTATAAACATTCCTTACCAATTCAACCATAGAGTCTCATAATCAGAATATCATGTATCTCAAATCAACAAACACAATTTCTCCGTCCTCAATAAGTTCTCCATCAACTAGAGTAAGGTCCTCAAACCTGAGCCAATAAGCTTAGCTTTCCACTAACCAGCACAAAACTTCCACCACAACCACGTAAATTCTCATAATATCATCTCATGTCCTCATCAAACCAAGTGCCAGAATTGCCAACAATTGCCAGAAGGCACCCAAAAAATGCCATCAAAGTGATATAAGTAACAAAACAAGTGTGCATAAGCCAAACACATCAAGAATGGTATTAATTGTACCACACAAGTCATCAAGTACCACAAATTATAAGCCCACAACAAGACCTAAACATCTTATAATAATCACGCCAGATATTATAATGAGAGAAACACATGTAAATAGATATCATACCAACACATTAAGAGTAACATACATGAATCATCAAACTTCTCCCCCGAATTCATTTATCTCTATAATCAAGTTTACGAATTACCCAAACAAGATTTTAAATATGCACGTTATGCCCATAAAGTATAATACGCATCTAAAAGACATATTAGACAAGTAGCTAAATCAAGAAGAACAACACATAGACAATTACACAATCTCTCTCCCCAAAACTCCATCCGTCGCGGTGCATCTCCTCGGGGTCTTTCATTCCCATCTGTAAGGGACAACTGATATTTTGCCTACCGTTCCCAACTACACCCAATAGGGGTGTTCTAGCGCCTTTGCTACCCACTCGCGTCCCCGTTCGGTCGGTTTTCCTCTTTTATTACAAGTCAAGTTCATTACTTAGTCCAATGTCGGTTAGGCATCTTAAGTTCATTTTGCCCCCTTTTTTTTTTTAAAATCCTTTCAAATCCTTTGAAATTCATGGCCGGTTTTCCAAAACATACACTCGACCCTTTTGTACCCGAATTGCACAACCTCAGCTCTGATACCATCTTTGTAACGGCCCAGAATTATGATTTCCGGGTTACGTTTCAAGGGATGAAACCCCTTGTTCGGATCTTGCAATCCAGGTACGGGTCGAGGTTTCAAATTCAATTTTTAAGGTCAATAATAAAGAGGGATTTCGAACCCTAAAAGCATCGTAGGGCCGTTGGGTACTCTTAACCTGTCCTAGAGACTAACTCGTGAAATTCATTTCAAACGCAAGCAAGGCGGAAGCAAAAATTAAGATACAAAGCGCCGCGGCGGAGCCGGGTCAAAACCAAAACATAAGTGGATGATTTCTATTTATACCCAGTTAGAGAATTAGCCCGGTTCTTCGATTCGCCAAGGATTCCCCGTCACAGAAGCAAGGGAGCAAACAAGGAGCGGTACCTAACACTATCCACGAAGTCAAGCCCGGTAATCGCCTGCGGGTCCTCTGACCGCGCTGAGGCCATATAACATGCCTATACCTAGATAAAAGGATGACTAATGCAGTACAGGATTTAAATCACATAAGCATGCTTGACAGATATAATAATATGCAGAAAGCTGTAAAGGGCCCAAGACAATGCCAAGTGGCATATCCCTCTCCTACTCCGCCCCCTTTTTCATGAGCGGACCTGGCCAGGACGGTACCCATTTCATCGTGGTGGTGCACGAACCACGGAATCATAGCATGCTCAACATCATAACTCATCACATCATAACATCTCTTGCCCGATGGTGTTGGGCTATCAAATCATACTCATATCGACTCGATCGACTCAGGGCACCCGATGAGGCTGGGCTACCCTATGACCCTAGCAAAGACTCTAGGACTATCACAGATAACGGCCGTTCTGTTTCAAACACACATAGTAACCACATGCTCAGTTCAATGCAATCCTAGCATGATACTACATGACATGCTTTATATGCAACAACTACACATCATATGACACATCAGGCAGGAGGTCCAGGTTACTGAGTAAGTCCCGTAGGATACTTACCTGAAGTCTTCACATCCAATTAACCAGCAAACAAGCTACTCAGATAATCATCCATCGGTCCACAAGCCACTCAGAGAATCATCCAATCACACTAGCAAGTGATAAGCAAGGAACAACTCATCAATACATACTTAATTAACACACAAGTAGGCTTTCAAGTCAACATAGGATTCGACAATATTTTATTCAAATAACTAACATCTCATCATAACCACCATTCTCAATTAACCTTATTCCCATCACGGAACTAAGTTAAAAGTCTTACCAAGATCACCACTCACAACATCTTACTTTAGGTTTTGCTTAACAACTACTCAAGTAATTCATAATTTATCAAATCCTCAAATACTCAACCAAATTCACAAGTTCTCAACATCAAGGATCAACAAGTCTTATTATTCAACTCGCATAATGAATCATTCCCAAGGGATAAACCAAAGTAAGTCGACATATGAGAACTAAGGTTAAATTGTAACTAAACCGTATTTTAAGGTCATAGCCACACCAAGTCCACATATCGTAAGTTCACACGGCACATCAAGTTCTCAAGACACTTCCTACATAGTTACACTAGCATTCAACCAATTAAAGGACCTAAAATATTCATAACTCAAAAAGTACAATTACAAGCTTACAAGTTCTCAAGAATATAAAATCCCCATAGAGGTCATATTTGTCGAGTCAATTCACTAGGAAATATAATCAATCATTTTTAAGTTATGAGCCAAATTGAATCTAAAGCCATATAAGAAATCATTCTCCTCTTATTAACTTAGACAAAGCCACCTAAGCAAGTTGCATAATTTATTCATTGACCTTTTAGTTGACATGGCTAAACTATACAAAGCCTCGTTAATCATCAGTTAAATGTTAATACCAGATTAACCGATTTTATAACTCATAATATAACTTTAAATACATAAATTTCAATTCTGATCACACCTTTAAAATAAATAGGTCAAAGGAATTTAACAAACAATGCCACATCTAAATTAATCAACTCACTGTCAAAGCAATTCATGATAGTTCCAATTGCCAAATATCAACCAAATTCAACTCATTCTTTAATAACTCCACCAAAACCAAGCTTGTCAAAACCATATCTGTTAAATTCCAAACTCAAAGGTCCGAAATATCTAGAGAGGGAACCCAGAGTGTATACCCAAATCCCGAGTAGGCCGAGGGGGGTTCAGATCAAGGCTCGTCGGAGTCAGCTTCAAGGGGAATTCGGGGATGCCGTCGGTGGGTTCGAGCGCACCAAGCTTCGACGGGAGGGGTCTGAACGAGGAAGGAGCCAGGGGTTCGGAGGCGTGGTGCTAGTTAGCCGCGTCAATGGCCTTCTACGGCTTCAGTCGGCCACCATGTCGAGATCGAGAGGTGTTGGCGGAAGACCCAGGTGCAAATCCAGTAAGGAGGGGGAAGGAAGGGGAGATCTGATGAAGTAGCAGCAGCACACAGCAACAATGGCGGCGGCGGAGCTCTATTAGACTCCCGTGGCCTCGCCACTGCTCCGGCGATAAAGAAGCGAACGCGACAGAGAGAGACGGCTCTAGCGAACTTGGCTCCTCGTCAGTGATGCACGGGCCCCGGCAGAACGGAGGCGGCGTGAGCTCCGGCTCCAGATCTAGCGCTGTCGGGGAGGGTCTGCCATGGAAGAAGAGCGAGGTGGGCTCGAGGGCTTGGAATCACCAATGATAGAGGAGGGAGAAGGCGCAGCGGAAGCAGAGGTGTGAAGAGGAGGAGGCGGCCAAGGGGGCTCGGGGATAAGCGAGCAACAGAGAAGAGTTGGGTTTGGAAAGAGATGAACAGGAGGCTGATGAGGGGCGGCTAAGTGGAGGAAAAAGGGTTTATATACCCGACCATCTAGGGTTATGTTAGGTCATGTGAAAATCACAAATTTATTCCGCTATTTCTAGGTTCTCATAAATATTACCACATTAAATTACAGAATTCAACAATTAAATTCTATTTACAATAAGAATGACATGAAATTTGTTGTACTCACTATCCAAAATAATAATAGATATTTCCTAATTCAAAGTCTAAGGTATACATATATATATATTTAGAAATTTGATATCGAAATTAAATCATAATTCATAAAATAATATTTTAAAATTTCGGGTCTTTACATGATGTGCGCTCAATTTTCCATCTTTTGCAGCTACTTTTGCTTGGATTTCTATCTATATTTTATACTTTTATATTGGGAAACCATGAGATTTGTGTAGTTTATATTTATTTTCAATATATGGAGGTCTACACAAGTTTTAGTTTAATTTTACAGAAATCGGATGCACTTTGAAGCTTAAAGGAAAGTCATGAAGACATTGGAGAAGCTGAGGAAGAGCAAAGGATGGTGCAGTTCGAGAAACACGACTTTACACCATTCATAATTTTGAATCAAGTTCAAATGTCTTCATGAGAGTTGTATCCCTCGAAAAGAGCTTTCCAATGCATATTCATATGTGTCAATCGAACGATTGAGGACTCGGGAAAGTGCATTTCAAGACGGAGCATAATGTTGAAAGCTGACAAAAGTACTCGACGTCGACTACACATTCTAGACTCTGTCGATGTCGAGTGCAAATCTAGAGGACATCACCTTCAGAGGCTGAGATCGAGCACGAGCTGAGTCAAGAGCACAAGACCTAGTTGACGTAGAGTACTTTGGTCGATGTCGAGTACATCCTAGAAGCGAATCTGAGTCGAAATCGAGTAGGAATCCGAAGAGAGAGTTTACTTCTACACCAAGGCACGAAGGATCTATCATGAAGGAAGATTTTATCTACTTTAGTTAATTTCCTAATTTACCTAGGGGAAATTTTAATTGTTTTATTTCTTTTATTTATCAAACATTTTTTTTAGGATCAGATAGACAAAATTAGATAGATGATATAGTTGTTCTTTCCTAGAATATCTAGGGTTGAGCACAATATATAAAGCCATAGGGGCTAGTTTTTCATTAATTCAAGCCATGTCGTCTTCGGGCGCAAGTAGTTAGGAGGAGAGCCTAGAGTGAAGATTGAAGGTTTTGTCTGTTTTAATTTTAATTTAAAGTTGTTTTCTTTCATCATGTTTTGTTTCTAGTTTCCCTCTTCTAGGGTTAGGGTGAGCCCAACGATAGGCATCCGCACTTGAGGTAAGTTTTGACATTCGTTATGTTTTGATCATCCACTATCTTTTACACGTTTATTCCCTTATCGAAAGAAAAGAGATTCATGTTAACAACTTGGATTATAAACATAAAATTGGTAGATACAATTAGGGTTACTTGAAAGGGTTATCTAATTGTTGGAAAAGGCGAAAACTTCCTCATTCGATGTGATTACATAACTAGTCTATCTTATCTTTTGTGTGTTTGGTTATTGTTGCGACGATCCCTAAGCTTGAAAGTTTGCATCTTTATTTGTTTTATTTCATTATTTTTATTTTGCACCGATTTTACCCTACACCGACCACCATCCCCTCTCCATCCCTCAACGTCGACCAAGTCTTAGTCAACATCGATAACAACCTTACACCTCTTCCTGCTATTCCCGAACCCAGAAACCAACTAAACCTAGAACCGTTGACTTCTCTCTTGAGGACGAACCTGACTCCACTATCCTATAGCAGGGTCGGGACTACAAATTTATTTGGTTGCGAAACCCTCTCGTCAAAATGGCGCCATTGCCGAGGAGATATTAATCGCGCCTAGTTTAGTTGTTTAGAGTTTAGGAATATCCCATCCCATTTTCTTATCCTACCTATCACATACCCTACAGTCACCTACCTCATTGGTACCAACTGGGTACCGAGGCCCCTTGCTATTTAATTTGTGTGATCTTATTGTGATCTATTGGTATAACGCAAGGCACATGATTTGGAGGCCAAGATAGCGGAGCTTCGCCAACGGATAGCGGAGATACAACAAAAGAAGGTAGAAATAACACATCTTGCGGATGCCGATGCCGACGAAAGCCGCCGGATCAAGGAACAATTGGACGCTTGGCATAGATGGGAAGATCAAACTGAATCGCCCGAAACGACGATGACAAGTTGTTTCAACAATGTCCCCTTCTATGAACCAGTTGACGTTGACTACCTGGACTCGACATATGCACATTTTGGAAGAACTGATCCAGAAACCTCAGCCGAAATTGACTGCACCACATAAACCCAGGTATGTCTTTCCTCTATTTCGCTATCTATTTGTGAAGAATCTTTTGAAGGATTCCAAGATGAAGAAGAGCTACCAATGCAAAAGTCGGATGCCGTTGCCCATGGGGCTTCAAGGTCGCTTTTACCCTACAAGGTAAAGGTCATCCCCGATAATTTTGAGCAATCGATGTTCGTGTTCATGTATGGGGTCCTAGCAAAGTGGCATGAAGATCCGCATGATGAGGAGGAAATATCTCTTCCCACTCCACCGTTCTACTGTGGTGGAGATACACAACCAAGTCAACCTATGAAGCGGAAGAGGTATGATGACGAGGTATGTATTTTTTATTTTTGTCTTCCCTTATGTAGGCCAGTTGAAGCCAGGGATGATGAATAGGTGGAGCCATAGAACGTTCACTTGGGGAGGTGTAAGCTTCTTTAAATGATGCCCCCAGATGACATCCATGCTTCCCTCCACCAGAGTAACCACCAGATCCACCTACACCTCCGGACAAAGGTGAGTCAGGCTAATGTTTAAAGGGAAGTAGGTCGAGCTAGCCACTTAAAACCCTAGTGCTTGCGGGAGGCAACCCTATATTATTTTTCCTTTAGTAAATTTATTTTTGTTTTACTTTCTTTACTTCGTGCAAGGTTTTCTTTGTTGACTTTAGGCAATTCGGAGAACTGGAAATCGACTGACCCTGTAGCCATCTACATCACCTTTTTTTGAGAATCTGTACGTCTGTCTAGTATGCTTCTTTCCTTTACCCTTGTTTTTATACAGTGAGGACACTATAATCTCTAAGTATGGGGTGGGGAAAAGACTTACCTTGTGCATATTTTATCATATTTCGCGAATTACTCTTTACATGGTTACTTTGGATTGATTATTTATTTATATGCTTACATGTTGTTATCCAAAGTTTATTTTTATCACCCCTATTCAAATTTTTTTATTATTGTCCTGGATGTTTTAAATTGAACTCAACAATGCAAAATTGGATTCATTAAAGATATAGTATGAAATTGCCTAATAAAGGGAACTCACAATGAAGTGCATTATTTCTTGAAAACCATGAAAGAAGGTAAAATTTGAAGTTGCTTTTGACATATGCATGATAAGAGGACGGAGGACTTTATTTTCCATATATTCTTACCTTATTCCAAGCCTTACCTACACTTATTATGCCTTATTTCATATTTTACTCCACATGTTCTAAATATTGCATATTTCTTTACCTTATAACCCACCCAAATTTGTATTCCTTTGTATGCCTGATCAACATGTTAGGAATTGCACCTTTAGCTATGCATTCATTGTTGTTTTCTCCATAGCAAACAAAGGTATTGATGATAGTGATGTCTCTTTGTCTTTGTAGTGGATGATTTAAATTTTGTAGAGCTAACAATAAAAAGGCTAAAGGCTCAAATTGGCTTCAAAGCAAGATATAACATAAGGTAGACATGGATAAATATGTGGCTAAAAGGTTTGCCTCTATCATTTGAACTTATCAAGCAATGAACATGTATATAATCGACCTTGAAAATAGATAATCAGGACAATACTCAATGATAAATGCACAGAAAGAGTATATCACTACTAGAATTTTGTCATTTAACATCGGCTGATTAACATCAGTCAGAAAAACGCGTAATGTTAAATAACTTTTTAACATCGATTTTAAAATTTGCGACGTCAAAAATCAAATAGACACCAACTTGTTTTTTGACCGATGTCAAATACGAGTAATTTTTTGTAAAAAAAAAGACTTTAAAGGCGCGGAATTGAAATCCGAAATATTTGAAGACCCGCTCATTAAATTACTTGCTTAGAAAAATCCCAAACCCTTCTCCCCTCCCACTGGGCGACTTCCTTCTTCTCAGATCCCATCCCTCGCCTCTCTCTCTCATTCTCCCTGAATCTCACCCAAACCCTCGCCTCTCCCTTTTCCTTCCTTTGATCTTCCCCTCTTGCCTGATCCCTCGGAGTTCTATTTGCCACTCTCGTCTCGATTCACTTGCCCTTTCCTTCAAGTTCTCTCTCATGGAGCCTCACGACACCGATAGCCGGAGGACTAGTGTTCATCGATGCGAAGAAGAGGAGGATGACCAGTCTCTGCGACTGTGCGTGATGGCCTCCCTCGGTGATGATCGTCTTCCTCGCTGCTCTGCCCTCCTCCTCCCTCGATCGTCGGTCATCTTCTCTGGTAAGTACTGAAGTACATTCCCTTCATTCCTCTCTTTCTCTACCTTGTGTCCTCAAGACCTCGATTGGTACTTGAATAGTCAGATCTAGGGTTCTCGTGGTCTGATTTCATGCTCTAATTCCCAGTTTATGTTTGAATCAAGGATGAATTAATCCATTGAGGTTACATGAAAATTAGGTTTTCAAGATGAATGAGGCTTTCAAATCCATTGAGATCTATCTCCCTTAAGATGGTTATATAAGTTTTTTCGATGCTTATGTATATTCATTGTATGTAATTTAATCTTTATTTCAATGTTTTGTTTGCTATGTCCCTGAAAAACCTTAGTAATGGTATAAGTTTTAAAAGGGAGATAGCAGTCTGAACATTGAAGGTGTAAGGAACTAAATTGAAAAACATATTTGTTTTTTTCACTAAACTACCATTTTGGCAAGAAACTAAATTGAAGGGAGATCGCAGTCTGAACAATGAGACTAAGCAGCCTCCAGATTTTCAAACTGCTCAGAACCGGTAACTGACTTACCCATCTTGCATAGCTTTAACAATTGATCCTCCTTTTGACCATTTAATGGTTGATGGTTCATTTGAATCAAACTCATTCCTATTTGGTTGATGCATAATGAGGAATAGTTGGAAACCTGATACCCATATTCTTTTCATTGTATAAATGTCCTATGCTAGTTGAAGCAATCTCCTATGGTGTCTATTATTTTTCATTGTGATGCTAAACTTTATGCTATATCCTCATATACTCTTGATTTTTCTAGTGTTTTCCTTTTATTTTCTGAGGTGTTTTCCTAAGATCTTGATGTGTTATCTGAACTGAATGTTATTTGAGTTCCATTTAGGAATGACAATTTGTCAATTTATTTTTCAGTTGGACAGTTCGAAGGATAAGCTTCAATCACTCTTGGAAATATATTTCTTCTATCGGTGAAGACATGTCTATCAGAATAGTAAGTACTAGTAATTTCGAAGCCTGAAAAGGTGTCATCATAATTCAGGTTTCCGATCAAATATCAATCAGCCTCTGCTCTCTTTCACCTAAATCTTTATTATCAGCCTCTGATTTAAATATGCTCCTGTTGCTAGAGATAAGATGGTTTCATAGTGTTTAGAGTAGTTTTTATGTTAATATCCTTTATACTTTAAAACTTATCTATAAACTTCTTTACTATGGTTTGGAACTTACTTCTTTTTTCTCATTTTCTTTTCATCTATTTATATCCATTAAATTGTATTTCTTGTGTTCTCTCTTCTTTTCATCTATTTATATCCATTAAATTGTATCCCTAGGCAGGCAGTTGTTGACATTAAATTGTGTTCTCTCTTCTTTTCATCTATTTATATCCATTAAATTGTATTTCTTGTATTTCTTTTCATCTATTTATATCCATTAAATTGTGTCCCTAGGCAGGCAGTTGTTGCCAAAGGAGAACCCCCCTTGGATTGCCTATAAAAGGTGTTGGGCAACATCCATCGGATGCACAACCTAAGGTTGATATCTTGCTAGTTTCTGATTTTATTCTATGCTTGCACAATTATAAATAGAAGTTTTGACTTGTACAGATGGGTGGACCTCCCAATCCTGCGGATGCTTTGTGAGGTGAACTCTGGAGGAAAAGAAGGATAGGATCTGGAAAGCATCAATTTATGGAAAATACTTGCAAGGTATGTTGCCCGAACTTTTCTTATAGATACATTGTCTTCTCTTCAAGTGCCAGCAGTGGTTCTGATTTCTTCCTGTTGATGAACCATGCCTTATGTGCTTTGATTCATCATTAATTGAATATTTGAGATTTGCCAATTTTGTGTATAAATACTTGCAAAATATGGAGGAATGGAGGACACAAGAGGAACTTGGTGTAGCTTGTATAACTGTCACTTATTATAGTGCCTGATTGAAGTACCCTTGTCAAATATGTTTTGGTCTTGTGCATGTACAAGTGCTGAAGATTCACCTTACAAATCTAATTTGGTTGTACTTGTTTGTCCTCTAGATCCTAATTTGTCAACCTTGTCTTAGGTTTTTTTTATTAACAATCTCCTTTGCAACCTGTTTATTGTACTTCTGTGTAGTTATCCTTGTTTTCTTATTTAGTTGATCCTTTGCTAGAAGTCAGATAATTTCAGGCTGACATCACATGTAACTCTGCAAATAACCTTATTTTACTTCATAAGCTGAGTCATATCAGTTGATGATAACCTAAATTAAGGGAGTTGTGTCTCCTCGGTCCTTTTAAATAAGCCGATTTTGTGAAGTTTCTCTACTCTAAACTCCAAAACCATATTGGCTTAACCTATGCAATTGCTGGCAGTAAGATATATAATGTGAATGCAATTGCTATCATATACTATTCCTTGAATTGCTTAGCTGTATACTGACTAATGCAATTGTTTTAGCATAATGCCTTAGATAAATGCAATTGAGATGTATGTAAATGGAGCTGAGATATGTATATAAATGCATCTGAGATTAAATGATTGCATATGAGATGAAATGATTGCAGCTGAGATGGTTATTTGTAAAGTTTTGTCATGGACACCATTAGTAGCTAAGAGAAGTGTTTGGCATGAACAAGATGTACAAAAATTATTGCTATTAGTTTATTTCCATTGTTTCTTTGCTTTTTAAGTTTCACATGCTCTTTTTGCTATTATGTAAGAACATTCTATCTAATTTAAAGCCTATTAGCTCAAATGGAAGAGCATTGCGTTCAAACGCAAAGATGCGCATTCAAATCCCGCATAGGCTATACGATAATAAAAAAAATGCAAATATGTCATTTCACATTGGGCAATAGCTGATGTCTTTCAAAAAAAAAATCGATGTCTATGTGGGGATGTAAAAAGTCAAAACATTTTAACATCGGGTAATAGCCGATGTCTTTGTATGTTATAACATCGGTTATATTTTATAATCAATGTTATAGGATAACAAAGACATCGGATTTAGAAATATAAACAATGTTATAACATACAAAGACATCGGGTTCTGGCCGATGTGAAAAACCTTTGACTTTTTACATCCCCCACATAGACATCAATTTTTTCTTTTAAAGACATCGGCTATTACCCGATGTTAAATAACAAATTTCTAGTAGTGTATCATACAAGAAAAGCAAAAGGACTAAAGATGTATCCCTTGTAAGGCCAAAAATATCTCACTGGGACAAATTTTTGTTGAATCTCAAGCATAATCCCAAACTTAGATCATACATGCTCAATTATATATGCTCAATCATATTTCACATAAAAACCTATTTTCAAGATAAGATCAAATCATTCCAGAATTCCATGGGATTTGTTAGATCATGTCAGGACAAACTCAAATTAGATGGAAATATTTGATAACATAATATGCAACACAAACAAAGCAAGACTCACTTTGTTTTCCATATTTTTTTTTGACATTTTCCAGTTTTTTTTTTCATTTTTTGACATTTGCAGTAGCGTAAAAGAAATAACATAAAGGAAATAACAAAGAAACAAAAACAGAAATTCAAAAACAAACAAAATTTCAAACATGGACTAACCTAACTAATTCACTTCATTCTCGCCCCCACACACTTACATGTTGCATTGTCCGTAATGCATAGAAACACAAAAAGGAACAATGAACATATAAAAATAAAGTGTTTGAAAGAAGGAAATGACTGACCAATTACTATGAAGGCGGGGTCTGGGGTCCAGACCGCTGATTGATGTCCTGGGAAATCTACGCCCATGGCTTATGAAGACGTGCCTCTATCTTGTCGATCTTGTTCTCTAGAATCAACTGATCCTCATAAAGTCTACGAAAACTTCTCTGTTGTTGATCTTCCATTCTAGTCAAACAATTATGAATAATCGCTATAAGCTCAAACAAAGAACTGCTTTAAGTGGGGATATCATGATCGTCACCGGCCTCATATACCAGAAGAAGTATGATCGAAACGAACGGGTTCACAACCATCCCAGTAGGTGCTTGAACATGATGAATAGAGAAAGCATCCAAAGTCGAGCCAACATGTATATGCGCAGGAAGATACAGGTGGTGTTCACCCTTCTCGCCGGATAGCCAACGGAAACACTCGCTGCTTTCAAAGCAACTAACTCTTTCAATCAAACGAGCACTCAGTAGGACTGACATGTCAAAATAGTAGGATGCTAACAAGGGTTACATGGAGCTCAAATTCATACCCAAATAGTGTGCTATCAGGGTAATCATTCCACCAAAAGTAACAATATGGGCAATCATATCATTTCTCATTCGAAGTGTGTCTGCACAAGCAGCCAGAAACGACCGTATCTAATCTGTTACATACTCAGCTTCTGGTGTCAAACATTGTAACCACATCCACATCCTCTTGGGAATAATCGCTGGATCAGCAGAGCCATGGAAGGCAGGGGTCAATACCCTTTGACAAAGTCTTAGGCCAGGGTACATAATCGAATAGTCGTGAAAGCTGTATGCCAAATCAGCATAGTGTAACATAATACCCCAAGTCTCAGCAGATGTAGTAGTAGATAAGCTCCGACTCAAAGGACTAGACCAAGGCATGTGCATTCCCAAAGCATGGGATAACAACCGTTTCTTAATTGAGCATTCAGTACCCAGTAAAGAGACGAGACTGCTAAATTTATTCTCTGTAGAGGTTTGTTTTCACATCTGTGTTCGAAAGACATGCGATAGCTAGATTTATTCTCTGTTGAAGTTTGATTGCACATTCGTGTTTGAAAGTCACGCAATTACTAAATTTATTCTCAATAGAGGGTTGTTTGCACATCTGTGTTCGAAAGACACGTGATTGCTAAATTTATTCTCTGTAGAGGCTTGTTTGCACATCAATGTTCGAAAGACCTGCGATTGCTTAATTTATTCTTCATAGAGACTTGTTTGCACACCCGTGTTCGAAAGACACGCGTTTGCTAAATTTATTCTCCGTAGAGGCTTGTTTGCACATCCATGTTCGGAAGACACGTGATTGCTAAATTTATTCTCTGTAGAGGCTTGTTTTCACATCCGTGTTCGAAAGACATGTGATTCCTAAATTTATTCTCTATAGAGGCTTATTTGCACATCCGTGTTCGAAAGACACACGATTGCTTAATTTATTCTCTGTAGAGGCTTGTTTGCACATCCTTGTTCGAAACACACGTGATTGCTAAATTGTTTTTCCGTAGAGGCTTGTTTACACATCCGTGTTTGAAAGATACGTGATTGCTAGATTTATTCTCCGTAGAGGTTTGTTTGCATATTCATGTTCGAAAGACACGCGATTGCTAAATTTATTCTCAGTAGAGGCTTATTTGCACATCCGTGTTCGAAAGATACGTGATTGTTAAATTTATTCTCCATCGAGGCTTGTTTGCACATCCATGTTCGAAAGACACACGGTTGCTTAATTTATTCTCAGTAGAGGCTTGTTTGCACATCCGTGTTCAAAAGACACGCGGTTGCTAAATTTATTCTCCTTAGAGGCTTGTTTGCATATCTGTGTTCGAAAGAGACGTGATTGCTAAATTTATTCTCCGTAGAGGCTTGTTTGCACATCCGTGTTCGAAAGACATGCGATTGCTAAATTTATTCTTCGTAGAGGCTTGTTTGCACATCCATGTTCGAAAGACACACGATTGAATAATTTATTCTCGGTAGAGGCTTGTTTGCACATCCGTGTTCGAAAGACACGCGATTGCTTAATTTATTCTCGGTACTGGCTTGTTTGCACATCCGTGTTAAAAAGATACGAGAGCTCATCGTTGGTGTCTTTGTTAAAATCAATAACTCGGGCTGATGGTACCAAGAACTCGACCGGGATGATCGCGTCAACCTCGAAGGTCATCGCGAATAGTGTTTCTCCGGTCGGACTTTTAGCTGAGGTCTTGTAAAATCATAATACTAGGGGCACGATTTCGGCCCATTTTCCTTTTCCTGTTCCTAGTCTTTTCTTCAGCACGTTTAAAATCTAGCGATTTGTGGTCTCGTCTTGTCCGTTGGACTGAGGGTAGGGCATAGATGAGAATCAAAAATCAATGTGAAGGCCTACACAGAAATCGTGGATCCCTTTGCAGTCAAACTGTGGCCCGTGGTCGGTGATGATGGCTTGCAGGACATGGCCTCGCCTCTACCCATTTTGTAAAGTAATCGACTATAACAATGAGGAAATGGAGCTTGCCTGGTGATTTTGGGAAAGGGCCCAAGCTATCCATTCCTCACATCGCGTAGGGGCAGAGTGCAGATATGCATTTCAATGGTCGAGGAGGTCGATGATTGAGCGATGCATGTCGCTGGCAGGGATCACATATGTGGATGATCATTTCGGTGTTGGCTCTGAGAGTTGGCCACTAGTATCCTAATCGCGTGATTTTAGCTGCCACAACCCTCCATCATTAGTGGTTCCCGCATATGCATGCGTTTAGTTCGTGGATGAGGTCAAGACCTTCTTGGTCTAATACACAGAGGAGGTCATAGAGGTTAAACCCTCTTTTGTATACTAATATGCCTTCGGTGATGAGACACTCGTTTTCTGATGTCTTGGTCGCCTGGGCAAGTGTTTACTAATATGCCTTCGGTGATGTACTGTAAGAGGGGTCCGCACCAATCTCTGAGATTCGTTATTTTGAAGACCCCTTGATGGATTCCCCTAGCATGTTTTTGCTCAATTATCACGCGATCGCTTAATCTGAGGGGTAGTGTGGCTCCTATTCTAGCCGAAATATTGGCGCGTTTGTTTTGCTAGCGGGGGATGGATGAAATAGAATACCGTCTGAAAGCCGCAGTTATGTTTGTACAAGAGCTAAATACTCTGGTAGCATTCCTGTCTTTGCCTCGTATTCTCCTTTGACTTGTTGAGCGAATACTTTTGAGTCTGTGAAAATATGGACTTGGCGGGCTCCATTGATCAGTTCTTTTTCGATAACCGCAATCATTGCTTTGTATTCCTCCTTGTTGTTGGTGGCTTTATGACGAGAGGGTGTCTCAAACAAATCAATATATAGTTGAGACCCCGCTATAGGATAGTGGAGTCAGGTTCGTCCTTAGGAGAGAAGTCAGCGGTTCTAGGTTTGGTTTGTTTCGTGGTTCGGTAATATCAGGAAAAAGTGGCAAGGGTTATTGTCGGCGTCGACTAATACTTGGTCGATGTCGAGGGATGGAAAGGGAATGGTGGTCGATATCGGGTATATGTGCTGAAATTTAAAATAACAATGTAACATAATAAAGGTGCAAACTTCTAAGGTTAGGGATCGCCACAACAATAAACATATGTGTAGAATATAAATCACATAAAGATGCATGCTTTATATTAAATAACTTTCGTTATTAAGAAATAGGAATATAGAGGCTCTCGCATAAACCCTAACTATTACTACCCCTTTTTGATAAGTAATCCAAATTCATAATAAGATCACTTTCATTTCAATATCATAAATAAGGATCACCTACTACTCTCGTAGAAGAATAATGTATATAGGATAGAAAATGATAAAGACATACAAATTCATAAATTCATGAATCAAACACAAATATTTATGTTGGGATCATCCCAACCCTAGAAGAAGGAAGTTAGAAACAAGACATAATAAAAGAAAATAACTTTATCATAAAATAAAATCCTAAACTTACAACCATACAATCGTCTCTTTCCTCCTAGCTCCTTGCGCCCGAAGATGACTTGGCTTCATTTCCTGAAAAACCAGCCCCTAGGGATTTATTTATAGGCTCCACTCGTGGCTATCCAAGGAAGGAAAAATCTATCTCTATCTAAATCTATCTATCTAAACCCTTAACATAAATATTTGACAAATAAAAGAAATAAAATCATTAAAATCCCCCCCCAAGCTAAATTAGGGAATTACTAAATAGGATAAAGTCTTCCATGTAGATAGAACATCTCGTGCCTCGGTGTGGAAGTAAGCTCTCTCTCGGATTCCTATTCGATTTTGACTCAGATTCGCTCCTGGGTTATGCACGACATCGACCAAAGTGGATGTGATCACACCTATGATCAATCAAGAAGCAAGACCTACCGAACCTCCAAATGACACATCAAATGAGCAGCCTCTCGGATCCATAACTCGAGCTCGGGCAAGACGTCTTCAAGCCAATCTTCTTCAAGGACTCTTAACCATTTCCATAAACTACGAAGATTAAGGTCAAGGATTCACAAGTTTACAACAAATTGAAGATCACAACCCGCAGGCCAAGAAGCCCGGAAATACCTCGGTTCCTGCTATTGATTATGGAGGCAAATCTGATCCAATTTCAAACTTCTCATGCATTTAAAGGCACATTGGGAAGATGAGACATCAAGGAATACATCCCCCGTGCAGCTGGTGCTTTTGTGCAGAGAACAACTTCGAAGATTGCATTTAATGCAAGCCACCTTTTCCCAAGCATGCACAAGTTGTCCACAAACTTTCTCTATATTACACAACCCTTGTGGCCATTAGGGGGCACGAAAATTATCATCAAAACCCAGGTTTATATCCTTTGGTTGAAGCTTGAAAACTCCATCTCTTTTGTGAGTCATATCGACGGTTCGATCTTATACTTTCGGTGCGTAATATCCGTTTGTACTTGATCTTTGTTCAAGAACTTGTGGTGAGTCATATCCACTTGTTTTTATTCACCTATCCATTATAAAATTCAGTTTGTTTTCCCCTAAATCTGAGTTTTATCCCTATCACAAAAATACCAAAAATATTGCACCGAAATCCATCTCTATAATCTATCTTCAACCGGCTGGTTCAAGGCTTTTTCTGACTTACTTTGTACTGAGATTTAAGGATCCTCAAGGGGAAAGTCATCAAGTGGTATCAGAACTATCTTCAAGTTATGTTTCCCAAGCTAAAGGGGTACAAATTACCCCGTCATTTTCGGTTTGTTTTGCTCGATTTTCAGCCATTTCTATCCATCCTTGTTCCTGATTATTCTCCAGCCTTTTCCATAATTTTTTTTCTTCCTTTCTACCTTTATATGTGTGTTTAAGATCTGCACACAAAAAAAAAATTCATATCTATCCATTGTTATTTCGGTTTTCTGTGCTTCTATCTAGTGTTATTGTGTGTTTGGATGAACCTTCATCCTTCTTACCCAAAATCCGAACTTCACCCTCAAAAGTGTTGCACCATTATTCTCTTAATGCTTTGCATAGTATACGGTGATGATTTATTGATGGAATGTGCTTCATAAGTGTTTGAAGATTGAAGGAAGTTCTGATTTGCAAGTGTTGTTTGTGTTCTTTGATTCTGGAAAACAGAAAAAAAAAAACAGAAAAAAAGAAGAAGAAAAGAAAAGAAAAAGAGAAGAAGTTAGAAACGCTCCAAAAGTTGTTCTATGTACAAGTAGTGAGCATTTGAAGTGCAAGTTGTGTTGTTTCTGTGCTCGAAAAAAAGACATTCTTATCATATCATTAGCTACTCCAAGCCTTGTTCTCTGCCTTGTTTAATCCTTGTTCACCCTTTCCCATTCGAGCATTACTTACTTGATTTTGGAATTTGGTAAATAATCGCCTTTGGGCTTGCCTTGGCTTGTGCTTTTGATACTTTGTGTGAGTTTACAGGAAAACCAAACTAAGTGCATTGCCTCTGCGGAGATAGACCTTGTTCTAGCAAGGAAGAAGCATCCTCACATCGCTTGCTTGAAGAAGTATCGTTTGCATACTTGTGTGCTTACAATTTGAGTTTTGAGTGAAGTGAGATCACATTCAAAGTGAGGGAGAGTTTCACCCCCAAAAGAAAAATTCATGAGTGAAAAGAATATGAGCTAGGTGAGAGAGGGATCTTTTGATTTCTAACCCTAACGTGTTTGCATGTTTTTATGATTTTCTCGGTTCTTCTTTATTTTTTTTTTCCCTTTTGTTTGTGCATTTTGTGTGTAGGAAAACATGTCTAATGCAGGAAATGAAGGAAGATTTATCACCCTAGTTGATTTCCAAGCCGCTCTTAGACAATCTAAGGAAGAAGATGTAGCTGCGAGACAAGAAGAGTATGAGAGGACTAGGGCTGAACTATTGAGAGTCCTAGATGAAAGGATTGATGAAAGAATTAGTGGTACTATAACCAATGGCAGAAATGATGAGCCACATGACACCGGTCATGAGAGCGAGCCCAATGGGACTCCACAAGGGCGTGGTCAAACAAGAGGCCCTCACAATGAGACATGGCCCCGACGACCAGATAATTACCAAACTGATTTTGATGATAACGTAAGTGTTAATGATCGCAGGGAGCATCAACGAGCTCATTATGCTCAAGATCCACCACACCCGCAACAACATCTGAAGGATCGATAAAGTATAACAAATTAATATCAAGATACTCTAGAAGGGGGGTTGAATAGAGTATGACTGTTTTTCGCAGATAATCTTAAGACTTTTGAAATGCTCGTGTTGAACAAAAATGCGCGATAATCGTACAACACATTTTATTTGATTTTTAATATTTGAGTTCGACCCCTTTTGGTTATCCTCTTGATTCGAAATCGCATCGATACCAAGATTTGAGTGGTTTTGGTAATTTGGGCTGCACCCGAAATTTGACGGGTTGCCTACGTATCTCTTGGAAGAGAATCAAGCCTCACGTAGTTCAGAGTGGTTTGGATTTTGTGTTTTATCACCTTTAAGGTTTTCATGCATCATTGGATCGTATTAGGACCCACCTTCTCGGAAGGGTAGCCCTAACATAAATCACACTATCATATGCATGAGATTTTCTCGTGTATCACCCGAATAAATTGAGCACACCTTCTCGGAAGGGTTTCTCGACTTAACGGCTATCACTTACACGGAAAATCATGTGTATTTAATTTTTAACCCCATTTTCATTTTGAAAGTGAATTTAGGGATTAGCGACTGTACCCGACATATTTTGAGATTTAATATCGGGTTACCTACGTAGCCGTTTTTACGGCGTCAAGTCTTTACGTAGTTCTTTTTAAAACAAATTTGATCGTTTGAGGACCGTGTGATTGAACCCGATGAGCTATAGCTCTGTACCGGGTTTCCTACGTATCTCTTGGAAGAGAATCAAATCACTCGTAGTTCCTTTGATGAAATAATTTAATTTGGGGAGATTTAACCTCATATTCGTTTGAAAGTGAATTTAGAGGTCAACGACTGTACCCGATATATTTTTTAGAATTTTATAACGGGTTACCTACGTAGCCGTTTTTACGGCATCAAGTCTTTACGTAGTTCTAAACGAACCGATTTGATTTTTTTTTATCGACGATTGTACTCGACGAGCAGAAGCTTTATGCCGAGCTACCTACGTACCCGCTTGGACGGGATCAAATCATCCGTAGTTCTTTAAAGGAACAAATTTGTTTTAATTTGAGAGGGGTGACTGAATCCGACATATAGTGAATTTTAATATCGAATTTCCTACGTAACTCATAAAAGAGTATCAAGTCTCTACGTAGTTCTAAACGGAACTGATTTGACTTTTTGGATTGGCGATTGTACCCGATAAGCTTAAGCTTTATGTCGAGCTACCTACGTACCCGTTTAGACAGGATCAAATCACCCGTAGTTCACTAATGAACCAATTTAATTTGTTTGGTTTTGGCCTCATATTCATTTAGAAGTGAATTTAGAGGCAGACGACTGAATCCGATATATATTGAATTTTGATATCGAATTTCCTACGTAACTCGTAAAAGAGTATCAAGTCTATACGTAGTTCTGATGTAAAAAACCAAGTTTGTATTTGGTGAAACTTGATTTGAGATTTTGACTCCGTTTTTATTGAAGCCGGTTTGAGATTGACCCACTAGAATTAATTGACAAAGAATATTTGACGAGTTTAAATTTATGTTTTAATCAAACTCGGATTCTTAATTTGTGCCAATTATAATTCGTATATTTTTGTGGGTTAATTTCGCAAAATAGGTGAGTTTTTTTTCTGTTCACCGTCTCTTCCCTTTAGCCCCTTTGCTCTCTCGACAACAGTGATCTCCGATCTCAGGCGACTGCACCGAGGAGGATGGAGCATGGGTGGAGCATGGGCGGAGCACGGGTGGAGCATGGGCGGAGCACAGGCAGAGCATGGACAGAACGGGCCGCGCCTCGTTACTACGAATCAAAGACTCCCCGAGCTCAGGTACGGTTCTAAGGCTTCTTCTTCTTTTGATAATTTCAGCCTCAAATCTGTGCTATTTGGGTGATTACAAGTCCCAATTTCAGATTTCCCTTTGCATCTCATGTGTCCAATTTCTGAATCTGTTTCAAAAATATTCAATTTCAATCGGTTTTTTTTTTCTTTATTTTGTTTGTTTCCGAATTGAACTTATTTTATGAAACGCCTTGGACAACCATTGGATTTTTGGAAAGGCTGTGCCTTAGATTTCCCTTGCCGGTACGGTGAATTGATTCAAGGCTCCTGGGTAAAATTTGGCAGAGCTTCGCCCTTGATTTAGGGTATTTTGTGATTCCGGAACCCAGGCCACATGAAAAGCTCTCGAGGTTTTCATGGGCGGGGTTACAAGAATCGAAAGGATACACAACAAAATTTTGACAGCACTTCGCCATGGCTTATGTGATTTAGTGATTCCGGAACCCAGGCCACATGAAAAGCTCTCGAGGTTTTCAAGGGCGGGGTTCCGAGAACCGAACATGGATCGATCAAAATCACTACCTTGTTGTTGTCGCTTCTTCTTCTTGCTGATTTTTTTTTGTTTTGTTCTTGTGGTTGCAGGTGAACAACCGTGGAGAGGAAGGAGAAACTACCCTTTTTTGTTTGGTTTGCAGTTGAATAGGGTAAAGAGGAGAAGAAAACCAGACCCAGGGAACCCCATTTGCAGACAGCAGTACCCTTTTTAAATGGGAGAAATGTGACAATTACACGTTTTGCCATATTGGAGAACCGCTCCATCACTCTCCCATTTGTATTTTTTTAACTGTTATCAGAAATAGAAAACTGTAACTTTTCTGTAACTTTCTGAATTCAGCCTTTCTTTAGTGATGGGCTTATTGCATTTGGGCTTGTTGTTTGGCAAAAATTGGGCCTTCCACCAAATTCACATAACCCAATTTTAAATTTCCAAGCTTTATGCTTAAAGAGAATAAATCTACCACACTTTTTAATGTATAATAAATGTGATGATATAAAATCATGAATTAAAAATAAAATTCATGAAATTTTACCCTCCAACAGTTGCCCCCCGAACTTTGTGCGTGAGAGATATCGAACACGTTCAAAGTTCGATTCATATGCTTTGATGCATCATTTGAGTTTTTGGCAGACCTTTGCTTTAGAAAGCTTTTGGTATGATTCATACTCCGAATAAAATTTGAGCTGAAATTGTACCGATTAAAATTGATCAACTAAGAAAAGCAATTCTATTTAGAACATGGTTATGACCAATACGATACAATCTGGTATGGGTAGGTGAGAGTCGGAATTATTTTCCTTCTCAAAATTTGATTTATGCTTTCTAGCTTTTCAACCGGTTTGACTTTTGAGCTTTCAAAACGATTGAATTTTTGGCTTGAGTCAATTTTGTTTTGACTTTTTGCCAATTTGGCCGTTTGGCTAATTTGGTTTTTGGGTTTTGGTCGGAGATTTTTGACTTTAAGCTTGAATTTGGGATTTGAAGGTTTTCTTGTGAGAGAAAAGAATTTGGTTTTGACGACTTGGTGTCGTAGGCTTGAACTTTTGTCTTTTGACCGATTTCAGTTTTCTTGTCGGTCTTAGACTAAATTTGGTTTTGACGACTTGGTGTCGTAATCTTTGCTTTTGTAGCATTTGTGGCCGAAGCTCTGTGATCAAAATCTCATATGAGATGATTTTGAAAAATGATACCCATACCATTTGAAGCCAAGATATTTGGTGGCTTTTTCTTTGAGTTTTTGTTTTGAGTTTTGGGGGCTTTAAATGACCACACATATATAGATGATGTAGGCCAATTTTTGTTTGAGAGGGTTTGAAGGGTTTTGAGAGGCTTAGACCTTTTTGTCTTTGAGAGAAAAGAAAACATTGACCATTTGATTAGTCAAGTTTTGAAACAACTTGGTTTGGGGTTCCTTGGAAGGAAGATTTGATTTGAGAGACTTGAATTGACCACCACATTTGGATGTGACGATCAAAGTCGGAAATTTTAGGCAGGAGCCTTTTGTTTGTTTCTCTTTATAAGAACGTCTTTGAAGACACCTTTTTCTCTCTTCCTTTGCCTCATTTTCAGTATAGGCACAAAACATGCATGTCTTTAGACCATACTTGATTTTTCTCCTTGTAGTTGAGACAATGCTCATTTGACTATAAAAATAGAGAATTTGACATCTTTTTCTTCTTGTTGGAAAAGAAGATGTTTTGTTTGTTTTTGTGGCTGCACCTAACATTTTGAGTAGCTAGGCTGCCTACGTACCCCCTTTATGAAGGATCAAGCCGCTCGTAGTTCTTTGTGAACCCATTTTTCATATGCTTCCGGGTTGTTTGACTTTCGGACTAATTTCAAGTCCTTTTTTTTTTTTTTTTGATAAATTTTGCATCATTCGAATGATTCGAGCACACCTTCTAGGAAGGGTTTCCCAAATAACTCAACTATCATGTGCAAACCGGGATTTTTTTTTTTTTTTTTACCGCATCATTCAAATCACTCGGGCCCACCTTCTAGGAAGGGTTTCCCGAATAATCTGACTATCATATGCGAACCCGGAAACTTTTTCTTTTTTTTTTGCGACTGAATTTGACAGGTTTTTTTTTTCCGATGCCAAATTTCCTACGTACCCCTTGTTGGGGATCAAGTCTTACGTAGTTCTAGGCAGAACTACTTGTTTTTCCGCCTTAGAAACTACTTGATCATTTTGACACCCTTACTTGGTTTTAGGTGTCCATGATTTGCTTGAGCTAGTGGACGAGAACTTTTGACTGCCTCTTCCGGAGCTCTTGCTTTTAGTCCTTTTCATTTGGACTTTCTTGCTTTTAGGCTCATCAACCTTTCCGGGCATTTCGAATACCGGAGCTTTAGATTCTCCACTTATCGAGGCTGAATTAAGCCTTTGAAACACCGAGGGTTTAGATTCTTCCCTTGTCGAAGCCATATCAAGCCTTTGAAACACCGAAGATTTGGATGCTTCATTTGTTGAGGCTAGCTCAAGTCTTTCGAATACAGAAGATTTCGATGCTTCACTTGTAGAGGCTAGATCAAGCCTTTTAAACACCGAAGAGTTAGGAGTTTCACTTGAAGCCGTCTCGAGCCTTTCAAATGCGGACATCCTAGGCTCTATCACACTTGCAGTTAGAACACCGTCTTCGTATGAGATTTGGAAATTTTTTACACAAGCCTCATCGACAAGTTTTTGTGGATTTTTACCCTTAAAAGAGGGTTTTAGCTTTTGCACTTGAACTTTATGATTCTGGTGCATTTTTGAAGCTTTTGCGAAGCTTGATTTCTTTCCCTTCGATTTCTCTCTTGATTTTGAGAAGAGAATTTGCTTCTTGGAGTGAAGAGTAATCTTTTTAACTCCTGCTTCATTTTCGTCCATGTCATTGGTCCATGAGACCATACAACATTGAGCGATGTCTCTTTCATTCAAGGACTCTTCTTTTGAAGTGTCATCTTTCACCAACGCTTTGAGAGGCAATGAAACTGTGGGGCTGCCCCCAGCTTCAATAACCATAGCAGATGTTTTTTCTGTTTGAGAAGACACTTGGAGTGAGGGAGTGGACTCTGCAACGTCTACCACTGAAATGGTATTTGCTGAAGTTGCTTGAGTTGAGGATGTTGCCCCCTCGATTCCAATTTCTCCTTTGTTAATCATATCCTCTATGATGTCTTTGAAGACGTAGCAATCCTTGATTGGGTGACTAACGAGTTGATGATACGAGCAGTATTTTGGATCACTCGTTTTGCCAACCTCTTTCGGCCTTTTTGGCTCCGGGAGTGTTAGAAGTCTAGCACTCATCAACTCATCGAATATCCCTTGTACATCGTCATCGTCAAAGGGATATTTCTTTTGTCTTCTTTCATGAAGGGCGGGTCTATTGGTTGGCTCCCTGACTTTCTCTTTTCTTTGAGCTTTAGAACCATTTCCGCTACCGGACTCTCGCTCATGTTTGGTGAAAGTCGCCATAGACTCTTCTTCTTTTTGTATTTCATCGCCGTCGTTTTTGTTAGTCTCACTATCCTGAGACCAGTTGGATCCCCGTGCTAGTTGCCTTTCAACATTGCACGCTTTAGAAACCAATTCATTAAATGAACGAGGTTCGGCACTTCCAACATGTACCGCTAATTCCGGTATTAAGTTGTTGGTGCACATTTGAACGCACGCTTGTTCACTTAATTTCTCATGGCATTGGAGTCTTATACTCCTCCACCTAGCGATGAAGTGGTTCGCGAGCTCGTTAGGCCTTTGATAGGTGTTTGCGAGATCTAGAATGGAAACTCTCGCTTTCGAGCTCACAAACTGAGCTAGGAACTCTCTTTGTAGATCATCCCATGTTTGAATCGACCCTGGTTGAAGTTGAGTGTACCAAGTGAATGCCGATCCTTTCAAAGATTGGACAAATTGCCTAATTAATAAGGAGTCATTTAAGGCAGTTTCACCACAAGCAGAATAAAAATGAGCTAGGTGTGCTCGTGGGGTGAACCGTGAAGGCCATCGAACTTTTCAAAGCTCGGTCTTTGGTAGCCCGGGGGAAATGGCATCGAATCATAGTGTGCTGGATATGGCTTTCTATATCCAAACACTTTTAGATTTTGTGATACATAAGCTTCTTTTATCCCTTGAGCGATCATCTCTTTGATTTCTTGTGGAGTGATCGATGTGCTACCGCTTGACCCTTCACCATTTGGCCTTGATTGCTCTTGTCTATTTGCTTGAGCTTGAATATTTATTTGAGCGAGGAGTGATGCAATTTGAGCATCTTTTTCATCAAGCTTCCTTTGCAACTCTTGAAGCTGCTCTTCGATACTTGATGTGCTGGTAGTCAATACCGGCATCGCATATGTTCCATCTGGTGAGATGTTTGCTTGAGATTTAACCGTTGAAGCATATGAACTTGTTAACTTCAACCGGTCTTCATCTCTTGCATCCTCTTTGGAGACTTGACATATTTGTTGAACCTCCTTGTCCTTCTTGGATCTCGAAGGCTTAACCTTTGTGGCATTGGGTTTTGTCTCCTCCGAATACGAGGTCATATTGACTTGTACCACCTCTTTCGGAAAGATAGGCAAAGACCCAACGAGGATCACTCTTGGAGAAGCCACTAGAGGAATTTCTTCTGCCCCCTGCGATCTAAGAAGATCCTTTGCAAGGGTTATACTGGCTCGCTCTAAATTTGATGAATGAGCTAGCACAAGAAGAGGTCTTGTCTTGTCGCGTTGAGATCCACACCCGCGTCTCCTTCTCTTCATAGATATGGGTGCCTTCTTGGCAATGGAGACAGTTTGTGCAGACGTTGCGATCAACCCCTCATTCTTTTTGGTAACATGAATGATGGGTTTTTGAGCGACCTCAATACTTGGCTTTATGCCGTTGTAACCACCCTCCTGCATTTTGAGCCTGTTGCAGATGGGTTGGTTATTAAGCTTTTTGTCACCGAGTCGGGTGATCTTGAGCTTCCTGCCCCCATGCCTTGGAAGGGCTTCAGGCTTCCTGCCTCCATCCCTTGAAAGCGTTGCAGGAGACTTCGACACCCACTTGATGACAGTCTTGTTCTCTAAAGCTTGAAGAGCCCCAAAGATGTTGTTGACCGGGATCGTTGAAGACGTCGAGTCCCGGGTGATGTCACAGTGAGCTTCATATGATCTTTTCTTGATCCAGCGGCCTCCTTTGATGATGAAGGTTGCTGGGAGCTCGTTGAAGGTAACAATTGCTTTTGGTGCCATTTGTACCTTTCAAAAAGATATAACCATGTATTAGTATAAATACAACTAAGAGATGAAAAGGCAAAAAGGACCCCACCATGCGTGCCAAAAATATGTTGAACAAAAATGCGCGATAATCGTACAACACATTTTATTTGATTTTTAATATTTGAGTTCGACCCCTTTTGGTTATCCTCTTGATTCGAAATCGCATCGATACCAAGATTTGAGTGGTTTTGGTAATTTGGGCTTCACCCGAAATTTGACGGGTTGCCTACGTATCTCTTGGAAGAGAATCAAGCCTCACGTAGTTCAGAGTGGTTTGGATTTTGTGTTTTATCACCTTTAAGGTTTTCATGCATCATTGGATCGTATTAGGACCCACCTTCTCGGAAGGGTAGCCCTAACATAAATCACACTATCATATGCATGAGATTTTCTCGTGTATCACCCGAATAAATTGAGCACACCTTCTCGGAAGGGTTTCTCGACTTAACGGCTATCACTTACACGGAAAATCATGTGTATTTAATTCAGATTTAATTTTTAACCCCATTTTCATTTTGAAAGTAAATTTAGGGATCAGCGACTGTACCCGACATATTTTGAGATTTAATATCGGGTTACCTACGTAGCCGTTTTTACGGCGTCAAGTCTTTACGTAGTTCTTTTTTAAAACAAATTTGATCGTTTGAGGACCGTGTGATTGAACCCGATGAGCTATAGCTCTGTACCGGGTTTCCTACGTATCTCTTGGAAGAGAATCAAATCACTCGTAGTTCCTTTGATGAAATAATTTAATTTGGGGAGATTTAACCTCATATTCGTTTGAAAGTGAATTTAGAGGTCAACGACTGTACCCGATATATTTTTTAGAATTTTATAACGGGTTACCTACGTAGCCGTTTTTACGGCATCAAGTCTTTACGTAGTTCTAAACGAACCGATTTGATTTTTTTTTATCGACGATTGTACTCGACGAGCAGAAGCTTTATGCCGAGCTACCTACGTACCCGCTTGGACGGGATCAAATCATCCGTAGTTCTTTAAAGGAACAAATTTGTTTTAATTTGAGAGGGGTGACTGAATCCGACATATAGTGAATTTTAATATCGAATTTCCTACGTAACTCATAAAAGAGTATCAAGTCTCTACGTAGTTCTAAACGGAACTGATTTGACTTTTTGGATTGGCGATTGTACCCGATAAGCTTAAGCTTTATGTCGAGCTACCTACGTACCCGTTTAGACAGGATCAAATCACCCGTAGTTCACTAATGAACCAATTTAATTTGTTTGGTTTTGGCCTCATATTCATTTAGAAGTGAATTTAGAGGCAGACGACTGAATCCGATATATATTGAATTTTGATATCGAATTTCCTACGTAACTCGTAAAAGAGTATCAAGTCTATACGTAGTTCTGATGTAAAAAACCAAGTTTGTATTTGGTGAAACTTGATTTGAGATTTTGACTCCGTTTTTATTGAAGCCGGTTTGAGATTGACCCACTAGAATTAATTGACAAAGAATATTTGACGAGTTTAAATTTATGTTTTAATCAAACTCGGATTCTTAATTTGTGCCAATTATAATTCGTATATTTTTGTGGGTTAATTTCGCAAATAAACAAAATTGCTCTCAAATAATTTCATGTGTGTACGTGTCTTCCAATTGAATTGGAAATGCATGATTTCAATTCTAAATGAATTGAATTAACGGGCTAAGCCCCACACCAGCCGAGTCCAGTTTGAAATTTGTCAAACCCAGCCCATTTAACCACCAAATGAATATGAAGTATGCACTCATCTCATATACTCCGTATTTTTTTTCTGTTCACCGTCTCTTCCCTTTAGCCCCTTTGCTCTCTCGACAACAGTGATCTCCGATCTCAGGCGACTGCACGGAGGAGGATGGAGCATGGGTGGAGCATGGGCGGAGCTCGGGCGGAGCATGGACAGAACGGGCCGCGCCTCGTTACTACGAATCAAAGACTCCCCGAGCTCAGGTACGGTTCTAAGGCTTCTTCTTCTTTTGATAATTTCAGCCTCAAATCTGTGCTATTTGGGTGATTACAAGTCCCAATTTCAGATTTCCCTTTGCATCTCATGTGTCCAATTTCTGAATCTGTTTAAAAAATATTCAATTTCAATCGGTTTTTTTCTTCTTTATTTTGTTTGTTTCCGAATTGAACTTATTTTATGAAACGCCTTGGACAACCATTGGATTTTTGGAAAGGCTGTGCCTTAGATTTCCCTTGCCGGTACGGTGAATTGATTCAAGGCTCCTGGGTAAAATTTGGCAGAGCTTCGCCCTTGATTTATGGTATTTTGTGATTCCGGAACCCAGGCCACATGAAAAGCTCTCGAGGTTTTCATGGGCGGGGTTACAAGAATCGAAAGGATACACAACAAAATTTTGACAGCACTTCGCCATGGCTTATGTGATTTAGTGATTCCGGAACCCAGGCCACATGAAAAGCTCTCGAGGTTTTCAAGGGCGGGGTTCCGAGAACCGAACATGGATCGATCAAAACCACTACCTTGTTGTTGTCGCTTCTTCTTCTTGCTGATTTTTTTTGTTTTGTTCTTGTGGTTGTAGGTGAACGACCGTGGAGAGGAAGGAGAAACTACCCTTTTTTGTTTGGTTTGCAGTTGAATAGGGTAAAGAGGAGAAGAAAACCAGACCCAGGAAACCCCGTTTGCAGACTGCAGTACCCTTTTTAAATGGGAGAAATGTGACAGTTACACGTTTTGCCATATTGGAGAACCGCTCCATCACTCTCCCATTTGTATTTTTTTTAACTGTTATCAGAAATAGAAAACTGTAACTTTTTTGTAACTTTCTGAATTCAGCCTTTCTTTAGTGATGGGCTTATTGCATTTGGGCTTGTTGTTTGGCAAAAATTGGGCCTTCCACCAAATTCACATAACCCAATTTTAAATTTTCAAGCTTTATGCTTAAAGAGAATAAATCAACCACACTTTTTAATGTATAATAAATGTGACGATATAAAATCATGAATTAAAAATAAAATTCATGAAATTTTACCCTCCAACAGCTCGCAAAACCCTTTGACATTAGACTTAATCTTTTCTCTGGAAGCCTAAATCACAAACAAGTTATACAATTCGAAACAAGTGCGGAAATATGGTAAAGCAGTAAGTAAAGGACGCAATGAATTGTTTACGAGGTTCGGCACGAACTTGGCCTACGTCCCCGCCTAGGGTTCTTCCACAACCCTAGGATTCAACCGGCTTTTATTGATTCACAAGAATTAGGATCCTAATAGCTCACCGAGAAGCCTCTCTCCTATACAATTGCAATCTAGTCAACTCACGTTCCCTTGGAGTCCTAGACCAATCTAGAAGAGCCCCACCTCTCTCAGCTATCTAGTACAATCCTCTTACACACAGTGAATCAATCGTCTAGTGTTCACTTCCCGAGTTACAAACTCTCGAGTATAACACTCTCTCGAAATATATCCTATAAGCTCACAGTGCAACTCTCAAATGCTTTGAAACAAATTAAATGACTATTAAGAACTAGCAGAGAGCACACGAGGAAGACAGATTTGACTTGAAGGCTTGAGTGCGAATGAGAGCTTGTGTTCAGCGAATGTTTTATGTCTTCCCTTCTTCATTTCGTTTATATTGAACAAATCGGCGCCAAGGATCTCCACCAACGGCTATAGCAGATCATGGCATAAGATGGATTCTTCACGATCTTCTATCTTTGGAAACTCTGAAGCCACGATCACGATTTTATTCTTCTAAGCTTTGAGCGTTTAAGGAAGGAGATATAATTCAAAAAGGTTCATGAAATGTTAGTGAATATATAATAATATCTGGGTGCATATAATAACATATAATAATATTCGGAAATAATATAATAAGGTCCAGGTTTTGTGTTTTATTAACACAAATGTAGCTTCAAGACCTTTGACACAAACTGTGTATCAAAGCCTTTGAAACTTATTCCGATTTTCATCAAGGGAGTGGAGTTATCAATCTTCCCCTTGATGAAAGACAAAACTTGTGCATCCCTGTAACTTAGTCAAGTAATTATATCATAAGCAAAATCGGACAAAGTACCTGCATGGGTTAGACAAATGTTGGATCATAATTTTATCATGAAAAACATCCAACCAAAAACAAAACAAGGTCTTCCAAGACCTTTGGTACACAGAAGTTTTTAAAGTTTTAAAGTCTAAACCATAGCAGATCATATCCCCCTTTTTGTCTTTCAACAAAGGGAGGAGGCAAAACAGTCACCAAGAGTTTGAAAATAGTATCCAAAAACCAGCAATGTTCAAAGAGGGGTTAGGGTAGGGTAGGGTAGGGTAGGGTAGAGTTTAAGATTCATCGTCCGGAGCATCATCCGTGAGCAGCGACCTCAGACCGTGCAACAACTTCGACACCCCGCTCATCTCTGTCATAAACTCTCTATGCAGCTCCTTGATATCTAAGCGAACTTCCTCCAAGCCCAACTCCAGGTTATCCATGCGCTCATCAATGGCGGAGGCAGTGTGAAGAGTCTTTGAGGGAGAGGCAAGACTCCAAGTCCCTTGGGGGGACTGAGTGATGCCAATCTTCTCAAAGCTCTTGGAGTCGAACATACCCATATGACGCTGTTGTTCTTCATTTTGAAATCGATTTCAGAAGCTTTGAAGATGTGGGTCAAAAGATTGGCAAATGGGAGGGGAGTTCCTTTTCTGGCTTTGCGAGTGTGAGCCATTGATCCTAGGATGTTATTGGCCAGATCAAGATCAAGTTCGTTCAAAATACGGTATAGAAGGACCATAGAATTATCGGTTAGGAGAGAGCCAGAGTTTAAACGGGGTAAGAGGCAACACACAATGATGTTGAAAATGATTTTTGGCTCGAGGGTAAGGGATGAGTGGGTATGCTGTTTTGAGGTGCTGTTGGATGCTTCGGGGAGCAGATATTTGGATCAGGCAAGGGCAATGCACTGTTCTCTTGCGGGGTTTTCAGGAGAGGGTGGACAAGGTCTAGGTAGGCCAAGGAAATCAGCGAAGTCAATGGAGTTTAAAGAGATTCTAACTCCCTTGACGACAGATTCCAAAGACCAACCGTCAGCATTGTGGTTGGCTTTTGGGTTTATGTAGAATAGGCGGGTGAGTTGAGGGTAATACACAGATTCAAGGTTAAGAAGGCTCCAGGCAGAGTTTGTTTGAGGAGAGAGATGCAAGGTAGGTTCAAACTTCCAAAAACTCAAGATCTAAAAAATCAGAACAACATATCTTAAGAGTTCGAAACTCATCTACCCACTTTCCAGCCATCTCATCATTTTCAAACCAAGAAGAGGGCAAGGATTGGTTTACCATGATAAGTGCAGGCGGATTGGCGTTCTTCCTACGAGTCTTTGTGGTAGCAGTCCTCTTGATAGGCGCCTCAAGGCTTTTGAGAGTGCCTTTCCTGGTGCGCTTGGGAGATGGAGGCTTTGCTGTAGGGGCTTTGCGCTTCTTCGGAGACAGGGGAGGAGGAGGAGGAGAAGGAGAGGGAACAAGTTCTGGCTCCTCATCCTCTTCATCCTCAGACCCCGAGTCCTCAGCGGACCCTTCAACGTCGTCTCCCTCAGCTTCCTCGTCGTCTGCAGTCTCGTCGTCCTCCTCTTCTTCTTCCTCTGGTTCCTCTTTAGTGGGAACCTCCTTCTCAACAGATCTTAGGGCCTCCTCTTCGGCCTCCTTTCTGGCTTTCTCAGCCTCCTCCTCGGCTAATTTCCCTGCCTCTTCCTCGGCCTTTTTCTTTCTCTTGGCCTCTTCCTCGGCCTCTTTAGCAGCATCTTGTTCCAAAATCACATCGAGATCTTCCATTTCCTCCGCATCCTCCTCTTCATCAGCAATGATTTTCCTTTTCCCTTTTTGCTTTGCACTGAGTGATTTCTTCGTCGGGCGCTTTAGAGAACGCTTGATTTCTACAATAGGGCTCTCAGGGACGGTGCTCTGGACAGTAGCTGGGACAATGGCATGAGGAGTAGGTTCTGGTTGAGGGGAAGTAACAATGGCCTGGCGTCCCTTGGGGGTGGCGCCAAGACGTTGGGGTGTGGAGGTCTTCTTGGATTTGGGTGCCATGGATTCGGCTTAGGGTTTCAGAAAAAGTTGAGAGGTTGAAGAAGAAGTATTAGAAAAGGGTTAGGATAAATCTGGAGAGGTGAGAGAGTCGGGTGAGGTTTGTGGTTTAAATAGGGAGAGAGGGCTAAGTTGATGGGACGGGTTTATGGTTCCAATGAGGGTAATCATAACACTGCCAATTTTGTAAAAATCTAATTTCCAAAACAATTTAAATTTCAAACCATCTTGTCACAGTTAAATTTAAGAGGGAAAGTCCAAAAATATCTTTTCCAAAAATAAAAATGCTCGAATATAAGATCTTTTGGAAAATAAAATGTGTACTATAAAGGTTAAAAATCATAAAAACTACATTTGATAAAATATCTAATGAGATATTAACGAAACATATGATCCGATATATATGCTCTACCATTCAGCTCAAATTCTTTGACATAATTCTCAAAGGTCTTGACACTGAGTAGAATTTATCTTTCGTAAATGGAAGGCTCCCCCTACGAAAGTGCATCCCTGTTAAGCATTTCAATCTCTCGTCGAATGAAGGTGAACCTGTCCTCTGCCGAAGGCTTAATAAAAATGTCAGCCCATTGATAATCAGTTGAAATAAATGATATTGACACATCACCTTTTTCGACATGGTCTCTGAACATGATTCTTTGTGACTGATATGACACTTGTATTGTCACACTTAATGGGAATACCTTTGAGGTTGATGCCAAGATCTCTCATTTGTTAAGCTATCCAAAGGATTTGGGAGCAACATGCTCCAGCTGCTATGTATTCGGCTTCAGCAGTGGATATAGCAATTGAGTTTTGTTTCTTTGAATGCCAACTGATTAAGGATGCTCCTAAGAATTGACAACATCCTGACGTGCTCTTCCTATCCACCTTATAGCCTGCAAAATTTGCATCAGAATACCCGATTAATGTAAAATCTTTTTGCTTTGGGTACCATAAGCCAAGCTCCTTAGTGCCATTGAGATATCGAAAGATCCTCTTCACAGCCACGAGGTGAGATTCTTTAGGATCAGCTTGAAACCTAGCACACATGCAAACACTAAACATGATGTCAGGTCTATTAGCCGTAAGATATAATAAAGATCCAATCATCCCTCGATACTCTTTTTGATTGACACTCTTCCCAGACTTGTCTTGATCTAGAGATAAGGTTGAGTTCATGGGTGTCTTGAATTGGCTGCTTTGGATTGATCCATCTTGAACTTTTTCAAGAGATCCTTCATGTACTTGCTTTGGTTGACAAAGATCCCTTTCTTGGATTGATGAACTTGTAATCCCAAAAAGAAGTTGAGTTCACCCATCAAGCTCATCCCAAATTCACTGCACATGATGTCAGAAAATTCCTTGCACAAAGATGTGTTAGTAGCACCAAACAATATATCATCAATATATATTTGAATAACCAAAATGTCCTTTCCTTTGGTCTTGATAAAAAGAGTCTTGTCGATCAACCCCCTTTTAAAATCATTTTCTAATAGATATTTTGACAAGCGCTCATACCAAGCTCTTGGGGCTTGTTTCAAACCATAAAGCGCTTTGTCTAGTTTGTAAACATGATTAGGAAATTCTGAACTTTCAAAACCCGGGGGTTGAGCCACATAGACTTCTTCCTCTAAGAAACCATTAAGAAAAGCACACTTGACATCCATTTGATATAACTTTATACTAATAAAAGATGCAAATGCTAATAATATGCGAATGGCTTCAAGCCTGGCTACGGGAGCAAAAGTATCCTTGTAGTCAATACCTTCCTCTTGATTGTAGCCTTGAACAATAAGCCTTGCTTTGTTTCCCACGATCTTACCATTCTCATCTAGCTTGTTCCGAAATACCCATCATGTGCCAATGACTGATTGATGCTTTGACCTAGGCTTCAAGGTCCAGACTTTGTTCCTTTCAAATTCATTAAGCTCATTTTGCATAGCAATGATCCAATCTGGCTCTTGAAGTTCCTCATCTACCTTCGTTGGTTCTATAAGAGAGACAAACGCGTTAAAAGCACAAAGATCTTTAATTTTAGAACGAGTTTGAACACTAGATGTAGGGTCAGAAATGATATCTTTTAATGAGTGTGATGAGGAGTGTTTGAATTTTCTTTTGCTAGTCTCAGCTCCTTGATTCGTCACACCAGCAGGATTGATTTTGGTACATCTGACTCCATGGATCTTTTAGGTTCAGTTACAACAGTTTCTGACGTTTCAACACGGTTGGATTGGACACCAAGGGCTTTGGACGAATCTTCAACACCTTGGGCCAATTCTTCAGTGTTGAGAATCTGTTCCTGCATGTTCCTTTTCTCTGTGTTCTTGATAACAACATCATCATCATCCTCATTCTCTGTATGGATGTTAAGATCTATATCTGAAACACTTTCACTCAAGGAACCGTCATTACATTCATCAAATATAACATGTATACTTTCCTCAACTAACTTGGTCCTTTTATTGAAGATTCTATAAGCTTTGCTACTTGTGGAGAAGCCAAGAAATATACATTCATGTTCATTTTCTCTGTGTTCTTGATAGCAACATCATCATCATCATCCTCGTTCTCTGTATGGATGTTAAGATCTATATCTGCAACACTTTCACTCAAGGAACCGTCATTGCATTCATCAAATATAACATGTATATTTTCCTCAACTAACTTGGTCCTTTTATTGAAGATTCTATAAGCTTTGCTACTTGTGGAGTAGCCATGAAATATACCTTCATCACTACACGCATCAAATTTATCAAGGTTATCTTTTCCATTGTTATGAACAAAACAAGTACAACCAAAAGGTTTAAAATAAGATATAAGTGGTGTGCGGCCTTTGAAAAGTTCATAAGGAGTGTTCTTTAAGATGGAACGTATAAGACAACGATTCAAAATATAGTTAGATGTGTTAACAGCTTCAGCCCAATAGGTTTTAGGTAATGCATTTTCTAAAAGCATAGTCCTGGCCATGTCCTCTAGGATGCGGTTCTTTCGTTCCACAACCCCATTTTGTTGAGGTGTCCTATGAGTAGAAAAAATATGCGAGATGCCATATTTAGCACAAAACAAATCAAACTGAAGTTGATCAAACTTCCTACCATGATCACTTCGAATTGACACTATGGGCTCGTTTCTTAAAGTTTTCAACTCCTTACAATGTTTTGAAAACCCAAATAAGGCCTCTGATTTTTCTTTTAAAAATCTAACCCAAGTATATCTAGAAAAATCATCAACAACAACAAGCCT
This sequence comes from Persicaria tinctoria, assembly GCA_037127255.1. Taxonomy (NCBI): domain Eukaryota; kingdom Viridiplantae; phylum Streptophyta; class Magnoliopsida; order Caryophyllales; family Polygonaceae; genus Persicaria; species Persicaria tinctoria. Next base: position 81,623,393 of record JBANSL010000006.1, read on the forward strand.
GTACTTTTTACCATTGGGAGATTTCACTCGCATAGGACCACATAAATCCATATGTAAAAGTTCAAGGGGTCTAGAAGAACTTACAACCTTTTTGGGTTTGAAAGAGCTACGTGTTTGTTTACCTCTTGTGCATGCTTTGCACATATCAATACCTTTGAAGTCTATCTCAAGTAGTCCTCTTACAAGCCCTTTGGACACAAGCTTCTATAGTGTTTGTGGGCTCACATGACCGAGTCTCCTGTGCTAGAGCTTTTGATCGTCCGTCAAAACCTTTAGACATGTTAAGCTTCCTTGTGCCACTTGCTCAGCATTCACAGCATAGATGTTGTTATAGCGATATGCAGTTAGAACTACTTCACATGTATCTTCTCTGCGCACCAGACATCTTTTCTTGTTAAATCCAACATCATTACCACTATCACATAGTTGAGAAACACTAAGCAAATTATACTTCAAACCATTAACAAGATAAACATTTTTAATACTATGGTTAGGATCACTCCCAACACTACCAATACCACCGATGTCACACTTTCCTTTGTCACCAAGAGTGATTGTTCCAGTTGATTGCTTCTTTAGATCATGAAAGAGAGAACTCTTCCCACTCATATGTCTCGAGCATCCACTATCAATAATCCATTTTTGCTCCTTCACCTTGGTGCTCTCCTGCAAAACAAACATCAACCTTTGTGGCTAGACCAATAAGCAAATTTAGATCCCTTATTGGGAGAAACCGTATTTGGTAAAATAGTGCCTTTGGGGACCCAAACTTGTGTTATCCGTTCTTTTCTCAAATGAACAGGGAATGTATTGCGAATGATATGTGGATCCTTTCTTCTATAGGGGCAGGTCTCTTTTACATGTCCCTTTCTCGCACAGTGGTGACATATAGGAGAGGTTCTGCTTCCTTTTGCCTTTACAAAAGTGGTAATGTGCTGCTTCTTTAAAAATCTTGGATTGTAACCAATACCACTTTTGTTTAGAGAACTTTGTTGCTCACCCAACATCCTATCAAGAGTGCCTTTAGATTTGGTAAAACTTATGAGGGCTGTTTGTTGGTCTTGAATCTTATTATTCAAAGAGATCTTCTCGTTCCCTAAGTCATGATGTTCATTTCTTAGAGAGGAGAGATCTTGCTTGAGTTCAGATTTCTCTGAGTCAAAAGTCTTGACTTTAATGTCAAGACCTGAATAAGAAGCTTCTGGACTTTTGACCCTCATAGACAGATCCTCAATAGTTCTTTCCTGGTCCATAGTTTTCTTAACAAGAGTGTTAGTCTGAGCAATAAGTTTTTCTTCATTGGCAATCATATTAGAAAGGAATTCCGATAATACCTCTTTTGGAATTGCCATAAGTTCTCTTACAGTTACCTCAAGCTTCTCATCGTGGGATTCATCTCCTGAGCCCATAAGACAGACATTGGCATTCTCATCATCGGAGTCTGAGTCAGAATCGCTCCAAGTTGCCACCATGGCTTTCTTTTCCCATCTATCACCCTTCTTGGACTGGCTCTTCGTCTTTTGAGGGCAGTCTTTCACAAGATGATCTGTTTCACCACATTCAAAACAAGACAAAGGTTTAGTCTTCTTGTCATATTTATTGTATTGAGATTTACCTCAAAATTTAGAAAACTCTGATCCATCCTTGCTGTTGAATTGTTTCTTCATTTTCAGGATTCGAGAAAGGCCTCTTGTGATAAGAGCGAAAGGATCATCATCATCGTCATCCTCATCTTTGGAATCAGATACATCTTTGGGCTCATCCTTCTTAGACTTGAGCGCCAAGTTCTTAGTGCTTGCTGGAAGTTCTCCTTCGTCTTCATTGAGAATCATCTCATGTGTGATCAGCCTCCCAAGCAAATCATCAAGGGGCAGAGTGGTAAAATCTTGGGCTTCCTCTATGGCTGTTACTTTAGGACCCCATTTTTCTTTTGGGAGGCGCCTCAATATCTTCCTCACTTTCTCAACGTTCTTAAAACTCTTGCCAAGAGAGTCAAGGTTGTTGGTGATTTCCGTGAACCGTGTGAACATGGCCTTGATAGAGTCATCAGGCTTCATTTTGAAAAGTTCATACTTTCGAAGGAAGATACTGATCTTGGTGTCCTTCACTTGGCTAGATCCTTCATAGGTGACAACCAGCTTGTCCCAACTCTCTTTAGCTGACCTACAAGATGAAATACGGTTAAACTCATCAGTGCTAAGACCACAATAAAGTAAGTTAATAGCCCTGTAGTTTTTGGAGACGAGTTCAAGATCCGCTTGGATGTATTCAGCCTCAGTTTTCGCAATTTTGGTTCCATTTGGTCTTTCTTTCTCAGGAACCTTCGGACCATTCTCTATAATATTCTAAAGTTCCAGATCTTGATCTATAATGAACATCTTCATCAAAGATCTCCAGTGGACGAAGTTGTTTCCTACAAAGAGTGGTGGTCTACTAGTAGACCTTCCTTGTGCAAATCCTCCGATTGCTTCACCAGACAAGATCAAAACTCACAAGATTGTTAGATCGAAAGCAGTGAGTAAAGCACTGATACCAATTGAAGGATCGATAAAGTATAGCAAAGTAATATAAAGATACTCTAGAAGGGGGGTTGAATAGAGTATGCCGGTTTTTCGCAGATAATCTCAAGACTTTTGAAATTCTCGCAAAACCCTTAGCAATTAGACTTAATCTTTTCTCTGGAAACCTAAATCACAAACAAGTTATAAAATTCGAAACAAGTGCGGAAATATGGTAAAGTAGTAAGTAAAAGACGCAATGAATTGTTTACGAGATTCGGCACGAACTTGGCCTACGTCCCCGCCTAGGGTTCTTTCACAACCCTAGGATTTAACCAACTTTTATTGGTTCATAAGACTTAGGATCCTAATAGCTCACCGAGAAGCCTCTCTCCTATACAATTGAAATCTAGTCAACTCATGTTCCCTTGGAGTCCTAGACCAATCTAGAAAAGCTCCACCTCTCCCAGCTATCTAGTACAATCCTCTTACACTTAGTAAATCAATCGCCTAGTGTTCACTTCCTAAGTTACAAACTCTCGAGTATAACACTCTCTCGAAATATATCTTATAAGCTCACAGTGCAACTCTCAAATGCTTTGAAACAAAATGAATGACTCTTAAGAACTAGCAGAGAGAACACGTGGAAGACAGATTTGACTTGAAGGCTTGAGTGCGAATCAAAGCTTGTGTTCAATGAATGTGTTATGTCTTCCCTTCTTCATTTCCTTTATATTGAACAAATCGGCGCCAAGGATCTCCACCAATGGCTATAGCAGATCATGGCATAAGATGGATTCTTCACGATCTTCTATCTTTGGAAACTCTGAAGCAATGATCACGATTTTATTCTTCTCAGCTTTGAGCGCTTAAGGAATGAGATATAATTCAAAAAGCTTCCTGAAATGTTTGTGAATATATAATAATATCTGGAAGCATATAATAATATATAATAATATTCGGACGTAATATAATAAGGTCCAGGTTTTGTGTTTCATCAACACAGATGTAGCTTCAAGACCTTTGACACAAACTGTGTATCAAAGCCTTTGAAACTTATTCCGATTTTCATCAAGGGAGTGGAGTTATCAACCTCAACCACTTAGGATTCCCTAACGCAATCCACAAGCTCAACGTGCTAGATTTGATCGCATGTTTCATAGGAGGTATTAAAATGAGGAGCGTGAGTATCGCCAAGATATGGGGCGAGATCAACACCATGGTATAAAGCTTACCATCCCTCAATTTTCCGGAACTTCTGATGTTAAGGCCTACATGGATTGGGAGTCTAAAGTTGAGTCCATTTTTTATTACTATGGTTATCATGATGCTCAAAGGGTGGTTGTTGCTATCATTTATTTTTCAGATTTTGCATACTCATGGTGGCAAGAAGAAAAGCAAGAGAGAGCCTATATGGGATACCCTCATATCACTACTTGGGAGGATCTCAAAACAGCCCTAAGAGAAAGATTTGTGCCCGAAGATTATGTGGATCGTGTCCAATTCAAATTGGAACGCATCAAGCAAGGCTCTCGCACCCCCGATGAGTTCTACAATGAACTAAAGCAGCTTGTTTTTAGATCAGGAATCCGCTTTCCCGAGAAGTATGTAATCTCAAAATTTATTGGTGGGCTGAATTTAGATATTGCTTCACATGTTGAAATGCAGCGTTTTGGCGCGAGAACTCAAGTTGAGGAGGTGCTGCATTACACTAACCAAGTGTACCAAAACCTTCAACGGCGAAAGGGAACACATGGCTCTAAACCTTGGAGCTCAAATCCTAGCCCTTGAGCTTCATCAACTCCACGCCCCCAGAAGTGAGCCCCCTAGGCCATCCACACGGCGAGAAGCTCAACCCCCAACCCAAGACCCAAGAAGCCACAAGCCTAATGTTCCGAATCCTAGGGGTGAATCTGAATCTCGTACTCGGGACCTCAAGTGCTTCAAGTGCTTGGGTAGGGGTCATTTCTCTAAGGAATGCCCTACTCGAAAGCAAGTGCTACTCAATGATCAAGAAGAGTATGAATCTGAGGAGGAGAGTCAAGAAGAGCCAACCTTAGGAGGTTTGGAGGAGGAGATTCATGCTAGTGCGGCTGTTGGAGAATGTTTTGTGGTGAAGAGAGGATTGATCTCCAATGATGCTCCTTCTTTGCCCACTCAAAGAGAGACCCTCTTCCATACACGATGCCTCATCAAAGACAAGGTATGTAGTGTGATAGTTGATGGAGGATCTTGTTACAATCTTATTGTTCAAGAAGTTGTAGCTAGGTTTAACCTCAAATGCAGCTCACATCCGCAACCATACACCTTGAATTGGCTGAATTCCAAGGCACCTCTAAGAGTAGACAAGCAAACCATGATTGCATTTGCAATTGGAGGGTATAAAGATGAGATCATTTATGATGTTCTTTCCATGACAGCGTGTCACATTCTTTTAGGGAGACCATGGCAATATCATCGTGGTGTCATCCACAATGGAGTCACCAATGAGCACACATTCCAAATGGAAGGTAAGAAGATTACACTTCATCCAATGTCCCCTCATGATATTGTGGCTGACCATGTTGCTAACTTGGAGAGAAGAAAGCAAACGAATAAACTAGCTATTGGTACAAATATGGCTAGTTCTCACCAGATTCTCCTAGCCAAGGCGAAATAATTTGTTTGTTTCTCAAGATTTGAATGATCTACCTCCACTTGTTTGAATGATCTACCTCAAGAAACTAGCTATTGGTACAAATATGCAATTCAGGGGAGTAAAACATGTTTTCTTGTGCTTTTCAAAGATAATTTGTTTGTTTCTCAAGATTTGAATAATCTACCTCCACTTGTTTCTATTTTGTTGTAGGAATTTGAAGATTTGTTTCAAGAAGAAATTCCCAATGGTCTTCCACCATTAAGGGGAATAGAGCATCAAATTGACTTCATTCTTGGAGCAACACTACCTAATAGGTGTATTTACCAATCTTACTTACTCAAACCCACAGAGAATCAAGTATTTATCAGTAATGTGTATTTACCAATTAGTAGAAAGGGAGGTTTTGGTGATTGAAACAAGAAAGAAAGCAAAATAAACTATAAACAGATTGATGCAAAACAATTTAGAGAGGATCGCTCTGCCTACAACTATCCACTTTATTTGGTTGAATTGATATTGTAACTTCCTCTTGTTCTTTTAGTCTTCCTATGAATGCCCTTGTCCCGACCTAATATAGTTACTAGTCCAATCAGTTCTAGAAACCCTTATCAATCGAACAGTCCCTAAAAAGGATTTAACCCAATTGATAGCTTTAAGTTCAGAGATTAGCCAAGGTATTTGCAGTCCCTAAAGAAGGATTTAACAACACATCCAACTTCATAGCATCCAATTAGTTCAATCAGCCCTAAAGGAATAAGTTTGCCACTTGGGTTAAGGTTCACAATTAGGAATCTACAAAACCCTAGCAATTGAATTGATTCTACCAAGTTGATCAGACAAGCTAAAATCAAACAATCAACAATAAAGCGCAAAGAAGTCGAAACATTCAATATAGGAAATAAGGAATAAGAATTAGATACTCACAATCAAACCAAACAAAGCTTCAAATTGTAGACGAAACGGTAGAGTTTAGGTATCCATAAAAATAAGACAAAACAAAATTAGGTTTTAGAAGGAATAAAACTAACTAGTTGGCCACGGCCGTATGATCACGTTCCGCCTCAACCGTATGAATTGTAGTATATATACTCCGTAATAGGTAGGTGGAAAAACAATGTAAACCTTGATATCCTAACATATCCATCTCATCTAATATGATATTAATATATCTAAAATGTTATCTAACTAATCCGATTTCTAATGAAATAAAAAACTAAAGTAATAATTAGCAGTGCTCCCTCCGTGTGGCACCTTCTGACTTCAGTACGTATCAACATATCAGCTCAAATATCGATCCTAGCCGGCCCATCTTGCCTTTTAATTTGCAAAATAATCTCACAATTTATGATCAACCTTCAAATTCATACGATCCAGCTTAAATATAACTGAAATATATAAAAATACTAGTGTAGACTCCGAAAACTAAGTAATACAAATTAACTATAAAATATGTAAAAATGCTCTAAAACAATATGCAATTCTATAATAAAAACATGAATAAAATATACTCTATCAAACTACCCCATGCTTAGACTTTTGCTTGTCCTCAAGCAATGAAAAACAAATATAGAATTGATCTTCCCACAAATAGGATTTTCATGCTATAATTTAGAAAAGCAACATCACGTAGTAGGAGCCATGAATAAAAGAACAAATATCCTAGCAAGTATATGAGAGATCCAATAGTAAAGACACATTTAATCCAACCTCACCAGGATAACGTGTTTCACTCAAGCTCTCATGTGTTTAGGCTTTAAAATCCAACTCTCAACTCAATCCAAAATGCTCTACACACCGTGAAAGTTATCACTTGCAAACAACATCATGTGGACTTTTATAGGGTTGTAATGGGCTTTGGTAGGAACATAAGGCATGAGAAATATTTAGGCTTGTGGTGCTAACAATCCGGGAAAAAAGGAAAAACAACCAACCAGAACAACACCAAAACTTCCATACTTCGCAAACCATTCCAATAACATAAACTCCAATACACATCAATAAGCACTTTTCGATTTCAATAACCATACAACTCATGCAATTTTTCCATTTGGATGATGACTTCTTTTCTTTGCTTTTATGCTTACTTTTGCCCCTAGATGAATTTTATCCTCTCTAGGTCCAAGCTTACTAGACTTTTACTCTTAAGCGAATTTTATCCTCCTTAGGCCCCTAGTAATAAGTCATCTCTATTATACAAGAAGGGTTACCTTATTTGGGCTATGCCTCTCGCAATGCACAACCATACATATATCATATCTACTCAAAGCAACTCCAATATAAAGATTTTTCACCAATTCTCCTCCTAATTCCCGGAAAGGGTGAGGCTAATCATTGACTATGATATATTTTTTTGGAGCTATAAAAAAGAATAGGCTTTAAGGCTCAGACGGGCTTCAAGCAAAGGATCATATGTAAGGTAGATAGGGTATAATATGGCTAAAGAAAACATGCCTCAATCATTTGAAACTCACAAGCAACAAACATGTGCAATACGATATTGAAATAAGAAGCATATGAAGAGTACAATCACACAATAAAAGCAAAAGGGAAATAAATATGAATAGTCCCTATAAGGCCACAATCTCACAAAGGGTTATGTTTTTGCTAGATATCAATTTAACCTCAACTATGAACCATACTTGCTCAATTATATTCACAAATCATGCTCCAAAAATCATTTTCAAGCAATTCAATCAAATCATGGGATTTATGCAATAAAATCATAAAAATAAATTAGAGGACAAACTAAACCAAGATGGGTATCTTTAATAACACCTAAATGCAATGAAATGCATAATAAAAATTGAAAAAAAAAACCCAGAAAACTAACATATATATAAAGAAGGAGCTACACTTGAATTCCCCACCCCATGCTTAAAATCTTACTTTGTCCTCAAAGTAAAGAAAAATAATAAAAGAGAGGTGGAGGAAACTCACAATGAATTCAGGCATATCGAACAAATCATTCAACTCAAGAAGAAGTGGTGATGATGGTTGGAGCCATTTGTACATCTCAAAATTTCAGCAACATAACAGAGTAACCGAGTCTCCCAACAACACAAACACTAGCAAAAACAAGAAAACTTGCACGGTAATCAACAATAGATTCAATTCAATAACAAAGGAATATCAAAACATAAAATTCAGCAAAATAGGTGACTATTCCTAAGTACTATATCATCCTTAAAACATCATAAAAGAGCAGAAATTACAGCCCTTTTGTTTCAGAAGCTTTCAGCAACTCTTGGATGCAATTGGCATTTGTCACCCTTCTTGGAGTCGGAAAAATATAGGCATATCCCTTTGCAATTGGTCCTGGCCAAAACAAAAAGCAAAGAAAGCACACAAGACAAGGTAGTCCAACATTCCAAGCATAATAATATCATCCAAGAAAGAAGAACAACCAATACCAGCCATACCGAAATCAGTCCGTGCAAGTCATGCTCAATCACTTATGACAATTGAAAACCATTAAATTCAAGTGCTTTCAGGGAGCATTAAAAAAAACGAGATTAATTACCAACAAAAGTGAGGGCAAAACCAATCAAACAATGAAATCTAAGCCTTGCAGCATCAAGGAGGAATTCATCAACAGGGAGTTCAGGAGTGCAACAGACTCTACAAAATTCAGCATATGGTCTCATGAAAATAACTTCCCTTCAAATTCCAACAAAAACAACAGACAATTCCGCTGCATCAAAATTTAGCAGAGTTAAATCAAGGCACTAGGATCTCAATGTCAAACTTGATCAATTTAGTCATACTTGCCAAACTTGCACACAAATTCAACTAATAAGCAATCAGGTCATAAACAATCAAATCCGAGCCAAGAGACCTACAAGCTAGTCCAGCAATCCCGAAATTGAAATTCAATACGCACCAGTACGCACCGGTGGATGGGATTGGGCGGATAGAACTGTGGTTCTGGTGGTGAATAGCAGCAAAAGGTGAGGGAAAGAGAGTAAGGTCGGAGGCAGCAGGCGCAAGCCAGGGGCGTTGGGGTGATCGTGCAGGAGCTCCGGGCGACTAGGGCTTCGCCGATGCATCACCATTCATCTCCCTCTAGCGGTATGTGTTGTGGGTAAGTGGCGGCCGACGGCTAGGGCTCTGTTAAAACCAGTGGTGGCAGAAGAAAGGTCCGGCGATTTCAGATGGCCGGATTGAGACGGGTGGTCGGAATCAGGACTGGCGGCTTCAGATGGCCGAAGACGGTCTGGGAGAGTGAAAGCGAATGGAGGGGGACAGGGAATGAATGGTCCAGGGGTGGCGAGCGGTGGAGACAGGGGCCGAGAGAAAGGCGCTGTGTCGTGGCTGCCGGCGGTTGATCGATTCTCTAAAATGGCTCATTTCATTGCATGCCACAAAACTGATGATGCTACCAATGTTGCTAATATATTCTTTAGAGAAGTAGTTAGGTTGCATGGTGTGCCTAAAACCATTGTTAGTGATAGGGATGTGAAATGCTTAAGTCATTTTTGGCGAACTTTATGGAATAAATTGGGAACTAGATTGATATTCTCTACTTCTAGCCACCCCCAAACTGATGGCCAAACTGAGGTGACTAATAGAACCCTTGCTACTGTCCTAAGAGCCATTATTAGGAAAAATTTGAAACTTTGGGAAGAAGCCTTACCTCATGTGGAATTTGCTTATAATCGAACCATGCATTCGGCTACTAAAATCAATCCATTTGAATGTGTGTATGGTGTTAATCCACTAACCCCTTTTGATCTTACTTCATATCCTATGAGAGACAAAGAATCATTTGAGGCAGGTAAGCATGTCGAGTTCATCAAGGAGCTGCATGAACGAACTCGAGAGAAGCTGAAGCTAAAGGCTGAATATAATGCTAACAAGGCCAACAAAGGACGTCGCTTGGTCACATTTCAGCCTGGAGATCTTGTATGGGTGCACTTGAGGAAGGAGCGGTTTCCAGAAGCCCGGAAGAACAAGCTATCGCCTCGTGGTGATGGACCATTTCGGATCAAGAAGAGAGTGGGCGACAATGCCTACCAATTGGAGCTTCCTAGAGACATGGGCGTGAGCGCTACATTCAACGTCGCGGATCTAATCCCTTACTTCGCAGTGGATGAAGACTTGGATTCGTGGTCGAATCCTTTTCAAGAAGGGGAGGTTGATGCGGGACCATCTTCTATAGCTCCAGACACACCCATCATACTTGGAGAAGGACCAATGACTCGAGCTAGAGCTAAGAAGCTTCAGAGAGACTCATTCAACTTTGTGGGTCATGCTTTGTTCTCGAGCAAGGTTAAACTCCCCGAGCCAACATTGAAGACATACATGTGCATTGGAGTTCAAGACAAGGCCGAACCTCCAGAGCCTTAGTTATGTCGAAATAATCTAAGTGTTGAAACCCATTTTCAGCTTAAGTGTTCTATTGGGCTGACTTGGGCTTTTATTAGTTATTCCTTTTAAGACCTTATTTATTTATGTTCTTAGATTTATTTTAAAGCCCATTAGTAATTAGATCTATCTAGTCTATCTACTATGGCCGGCCAGAACAGCCCTCCTAAGGCCTATATATTTCGATTTCAGCTTTGTAATTCAATTGGAACTTTGATAATTGAAATTCTCTCATAAAGAGTGTTTACACCATCGAGTGTTTGTTGATTCAATTAGAGCTGTGCTCATTGATCATCGATTGATACATATCTCAGCTTGGTTTGCTTTGCCATTCATCAACTTCGCAAGACTTGGTGAATCTAGTATCCACAAGCCCCCTCCTTGTGCTTCAAGCTGTCCGCTTGATTGTGAAGGGTTGTAGAGGCGGGTTGTGTAGTCATTGGTATTGGTTCCTACCCTCTGAGGAGGCCTGGGGTCTTTATCTTGTTCAACATAGATCGACTCAGTCCATATCAGGTCATGTATTTCAATTCTTGCATTCAATTTCGAGTCTTTATCTATCTTTATCGAGTCTTTGTTGTTCCTATTGCTGTCGACATTAAGTTCTTGCTGATCTTGATGTTTCTTGTTGAGTCTTGAACGAATCTTGAACTTTCTTGAATCGTTTCTTTAAGTCCAGTTGCTGCGTTCTTGCTTTCTTGTTTGTTTCTTTGAGTTCTTGCTTGATTGTCGAAGATCGAACCATCCCACGGCTAACCCCGTATCAAGTTGGTTATCCCAGTGGGCCTAGACAAGCTTCGAGAGATGTTGAGAGAGCTTATCAGAGAGGATCGGTTCGCGACGTCGGAGACTTCGGTCCCGATCACCCGTCCATAGGTTCCATCAGTTACGACATGCTACACCCCACCCATGAGGTGAGGGAGGGGACTGAGAGCTATGAGACCCATTAGGAGCATCGGCACTATCAGAGGCCCCCTCACCAGGGGACGCGGAGGAGTCCTGTTCCGAGCACCGTCAGCCCAGGCCACGCCACGTGAGGGTACTCAAGTTAGGCCCATCACTTTCTACCAATGCTTTCAGATAGGCCACTACGTCACCAGATGTCCGAGGAAGGCTATTACGTGCTTCTCTTGCGGAGTCCGAGTACACAAAGCACCCCATTGCCCCCGAGGTGGGAGGACCACGACCGCGCCGTCCTTAGGCTCGCAAGGCCCTGATTCCCCCGCTACCCCTTACGATCTCCATTTATATATACATGTGTGTGTGTGTGTGTGTGTGTGTGTGTGTGTGTGCGTGTGTGTGTGTTTGTTGGTCCAGGTGAGAAGAGATGGTCCGATGAAAAGGAAAGAAGCGACCTGAGTGGTCCACGTGTAAAAAATTGAATGATGAATCAGCGGACACACGACTTCCCTAATTAGTCAATAGCAACCCTACAAATTAATCAGTAAAACCCTCACTCTCAAATGTACACGCACCAATTACAACCATATTAATTAATCATACGTGACAACCACCACAACTTGCTAATTAATTAGAAAACTACTTACACATATAAAAATGCTTGACATGGACTATTAAATTTTTTTTTTTGGCATTTTCACTTGTTAAAAATATATAGAAATTATATTTTTTGGGTGTAATTTAATTTTATCTACAGGTAGACACCCACTTTGTATATATTTTTTTTGGAAAAAAATTAACAATAAGTGGTTCATCAGGTTCACAAGTACTTAGTGGTTCAACCTTTTTACTCTTAGTGGTTCAACCCTTTTTACTCTTTTTTATTCAACCATTTTACTCATATTGGTTCAGCCCTTTTACTCGTGTGGTTCATCCCTTTTACTCTTAGTGTTTCAACCCTTTTACTCTTAGTGGTTCAGTCCTTTTACTCATAGTGGTTCAACCTTTTTAATCGTATGGCTCATCCCTTTTACTCGTTTGGTTCAACCCTTTTAATCGTCTGGTTCAACCCTTTTACTTTTAGTGGTTCTACCCTTTTACTTGCGTGGTTGCACCACTTAATTATTCAGAATATGACAAGGAGCTATGTTCCAAGATCCGAGTGCTGAAAAATTAACAACACTACCTCTTTCCAGATGAATTTGTGATCTGCAACGATCATGCTGCCTTATGTTGTCTGAAGAGTCAGGTGTCGCTGAGTAAGTGACATGATCACTGGGTGGAGTTTCCAGAGACATTCCCTTATGTTGTATAACATAAGAAAGGTAAAGACAACATCAATGCTGATGCGTAGTCTCAAAAGTATGTTCTCCTTACTTTTATTTAGTCACGTGTTTTAGGATTTGGCTTCATTCATGACTTATATGCTTATGTTGAATTTTTACGACCATTTTATTCATTTGTTTGAGTAATAGGAAGCATGCTAGTTTCTATTTTCTTGATGGGTTTTTGTTTAAGGTTGGTAAGTTATGCATTCTATCATGTTCTGTTCGCTTACTCTTGATCCAAGAAGCACATGATGAGCGAGGTCATTTTGGTGTTTCCAAGACTCGACATGGTTTACGTGAGCACTTGTTTTAGCCCCAAATGACACGCCAGGTAAGGCGATACGTTTGAGCATGCATTACTTATCTCTGTGCCTAGGCGAGTTCTCAACCACATGGCCTTTACCAGCCATTGTTTATTCCATTAGGTTCGTGGAGGACTTGTCGATGGACTTTGTTGTTGGTTTGCTAATGTTTGTTCAAGGCCAAGATGTCATATTTGTCGTTGTTGATAGGTTTTCAAAGATGGCCCATTTTGTGGCTTGTAATACCACAAATAGCACCTCTGAGATTACTACTCTGTTCATGTATAATGTGGTTCTTCTCCATGAGATACCGCATAACCATCGTCTCTAATATACACTCTAAATTTGTTGGGCAATTTTGGAGGACTCAATGGGGGAAGCTTGGTACAATACTCTTGTTTTCACCCAGCTATCATCCCTAAGTGGATGGCTACACAAAAGTGACTAATAAGACATTGGGAGCTTCACTACAGGCCATGCTCAACGCTAACCCCATACGTTGGGAGGATTTACTATCTACTATTGAGTTTTGTTATAATAGGTGCGGGCATTCAACTACTAACTTTTCTCCTTTTGAGGTAGTATGCAGAAGGAATCCATTGATACAATTTGATTTGAAGTCTAAACCATTGAACCATGACCTCTTACAAGATGAAAATTGGGATTAGTTGATCAAGAAACTCCATGGGATGACACGGTTGTAGCTAGAACATTGTGCTACAGAGATTGAGACTCGGTGGAGTAAAGGCCATAGGAAGATGTTGTTTAAGCCTGATGATCTTGTTTGGTTACATTTGTAGAAGGATATTTTCTCATCTAAGAGGAAGTCAAAGCCATCCACCAGAGGTGACAACCCCTTTAAAGTTATTCAGGCCATTCATGACAATGCCTACAAGTTGTAGTTACCAGATTCATAATAACATAGTCCATGCCACTTTCACCATCTCTAACATGTCACCTTATGTGGATCATGAGTACTTCAACGAGGAAGCGAGATTGTTTTCCTCTCAATAGGGGGAGAATGATGTGTCACAACCCCCTTCATTGATGGTCCAATAAGAGAAGGAGGCCATGAGTGTGTGTTGTGATGGATCGATGACTAGACCGAGAGCAAAAGCAATCGCAAGAGCTACCATGTCCATTATTGCTTGAGGTTTATCTTCTAAACCGAAACAACCACCATCATGAAGCTTGTTAGTCTCCATCTCCAATATTCTGTGTGATGTGTCCTAGCCTCTGTCGGATATGTTTCCAACATCGTTTTCATAGACTATTTAATATGGTAAGACTTATTACTATTTTTAGCACTGGTTATTAATAAGACGTGTGGACTTCCTTTGCATAGGAAGCCTATTCCATTAGTTAATGAGTCATCCATTAGCTAATTAGGGTTTTTATTAGTTTTCTATAAAAGCTCTATTAGGTAAACTTTTAGGGGGACGACAAATTAAGAAAAATTGTAGAGCGTTGAGTTGAACTCCCCATTTTATTCCATGACGTCAAACCTGTCTTCTCTTGCTACTTTATTGTTGTTGAATTCACTCTTTAATCAAAGGTTCTCACTAGATCTGATTGAAGAACGAGATCTAGTCCTTGATAAAAATAGATCCGTTGAATCCTATCCACCATCGCTCCGTCCTTCACTACCATCACCGCACCATGGCACCACCACCGTTGCACCACCATCATATTTAAAGTCCCATGCAACCCTCCGCACTACTGTTGAATTGGCCTCCCATGCACAGGAAGTTGTTGTCACATAATGGACATAACAATGTTCCCAATCGTCAGCTACCCCGAGGCTTTCCCATGCGATCTCCCTTGCTGCACCCATGACTTGCTATCACCGATCGCCCCTGCAGCCTCCCACATGATATTTACTCGATGTTGTTGAACCATCGGTGCCTCCGTTTTCCCGTATTCGTACCATTCAACAACGATTTCCATCCAAGGTTTTCATGCATATGGAGGTTGAAGTCAAATTATGTTAACAATTGGACGATCGAGCATTGTACGCACTCAATCGGATTCAAGTATGTATCACAACCCATATAAAATAACTCATGATATTTCTTGCAAGTGATGAAATCGATATGGTTTTCAATTCCAATGTAGCATAGTTGCATGTTGGATAGAGTTAATAGTTGTATTTAAAGACTAAACACATTGAGAGCGAGAGAAACACATTTTTCATGTAAGGTTGGATGGTTGTTTTGTTGTGAGCCTAATTTGCCATGTTTTATACCTACTTTTATATCGACTTCTGCATGCATTTCATACACTTGGGTGAGATTAGTACAGAATCTATGTAGTTTATGCTTATTTGCCAAATTATGGAGTCTAAACTAGTTTCTGTTTAATTTTGCAGAAATCGAGGCATTTGATAGCAATTCAGAGAGAGGACGGAAAGCTCGAAGTCAACTATAGAAAGTCAAAGGTCAAGGAACAGCGGAACCAGGACAAATCGAGCAAAGAACGAGAAAAATCAACTCGACACAGTCTGGTCGATGTCGACCAACTCTGGTCGATGTCGAGTAATCCGAGTCGAAGACCGGAAGTCGAGCAGAAGCCACTCGAGAAGCCCGGTTCTACTCGATTTCAAGTAGATTTACTCAATCTCGAGGAAACTCGATGAGCCCAGAAGATAGCCCAGCTCGAGTACAATCCGAGAAGAGAAGACCCTACTCGATGTCGAGTAACTTGGTTGACGTCGAGTAGCCATGTCGATCAGTCCGATCGAGTACTAGGAGAAGTCCGAGCATTTGTGGTTACTTGCAAGCCAAGATTCGAGATATTATATCAAGAGACATCAAGATCTATAAAGAAAAGGAAGATCTATCCACATTATCTTTATTTCCTTTTAAATATAATTATTTTATTTCCAAATTTTATCTTAATGCTTTAGATAGAAAGTTTAGATATACATAGATATTTCTTTCCTAGATTAGCTAGGGAATGAACCCTATAAATAAAGCCTAAGGGGGTTTTTTCTAGACATTCAATTTCATGTTACAATTAGTCACATAGAAAGAGATATCGAGTAGGGGGAGAGGGAGTTGTGGCCGATTGGAGTGGATTTTTGCGAGAACGGAGTTGGCTTCGATTGGTTGTAAGTCTTATTTAGTTTATTCAATGCAATTTATTTTCTTGAAATCTTTGATGAGTTTATTCATGATGAAGAGTGAGTAGTCACCCAAATTCTAGGATCGGGGTGAGCCTAACGGTAGCCATGTAAGGTGATGCGGTAAAAGTACAATCTTTTGATGCAATTTCTTCTTCTATCCCTACCAGCATGATTCTTTTGCGAAAGTTGAAGGTGATCCTTGTTTGTGTTATTGAAGCGAAAGTGATCTTAATGCAACTTCGGTTAATTATGTGAAAAGGATTGGTAACAATTAGGGTTTAAGCGAAAGTCTCTATCTTCCTCTTTGTTAATAACGAGAGTTATTTGATAAAAAGAATGAACTTTAGTGCCTTTATATGATATTTTACATTGTTATCGTTGTGGTGTTGAAGCTCTAATCTTGGAAGTCTTTAGTTTATTTATTTTATTTTATCTATTTCGTGTTCTGTCTTGCGAAAAGTTTGAATTTGGTTTCTGTGTTTACTCAAAATCGACTACTTTTGGTCGACGTCGAGGAAGGTTAGTCGACGTCGAGTTGGTAAGTCGAGATCGACCAGTTTTCTGCTTTTAGTTTTCGTTTTCTGTTCGTTTCTGCCTTCTGTTTACTCGACATGTTAGTCGAAATCGAGTACCTTACTCAAAGTCGATGACTCTTCTGGTCGAAAGAGTGCTGAGTTTTGGAACTGAAAAGGCGGGCACTGACACGCTTCCTCGTGGATCGATCCCGACTGCCTTCTACTACAACGGGAGGAAGTCTTGTATTTATTTGCTGAGACAGGGAGTCAGTTTGCTTTATATTTTATTTATATTTCTTACTTGACCATCCTCCTGCAACAACATGTTTACCTATTGCATTGATCGTTCGTATACATATGATGTTTTTTTTTTGCCTTACTCTTGCTTTACTTGTGCTTCGATCTTTCTTTTGATGAGACAAAGGCAAAAAAGGTATATTTTTGGCATGATTGGTTGATGCTTTGTCCTATTTTGCTCGAGTACTACTAAAAGTTAAATGTGGGGGAGTTTGATATGCATATTTTAGATAGATATTGTAAGCAGTTGTAAGGTATTTTTAGTGTAAATATTGCATGTTTTATATTCATTTCACATATCTTATCATTTGGTGGTCGAAGTTCATAATCTACACATTTTATGGTTTATGATATAGATTCGCAAATTCGAACCCCAAGGGTGGATCAAGAGGGTGATGTTGGAGCCCTAGAGCTGCTAAAGCTATAGGAGAAGGATGAGAAGAGGATAAGGCTGAATCAGGACAGAATCTTCCTAATTCTATCTTTGGAGAGTTATGTTTATCTTTTAGAGAGTTGATCGTAACTTATAGCGTCAGTTTTACCATGAATTTCTAGGGTTTTTACTAGGGTTTTGACCCAACCCTAATACTAAAAATACATTAGTTTCATTTAGGTTTGATCACCCGACTATACAACAACACTGCTTTATAGTTTCTCTACTTCATTCTACGTTTTTAGGTAAGCCTTGAATGGCTAACCTCTCTTTGGTTTTACTCACACATTGAAGACATGGTTGATGGATTATTGATGTTATCGTGACTAATCACCTTGATAAAATCACTTCACGCTAAGATTACGGCTTCATCTTTTACAAGGCTTTAGTCCAAAGTAGCCAGCATGACTTGTAGAAACGATTTGAGATTCTTGATTGTGTAAGAAGATGGACATCTAGGTGATATCACTTTTATTGAAAGTGATAGCTGGGTTAAAAACAATGTGAGAAGTCGATCAAAGAGGAGTGATACGATCTTGATGCAGTTGTATTTTGGGTATTTATACTACTTGCGCCTATGTTAGAGTGTAAGGGGCACCATATTGATCATTTTGATGGCCTAGGTGTCCATATAAACCAAAACTAGAATAATAACTTAGAACTCAATAACTAGAAAGAAGCCCGAGGATTGTGAAATCAAACAATTGTCGCAAAGTCGTCAGTAAACCATATTTGCTCTATATTATTCTCTACAACATAATTGCTCTCATTTGGTTAATTTTGCCTTCTTTGTTGTTCCTGCTTTATTGCTTCTACTTTCACATTCTCTTTTCTCATTGTTATTGATAACTCCACTCGCTTGATGAAAATCTGAAATGGTTTCAAAGGCTTTGACACACAGCTTGTGTCAAAGGTCTTGAAGCTACCACTGTGTTGATGAAACACAAAAACTGTATTATGTGCATATTATGTCCGAATGTTATTATATGTTATTATATGTTATTTCCAGATATTACTGTATATTTTATACACTAACATATGCAGCAAGTTTTTCGAATATTATCTCCTTCCTTAAGCTTGAAGTCGAGAAGATTCAAATCGGAGATCATGGCTTCCGAGTTTCCCCAAATAGAAGATTATTAAGATTGCCATAATTTGTTCTAGCCGTTGGAGAGAAGATCCTTGTTTTAAAGGAGGCGCCGATTTGATCTGTATAAGAAGGAGATGAAGAAAAGAGGACAGATACATTTGCTTAACACAAGCATTCATTCACACTCAAGCCTTCAAGTCAATCTGTCTTCTTCGTGTGCTCTCTACTAGTTGTTAAGAGTTGTATCTTTTGTTTCAAAGCATTTGAGAGTTACACAGTGAGCTTATAGGATATATTTCGAGAGAGTGTTATACTCGAGAGTTTGTAACTCAGGAAGTGGACACTAGGCGATTGATTCATGAAGTGTTAGAGGATTGTACTAGATAGCTAAGAGAGGTGGGGCTCTTCTAGATTGGTCTAGGACTCCAAGGTAACGTGAGTTGACTAGATTGCAATTGTATAGGAGAGAGGCTTCTCGGTGAGCTATTAGGATCCTAAGTCTTGTCAATCAATAAAGCCGGTTGAATCCTAGGCTTGTGGAAGAACCCTAGGCGGGGACGTAGGCCAAGTTCGTGCCGAAGCTCGTCAACAATTCATTGCGTCCTTTACTTATTGCTTTACCATAATTCCGAACTTGTTTCGAATTGTATAACTCTTTTGTGATTCAGGTTTTCCAAAGAAAAGAATTACGTCCAATCTCAAAGGGTTTTGCAAGCGTTTCAAAAGTCTTGAGATTATCTGCGAAAAGTTGGCATACTCTATTCAACCCCCTTCTAGAGTAACTTTATATTACTTTGTTATACATTATCGAACCTTCAATTGCTATCAGAGCCTTACTCACTTCTTTTGATCCAACAATCTGGAACTTTGGAACATTATAGAGAATGGTTCGAAGGTTCCAGGGAAAGACGGACCAAATGGAACCAAAGTCGCGAAGACCGAGGCTGAATACATCCAAGCGGATCTTGAACTCGTTTCCAAAAACTACAGGGCCATTAACTTACTATATTGTGGTCTTAGTACTGATGAGTTTAATCGTATTTCATCTTGTAGGTCAGCTAAAGAGATTTGAGACAAGCTGGTTGTCACCTACGAAGGAACCAGTCAAGTGAAGGACACCAAGATCAGTATCTTCCTTCAAAAGTATGAACTTTTCAAAATGAAGCCTGATTAGTCTATCAAGGCCATGATCACACGGTTCACGGAAATCACCAACAACCTTGACTCTCTCGGCAAGACCTTTAAGAACGTTGAGAAAGTGAGGAAGATATTGAGGTTCCTACCAAAAGACAAATGGGGCCCTAAAGTGACAGCCATAGAGGAAGCCCAAGATCTCACTACTCTACCCCTTGATGACTTGCTTGGGAAGCTGATCACATATGAGATAATTCTCAATGAAGACGATGGAGAACTCACAACAAGCACTAAAAACTTGACGCTCAAGTCTAAGAAGAATGAGCCCAAAAACGTGTCTGATTCTGAAGATGAGGATGACGATGAGGATGATCCCTTTGCTCTTATCACAAGGGGCCTTTCTCGAATCCTCAAAATAAAGAAGCAATTCAACAACAAGGATGGATCAGAGTTTTCTAAATTTCGAGGTAAGTCTCAATAAAATAAATATGACAAGAAGATTAAACCTTTGTCTTGTTTTGAATGTGGTGAAACAGATCATCTTGTGAAAGACTGCCCTTAAAAGATGAAGAGCCAGTCTAAGAAGAGACATGGTGGCAACTTGGAGCGATTCTGACTCAGACTCCGATGATGAGAAGGCCAATGTCTGTCTTATGGCCTCAGGAGATCAATCCCACGATGAGCAGCTTGAGGTAACTATAAGAGAGCTTATGGCAAGTCCAAATTAAAAGAGGTATTATCACAATTCTTTTCTAATATGATTGTCAATGAAGAGAAACTTATTGCCCAGACTAACACTCTTATTAAGAAAAATGTGGACCAAGAAAGAACTATTGAAGATCTGTCTATGAGGGTCAAAAGTCTTGAAGCTTCTTATTCAGGTCTTGACATTAAAGTCAAGACTCTTGACTCAGAGAAATCTGAACTCAAGCAAGATCTCTCCTCTCTAAGAAGTTAACATCATGACTTAGAGAACGATAAGATCTCCCTGAATAATAAGATTCAAGACCAACAGACAGCCCTCATAAGTTTTACCAAATCCAAAGGCACTCTTGATAGGATGTTGGGTGAGCAACAAAGTTCTCTAAACAAAAGTGGTATTGGTTACAATCCAATATTTTTAAACAAGGAGCACATTACCACTTTTGTTATGGAAAAAGGAAGCAAAACCTCTCCTATATGTCACCACTGTGCGAGAAAGGGACATGTAAAAAAGACCTGCCCCTATATAAGAAAGGATTCACATATCATTCGCAATACATTTCATGTTCCCTTCAGAAGGGAACGGATAATGCAAGTTTGGGTCCCCAAAGGCACTATTTTACCAAATATGGTTTATCCCAATAATGGATCCAAATTTCCTTATTGGTCTAGCCACAAAGGTTGATGTTTGTCTTGCAAGAGATCACCAAGGTGAAGAAGCAAAAATGGATTATCGATAGTGGATGCTCGAGACACATGAGTGGGAAGAGGTCTCTCTTCCATGATCTAAAGAAGCAATCCACTTGAACAATTACTCTTGGTGACTAAGGAAATTATGACATCATTGGTATTGGCAGTGTTGGGAGTGATCCTAAACATAATATTAAAAATATTTATCTTGTTAACGGTTTGAAGTATAATTTTCTTAGTGTTTCTCAACTATGTGATAGTGGTAATAATGTTGGATTTAACAAGAAAAGATGTCTAGTGCGCAGAGAATATACAGGTGAAGTAGTTCTAACTGCCTATCGTTATAACAACATCTATGTTGTGAATGCTGAGCAACTGGCATAAAGGAAACTTAACCTGTCTAAAGGCTTTGATGGACGATCCAAAGCTCTGGCACATGAGACTCGGTCATGTAAGCCCACATACACTACAGAAGCTTGTGTCCAAAGGGCTTGTAATAGGACTATCTGAGAAGGACTTCAAAGGTATTGATATGTGCAAAGCATGCACACGAGGTGAATAAACACGTAGCTCTTTCAAACCCAAAAAGGTTGTAAGTTCTTGTAGACCCGTTGAACTTTTACATATGGATTTATGTGGTCTTATGCGAGTCAAATCTCCCAATGGTAAAAAGGACATGCTTGTTGTTGATGATTTTTAGAGATATACTTGGGTTGCATTTTTGAAAGAAAAATCAGAGGCCTTATTTGAGTTTTCAAAACTTTGTAAGGAGTTGTAAACTTTAAGAAACGAGCCCATAGCGTCAATTCGAAGTGATCATGGTAGGGAGTTTGATCAACTTCAGTTTGATTTATTTTGTGCTAAATATGGCATCTCCCATAATTTTTCTGCTCCTAGGACACCTCAACAAAATGGGGTTGTGGAACGAAATAACCGCACCTTAGAGGACATGGCCAGGACTATGCTTTTAGAAAATGCATTACCTAAAACCTATTGGGCTGAAGTTGTTAACACATCTAACTATATTTTGAATCGTTGTCTTTTTCGTTCCATCTTAAAGAAAACTCCTTATGAACATTTCAAAGGCCGCAAACCCCTTATATAATATTTTAAACCCTTTGGTTGTACTTTTTTTGTTCATAACAATGGAAAAGATAACCTTGAGAAATTTGATGCGCGTAGTGATGAAGGTATATTTCTTGGCTACTCTACAAGTAGCAAAGCATATAGAATCTTCAACAAAAGGACCAAGTTAGTTGAAAAAAGTATACATGTTATATTTGATGAACGCAATGACAGTTCTTTGAGTGAAAGTGTTACAGATTTAGATCTTAACATCCATACAGAGAACGAGGATGGTGATGATGCTGCTACCAAGAACACAGAGAAGAGGAACATGCAGGATCAGATTCTCAACACTGAAGAATTGGCCCAAGGTGTTGAAGCTTCGTCCAAAGCCCTTGGCGACCAATCCAAAAGTATTGAGACTTCAGAAACTGTTGTAACTGAACCTAACAGATCCACGGAGTCATATGTACCACAAATCAATCATGTTGGTGTGACGAATCAAGGAGCATATAGTAGCAAAAGAAAATTCAAATACTCCTCATCACACTCATTAAAGGATATCATCTCTGACCCTACATCTAGTGTTCAAACTCATTCTAAACTTAAAGATCTTTGTGCTTTTCACGCGTTTGTCTCTCTTATAGAACAAAAGAAGGTAGATGAGGCCCTTCAAGAGCCAGACTGGATCATTGCCATGCAAAGTGAGCTTAACGAATTTGAAAGGAACAAAGCATGGACTTTGAAGCCTAGGCCAAAGGATCAATCAGTCATTGGCACACGTTGGGTATTTCGAAACAAGCTAGATGAGAATGGTAATATCGTGAGGAACAAAGTAAGGCTTGTTGCTCAAGGCTACAATCAAGAGGAAGGTATTGACTACGAGGAGACTTTTTCTCCCGTAGCCAGGCTTGAAGTCATTTTCATATTATTAGCATATGCATCTTTTATGGGCATAAAGTTATATCAAATGGATGTAAAGTGTGCTTTTCTTAACGGTTTCTTAGAGGAATAAGTCTATGTGGCTCAACCCCCAGGTTTTGAAAATTCAGAATTTCCTAATCATGTTTACAAACTAGACAAAGCGATATATGGTTTGAAACAAGCCCCAAGAGCTTGGTATGAGCGCTTGTCAAAAATATCTTTTAGAAAATGATTTTAAAAGGGGGTTGATCGACAAGACTCTTTTTATCAAGACCAAAGGAAAGGACATTTTGGTTATTCAAATATATGTTGATGATATATTGTTTGGAGCTACTAACACATCTTTGTGCAAGGAATTTTCTGACATCATGTGCAGTGAATTTGAGATGAGCTTGATGGGTGAACTCAACTTCTTTTTGGGATTACAAGTTCATCAATCTAAGAAATGGATCTTTGTCAACCAAAGCAAGTACACTAAGGATCTCTTGAAGAGGTTCAAGATGGATCAATCCAAAGCAGCCAAGACACCTATGAGCTCAACTATGTCTCTAGATCAAGACAAGACCGGAAAGAGTCTCAATCCAAAGGAGTATCGAGGGATGATTGGATCTTTATTATATCTTACGGCTAGTAGACTTGACATCATGTTTAGTGTTTGTATGTGTGCTAGGTTTCAAGCTGATCCTATAGAATCTCAACTCGTGGCTGTGAAGAGGATCTTTCGATATCTCAATGGCACTAAGGAGCTTGGCTTATGGTGCCCAAAGCAAAGAGATTTTACACTAATCGGGTATTCTGATGCAGATTTTGGAGGCTATAAGGTGGATATGAAGAGCACGTCGGGATGTTGCCAATTCTTAGGAGCATCCTTGATTAGTTCGTACTCAAAGAAATAAAACTCAGTCGCTCTATCCATTGTCGAAGCCGAATAGATAGCAGTTGGAGCATGTTGCTCCCAAATCCTTTGGATAGATCAACAAATGAGAGATCTTGGCATTAACCTCAAAGGCGTTCCCATTAAGTGTGACAATACAAGTGCCATCGATCTCCATTACAAAGAATCATGTTCAGCATTCAAGGACCAAACATATTGATGTAAGGCATCATTTCATTAGAGACCATGTCGAAAAAGGTGATGTGTCCATATCCTTTATTTCAACTGATTATCAATGGGCTGACATTTTTACTAAGCCTTTGGCAGAGGACAGGTTCACCTTCATTAGACGTGAGATCGAAATGCTTAAATGGGATGCATTTTAGTATGGGGGGCTTTCCCTTTACGAAAGATAAATTCTACTCAGTATCAAGACCTTTGAGAGTTATGTCAAAGTTTGTGAACTGAATGGTAGAACACATATAACGGATCATATATTTGGTTAATATCTTTTTAGATATTTGATCAAATATAGTTTTTATGATTTTTAACCTTCTTTATGCATTACACATTTTATTTTCCGAAAATTCTTATATCCGAGTATATTTATTTATGGAAAATATTTTTTCCGGAATTACTCCTTCTTGAAATTGAAATGTGACAAGATTATTTGAATTTTGAATTATTTTTGGAAATCATATCTTTTTCAAAATAGCAGTGTGTTGTGATTACTACCATTGGAACCATAAACCCGTTCCATCAACTTACCCCTCTCTCCCTTTTTAAACCACACATTTTACCCTAACTATTCCTCACCTCTCCAGAACTACCCTAACTATTCATCAACTTTTTCTGAAAGCTTAGCCGAATTTCATCCATGGCACCCAAATCAAAGAAGACCTCTACACCCAAACGCCTTGGCGCTACCCCCAAAGGACGACAGGCCATTGTGATTTCCTCTCAACCCGAACCTACTCCTCAAGCTATTGTCCCATCCACTGTCCTGAGCACCTTCCCTGAGAGCACCATTGCTGAAATCAAGCGGTCCCTAAAGCGCCCGACGAAGAAATCTCTCAGTGCCAAGCAAAAAGGGAAGAGAAAGATCATTGCTGAGGAAGAGGAGGATCTTGATGAGATTCTAGAGCGAGATGCTGCAAAGGAGGCCGAGGAAGAGGCCTAAAGAAAGAAAGAGGTCGATGAAGAGGCTGAGCAAGCAAGGAAAAGAATCGAGGAAGAGGCTGAGAAAGCTAGGAAAGAGGCCGAGGAAGAGGCCCGAAGAGTTGCAAAGAAAGAGGTTCCCACTGAAGAGGAACCAGAGGAAGAGGAAGAGGAGGACGACGAGACTGCAGACGACGATGAGGAGGCTGCGGGAGACGATGTTGAAGGGTCTACTGAGGACTCGGGGCCTGAGGAAGAAGAGGAAGAGGAGCCCGAACTTGTTCCCTCTCCTACTCCTCCTCCTTCTCCCCCGTCTCCGAAGAAGAGCAAAGGCACTAAAGCAAAGCCTCCATCTCCCAAGCGCACAAGGAAAGACACTCTCAGAAGCCTTGACACACCTCTCAAGAGGATTGCCCCCACAAAAGCTCGTAGGAAGAACGCTGACCCGTCTACACTTATCCAGGTAAACAAATCCCTTCCCTCCTCCTGGTTTGAGAATGCTAAGATGGTTGTAAAATGGGTAGATGAGTTTAGAACTCGTAAGATATGTTGTTCCGATTTCATTGATCTTGAATTTTTGGAACCTTTAAACCTACCCTGCATCTCTCTCCTAAAACAAACCTCTGCCTGGACCTTTCTAAACCTTGAATCCGTTTACTATCCCCAACACACCCGTCTATCTTATATAAACCTCAAAGCCAAACATAATGCTGATGGTTGGTCTTTGGAATCAATCGTCAAGGAAGTTAGAATCACCTTCAACTCCATTGACTTCGCTGATCTCCTTGGCCTTCCTAGACCTTGTCCACCCTCTCCTGAAACCCCCACAAAAGAATAGTGCGTTGCTCTTGCCCGATCCAAATACTTGCTCCCCGAAGCATCAAACAACACCACCAAACAGCTTACCCACTCGTCCCTTACCCTCGAGGCAAAAATCATCTTCAACATCATTGTGAGATGCCTCTTACCCCGAATCAACTCTGGCTCCCTCCTCACTGACAACGCTATGGTCCTTTTATATTGAATTTTGAATGGCCATGATCTTGATCTGGCCAATACCATTCTAGGATCCATGACTCACACCCCCAAAGCCAGAAAAGGAACTCCCCTCACCTTCGCAAACCCTTTGAGCCATGTCTTCAAAGCTTCTGAAATCGATTTAAAAAATGAAGAACAACATCATCATATGGGTAAGTTCGACTCCAAGAGCTTTGAGAAGATTGGCATCACTCAGTCCCCCCAAGGGACTTGCAGTCTTGCCTCTCCCTCAAAAACTCTTCCCACTGCCTCTGCCATTGATGAGCACATGGATAACCTGGAGTTGGGTTTGGAGGAAGTTCGCCTGGATATCAAGGAGCTGCATAGAGAGTTTTCGCTGGAGATGAGCGGGGTGGCTAAGCTGTTGCATGAGCTGAAGTTGTTGTTCATGGATGGTGCTCCTGAGGATGAATCCTAAACCCCTGCCCTACCCTAACCCTTAATCTAAACACTGCTGGTTTTGGTTACTGTTTTAAAACGTTTGGTTACTGGTCTACCCTCCTCCCTTTGTTGAAAGACAAAAAGAGGGAGATGATTTGATTATGGTTTAGACATTAAAACTGATGTGAACCAAGGGTCTTGGAAGACCTTGTTTTGTTTTACCTTGTTGGATGTTTCTCGTTAACTTTGAAAACTTATGATCCAACATTTATCTAACCCATGCAGTTACTTAGTCCGATTTTGCTTATGATATATTTGCTTCACTAAGTTGCAAGGTTGCACAGGTTTTGGCTTTCATCAAGGGGGAGATCGATAACATCACTCCCTTGATGAAAATCGGAAATGGTTTCAAATGCTTTGACACCCAACTTGTGTCAAACGTTTTGAAGCTACAACTGTGTTGATGGAAACACAAAACCTGTTTTATGTGCATATTATGTTCAAATGTTATTATATGTTATTATAACATATTTCCATATATTATTGTATATTTTATACACTAATATATGTAGCATGTTTTTCGAATATTATCTCATTCCTTAAGCTTGAAGTCGAGAAGATTCAAATCGGAGATCATGGCTTCCGAGTTTCTCCAAATAGAAGATTATGAAGATTGTTATAATCTATTCTAGCCATTGGAGAGAAGATCCTTGTTCGAAAGAAGGCACTGATTTGATCTGTATAAGAAGGAGATGAAGAAAATAGGACAGATACATTCGCTGAACACAAGCATTCATTCACACTCAAGCCTTCAAGTCAATCTGTCTTCTTCGTGCGCTCTCTACTAGTTGTTAAGAGTTGTATCTTTTGTTTCAAAACATTTGAGAGTTACACAATGAGCTTATAGGATATATTTCGAGCGAGTGTTATACTCGAGAGTTTGTAACTCATGAAGTGGACACTAGGCGATTGATTCACAAAGTGTTGGAGGATTGTACTAGATAACTGAGAGAGGTGGGGCTCTTCTAGATTGGTCTAGGACTCCAAGGTAACGTGAGTTGACTAGATTGCAATTGTATAGGAGAGAGGCTTCTCGGTGAGCTATTAGGATCCTAACTCTTGTGAATCAATAAAGTCGGTTGAATCCTAGGGTTGTGGAAGAACCCTAGACTGGGACGTAGGCCAAGTTCGTGTCGAACCTCGTTAATAATTCATTGCGTCCTTTACTTATTGCTTTACTATAATTTCGCACTTGTTTCGAATTGTATAACTCTTTGTTGATTCAGGTTTTCTAGAGAAAAGAATTACGTCCTATCTCAAAGGGTTTTGCAAACGTTTCAAAAGTCTTGAGATTATCTGCGAAAAGTTGGCATACTCTATTCAACCCTCCTTCTAGAGTAACTTTACATTACTTTGTTATACATTATCGAACCTTCAATTATCAAAGGAAACATATAAGTCGCACATGCTCTTTGTGGGATCGACTCCTTACTCTACTTCTATACTAGCTTTTGAGTTCAGGATTATCTCTGTGTAGAATCAATGACAGTTTTATGCCCGTCGTGACTTACAAGAATCTCCCCTTAGTATATACTTAAAGGTTTAAGGAATAAAATAATATAGGTGACGGAGGTAAAACCTATCGTTGAATACCGCCAAAGAAAACTCAAACCTATAGCAAGTATAGCGATAAGCAAGAGGTCGATCCACAGGGAAAGTTAGAACTCAAGTGTAATTCAGGTGTCAATCAAAGTAACCAGATTGGGGGGGTTTTATGTGGAAAGTTTCACCTTTTATCAAAGCAAAGTAAGCAAGTAAAGTAAATGAATTTGGTTTTAGATAATTGGGAGAAGCAATTCTACCTACAATTTTCCACTTTATTGGATTGAAGCGATCCTTGTAACTTCTTCTTGTCCTATTAAGTTTCCTATGAATGCCCTTGTCCCGACCTAATATAGTTACTAGTCCAATCAGTCCTACAAACCCTTATCAATCGAACAATCCCTAAAGAAGGATTTAACCCAATTGATAGCTTTAAGTTCAGATATTAGCCAAGGTATTTGCAGTCCCTAAAGAAGGATTTAACAACACATTCAACTTCCTACTTATTCAATTAGTTCAATCAGCCCTAAAGGAACAAGTTTGACACTTAGGTTAAAGTTCACAATCAGAAATTTACAAAACCTTAGCAATTGAATTGATTCTAACTAGTTGTGCGGGCTAGATAGAATAAAACAATAGACAATCAAGCACAATGAAGTCGAAGCATTCAAATATAGGAAATAAGAACGAGAATTAGAAACTCACAATCAATCCAAATAAAGCTTCAAATTGCAGGCAGAATCGATGAGTTTAGTTCCTCATGGAAGACATTGCTCAAATTCTCTAAAGTGTCTAATGAAAAGAATAGAATAGAAGTGCTTCAAAAATAACTAAAAAGTGGCCTTATTTAAGATCCAAAAGTCGGCCATAAACAAAAGCTAAAAAACAACTAGGGTTTTTTTAATTAAAACGCTGCGTATAAATGTTGTCGGCAGATGCGGCGGCCGCCGCATGTATGCTGCGGCCGCAGCATCAATGTTATTTTTGCATCGACCCTGCCGGCGGCCGCCGCATTCCTGTTTGCGTATTTCCTTGTCTTTTCTCCGAGATTAGCTTGAGATGATTTGCTCTTTTTATTCCTTGCTTCTCTCCAATGTCTTTTATATTCCTCTTCAAGGTATTGCATCTCCCACATGTGTTCCGATTCGATCTGCAAGATAACCAAAAATTTGCGCAGAATCCGAACTCTTCTAGAATAATCATAAGATGCAATTTAGTAACAAAGAACGAAAGAAATGCAACCTATCTAAGCTAAAAATGCCTATAATGCCTATCTAATATATGCATTATCAATAGGCTATTAGGAAAAGACACCTTAAGTTTAAATGCATAAACCCTAAGAGGCTACAACGTTACAAAAAAAATAAAAATACAGGCCCGTAAGAAAAGAGGCCTTATATTTAAATGAATAAGCCCTAAAGAGCTAAAGCATTAAAAAAACATAGGTCTTTAAGAAAACACACCCTAGTTTTATACTCATTGCACCCTAGGTTAATTATAATAGGGTTATTTACAACAATATATCAATAGCTTAGAAAGCTTGTGCAACTATTCCTTGCCAATCATTAACAAAGAATACCACTCCTTCTGTTTCTGCTAGGTCTAAGGATGTGGAATGCTTCAGATGTGGAAGCAAAGGAGATTGGAAGAATGATTTCCCTAACGCTTAAACGGTAATGTTTATAGACCAGGTGAGTAATGCCTTTATGGATTACGACGAGCAACCTGAGTTTATTATGGATGATAGCCAAGATCTGGTTGAGGTAAAAGAGGCTTGTGTTTATGCTTAAGCTACTTATGAAGGCATGATGGTGTCATTGGTGAATAGAAATATGCTTATAGGGAAAGATGCCAATTTTGAGTCTCAACGATAGAACTTATTCCAAACGATATGCTTGGTTGAGTCTCAAGCTCTATCGATGATTATTGATAGTGGCAATTGCAACAACCTTATCAGTAGAAAGTTTGATGATCATCTAAAACTCCTTACAGTTAAGCACCTTAAACCATATGGTCTTCAGTGGTTATCATCTCAACAAGGCATCCCTAATGTTGAACATTGGTCTATCTCTTTTTCTACTAGTCCTTACAAGTACATTGTTGTTTATGATGTAGTTGTTATGGATGCCACACACTTATTATTGGGATGCCCATGGTAGTTCGATAGATGTGTTCTTCACAATGGTTTTATGAACACTTGTGTGTTTAATTACACTTGTGTGTTTAATTACCACGGTAGCGCGAGATAGAGCTATAGCGAAATCCACCCTTTCCCCTACACCAACGCCACCTGCATTTCTTCAGTGAAAAGTGGAGTCGCGTTTGATGCTTCGCAGACCCTCCTCAATAACGACACCTTTAAGGGGTAAGGCGCCTTGTTTCTTATTGATCCCATTCCTTGTTATTGTGGTTGACTAGCCCCTTCCCCCCTACTCCTTAGTTACTGTGTTTGGTGGTGTTCGTGTCAACTAGTGACCTGACTACCTTAATCCACCCACGTGTCTTGCCCATGACTCCCTTGTTATGGGTGCTAATCTAATCACACGCTTTAGACAGCCTCGGTTGGTGCTGGGATAGACCACTCGAGCGGTCGTGACTACTACCTCGCTATCGCGACAACCCTCATCCACACTCTTGTGACCTTGTGTCCAGGAGCGATTGCGTGTAGTGACCCCTTCAGGTTGCCAATGACTGGCCACCACCATACTGCGCACATGACTCCCACCTCGTGCTCGTGGTTGCCTTCCCATGTTGTGCTGACTTCCTCGAAAACGCCAATGATTTCCCCATCTGACGTGCTCACAAGACCCCTTCCCGCGCTAGCGAAAGTTGTATTGTCACCATGATTGTCCTTGACGTCGCACCTACAGCCACATGATAATGCATATATTAGATAGGAATTAAATATATTTTTAGGTGCATTAGAGTAGGTTTATTGCATGTTTAATACTTAATTTGCATTCATGATGATTTGGTATTGGAAGTTCGGAATCTACTGTTTTTAATGCTTATTTGTAGATCATAAGATTCGAGATCCAAACGTGGAGAAATCATGGATCAAATGGACCTAGAAGGACCTAAGGAATAAGACATAACAAGCCCAGGAGAAAGGGGGCAAGGCATAAAGCCCTAAGAGTCAAAACGACAGCGAGCCGCAAAAGTTGTCCACGCAGCGAGCTGAACATAAAACCCGATTCCCAGAGCTTCAGATGTCCGATTGCCTATTATGACCTTGCATTCGAAAGCTCTCGGCAAGCTCTACATGACTCAAAAGAAAGCGCCTTTTGTTGAAAACCATCGCTTGCCATTAAAGGGAAAGAACAGCGTTTGCTGTTCTGAGCGGCGCCATTCGGGTTTACTGTTTCAGAAAGTCCGAGATTTTTAATTAAGAAATATTTATCTTATTTCGAATAGGGTTTGGGATGGCCTGTTTTTTAACATTGAAAAGACTATACGTTTTCACTAGTTTCTTTCCTGAGACAACTTAGGAATGAAGATGAAGGTTTTCTACATCGGTATGAAGCACTAAACCTCCTTAGTTCGCCTGCAATTAAGAGATATGGTTGGTTGATTTATGAGGCTTGAATTTTATGTTATTACGATAATTAATTCATTATCTTTGTGTTGGTTTTGTGTTGTTAATTCTATTTTGATTAGCTATCTTGATAGAGTTGCATTGTGCTAGGGATTTGAGTCATTTGGGAAAATAATTAAACCATTTGTAGCGAGCATAATTAGGTGATTCCGCGAGGAGATCTTGATTGTCCAGGGTAATGACAACTGGGTTAAATATCGGTTCCTAAGTTGCTAGGGTTGAGGGGATGATAACTTTCAACATACACTAGTTGCCTATGAGGGTTGGTACTGCCATTATGCCAACTACTTTGGGACTTTTTATTTTTTATTTTTTATCTTAAATACTGCAGGGTTAGGGTTGCATATAGGTGTAATTGATTGTCAATCATATCTGTGATGAATGACAATCTGATAATGCATATTTCATATAGGCATTATAGGTGTTTCTTATTGCTTTTAGGTATTGGTTTTGCTATGTTTTGAGTCTAGTTCCGTTTATTACTTGTGAAGTATTCGAGTTCAGAATCTATGTGTTTTCAGTGTTTCTTCTGCAGAATTACATTCCAACCATGGATGGTTTATGGAAAGAGGTTAAGAAGCATGTTTTGGAGCACATGGGAGCTAAGGAAGAGCTAAGGAGGAGAAAATAGGCGCGACATTGGAATTCGTTGAAGGAATATGAGGAACGTCGAGCACTGTAGGAACGGCGCCCGGTGCCCCTTGCACGGCGCCCGCCATTGCCCCAAATCCTGAATACGCGGTTTTGGATCCGAAGACATTTAATTTGTATTATCTCTTATTAATTCCTCTAGGGTTTTTGCCGACCCTAGGAGACTCTATTTAAGTTATTTTAGTTTAGTTCCGCCTTGTGTGGCTATTATGTGAAACTATGAACACAATGAGAGAGAGAGAGAGAGAGAGAGAGAGAGAGAGAGAGAGAGAGAGAGAGAGAGAGAGGGAGAGAGAATTGGCCTATGAGCTACTAAACTCATAGTTTCGCCTATGATTCGAAGACATGGTTTTTTGGATTGTGAGGATTTGAGTTTATTTGATTATTCATGTTCTTAGTTATCATCTTGTGCTGAATTTATATTTGTGTTCTTTTATATACCTGATCAACATGTTATGAATTGCATCTCTATTTATGAATCCGTTGTTGTTTTCTTGATAGTAAACAAAGGTATTGATGATAGTGATGTCTCTTTGTCTTTCTAGTGGATGATTTCAGTTGATCTATGTTGAGGATATTTGATTAGGATTGAGTTCGGTATGCCCCTATCTGTCTTGATTGAATATAATCAATGTGCCAATTGGTCTTGATTACTTGAGTTCTTAATACTATTCTTTAGTGATATCGAATAAGATGAGTGAATCTCTGCGGATCTCTCAACTTTAGTCAAGTAGACCTAAGAATATGAATAATTGATAAATCAATATGAGGACCATGAATTCCAACCATTGTCAGAGAATTACACGTGAAATGTTCTTTCTATCTTGATATCAATCTGCTTTGTGATCTGCAATTTAATTACTTTTATATTTGTTATTTGTCTAAAAGTTATTGCTTTTGCTTTAAAGAGTCTTGTCTAGAGTTATTGAATAGGAAATCGCTTCTCCCGGTGGGTTCGACACCGGAATTTCTTGCTATACTAGTAGTTATTACTTTTATCAATTGCTTGATTGCCTAATCAATTGGTTGTGTGTTTAAGTTTGGATTTTTTATCACTAGTTTGGGAAGGGCGAAATTGCCAACGACATTCGTCCCGCATCACAATCCATTCAAAACAACCATTGTTGAAGAGTTGTATGTGAAACTACTTCATCTCCATGTTATCACTCAATCACAATTGGAATCATTATTTCTCTTATTTATTTTTACTTTGCAATTACTTCTAATCTTGTTACCTCTTTTTAGCAATTAAAGTACACATGAAAAGGTATTGTCCGTGTGGATCCACATCCAGACTTATCAACTATACTAGTTATAGGTTAGGGTTATTATTTTTGACAAGGACCAATGACCTTATGCCTGTCACCGAGGTAGCCTCCCCCACAACCTTCGCTCAGATTGGCTGAATTACTACATTTATAGCTAGTTTCATTTTGTGGTTAATGATGCTTGCATGCACGTTTAGTTTCTTTTTATAGGTCGGGTGGGACATACATGTCCCTGGTTATTGTTGTGTAGGGCTTGCATGCCTAGGTTATTGCCTATGTCCTTACTTAGGACTCAAGCCTCATGTGTATGACCCATTGTAGGTTTTCACAACTAAGTCTTCGAGTTTAGTTGGGAGTGAACTATCACTTTATTTTTCTTTTATTTCTTTTGTAAACTTTTAAATTTTTAATACTATTTTAACCCTTACAATTTAAAAAAAAATAACTTGAGCTCAACATCCCCTGTTTGTATTGCCATAACACAAATAAAGACAAATTTGCACAATTTCCACTTAAACAAGAAAGCAAGACAATATTGCACAAGCAAACTTACTTGTTAATGGCGAAAACCACATAAATCGAAACACTCCCAGGTGAATCTGAGCTTTTTCCCCCAAATTGAAGACAATCCTAACCTAGAAATTTGAGGAAGAAATCGCACAAATTAGGGTTTACCTTCTCTAGTTTGCAAATAGCAAATTAGCGCATTCGGCTTGGCCCTTACCACTTGAATTTATTTACAACTGGAGCAAATTTCCTTTCTTCATCTTAATCACCCTTGTTCATCTTTTGGATGAACTAGCACTGATTGAAGTTGAAACATAGGGATAAATTGGGTTTTCCAGTTTTTTTTTACTTTTATTTCCTCCTTGCAATGTCACATTATTTTATATTAAAGAAGGAAGGGCAATTTTGTAATTTCACATATTTAGCTAATATTCTAACGAAACCCTACAAGGGGTGGTCTTTCGATAATGGGGGGGGGATAAGGGGTTGTTTATTGTAATTAAGCATGTAAGGGGTGGTTTGGGCAACAAGTTCTATTTAAGGGGTGATTTTCTGTGGTTTACCATATGCCTAATGTATTTTGTGAGTGTTTGTGCAAGACCTTTGCAAATCTTATGAAAAGTATATCCCCGAATGGATAAAGACTATACACACGAGGAAGATCTTAGAAGATTAACGTGTGACGATCTCGATGCCATTGAGGAATCTGATGCCATTGAAGAGATTCCGTGGAGAATCTTTGAGTTGCCATGGATAAAATATATGTGTATATATTATCTTAGAAAGAGAAATATCTGATTTATTTTTTCATATTGATTATTGGTGAGTGTATTTGGATTATATACTCAAACTTGAAGTGTTGTTATAAACTAAGTTGAAGAAGAAGAAACCAGAAAGACATTGCATTTGGGAACTAAGGTTAATGTCGTCGAAGTGTAATAGATATACTTGTGGCTTTTGTTAGTATGAATGCAACTACTACTACTAGGAATTGTATTAGTGGCTTTAGATTTTCATTAATAAAAATAAAAACTTTCTCTGTTAATTAAAACATTTCGTTTTAAACATTTGCACATTTTTTAAGAAAGCAAATAAAAGCAAACAAAAATACACTTATTGTAACGGCCCGGGATTATGATTCCCGAGTTACGTTTCGAGGGATTAAACCCCCCGTTAGGACCTTGCGCCCCGAGTACAGGTTGAAGGTTTCAAAACTTACTTTAGTGTTTTCAAAGGGGGATTTCGTATCCAAAATCGAAGGGATCGTTGGAATCCCTGGGGAAGTCCCATGTACCTGTCGTGATCTAAGCGTGGAAATAAGAAATCATGCGACTAGCGGAAACAAGTATAATACAAATGTGTGCCACGACAGAGCCGGGTCAAAACGGAGTCTAAAGTGTAAATCCGAAGAAGTATAATCAGAGTCTGGTGAAGTCTATACCCCAGCGCTCACTCTCCGCCGACAAAATGACCCGCGCAATAAGCAAACAGCACCGATAGGATGAACATAAATAATTCCTAAAAAAATTGATTTGGGGCGGGATCAAATCGATGCCCACTTAACTCTGCATCCCAACCATAAGCACACATATACGTTATACCTAATAAAGATGCTCTAATGCAGTACGAAATTCAAACACACTAGCATGCTCCTAGTTCATAATAATGTGCAGAATACTGTAAAGGGCCCAAGACAATGCCAAGTGGCATATCCCTCTCCTACCTCCACCCCTTCCGACAGGCGGAGACTGGCCAGCTCGTGAATGCATTCATTCATAATCGGGGGGCACGCATGCCTAACCCGCTCCACAATAAAGCCCGCAGGCATATCATAATATAAGGAAGTACTCGATTGACTCAGGGTACCCGATGAGGCTGGGCTACCCTATGACCCTAGCAAAGACTCTAGGACTATCACAGATAACGGCCGTTCTGTTTACATACACATAGAGAAATAGAATGCTCAACGATCAATGCAACCTAGCATGGTACTACATGGCATGCTGATCATGAATGCAACACCTAGTATATCATGCACCTAAAGCAGGGAATAGCTCTATTCAATCTGAGTAAGCTCCGAAGAGACTTACCTGGCGGTGCAGAACAACAAGGCAAGCATTACGATAGATTAAAGATCACCTAGATACATATCATAACGTTCATATAAGTCTACATTTAACCATCTAATCACACAAGCACACATCACTCAATAAGGTATAACCACATCATAATCCTCATCTCATCAAGTTCAATCATTCATCATTTCATCACATTCCATAAGACCACATCATCCTCATCATTCCATCTCGCCACATTCATATATTTGCAATAATACTCATATATTCGCAATAATACTCTTATATCCGCATGATTGTATATCTCCAGAGTTCATCATATTAATCATAGCTCATAAGGCATAAGTCAAACGATACGAAATTCTAGCATCTCATCATGCTGTTAGTCATTCATTCATGTCATTAACTCACACAAATCATGATATTATTCAATCAATCATATCAACATGCTAGTTAGTCACTGATCACATAATTCCCAAGTTAGTCCTGAAACCGCTTCAAAATCCAAATCAACTAGTTAGAAGTTCCGTTCTTTTGAAAACGCTCTACAACTTTCTTTTTCGATCTAAATCCGAAATTACCCTTTTAAATCTCCAAATCTCATAATATCGTATTTTTATATTACCACAATATTATATCTTTGAATCTCAACAATATTATATAATATTTCAATCATGATTTTCTTTTAACCATTTTCATAAAGTATTTCTAAATCTGTTTAAAACCTCAACCACTCTCATTTAATAAAATTATTCCTTTTTAAATTACCAAAAACCGACTTTATATTTATAAAATCCAATACCGACCCTCCTTATTTTTATAAATTACCAAACCGGCCCCTTATTTTATGAACCCCAAAATTCAGCCCTTCTTTTAAATACACAACCCAGATTATAAAAAAAATAGGCCCAAGTGGAACAAAAGGCCCAAGACCCAACTTAAATCCGGATCCAAATAAAAACCCATTTCCAACTCTCTTTAAAAGGAACCGGTTCACCCTATTTTATAAAAAAAACGAACCGGTCCCATTTATTGAAAATAGAAAACCGGACCAAATTGGCACTGTTCATCTTCTCCCCCATCTGATTGTTTCGAAAACTGGAAAGAAGGAAGGGGAGAGAGGAGCTCGCCGGCGTCGGCCCTAAGCTCCGACCGGCCGGTCCCGACACCAAGGCACAGAATCAACAATAAAGTAGGAGGAAGAGGTGCTCACCGAGGGGTTTTTTCGGGCCCGGAAAGGTCGATCGAAATCGACTCGGGACGCTCGTCGGAGCCGGAGTTTCGCCTGAGATAGCTTAGGAGGAGTGGGAAGGGGTTAAAACTACTCTCTTAAGGTGAATGGAGACGAAAAGGAAGAGAGAGGAGGGAGAATTTGAGCCTCACCGTCTGAAATCCGAGACAGAGGAAGGACGCAGATTCCCGCTCGCGCTCGGCCTCCGTGGCTTGTCCCGATGCTGCTGCTGCTTCTGGCGGATCCGGGGAAGTGGTGGGTGCTGCTGTCACTGGATTGAGGTGGAAGGAGGCTGGTGCAGAGGTGGCGCAATGGTGGCGCTGGCGGTGCTCGACGGGGAGGAGAAACGAGAGAGGTGTGTGGGCGGTGACTGCTGGCTGCGAAAGGGAGAAGAGGAGGGTGGGATGGTGGTCGGCGCAGCAGGAGGAGAGGAAAGGGGGCTCCCCCTTTCTTTTGTTCTGTTGGGTTTGGGTTTGGAAAAAGTGAAAGAAAAGGAGGATGAGGTTTGGGTTAGAATTGTACAGCTAGGGGTAGCTTGTGGCTAGTATGAGTCAAGGAGGAGGATGAGAGGATCTGTTTGGCACCTTGCCAAGATTAGGTGGGTCAAGCTAAGGAGGGAGGAGAATGAGAAGATAGAACTTTACCCAAACTAGGAGAGATGAGTTGGATTGGATAAGGATTCGAAATTATGACGGAATTGATCTTTAACGTTAAAATTGGGTCGAGATTCGCTTTAAAAGTTTTAAAAATATGAATTTTTTTTTTTTGAGGACGAGAATTTTCTTTGAAATATCCGAATTAAATTCGTTTTAAATTCATCTTTAATTTTCTTTTCCCGAAAATTGAGATTTAGATATCTGAGCCTTTACACTTATACCCCTAATTATTACTTTATTTTTCCACTTTATAGACATTACAACTAACAAATCCCTAATCATTACAAGGGTAATTTTTGTAAATTAATGCCAAAATACCTAAAACGAAATGTGTTTCTTAATAATATTTTACTCCTAAAACGACATTTTTTTCTTAACGGAGGGATTACAATTTACAATCCTCCCTTTGAAAAGGGAGGTGGTGGTTTCATCTCGCACTACATGCGAGTAGTTTGATGGTTTCCACCATAACCAACTTGTCATCTCGAGCATTTACTTTTGCCTAGATTTTCTTGAAACACTAATGCATCCTAAAAAGTCCTACAATTGGTATCAGTGCCTTGGTAACCATAGATTGTGTTTATGTGTTTGTGTGATAGGTTGAAAGACGCAAAGAAGAGCTAAAAAGAGCAAACCTCTAAACTCGCGGTGTTTCAAGTAATAAGCCACTAGTACTAAAGGTTGGTCAGTATGAATAATGGAGTCATCAGATGAAGATTCACATCATTCATGAATGAGAAACCCCTATCTCCACAAAGTACTTGATCCAAGTGAGGGGTCTATTATAATGAACTAGAGGGATCTCTACAGAAGACTTGATAATCCAAGATAAAAACTCCAAATCTTTTTAACTCTTGATGAGAAACCTATCACAAGATGGCATCACAAAGGTAGCTAATCAAATCTAAAAATCGATAATGAGATCTCTGTGGGAAGAGAGATTGGGATCAGTTTTGGTACTTGAGTTGTAGATGGAAAAGGAATTGGAAGAAGATGAGAAACTATTGTTTGTTTTTTTTTTATTATTTTTAAATAAAACAAGCATTAACTCTAAAGATAGATTTTAAAAAACGTATAAATGAGTCATAGGCGCAGTGAATTTTCTTTTGTCTCATTAATCAAATAGTGATCTCATTAGCGAATTCTATTCTAATCTATTTTTTGCTTCCCGATTTCGCCTTCTTGTTTTTGATTAAAAAATTCAGAGTATCTTTTTTTTTCGTGGGTTGACAAAATAATTAAAATTTTGCTATTTACTTTTTTTTAGTCAGAAAAAGAGAGAATAACTATTTTTCCTTAACTCCACGCCAAATTTTCACTAACTCCACACCAAATTTCAATGTGCTGTGAACCGAACAAAACTAATTAAACTGAACTGGTAATGATGGTGTGTGCGATCACTTTATATATATATCTGAAAATGCATATTTCGTATAGGCATTATAGGTAATTTTTTATTCCATTTAGATAGGAGTTTTGCATATGTTGTAGTCTAGTTTCATATCTTGCTTGTGAAGTATTCGAGTTTGGAATCTACGCCTTTTTAGTATTTATTTTGCAGAGTTACATTCCGACCTTGGATGAGATGTTAGAAAACCTTAAAAGACATGTTTTGGAGCATATGAAGGCTAAGGTAGAGGCTATAGAGGAGCAAGGAAGCACAACATTGAAGAAAAGAAGAAAAATTGTCACTGCATAAGGCGGCGCACACCGTGCCTTAGGCGGCGCCCGTCGTGGTGCCATGTTCAGCAAACGCGATTTGGATCCAAAGATTCAGTTTCCTATTATAATATTATTATATTTCTAGGGTTTGCACGACTCTTTATTAGGTTTTATTCTATTGTTGCAGCCGTGTGTTGAGAGAATTGAGAGAGACAATAAACGTTTTGAGAGGGAAGAGAGGTTTTTGGCCTACGAGTTTCTAAACTCGTAGTTTCATCTGTGATTCGAAGACAAGATTGAATAGATTAAGAGGATTTGGTTCTATTTAGTTATTTATGAGTATATTTATCATCTTGTGCCTATTGATTATATTTGTGTTCCTTTCTATGCTTGATCACCATGTTAGGAATTGAATGTTAGCTATGAATTTGTTGTTGTGTTCTTGATAGCAAACAGAGGTATTGAAGTAGTGATATTTCTTTGTCTTTGTAGTGGATGATTTCGATTGATTTATACTGTTAGATGTCGTTAGGACCGATTGTGGTTTGCGCCTATTTTTCTCTAATTGCATTGAATCGATATGCGAGTTTGTCTAATTACTTGAGTCCTTAATGCTATTCTTTAGTGATGATGAATAAGGTGATTGTATCCCTATGGATCCTTCAACTTTAGTCAATTAGACTTATGCTTATGAGAAAATTAATGAATCAATCATAGGACCATGAATCCCAACCATTCTCAGATAATTACAGGTGAAATATATTCTCTACTTTATTATCAATTACTTAGCAATCATAAAGTTGGTTACTTTACTTTCTTATCAATTTATCACAAGTCATTGCTATTGTCATAAGAGTCTTTCTTAGAGATATTGAGTAGTAAGTCGCTTCTCTCTGTCAGTTTGACTCCAGACTTCATCGCTATACTAGTAGTTGTTTAGTTTATCAATTCCTTGATTTACTAATCTATTTGTTTTGAGCTTTGAGTTAGGATTTTATTACTATTTGGCAAAGGGCGAAAGTGCCAACGAAGTTCGCCCCGCACCAAATTCTTGGGGTCGTTGTCGGGGAGAAGAAAAGAGTTTTCTTTCCTTTATTTCTTTCATTGATTCTCCTTTATATTTGTTTTCGTTTTTATTTGTATCAGCAATTTTTTTGTGAAATGGGTAATTTCTCATTATTCCAAAATCCCAAACCACAAAAATAAAGTGTAGACTATATCCTCCATTGCCCAGTTTGAATAAGGCCATAGGGAAGAAATACTTGAGTGTATCTGTTGTTAATTTTCAAGGGTTTTTTTATACATAATAAAAATATATATGTATGTGTGTGTGTCTGTAATCTCTCCTTTTTTCTCTCAATATTCCAACTGTCACTTTCATAACTGCTGGTGGCCACTTCAAATCTCCTTCGGATTGGAGAAATTGGCCAAAATAGACCCCCTTCCAAATAATTTATCATCACTTCATAACTTCCTATTTAAATTAGACCCATTATTTTAAGGCAAAATTAATTAAAATAGCCCAACATTCATCTTGAAGGTAAACAATCTACACATCAAAGATATACTGCTAGGCATATATTTAACCATAAATAGTTATTCTAAAGCATCCCATAGAGCATTAGAAGTTTTGTAAGATACTACCTGCCTTACCATTTCGTCGGATAACTCTATCAAGATTTTTGAATGAGCCATTTCATCCATCTCTATCCTCTTAGCCTTATCAGCATCTTCTGGATAGTCATCAATTACTTCTTTCCAGGATTTCTCATTAATCAACACTTCTTTCATCTTTATTTTCCACATTGCAAAATTTTTAGAGCCATCAAATGACTTGATCTTCACAGAAATTCCTGCCATCATATCAACTAGATACAATCAATCCTTACCAGATATATAAATGCAATCAAACAAGGACTTCAGGGATTCTAGACTCACAAAAAACAAGTCAAAAATCAGTCAAAGACGCAAATATATTCAAGAACTTAAGCCAAGTAACAATTACAAAAAGTGTAATTAATTCAAGGATGGACAAAAACAAATTTTAGACAAACAACACTCAGATGTATATACAAGAAGGATACACAACCCGATTCTTGCAATAGAAAGAGATTATCAAGAAATCTCAAAACAAGAACTTAATATACAAAGTTCATCAAGAGATAATGAACTTAACCAAATAATATGATTTGCTACTTCAAACACTGCAAAAAGGAAACAAAAGAAGGCAACTCACGTGGGTTGCGAGAACCGACATGCACTCTTTCCATTGAAGGATATGAAGACATTTAAGCAAGTTTTGCACCACCTAAGACATTTTGAAACCAATTTTCATGAGGTTAGTAATATCATAGTTAATGTTTTATTTTGTAGAGATGTTAAAAGAAAACCATTTAACATTTAACAAATCTGACCCTAGCTGATCCCTGGTAGAGTGGAAAGGGAGAAGGGGAAACCTGGCGAGCATCTTTGGTGGCGTCAGCATATTCTGCAACTCCCTCTCCTCCATATCAACTGGAAATCCCGACATAAAATTGCAAAAAAATGTCAAAAACCCAAAAATTAGCATAGAAGAAAAGCCAAATCAAACGCTAAATTGAACAACATAGAAAACGACGAGGAGGGAACTTTGACAATAGATGACAGAGGAGGGAACTTTGACAATAGTTACTCAAGAGAGGGGGACACCAAGAGAGGGATTCGAGTGTAGAGAACCAAAAACCAGGTCGATGAGGCGGAGGAGTCTCGTCAAGTGATGGAGCGAGGGTGACGACGAGAAGGAGGAGATGAAGAGTCGGTGTGAGTGGCCAGCAAGGAGGAGGAGATCTCAGATCTAGAGGAAGGGAGACGACAGTGAGGAGAAGGTGAAGAGGTGGTGTGAGTGGCCGAAGAGCAGAAGGAGATCTCAAATCTAGAGGGAGGGAGACGGTGGTGAGAAGGAGGTGAAGAGATGGTGTGAGTGGTCGGCGAGGAGGAGCTCAGATCTGGAGGGAGCTAGCGAGATAACGTCGAGGAAGAGGTGAAGAAATGGTGTGAGTGGCCGGCGAGGAGGAGGAGATCTCAAATCTGGAGGGAGGGAGATGCGCAGCAGCACTGAACTTTGAGGACGGTTGCCGGAGAAGAAGCCCGGATCTAAAGAGAGGAGATGGAAGATGGAGTTGGGGATGTGGGGGCTCGGGTCCGGAGAGAGTAGAATGAGGTTAGAGGGAGTGAGGAGAGAGAGAAAGTTCCAAATAAATTTTAAGTGTTAACAATATTACCTCAAAATTTGAAAGCCCGGGCTACAAATTTTTTCCAAGTGTTTTAATCCCGCCTTTGCCCTTGAACGCGTGATTTTGGTTTTTTTTGAAATAACAATTTCACATCTATTCATATATTTGACTATTGTGTAATCTGTTTTATACATCAGAAAAAAAATTATTGATGTGATAAATTAATTTAACATCTGTTGATTTTTTTACAAACTTAAATTACATGATGTCTAATTACAGTATTCTAGTAGTGTCTCTTGACTAGATTGGAGGAGCAGCAGGAACAAGGCTTCCAAGATCTGAAATATCAGTAGACAACTTTGGGGAAGTGGTTAGAGGAGATCCACACGAATCTTATGAGCCCTTGGGTTCAACTTTGGAGTAATTTTTGTCATCAGTATGGATTCCAGCCTCCGTCTTCTCAATGATAGGTTAGTATCCCTTCCTTCACCCTGAGTTTATTCCATTGTTCTTTGTGTTTATGCAACATTTAAGTATGGGGGATGTGGTTTATGATAGTTAGTTCATGTTTATAATTCAAGTTTCATGTTTTTATTGATTTATGTTTAAGTTTTTAGTTTGTTGCCATGCATCATGTTTATGGATTATTATTATTATAAAAAATGAAAAAAAAAATGAGAAAAATGTCAAAAATCCAATTGTTTGTGTGTGTGTGTCATTTAAATACCCATCGAGCTTATTTTGTCCTCTATTTCATTTTGGCATGATCATATAAATCACATGGAATTCTAGATGATTTAACCTTGTCTTGAAAATTGTTTTATTGTGAGATATGAATTGGCATATGTAATTGAGCACGTATGATCTATGTTTTGAAGCATGATTGAAATCCAACAAAAAATTGTTTTAGTGAGAATTTTTGGCCTAATAAGGGATTACATCTATTTCCCTTTCGCTTTTGTTATGTGATTTACTCTTCCTATGCATTTATCTCGGAGTATTGACATGGTTATCTATTTTTTAGGCCGATTATATACATGATCATTGCTTATGAGTTGCATATGATAGATGCATGTTTTTAGCCATATTTTATCCATTTCTACCTTATTTTATATCTTTGCTTGAAGCCAATTTGAGCATTTAGCCTTTTCTTTGAAGCTCCATAAAAATTCATGTTTCCTAGGCTATGATA
The DNA here is from genome assembly GCA_037127255.1 of Persicaria tinctoria. Classification (NCBI taxonomy): domain Eukaryota; kingdom Viridiplantae; phylum Streptophyta; class Magnoliopsida; order Caryophyllales; family Polygonaceae; genus Persicaria; species Persicaria tinctoria. The sequence continues at coordinate 81,667,499 of JBANSL010000006.1, forward strand.
AGCCTTACCCTTTCGAGAATTGGGATTTAGAGTGGGTGATGGATTTAATTTTGAGTTTTGAGAGAAAAGCTAAAGTTTGCGCTTATGTTGAGAGGTTTTGAGTGAGATGTAATGTTATGTGCTTATTTTTATTCATAATTGTATTTCATGCTTATGCCTCAACAAAAGAAAAAACTTGTCGAAAAGAAAAAAAGAAAGAAATAAAATCAGAAAAAAAAGTGATGAATAAAGAGCCTTATTTATTTTTGCACATGAGAGTTGGATAAAAGTTTATATTTGTTTTTTAGAGTTTATGTTCTTATGAGAGCTTAATGTATTTTTCAGTTGTTTTGATTTGTGCTGGATGTTTTAGGAATCTTCGTTCCTAGTGCGAGGTGAATGTCATTGGCTTTTTTGTCATTTGCAAAATAGTAATATTATCCTAACTGAAAGTTCAAACCAATAGGTTAGTAAATCAATGAATTGATAAACCAACAAACTAGTATAGCGATGAAGTCCGGAGTCGAACCCACATAGGGAACGGTTGCGATGCAATGTTTCTAACACTGATTCTTATGACAAAAACAATGATTTATAGCAAATTGACGACACGGTAAAGTAAAGAGAACTATGATTGCAAAGTATTAATAATAAGATAGAGAAAATATTTTGTAAAGGCTCGGATTTTCAAATCCTAATTTTCTGGAATAAGAGAATTAAAAATGAAATTAAGTCGGTTTTAAAACTTGTTTAGCGGATTCCGACCGGAGTATAAATTTAACGAACAATTTCCGTCATTTTACCTCGGAAATTCAAAATAATTATCGTGGTGTGATATCCTTTTAGATTTTATAAATCTAATTAATCGAGAAAACGATATTCAAATAAACTAACTGTCAGGAACTAATTTCGGGGTTCGAAATTCGCGTATTCGGGATTTCTTTCGGGTATTTATTTGACCAAGATTTTAACCAAATTCATACTCCACCCTCACCATACCTCTTCAAATCCACACCCCTCCCCGTCATTCATCCCTCACCATCACCACTCCGCTGTCCATCACCAATCTCTCTTCACCTGTACTCCCTCCTCCTTTCATTTTCATTTTCATTTTCATCATCAATCATCCCTCCTCCATCACCGTCACTTCCTCCTCTCGGCACCATCGCAACACACCACGCCTTGGAGCTCCTTCATCGTCGTTGTCATCCTCGCCTCCTCCTCTTTCATCGAAGAGCAACAAAGGCTGCCCCCGGAGCACTCGACGCCATCGACGAGCCACCGAAGATCCACCGCCCATTCAAACGCAAAACAACCTTCCGGTAAGCCGTTCCCCTTCGTTTCTGATCCAAACAACTCTCGAGCCCTACCATCGCGCTCACCCATGTCCGGTGCAGGTCCGACGAGCCATCGCGAGCAATCGACGATGCCCAGAACTCCGATCGAGAGCTCCGACTTCCGCGAAATCACCTCGGTGAGCTCTTGTAGCTTCGTTCCTTCCTTGTTTCAAATTCGTCCCTCCTTTTCCCCTTAGAGGTCGGGAAGAGAGTGTGTGTGAGTTGAGAGTGGGGAGCTTGGACAAGCTCGAGAGCCCCGACGAGGGTCGAGCGTCGGTTCTAGTGAGGCAGAGGCGAGCACGAGCGCGGCTGGGAGCGCTTGTGGGGGTGCGACCGGGCGGGTGGTAGTGAGCTGCAGGCGGGGAGTGTCCGGGTGATGCGGGAGAGTCGAGGCTAACGCGGCGTCGCTCTGGGCGGAGCCAAGGCCGCGGAGGCAGGCGTCGAACCCTGCAGGCGAGCAGGCAGGAGTCGGAGGAGGAAGATGAGTCGTGGGCTCCATCCGCGGCCCAGTCAGCCGTGGGTCCCATTTCATTTTATTTAATTTTGTTTTGTTCGATGAACCGGGTTGGTTTGAGGTTTAGCGGGTTCGGTTCGGTTTGGGTTAAAAACGTTGGTTCGGTTCAGATTTATTCGTTATTTATTTAATTAATTAACTTATTAATTAAATGTTCAACCGATAACTGATAATTGAATTATTTAGTAACGGTTGAAAATTATTTAAGTCACTGGAAGGATTATTTTAATTAAAGTAAAGTATGCTGGGATTATTTAATCGGATTTTTGGAAGTATTTTTAAAGATTAAATATTTTATGAATTAGAAATGGCTAAGTATAATTTTGAAGCAATTGTTTTGACTAACAACTTGACTAGCTAGTGAGATTATATGAATTGAAGTATGATTGAGCCAGTTATGGAAATGACAATGGAATAAGATGATATAAGATGCTGAGATAAGTTGAGATAAAGGATGCTGATAATGCTATGAGTAATGGATTGATGAGCATGTTATGTAGTGGTAAATGGATCCTGTTGTGTGCAGTTTACTTATGCATATTTATTAATAATTGCTAGGTGATCTAACCTGCTTGCTTATATCTTGCTGCTTTTCATCTTGCTGATCTGCTACTCCAGGTAAGTTCTTTGAACTTACTCATGATGGGCACTCTATGCACTGGGTGTTATATAGTAGGCTAGTGTCCATGCACCATACGACTTAGAATCATGCTTAGGAGCTAAAATGAAAATCATATGATTGCTATATGTCCTTGCAAGAGAACGGCCGTTATTTGTGATAGTCCTAGAGTCTTTGCTAGGGTCATAGGGTAGCCCAGCCTCATCGGGTACCCTGAGTAAATCGAGTCTATATGAGCATGATATGATAGCCCAGCACCATCGGGCAAGCGATGAGATGATATGATATGATGATGCCGTGGTTTGTGCACCACCACGATGAAATTGATATGCTATAGCACCGAACTGGCCAGTCTCCGCCCTATTGAAAGGGGGTAGAGGTACGAGAGGGACATGCCATTTGGCATTCTGTGTGGATCCATTTATCGCTTTCTGCATTATATTAATCTGTCAGTATATATATATGTGTGATTTAATTTACGTCTGGCATTACACATTTCATCTTAAGAATAGGGTGCTTATTATATGCCTCTCAGAGTGTGTTTACATACGCGCATGAGTGACCTGATGATTGACCCAGATCCCCCTTATTTTTTTGTAGATTCAGGTAACCGTTAGCCGCTATCGTTGCTTATGTGGATGCTTGGCGGGTTCAGACTTTTGGCGTTAGATCGAGAGGTTGAGAGACCACCACACTTCCTCTCTTTTATACTCCTTCCGGATTGTATTTAAACTCAACTTTATTTTTGCTTTCGCTCAATTTCACGATTAGACTAAGGCAGGTATATGGTCCCCAATGGATCCGCGATCTTTAAGGGTTCGAAATCCCTTCTTTTGGTACAAATATTTTGTTTTAAAACTCAACCCGTACCTGAATTGCAAGATCCAAACAAGGGGTTATATCCCTTGAAACGTAACCCGGAAATCATAATTCTGGGTCGTTACAAAGATGGTATCAGAGCGCAGGTTGTGCAATTCGGGTACACAAGGGTCGAGTGTGTGTTTTGAAAACCGCCCACGAGTTTCAAAGACTTTTTGAAAAGGATTTAAAGGGGCAAAATGAATTTAAGGTGCTTAACTAAAAGTGGACTAAGTAATGAACTCGAGTTGTAATAAAAAAGGAGAATCGACGAAACGGGGACACGATTGGGTAGTAAAGGCGCTAGACCCCCCCTATTGGGTGTAGTTGAGAACGGTAGGCAAAATACTAGCTTGCTCTTTACAGAGGGTCCGGAAGACTCCAAGGAGATTGCACCAAGGTGGTTGGAGTGGCGAGTTAGGTAGGATCGCGAGGTTTTTGCCCCTCCGGTTAGTCGCTCCTCGAAGAGCGACATTAGATAGCTTGATGTGCTTTATATATTGAGACTGAGTATGATCTCCCTCGAAGGAGGTCATTATAATTGTCATTGACTAATTCTATGTTGAGTATTTGATATGCTAAAGTCTGATTGGTATGCCTAACAATTAATTGTGTTTCGACTGATCTGTACAAACGGGATAGTGGGAGTACCCTTAATCCTATGTGGTCAACCCAGCTTGTGTGAAATAGCCCCTTCCACTGTGTTTGTTAACCCTTTGACGGTTCTATCGAGTCTTTCTCCCGGATATCAGTATCTTTCATGGGAATCGGGTTGGTAAACACATTGCGTCAGAAACTCATGTATGTATATGGAGGTTGTCTGAGTGAGTATTGGAAGATAGTTCTTGATGTCATTTTGAGTCAAAAGTAAGGTGTTTCCGGGGTTGTCTTCCTTGATTCTTATGATGATCAACCGAGGTTTTCTTGCCACAAAGAGTCATACGTACCAAGGTCCCACGAGAAATAGGGGTGATGAGTCAGTTTGGGAAGGTCAATGGTTGCCCTTAGGGATCTCTGTCCGGTTGTAATGGTGACTCTCTCTGAACTGCATGTCATGATTTTGTAACCTCCTGCATGTATCTTGCAAAATGCTTATTTGTAAAATGTTGCTCATGTTATTACATCTGTGATTAGTTACATTGATCAAGTCTTGTGTTATGTCTCACTCTCTATCGTGATTACGTTGCCATAGCATGCCTACTTGACTTATTGTATTAGTTGTACTAATGATTGATTGGAAGCGTATAAACCACATGATATAAACCTACATGATAATTGCTTTCTCCTGGGTTAGGTCAATGATAGTGTGATAAACTCTTCTTACTATGAATGCCTGTAAATGATGTCTTTAGCATACTAGCTGATGACGCCTTGATGCTTATTACTCGTTTTATGACAAGAATCTACAACATGCCCATCTATTTTGTATTCGTCAGATTAACGACTGTTGGTTGTTTTGCACTTGATATTATTGTGTGATTAGTTGCGTTGGATGGGGATTATGTGGTATAATTGTCAATTAAGTCTTGATGAATGCATGCTTTAATGTTCATGATGGACATTGTGTGAGTCCAAGTTACGCATGTTAAGTCTCTATCATCCCAGCATGCCTTACTGAGTATGTTGCATCGTCATACTAGTGCATTAATGTAAATGTCATGTGTTGGAAAGCAGCATGATTAATGTTCTCCCTATAAATAGGTTCATGATAGTGTGATCGTTCAGTTCTTGTATCATGATAGAGTGAGTTCCTTACTTGATGGATATGTGTTACAACTTGATGTCAACATGCCTTATATGATATGTAATTCCCAGTACATGTTAAGATGATGAGTCTTAATGTAAATTCGTGGTTGTATGACATTTTGTACCCATGCTTGCCCCATTGCTTAGGTCCCGTGTTGCACCTTGCTTCTTGTCCTCATTATATGTCGCCTTCGCATGTCAAATTGACCTGTTGTATTTGTCGTACTAACGACTGATTTGAAGCATGAATTGCATGATAAGTGTCTGTATATAGTTATTGTCTTCCCCTAGATTAGGCCATGATAGTGTGCTACACTTCCCTTGTATGAATGTCGTAAGATGATTTCCCCTGCATGATTAGTCGATGTTACCCGTGGTTGTTGACTAAATTAGTAGTTCAATTGTGATCATGCTATTTGACGTGATGTCTTGGTAAATACATACCTTGTATGTTAGTCATATTGCCCGTTGTGTAGGCTTGCATTATGAATTGCTATATTCCTCCCATGCTTCTTTATCAACGGACTATGTTCATAGGATTTCTTGCACATCGATGTGTTGGTCATTCAAGCGCATGTATGTATCGAATGTCATGTTAAGCCTTTAGTATCATGTAGGACCATTGGTTGTGACTTGTGCGAATTTATACCTTGCTTGCATTATTGCTGATTCCCTCTCGAGCTAGGTCTCTCATAGTGTGATCCTTCCCTCTTTCTATCACCTTGAAATATCTTACTCATGCAAATTAGATTGATGTTGAATTCGATGATCAATTGCTTTATATGATGGTTTATCCTAGCATGCTTACATGTTATCACTCGGTAGTGTTTCCCCTGTTACCTTATGAATTCCTCTAGTGTTGGCATAGATGTATGACTTGGCACCTCGCATGATCACACACCACGTTATATCCTTTCGCATATGCATGACGCATGAATGTTAGAATGAATTTAGTCGAGTTACCTTGATTGTGGTCATGATTCGATATGTGCTAGTAGTATCCTGTGGGACTTATGATTTCCGATATGACTCGCTAAATGATTACATGTTGTACATGTCCTATGATGTGATAACTATTGTACCTTTATATGTGTCCTATGATGATTCGTTCCTAGCATGATTATAATCTATTGCCCATGATGTCTTTCTTGTTACTTTTGATGATGTTCACGATGATGCCTCATGTTTCGTGAACATCATGTTGAACCCCTTTTAATGACTCTTGACTATGCTTGTATCACATTATGTGTCGCTAGTATCATATAGGACCTGTGCTTTCTAAATGTATCTCATCGTATGATTACGTGCCATGCTTGACCTATTATATGACCAGTGTGTTCGGATGAGATAGTTACTAGGTTGCTCCTATATGTTCTTGTATGACGCTTAATCTGGTTGTTATGTTACACCTCGCCATGCCATATTTAACCTGACCTATTGATGCGTACACCACGCTTGTACATTCGTTCATATGCACCATACTCGTCGTCGTCGTTAAATCCCACATAACCTCGAATCCTGCATGATCATTCTTGATTCCGCATAACTTGCTTAAGTTGCTAGGCATATCTGCTTTCATGGAATAATAGACTACTATCTTGTCTCGCATGCATCAGTATAGGAATTGATCGTGTCGTTGGAAATGAATACGAATGTTGCTCCCTTGATATAGGTACATGTTAGCGTGGATTAGTGTGATTGATATGCTCCATGATGAATTCGTGTTTGCTTGTCGCGATTATAACTTAATGGACTTCCATAAGGGCATCGTTGCTATTCTCAGGTCGGAGTTTCGTCTCTAGTTGTCATCTTTAGGGTTGGTCTGTGTTTGTTCCGAAAGGAACATTGGGTTGTCCACTCTTGTCCCCCCCTATCTTTGCTAACTTGAACTCCTACGCAACACGTTGGACGAGCGACCGCATGAAAGAGGAAATGGGAAGTCCGATAGCGATAGAGCAACGCCGCGAAGGCGTGGGCCCATAACCCACGGGCCTCAGGATCAATGATTTCAACAAGACAAACACGTTTTGAGGATGACGATTACTGGGTACGATATGACTTGCAAGCGGGAGTGTCCTCCCTTCTAACTCTTAATCCTCTCTGAATTAGTTGATGATGGTATTTCATTGGTATGGCGATGGAATTTATGTGTTGATGTGCTGACCTGGTAATGAATCTTGCATGATCATCCATTGTCTATGATGATATGATTCGATGTCTTATAAATTTCATGTACCATGATGTTTCCATGTTTTGCTACCCCATATTGCTAAGCATGATCTGAACTCTTGTGCCTATAAAAGTATTAACTGCGAATGTTGAGGAACCTAAATTGTTATATGATAAGGTTATGATGAAAGTTGCTAGCTTGAATTGACTATGTTCATATATGATGTTATGCAATAATTTTGAGCACAATAGCAAATTGAGACTTGTTGACGTACTGATGATAATTTGGGAATTTTCTTGCTTACATGACTTGTAAATATGTACTGGCATGATGTTAGATAGCGACCATGAGGAACTTGGTATGGAACAATACTACATGTTGATATGCAATATTGAAATCTACTGAAAGTGACAAATGCTATCATGATATATTGATGATTTGCTAACCTGTTATGTTGTTGTAGAAGTATGTTCGGATGTGTTGCGACATGATATATGAGATAATAATGTGTTATTATATGGAAGCATGATGATGTATTATATAGTTAAACATGATTATTGATACGTCAGATGATGAACATGACTCAATGGTGCCTGGTTACTAAATGATCGTCATTCGATATTGTGATGAGTTGAGGTGATGTCTTTTAGGGCATGCTGACATGTTGGTGAATTATATACTACTTGAACTTCCTTTTTCTAAATCTTAATAGGCATGGCCTTGATGTGTTGATATGTTGACATGATAAATCTTCTATGACTGGTTCTACTTGTAGTGCGATGTTATGCGATTTTGAGAATTGATGTGTACTGACATACTAACCCTGTGACACCTAGCCCATTGATCTCTTGACATGTGTGCTTGCATGATAACTTATGAGAATTCGATCATGGACTTGTGATTCCTTCAGTATGATGTAGATATGCCTTATGGCTCGTGGTATGATGTTGAGATGTTGTTATTGCTTTTGACATGTTCTGAATGGATGGTATGATTTATGTTATGGGTAAAAATGTTATGTGGTTGAGATTATCATGATTGATGTTGAGATTTGCCACATGAGAGGTGGCTGATGATGTTATGAGTTGATGAGTTGGTTTACTTTTGTTCATGCTGAGTTGAGAATGATGATTGATTTGATTCGAAAACTAGGAAGAGAATATGAGATTAGTCTTTAGAGGTGGATGATTCCACCTCTCGTGATGTGAAATTGCTTGACTAACGTCGAATTTGAAGATTTTGAACGGATTTGAAAAAAATACTAACTTGGATTTTAAAAGAATAAATCCTATCAAGAATTTTAACGATTTCGAGGTCAATCTTTCCATTTGCAAAACTCTTTTGAATCATTCGGGACTGGATTTACATTATGACGCCTCACGAAGTGGATAATAATATTTGAGTTATGATATGGCCAAAGAGTCGGAGTAAGGATGTGATAGGGGCCCATATTACATTCTTACTACGGTCTATTGGGGATATTATGATCACGGCAACGGTACTGTGAGGATCTCATAGGGGCACTTATGAGGTGTTCACGGGATCAATGACATGATCCTTGGACTCACCAATTTCAAACTTCATCCCCTGTTTTAAGATTTTTTTTAGTCTCGAGGACGAGACTTGTTTTTAGAGGTGGATGATGTAAAGGCTCGGATTTTCAAATCCTAATTTTCTGGAATAAGAGAATTAAAAATGAAATTAAGTCGGTTTTAAAACTTGTTTAGCGGATTCCGACCGGAGTATAAATTTAACGAACAATTTCCGTCATTTTACCTCGGAAATTCAAAATAATTATCGTGGTGTGATATCCTTTTCGATTTTATAAATCTAATTAATCGAGAAAACGATATTCAAATAAACTAACTGTCAGGAACTAATTTCGGGGTTCGAAATTCGCGTATTCGGGATTTCTTTCGGGTATTTATTTGACCAAGATTTTAACCAAATTCATACTCCACCCTCACCATACCTCTTCAAATCCACACCCCTCCCCGTCATTCATCCCTCACCATCACCACTCCGCTGTCCATCACCAATCTCTCTTCACCTGTACTCCCTCCTCCTTTCATTTTCATTTTCATTTTCATCATCAATCATCCCTCCTCCATCACCGTCACTTCCTCCTCTCGGCACCATCGCCACACACCACGCCTTGGAGCTCCTTCATCGTCGTTGTCATCCTCGCCTCCTCCTCTTTCTTCGAAGAGCAACAAAGGCTGCCCCCGGAGCACTCGACGCCATCGACGAGCCACCGAAGATCCACCGCCCATTCAAACGCAAAACAACCTTCCGGTAAGCCGTTCCCCTTCGTTTCCGATCCAAAAAACTCTCGAGCCCTACCGTCGCGCTCACCCATGTCCGGTGCAGGTCCGACGAGCCATCGCGAGCAACCGACGATGCCTAGAACTCCGATCGAGAGCTCCGACTTCCGCGAAATCACCTCGGTGAGCTCTTGTAGCTTCGTTCCTTCCTTGTTTCAAATTCGTCCCTCCTTTTCCGCTTAGAGGTCGGGAAGAGAGTGTGTGTGAGTTGAGAGTGGGGAGCTTGGACAAGCTCGAGAGCTCCGGCGAGCTCGAGAGCCCCGACGAGGGTCGAGCGTCGGTTCTAGTGAGGCAGAGGCGAGCACGAGCGCGGCTGGGAGCGCTTGTGGGGGTGCAACCGGGCGGGTGGTAGTGAGCTGCAGGCGGGGAGTGTCCGGGTGATGCGGGAGAGTCGAGGCTAACGCGGCGTCGCTCTGTGCGGAGCCAAGGCCGTGGAGGCAGGCGTCGAACCCTGCAGGCGAGCAGGCGGGAGTCGGAGGAGGAAGATGAGCCGTGGGCTCCATCCGCTGCCCAGTCAGCCGTGGGTCCCATTTCATTTTATTTAATTTTGTTTTGTTCGATGAACCGGGTTGGTTTGAGGTTTAGCGGGTTCGGTTCGGTTTGGGTTAAAAACGTTGGTTCGGTTCAGATTTATTCGTTATTTATTTAATTAATTAACTTATTAATTAAATGTTCAACCGATAATTGAATTATTTAGTAACGGTTGAAAATTATTTAAGTCACTGGAAGGATTATTTTAATTAAAGTAAAGTATGCTGGGATTATTTAATCGGATTTTTGGAAGTATTTTTAAAGATTAAATATTTTATGAATTAGAAATGGCTAAGTATAATTTTGAAGCAATTGTTTTGACTAACAACTTGACTAGCTAGTGAGATTATATGAATTGAAGTATGATTGAGCCAGTTATGGAAATGACAATGGAATAAGATGATATAAGATGCTGAGATAAGTTGAGATAAAGGATGCTGATAATGCTATGAGTAATGGATTGATGAGCATGTTATGTAGTGGTAAATGGATCCTGTTGTGTGCAGTTTACTTATGCATATTTATTAATAATTGCTAGGTGATCTAACCTGCTTGCTTATATCTTGCTGCTTTTCATCTTGCTGATCTGCTACTCCAGGTAAGTTCTTTGAACTTACTCATGATGGGCGCTCTATGCACTGGGTGTTATATAGTAGGCTAGTGTCCATGCACCATACGACTTAGAATCATGCTTAGGTGCTAAAATGAAAATCATATGATTGCTATATGTCCTTGCAAGAGAACGGCCGTTATCTGTGATAGTCCTAGAGTCTTTACTAGGGTCATAGGGTAGCCCAGCCTCATCGGGTACCCTGAGTAAATCGAGTCTATATGAGCATGATATGATAGCCCAGCACCATCGGGCAAGCGATGAGATGATATGATATGATGATGCCGTGGTTTGTGCACCACCACGATGAAATTGATATGCTATAGCACCGAATTGGCCAGTCTCCGCCCTATTGAAAGGGGGTAGAGGTACGAGAGGGACATGCCATTTGGCATTCTGTGTGGATCCATTTATCGCTTTCTGCATTATATTAATCTGTCAGTATATATATATGTGTGATTTAATTTACGTATGGCATTACGCATTTCATCTTAAGAATAGGGTGCTTATTATATGCCTCTCAGAGTGTGTTTACATACGCGCATGAGTGACCTGATGATTGACCCAGATCCCCCTTATTTTTTTTTAGATTCAGGTAACCGTTAGCCGCTATCGTTGCTTATGTGGATGCTTGGCGGGTTCAGACTTTTGGCGTTAGATCGAGAGGTTGAGAGACCACCACACTTCCTCTCTTTTATACTCCTTCCGGATTGTATTTAAAGTCAACTTTATTTTTGCTTTCGCTCAATTTCACGATTAGACTAAGGCAGGTATATGGTCCCCAATGGATCCGCGATCTTTAAGGGTTCGAAATCCCTTCTTTTGGTACAAATATTTTGTTTTAAAACTCAACCCGTACCTGAATTGCAAGATCCGAACAAGGGGTTTTATCCCTTGAAACGTAACCCGGAAATCATAATTCTGGGCCGTTACATATTTCACCTGTAATTCTCGACAATGGTTGAGGTTTAAGATCCTAGGATTGATTCAATAGATATTTCTAAGCATATGTCAACTTGACTAAAGCTGATAGACCCGCAAAGATATAATCTTCTTATTCAATATCACTAAAGAATAGCATTAAACACTCAGCTTCTAAGACCAATTGGCATATCGATTTAATGCAATTAGAAGGTAATGCGCGCAAAACATAATCGGCCCTAATCAACATCTATCGACATAGATCAATCGAAATCATCCTCTACAAAGGCATAAAAATATCACTAATTCAATGGCTTCATTTGCTATCTAGAAAATAACAACAAATTCATAGCTTAGATGAAATTTCTAATATGATGATTAATCATAGAAAGGAACACAAATATAATCGATAAGAGCAAGATGATAAATATACTCATAAATAACTAATTGAAATCAAATCCTCACAATTCATTCAACCATATCTTCGAATCACATGCAAAACTATGAGTTTAGCAACTCATAGACCAAAAACCTCTCTTCTCTCTAATTGGGTTCATTCTCTCAATAACAATCCACTTCTACTTAATATGGAAGAATAAAACCTAAATAGATCGTGCAAACACTATGAAATATAATAATAATAATAATATAATATAATAAAAGTGTCTTCGGACTTAAATTGCAATTGCTGAACACAGACAACCGGCATGCGCTTCTAGAATACCGGCGTGCGCCGTCCTATGCAGTGACCAATTCTCCTTTAATTTCGACGTTGTGCTTCATTGCTTCTTTGTAGCTCCTTCCTTAGTGGTGTGGTGCAGAATCTCGTCACCTTTCTACGTCACCAAAAATAATGACCCAAACCAACAACTCAACTAGCAACCTAGTAACTAGTATAGCGGAATAGTAAGGGGTCGATCCCACAGAGAGAATAACTTTCTGGTCTATCAAATTGCTATCAAAAGGAAACAATATCATAGAGTAATTGAGTAATAAGGCAATTGAATTTGATAAAAGTAACAATGCTGAATTGGTGATAATTATGAATGAGATAGTTACCCCTACAATTCATCAACAATGGTTATGGCTTTGATCTTTCACTCTATCCTATCCTTGTTTGATTCATCTAATATTGGATCACTCCAACCCTAAGCAACTTAACAATGCCAGTAACATAAACAATCAAAGATAGAGACGCAACTCTCTAACCCTAATCGATGCAATTAATAAAGTAGAACTATCAATATCCCCTATTGATCCAATTGATGCTTTCACGGGATCAATTGGCTATGTTCTGCTACTGATTCAATTAACATATAAGGGATAATCAAACCTTTAGCAATAAAGCAAATTCCATCAAGGTGGCTAATCAAGATGGAGTACATGCAATCAATCAATTAAGAACAAAGATATTGAATCAATCAAACTTGGAATAGAAAGAAATTAAGTCTCAAAAATCATATAACCATGTCTCTGGATTCCAGGTGAAACAAAAGAGGTTTGGTTCCTCATGAAAGGTTTTCCTCTCAAAATCTCCATTGGAGTCTTCTCCATTAGGTTTTCTCCTCTATTTGTAAAAATTCGGCTAAAAACATATATAAAACTTAACCTAATTAGTTTCCAAAAGAAAGGAATCGTAATCCCGTATCGGCACGGGCGTCAGGCGCCGTGCAACTTGCGACGGGCACCATAACCACAGTACGTGTTTCTCTTCTTCATCGCTTCTGAATCCAAGCTAACTTCTTCCTACGCCTCTCCTTGCCTTCTTCAATGGTTTCCTCAGGTTCCTAGCTCTTCATCCTCATCTTGGCAACGCCACAAATGCATCCTTTCAAGCGTCGGAACGTAAATCTGCGAATAAGCACAAAAAGAGTGTAGATTCCACACTTGCAAGAAAAACCACAAATAATGTGAACTACTCAATAAACATGCTATAAAATATCCTAAATGCAATAACAACTACGTATAATGCCTATATAAAATATGTGTTATCAAACTCCCCCACACTTAAGCTTCGCTAGTCCTCAAGAGATCAATAAAAGCCACCTATACCTACGAACTTACCATCCATGCAATAGCCTTACAAAAACAAATCAAACTTTAAATACTTCGAGGAACACATGATCAAGTGACACAACATCGCCGCATGTATCCAATGATCAAAGAGTAAAAGTAGAAATCATCCAACCTTACCCGGGGTAATGTGTTTCACTCATGCTCTCAAGTGTTTAGGCTTTTAAGTACAACTCTCGAGTTAATCCAAACTGCAACTAAGATCACAGAAATTGACAACAACATCACTAAATCTCCACCGAGATGTCATTTCTTGCGGAAGAAACAATGAAAGCAAACAATTTGACTCTAGATTTATCTCTTTCTCTCTCTTTTTTTAGGCATTGGTTTTTTTTTTCTTTTGCTTGGTTTCTTTCGGCTTTGGTGTATTCCTTATGCGAGTCGCAAACATGGGTGTCATGAATGGCCTCAGTCTATCGACACCTCAAATTACTTAAATAGAGACCACTTGAGCATCGTTTGACGCGAGTTACAAAAATGGGTGTCATGAATGAACCCAGTTACTCAATGATCAAGCTTTCTTCCTTAGAGGGTAGCTTTTGACACCGTTTTAGGCGAATCATACCCATGGGTGTCATTCGTAGATCCGGATACTAAGTATCTCAACCATTTCCACCTTATTTGACACGAAACACTCAATAAGAAACTAAAGCCAAATATAAACATAAAAGCATAAATCCGCAAGCAACAAACATGTGAGTCGGTCTTGACAATAGAAAATCAAGTCAATCTCAAGCGGTAGAAACATAAGGAGAGCAAATAACATATAAGAGCAAAAGGAATTACATAATTCGAATAAGGCTGAAAACAATCTCACAAGGTTTATATTGTGTAAGATTTCAATCATAATCCCATCTCAATCATACATGATCAATCATATCACCACTCATATTCCTCAACAAAACATTTTTAGAAAAGCAAATAAGTCTTAGCAATTCAACCAAGTCGTAGGTAGACATGGCCACGGGTCCGACCCACCGGGATGACGGTTCAGACCCTCTGGGTCGAGAACCCGGGGGCATGACCCGAACGCTAACCCGGAGTTCTGGCGGGTCGATGAGTTCGGGTCACCCGGCGGGTCGACGAGTCGGACTGCCGGGTTGGCCACGTGGCAACAAAACAGGTACCCAGCGGGTTTCTCTAGTCGATCCGCCGAGTCAACCATTGTTTTTAAAAAAAAAATGGTTTTAAACCCAAAATAAAACTCAACCCATCAGGTCTTTCACCACACTATCAAAATGGAAAGATTTAAGGTTGACAAAACATGGTATTTGGGAAGATATATATATATATATATATATATATATACCTTCATTCCACTCCATCATTTCATTCCACTCCATCATTTCATCACACTTTAGATGTGGGAAATAAAAAGTTAGATTGTGGGAATGACAAGTAGGGGTATGAGAAGATATATATATAGAGAGGCAGAAAATAGAGGCAGATAGCATACTTTCGATCTGGGACATAAATATGGGATATGAAAGAAATTGTGAGAAATTGATTATTCGACGAATCGAATTATATGATGTAAAATGTAATGTAATTAAAGTCTTTGGATTATACGGTGGAATATAATATAATTTAATTCTTTGGATTATTTGATGTAACATATAATATAATTAACGTGTTTACCTCTTAGGATTTAATGAAATGAATAACACATGGTGATGAAACATCATGATACAATATATCAAGTTATGTTGGATTAATCTTTCTATTTCATTCAATTGATAATTGTGTTGATCCATTAATCAATCATAAGTGTTTTACCCAATATTATATTTCATTATTGTTCTTTAAAATCCGAAGTTCTATATCATTTTCAAAATAATCGAAAACTCGATATTAAGGATATCATACAAGTGTAACAGCTTTATCAACAACAATATTTGTATTCTTTGAAATTATATCATAAATACTCCTATTTAGTATCATATAGAATGATTTCATAGCGGATCCACCAAATAACACAAATATTTGTGTTAAACTTGACACTTTCTTGTTACACGAATGGTAGAGATTGAAGACATGACTTAGTTTCTACTTGTTTTTGTCCCACATCCCATCCCACATTGAAAGGTAGAGTAAAGGGGGAAGGGTGGTAAGCCTATAAAACAAGCAAAGGTGGTGTAGGATCTTCACAACATGCAATGCATGGCAATTTACACATTATGAATAAATAAAATTCATAATAATTGTAAATATAAATTCTAGTTTTTTTTAGTAATTTTTTTTTAAAAAAAATTTGATTTGATGACCCATTGGGTTGACCTGCGAGGTTGACACACCCGGTCGGACCCGTCGGGTCACGGGTTATCTTTTTTCCCGACCCTAACCCGAACCAACCTTTTGACGCTTTAACCCCGACCTGGCGCGTCACAGGTCGACTCACCTGACCCATGACTTGTCTCCATGTCTAGTCGTAGGGTTTATATGTTCATGCCATCAAAAGCTTAAAGTTTTCCTTAACAAAGGTGGTTGTTTGAATAATAACATACTATGCAATTCATGATATTTTTGTGGTTTTTGGACATTTTTCAGATTTTTTTTCCTCCAAATAACAGAACTTAAACCATAAGACACAACTAAGACAATAATGACATAATCCAAACATAAAGACATAAATACCCAGACATAAGGTTAGAAATATCCGAACATCCAAACATGCGAAATATCCAAACCAAGAGTACATACCAAGATCAAACCAACAAAAGTACAGATAAAGCCAAACCAAAGTACAGAAATGTCTCAACAAACCATGAAATCATAAATCACAAAACCCCTCCCCCACACTTAAAAATTGCATTGTCTTCAATGCCGAAACACAAGGACAATAAAGCAAATAAAGAAAAATAAAAGTGTAAGGAAGGTAAACATACTCCTCACTGGTGCGGCGGCGGGAACGGGTAATACTGCTGGAACTGTTGGACGAAGGAATCGAAGCTGCTCTGAATACTGGAGATAACACGGGTCTGCTCCTCCTGCCTTTGGTAAATCGCCTCCTAGCGCTGGCGGAGATCATGGAGGTACTATCTGAACTCCACGCCCTGAGCAAGCTGCAGCTGATAGTTCTCATCTAACTGCTGAGAATAATGGCCAGAGGAAGAAAATGGGGCATAACTCATATTACTGTCCGAATCCGTAGCCCCAACCCGGCTAGACTCTCCTCTCACATAAGTAGCAAGTGGGACATCCCACCCAACAACATCATTTAAGGCATGACCCTCATTGCCATCATCATCGTCACCCTCATCAGCAGAAAGCTCTATAGCCTCCGACGGAAGGTTAAAATCAGCAATCGCCGGTCTAAGCGGAAGTTGAGCATGTAGACGAATGAGGTGGTCACCCCTTCGACCAGCATGCCAAATAAAAGGATCCTGATCACCCTCCAGGTGTCTCATCCTCGTCAGCACCTCTAGTGAAATGCGAGACTCCCTATCCATAGGCACAAAATCTGTAACTCTCACCCCGTAGTGTACAGCAATCAAAGTAATCAATCTGCCAAAGCCAATAGTGCTGGTATCTCTGTGACCTCCCCCCACCAACATGTCAGCACAAGCGTCCAAAAACAACTGAGCCTAATCAGGAGTAACCTCCGCCTCAGGGGTCAAACAATACTTCGCCGCCCACACCATCAAAGAGACCTTTTTCAGCTCATTCTGCCCGAAGAAAGTGTTATGGAGCACCTTATGGCAGAGACGAAGTGCAGGGTGGGTGATCGTGTAGTTGTAGTTACCTCCCCCACGGATCCAGGGGAACCAGTAGCAACATCCCATGTTTGTATCGGTGGAGAACTCAACATCATGCGCCTTCAGTCAGTAGTGGGAGGGCGAGTGATGCCCAAATAGCGCCTTATTTGTGAGAAAGTCCGTGAATAGGTACGTCCCAACAGAGTGAACTCAATCCGACTCCGATGCTCAACAACTACTAAGGTTGCCAGAAACTCTCGGATCAAGTCCACATAGGTCATCCCATGCATCACAATAAAATGGCCAAGGCCCCAATTCTCCAGAAGGGTGGCACAGGGCCCTCCTAGATCTAAAGCATCTATTGCCGAATGATCAAAAAACTTCATTGTCGAATATTTTCTACAGTCAAGATCATTCCATCTCTTTAATTCATTATCATCTAATGTGTTCGGAGCAATCATGTTCGGAAAATAAGTCATGATGATGAAATAGATCGAACAAACGGAACAAGACTTACAAAATCTTACGAAAACGAGTGCATTGATGGAGCGGCGGGCACCGTTTGACAGGCGGAGGGGGCCGTAAATTTCTGGGCGATAGGGTGCGCGCTCGACTTTTCATGAAACTCCTCTTCCAACATTGGAATAAGCCCGATTCCTCCTCCTTGCTTAATGAAAAGTCGTTCTAAGGACCACAATGTAGAGACCCGTCCATCTAGACTTGAGCTTCCCAGGGTGAAGTTTTAGACGTGAAACATACAACAAAACCTTATCTCCTTGATGGAATTCTCTCCTCAAAAGTGCTTATCATGCCATGCTTTTATTTTGTCCTTATAGATCCTAGCATTGTCATAAGCATCCCAATGATTCTCTTCCAACTACTAAAGTTGAAGCTTCCTCAATTTTCTTGCTTCAAATGCATCTATATTGGCCTATTTGACAGCCCAGAATGCCTTATGGTCGAGCTCAACTGGCAAATGACAAGGCTTCCCATAAACCAAGCGAAACGGAGACATCCCAACAGGTGTTTTATAAGCAGTACGGTAAGCCCATAGTGCATCCTCCAATCTGAGACTCCAGTCTTTTCTGTTAGGTGAAACATTCTTCTCTAAAATCCTTTTCACCTCCCTGTTAGACAACTCTGCATGTCCATTGGTTTGAGGATGGTAGGAGGTTGAGTTCCCCTATCACTGATAACATCTCTGGGGATCCCAAATCTAGAAAATAGACTATTCAGAAAACTAGCAAATGTGCGAGCATCATCAGTCTTTGTCTCCTTCTCCTCAACCTACTTAGATACATAATAAACCACAAGCAAGATGTAAACATTGCCAAATGAACTAGGAAAAGGTTCCATGAAATCGATACCCCAGACATAAAAAATCTAGCATACCATAATCGAAGACAATGGCATCTCATTCTTACCCGAGATATTTCCAAATCGCTGATATGGATCACAAGTCCTGCAGAAAGCATAAGCATCGCGAAAGATGTGTGGCCACCAGAATCCCGTGTCCAAGACTTTCATAGCCGACATTTATGCTCCAAAATGTCCACCGCTTAGGTGTGAATGACAATATCTCAAAACAGAAGTTACCTCATTGTCCGAAAGACATCGACGAACAATCCAATCAGCGCAGTGCTTCCACAAGAAAGGGTCATCCCAAACATAGTAGCGAGCATCGTGCCGAATTTTGTCTTTCTTAGCTTTCGGGCAATTCGAAGGGAAGATTCTAGCCACCAAGTAATTGATAATATCAACAAACCAAGGTTGCTTAGTCTGAATACTAATAAGCAAAGCCAGCGGCTCACTCCCATCATCATCAAGCAAATCGGAAATCGAAACACTGTCAAGGCGGCGGGCGCCGTGTGAAGGGCGGGGGGCGTCGTTGACAAGACAAAATCGTCGGATTCCTATCAAAAGAATACCCAAACTAACCAACTAGTATAGCTAGTATGTCTGGAGTCGATCCACAGGGAACTACTGTTACTTTATGTGTTATAATCACCCACAAGAGTAACAAGGGGTTTGTAGGGATGTAAAGATACAAAGAATTGAAAAAGTAAATAATGGTGATGGTTGTAAACAATGATGATTGATCATAGTTCTCCCTTCTAGTCTTATCTTTTCTATATCCACTCTTATCTTGATTTAAATATATTATTAGTCATATGAGTCATAATAATCCCTTATTACTAGGCAATCTTAATACGAATTAAGGTTTAATCCTAGGAATAGCACTAATCTAAAGATATATAAAACTTATAAGCAATATTAATTCCCTAATGAACTAAAATTTAACCTATAGTTAACTTCTTATACAATCAAGCTTTTCTATGAGATCCACTCAATTGTATTTCCTACTAAGGATTAGGTTTCATAAACGTATGAATCAGAACCCTAGCAATGATGCGATTCTAACGAGATCGTGAATCAAGATAGAATCAACACCACAAGCAATTAAAGCACAAAGAAGTTGAGGTAGATAATAGAAAACAACTAGAATTTCAAACTCACAATTCAACAATACCGGGTCTTGTTCGTAGGCAAAACACGATGAGTTTAGTTGCTCAAGCTCCTAAACGTCGCTTCTCAATTATGCAAAGGATAGAAGATAACTCAAAACAACTAATTTCGGTCCTTAAATACCTAAGAATACCGTCATAAAAACCCTAGAAAGTGTTTCCCAAAGGTAGGCCCAACTTAAGAAGCATAGAAAATCGGCGCTGGATCCGGCCCATGAAAAACCGCGACCAGGCCGCGACCAAACCGCGGGTGCGGCTGCTGCAGTGAACCCTAAAATTTCGATAGCATGTGCGGTTTTGGTGGCCGCGGGTGCGGTTTTCTGTCTTGCCTTGTTCCTTTGGCCGCGGGTGCCATTTTTCCTCTTATCTACCCTTTGCCTCTTCCTTGTGCATTCCAACATGGCTTCTCTAGCCCGTTCTTGCCTCCATATGATCCATATGACTCCCATGAATGACCTCCTCACTACTTCGAATCCAAAATTTGCAATTATGCACTAAACTTGTGTAGATTCCGCACTTAAGCACCAAATGAGCAAACAAGTAAACTAACCCCTTAAATTGCAATATATACATCTAAATGACCCTAAAACTACTATATAAAGCCTATCTAAATATGCATTATCAGTCATCATGATCAGTGTCATCACATGTCGAAATTCTGAGCAATCCATCGTGAGGAAACTCTCCTAATATCTCTGATTCCTCTCCCCTACCATCATTTCTGTAAATTTTGCTTATGTGGTTAGCTACCAGATTCTCTGCTCCCTTCTTATCTTTAATTTCCAAGTTGAACTCCGTCAGAAGTAGAATCCATCGAATCAGCCTAGGCTTTGCGTCCTTCTTTGTCATCAAATAGCGCAGTGCCGCATTATCACTATAGATTACTAATTTGGCACACAATAGATAAGGACAAAACTTCTTCAGAGCAAATACCACGGCTAACAACACTTTCTCAGTAGTAGTGTAATTCAAATGGGCCGCATTAAACATCATAAAAGCATAATAGATCACATGAGATGCTTTCTCAACTTTTTGTCCCAAAACAACCCCAACAGCATAATCACTAGCATCACACATCAACTCAAAAGGCAAATTCCAAACAGGAGCTTGAATATATAAGAGGTGCTGAAGTCAACTGATTTCTCAACTCATGAAAAGCATTCTTACAATTATCATCAAACACAAAGGAAACATCTTTTTTAAGCAATTCATATAATGGGGAGGTTATCTTGGAAAAATCCTTAGTAAACCTCCGATAAAATCCTGCATGACCTAAGAAAGACCGGATCTCACGCACATTAGTAGGATAAGGTAAATACTCAATAAGATATATTTTCGCTTTATCTACCTCAATGCCTTTCTTGGAGAGAATGTGACCAAGAACAATCCCTTGTTATGCCATAAAATTACACTTTTCAGAGTTTAAGACCAAATTATTTTCAACACATCTCTTAAGCACTAGTGACAAATGATGCAGACAAGAATCAAAATCATCCCCATCCACAGTAAAATCATCCATAAACACTTCAATAAAATGCTCAACAAACTCAGAAAATATACTCATCATGCATCTTTGAAATGTACCAAGCGCATTGCATAACCCAAAAGGCATTCTACTATAAGCAAAAGTACCAAAAAGACATGTGAAAGTAGCTTTCTCCTGGACCTTAGGAGCAATAGGAATTTGAAAATATTTAGAATAACCATCCAAAAAGCAATAATAGGACCGGCCGGCAAGTCGCTCAAGCATTTAATGCGGGACGAACATCGTTGGCACTTTTGCCCTTTATCAAATAGTAATAAAATCCAAACTCAAACATAAAACCAATAGATTAACAAACCAATCACTTGATCAACCGACAAATACTAGTATAGCAATTAAGTCCAGTATCGAACCCATAGAGAGAAGCGATTCACTTTTCAATAACTCTTAACAAGAACTCTTATGACCAAACAATGATTTAGGACAAATAACCAAGATGTAAAGTAACCAACTTTATGATTGCAAAGTAAATCGATAATAAGGTAGAGGAAATATTTCACCTATAATTCTCTGACATTGGCTGAGATTCATGGTCCTAGGATTGTTCTTATCAATTACTCACAAATATATGCCTACTTGAAAAAAGTTGAGAGATCCGCATGGATAGAATCATCTTATTCAATATCACTAAGGAATATCATTAAGGACTCAAGTAATTAAACCAATTGGCATATTGATTCAATGCAATTAAGACAAACCTGAACAACCCTAGATCAGCCCTAATCGACATATCCACAACATAGATCATTTGAAATCATCCACTACAAAGACAAAGAAATATCATTACTTCAATTGATAACTCGGCATGCGTTTATGTCCTCTATCTTCTCGAACTTTGTTGCTCTAAGGAAGACCTCGTTCTAGAATTTAGTGAAGTATTTGTACATGACGCTCTACTATTCTTCCTTTGGCCATTGTTTTCTATATTTATAGAGTCCATTACACATTCCATATTTCCAGGCTTTTAGGTAATCTACATCTTCGTCTATCACGATTGGTAATGTAACTTCTTCTACTCCGGCACCACAATTCGTACAAAAGTTGTTATGCCATTCCCTGAAAAATATTGGTGCTCCTCGAAACCTCAAGTTTACTGTCCAGTAGAAGTGTCTGAAATCTCTCATTCTCCATCTTCTACAGATATCTTCTTGAAGTTCAATAGGTAGCTAGAGAACTTTTATTATTATCTCTGTGGTAAGGAATCGTTCAACCGTTATGTGTCTCATTTCTAAGAGTTCACGATGGTATCTATTACAAGTATATATTCCAAAATCATCAGAAATATAAAAACATGGAGGAGACACCCATCCTTAGTCTCTTATATCGCTTAAGAGTTCACGATCCAATGAGCTGGTTGTCCATTGAGGATTTTCCCATCGAATCTGATTTCTTTGGTCCATCAGCTAGTTCTCTAGTAAAGGTTAATTGGTGAAGGGGTAATTGCCAATGCATGAGTCTCCCATGCGCTTTGATATTATCAAGATTATTATTTATAAAACTCAATATCCCTTTACAATTTATTCTGACTATAAATGGTTTAGGGGCTAAGAAGATTATAAAATACTGTATTCCGCGATAAATCACAAGAATTTCTTTCTCCATGACAGTGTAATTGTATTCAGATTTGTTGAAACTGCCACTACTATACCTGAAAAGCTTATTATCTTTCTTTAGTTTCAAAACACCTCCCCAATTATAATCACTAGCATCTGTTTCGAGAACTAACTCATCATCTTCATTAGGTAAAGTCAATATTCGAAGTTTTTCACATCTTCTCTTTACCTCTTGGACTATTTTAGTATCTAAATGAGTCTAACTCCAAACTTGATCTTTCTTTTATTTTACTTTGAATGTTTTCTTAATTTAGCTAGATCTTTAATAAAATCAGACGCATAATTAAAACAACCTAGAAATCTTTCAAGTTGTTTTCTATCCTTAATTTCATCAGGAAATTTCTCTACTTTTTCCAAGATATGTTCTTGCAAGACAATTTGACCTGCTTTAATCTTTAATTTTAGGAGCTCAATTTCAGACCCAGCATAAATGCATTTCTTCTATCCTAAAATGATTCCATGGTCAATACATTTTTTAGTTATAGCTTCCAAGTCATGCTTATGTTGCTCTATAGTTTTAGAGAAGATTATGATATCATCAATGTAAACAAGACAACAATGTTTAAATTCTTTGAAAACATTGTCCATTCTTCTCTGAAATATTTGTGGTGCATTTTTCAAACCAAAGGGCATGACTACCCGTTCATAGTGCCCTTGTGGTGCACTAAAGGCAGTAAGTGGAATACTCTCTTCATCCATTTTTACCTGCCAATAACCACTTTTACAATCCATTTTAGAGAACCAAGTAGCTCCCTGTATTCTATTAAATAAAACTGTTTTTATTAGGGATATAATATCCATCAAAAAACAGTATTATTATTAAGCTTTTTGTAGTTGATAACCATTCTAGTTTTTCCTCTTTTTTCTTCAGCATGATTTTTGACCATAAAGGCCTGGCTAGAATGAGGACTTTTACTTTCTCGAATTAAACCTTTCTTTAATAGCTCATCAATTTGGTCTTTGAATTCTTGTTGATCATTGTAAGTGTAAACCATTTGTTTTACCTTAATGACGGCTTTTGGATCTTTTAATTCTATGGTAGAAAACTATTTATCTTTTTCCCAAAATTTCAAAGGATTTTCAGAATATAATTCCTTACCCATTTTTTCTTGTTGCGTAAGAATTTTTTCTTTTAATGTTACCACACATATAGAGGGTGCAAACTCTCTTTGTGTAGGAAGAATATATTCCTCACCTCATTTAGTGCACGTAAACTCTATTTCTTGGTGTGTATATGCTTGTTTAATCTTTTTTACCCAAGCGTCTTCTCCATTGATGTTGAAGACCATCATGTCTATGTCCTAGGTAACCAAAACATGCAGGTTTTGGGAGTTATTTCCAATTAGCATATCATGTGAGGGCTGATTAGTAGCCCGGGGTGTAGGAATTACACATTGGACTCCTCCTATCATGATAGGTACATTAGAAGCTAATTCTGAATTAACCATGATACTATCATCAACTATTATGACTTGAATTGATCTACGAGGCTTCTGCCAAATAAACTCAGGAAATAATGCCTTTTTACCAAAGCATACCGAACATCTACTGTCTACAAAGGCACATAATTCATATTTATTGAACCCTTCTAAGCAAATACTTATTGGGATATAAATACTAGTGGGGTTGGTAATTCTATAATTTTCTTTAGGGATTCTCTGCAGACATATTCAAGGCTTTCTTCTACTCTCATATTATCTTCATAGAGATGTCTGAGGTATATTACTTCCATTCTCATACATATTTCGTCTACAAACATTGGTTGTGTGAGAGATTCTTTGAGATTGAGATCCTTAGCTCTTGGATCATTTTCATAGACAAGTTCACTATAGGTTTTAGTGGAATATCCTATTATCTTCCCTTTTGCCTCGGAACTGGATGATCCTTCTTGATTTTTTCTAACCTTTAGAACTGTTGGAGGAATCAATGGTATTGATTCTCTGAAAGGATAAGAACCTAGATATAGACTATGTCTGGTTGGTTCTCTTATAATTTTATTTTCTAGTCTTTTGTTTAATGCTGCTATCATGCTCGCCATGTCTTCATCTACCACAAATGATTTTCTGCTCGTAGTAGCTCCCTGATTTCTCGGGTGTAAAGACCGGAAAATTTTAGAATATTAAATTATTAAAATAGTGATTTATAATCATTCCGATTTCTAAGATTCGGGAGATTTGAAAATTTTTGTCCTCGAGCACCAGTGTCGATTTTAAAATCCTTCCGATATCGTTTTAGAAATTGAATTTTGGCGGAATTTGATTCCGCCTTCGAGCTCCGAGTCGTGATAAATTATTTTATTTCTGATAATGATTTAAAATTCGATTTGAATTCCTAGAGTGTCGGGTTTTATCTTAGTGGTCGGGATTGAGATAGATCAATTTGTATTCTCTTTCTCTTTTTCTCCTCTCTCTCGGATTACTGTTAAGCTTCCTTTTTCCCATTGGCCATTACCCATTTCCAGCTAGCAATATTGCAACATTTGGTCCTTTGCCCAAAGAGGATTTAAAAATAAACGTGTCGGAATCGTTTTAATAATATGACTTTGGGAAATTGATTAAGGATTTAAATGATTAATGTCAGAATTTGGCCAAGTATGATTTGAACAATTATTTTGAATATGAGTTGACCTAATTTGGTATTTAAGAGTTTGGAAAATATGGTTAGTACGATATTGTCAGTGGGTTTGATTGGAGGTAAATGATTTTGGTCGATGTTGATCAAATCGGAAAGGTTTTGGAAAACGGTTTTACTATCGATTGGTTTTGAGCATGTTGAAAACTTGGAGTTCATGTGTGTGAATGATGGACCGGTAGCTTATGGAGATGGCTTGATGATAGGTGTGTATTGCTTTTGGATTGCTTTGGACTTGCATTTGGGCCCTTGCTTGTGTTATCCTGCTGTTCTGCATCTTCAGGTAAGTTCCCTAGGGGGCTTACTCAGGTTGGACATTCATGCCTGTTGTTGCATTTTATGTTAGGTGTTGCATATGCATAAACGCATGCCATGTAGTATCATGTTTAGGTTGCACTAATTGAATGAGCATCTGATTACTTTATGCGTTTGAAACAGAACGACCGTTATCTATGATAGTCCTAGAGTCTTTGCTAGGGTCATAGGGTAGCCCAGCCTCATCGGGTACCCTGAGTCAATCGATTAATGAACTTCCTTATATTATGAGATGCCTGCGGGCTTTATTGTGGAGAGGGTTAGGCATGCGTGCCCCCCAATTATGATGGAATGCATTCACGAGCTGGCCAGTCTCCGCCCTATCAGAAGGGGGTGGAGGTAGGAGAGGGATATGCCACTTGGCATTGTCTTGGGCCCTTTACAGTATTTCTGCACATTATTATACCTAGGAGCATGCTAGTGTGTTTGACTTCGTACTGCACTAGAGCATCTTTATTAGGTATAGCACATACTATGTGGCCTCAGCGAGGACTGCCGGTCCCGCATGAGTGGCTCGATCTGACTCCTTTCCCCGTTCTTTTTTTTAAAGGTATTTTCTGCAGATTCTGAGTCCTCGATGTCTATATGACGGGGTTTCCTTTTGGCGAATTGAAGAACATGGCTAATTCTTTAACTTGGTATAAATGGTAACCATATGCTTACGTTTTGGTTTTGACCCGGCTCTGCCGTGACATTTTGTATCTTAACTTTACTTCCGCTTTATTTTCGTTTGAATTGGATTTCGCGACATAGTCTTAGGACAGGTTAAGGGTACCCAACAGCCCTTCGAGATTTTTAGGGTTTGAAATTCCTCTTTCTACCAATCTTAAAATGAGTTTGAAACCTCGACCCGTACCTGGATTGCAAGATCCGAACAAGGGGTTTTATCCCTTGAAACGTAACCCGGAAATCATAATTCTGGGCCATTACAAAGATGGTATCAGAGCTGAGGTTGTGCAATTCGGGTACACAAGGGTCGAATGTATGTTTTGGAAAACCGCCCATTAATTTCAAATGATTTGAAAGTGTTTTAAAGGGGCAAAATGAACTTAAGATGCCTAACCGAAATTGGACTAAGTAATGAACTCGACGTGTAATAAAAGAGAAAAACCGACTAAACGGGGACACGAGTGGGTAGTAAAGGCGCTAGACCCCCCTATTGGGTGTAGTTGGGAACGGTAGGCCAAATACTAGCTTGCTTTTTACAGAGGGTCCGTAAGACTCCAAGGAGATTGCACCAAGGTGGTTGGAGTGGCGAGTTAGGTAGGATCGCGAGGTTTTTGCCCCTCCGGTCAGTCGCTCCTCGAAGAGCGACATTAGTTAGCTTGATGTGCTTTATATATTTAGCATGAGTAAGATCTCCTTTGAGCGTGGTCATTATAAATTGTCACTGACTGACTCTATGCTGGGTGCTTGATATGCTAAAGTCTGATTGATATTCCTAACAATTAAATGTGTATCGTCTGGTCTGTGCAAACGGGATAGTGGGAGTACTCTTTGAAGGTTCTATCGAGTATTTTGCCCGTACGTCAGTGTCTTCCACGGGGAATTGGGTTGGTAAAAACATTGTGTCGGAAATCATGCTTGGATATTAAGGTTGTCTGAGTGAGTGTTGGAAGTTCTTGATGTCACTTGAGTCAGAAGTAGGGTGTTTCTGGGGCTGTCTGTCCTTATTCTTATGATGATCAACCAGTGTCTTCTTGCCATGAAGATTCGTACCGGAGTCCCACGGGAAAGAGGGGTGATGAGTCGGTTGGGAAAAGTCAATGGTTGCCCTTAGGGATCTCTGTCCGGTTGTAATTGTAACTCTCTCTGAATTGCATGACATAATTTTGTAATATTTGGCATGTACCCTGCGAATGACCATTGTTAAAAAGCTACTCATGTTGTTGCATCTATGATTGGTTACATTGCTTAGGTCTTGTGTTATGTCTTGGCTTCTACCATGATTATATGTTGTTATAGCATGTTTACTTGGCCTATTGATCGTAGGATTGAATGGAAGTGTGAGCTGCATAAAATGAATCAGCATAATTTTACTCTACTAGGTTCATGATAGTGTGGTCGTTAAATTTTGATACCCTGATGAAGCAAGTCCCTTATTTGATACGTGCTACAACTTGATGTCAACATGCCTTATATGATACGTAATATCCAGTACATGTTATTGTGATGATCCTTAATGTAAATTCGTGATTGTATAACATTCCGTAATCATGCTAGTCACATTGTTTAGGTCTCGTGTTGTATCTCGCTTTCTGTCATGATTATGTTTGGTTTCGCGTGTCTAATTGACCTGTTGTAATGATCGTACTACTGATTGGTTTGAAGCATGAATTGCATGATAGGAGTCTGTATATAGTTATTGCCTTCTCCTAGATTAGGCCCATGATAGTGTGCTACACTTCTCTTGTATGAATGTCGTAAGATGTTTCCTCTGCATGATTAGTCAATGTTACTCGTGGCTTGTTGGCTAAATTCGTAGTTCAATTGTGATCATACTATTTGACGTGATGTCTTGGTAAATGCATGCTATTTGAGCCTTTATCATCATGTGGGATCCTTGGTTGTGACTTGTGCGAATTTATGCCTTGCTTGCATTATTGCTGATTCTCTCTCGAGTTAAGTCCCTGATAGTGTGATCCTTCCCTCTTTCTATCATCTTGAAATGTCTTACTCATGCAAATTAGACTGATGTTGAATTCGATGATCGATTGCTTTCGGTGATGGTTTATCATAGCATGCTTACATGTTATCACTCGGTAGAGTTTCCCTATTACATTATGAATTCCTCTTGTGCTGGCATAGATGTATTACTTGGCACCTCGCATGATCATACACTACGTTATATCATTCCGCATATGCATGACACATGAATGTTAGAATGAATTTAGTCGAGTTACATTGATTGTGGTCATGATTCGATATGTGCTAGTAGTATCCTGTATGGCATATGATTTCCAATATGACTCGCTAAATGATTACATGTTGTACATGTTTTATGATGTGATAACTATTGTACATTTATATGGGTCCAATGATAGTTCGTTCTTAGCACGATTATAATCTATTTCCCATGACGTCCTTCTTGTTACTTTTGATGATTCCTCATGTTTCGTGAACATCCTGTTAACCCCCTTTTAATGACTCTTGACTGTGCTTGTATCACATCATGTGTTTCTAGTATCATGTAGGACATGTGCTTTCTAAATGTATCTCGTCGTATGATTACATGTCAGGCTTGACCTATTATATGACCAGTGTGTTAAGATGAGATAGTTACTATAATGCTCTTATATGTTCTCGTATGATGCTTAATCTGCTTGCTATGATATACCTCGACATGCTATGTTTGAACTCAATTGTTGATGTGTATACCATGCTCGTTCATTGTTCATATACATGATATTTGTCATCATCATTAAATATTGCATGACTTTGAATCTTGCACGATCATTACCGGTTCCGCATATCTTGCTTGAAGTTATTAGGCATCTCTGCTTCCATGGAATAATAGACTTTCATAAGGGCATCATTGCTATTCTCGGGTCAGAGTCTTGTCTCTAGTCTTGTCGTCTTTAGCATTGGTCTTTGTTTGTCTCTGAGAGGAACATTGGGTGTCCGTCCATGTCACTCTCATATCTCTGCTAACTTAGACTCATCTGCGATACTTGGATGAGCGACCGCATGGGAAAGAGAACGAAAGGTGGGATAACGATAGAGCAGCGCAGTAGAAGTGTGGGCCCATAACCCACGGGCCTCACGATCGATGAAGCCGACAGGACAAGCACGTATCAAGGATTTCGGTTACTGAGTACGATGTGATTTGCAAACGAGAGTGTTCTCCGTTCGAATTGCTAACCCTTTTGAAATTGTTGACGACGATATTGCACTGACCTAGAGATGAGATTTACGTGTTTATGTGCTGACCTGATGATGACTGTTGCCTGATTGCCTGTTCTCTATGATGATATGATTTGATGACTTATTGACCTCATGTACCATGATGTCTTGACTTGGTTCTACGCTAAGTTGCTAAGCATGATTTGAATTCCTTTGCCTGTAAAATGTGAACTACATATGCTGAGAATGATGAATTGTACCTCATAAAGTTATAATGCAACATGCTAGCATGACTTGGTTATGCTCATATATGATGTTGCAATGATTATTAAGCATGATGGTAAACTGAGATTTGTTGAACCCATGATGTTATGCTTATAAATGCTAGTTGATATGATGTAGACCTTATGTTTGATGATTCTCATGATTTCTTCTTCCTTAAACCTGTGGGTGAGGCCATTTGGTAGCGTGGTTGGAGAGTGGTGAAAGAATTTTGGGCGGTTGGATGATGATCGAGAAATCTTCTAGAGAATGTGTGACTAATAGGGCATGATACTTGTGATATCTTGGAAAGTGGGGGAGGTGTAACGACCTTAAGAGAATTGAGGATATAGTACGAGAGGGTGCTCGAGTGTGATGTTAGAGATAGTAGTTGGATTCTTAGAGGTGGATGGTGTGTGTGAGTGTTTGGTGGAATGAGGGCGAGATTTGGGCGTCGGGATGAATTGAGATTTCTTTAGGGAATTTCGTCTAAGTTGACGTTAGCGGGTCTAGAAGAGGATTAGTCTTGGTTTGATAGTGGAGATGGGCGAGTGGAGGTTGTGTTTTATTTGACTAGTATGATGTGAGAATTTTCTTGATTATATGATTTATTTATATCTGCTGGCGTGATGTTAGATATCGACCATAATGAAACCTGATATGGAATAACATTACCTATTGAAACGCAATGTTAAAATCTAATTGGTAGTGACTAGTGTTATCATGATATATTGATGTTGCTATCCTGTTATGTTGTTTTAGAAGCATGATAGAATGTGTTGTGATATGATAGCGTATGAGATCATAATGTGTTATTATGTGGGAGCATGATGTCTTATTATGAAGTAGTAAGCATGATATTATATTATATGGTCGGTAAGCATGATTATGAATATGTAAATGATGAATATGGCTTGGGGCATGAATATGATTGGTTTATATATGAAATAATGGTGTCTAATGGCTGAATGATCGTTATATGGTGTTATGATGAGTTAAGGTGGTGTCTTTTGGGGCATATTGACATTTTGATGATTTATATACTACTTGATCTTTTTTTTTCTGAATCTTAATAGCATGCCCTTATTGTGGTGATATGTTAACGTGATTAATATGTTCTACTTGTGTTGCAATATCGATATGTGATTGTGAGATTTGATGTGTACTGACGTACTAACACCATAACACCTAACCCGTTGATTTTTGAACATGTGTACTTACGTGATAAATGATGGACATTTGATTGTTCACTTGTGATACCTCCGGTATGATATAGATTTACCTTATGGTTCTTAGTATGTCGAGGCTTGTTGTTTCTTTGGTACTTAAGACTTGTTGGCATGTTTATGTTTATGTTAGAAAGTTATGTGATGGTTTGTGACTATGATATGATGTGGGACTTACCATGTATGAGATGGCTTATGGTATTATGCTTATATAAGAGTTGATGAAACTTTTGGTTATGGTACTTGTTGAGTTGTGAATGATGTTGCATGATCAGCAAATTAGGAAGAGAATATGGGATTAGCCCTTAGAGGTGGATGATTCCACCTCCGAGCTTCTGAATTTGATTGATTGTTATGCGGGAAACTAATTTGGTTTGGAAGATTTTGACGACATTTTAATCGAAAAGATTTTGCTGTTTTAGTGTAAAGTTGCTTGGTTAAACGTCTTATTTGAAGATTTTGAGCGGTTTGAAAAGGAATTAGTTGGAATTTTAAAGAATAAACGTTACCGAGAATTTCAACGATTTGAGACCAATCCTTTCAACTGCGGAATCCCTTTTGAAACTTTTCAAACCCGGTTTTATATTGTAACGCCTCACGAAGTGGATACAAGCATTTTATAGGGGCGCATATAGAATGCTTGCTAAGACCTAGTAGAGACGTTATTATTGATTTTCGAGTTATGATATAACCGAAAAGTCGGAGTAAGGATGTGATAGGGGCCCATATCGTAAACTTGCTACGACCAATTGGGAATATTATGATCGCGTTGAGGGTGCTGTAAGGATCTCATACGGGCCCTATGAGATGCTTACAGAATCAATGACATGATCCTTGGACTCACCAATTTAAAACATCATCTCCTTGTTTTAGAGTGATTTTAGTCTCGGGGACGAGACTTGTTATTAGAGGTGGATGATGTAAAGACCGGGAAATTTTAGAATATTAAATTATTAAAATAGTGATTTATAATCATTCCGATTTCTAAGATTCGGGAGATTTGGAAATTTTCGTCCTCGAGCACCAGCATCGATTTTAAAATCCTTCCGACATCGTTTTAGAAATTCAATTTTGGCAGAATTTGATTCCGCCTTCTAGCTCCGAGTCGTGATAAATTATTTTATTTCTGATAATGATTTAAAATTCGATTTAAATTCCTAGAGTGTCGGGTTTTGTCTTAGTGGTCGGGATTGAGATAGATCAATTTGTATTCTCTTTCTCTTTTTCTCCTCTCTCTCGGATTACTGTTAACCTTCCTTTTTCCCATTGGCCATTACCAATTTCCAGCTAGCAATATTGCAACATTTGGTCCTTTGCCAAAAGAGCGCCAGACACCCACCTCCCTCTCTTACTACTCTTTCACGACCATTTTCCCTTTGAAGCAATGGAACCAGTAGCACCCATGCTAATTCTGAGATCCACCTTACCTGCAGCAATCTCCTCCCCTTTAATTTGACTCTCAGGAATCCCACAAACTCACACCCTCACACCCATCACGCCTCCTGCAACACCCAAACAGATCCCCTTTCCATTGGATTTTAAATGCAACCATCCCCTCCTCTCATTGCATCCAAATCTCAGTCAACCCCTTAACCCTCATCCCCTTCAAATTGGAACCCAACCTCACAAATCCCCACCACCGCCTGTTGTAGACAACAGCAACCCAGGGACCCGACACACTCCCCTCCGACTTCCCCGAGTAACCCAGCAGCAGCCGGAGCCAGTAGCGGCAGCAACAGCTCTCCCCGATGACCGCCAAGAACCGCCAGCAGCCTCCTGAGCGCAGTTCCGGAGCAGCTCAGACCACCTTCGGCACCAACTCACCTTCCTCCCCCTGTTTTCGTCTCGGGAGGGCCGGGACCGACGCCAAGCTCTCCTCATCTCCCCTGTTCCGAACTGAGGATCCGGTAAGGCCTTCTCCTCCCCCTTTTCCGCTCGAAAACCCCCAAAGGCTCACCTTTATGCCCTCCCCTTCCTTCCCAGGCCAAGAGAGAGCACCTCGAGCCTCCGGCGAGTCTAATCGCGTCCCGACGACATTTTCCGGCGAGTTGACGCCCTCGGTGAGCACTCCTTTCCCTCCTCTTTTCTCGATTGTATTATGTCCTCGGTGCCGGGAAGGATAGTCGGAGCCGGCCTTCGCCGCTGACCAGCGGCTCCTCTCCCTTTCCATTTCCTCCATTTTCGAGTAGAAGGTTTCAACGGGGAAGATGAGCAGTGTTGTTCGTTGGGTCCGGTTTCATTTTAAAAACATGGGTTCGGTTCAGCCATTTTCAGTAAACCGGTTCAATTTAAATGGAGATGGGTTTGGGTTGCTTTTCCTTTTGATTTTGGATCCGGATTTTTTTAAAGAAAATCAGATGGGCCTAATTTCTTTGGGCCTGTTGAGTTGGGCTGTTTTGTTATCAATGTTAATTGTTACTTGTTTCACAAAGGTAAATATGTTATGTGGGTTTTTATACTATGAGATGTTATATAATTCCGTTATAGGCTTTTGTTTAAGGTTAAATCATTTCTGAAATATTATTAATATTATGATTTGGTGATTTTATAAATTCTAAAATTTTATTATATTATAAAATGGTTTAAAAGAGACATTATTGGAATATGTATATAGTGTTGTCCTAATTTGTGATTTTAGAAGTTTGAAATGAATTACGAGTTTTGATTTATAAATATGGTTTGTGAAATTAGAATTATCTTGGCGATTAGATGTCGGAATTTATTTATATAAGGATTTAAAAATAAGCGTGTCGGAATCGTTTTAATAATATGACTTTGGGAAATTGATTAAGGATTTAAATGATTAATGTCAGAATTTGGCCAAGTATGATTTGAACAATTATTTTGAATATGAGTTGACCTAATTTGGTATTTAAGAGTTTGGAAAATATGGTTAGTACGATTTTGTCAGTGGGTTTGATTGGAGGTAAATGATTTTGGTCGATGTTGATCAAATCGGAAAGGTTTTGGAAAACGGTTTTACTATCGATTGGTTTTGAGCATGTTGAGAACTTGGAGTTCATGTGTGTGAATGATGGACCGGTAGCTTATGGAGATGGCTTGATGATAGGTGTGTATTGCTTTTGGATTGCTTTGGACTTGCATTTGGGCCCTTGCTTGTGTTATCCTGCTGTTCTGCATCTTCAGGTAAGTTCCCTAGGGGGCTTACTCAGGTTGGACATTCATGCCTGTTGTTGCATTTTATGTTAGGTGTTGCATATGCATAAACGCATGCCATGTAATATCCTGTTTAGGTTGCACTAATTGAATGAGCATCTGCTTACTTTATGCGTTTGAAACAGAACGGCCGTTATCTGTGATAGTCCTAGAGTCTTTGCTAGGGTCATAGGGTAGCCCAGCCTCATCGGGTACCCTGAGTCAATCGAGTCATGAACTTCTTTATATTATGAGATGCATGTGGGCTTTATTGTGGAGCGGGTTAGGCATGCGTGCCCCCCGATTATGATGGAATGCATTCAGGAGCTGGCCAGTCTCCGCCCTATCGGAAGGGGGTGGAGGTAGGAGAGGGATATGCCACTTGGCATTGTCTTGGGCCCTTTACAGTATTTCTGCACATTATTATACCTAGGAGCATGCTAGTGTGTTTGACTTCGTACTGCACTAGAGCATCTTTATTAGGTATAGCACATACTATGTGGCCTCAGCGAGGACTGCCGGTCCCGCATGAGTGGCTCGATCTGACTCCTTTCCCCGTTCTTTTTTTTAAAGGTATTTTCAGCAGATTCTGAGTCCTCGATGTCTATATGACGGGGTTTCCTTTTGGCGAATTTAAGAACATGGCTATTTCTTTAACTTGGTATAAATGGTAACCATATGCTTACGTTTTGGTTTTGACTCGGCTCTGCCGTGACATTTTGTATCTTAACTTTGCTTCCGCTTTATTTTCGTTTGAATTGGATTTCGCGACATAGTCTTAGGACAGGTTAAGGGTACCCAACAACCCTTCGAGGTTTTTAGGGTTTGAAATCCCTCTTTCTACTAATCTTAAAATGAGTTTGAAACCTCGACCCGTACCTGATTGCAAGATCCGAACAAGGGGTTTTATCCCTTGAAACGTAACCCGGAAATCATAATTCTGGGCCGTTACATCGGGGTAACACTAAGATTAGGATTGAACCTAAAACTAGTATTTTTGGATAAACTTGGACATCTAGAAAGACGGACTGGTGGTTTATTATTCGTATGGATTCTACCTTCTTAATCTATAGTTAAAACCTTATCACTGCTAGTGGCTGTAGAATTTTCAAATGCATTTACCCAAATGGTTTTGAGTCTTATCTGATCAGGTCGTAGCTTTACAAGCATAACCTCTTTACTTGGACCTACAACTTTGTGTTTCTCAACTTCCACTATATGACACTTTCGTGGAAGATTTGTAGTGTTCTCGAGTTTATAAACTACTTTCCACGTTAGTTGTAAAGGACAAGTTCCCTTATGCATACTGATACCTTCTGTTAATAAATTTACATCTAAGAATTTAGATGCATAATGATATTCTAGACGAACATATTAGTTAGATCTACATATCCGAGAAACTACTCATTGACTCAAATTACAGACTATTCCACTAATGCATTGATCACTAAACTTTTTATGTCTAATGTCACAAACAAAATTAATGCATTGCACATCTTTACCATAGTCTTGTAATGGAGTTATAATTACTTGGATGCCACATATGAAGATATATTTTTTTATCTTTGTTATGCTTTTGAATATTTGCCCAATTGATTAAGTTTGCTTCAGTTGCTTGATTTTTATTGTTTTTGACAATTACGTCTCCGGACATTTCTTCACATACATACTTAGAATATTTAGAGAATAATGATGTTTTAACATATTGTTCTTTACCGATGATCGGGAAATCAACCTTTGATCTAGTCATTTCCTCAACTTGTTCCTCAGAGAACTCACTGGGAGATTCGCCTTCCGTCATTTCATTAATTTCTTTACCTTCTATTGACTCATTTTCAGATTCTATATCTTCTTGAAGCAATTCTTCTATTATTTCTACTATCTCTTTGTTATTTCTTAGAGCTAGATCTATTGCTTCATCTTCTCATAGCTTGATGTAATTCAGACTACCTAGGGTTTATGCTAATCTATTGTTCTTCTTGTTTTTGCATTCATTAGCATAATGACCGGCTTCTCCACGTCCCCACCATTTGAAATTTTTATTTTTTTCTCATGACAGAACAAGGCTTTCTGGAAAAACCATAGGTTTCGAGAGAATGGTTCTTTTTATAATACTTCTTATAGTACTTTTCACCTCTTTGTTTGTTGAAACTTTTTCTCTTATAGTTCCTTCTACCTTGATAATCTATGGTGTTACATCCCTACTCAGTTGGCGTCTTCCAACAAGTTAATAATTGTTTTTTCATTCTTTGGGTGCTCCTCACGTCTCAACATTTTTTCTTGATCCACTTCCTAAAATAGGAAATTCTATTACCAAGATAATCTTTACTTCCATTTTTAATTAGCTCTCGGTATTCTTCACTTATATGTTCATTAATTAGGGCAGGAAGTTTATCAAAGAAAATTTGCAAATTAGTGTTGTTTTCTCTTATCTTATAATAATACTTCTCAAACTTTGTTATGTAGTTATCAACGTATTTCATGTTACGGATTTCGATATTGTTTAATGTCCTTTGCCATTTTAAAGCTTCCTTATCTTCATCTTCTTTTTCTCCAATGAATCCGTCGTCTATTAATTCACATATTAATGTAAACATATTCACTAGACTTGCCAAATTCCTAAGCGCTTGTTTTACTTCATCACCAATAGCTCCATACTAGTCGGCAATACATCCATAGAAGCTATGTTCTATATAATTAAGGAATTGAGAAGAGTTCAATCCTACATTCATGTTTAACACACTCATCATTCTTTTCTTCCAGAACTCTATGATTTCGCGCCTATTTCTTACTCCATCTAGGTTTAATTTATAACTTGTTTCACTTGTGGGTTCTAGATTAATTTCTCTTTGATTTGGTCTATGGTTTGGCATAATGCTAACTCCAAATCTTTCTTTCTTTTCTAGAAACTCCTTTGGCTTTAGCCTAGGTCTGTAATTGCTGGTTGAACCATGTTCATAACGTCTGTAATTTCTTCTAGCTTTGTTATGTTCTACTAGTTCATTTCATTTATGGTCTACTGGTTCATTTCATCTAGCTTTGTTATGTTATAATGTTTTCCATGTCTTTTAGGTTAATTAATCTCATTTGCTGATACAAAACTTCTTCATCTGATTTCTTTTCAGACTCATCGTCGCTCACAACCTCTTCGTTCATAAACTTGGTTTCAATAGTTTTTAGTTTTTGTAATTTCAACTTCCATTCTCGGTCATCCAACTTAGTGCAAAATCTCCTTATTTGTCGAAACGGATATTGATTCATTTTCAAGGATTTGATTTTCTTCTTCAATAATCGCTTTTTTCTTTATTGTGGTATCTAATTTAGTAGAAAACTTCTTTTTAGATTTTTTAAATGGATAATTGTATTTAAATGGAACTCCTTTCTTGACTTCACAACCTGATGTTAGGCTTATCTATTGGCTAATTTCGTTAATGATTTTAAGATTGGTTGAGTGATGCACTTCACTTGTTTCTTTTACAATCTTAAAGATTTTGCTGCTAATATCAATTTATAAATGTTCTAATTTTCCAACATCAAGTTTAAGATCTATAAGTTTGTCTGAAATGACATTTAAAATTGCTCCAAAATGCTTATCATTTGTATTTAAATGTAGAGCATGATGATAAGTGTTATGAGGGCAATTAATAGACACCTTCAAATTGTCTTAAATATAAATATAGATTATTTTTAATTAACTAGTCTCTGATACCAAATTGCAGTATTACACTAAAAACAACAAAGTACTAAATAATATCAAAGCGGAAATTAGAAAAACAATAACACAAACTAAGGATATAACTTAAACTTATTAAAAGATAGGGCTTATTTTTATAATTTTTTGGTCTTTAGGGGGAAAAGGTTACAATTACACAAAAGTCAACAGTTGATTTTACCAAACTTGTAGTTTGTTCTGGAATTGAAGGTCGCGGCCCGGAGAGCGAACTTCATCTCCCTCCTTCGCTGACTCCACACCTTGCCGCCTCTTTGAACTACCCCAAAGTATTTTTGGGTATTTCTATTTTAATTTAAGCAAATAAAAATAATGTTAAAATTTTAAAATAAAGAAATTTGTATGAACTTTTATATCTTAGTCTTCGGTTCTTATTATTTCGAACATCAAAATTCAGTTGGACATTATGATTTTAAGAGTAAAACTTATTTTAACTAAGATAAAACATTACGTTTGTTTTAAATAATAAAGGTTGATGTGATTTCATTATTTTATTCTTTTATTTGAAAGACGTCTTTGTTAAATTATTTCAGTACTCAATATAATATCATTATACACCAAATAAGTATGACTCACGATAAAAGGTTAGAGTGAAATTATGATTCTAATAACATTACTATAAAGTTTGGAAGTTATTTCTAGTAAATAATTATATTATAAAATTTACTTTCAAATAATTAATTAAATAAAAGCACATATTGTGATTTATTAAAAAGGGTATATATGTGTGTGAGAGAGAGATTTATTTTATATTGAAGTTATGTATTTTTTTTATCTATATATTATGTCATATATAAAAACCCAAGGATTTTATTGTGTTAAACTGGGTGAACCGAATCAAATCAAAATAAATGAATACAATGGAAAACCGGTTCGGGTGAACCACCATCTTCTTCCTCCTCTCTGCGTACGGTCGCCTTCAACCTTCAATGGAGGTTGGATAATTCGGCTTTAATTCAAGACGTTTTACACACGAGTTTTATCCCAAATTTAATTCTATTCATCAATGCACAATCAGTTGGTGTTTTAAATTAGGAATCGAGCCCTTATTCCGTCCAAATTCAAAAACCCTAGGATTTGTAATTCGTCAAATCGATGTGGAAGATAAGGATGAAGATCAAAATTGATTGCTAGAATTGATTCATCTCTTTAATACGAATTATTTCCCCTTCTTAATATAATTTTCCATTCACAATTTAAATCGGATTAAGGGCCTAGTTCATTGAAGTTGTTGGGACTCAATTCCACCATTGGATGTCAAAACCCGAGCTCCTCATCCACACCATGTCGTTCCTTTCATCTCTCTCAACAATTCGATTCACAAAATTTGTCAAAAAACTTACAAAATAAAAAAGGCCCAAGGACCACCGCCACCGGAGTCGCCAGGAGTCCGTAGCCACCGACTCCGTCCACTGCCACGCCTTGTCGAGGCGCCAGGAGGTCGTCGAAGCCGCACCGGAGGGTCACCGGAGAGCTTCTGCAGAGACTCTGCCGGGAGGGAGAAGGGGCTGGTTTAATTACACAAAACCTCCCAAACTTTCAGTTTTGGTAAAATATGTCCCTAGTTCAATTCGGAAATTATAAAGATTAACCCTCAGTTTTAGAATGTATCTAACACGTGTTAAATCTTAAAATTAGCAACGGTTATCCCAAAATCTGACACCCATATTCCGAGAAGGTCGTGAAGAGGATCGTATATTGGTATTATCTTTTGACTTTTAATTAATTCGATGTTTCTTCGAATTAAATAAGTCAATTTGTTTACAAAAATAATACCAATTTATTAAATTCTTCTCCATGTCTCATAATTTATGTGTGTAGATCCGTTGCCAATTTATTCAAATCCGTCATCACGTCGTTGACGTCCATAGTTGGTATCGAAATCCAACAAGGCGAAAAAGGCAAGTGACTTTCCGAGCCTTTCTGCTCACTTTGGTGCTTTCGTGTCTAGTTGTTCACTACTAAAAAAAACAGGATTTAGCAACGGAAAATAGCAACGGATTTGGCAACGAATGACCGTGGCTAATCGGTTTAGCCACGGACTCAACAACGGGCGGGCCATCCGTAGCCATATGCCTCGTGACTAAATTTGGGTCGATGTAGCAACGGAAAATAGCAACGAACTCATACCGTCGTGGCTAATTCCGTGGCTGGGTCTGAATTATGAATGTCGTGGCTGTGGCGACGACGACAGCATCGAAAATAGTCATCGCAAATGTCGTGGCTAATTTTGTAGCTGAGTTCATTGCTGATGTTGTTTCTTGTTTTAAGGTGGGCATCGTTGCGAAGGTTGTGGCTAAATTCGTGGCTTACGTTGTTGCGATTATTTGGATGCGCTATTTATACGATAGAATATATATAATGTTATAGCTAATGCGTTCAAATACAAAACACAACATATGCACATAATGTACAACATCCATAAATACTACATCTGAGAAAAAGCACCAACACATCTTAAGAATCTAGGCACTAGTTTGAGAACTTCCGCCATGTTCTTGCACCCAATGCTTCACTGGACCAATTGTTTAACCCAAGTATCAAATTCAATGGCCCTGGTCAATTACAAAAATATAAAATACAAATCAAATACAAAATTTCAGGCATATTTATTACATAATCAAACAAACTCATAATCGAACAAATTTATTACTTAATCGAACAAATTGATGGCGTATAGATACAGAGGATGTTGTGTTTTCTGGCTCACCTTCCTCCTGCTTTTGAGTAAAAATTGATAGCGTACTAATCAATTTAGTGATTTATTTGACGTTTCACCGATCCAAAAACAAGATGATAAAGTGAAAAGGCAACTTTTCAATTAAAATAAGAGAGGAAATGGGGGTGCTGAACTCATTGCACTAATTCTTGCATACCTGTACTGCGTCCATTGGGATTCAATATCCTTATGCAGAAAATGCTTTGACATATATGATTCGAACAGCAAATCAGAGCGCCTAACTAAACAAGAGGAAAACAACTAACCAGATGAGTAAGAGTTGTAGCACAAATAGCCAGCTAGATCTGAGTGGGTGAGTGTCGGTGCATCGAGGGAAGGACGGTGAAAGCGAAATCCAAGGAGGAAGAAAAGGGAACGAGCTCAGCTTCAGTCTTCAATGGAGGGAGATCCATGAAGCCCCTTGAGCTCGAGATTTGAAGACGGAACGACGAGGAAAGCGAGAGCATAGGAGGAGCGTGGACGAAGGCACTCCAAGCGGCGGGGCTTCGCAGATCCGAGGAGGCGGCGGGGCTTCACAGATCCGAGGAGGCGGCGGGGCATT
Organism: Persicaria tinctoria; assembly: GCA_037127255.1. Taxonomy (NCBI): domain Eukaryota; kingdom Viridiplantae; phylum Streptophyta; class Magnoliopsida; order Caryophyllales; family Polygonaceae; genus Persicaria; species Persicaria tinctoria. The sequence continues at coordinate 81,709,000 of JBANSL010000006.1, forward strand.
GCAGATTCGAGGAGGCGGCGGGGCTTCGCAGATCCGAGGAGGCGGCGGGCCTTCGCAGATTCGAGGAGGCGGCGGGGCTTTGCAGATCCGAGGCGGCGGCGGGGGGCTACGCAGATCTGAGGATGCGGCGGGGCTTCGTAGATCCAAGGAGGCGGCGGGGCTTTGCAGATCCGAGGAGGCGGCGGGGCTTCGCAGATCCGAGAAGGTGGCAGGGATCCGTGACCAGGAGGAAGGAGGAAGAAGGAAGAAGGAAGGAGAGGCATGAAGAACTTCATAGAGAAGGCAGAGGCGCCTGTCATTGTGAAGCGGCAGATAGAAGAAAATTAGGGTTATAGCCTTCTTTCATACTGCTTTAAATTTTGGCCAAATTTTTGGGGGGAAATTTACCGCCCAACATACACTTCAGGCGGTAAAATAATTTTAGGAGTCTAATTTTTTTTTCCATTCACAATTTATATCTAGAAAATAAAATCATGAATACAACTATTTATTATACAATTATTATACAATATATATTTCAAATAAATTTATTTTATCAAATTTAATTAGATATCTATATGTTTTAATAATATTTTACCCAACATCATTAAACTAGTTCAGTATCCGTATCTTATGCGAATTTTTAAAATATCAATTTTAATATTTATAGGTTTGGTATAAAAAAATCATATAAAAAGAACTTATTAGTTAATATAAGGTTTTATTCAACATTGATTAGCCACTTATATGAGGTTTTCTCAAAACACACTCTTATAGTATTTATAAAAGATTTTATTAGTTAATATAATGCTTTATATAACATTTATTAGTCACTCATATAAGTTTTCCTCGAAACATACTCTTATATATGATTCTAATAAGAATTTACTAGTTAATATAAGCTTTTATTCAACATTTATTAGTCACTTAATTGATTTTTTCCTCAAAACATACTCTTATAGTATTCTAATAAGAATTTACTAGTAAATATAAGGTTTTATTCAACATTTATTAATAACTTATATGAGTTTTCTTCAATACATAGTCTTATATTATTCTAATAAGTATTTACTAGTGAAGATAAGCTTTTATTCAACAGTTGTTAGTCACTTATATGATTTTTCCTCAAAACATACTCTTATAGCATTGTAATAAGTATTTACTAGTTAATATAAGGTTTTATTCAACATTTATTAGCCACTTATATGATTTTTCCTCAAAACATGCTCTTATAGTATTCTAATAAGAATTTACTAGTCAATATAAGGTTTTATTCAACATTTATTAGTCACATATATGAGTTTTCCTCAAAACTTACTCTTATATTATTCTAATAAGTATTTACTAGTTAAGATAAGCTTTTATTCAACATTTATTAGTCACTTATATGAGTTTTCCTCAAAACATACTCTTATATTATTCTAATAAGTATTTACTAGTTAAGATAAGCTTTTATTCAACATTTATTAGTCACTTATATGAGTTTTCCTCAAAACATACTCTTATATTAATCTAATAAGTATTTACTAGTGAAGATAAGCTTTTATTCAACATTTATTAGTAACTTATATGAGTTTTCCTCAAAACATACTCTTATATTATTCTAATAAGTATTTACAAGTGAAGATAAGATTTGATTCAACATTTATTAGTCACTTATATGATTTTCCCTCAAAACATACTCTTATAGTATTGTAATAAGTATTTACTAGTTAATATGAGGTTTTATTCAACATTTATTAGCCACTTATATGATTTTTCCTCAAAACATACTCTTATAGTATTCTAATAAGAATTTAGTAGTCAATATAAGGTTTTATTCAACATTTATTAGTCACTTATATGAGTTTTTCTCAAAACATACTCTTATATTATTCTAATAAGTATTTACTAGTTAAGATAAGCTTTTATTCAACATTTATTAGTCACTTATATGAGTTTTCCTCAAAACATACTCTTATATTAATCTAATAAGTATTTACTGGTGAAGATAAGCTTTTATTCAACATTTATTAGTCAGTTATATGAGTTTTTCTCAAAACATACTCTTATATTATTCTAATAAGTATTTACAAGTGAAGATAAGCTTTGATTCAACATTTACTAGTCACTTATATGATTTTCCCTCAAAACATACTCTTATAGTATTGTAATAAGTATTTACTACTCCCTCCGTTTACAAATATATGTCGCTTAAGGCAGCTGGCACACAAATTAAGGATTATGGAGAGATGGTAAGTCGTACATAAGACTCTGCAAATTCCTTCTTCTCCCAAGTAACCCACAGCTAATTAATTGGAGCCAAATTTAAAAATTAAACAAGCATTCTTGGGACACGGTAAAAGAAAAGCACTATTTCAATTCAAATTGCAGTCCATACTACATCTAATTATGGAGTTCGTACACTACAATTAAGTGGGAACTGACCAAACGACAATTATTTAGCAAAACAGAAAAAATTACTAAAACGTCATCTATTAGTAAACGGAGGGAGTAGTTAATATGAGGTTTTATTCAACATTTATTATCCACTTATATGATTTTTCCTCAAAACATACTCTTATAGTATTCTAATAAGAATTTACTTGTCAATATAAGGTTTTATTCAACATTTATTAGTCACTTATATGAGTTTTCCTCAAAACATACTCTTATATTATTCTAATAAGTATTTACTAGTTAAGATAAGCTTTTATTCAACATTTATTAGTCACTTATATGAGTTTTCCTCAAAACATACTCTTATATTAATCTAATAAGTATTTACTGGTGAAGATAAGCTTTTATTCAACATTTATTAGTCACTTATATGAGTTTTCCTCAAAACATACTCTTATATTATTCTAATAAGTATTTACAAGTGAAGATAAGCTTTGATTCAACATTTACTAGTCACTTATATGATTTTCCCTCAAAACATACTCTTATAGTATTGTAATAAGTGTTTACTACTCCCTCCGTTTACAAATATATGTCGCTTAAGGCAGCTGACACACAAATTAAGGATTATGGAGAGATGGTAAGTCGTACATAAGACTCTGCAAATTCCTTCTTCTCCCAAGTAACCCCAGCTAATTAATTGGAGCCAAATTTAAAAATTAAACAAGCATTCTTGGGACACGGTAAAAGAAAAGCACTATTTCAATTCAAATTCCAGTCCATACTACATCTAATTATGGAGTTCGTACACTACAATTAAGTGGGAACTGACCAAACGACAATTATTTAGGAAAACAGAAAAAATTACTAAAACGTCATCTATTAGTAAACGGAGGGAGTAGTTAATATGAGGTTTTATTCAACATTTATTATCCACTTATATGATTTTTCCTCAAAACATACTCTTATAGTATTCTAATAGGAATTTACTTGTCAATATAAGGTTTTATTCAACATTTATTAGTCACTTATATGAGTTTTCCTCAAAACATACTCTTATATTATTCTAATAAGTATTTACTAGTTAAGATAAGCTTTTATTCAACATTTATTAGTCACTTATATGAGTTTTCCTCAAAACATACTCTTATATTATTCTAATAAGTATTTACTAGTGAATATAAGCTTTTATTCAACATTTATTAGTCACTTATATGAGTTTTCCTCAAAACATAACCTTATAGTATTATAATAAGAATTTATTACTTAGTATTAGGTTTTATTAGCTGCTTATATGAGTTTTCCTCAAAACATAAACTTATAGTATTACAATAAGAATTTATTACTTATTATAAGGTTTTATTAGTTAATTATATGAGTTTTCTTCAAAACATAACCTTATAGTATTCTAATAAGAATTTATTACTTAGTATAAGGTTTTATTCAACACTTATTAGTTACTTATATGAGTTTTCCTCAAAACATAAACTTATAGTATTCTAATAAGAATTTATTAGTTAATATAAGGTTTTATTAAACATTTATTTGTCACTTATATCAATTTTCCTTAAAACATGCTCTTATAGTATTATAATAAGAATTTATTACTTAATATAAGGTTTTATTAAACATTAATTAGTCAATTATATGAGTTTTCCTCAAAACATACCATTATAATATTCTCATAAGAATTTATTAATAAGTTAATATATGTTTTTTTCAAGACTTATAATTTATATATAAAAAATTCATAGTCATATTTGGGCCCGTCAATGGGCCAATCCGGGAAAGTATAGTCATACTTGAGCCCATAATAAATTAAAGCACATTTGAGCTCAACCGTAATAGCAACGGATTTAGCCACGGATCGCGTCGTTGCTAAATACACATTTCATTTTACGGGCTAATAAGGTAATTGGGCTGATCATTTCTAATGGGCTATTGATCCATGCCGAGCCCATAACATTTGTTCTTCTTTGTTGGGCACGGATTCAGCTACAATTCAAGCCCACTCACCCCATGTCCAACCCGCCTACAATAACCGATCCAAGCCCACTCACCTCGTGTCCATTCAACCGTTGGATTTCTGATGCTGAATAGCCACGGATTTAGCCACGAGATTGATGTTGTTGCCAAATCAGCATCGAATACAGCCACGAAATAAGCATTCGTAGCTAATTTCGTGGCTAATTACCACTAGCATCCACTTCTTCAGCCACGAATTTGATGATGTGACATTCTTGGGTGAAAACCAGTCACAAAAATAGCCACGGTCAAGAACAGTCGTGACCAATGTCATTGCTATTGGCAACAAAAACAGCGTCGGCTGACATTCGTGGCTAAAAATTCGTAGCTATTTCCTGTTTTTTTAGTAGTGGTTTTTCTTTCCTTTGGTTGCTTTCCAAGTTAAATAAAATGAATTACAATTCACCCGTCTTGTGTAATCTATTTAATTGTCAGTTTGGATTTCGTAAGCATAATTGGGTAAAGTTATTATTTGACCTTAATATAAAATAATAACATAGTTTACCCACCGTTTCTTTAAAGCATGATTTATTATTATTCTTTCATGCTCAAATGGTTAGGTATGGAACATGTTATTTCATTGATGTTTCCATCCACTATTTTATTTTATTCTATTTGTAACACCCTTCTTAATACACTGAAGATATGTGGCAGCGACAACAATTACGCAGACTTTAATGTCTTTGTAACAGCCTTAGGCTTATAGGGACATGCAACCATGCTCCCATAAACAAGATGATAACATACACATATTAAATCAGCGGAAGACTTAAATATAAAATAATGTTCTAAAATAAAATCAGTTACCTAAAACAATGGGGTCCAAATACAATAACCGAAATAATGAAATAACGACAGCGGAAATAATATTCAAATAGTAGCAGCGGAATGACTAAAATAAATCCCATAAATTCTAAAAGTCTGTACCTTAATTCAAAAACACAATAAAACTGAAAAACAATGAAATCATTTATTCTTCAGCGCCTCAAGACCGTTTACTTAAACCTGTGGATCGACGGCTGAGGTGTAGTATGCAGACAAGGGACCCCAACCGTCCAAAGGAGAAAAATAGGACGGTTAGTCTTTTTACGACTAGCAAGTAGCAGAAAGTAAATTGTTCAAGACTCCGTCTACCACTCATTGACCATAAAATGGTATTCGTGATTGTAGACTAAAATATGAATTAGGATTAAATATTTATGTGGAACCTGACTCGTTTGATTGGAATAAAATAAAATAACAGGATGATCCAAAAGGGCCGAGTGTTTGAATGGGATGCGGATCCGGAGATCCTAGGGAATCATATTCAAAGTACGGAAATAATATGATATAACGTCATTGAAAGTGGGTCACCTATTAATGAGTAATGTACAACACAAATATAGTAATAACACAAGTATACAAAACATTATCGTTTACTTAGGACAAGTGATATCGGTCTCGGCCGCATATACTGGACGGATGACCTACTACGCTTAGGTAGATGTAGCCATTCGAGAGATTTTCAATTTCGAATGGGCATCGCATGAGACGTTTATAGAGCAAGGTATAACAGAACCTTGACCCGACTTTACCCTTTTTCCATTATTTAAGACACATCATAATAATAACAATAATAACAACAACAACAACAACAACAATAGTAACACAGCCGGTACAAGTACCAATCCACAAATACATCCTAGGTGACCAAAAAGGCATGATGTACACTTTAGACCTCTAAAGTGCACGAAATAATATACTGACAAGCATGGATATTCAAAACAACTAATATACCATACTTAACTAGCATGAAGGAATAAACAGGACAGATCATGCTTTTTAGGAAGTTCGGGCATTTAATGTAATCTTCTCAAACCATAGTATCAAATTATAATTACCCGAGTTGACATGCTATGTGAGATTAAAGAATTGATAAATAGCAACAAACTGAACTAACTTGCATATTTATCACAAACTCATATCATGGAATTTATAGAGTACATAAAAAGCAATAATTGCGAAAAAGGCACGAAATTTGCAGAAATGCACTGATTGAACCAAACTAATTGCCTTAATCCGACGAAATGCTTATTCGTGGTTGAGCAAAATAATCTGATAAAGGACCTGAGATTTTGCATAACTAAATAGGGTATTATTAACTTTTAAGAAATTACGGAAACGGCACAGTAACTTTTAAAAAGTACAAAACTTACCCTTGCTTTTCCCAAAAGCCAACTCGATTATGTACCCACAAAATCTCAGGGCCTAAACAGGCTGTAAACTGTTCCAAAACAGTATCTAGCTTAGATTAAACATCGCATACTTATTCGAAAACGTCTAAGTTTTGAGCCTATGATCCCTTGATATGATATGAATCTGAAAGGAATGATTTTGGTCAGATAACAGCCCTTGGATTGAAGGAAAGAAAGAAAAACGAACATAAACCATGTTTTTCTGCACAAAAGAAACACTGCTCACCAGTCAAGTTCGAGGTTGTTGTGCGATCTTCTCGAAGAAGTTATGAAGAAAAGCACATATGGGTTCAACAGAAGGTTTTGCAAATTTTCTGATGCAGTTGGCGTCGCTAACTTTGGACCACGTTGCTGGTGGTGGCGAAGCCCGAAAGTTGGCTTGTCGATCACTGTCTGCAGAAACATCCGATGTCGATTTGGACGTCTTTCCGGTGAGCTGCTGCGTCGGGGCTTGCACGGTGGTCGCCTGGGTGTTGGAGGAGACCAGTGGTGGCGGCCTTCAGCCCTGGTGTAGCCGGAATCACGGTCGAGAGTGATCGGATGTAGTTGGTGTTTTGTGCTCTTCGGTGGCCGTTTGTTGGTTTGTAGAGAATGAATGGGAAGAAGTTCTGATCAGCGGGTTAAATGGAATAGAAGTCTCAGGCGTTCTCTACAAGTTGACCTAATTCGGATCCCTAAAGATAGAGATTTGAGGTTGAAATATTTGGCTAAAGATTGTTAGTTATCACTCGGTTAAAGATAGAATTTGTAAAGAAAATCTGATTTACTTCTCTCCTCCCGTGTGTGCGGATTTAGGCTGTTGTTGCCAGATCCCTCAATTGGGCTGGATTGGTCCTGAACCCACAAGTGTACATGCTGTACACTTTTATATATAGTGTATATTTATACTATTTCACGTACGTACATAAATAATATATATATATATATATAGGTAAAGGTTCAAATGAAAATGGAACTTAGGATGAAAATACTTCTTAAAGTGAAAATAGATCTATTAAATGATTAATAGATTAATGGGTCTAATTTAGGTGTAAATGTGCCTAATTTTATGAGGTAAATGAGTAATTGGGTAAATTCCTTAATTATGGGGTAAATGCCAACCGGAGGTATGAGAGGATGAAATGATCGGGTGCGGCGCAGCACACCATTTCACGTGGAACCACTCGCCCAAACCGTGCGCGTTTCAAATGGGGATGGAAACGTGGCTTGTTTTATGTCCGTTTGATTGGGCCTGTAGGAAATAGGAATCATGTGCTTCGTATAATTAATGCTCCGTACTTGTTATCTACTCCATCCATTCGGCAAAACTTGTCGTTTTAGAGTTTTGTTTTTGTTCGGAAAAACTTGTCATTTTAGGTATTTTTGCTTCTACTTTACTAAAATGCCCCTGATTTGATTGATGAGTTGCGAGTTGTAGTTTTTGAAAAAGTAAAAAGTAGAGTAATAATTGAGGGTAAATTAGTAAAAAAGAAGTGTAATTATTAGTTTTATTAAAAGTTGTGTGGAGAGTTAAAATGACAAATTTTGCCGAACGGAGGGAGTATTTGTTAGATAAAAAATTGATCATTTAATTGTTTTATTATATACTTATACTAGCTTAGATTTCTTTTCGTACACGGAGAATATATTAATACAATATTATAAATAATTTAGGTAGATTCCAATAATTAAATAACAATAATAATAATAATAATAATAATAATAATAATAATAATAATAATAATAATAATAATAATAATAATAATAATAATAATAATAATAATAATAATAATAATAATAATAATAATGTAAATATGAATCATTCTTCAACTAAAAAATAATACAGATATAAATAAAATTAGTTTGACAGATTATATACAATCTAAATATCTTTAATTTAGATTCTCTCAAAATATAAATAAAATTTACTCTTATAAAGTAAAATGTTTTTTTTTTCTAATCTACCATTAATTGACATGTAATTTAATAGATAACTCATTTAAAAATATTTCAATATTTTTTTATTAAACATATAGTGTATATATATATTTATTTATTTATTGTGTTAGTTTACTAAAATATCTATGCACAAATGGATTGTGACTACATAATATAAGATTATAAAATGCAGAAAAAATGTTACATCACATTTTTTTCTCTTTATCTTAAAAAGTGAAAATTTGAGATTGCAAAATATAAAGTGAAAAAATAATAATATTATGAAGTGCAGATTTAAGATTATAAAGTGCATAATTAAAATGATAAAGTGTTTGAATTAGCTTATGAAGTGCACAATTAAGATTATAAAGTGCAAGAATAAAATGGTATATGAATAATAATATGAAGTGCGTGAATATAAAATTGTGAAGTGCACAATTAAGATTATAAAATGCATAAATAAAATGATAAAGTGCGAGAATAATAATATGAAGTGCATGAATAATATTATGAAGTGCAAATTTAAGATTATAAAGTGCATAATTAAAATGATAAAGTGCAAGAATAAGATTATGAAGTGCACAATTAAGATTATAAAGTGCATGAATAATATGATAAAGTGCAATAATAAGATTATAAAGTGTAAGAATAATAATATAAAGTGCATGAATAAGATTATGAAGTGCACAATTAAGATTATAAGGTGCATGAATAAAATGATAAAGTGCAATAATAAGATTATAAAGTGTAAGAATAATAATATAAAGTGCATGAATAAGATTATGAAGTGCACAATTAAGATTATAATGTGCATGAATACAATTATGTTGTGCATATCTAATAATATAATGTTACGCTGTGCACATATAATATTATGTTGTGCGAATATAACTTTAATTAAGTTGTGCACATATAATATTATGTTGTGCAAATAAAATTATAAAGTGCGAGAATAAAATGACGGTGTATGAATAATAATATGAAGTGCATGAATAAGATTATGAAGTATACAATTAAGACTATAAATTGCATAAATAAAATGATAAAGTGCAAGAATAAAATGATGAAGGGCATGAATAATATTGTGAAGTGCACAATTAAGATTATAAAATGCATAAATAAAATGATAAAGTCTATTAATAATAGTATGAAGTGTTTGAATAATATTATGAAGTGCACAATTAAGATTATAAAGTGCATAAATAAAACGATAAAGTGCAAGAATAAAATGATGAATTCTATGAATAATAATTTGAGGTGTATGAATAAGATTATCAAATGCAAGAATAAAACGATGAAGTGCAAGAACAAAATGATGAAATGCATGAATAAGATTATAAAATGCAAGAATAAAATGATGAAGTGTATGAATAATTCATAGGAAAATGATTTTAATTCATCATTCTTTCAAAATTTAAGCAAGATTTCAGGCAAGCATAACATTCATAATCAAAAGTTTAGAAATAAAAAAAAAGGTGCAAGACTGATATTTATAAAGCGCAAGACTAATATCATAAAGTGCAAAAATTAGAATAAAAAGTGCAAGACTAATATTATAAAATGCACAAATTAGATTTTCAGTTTACGGAGAACCAAATTAAATTTTACTTTGAATGTGGAATTTTAGAAATTAAATGTACAATTTTAGTTTGAAAAAGTGCAAATGTAAAACTGAAAAGTGCAATTTTATAAATCAAATGATTTTTTTGTGAATCTACTGTCATGCAAACGGAGAGGAAAAGTGCATGGTTTCAATAAAAAAAAATCATAACTTCTTCTATAAATTTTCTATATATTACGGATTTCATATTTCAACAAATATTAAAGATTTGTAGCAAAATTACAGATTTTACAGATTTTTCAGCAAACATTACAGATTACAGATTTCAGTCTTTACTACAGATTTTTAAAATTACAGATTTGACATATTACATATTTTACAGATTTGTAGAAAATATGTGTACAGTCGGCAAGAAGTATTGATCAAGCAACTGAGGAATCTCCCTCGCCATCTGTGCTCGGTTCAGCTTCTTCCTGGCAGGAAGAGAAGCCTTGTCCATAACCTTCAACACGAAGAAGCCTCACATTCCTACTTGGTGGCAAGGAAGTATCCCAAACATATTCCTTATTAAAATCAATGAGAAGAGAAGCCTCTATGTTCTGAAACACAGATTTTTCAGCAAAGGGACTATAAACTTACAAAACTTGCATCATATTGTACGGTAATTACTAGATCGGTCCAATCTTCAGGATCCCTTGCCACAAGAAGCGAGCATCTTGGATTAGATGTTAGATCCTGTGAAAATAAAATTTCAAATTTTAGCTTATAACATTCAGAAATGTCAAAGGTGAAACAAGGACAGGAGATCACAAGGCAACCATCAATAAGGCAATATAACACGAAGAAAGGGAAGCATTTATTGCTTCTATAAAATATGATTCTAAAAGCACTCGGAAACATAGCCAAACAAAAAATACGCTGAATGTTTCCAGCTTTGCAGAAGCTTAACTGGTTAACTTCACCTTTATTAATGCAAGAATCAAACACCTTCACTTTTGTTTGGGTCGCTCAGCTGAAACACAAAAGTGTAAAAATGCATCAACACATTAACTAGATCCATCACCTTCTATAACATAAAAGATATATTTTCATCAAATTTCTATGCTCTGTTTGGACAACATAAACTTCAAGCTCTTTTTCATTTCAAGGTGTCTTATAACCTTCCCATGAAAGCTAGAGACCATTAATAATTGTTGTTTTTTTTTGTTCCATTATAGATAGCCCAGACAAAAATCCTTTGGTTAGCTATTCTAGGCACAACAAACCAAATGCAACGCTACACCTGGGCAGGAAAGAGCATACAATCTCCCCGTTGAAGCTCATAAATCATATGTTGTCCTCAAAATGAAACTAGACAACAGTTACACTTCCATTACTCGTGCAATTCTAAGTTATTAATTCAAGTCGTTTTGCATCCTATTTCCTAAATGCTAGTTCTCCTGCACAGTGTGACTTTTACTCACCTGACAACAAGCTTACCCATATATTTTAGATCATGACCCTAATTAAGCCCTTCCTGCCGTACAAACGGACTTGCAAGGGATATCAAATTGCTGAAGGGCTAACGTTGTATACACAGATTGCCTTACCTCTGTGAGATGACGAAATCGACTACTGATTGATTGAAGGGGGCGAAAAGAGAAGCAACGAAGGAACCTGAGACTGTGAGATCCCTAATTGAACGAAGCCAGAAAACCACAAATCTATACCGTCATACTCAACAAAAGCCCTGTAACTGCAAAATCAATTAGCCACCAAAAGATCCCCAAATTCAGTGACAGATAAAATGGATTCATTCAGTCATTCAATGAAAGAATGCCACTCTAAATGAAGAGGGCAGTACAAATCTATAACGGAGGCTTTATTATCTCACAGTTCTAACAAAACCTAAGCAAATAATCGCAAGGAAAGATAACCCTAAACCTGAAAATTAACATTTAACAACAATAAAGGGTATGGAATTGAATGCATCGGAAGAGAAAACAGGTGCAGTGAAAGAAAGGCGGCAAACCTGAGAGCCGATGAAGATGATTCTCTGACGGAGAAGCATATTGGTACTCACGTCAAGTTCTTCGAATCGGGGCAAAACTGGGGGAGCGAAGGACGATGCTCCTGGATCGGGAGATGAGGCCAGCATCGCAGGGAACTGCTCGGTAGGGGTGTGGTTATCGGCGCCAACGGCGTGGGTTGGGAGAGGTATTGGAGCGTCGGTCGAATTGAAGGCAAGGAGTGTCAGGCGAGAGGAGCAAGAAGGGCTTTTCTAATTTTTTACTGTTTGAGCCCCGGTTCGGTTTTTTTAAACGGCCCGGTTCAGTTTTTTTAAATGACAAACCCGCACCCACTAACCATTAAAAGCTTCATTTTCACTTTAAGCCTTATTTTCATTTTAAGCCCCATTTTCACTTTAACCTCATCATATATATATATATATATATATATATATATATATATATATATATATATATATATATATATATATATATATATATACATATAGTTATCCACTAATTTACGCATAAATAATATATAAATATTATTTGTAAAACTTCAATTTATTTTAATAATTTAAATAAAGTAATTTCCCACATTTCACATTATAATATGTGAAGTAATTATCTTATGAACTTGACACGTTAGGAAAAAGGAAATAATTCCGACTTTTATTTAATTAAATTCTAAAATTAAATAAATGGAAATACGAGGGTATTTCATATCTCCCCCCAAAAAAGAAGTTTCACCCCGAAACGTAAGGAAAAAACAAAAAAGGAAAACTCTCTCTCATATCCGCTTCAGTCTCCTACGTCATTGCCTCAGTTCCGTGCTTAGACCAAAGCACCTTCACTAGAGGCACAACCTTATTCCTGAGCTGCTTCTCTCGCCGCTCTAGAATGCGAACTGGTTCCTCCTCATAGGTTCCTGTAGGACGGACCTCAATGTCTTCATAGCTCAAGACATGAGATGGATCATGAACATACTTCCGAAGTAAGGAAATGTGGAAGACGTCATGCAGTGGATGAGCGGTAGGTGGCAAAGCTAAACGAGAAACAACTGTGCCCACCTTCTGGAGAATCTCAAATGGTCATACAAAGCGAGGGTTCAGCTTCCCACGCTTCCCTAATCGGAACACTCCTTTCGTCGGCGAGACCTTCACAAATACTTTCTCACCGACCTGGAACTCTAGGTCCCTCCTCTTGCCGTCAGCATATGCCTTCTGTCGGCACTGAGTTGCCAACATGCGCTGCATGATCACTCCTACTTGCATGGTAGTCTTCTCTAGGAGCTCGGGCCCAAGAATGAGTGCATCTGCTGCCTCATTCCAACACACTGGCGATCTGCACTTCCGCCCATACAGAGCCTCAAACGGAGCCATCTTAATCGATGCATGCCAGCTATTGTTGTAAGTGAACTCAATCAAACTCAAGCTGGTCTCCCAACCAGTTGGTCTATCTAGAACACATGCTCTCAACATGTCCTATAACGTCTGAATAATGCGTTCTGACTGGCCATCGGTTTGTGGATGGAATGACGTACTGAAATTCAAGGTCGTCCCTAGGCCTCCCTGAAGTTCTCTCCAAAACATGGACATAAATCTCCCATCGCGTTTTGACACAATGGTCTTCGGGATACCATGGAGTCGGACGATCTCCTTCATGTACACCCTTGCTAACTTCGGCACCTTCCAATCACTCCTGATTGCAATAAAGTGCGTACATTTGGTGAGTATATCCACTATCACCCAAATGGCGTCTTTGTGCCCTTGGATTCGAGGTAAGCCTGTAACGAAGTCCATTGAGATATGCTCCCACTTCCACTCCGGCACCAGAAGGGGTTGCAGTGTACCAGTAGGTCGTCGATGCTCAATCTTCACCTGCTGGCACACCAAGCATCTAGCCACAAACTCGGCTACGTCCTACTTCATCAGATGCCACCAATAACCACATCGGAGATCTTTGTACATCTTGCTCGACCCCGAGTGAACAAAGTAAGCAGAAGAATGAGCCTCATAGAGTATGGTCTGCCTAAGCTCCTGAACATCCGGAACACAAATCCTCTTCCCAAACCATAAGGAGCCATCCTCCTGAACAATAAAACCTGGGGCCTTTCCCTCAAAGAAGTCGGCACACAAACGCACCAATGCAGTATCTTCAACCCGCGCTACCTTAATTTTCTCTAGAAAATCTTATTGCACCTCCATCTTACACAGCTGACCACGATTATTCTCAAACCACACCTCAACACCTAACTTTAACAGATCCTGACGCAAAACAAGTATCTCTGTCAAACATGCGATCATAGCCTCATGCTGAGACTTTCGGCTCAAAGCATCCGCTACAACATTGGCCTTCCCCGGATGATAGAGAAGTTCAATGTCATAGTCTTTGATGAGCTCCAGCCATCTCCTCTGACGCATATTGAGCTCCTTCTGGGTGAAAACATACTTCAAACTCTTGTGGTCTGTGAAGATTTGGCAACGAACACTGTTGTTGCAGGAGGATGGTCAAGTATTGAAATAAATATGAAATCAAGTTCAGACTGACTTCCCTGTCCCAGCAAATAAATACAGGACTTCCTCCCGTTGTAGTAAGAGAATAGTCAGGATCGAATCCACGAGGAAGCACGTCAGCAGTTCTTAGGTAGCTGTAAATTCTCACAGAAGCAGCAGAAAGACAGAAACACAAGCAGAAAGGAAAGAAACAAATAAACCCGGCAAGGGCAACTGAAACAAAAGCAACGAACAAGCAAAACAATAAAGCAAAGACAGAGCAAAAACGAAAAGCAAAGCAAAGGCGTACTCGATCTCGACAATAGCTCCTCGAGATCGACAAAGCACTACTCTAGGCCGACTAAAAACAGAAAATATAAAATTGCAGATTTTCGACAGAACTCAGAAATTCGACAGAAATAAACTTCAATATATTAAAAGACTTCCAAAGCCAGGGTATCAACACCACAACGATAACCATGCAAAGTAACACATAAAGGCATAAAAGATCATGCTTTCCATCAAATAACTTTCGTTATTAACAAATAGACAAATAGAGGCTTTCGCATAAACCCTAATTGTTACTAACCCTTTTTCACATAATTAATCCAAGTTGCATTAAGATCACTTTCGCTTCAATAACACAAACAAGTATCACCTTCAACTCTCGCAAAAGAATCATGCTCATAGGGATAGAAGATGAATTGCACAAAAAGATCTGACCTTTATCGCATCGCCTCACATGGCCACCGTTGGGCTCACCCCAGCCCCAGAAGTGGGTGGACTACTCACGTCTCATCGCAATCGCAGACATTGATTGATGAAAAGAACTAAATTGCATTAAACTAAATTCAAAGCCTTTACAATCCTGGCAATCAACTTTCGCAGAAAGCCAAAACCCTAAAAACCTTAGAACTCCTAAACTTCTATGTGGAACTAACTAATTGTGTGTGTTGGAATGTGATCTTGAATGAATAAAACTGAGCCCCCTAGGGCCTTATTTATAACCTTCATTCCCTAGCTATTCTAGGAAAGAAGATATCTATCTATATCTAAAATTATATCTAAATTGCATAAAAGATAAATATATTGTTTTAGGGAAATAAATCTAAAAGGAAAAGATAAAACTAAATAGGTAAGTCTTCATGTCTTGATAGATCTTGTCTCCTTGATGATAGAACTTGATGGAATCGGATAAAATCTCGGCCAAATCGACTCCTTCGCGCCCAAGGAATCTCAATTCTACTCGGACAGGCCTTGTCGAGAAGTTTCTGGACTCGGGTATACTCGACCTCGACCACGGCTCGTCGACCTCGAGTAGGGTGGTTCGTCGACTGGACTTCCTCGGCTAGATCTGCTCGATGTGGCTCGGACTTGGCTCAATGGGCTCGTCGACCTCGAGTAGCTCTTGTCGATGTCGAGTAGGAATGGGTCATCGATTAGGTCTTCTCGGGTAGGTGTGCTCGACAAGCCTCGGACATGGCTCGGAGGTCTGGTCGATCTCGAGTAGCCCTACTCTGTATCGAGTAGGATTCGTCGACTGGCTGGCTTAGTCGGGTGGCTCCGCTCGACAAGGCTCCTAGGCGTGGTCGATCTCGACTAAGCTTCCTCGAGATCGAGTAGAGGTGGTATGCGTCTTCGTCCTCGGCTTGGCTCAGCTCGTCGACTCCGGACATGGCTCCTCGATCTCGACCAAGGCTACTCGACATCGAGTAGGATTCCGGGAGTCGGGTTGTCTCTGGTGTCCTCGATCAGCTCTACTCGACCAGGTGTGCTCGACCAGGGCTCGTCGAGATCGAGTAGATGCTAGTCGATCTCGAGTAGAGTTCTCTCAGCTTTCTGCTTTGTTCTTGAAACACACTTTTCCGAGTCCTCGTTCGTCAGATTGACGCATATGACCATGCGTTGGAAAGCTCTTTCCAAGGGCTACAACTCTCATCAAGACATGAAAGCTTGATTCAGAACGAAGAATGATAAAAAATGGTCTTTTCTCCGGCTGCACCATTCTTGGCTTCTCCATGAGTTTCCTTTAAGCTCCAAAGTTCGTCCGATTTCTGCGAAATATAACCAAAACTTGTGTAGACCTCCATATATTGCAAATAAGTGTAAACTACACAGATTCTGTATTGTTCTAACCCAAATGTATGAAATGCGTGCAGAAATCGATATAAAAGTAAGTGTAAAACATGACAAATTAGGCTCACAACAAACACCCCATACTTAAGCTTGCTTGTCCTCAAGCAATACTTTTAATTGTCATTCAGGGGAAGAATTCAAACTCTCAACATCTTAGATTCATTCTCATATGTCCCCTGCAATCAATTACCATCCTCGAAAAGGTACTTATGTCACAGATCCATGCATGTGCAATTTAAAAAGCAACATCTACTCACAAAAGGAGGGTTATGCAAAAACATTCATAAGTGACAAAGCATTAATAATCAAGAGGACTTTAATTTAAGCTCAACAAGGAGTAGATTGGTAAAAGGCTAAAGGTGGGCAATTTTTGGCCATGTGGTGCTTTTGATCCGGGGAAATGGAGTATTTCCAAATTGAATTTCCACATTCCTTCTCCATAAGATTCATCACCTTTCAGAATGCTTTTTCTCAATAATAATGCTTTTACCTCTCTAACCTCAGCACTGCCTTCTCGCGAGTCGCAAACATGGGTGTCATGAATGGCCCCGGATACTTAGTGCTTTGGACTCCTCACAATGTGTCCCATCTCTCCAAACTATTATCTTAGAGAGCAGGGTCAATCTACCTTTATCTCCTGAGGTGATTGGATTTTCTTTCACTCATTAAATTTTCCATATATTTCAAACAATCTCCTTCCAAACTCCAAATAATGATAATAATCACAACACAAACACCATATAATAATCTCCATAATGTAACATCATTCTCAACATAATCCCCGGATAAGGTAAAGAATGGGCAATATTTAGATCATGTGGAGCAATATTTGAAATAAGGCATATTATGGCTTTTGTGATGCGTAAGCATAGGTAAGGCTAGGATTATAAACATATGAGCATTATATGGAAATATAAAGTCCTCCATCATCTTATCATGCAACATGTCAAAAGCAACTTCAAATTTTACCTCCTTTCATGGTTTTCAAGAAATAATGCACTTTATTGTGACTTCCCTTTACTAGGCAATTTCATGCTATATCTCTAATGAATCCAATTTTACATCGTCGAGTTCAATATAAGCTTCCATGACATTATTCAAAATTTCAATGGGGGTCATTTTTCTCAAAATTTTGGAAAACATGCATATAAGCACATAAATCAATAATGCATTCCAAAATAGCCATGTAGCAATTCAAAGAAATAAATTCTAACTATGCATAAATAATGTCAAATATAGCAAATATGCATAAAGTAAGCCCTTCCCTCACCCCATACTTAAACATTACAGTGTCCTCACTGTATAAAAACAAGGGTAAAGAAAGAAACTCACAAGACAGGTGTGCAGGGCCTCAAAATGTCGAATGGAAGCACCTTCTGGGCCGAGTATGAATGTAGCTTGGTTCTATCCATGGACCTGAAAAGTATGGAAAACATATAACCACAACTAATAATGTTCAAAACCAAAAACAAAACAAAACAATGTCCAAAAAGTCCAAAAAAGTCTATGTACAAGCTATAGATTTTATAGTCGCTAGGCCGACTTTCTCCATTTAGCATTAGCCTGGCTCATCTTTGTCCGGAGGTATAGGTGGATCTGGTGGTTCCTCCGGTGGTGGGAAGCGTGGGATGTCATCCGGAGACATCATGTGAAGAAGCTTGAGCCTCCCTGAGTGGATGCTCCATGGCTCCTTCCATCCATCTTCCTGGGCTCCAGCTGGCATGCATAAAGGAATATATAAAGGAAATTTGCATACCTCATCATCATACCTCTTCCGCTCCATTGGTTGATTTGTTTGTGCGTCTCCACCACAGCAAAACGGTGGAGTGGGAAGAGATATTTCCACCTCATCATGCGGAACTTCATGCCACTTTGTGAGGACCCCATACTTGAATATGAACATCGGTTGCTCAAAATTGTCAGGAATAGCCTTCACCTTATAAGGCAAAAGTGACTTTGAAGCACCATGGGCAACGACGTCCGGATTTTGCGTTGGTGGCTCTTCTTCTTCTTGGGATCCTTCCAAAGATTCTTCAAAGATAGATAGTGAAATAGAAATAGAGGAAGGACATACTTGGGTTTCTGTGGTACAGACGATTTCGGCTAGTGTTTCTGGATCAGTTCCTCCAGAATGTGTATATGTCGAGTCCAGGTAATGTTCCCATCTACGCAACACAAGCTCAGCTTCTGCTTGTTCCCTTGCTGCTTTCTCAGCGACGAGAGCAGTATCCTTGGCGGCTAGTTCTGTCCTAAGCCTCTGTATCAGCTGTTCTGGTGTTTCTGCGGCCGCCATGGCTCTTTTCAGTTTAGAATGGATGTGTAGGACATGTTCCAGATCATCTAAGCTGTCAAACTCAGGTGTTTGACCAGAACGACGCATACACCTGCAAATTCACTCAAGAGAAAAGTGAGAACTGACTACCTAAGGCGCGAATGATTGCTTCCCCGGCAACGGCGCCAATTTGTTGTTGGAGGAGTAATCGAGTATTGAAATAGATATGAAATATAGTTCAGACTGACTTCCCTGTCCCAGCAAATAAATACAAGACATCCTCCCGTTGTAGTAAGAGAATAGTCAGGGATCGAATCCACGAGGAAGCACGTCAGCAATTCTTAGGTAGCTGTAAATTCTCACAGAAGCAGCAGAAAGACAGAAACACAAGCAGAAAGAAAAGAAACAAATAAACCCGGCAAGGGCAACTGAAACAAAAGCAACGAACAAGCAAAACAATAAAGCAAAGACAAAGCAAAAACGAAAAGCAAAGCAAAGGCGTACTCGATCTCGACAACAGCTCCTCGAGATCGACAAAGCACTACTCTAGGTCGACTAAAAACAGAAAATATAAAATTGCATATTTTCGACAGAACTCAGAAATTCGACAGAAATAAACTTCAATATATTAAAAGACTTCCAAAGCCAGGGTATCAACACCACAACGATAACCATGAAAAGTAACACATAAAGGGATAAAAGATCATGCTTTCCATCAAATAACTTTCGTTATTAACAAATAGGCAAATAGAGGCTTTCGCATAAACCCTAATTGTTACTAACCCTTTTTCACATAATTAATCCAAGTTGCATTAAGATCACTTTCACTTCAATAACACAAACAAGGATCACCTTCAACTCTCACAAAAGAATCATGCTCATAGGGATAGAAGATGAATTGCACAAAAAGATCTGACCTTTATCGCATCGCCTCACATGGCCACCGTTCGGCTCACCCCAGCCCCAGAAGTGGGTGGACTACTCACGCCTCATCGCAATCGCAGACATTGATTGATGAAAAGAACTAAATTGCATTAAACTAAATTTAAAGCCTTTACAATCCTGGCAATCAACTTTCGCAGAAAGCCAAAACCCTAAAAACCTTAGAACTCCTAAACTTCTCTGTGGAACTAACTAATTGTGTGTGTTGAAATGTGATCTTGAATGAATAAAACTGAGCCCCCTAGGGCCTTATTTATAGCCTTCATTCCCTAGCTATTCTAGGAAAGAAGATATCTATCTATATCTAAAATTATATCTAAATTGCATAAAAGATAAATAAATTGTTTTAGGGAAATAAATCTAAAAGGAAAAGATAAAACTAAATAGGTAAGTCTTCATGTCTTGATAGATCTTGTCTCCTTGATGATAGAACTTGATGGAATCGGATAGAATCTCGGCCAAATCGACTCCTTCGCGCCCAAGGAATCTCAATTCTACTCGGACAGGTCTTGTCGAGAAGTTTCTGGACTCGGGTCTACTCGACCTCGACCACGGCTCGTCGACCTCGAGTAGGGTGGTTCGTCGACTGGACTTCCTCGGCTAGATCTGCTTGACGTGGCTCGGACTTGGCTCAATGGGCTCGTCGACCTCGAGTAGCTCTTGTCGATGTCGAGTAGGAATGGGTCATCGATTAGGTCTTCTCGGGTAGGTGTGCTCGACAAGCCTCGGACATGGCTCGGAGGTCTGGTCGATCTCGAGTAGCCCTACTCTGTATCGAGTAGGATTCGTCGACTGGCTGGCTTGGTCGGGTGGCTCCGCTCGACAAGGCTCCTAGGCGTGGTCGATCTCGACTAAGCTTCCTCGAGATCGAGTAGAGGTGGTATGCGTCTTCGTCCTCGGCTTGGCTCAGCTCGTCGACTCCGGACATGGCTCCTCGATCTCGACCAAGGCTACTCGACATCGAGTAGGATTCCGGGAGTCGGGTTGTCTCTGGTGTCCTCGATCAGCTCTACTCGACCAGGTGTGCTCGACCAGGGCTCTCGAGATCGAGTAGATGCTAGTCCATCTCGAGTAGATGCTAGTCCATCTCGAGTAGAGTTCTCTCAGCTTTCTGCTCTGTTCTTGAAACGCACTTTCCCGAGTCCTCGTTCGTCGGATTGACGCATATGACCATGCGTTGGAACGCTCTTTCCGAGGGCTACAACTCTCATGAAGACATCAAAGCTTGATTCAGAACGAAGAATGATGAAAAATGGTGTTTTCTCCGGCTGCACCATTCTTGGCTTCTCCATGAGTTTCCTTTAAGCTCCAAAGTGCGTCCGATTTCCGCGAAATATAACCAAAACTTGTGTAGACCTCCATATATTGCAAATAAGTGTAAACTACACAGATTCTTTATTGTTCTAACCCAAATGTATGAAATGCGTGCAGAAATCGATATAAAAGTAAGTGTAAAACATGGCAAATTAGGCTCACAACAAACACCGTAGAGGTAGTGTCGCCATATCTTTAAAGCAAAGACCATAACAACTAGCTCTAGATCATGCACTAGATAGTTCTCCTCATACTGCTTAAGTTGCCTAGAAGCATATGCTATCACCCTGCCATCCTGCATAAGCACACAACCGAGACCTTGTTTGGAAGCATCGTTGTACACAATGTATCCTTCTCCATCTCTTGGCAATGCTAGAATCGGTGCAGTGGTCAACCGTTTCTTCAGTTCCTGGAAGCTCTGCTCGCACTTCTCATTCCACACGAACTTTTGAGACTTCCTCGATAAAGAAGTATGTGGCTGGGAAAGTTTAGAGAACCCTTCCACAAACCTCCTATAGTATCCAGCTAGTCCCAAAAATCTTCGGACTTCCTTCACATTCTTCGGTTGAGCCCAATGCTTCACTGCTGAGATCTTCTGAGGATCTACCATCACTCCCTCCTCAGATATGATATGACCTAGGAAGGTCACTTGCTTGATCCAGAAGTCACACTTGGACAACTTAGCATAAAGCTGATGTTGTCGCAGCACTGACAATGCAGTCCGCAGATGATCCTCATGAGCTTCCTCGCTCGGAGAGTAGATCAAAATATCATCGATAAACACCCACACAAACTTATCCAATTAGTGGTGGAAACACCTGTTAATCAACTCCATAAACACAGCTGGTGAGTTGGTCAACCCATAAGGCATCACTACGAACTCATAATGCCCGTATCTAGTCCGGAAAGCAGTCTTCGGAATGTCCTCCTCACAAATCCGTAATTGATGATACCCAGAACGAAGATCAATCTTGGAGAACACCCGTGCTCCTTGCAGCTGATCTAGCAAGTCATCAATTCGCGGTAACCGGTACTTGTTCTTGATCGTCACTTTATTCAGCTCACGATAGTCAATACACAGCCGGAAGGATCCATCCTTCTTCTTCATAAATAATACTGGAGCCCCCCATGGAGACGCACTAGGCCTGATATAGCCCTTCTCCGACAACTTTTCCAATTGAGACTTCAGCTCCTTCATCTCAAGGGGTGACATATGATATGGAGCTTTGGAGAGTGGAGATGTCCCTGGATCCAGATCAATTATGAACTCAACAAAGCGCTTCGGTGGTAACTCGGTAATGTCATCAGGAAATACGTCGGGAAATTCCCGAATCACTGGAATATCGGAGATTGTGACCGTCTCGGACTTGGAGTCCGGTAAATAGCATAATAGACCCACACATCCTTGTCGCGGTAGCCTCGCTACCTGCATCATGTTAATAATATGGACGTTCTCAAAAGAAACGTGCTCGCGGAATTTGCACACGCATGTGCCATCCGGTGATAACGTCATAATCCTCCGCTCGAAGTCAATCACCGCACCATGTTGCCCTAACCAATCCATACCTAAGATGATATCCAGTGGCATAAGCGGAATCAACACTAAATCGGCGTCGAACTCTCGACCCCCAATCGTGATAGGAAATTTGCTCAACACCTTCTTTCCTATCATTGTCCCCCCATCAGGGAGTCCGACTACAAAAGGATCATATAAAGCCACACTACCTAGCTTAAGCCTATCAACAAGCTTCTCAGCAATAAAGGAATGGGTAGCTCCAGAATCAAATAAAATATCAATGGACTCAGTATGATGGTAAATAATACCTTGAGTCACTAGTGCGTTAGCATCTACCTTCTGCCTCATCACATATAGGCGTTTCCCAGGGTTGGAAGGCCCAGCTGCATTGCTTCCCCTGTTCACAGTCGGTTGCGATCCCGTAGGAGCCTGAGTCCTCTGCTGAAAGGACTGAATGTTGCGCTACTGCGGTGGAGGCCTAAGCTGCCCCTGATTCTGAGTCCTTGGTGCAGCAGCCGATGCCTGGTAAGAACGAGACTGCACCCCATTCGTGGTCTTGTAGAACCGTATCATATGGCCTGGCTTGTCACAACCTCGACAAATCCTCAGTACCTATGTACATGTAGGTTTGATGTGCCCCTCCTTGCCGCAATTATGACATATCACCTGCCTCCCACCAGTATTGTGAGAGCGCCCTCCTGTCTGGCCAGTTGGGGCTCTGCCCCCACTCACACCCCCAGTTGGGGGAGATTCTGCCCCTTCTTCCTGTTGGCGAACTCCTTGTTCTGCCGAGTCTCATCCATCGTTGCCTCTACCCTGTACCCAGCATCAATGTAAGTCTCTAGGGTAGGGTAGTCTCTATGCAACATCTGCAGCTTCGTACGGCCAGGTAAGGACTCATGGAAGTATTGAATCATGCCTCCCTCTGTCCTGACCAAATCTCCAGCATAAGGCAGTAACCCGTAATATCGAGTCACCAGCGCATCCATCGTCATTCCTAGAGGAGAAGGAGTCAGGAATTCCCTCCTCTTCTCAATCCTCAGCGAAGGAGCAAAGTAATGATCTGTGAGGGACTGCTTGAAGGCCTCCCAGGTCGGGTTTGCATCCCATCTCAATCTAGTAGCCTCCCACCATAATCCAGCTTCACCTTTCACACGAACAACAGCAATACGCACCTTGTCCTGGTCGGTGCCCACGGTACCTCTAAACAGCTTCTCCATATGAGTCAGCCACTCAACTACAACATATGGCTCCCTTGACCCATTAAAGTCATCTGGCTTCATAGCATTGACCGCCTTGAGTGCCCTGAAGTAAGAGTCTCCAAGGTCTGTCACTCTGCCTGGAGCAGAAGTCTCAACGATGGGCGGTACTTGCCGCGAGGTCTGTACTTTTGCCCACGGTTGTGGGTTTGCTCCGACTATGGCCTCTGTCACCGCCTCACGAGCAATCTGCCGCATCATCTGTACCATCTCATTACGCCAGCTTTCCCCCGCAGTTCTGGTGGACCTGCTCCTATGACTCACAGGACGGCTACCCACGCTTTGGCTTGCATCAGCGGTGTGCTCAACCCTATGACTGACACTACGATGGCTGGCCCCATGATGACGAGACTCCAGATGGCTAGGCTCTCGTTGGTTGTGCTCTCGTTGGTTGTGCTTACGTTGGGCCCTCCTTGAGCCTCTCTCCTGTCTAGCGGCCATTCGGCGAGCAACTGCAGCATGATTCTCAGCCCTTAGCTGTGCTGAAGCAGCACGATCAACTAGTGATTGTTCCCTAGTCGCATCACCGGTGGGTGGAAAAGAATCCTCATCCACCTGGTCTACATTCCTTTGGCTCACAGTCCTCTCTGACAGTGTCCCAGGGCGGTGACGAACATCTCGAGTGCTCATGATCTATACGTCCAAAAATCAATGCCATTAATTCTACGTTTAATCGTATAGCATACCAATGGTTTAACATGATCACAATCACTCATAATGCCATGATATATAGCCAATTGGATTATATCATGCCACTGAATCAACGTTTATAGAGAGTTTAAAACTGCCAAATACGGAAAGTAATACGACACAGAGTTGCTAGGGGCATGTATGGACACGCAGGTCCGTTGCCGATTATTGGAATAAATGCTAAGTCCTACAACAAGTGATAATAAGTCTAAGTATTCCTAGGCTTCATGCCCTTAAGGTTTCCAGTACCCTTGACAGAGTACCATCCTTCTATCCCTTTTTCACTAGAGGGCCGAAAGACAAAGTGCACTCCCGCTTTCTTAAATCTTTCTAGCTTCTGTTTCTCATAGGCATCATGGGTCCTCAACAACTCAAGCATCTTAGCACGTCGCTCTTCGTGCTCTTGTCCTTCAGGGGTTCCTTGCAGTCGCTTTCCTCGAAGCTCGATGATCTCCTCCATCAGCTTCCCAGCCTCCTCGATATGCTCCAGAGTACCTTGACCATGAAATTGTGAGAATCTAGCCAACCTCCAAGTGATCTCATCATTGCAGAACTGGTCATAGGTAAGAACCCATGGAGTAACCCCTACTTCTCGGACAATCATACCATCTTCGCCTCAATAGATTGGCGGTGGCTGGTCCTTTCCTAAACGGAGGACACGAATGACATTCTTCGCAAGAACTGCGGTCATTGGGTCGTTGTCTGAATCGTCGCTAGAGTCGCTTCCGGAGTCGACCCATATGGGCCCATTTACTTCAGCTTCTTCATCCTCGTTCAGAGCAACTCTCTTCCCCATGATTGCGCTAGCCTCGGTAGAGATAGAAGACATCTAAGAGTAAGATTAAACAACGGTCAATACCCAAGTTGACTTGCACTTAAAGAAGGGAATTATAACGAATCTATAATTATAGGTTAGGTACTTGAGGGCGTAACTATTCAAAAATTCAGACTCTTTTTACACGAGACATAAAAATACATTTTCTTAAAATGTGAAATTCATTTTTTTTAAACCTTTAAAAGAAAATTTTAAATTCATTTTCAAGTATACAAAACTTATATTTTCATGTTATAAAACCAAAAGCTCTGATACCACCTTCTGTAACACCCCTTCTTAATACATTAAAGAGATGTTGCAGCGCTAGCAATTACGCAGACTTTAATGTCTGTGTAACCGCCTTAGGCTTATAGAGACATGCAATCATGCTCCCATAAACAAAATGATAACATACAAATATTAAATTAACGGAAGACTTAAATATAAAATAATGTTCTAAAATAAAATAAGTTACCCAAAACAAAAGGGTCCAAATACAATAACTGAAATAATGAAATAACGACAGCGGAAATAATATTCAAATAGTAGCATCGGAATGACTAAAATAAATCCCATAAATTCTAATAGTCTGTACCTTAATTCAAAAACACAATAAAACTGAAAAACAATGAAATCATTTATTCTTCAGCGCCTCAAGACCGTTTACTTAAACCTGTGGATCTACGGCTGAGGTGTAGTATGCAGATCAGGTACCCAACCGTCCAAAGGAGAAAAATAGGATGGTTAGTCTTTTTACGACTACCAAGTAGCAGAAAGTAAAATGTTCAAGACTCCGTCTACCACCCATTGACCATAAAAGGGTATTGGTGATTGTAGACTAAAATATGAATTAGTAGTAAATATTTATGTGGAACCTGACTCGTTTGATTGGAATAATCTAAAATAACAGGATGATCCAAAAGGACCGAGTGTTTGAATGGGATGCGGATCCAGAGATCCTAGGGAATCATATTCCGAGTATGAAAAGAATATGATATAACGTCAATGAAAGTGGGTCAGCTATTAATGAGTAATGTACAACACAAATATAGTAATAACACAAGTATACACAACATTGTCGTTTACTTAGGACAAGTGATACCGGCCTCGGCCGCATATACTGGGCGGATGACCTACTACCCTTAGGTAGATGTACCCATTCGAGAGATTTGCAATTTTGAATGGGCATCTAATGAGACGTTTATAGAGGAATGTATAACTGAACCTTGACCTGACTTTACCCTTTTTCCATTATTTAAGACACATCACAATAATAACAATAATAATAATAACAACAACAACAACAACAACAATAACACAGCCGGTAGAAGTACCAATCCACAAATATATCCTAGGTGACCAAAAAGGCATGATGTACAATTTAGACCTCTAAAGTGCACGAAATAATATACTGACAAGCATGGATATTCAAAAAAACTAATATACCATAATTAACTAGCATGAAGGAACAAAATGGACAGATCATGCGTTTTAGGATGTTCGGGCATTTAATATAATCTTCTCAAACCATAGTATCAAATTATAATTACCCGAGTTGACATGCTATGTGAGATTAAAGAATTGATAAATAGCAACAAACTGAACTAACTTGAATATTTATCACACACTCATATCATGGAATTTATAAAGGACACAAAAAGCAATAATTGCGAAAAAGGCACGAAATTTTGCAGAAATGCATTGATTGAACCAAACTACTTGTCTTAATCCGACGAAATGCTTATTCGTGGTTGAGCAAAATAATCTGATAAAGGACCTGAGATTTTACAGAACTAAATAGGGTATTAGTAATGTTTCAGAAATTACGGAAATGGTACCGTAACTTTTAAAAAGTACAAAACTTACCCTTGCTTTTCCCAAAAGCCAACTCGATTATGTACCCACAAAATCTTAGGGCTAAAAAGGCTGTAAACTGTTCCAAAACAGTATGTAGGTTAGATAAAAGCTCGCATACTTATTCGAAACTCAACAATTAGCGATGAATAGAGCGGATCTTACCCAAACGGGAGTCGAAAACGTCCAAGTTTCGAGCCTATGATCCCTTGATATGATATGAATCTGTAAGGAATGATTTTGGTCTGATAAAACCCCTTGGATTGAAGGAAAGAATGAAAAATGAACATAAACCACGTTTTTCTGCAGAACAGAAACACTGCTCACCAGTCAAGTTCGAGGTTTTGGTGCGATCTACTCGAAGAAGGTATGAAGAAAACAATAGATGAGTTCAACAAACGGTGTTGCAAACTTTCTGATGCAATTGGCGTCGCTAATTTTGGACCACGGTGTTGGTGGTGGCGAAGCTCGAAAGTTGGCTTGTCCATCACTGTCTGCAGAAACTTACGACGTCGATTAGGACGTCTTTCCGGTGAGCTGCTGCGTGACGGCTTGCACGGTGGTCGCCCGGGTGTTGGAGGAGACCAGTGGTGGCGGCTTTCAGCCCTGGTGTCTCCGGAATCACGGTCGAGAGTGATCGGAGGTAGTTGGTGTTCTGTGCTCTTCGGCGGCTGTTTGTTGGTTTGTAGAGAATGAATGGGAAGAAGTTCTGATCAGTGGGTTAAATGAAATAGAAGTCTAAGGCGTTCTCTACAAGTTGACTTAATTCGGATCCCTAAAGATAGAGATTTGAGGTTGAAATATTTGGGTAAAGATTGTTAACTATCACTCGGTTAAAATAGAATTTGTAAAGAAAATCTGATTTACTTCTCTCCTCCCGTGTGTGTGTAGAGATTTAGGTTGTTGTTGCCAGATCCCTCAATTGGGCTGGATTGGTCCTGAACCCACAAGTGTGTGTATATATATATATATAGTGTATATTTATACTATTCACGTACGTACATAAATAACATGTGTGTGTGTGGGTGTGTGTGGTTATCCACTAATTTACCCAAAAATAATATATAAATATTATTTGTAAAACTATAATTTATTTAAATAATTTAAATAAATTAATTTTTCACATTTCACATTATAATATGTGAAGTAATTATCTTATAAACTTGACACATTAGGAAAAAAGAAATAATTCTGACTTTTATTTAATTAAATTCTAAAATTAAATAAACGGAAGTACGAGGGTATTTCACTATTTGGCATCCATGTTACCTTTAAATAATATGGATTACTTTTGTATTGTGTGATCACTTAAATTATGTCATTAATCAATAGTGAAACTGTGAGGATTGCGTGTTACGATCGGAACTTGATTGAATCAAGATCAGTGCAAGTAAAATGTATCAATCAATGCAAAGCAAAGTGAAAGTAATGTGTGAAGTAAAGTGAAAGTGATTTGGTAGAGTCACGTCGGAGCCGTTATTCTCCGGTCTTAAAGTTTCATGAAACTCACACATTCCGAACGCGCATATATTATCTATCGGAATATTACACTACCAAATAAAAAGGTTTTAGGTCGTTATGATTGTTAATTAATTAAGAGGTGTGTGTCGAATGAAATATGTAACCTATCAAAATATGTAACCTATCAAAATGTAACCTATCAAAATCTTTATCCTATGATTGTTAATTAATTAAGAGGTGTGTGTCGAATGAAATATGTAACCTATCAAAATGTGTGTTGTGAAGCGTGTAAACTATATCAAAGTATTAAAATGTGTAACGCCGTGTAAAGTTGTGTTCAAGCTATCCAACGCGAGGAAAGTGAGTGAAGTGTGTGATAGATATTTGGTTTCCCAGTGATCACAATTAATTCAAGCTATATCATATCTCATCCGTTGGTTTCACAGTGATCACAATTAATTCAAGGTATATATCATATCCCATCCGTACTCAGGATATGGTTCCTAAGGGTGCTTGTCACCCACTTCTTATGTTCTTCAATCCTTCGGGATTATCTGTGTCATAACAGTTGTCCTGTTAAACTATTAGCCCATCGTAAATACTCTAATAATCGCATTCGGGTTTAATTCATACTATTAAAGGTCAATGAGTATAAATCTGAAGTAGTCCCAGTTTTTGAGCCGTCACTTGCTAGTTCTCGCGAACTAACCGTCCTTTGTTAATTTGGATGGCTAGGGGTTCATTGTCTTCATACAATACCCCAGTCTCCAGTTCGCAGGTTAAGGTCGAGTCTCCGAAGAGAAGTTTAAGAAGAGTAAGAAGACATTTGATTTTTAAGATTTAATTATTTAAAGTTGTTAGAAAATATTGTATAAAGATTTAAGTTTTTATTTTTACCAAGTCTTCTGCTGTAAGGTTTTAGTGCATTGAATATTGTAATTTGAATTATACGTTTAATAAAAAAATATTTATTGTATTTTAAGACTTCCACTATTTATATTTAATTTTATTATCATCTTGTTTATGGGAGCATGGTAGCATGTCCCTATAAGCCTAAGGTGGTTATGAAGACATTAAAATCCGAGTAATCACTGGCGCTGCAACATTCCCTCTTTTACAGAAGGGGGTGTTACAGAAGGTGGTATTAGAGCTAACGCTTTTCGTGCACGAGTTTTAGATTGCATTTTCTTAAAATCTTTTCTGTAGATTTTTAAATATAATAAAGTTAAATTGTCTAACTAAATAGTAACAAAACTCAAGGTAAAATCTTTCTTTTAAACTTGGTATTCGTTTTCGAAAGACAAACAAAATGTCCTTTTCCTTTCAAATAAATAATCTAAAAGTTATGGTAGTAGAAAGAATTTTGGTTGTACAACATTTCCGTAGGATCATGCGAATTGTAAATACAAGATATTGTTTCAACCTAAGTATTTTAGAAATACAATAATCAATATGATTTTCTCCATGAGAAATATTAAACATCAAAATATATACCGTTAAAAATTTTCTATACAACATAGAATTAGCTTGTTTAGGGTTTTCAAAATCTTAGATATCCTTTATTGATAAAATAAGAGTGAATATTTCCTCAGTAGCAATTTTATAAAGTGGGTTATTAATATTTCATAAAAATTTTCATATTCCTCCGTAACAGTTTTCAGGTGTTTTAAGTGAAAATTATAAATCATATTAAAATAAAGTATATCCAAGTGTGTCAAATAAGTATTGGTGTATTATCAAGAAAGTGGTTGAATAAATAGTTCAAGTATGAATATTTTCATTCAGATGTATTGTCGAGAAATTTAGTGTTTAAATCTTTAAATCTTATGTGAACCAAATTCTCAAGTATCCCAACAAGACTTTCAAGCACCTTAAATATGTTTAATGGCTCATCAACATTTTCTTCATAAAATTTCTTAAGTGAATATGTGTTTGATGTTTAAAAATGTGTTCGAATAAATATCCATAACCTTTATAATTTATAAATTGTCTAATAATATATGATAAAAGATAATGGTTAAAGTTACCATTTCTCAATATTATTAAATGGTTTTAAGTGTATTGAGAAGATATTTTAGCTATATTTTCTTGCTTCTTTAAATCGAGTTAAAAAGTTTGAATTTCAATTTTCAAAGGGTGTGTGAAATTGCGAATCTTGAAAATGAGAATATGTGATAAAAAAAAATTCATCCTAATCCACTCTAAGAATATTCAAATAAATGACTTTAGGATATTTTGTCGGTGTTCTACTAGATTCTTCTTCATTATTTTATTATAAAGTAAATATATCATAAATTGAATACTTAGCATATGTCCTTAAATGAATTTCAGTACTTGAGGAATTTACATGGAAAGTGTTTTGTAGGTGTTAATCAATGTGATTTTCATATCACTACTAGAATTGTTTTCAGATACAACGGATGATTAACATTGGTCAGAAAAACGCATGATTTTAAAAATATATATAACATCGGTTTGTAAATTTTTTATGTGGAAAACAAAATAAACATCGCCATATTTTGTTGACCGATGTGAAAAGTGTGTTTCTGGAAAAAAATTAAGGTGCGGAATTGAAATCCGAACCAAGTAAATTCCCGCTCACCTTGAATATGGGCGGGCGGATCCCAAATTTTCCAACACTTAGAATATTTCCTAGAAATTTGTACTTGTTTCTTAAATTCATAAAAACACAATCCCAAAATCCCCAACACTTAGAAAAAAAATTGAATTGTTTGCCCAAAAAAAAAAGCTTATAATTATACTTAGAAACATTAAAAGGAGATACATCACCACTTCCGAATCTTTCCTCCTCACATCCCATATCACACATCCCGACTCCTCCTGTTCACGTTCACAGCGAGACGTTCCTCCTCCACTCTTGCCTTCCATGTAGGCTCTGCGACCGTCAAACTCAAGATGGCTGCGGTGGCGCTCTTCATGGTCAGTTCGATATCTTCGGGCTAGCTTTCCTCATACCATTGAACCCGACCGGTGAAATTCCTCTTTCATTGTTTTCTCTCGGGCTGTCGAACTAGAGCACAGCTTCTCTTCGTGGTAGGGTGCTTCTCTGTCAAACAAGGAACTCGGCCTTCTCTTCATGGTAGGGCGCTTCTCCGCCTTCAATTTTGAATATTTTCGATTTAGGGTTTATGCGAATTGGTTAGATTCAGAGCCTTATGGCTGAAATTGATATTCATTTTTATTTAGGGTTTCTTTAGGTTCTAACTACTCTCTAATTTAGCTAATCAAACTAATTTGGGGCTTTACCAGGTGTTCTCTTGTAAAGGCTCGGATTTTCAAATCCTAATTTCAGGAAAAAGGAAATTAAAAATGAACTAAAACTGAATTTAAAACTCATTTACCGGATTCTGACCGAAATATAAAATTTGACGAACGATTTCCGTCATTTTACCTCAAAAATTCAAAATAATTATCGGATGGCGATGTTCTTTTTGATTAAAAATAATATTTAAAAAAACTAATTTCGGAATTTAAAATTCACGTATTCGAAATTTATTTTCGGGTGTTACTTTAACCCATTCAACACTCCACATTCACCCACTCTCTCACCTTACCCTGCAACTAAACCCATCCCCGACCTATTTCAACCCGTCACCTTCACGGCTTCACCTGCTCCCATCGCATTCATCACCGTCATCCACCATCACCTATCTCCTTCTTCCTTCTTCATTCTTCATTCTCTTCCTCCTCTCCTATTATGGAACCCGACAATCAGCCCCCCAAACTCACACCTTTCTTTCCCTGTTTATCTAAGACAAGCCGAGCTCTCTCCACTCCGTTCCTCCTTCCTCGTAGAGCTGCCTACAGAGCAACGCCCAGAGCGCTACCCCTGTTTGGCCAGGCAGGAGCCACAACACACCTCCGACGTCCACCGCCACACCGGAGCCAGCCAGGAGCCACCCAGCGTCGCCGCAGAGCCACCGTAGCTCCACCTCCACCGTTGGAGCGCGATTAGCTTCCGGTAAGCCGTTCTCCTCCGTTTTCGATCGGAACCATCCTCGAACTTCACCATCACACCCACCCATGTCCAACGCAGGTCCGACGACCCCTCGCGAGCCACCGACGACGCCCAATCCTCTGATCGAAGCTCCGACATCCACAAAATCACCTCGGTGAGCTCTTGTAGCTTCGTTCCCTTCCTCGTTTTGAATTCGTGCTTTATTCGATGCTTAGATTAGTCGGGAGTGAGTGAGAGCTGAGTGCGGGACGGTTGGGTTAGCTCGAGAGCTCCGGCGAGCTCGATAGAGGCGTGAGCGAGCAACGTTGAGCCGAGAGCGCGAGTCGAGAGTGCGGGCGAGCGAGGAGCAAGGTCGAGCGTGTGCGAGCGTAGATCAGCGCGCAGGCTAGGACGAGCGAGAGCCGAGGGGCTGGCCGCGAGCAAGGTCGAGCTTGGCGGAGCCGAGGCGCAGTGAGGAAGCCGGCGTCGAGCAACAGGCGGGAGCAACTTCATTCGAATGGAATTTGGAGGAAGGGGATGATTGTGGGTCCCTCCACATTTTATTTTATTAATTGTTAAACCGGGTTGGGATTATATAATGGGTTTGGTTTGGTTCGGTTCGGGTTATCCGTTTATTTATTTAACTAATTGAAGGAATTAAAAGTATTATATTTATACAATATTATTTGAGGTCTTAAGAGATAAAATATTATTTCGGGAGATTTATAAAGGATTGGTTTTATCGAATACAAACGGGTTGGAATTATTTCATAAAGGATTTAGAAATACTTTATAGGGGTGTTTTATTTAATGGTGTTTTAAAATATAACATAAAATCATTGGGATTTAGAAATAAATTATTAAGACTCGTCGATTTAAACAGAGAATTTGGAAAAGAATTTCAAGGTCGGAAAATGATTTAATAAATAATAGAAAAAGGGAATTTTGCTAACACTTTCAAGGGTCGGGATTCTAACGCGGATTTGACGCAGATTTGAATCTAAACATGGGAATAAGACTTATTCGATGATTAACTAGCATGATAATATGAGTGTTTGACTAACGACATGATATGTGTGACTAATAGCATGACTTGCGGTGATTTACTATATGAGATATATTAAATGTTAGATATTATGATGTTGATATATATCTGTATGCCAAGTGTGAGTATGAAACGGTAATATGTGAAATTGGCTAAGTATGATATGGAGGTTGTCATGAGCTGATAAGGATGATGTTATGATCGAATTGAGAAAGATGTGAATTTATGAGATATGATGAGACAATATGAGAATTGAAGATGAGATGATAATGTTAATAATGACAAGATGGTTGAGTTATCATATGTGTGTATCTTACATGTCTTATATGTGACTTGTGTGCTTTGTGTAAATTAGACTTAGACTTATTATGTTATTTATGGGATTACTAGGTGATCTCTGATATGTTGGATTGCTGATCATTGTTTGGACTCTGCGCTTCTCCTGGTAAGTTCTTTGAACTTACTCATGATGGGCGCTCTATGCACTGGGTGTTATATAGTAGGCTAGTGTCCATGCACCATACGACCTAGAATCACGCTTAGGAGCTAAAATGAAAATCATATGATTGCTATATGTCCTTGCAAGAGAACGGCTGTTATCTGTGAAGTAACTAGAGTCTTTGCTAGGGTCATAGGACGACCGAGTCCCATCGGGTCCTGTCCTGAGTCAATCGAGTCATGGAAGTTCCTTTACTTATATTATGAGCATCATTGCGAAAGCTGTCTGCGGGCTTTATTATTTCTTATGGGGCGGGTTGGGCATGCGTGCCGCCCGATTATTATGGAATGCATTCACGAGCTGGCCAGTTTCCGCCCTATCGGAAGGGGGTGGAGGTAGGAGAGGGACATGCCACCTGGCATTCGGTGTGGATCCATTTATCGCTTCCTGCATTATATTAAACTGTATATATATGTGATTTAATTTCCGCACTGCATTACACATTTCATCTTAGGGATAGGATGCTTATTATATGCCTCTTAGAGTGTGGTTAGACACGCGCATGAGTGACCTGATGATTGACCCAGATCCCCCTCTTTTTTTTTAGATTCAGGTACCCGTTTCACTCCTTGATTTCGTGCTGTTATGACGGGGTCCATTCATATGGCGGAGAGTGAGTGTAGAACTATGACTTCACCAGATTTACACTATTGTTTTTAGCACTTATGTCATTTGCATGATAAAATGTTTTTCGCGTTGTAGACTTAGGACAGGTATAGGGGTTTACCCCGGGGTCTCCAACGGACTTTCAGGATTTGGGTGCGAAATCCCTCTTTAAACTACAAATCTTCGGTTTCAAACCTTCAACCTGTACTCGGAGCGCAAGATCCTAACGAGGGGTTTTATCCCTCGAAACGTAACTCGGGAATCATAATCCTGGGCCGTTACAAAGGTGGTATCAGAGCTGAGGTTTTGCAATCCGAGTACAATAGGTTGAAGATGGTTTTGAAAATCGCCCAATGTTTTCAAATGGTTTTGAAAAATGTTTTATAAGGGAAAAATGAATTTAATTGGAATTAAACCTAAAATGTATAAAAGGGAAACAATCTCGTGGGTAGAGACCAAAGCGATAGACATCCCTTATGGATGTAGAACTCGGGATACGGTAGGCAAAATACTAGCTTTTATTTACAGATGAGCCTAGAAGACTCCAAGGAGCACCACGAAAGTTGGAGTGTCGAGTTAGGAGGCCGTGAGGTATTTGCCCCTCCGGCCAGCCGTCCCTGGAAGGACGGCATAGATCGTCTCTTTGATCGTATGCATTATATTCAATTGAGCCCGAGGGCAATCCTCCTTGAAGAGGATCATATTAATTTCGTTGATTGCTTCCGTGTTGAGTCCTATTGTGCTTAGGATAGCGAACTAATCAGTATGCCGTAACTTGATCATGTATTGAATGTGTCAACGGAATAGCGGGAGGAAACCTTGACCTTGTGTAATCGGAATACCTGTCTTGTCAGAATAGCCCTTCCATAACTCAACCCCCCTTGATGATTCCGATTCCGTCATCCGTCACACCAAAGCATCTAGGCATGTTACCAAGGGTCGAGAAGCTTCTGCTCTCCCTGTTTCGAGTCCTGTTGGTTCCCTACTATATATGCTTCTATCGAGTCTCGTACATAAGGTTGGTGTCTTCCACGGGAAATTTGGGTCGGTCAACTGAATACCTTCAGAAATCGTGTCGGGTGTGAGGGTTACCTGGTACGTTAGTGGGGGAGATGATTGAAGTAGTTTCTAGTTAGAGCGAGTTACCTCATGGAGTCATCCCTTTCGATCATTGTAATGGTCGACCATGTCTTCTTTCCGCAAGAGTCTAAACATGAATTCTACCATCTTCTCTCGGAAACAGTGTGAATGTCCTTGTGTCATACCGAGCGAGTCATACTAGCGTCCCACGGGGAAACGGGGTGATGAGTCGGTGATTGCCCTTGGAGAATTCTGTCGGTTATAGTAGTAGCCATTCTTGTGATTCTATGACCTAGTACATTGATGTATTTCAGCATGACTTGCATGATATCTTGCATTATTGATTTTATGAGGAAATATATGTGCGATATGTGTAGAACTCCATGATTATCGTCTTCCCATGAATTAGGTCCATGATAGTGTGGTCAACCCTCGTTGTATGTTACTACGAGAAATGAATGTCTTAGCATGCTAAATTGATCTAATTGGACCTCACTAACTGTGTACCTGCTTGATGAGTGTTGCTAGTATCATGTAGGACATACACCTCCCCATTATAGGCCCTCGTATGATTATATGTCATCATTGTCTTACTATGCGAATATGGATGTATACGATGTGATGGTTGCTACACCTATATGACATCCCTATATCCCTTAGCATGACTAGTAGGGTGTAACTTAACATGCTTGCATTGACACCATGTTGTCCTGACCTGCGTATGTGCGTACCTGAGTGAGTAATACATTGTACATGTGATATCTTGTGATGTTTGCTAGATCTCACACAACTTATCCAGCATGTGTCCCATGTCAATTCGTGCATGTATGCCCTTAGTATGTCGGGCATGATTAAGGAATGAGATGATATATTGCTAGCTTGTACTGTGCACATGTAGAGTTGATTATATGAACATGTTATGAATGCATGGGTAACTATTCCTCGAGATAGGTGCATGTCAGTGTGGAATGATGTGACGATATTGTGATTATTATGTGTTTGTGTGCAACAATTATAACCTCATGGGATACCCTAAGGACATCGTTTTAATCCTCGGGTGGGGATTCTATCTTGGTCTCGTCGACCCTAGTCCTGGTCCGTGTCTGAATCCTTAAGGAAGTCGTGTTGTCTGCCTTTGTCTCTCCCCTATCTCTATAACTCTTAATCCTTGTGATCCTTTGATGAGCGCCGGCATGAAAGAAAGAACTGACAACAAGGTGGCACCGGAACGACACAGTGGAAGCGTGGTGGGTCCATGACCCAAAGACTTCTTGGACGGCGTCACCGATGGCAAGAAAGACGAATGTGCTCCAAAGACGGTGGTTGTGAACAGTACCCTCCCAGCTGACACGAGAAAGAGCATTCTTAATTCAAATCGTGGATTCTTCTATACTAATCGAAATTGATGTTGTGTGATAGGCCAAGAACTGACATAATTGAATGTGTGATGACGAATGTGTTGAACTAGTAGCAATGATTGCCTGACTAACTTGTTTCTATGATGATGTGCCTTGGTGCTTGGTATACTGACTTGTTGATGAGTAGGTTATGGGTTATATGTGTGGTGGTGCTTTTTCTTGGGCATGAGTCGAGAGATTCTTCGGTAAGCTAGGTCGGAAAGTGGCAGGTGGATTGAGGTCTTCATATTGGGTCTTTGGTTGTGTGAGATAGGGTGCGGGAATGATGCGTTAGTTTGAGTAGCGCCGAGTGAGTTGGGATGTGTTGAAGATAGTGGTCCATGAGTATAGATGAGCTTCGAGGTAGGTCTTAGGTGAGGAGTGAGGCTAGTATGTTGAGATTTTGAGGGAGATGTCCTAGCTAGAAGTGTCGATAGGTAGTGGGTGCGCGATGTGAGCGTTTAGGCTAAGAGGGTAATGGTTGAAGTCTAGACTAATTCCATGAGGGTGACCTTAAGAGTGGATGTTAGTATAGGTAGTTAGGATAGTTCTACAGGTGGATGGGCGAGCTAGGAGTTGATCGGGGGATTCTTGAGGGGAGGTGTTGTGAGACAGATTGCTGCACTAAGGAGGGTGTCTAGATAGTCTAGGAGCGGATCGTGGGCGGTGTCGAGGATGATCGATTAAGGAACGTCTGAGGAGTCGTAGAAAAATGGGACTAGGTGATGTGTGTGGGAGCGATATCGGTAAGGAGTGAGGTTGAGGAATTGCCAAGGAAGAGTAGTTTGAGGTTGCTTGGGAAATTATCGATCGAGGATATTAGGTTGTTCACATCAGGGTTGTTCGTATGATGAGTATTTGGGGTTGTTTAGATAGGATTGGTAATGCTTGAGGAAATTATGAGTGAAAGATTTCTAGATCGTTGTTGGAGGATTTTGGCATAGGGAATGAATCGGTATTTATGAGTGGAGGTTATTGTGACTATTGATGTATTTGAGGATGTGAAATGAATCTTCTAGGAAAGGCTGGTAGTTAGGCAAGGATGTAGTTGAGATTCCTAGTAAGACTGTGGGCTTAAGGTTGAGATAGGGAGATTATGAGTATGGATTTGGGAATTAGGCAAAGCAGAAGGTATTAAGGATGCTAGAGGAGAAGAGATTTTAGAAGGTTGGTGAAGGAGTGGTAACTTGAGTGGTTCAGGTTTCGTGAGTTCTGGAATGGGATGAGTAGGTAAAATCATTGGTTGGTCTTTGAGGATAGGCGTTGGAGATGGGGGTCTTGGTAATTCGTGGTTGGGAGTAACACGAGATGGATTTTTGCATTAGAGTTGGTCGAGAGTGACAGGTGTAAGATGATTAGTATGAGTTGGATTCTTAGAGGTGGATGGTTGGTGAGAGTGTTCAGTGGTGCGTGGAATATGACCAGATTAGCAAGGTGATTCGAGATATCTCTTTGGGGGGATGATGTTCAGGCGGGGTCTTGAGAGCCTAGAAAGAGTAAGCGAGATTGTTAAGAGGTGTCTAGATCAACCGTGAGAGCGGTTTAGTTGAGGATATGAAATTTCTCTTAGAGGGTAAAGATGGGACTAATAGAGGACCCCTAGGGCAATGACGTATTATATATGGAGTCTTGGTAGTAGATCGAGTTGTTCAGCTTGTCGGAATGAGGGAATGTTGTGATTTAGGAACCTCGAGAGATAGTTTAAATGGTCGAATGGAAGGTATGACCTTAGATCGGGATGTCGAAGTGGTTTGAGTTGGTAGAACTCGGTGAATTTAATCTTAATTAATGCAACAGCTGATGGGTAGTGGCCGTGTTTTGTCATGATTGGTAGTTATAGGCAGGTTCTCTGGATGATGTGATCTAGCGTATGCTTTACTTGAGGCTGAATGTGGTGCGAATTTTATGCTATAGACAATGTTGATTCTATGATGTATTGTCA
The DNA here is from genome assembly GCA_037127255.1 of Persicaria tinctoria. Lineage (NCBI taxonomy): Eukaryota > Viridiplantae > Streptophyta > Magnoliopsida > Caryophyllales > Polygonaceae > Persicaria > Persicaria tinctoria. Next base: position 81,748,363 of record JBANSL010000006.1, read on the forward strand.
TTGACAATAGTGAACTGTTAGTACTAACATAGCTGAACTCGATGGAATGCTAGTGTACGGAAGTACTTATTTTCCTCTAATGTGATGACACTTGGCAGTAGCATGAGTATGATGTGCTTATGTGTTTGATATGACGTGCTTATCTGATTGATATGGTGTGTAACTTCTGTGAGATGATACGATAAATCCTTCCATGAACGATACGATGCTAGATATGTTATGGTATGTAACTATTCGTGACATGAGTATGACTGGTTATGAATGTGTGATACGATGGCTATGTTGGATAATTCCTATGATATATGATGCCTTGAATACGAATTGCTAGGATTATAGAACCGAATTGATAAGATTTGATTCCGACTTGAACCTAGGAAGGAAATATGGGATTAGCCCTTAGAGGTGGATGATTCCACCTCTTGAGATTTGATAATTGCTTGATTAACGTCGGATTAGGGAATTTTGAATTGTGTAAAGAAAAAAAATAAATAAATTTGAGACCAAATTTTCAAACTAAGAACTCTCTTGAAATTTTCAAACCGAGCTTGCATTATGACGCCCCACGAAGTGGATACATGCATTTTATAGGGGCCCTTATAGACTACTTGCTAAGACCTAGTGGAGATGTTGTAATGTTTTTTGAGTTATGATATAGCCGAGAAGTCGGGGTAAGGATGTGGTAGGGGCCCATATTACATTCTTGCTACGATCAATTGGAGATATTATGGTTATGACAACGGTACTATGAGGATCTTATAGGGGCACTTATGAGGTGCTTACGGGATTAATGGCATGATCCTTGAACTCACCAATTCTAAACTTCATCCCCTGTTTTAAGATGATTTTAGTCTCGGGGACGAGACTTGTTTTTAGAGGTGGATGATGTAAAGACTCGGATTTTCAAATCCTAATTTTAGGAAAAAGGAAATTAAAAATGAACTAAAACTGAATTTAAAACTCATTTAGCGGATTCCGACCGAAATATAAAATTTGACGAACGATTTCTGTCATTTTACCTCGAAAATTCAAAATAATTACCGGATGGCGATGTTCTTTTTGATTAAAAATAATATGTAAAAAAACTAATTTCGGAATTTAAAATTCACGTATTTGAAATTTATTTTCGGGTGTTACTTTAACCCATTCAACACTCCACATTCACCCACTCTCTCACCTTACCCTGCAACTAAACCCATCCCCGACCTATTTCAACCCGTCACCTTCACGGCTTCACCTGCTCCCATCGCATTCATCACCGTCATCCACCATCACCTATCTCCTTCTTCCTTCTTCATTCTTCATTCTCTTCCTCCTCTCCTATTATGGAACCCGACAATCAGCCCCCCAAACTCACACCTTTCTTTCCCTGTTTTTCTAAGACAAGCCGAGCTCTCTCCACTCCGTTCCTCCTTCCTCGTAGAGCTGCCTACAGAGCAAAGCCCAGAGCGCTACCCCTGTTTGGCCAGGCAGGAGCCACAACACACCTCCGACGTCCACCGCCACACCGAAGCCAGCCAGGAGCCACCCAGCGTCGCCACAGAGCCACCGTAGCTCCACCTCCTCCGTTGGAGCGCAATTAGCTTCCGGTAAGCCGTTCTCCTCCGTTTTCGATCGGAACCATCCTCGAACTTCACCATCACACCCACCCATGCCCAACGCAGGTCCGACGACCCCTCGCGAGCCACCGACGACGCCCAATCCTCTGATCGAAGCTCCGACATCCACGAAATCACCTCGGTGAGCTCTTGTAGCTTCGTTCCCTTCCTCGTTTTGAATTCGTGCTTTATTCGATGCTTAGATTAGTCGGGAGTGAGTGAGAGCTGAGTGCGGGACGGTTGGGTTAGCTCGAGAGCTCCGACGAGCTCGATAGAGGCGTGAGCGAGCAACGTTGAGCCGAGAGCGCGAGGCGAGAGTGCGGGCGAGCGAGGAGCAAGGTCGAGCGTGTGCGAGCGTAGATGAGCGAGCAGGCTAGGACGAGCGAGAGTCGAGGGGCTGGCCGCGAGCAAGGTCGACCTTGGCGGAGCCGAGGCGCAGTGAGGAAGCCGGCGTCGAGCAACAGGCGGGAGCAACTTCATTCGAATGGAATTTGGAGGAAGGGGATGATTGTGGGTCCCTCCACATTTTATTTTATTAATTGTTAAGCCGGGTTGGGATTATATAATGGATTTGGTTTGGTTCGGTTCGGGTTATCCGTTTATTTATTTAACTAATTAAAGGAATTAAAAGTATTATATTTATACAATATTATTTGAGGTCTTAAGAGATAAAATATTATTTCGGGAGATTTATAAAGGATTGGTTTTATCGAATACAAACAGGTTGGAATTATTTCATAAAGGATTTAGAAATACTTTATAGGGGTGTTTTATTTAATGGTGTTTTAAAATATAACATAAAATCATTGGGATTTAGAAATAAATTATTAAGACTCGTCGATTTAAAAAGAGAATTTGGAAAAGAATTTCAAGGTCGGAAAATGATTTAATAAATAATAGAAAAAGGGAATTTTGCTAACACTTTCAAGGGTCGGGATTCTAACGCGGATTTGACGCAGATTTGAATCTAAACTTGAGAATAAGACTTATTTGATGATTAACTAGCATGATAATATGAGTGTTTGACTAACGACATGATATGTGTGACTAATAGCATGACTTGCGGTGATTTACTATATGAGATATATTAAATGTTAGATATTATGATGTTGATATATATCTGTATGCCAAGTGTGAGTATGAAACGGTAATATGTGAAATTGGCTAAGTATGATATGGAGGTTGTCATGAGCTGATAAGGATGATGTTATGATCGAATTGAGAAAGATGTGAATTTATGAGATATGATGAGACAATATGAGAATTGAAGATGAGATGATAATGTTAATAATGACAAGATGGTTGAGTTATCATATGTGTGTATCTTACATGTCTTATATGTGACTTGTGTGCTTTGTGTAAATTAGACTTAGACTTATTATGTTATTTATGGGATTACTAGGTGATCTCTGATATGTTGGATTGCTGATCATTGTTTGGACTCTGCGCTTCTCCAGGTAAGTTCTTTGAACTTACTCATGATGGGCGCTCTATGCACTGGGTGTTATATAGTAGGCTAGTGTCCATGCACCATACGACCTAGAATCACGCTTAGGAGCTAAAATGAAAATCATATGATTGCTATATGTCCTTGCAAGAGAACGGCCGTTATCTGTGAAGTAATTAGAGTCTTTGCTAGGGTCATAGGACGACCCAGTCCCATCGGGTCCTGTCTTGAGTCAATCGAGTCATGGAAGTTCCTTTACTTATATTATGAGCATGATTGCGAAAGCTGCCTGCGAGCGGGTTGGGCATGCGTGCCGCCCGATTATTATGGAATGCATTCACGAGCTGGCCAGTTTCCGCCCTATCGGAAGGGGGTGGAGGTAGGAGAGGGACATGCCACCTGGCATTCGGTGTGGATTCATTTATCGCTTCCTGCATTATATTAAACTGTATATATATGTGATTTAATTTCCGCACTGCATTACACATTTCATCTTAGGGATAGGATGCTTATTATATGCCTCTTAGAGTGTGGTTAGACACGCGCATGAGTGACCTGATGATTGACCCAGATCCCCCTCTTTTTTTTTTTAGATTCAGGTACCCGTTTCACTCCTTGATTTCGTGCTGTTATGACGGGGTCCATTCATATGGCGGAGAGTGAGTGTTGAACTATGACTTCACCAGATTTACACTATTGTTTTTAGCACTTATGTCATTTGCATGATAAAATGTTTTTCGCGTTGTAGACTTAGGACAGGTATAGGGGTTTACCCCGGGGTCTCCAACTGACTTTCAGGATTTGGGTGCGAAATCCCGCTTTAAACTACAAATCTTCGGTTTCAAACCTTCAACCTGTACTCGGAGCGCAAGATCCTAACGAGGGGTTTTATCCCTCGAAACGTAACTCGGGAATCATAATCCTGGGCCGTTACATCTCTACTTCTCTGATTTTGGGGCTTTCATACTGAAGAGAAGGTTCTCCATTTCTAGGTCTGAAATTCCTCTTTTTAATTTTTAATGTTTGTGATTTAGGGTTTGTTCCTTCCTAAAGTAAGTGAGTTATTTGGATTTGTGGTTTGCTTGATTACTGATTTTTACCTAGTTTTATTTTTCCCTACTATACAAGGTGGATTCAAACCTTGTCTTAGCTTTAAAATCCATACCGCATCCTTTAATTTCAAATTCCGAACCTTTTTGACCAAGAACCTATCATCTGGCCAGTTTGGCCTATTCAATTTGGGAGCAACGGAATATTTTAGGATATTTCTATATACAATTTGTGATAGACGAAAACCTTAAAAATAAGGGCATGCAATCACCTGACCAAGATAATGGGATGTCAAAATACAAGATGGAGTACATGTGAACACGTTCCATAGTAGAGAGGCACCAATTATTTTTATTTTGAAAAACATAATGAAAATAAGCAAACCATGTGCATTAGAATGAAAATTTCAAATCATAAGAACATTGTTAAGTATTCCTTATACTGCTATTTGTATGGTTTTGTGATCTTCTTGATATATGTTTTAGGAGGCTTCGCATGCTAAAAGACTTATTTTGTTTCAACATGCAATTTTCTTTTACGAACTTGCTTTTCACTTCAATTCACAATGTGCTGAACTTGCTTTTACGAACTTTCTAAAATACTTATTTTGATTATCCAAACAATATTTACGAACTTGTTAGTTTTATGTGTTGTACTTCTTATGCATTGAAGTTGTTTTTGCTTTAAAGCAAAAAAATGTTTAAAAGGATCATCTAATTGAAACGACTGTGTTTCTCCAAATCAAAGTGATAGGCTGGTAGGCCAGTTACCAAGATTCTTCTGATGGCTATATACTTTAGACAAAACATTGTTTGGATAATCCTTTCTCTCTCTGATCTGATCAAATAGAACTCTCATGTTAAACAAAAGCAGTTCTCTGTTGTACAAAGTAGTCCTTCCATGTATTTTCTTTTACTATAGGGTACTATATCTCCGACCTTCTAATATTCTCAATTTGATCTGCTGACAAACCCAAGCAAGAGGTTTCCATCTTTGACACCAAGTGATCAAAATCTTGATGGAATTAAGAGAAACGAACAAAATACTCATCCCATAAACCACCCTTTAATGTCACTGAATAGAAAAAATACGAATGAGTACATACTTGGTTGCCGAGCTTATAAACCAATTTGTCCGGCGTAAATTGATTTTGATTCATCATGCCTAAGTTGCTTGATAGTTCACTCTTCTGACTATGATTGATCTTTTCAAAGGGAAAATTAGAAATCTATTCACATATGAAGCATTAGAAAATGTGAGATGTCTTGAAATGTGAGATGCCTAAGCTGCTTGATTTAGAAAATATGAGATGTCTTGAGATTGATCTTTTCAAAGGAAAAATTTGAAAATAAAGCATTTTAATGATAAGCTTCAAGATAGAAAAGGCCAAAAGGGTATTTAAAAAGATGGATATTTCTTTTAGGTGAGTTTTAAGGAAAAAAATTCTTAGTGGGCGAAAAGCTATGTCTACATCTGATATATTAAATTATTTGTTACTACTCATTTGTTGTTTCCCTTTCTCTACTTTCACTGTGTGATAAAAATGTATCCTTGTATGCTACGTCATTATGTTAATTCATTTCTCATACGGCATTTTGGACTTCTCTTGTTATTGTTTTATGCTGGAAATGTCTTGGAAATGAAAGGGGGCAATATTGCCCCCTTTCATCGATTGAGCATTATGTTTGCTATCAGAATCCCTTATATTACTCTTTTCCTAGTTGCACTTTTAGCACCACTCTCACATTTGCCTATCATACTTGGTACATTATATTGCACTTCAATGATATGCTTCATACTTAGTTCCTGCTATTCAATCTCTTTTTCATCGTCTGTTATATTTACTTATTGCACATACTCCTTAATTTTTTTTCTTTATTTCTCCATCTTGCTACTTGTTATAACTCAGCTTATTGATTTCTCTTCAAATTTGTGACATTTCTTTTGTTTTTTATGATTATTTTTTAGATTGTCCTGTATTCCTTAGCCAACTCTATCTCCCCAACACCTTTGTTTGTTCAACATTACAACTGGAACCGCCTACCAAAAACTAACTTCTTGACTTCCACGCTTGCTCTTCATTTGAATAAGCTCAGGTGAAGAATTCATAATATCTATTTGGTTCAGTTGTTGAGAAACTGTGTTTCAGAGTTTAGAGCATGTGATGTTTGGTTTTGTAATTGTCATAATTGATGTCTGATCTTCAAAGGTGAGCTGGTGGTGATTTTAAATGACTGAAATTTTGAAACAGTTGACTCTTTTATCTATTTCATTTTTAGGTGTCTATCTCAGGAAAGTTTCATGTTGATTTGTGCTTATGTCTAGGTCGAGTTTCTGAAGCTGGTTGGGTCTGGTGATATCTCGGGTGCTTTGAAGATTGCTTGCCCTTACTTAGGATCTTTAGCATCAAATGATCAGACATCAATCAAGCCCTTGAAGGAGATAATCTTGACATTTCTTAGACCCGCAAAAGATCCAGCCATTAAAAACATGCCTTTGCAAGCTTTAGCTAGATCAATCCATGTATGACTAAATAGGCATTGATTAATTAAAGTATTTCTAGCTATCATATAGAGGGTGTTAGAGCTTAGCTAGTTGTCCAGTTTTACTTGCATAAATAATGGACCTTCATAGTCGTGTGGATGATCTGAGTGATGCTCAGTTGCCTAGAATTTTGAATCCAATCGATAACACAACATGGATAGCTTTAGCATCAAATCTTTGCTTGTGTGGAAAGTTTGCGTGTTGGCCCCGTGCAATTGGCCTGCAACATTTGTTATCTATGAAAGTCGCCTAGACCTTACGCTTTTAGTTAGCTTTGCAACCATGTTTACTTTGCAACATTTGTTTTCTTGTTATCTGCATTCAAGATGACCGTGGAATTTCAATATTGTACAGATTGCAATTGGCCGAAGGCTTGATGTTGAAGAACCTCAGGTAATGAAAATAATGCAAGTCACGCTGCACACATATATAATGAGTGGTTCAAACTTCAAATGCTCAAGGATCAGTTTGAATCTTTATTGAAAAATGATTCTTTGCAGGATGATGGTGGCCCAATTCTTCTTGATCTTGTTTCCAGATCAAATTTAGTGGCTTTTGGCTACATGTCTACCCAAATTACAATGTCACCAGGCAGCAAGATGGAAGAAGATGGTAGTGGCCTTTTGAAGAATTGTCTATAGATATATGCGATGAATCTGCCACAATATTTATAGATTAATACGGCTATTCGATGATTTATGTATTTAAGTGGATGATATGAACAGTTACTAATAGAGAGAACATTATTGAATGTTTTGACCTATTTTGATTATTTGAAAAGTAGCCTATTAATGTATACAATCAGGAAATGAGACATCATTTAATAGAATAAAAAGCGGTTTTAAAATGTATCAAAACACAACAAAACGACTAATAAAACTGATGTCTTTTGCGAAATTATACATTGTTATTCACAAAGAAAATGATGTCCTAATCCTATTAGACATCATTTCTTTCAAATATGCTGATTTAAATATATACATATAACATTGTCTTTCTAAATATTGAATGTTGTATACTATTTTTTAAACGAAATAACAAGACAAAATACAAAGAAAAAGTTAATAAACATGAAATGAATCGCCTATAAGTTATGTAAATAACATATTACAACATTGTTTTTGGAAAAAAAAAATATCGATGTTAATGTGAATCTTTTCATTCCTCTACGTATCTTTATATAGCTAGAAATGCAAAATAATAATGTTTTAACATTAGGTGAATTTAAGTCGATATTACAAAGATAAACAATGTCATAAATCATTATAGACATCGGTTATAAACCGATGTAGTAAAGTTTTGATTTTTAACACCACCCACTAACACGTTGAATTTTTTTTTATTAACATCGGTTTATACCCGATGTCTATGAACAAAATTCTAGTAGTGACAAGAACGAAACTTCTTTAGCTCTGAACATTCTCAAGAACACTAGATCATGATTGATCAAGAATATCCTGAATGTTAATGTGGCAAGACTTGTATTACAACTATCATAGGACGATGAAATGGCTAAACTACCAGAGGCTATGCTGCGGTTTCATCAATCAAAACTCATCCTAAGTTGTCTTAACAACTGTCTCACAATTATGATTAAGGATCCCCGAGCTAAGAAAACTCATTTTCCTTATCAGATTGCTCTCATTAATATTAGAAGTTCACATTTCCAAGATGATTTAAGAAAGTGCTCATGTACCTAGCATCACGCCTAGTACACACATTCTTCATGGTACCTTTTATCCAAATGGATTTGATTCAACTAAACAGATAAAGCTAAAATATATGTAAGAACCAGCTTCTCAAGCTTATTCCATATCTTAAGGTTCACCAAGTGACCCTCCATCATATGTACATCTCCTAGAGATCCTCTTATACCTTTAGCCTTTAACATGACACTTCGTGTGCCATTTCCAGGAAGTAACTGACTAAGGATTTTCCAACAAATGAACTACTCCACAAATCAGCACAATACGCACTTAGGAGAAACCAATGCTTGGTGCTCGGATTTGACCATTTTGTGTAACTTCAGTCAACAGAAGAATTTAAGACAGAAAACTTTTTGAATTTCATATGATTCCTTCATCACCCAATGTGAGAGAAAACATGCATATATGTTAACAAACAAGCTCACCTTGTATATTAAGGTCCATTTATACACCCTTAGATCCATATTGATCTTAGGAGATCATGAAATTGAAACAGCACAATAAAATTTGTGCTTCAAGCTTCTAAATTTTGTAAAACGCAATCTACAAAAAAAATGTAGTGATCTGTTACAAGTAACAGATTACCATCAAAGCCTCAAGAGAAGTGCTTAACAAAATAAGCATCTAATCTCTTTGGATAATCCCACAATGATCATCCTGGACATACCCCAAGGTGTGTCACGTCATTTTCAGATAAGAAAACATCCTCTTCCTACAACTCTGTCTTTTCTCATGATCCGTTTAACCTATTCTCCCACTCGCTAGTAGAATACCTATTAGAGTATGCATTTCATCTACCCTTTTTCACTTTGCAAAGTGGTTAAACTATGCTTCCATAGTGACACTTCTCATGAATTACAACAAATCTATGAGGATTAGAAAATGTCAAGATCTGAACTTGACATCGTCGTATACGATTGACTTCAGCTAAACTTCGAAGTTCGGCACTAATCCTTGGGTATATCATCTGATCTAGTTGCCTAGTGATCAACTTGAACCAAGTAGATCGCAACTTCATCATTTGAACCTAACAACGACTTGCTTATTCTCAATGATCAGATTATGCAAAAGTTCCAAATCATATTTGCAACCATTATCACAAAAGTGACAAATTTAACCTCTTGTTAATGAAAAAAAATCAGCAAACTTATTATCATAACATTGGAACCGAAATCGAATAAGATCTCAAGGTATGTTCCATTACTAGCATCATGACATCACATGGTCTTTGTAAGGAAACTTCAGAAGCCCCTGATATTTTCAGGAAAGCTAAACCTTTATTACTACGATACAAATCGATGTAATCTCAGTTCTGCTAACTTCTGATTCAGATCAGTGAAATGAGTATATTACTCGTCTATCCCCTTTGACCAAAAACATGTTACCGTTCATGCACGAAGCACAAACCAACACATATCATCGTTTACCATGACCTTCAAAACAAAAACATATTGATAGCATGCAATCAACTCCGTTAGAACACAGATTCATGACGACATAATCGTCCGTCTGACGATTTCCAAACAACGTATGTTTAAAGTTATCTTTTGAACTGTGCGAGTCAGTCTAAAGATTTGCTCCCACTAGGACCAACGTCCCTAAGTGAAACAAAGTACACTAAATAACAATTTTCTTTAGCATGAAAATGCCTTAGAAACATGCAATTCAGTTTTACAACTCTTTTTAATCTGAGAAAATCGAAAGTGAGCTTTATAAATTACAAAATAATTTTTAAAGCCTAGGACTCAAGAGTTGAACTCTCATCAAGTCCACCTACTCATTTTCTAATTTTCAAGGGAACTACATTACTGTTGACGTACCCGAAGTACTCAACATCAGCTCACTTATTTGTATGTCCAACATATGGATATACACTTGAACAAATCCAGTCTAATCGAGCAGAGTCAAGTAACATGTCTTTATTAGGACTACCAACTTTCAGGATCCTAGATATATAGGTCCTTACCCTTTAAGGGTATATTCAGAATTTTTGGAACTACGTTTAAAAACGCTATTCAAAATTACGGAACATATTTCATCTATTTAACAAATGAATTACTTGCTCGATTATCTTGTAATCACACTCAAACAAATCAAGTGTCTTTTCATAATTTTAAGTACATCACCACGTTAGTAGTAAAAACAAGAAATTATTCGTAAGGTTCAGAGATGCATCCTGAATGCCTATCTCGTATACAATCTTTACATACAAGATTTATTTCTCAGATTTTAATCAACTTACATAAAGTCAATTTTCCATTTTAAGTTAATAAGTTATACGCAATAACTATCTGTTAAGTCAAAATAATTTTAAACAACTCACGATTGAATTATTTGAACCCGCTTAATATTCAAGTTAAACGATATTCAACCAAAGTTAAACATCCTTGAAAAACAAATTCTTAGAAAAAAAGAATGTTAGAGAGCTCGGTCCATATGTGAACGTGTCAAACATAACTTAGGACTCATCATCGCTCATTATTAGATAAAAGGGCCACATAGATCGATATATCATATAATTTTCAAGTTTGTTCGCTTCAATCAAAATTCAATCAGACACATAGTCCGATCAAAATTTTGAAAGCAAACATAATCGAAAAGTTGTTTCAACATACCCAATTCACATAACTTAGTCACAGCTCGGTCATATAAAACCGATGATTTGCGTTCAAAACGAATGTGGACATACTAGTCACATTCAACTTATAACAGCGAAAGTCCAACAAACATATATGCTCATCCATTTTTACAAAAATTAGGCCCAAAAAAATTAGGCTCAATCTTCACATAAGGAGCCAAGCCCAGGCGTGACCCGAAGCCCGTCCTAGCCCGTGACTGTAGGTCACTACAGCCCGTCTCGGCCCGAAGGCAAGCCCAAAGAGACCCGACTGAGCCAGGCCACCTTGGCAGCGAGCTCGGCCTCCTACGTCAGTCTCCCACTGCCCAGGAGAGATCTCCGCCGGCGAGATACAGGCTGCGGCACCGGCGCCTCCTGGTGCTCATGTGGAGGAACACGGTGGCGTGTACAACGCCACCTAGCCCTGGTCACCAGCAAAAGACACAGCAGCCCAACCCTCCGTTCATCTGCACCTCCCACTGCGAGCAGGCCACACCGTCGATGACTCTAGGTGGTGATGCCGCTGCCTCCAAGTGCCCCGTCGAGGAGCACGGTGACAGTGGCACCTCCAAGGCTTTGACTCCGGCGAGAGAAGCCATTTGAAGAACAGGGCCGAGAACCACCGGTAAAGCCCCAAATCTGAAACCCCGTCTCATAATTCAATCAACACGACCAAATAGGCACGGGCTTTGTCAATTCTAGGCTATAGTTCTCAGATCATCCGTCATCCATGCCCAATTCGAGCCACGAATGCTGCAATTGCTCATATCCGGTTCGGACGTTCGCGAAGAACCCAATGCCTTGAACACGAATTGAAAATCAGATCCATCAAAATCAATCCCAACGGATGCAATCGACACATCACAGATCTGGAACTCTTCAACGTAAGAACGAATCGAACCCCAATTTGTCCATCCTGATCGCAAAAATTGCTAAAAACAGTTGAATCATAAACTCGAATTCAAAAGGATGAAGATCCCAAAATTCATGCCATAGATTCAAATACCAATGTCAGAGAAGAAGAAAACCCCTCTCCTCGCATCCTCGCCGCCGCCAACTCTAGCCGGTGGCGCCGTAGCCTCTGGTTTCTCGAGCAAGGAGAATTGTGGATCGATTGACGCCGCCAAGCCCTAAGTCTGGCGAGAAGATATCTAGGAGCACGACGCCCCAAATTTCAAACACTGTTTTTTTACTACAAGAAGCACACGTTAGATCGAAAACAATAATCGAATCAACACGAGTATGCCTTAATAGAGAGCAATTCAGACATGGTGGAAAGAACAGAACAATAGAGAGCAAGGTGAGCGTGAGGTTGAAGAATCCGCTCTAAAAACTGGGCAGTGGCTTTGGTTTGGTAAAGCTCCAAAAAAAATTAAAACCATATAATTTTCCATGGAAAAACATACAGTAGCATATCGTCAAGAACACGAACACGACAAATACACAAATTGGACTTCAATTTTGATCGATTCTAGTTCTACGAACATGAATCATGATGTTATGCAATCCGATTGAACAAATTCAAAGGCAACTTGAGCCTAAAGCTCTGATACCCATATTAGAATTTGAGGGATAAATGGATTACCTCGAATAGCGGAAGCGGAATAAAGATCGGCTTACCTTCGAATTTGATCACTAGGTAGATCTCCATAGCACTCAATCTCGTTGGAGATTCAGGAGCAAGTGGAGAACCTACGATTCACAACCTACACACCATTGGAGAGTATTGGAGAGGAAGGAGACTCTCTCCACGAAGGAGAGTTCTTTGTGGGGTTTATTTTCCTGAGAGGAACGTCTGACGAACAGACTCCTTAGGGTTAGAGATTTTTCAACAGAGAGGAGTCTCTCCTTTTTTTTCTCTTTATATATTAGATCAATTAATATATAATGAATATATATTATTTATCCTAATATTAGCTAATTCTTAACGAATAAGAATTACTTACCTAATTACGTCACTACTGGAATGAGAGGAAATACCCACGGTGATTTGCCAACGGTTAGAGTAGTAGGACAAATTTAGCAACGGATAGTACTGTTGGGCACGACTTAAAGCATTACCAACCACGATTGCCTTTGGTATTTGGTGGGTCCCAACATCCCAACGGAACCGTAGGTGCCAAATTTAAATAAATAAAAACTATGGTTCAGTGACGAACACTTATAGGAACGTTTTTTCGTGTGAGAGAACAAACTACGGTTCAGTGACATGTAACATATTTCATATTGACATCACCAGTGTTCACCATGTCAATGGCACAACATATAAGTTAAGACCAAAGTCTCCCATTTGCTAAAAACTCAAATCAGAGAGGTGGCTCGCATAACCATCAAGAGTCAAACATATTATGACAACGTTGTTCTTGAACAACGTCTCTCTGACTAGACATGATTTGATCTGAATATCATTTGATCTCCAACATCCTTTGAAAATCCTGGTATTGACAAAAATGGTCAGTCATAACCCATAGTCATGACATCCGCTCACCATATTTCACCACAACCAAATTTTGTGTTTTCAGGAGAATCCTTTTTCATAATCTCCTCGGAAGCTACTGGTGATGTAAGAACCTCAGCTTCCATGGTGGAAGGATAAACAAGACAGTTTCTTGCTACACATCAACGTCTCTTCTCCTTGGAGATAAGACTTGCGGACTGATGTTGATACATACATCAGTGTCTCCTCCGTTAGATCACTAAAATCCATATCTATGTTCCAACATGGACATAGACATCATCCACCATAACACAATACACAGTCTACAAGAGTGCTTTTGCAATCATTTACCGTGTTCAGTGGATAAGACACGAATCAATTTGTAAACAAACACATGTTCTCTTTTCTCATCTCAGCATACAATAGAATGCGAGATTGCACTCAGTTTCTCAAGTGTTCCTCACTTAATCCACTTCCTATATAAGTCCATTTACACACGTCCATATATGAGAATGACATGCCTAACATTATACGAAATAACCTCATAGACCACTACCCAATTTCTATGTAACAGATTCACCTGACAATTGTATCAAAATTGTCATGCTAGAATCACAACATAGTTGGTTATCAGTGTGTCATCTACAACATCATAAAGTTAAACTTTCCAATATGACATACTCACAATGATTCATATTTTGAACACAAAGTACAAAACATCTTATCATTGTCATCTAGATGCATGTTTCAATGCTTACATAGGTATGAGTACAAGACTAGTGTCCTTCTCAAAACCTTAGCAAAAACCTATGTAGAAAACGAATTTCCAGAAGTTCTCCCACTTGGAAAAACTTTGCTATCTAGGTCAACTTGTAAACGGATACAAGCTTTTGTAGCCATTCATCGGTCTGATTGAACACAATCTAACCACGCAGAGAGAATGTTCCAACCTTACTCTCTTGATCTAGGGTATAACTCTCAATGGATCATTCCGCCTATAAAGCCTAAGAACCCAGTTATCTCATTGCTTTATGTATAGGCAGGATAGAAACCAGTTCAGAGCATGGCTTCTTCTATAGATTCATTATCTGTCATCACCATTCGCTAGTTGCGTCTTAGATCTACCAACGGATCACAAACTCTAGCGGTGATTGGTGCTGTCTCATTTGGATACTTTTGGAGCAACCATATCTAATGTGTTTCTAAGGTGCCTCGCGTTCAAAACAACTCCCACTCTAAAGTGGTTTCGATATGCTCACAATCGTTCTAGATGAAAATCCTAAACTCAAAACACATATGTTCAACAAGTTGTGAGTCAAGAATGAAACTTCTTTAGCTCTGAACATTCTCAGGAACACTAGATCATGATTGATCCAGAATATCCTGAATATTAATGTGGCAAGACTTGTATTACAACTATCATAGGACGATGTAATGTCTAAACTACCAGAGGCTATGCAGTGGTTTCATCAATCAAAACACATCCTAAGTTGTCTTAACAACTGTCTCACAATCATGATTAAGGATCCCTAAGCTACGAAAACTCGTTTTCCCTATCAGATTGCTCTCTTTAATCTTAGAAGTTCGCGTTTCCAAGATGATTTAAGAATGTGCTCATTACCTAGCATCATGCCTAGTACACACATTCTTCATGGTACCTTTTATCCAAATGGATTTTATTCAACTAAACAGATAAGGCTAAAATATATGTAAGAACCAGCTTCTCAAGCTTATTCCATATCTTAAGGTTTACCAAGTGACCCTCCATCATAAGTACATCACCTAGAGATCCTCTTATACCTTTAGCCTTTAACATGACACTTCGTGTGCCATTTCCAGGAAGTAACTAACTAAGGATTGTCCAACAAATGAACTACTCCACAAATCAGCACAATACGCACTCAGCAGAAACCAATGCTTGGTGCTCGGATTTGACCATTTCGTGTAACTTCAGTCAACAGAAGAATTTAAGAAAGAAAACTTTTTGAATTTCATATGATTTCTCCATCACCCAATGTGAGAGAAAACATGCATATATGTTAACAAACAAGCTCACCTTGTATATCAAGGTCCATTTATACACCCTAAGATCCATATTGATCTTAGGAGATAATG
This sequence comes from Persicaria tinctoria, assembly GCA_037127255.1. Lineage (NCBI taxonomy): Eukaryota > Viridiplantae > Streptophyta > Magnoliopsida > Caryophyllales > Polygonaceae > Persicaria > Persicaria tinctoria. The sequence continues at coordinate 81,763,874 of JBANSL010000006.1, forward strand.
AAATTCAAACAGCACAATAGAATTTGTGCTTCAAGCTTCTAAATTTTGTAAAACGCAATCTACAAAAAAAAATGTAGTGATCTGTTAAAAGTAACAGATTACCATCGAAGCTTCAAGAGAGGTGCTTAACAAAATAAGCATCTAATCTCTTTGGACAATCCCACAATGATCATCCTGGACATACCCCAAGGTGTGTCCCATCATTTTCAGATAAGGAAACATCCTCTTCTGACAACTCTCTCTTTTCTCATGTTCTGTTGAACCTATTCTCCCACTCGCTAGTAGAATACCTTTTAGAGTATGCATTTCATCTACGTTTTTTTCACTTTGCAAAGTGGTTAAACTATGCTTCCATAGTGACACTTCTCATGAATTACAACAATTCAGTGAGGATTAGAAAATGTCAAGATCTGAACTTGACATCGTCTTATACGATTGGCTTCAGCTAAACTTCGAAGTTCAGCACTAATTCTTGGGTATATCATCTGATCTAGCTGCCTAGTGATCAACTTGAACCAAGTAGATCGCAACTTCATCATTTGGACCTAGCAACGACTTGCTTATTCCTAATGATCAGATTATGCATAAGTTCCAAATCATATTTGCAACCATTATCACAAAAGTGACAAATTTAACCTCTTGTTACTGAAAAAAAATCAGCAAACTTATGATCATAACATTGGAACCGAAATCCAATAAGATCTCAAGGTATGTTCCATTACTAGCATCATGACATCACATGCTCTTTGTAAGGAAACTTCAGAAGCCCCTGACATTTTCAGGAAAGCTAAACCTTTATTACTACGATATAAATCGATGTAATCTCAGTTCTGCTAACTTCTTATTCAGATCAGTGAAATGAGTATATTACCCGTCTATCACCATTGACCAAAAACATGTTACCGTTCATGCACGAAGCACAAACCAAAACATATCATCATTTACCATGACCTTCGAAGCAAAAACATACTGATAGCATTCGATCAACTCCGTTAGAAAACAGATTCATGATGACATAATCGTCCGTCTGACGATTTCCAAACAACATATGTTTAAAGTTATCTTTTGAACTGTGTGAGTCAGTCTAAAGATTTGCTCCCACTAGGACCAACGTCTCTAAGTGAAACAAAGTACACTAAATAACAATTTTCTTTAGAATGAAAATGCCTTACAAACATGAAATTCAGTTTTACAACTCTTTTTAATCTGAGAAAATCCAAACTGAGCTTTACAAATTAGAAAATAATTTTTAAAGTCTAGGACTCAAGAGTTGAACTCTCATCAAGTCCACCTTCTCATTTTCTAATTTTTAAGGGAACTACATTACTATTGACATACCCAAAGTACTCAACATAAGCTCACTTTATTTGTATGTCCAACATATGGATATACACTTGAACAATTCCAGTCTAATCGAGCAAAGTCAGATAACATATCTTCATTAGGACTATCGAATTTCATGATCCAAGACATATAGGTCCTTACCCTTTAAGGATATATTCAGAATTTTTGAAACTACGTTTAAAAACGCTATTCAAAATTACGGAACATATTTAATCCATTTAACAAATGAATTACTTGCTAGATTACCTTGCAATCACACTAAATCAAATCAAGTGTCTTTTCATAATTTCAAGTACATCACCACGTTAGTAGTAAAAACAAGAAATTATTCGTAAGGTTCAGAGATGCATCCCGAATGCCTATCTCGTATACAATCTTTACACACAAGATTTATTTCTCAGATTTTAATCGACATACATAAATTCAGATTTCCATTTTAAGTTAATAAGTTATACGCAATAACTATCAGTTAGCTCAAAATAATTTTAAACAACTCACGATTGAAATATTTAAACCCGCTCAATATTCAATTTAAACGATATTCAACCAAAGTTAAACATCCTTGAAAAACCAATTCTTAGAAAAAGAATTTTAGAGAGCTCATTCCATATGTGCACGTATCAAACATAACTTAGGACTCATCATCGCTCATTATTAGATAAAAAGGCCACGTAGATCGATATATCATATAACTTTCAAGTTTGTTCGCTTCAATCAAAATTCAATCAGACGCATAGTCCGATCAAAATTTTGAGAGCAAACATAATCGAAAAGTTGTTTCAACATACCCAATTCACATAACTTAGTCACAGCTCGGTCATATAAAACCGATGATTTATGTTCAAAACGAATGTGGACAAACTAGTCACGTTCAACTTATAACAGCAAAAGTCCAACAAAAATATGCTCATCCATTTTTACAAAAATTAGGCCCAAACAAAATTAGGCCCAATCTTCACATAAGGAGCCAAGCCCAGGCGTGACCCGAAGCCCGTCCTAGCCCGTGACTGTAGGTCACCGCAGCCCGGCTCGGCCCGAAGGCAAGCCCAATGAGACCCGACTGAGCCAGGCCACCATGGCATCGAGCTTGGCCTCCTACGTCAGCCTCCCACTGCCCAGGAGAGATCCCCGCCGGCGAGACACATGTTGCGTCACCGGTGCCGCCTGGTGCTCCTGTGAAGGAACATAGTGGCGTGTACGACGCCGCCTAGCCATGGTCACCAGCGAAAGACACAGCAGCCCAACCCTCCGTTCATCTACACCTCCCACTGCGAGCAGGCCACATCGTCGATGACTCTAGGTGGTGGTGCCACTACCTCCAAGCGCCCCGTCGAGGAGCACGGTGGCAGTGGAACTGTAACGGCCCGGGATTATGATTCCCGAGTTACGTTTCGAGGGATGAAACCCCTCGTTGGGATCTTGCGCCCCGAGTACAGGTTGAAGGTTTGAAATCGAAGACGTGTAGTTTAAAGTGGGATTTCGCACCCAAATCCGGAAGGTCCGTTGGAGACCCCGGGGTAAACCCCTGTACTTGTCCTAAGTCTACAACGCGGGAAATCCTTTATCATGCAAAGGGCATAAGTTCTGAAAATAATACAACCAGTGCCACGACAGAGCCTGGTCAAAACAGAGTATAAGTAGGGGGAAATTCCAAAAGCATGAATCTGGTGAAGTCAGGTTTCAAACACTCACTCTCCGCCATATGAATAGACCCCGTCATAACAGCACAAAATCAAGCAGTGTATCGGGTACCTGAAACTATACCACCAAGTCAGGCCAAGAGTCCGCCCGCGGGTCCTCTGACCGTGCTGAGGACATATAATACGCCTATACCTAGAATAAAGGATGTCTTCATGCAGTACTGGAATATTAACCACACTATCATGTTCCTAATTCATATGTGCAGAATATTAAGTAAGGCCTTAACAAAGAATACCAAGTGGTATATCCCTCTTCTACCACCACCCCCCTTCCAGCTAGGGTGGAGACTGGCCAGTTTGATACTATATCATATCAAATCTCATCATCATATCGCATCTCATGCTCATCTCGTATCTCATGCTCATCTCGTATCTCGTGATATATATATATATATATATATATATATATATATATATATATATATATATATATATATATATATATATATATATATATATAACTCAAGGAGGGCAACACCCGATGAAACTGGGCTGCCCTATGACCCTAGAAAGAACTCTAGGACTCACAGATAACGGCCGTTCTGTATTCAAACGCATACAGAATAAGAATGCTCATTCGTAAGTGCAACTCCTAAGCATGATACTACATGGCATGCTCTTATGCATATGAAACACCTACATACTATATGACACATCAGGCATGAGGTACTGTTTACTGAGTAAGCCCCGGAGGTACTTACCTGGCTAGCAGACCGGCAACAGAACAATCCATCACACAGTATTCACAATCACAAAGTATCACCTAGTACATAATGGAATATACATAAGTCTACATTCAACTATTAAGCACTCAAGCACACCTCAATCAATAGAACAAGTAACATATTATGAAAGTCATTTCATCGCATCATCCACTCCTCAAGACCACATCGTTCTCCATAAATCATTCAACCAATTCTGCATGTTCATATACGTCATTTCCGCATATACCTTAATGGTTCATCAAAATCATAAGACATAATTTGTGTGATATAAAATCCTACTAGATCGCCATAATTATCCAACATTTAATCTCATATAATAATTCACCACAAGTCATGCTATTAGTCATACATATTAGACTGTTAGTCAAACGATCATATTATCATGCTAGTTAGTCATCGAATAAGTCTTATTCCCAAGTTAGTTTCAGAACCGTTACAAGTCCCAGTTAAATAGTTAAGTATTCTGACCCTTGAAAATACTCGCCAAATTCTCTTTTGAATTTATTTATTAGATTACTTTCCAACACTAAAATTCTTTTCCAAATTCTTTATAAATCTTTAAGTCCCAATAATATATTTTAATCTCAAATAGTATTACATGATATTTTAAATACCATTTATTTAACACTTTTATAAATTATTTCCAAATCCCCTAAAATCCCGATCATTTTTATTTAATAATTCAACCCTTATAATTCTCCCAAAATATAATAATTTGTCTTTTAAATCCTCAAATACTATTATAATATATTTTAATTACCGTTAATTAGTTAAATAATAAACGGATAACCCGAACCGAACCGAACCCTTAAATATACCCTCAACCGGTTTAATTAAAACAAATTCAAAAGAAAAGAAGGTGGAGCCCACACATGCCACGTCGGCTTCATCTCCTTCCCAAATCAAACGGAGGATTCCCGCCTGGCCCATCTTCCTCGCGTCTCGCCCGCCGGCGCCGCCTTGCTCGTGCCCTGACTCGCCCGGACTCGGGCTTCCGCCTCCCACGCTCTTGCTCGCTGCTCGGCCCTCGCTCACAACGTCCCTTGCAGCTCACTCCCTCGCGCTCTCACCCTCTCCTCGTGCGCTCAGCTCGCTCGCTCGCACCCACCAGTTCGCCGGAGCTAGACCTTGCCGGAGCTCGACCAAGCTCCCGAATTCGACCCTCACTCACTCTCGAGTAATCTAAACATCAAAGGAAATCACGAATTCGAATCGAGGAAGGAAGAAAAGTTCGGAGCTCACCAAGGTGATTTCGCGGACGTCGAAGCTTCGATCGGAGTTCTGGGCGTCGTGGGTGGCTCGCGATGGATCGTCGAACCTGCGTCGGACATGGGTGAGGGTGATGGTGGAGCTCGAGGATGATTCCGATCAAAAATGAGTGAGAACGGCTTATCGGAAGTTTGTTTCGAGAATGAATCGAGCGACGACCTTGGTTGTGGAAACATGGAAAAAGGGAGGTCGTCGGTGCTGCTGTGGCTCATGTGGTTGCTCCTGGTGGCTCCGCTTCTGCTGGAGGTGGCTCCGATGGGTGTCGACGGTGCTGACGGAAGTGGTGGTGAGGAGGAAGGAGTGAAGGTGGAGGAACGATGATGGTGGCGGTGATGGTGAACCGATGGTGAAGGAGAAAGGTGATGGCGTGGGATGGCTCATCATCAGGAAGGTGATGGTGAATGGAAATGGTGAGGTTGACGGGGTATGGTGATGAAATAGGCGAGAGGGAATGGACAGCAAGGTAAGGTGAAGTGACGGGAGTGGGTGAGGGTGGAGTGTGGAATTGGTTAAAAAATTATCCGGAAATAGATCCCGAATATGCGAATTTCTAAACCCGAAATTAGCTCTCGAATGTTAGTTTCCTCGAATTCCGCTAAACGAGTTTTAAAACCGATTTAATTTCATTTTTAAATTCTCTTTTTCCGAAAAACAAAAGATTTGAAAATCCGAGAACCACCGGTAAAACCCTAAATCTCAAACCTCGTCTCATAATTCAATCAACACGACAAAATAAGCATGGCTTTTGTCGATTCTAGGCTAGAGTTCTCAGATCTTCCGTCATCCATGCCCAATTCGAGCCACGAAAGTTCCAATTGCTCATATCTGGTTCGGACGTTCGCGAAGAACCCAATTCCTTGAACACGAATTGAAAATCAGATCCATCAAAATCAATCCCAACGGATGCAATCGACACATCACAGATCTCGAACTCTTCAAGGTAAGAACGAATCGAATCCCAATTTGTCCATCCTGGTCGCAAAAATTGCTCAAAATAGTTGAATCCTAAGCTCGAATTCAAAAGGATGAAGATCCCAAAATTTATGCCATAGATTCAAATACCAATGTCAGAGAAGAAGAATACCCCTCTCCTTGCATCCTCACCGCCGCCAACTCTAGGCGGTGGCGCCGTAGCCTCTGGTTTCTCGAGCAAGGAGAACTATGGCTCGATTGACGCCATCAAGCCCTAAGTCTTGCGAGAAGATATCCAGGAGCACGACGCCTCAAATTTCAAACACTGTTTTTCGACTACAAGAAGCACACGTTAGATTGAAAACAATAATCGAATCAACACGAGTATGCCTTAATAGGGAGCAATTCAAACATGGTGGAAAGAACATAACAATAGAGAGCAAGGTGAGCGAGAGGTTGAAGAATCCGCTCTAAAAACTGGGCAGAGGCTTTGGTTTGCTACAGTTCAAAAATAAATTAAAAGCATATAATTTTCCATGGAAAAAGGTACAGTAGCATATCGTTAAGAAAACGAACACGGAAAATACACAAATTGGACTTCAATTTTGATCGATTCTAGTTCTACGAACATGAATCATGATGTTATGCAATCCGATTGAGCAAATTCAAATGCAATTTGGGCCTAAAACTCTGATACCAATGATAGAATTTGAGGGATAAACGGATTACCTCGAATTGCGGAAGCAGAATAAAGATCGTCTTGCCTTCGAATTTGATCACTGGGTAGATCTCCATAGCACAAAATCTCGTTAGAGATTCAGGAGCAAGTGGAGAACCTACGATTCACAGCCTACACACCGTGGGAGAGTATTGGAGAGGAAGGAGACTCTCTCCACGAATGAGAGTTCTTTGTGGGGTTTATTTTCCTGAGAGGAACGTCTGACGAACAGACTCCTTAGGGTTAGAGATTTTTCAAGAGAGAGGAGTCTCTCCTTTTTTTTTTCTCGTTATATATTAGATCAATTAATATATAACGAATATATATTATTTATCCTAATATTAGCTAATTCTTAACGAATAAGAATTACTTACCTAATTACGTCACTGCTGGAATGAGAGGAAATACCCACGGTGATTTGCCAATGGTTAGAGTAGTAGGACAAATTTAGCAACGGATAGTATTGTTGGGCACGGCTTAAAGCATTACCAACCACGATTGCCGTTGGTATTTGGTGGGTCCCAACATCCCAACGAAACCGTAGGTGCCAAATTTAAATAAATAAAAAAGGTTCAAATCTATATCTATAATCTATAATATATAATACATAAAAAGTTGTGTTCACCTCCAATTTAATGTCATCCATTTAATGATTTATCTTTTATAGTTTTTTTGTTTCTATTCCAAACAATGTCAAAAATACTTCTATAGCTCAATGGTTAGAAGAGTGGTTTGGTATACATGAGGTCTTGAGTTCAATTCCGATTAGGTACACTTTGTCCACATTTATTTTCTCTTTAATCTTCATGGTTGTTACGTGTATTTTAAAATTGAAATCAAATGAATGTGTATAAAGAAAAACGTGGAAAAGATTGTAAATTCTTTTCTTTTTATATATATTAAAAAAATATCTAAATTATTTTGTCAAAATTTATCATATATAGTTTATACTATACAAATGTTTTAATTAGATAATTTATCATACCATATCATCATAATCTTTTTGTGAGTAAATTCCTTTCTTTTTATATATATTAATAAAAAGATCTAAATTATTTTGTGAAAATTTATCATATATAAGTTATACTATACAAATGTGTTTATCAGATAATTTATCATACCATCATCATAATATTTTTGTAATTATTTTTTCTATCCCTACATCCCTACATAGTTTAGAAAGTTGAATTTGTTGATAAAAAATAAGGTAAATTCAAAATGTAATTTACTCCTAATTACACATTTAACATATATATATATATATATATATATATATATATATATATATATATATATATATATATATATATATATATATATATATATATATATATATATAAATTCGTCATCTAAATTACTTCTCCGATTATATAAACTTAAATTGTAAAATTATAATTCATTGAATTAAAAAACTAATCACTATCTTTTCATCTTCTAATTTATGTACATTTATTAATTTGAATTTATATCTTGCACTAAAGTGATTGTCTTTAATTCAAAATAACAATAAATAATTATCTTTTCATCTTCTAAATGATTCAATGCCAACTTCTTGGATTCCAAGTTTCACCTATATATACCAATGGAAAAGGAGAGTGCCTAGAGGATGAACACCAACGTGACATTGATCAATTGGAGGAATACCCACGTTGAATGGTCATGCAATGTATCAATTTTTACCTTGGATTTTTATTTTATTTTTTGCATTATTTTCAGTTGTATTTATTAGTATGTTATGATTTTTTTTTCACAATCTCTATGTTGTTATTATATATCATATGTTTTATTTCTTATTTTGTTGAAACAATATATAATTATTTTTTTCTAATTCATATTCTTTTTTTTTTTGGAAGGGTGAAAACTAAAACGTGTCGTATTCGCTGGCGATATGTAAACATTGCAGATTAAGAGTATGTTTCCCCCTTATTTTTGCTTTGTTTTTATTCGTAATTGATACATACATTTTATTTCGTCGAAAATAAATTTATGATTAGTTTTTCCCCTTTCTCTCTTGCCTTTATATAAGTATGTACAATTACAAATTTTTGTTTAATTATATTTATTAGTAGTAGTGATATATTATGAATTTTCTCTAATGTTTATGGTGTTATTTTATATCATATGTTATATTTCTTATTTTGTTCAAGGAATATATAATTGTTAATTTTTCTAATATGTATTCCTATGTATTTGAAACTAGGGCATCTATTCCTATTTTTTAATTGAAGTGTTAAGAATCTTACAACATTTGATCCATTGTTGGAAGCACAGTATGTAATATTTACCACAGATGTAATTTTAAACATAAAGAAATATATTAGTGGCATGAAACTCCTCTCTCTCTGTTTCGATTTGCTAATTTTATACATTGGAGATTGTGAATGTTATTTTTTCATATTTTTAATATATGTGTTAATTATTATTTTGTTCCAATAATATATGATTTTTTAATCCTAACTTGGAATCTAAAGAAATTGTCATTTGAATATTTGTAAAATAAAAATACAGTCATTTAATATTTTACAATTAAGCTGGCATTCAACTTAATGCATTGAAGATAATATGAGAAAAAATTTAAGTTAAATTAATAAATAGACATGAATTAGAAGATGAAAAGATATTTATTAAATTTTACCTAAATCTAAAGAAACTAATTGGTCATTAAATCATTTAGAATATGAAAAGATATCCATTTAATTTTTTGCATCTAAGACTATACTTTTATGTATTATTGAATGTAATATGAGAAAAAAAATTAAATGAATTGAAAATGGAAGTATTAAATAAAATTTTGAACTCAATGAAATATAATGCAATTCAAATTAGTATAAATATATTAGATTGTAATTTAACATTTCAAAGTGTTCTTTATAGAAAAATACCAAACATCATTAATAAGGATATTTAAATTATTATAATATATTTACTTAATTATAATAAAATTTATTTCTATCATAATCAAAATCCATTCAAATTCAAATATATGTTCTTTTATGAAAAATATTTTATTTTATGTTTTTTGCGAGTGAACCAATAATAGATTAAAATCTTAACAAATAAGAAAGATGTACATTTCTCATCCAACAATCAAAATCATTAACTAAATAATAAATATAGAATTTTAATGATTACCTTATTTACAACTAAAATCAATTATCATAGATTATATAAATTCATTGAAGCAAATAAAAAATATATATAAAGGTCAATATATATGAGAGATATTAATCAACGCATATACTCTTCTTATTTAGTAGCCTTAAAGTGGCAGCCAAATGGGTGAGGATTTTATTAGTATTTAGAATAATGGACAATGTTAATTTACCTTGATCAATACATATAAATGTCAATGACTTCTAATATTATTATATCACCATAAATCCATACCTCATTACTTCTAATATTATATCAGCTTAAAATTTAAAATTATAATTTCTTAAAATAATAAAAATAATGTCTATCTTTTCATCTTCCAAAATTTGTCTATTTATTAATTATTTATTTTTTTATTAAATAGAATGTCTTGAATTCAAATAAATAAATGACTCTCTTTTTATCTTCTAAGTTATTCAATGCTAACCTCTTTGAATTCCAAGTAGTAATCTTCACCTCATAAATCTCATAGCCTCATGCATAAATATATACCTAATAAATCTCATATAACTTTCTCTTTACATAAATATTAAAAGAGTTCAAATAGTATTATTATTTTTAAAAAGTTAATACGTACCTTATATATATATATATATATATATATATATATGAGTATAATCGTTAAATGTTATATGCTCTTAAAATCACATCTCATGTAACTTTAAAAACACTCTATAATCTGCTTAAAAATTTATCATTTGATAAGAATTATGGTCATTATATTTCCTTTTTGTTTTTTTACAAAATATATCATTTTGTTGTTCATGGATAAGAAATTAAGAATTGAATGATAGTCATTATTGTTCCATCAATTATAGCAAAATAAATAAAAATCCAAAGATGGAATTTTTGTAAAGTAGGTGGTAAAAAAGATTGAATTGAATAAAATTAATGTAAATTTAATTGAATGTGTATGTTTGTAATAGTTTATAATTCACTCTAAAAATATTTAATTTAATATAAATCAAAAGAGTATTATATGTATTGTTTTATTTTTTCTTTTAATAATAATATTTTAATTTACTTATTTTTTCGTAAAAACTACACTACATGCTATTATCCTCTTCTTTTAAAAATTTATGTAATGTGTTTTTTTTTTATATCTACCAAGTCCGATCTCACTATAATGTTTGAGACAAAATCACATGTCACGGGCGTAGCACGAGTCTGCCTACCTAGTATTAATATAAGAATATGTGATAGGTCCCACAAACACAACTTCAATATTTTTTTTAAAAAATAAATGCATTGTGGATTTTAGATGAAAAAGCAACAAAACAATTTTCATTAAAAAAATTGACAAATCCGAATAAAAATTTCTTTTTAAAAAATTTTCAGGAGTTTGGCAGTGTAATTTTTACCTTTGAACTCAACCTTCAATAAATGAAGATTTATTGCTATTTCTTATATATCACTAAATTGGTGGCCCCTAATACCACGGGACGAATTTTATTTTATATAATTTAGTTTAAATTATACTTTATAAAATATTTTATTTTTCAAACATTATATATCAAATGTATAGTTTTCCCACTTCATATTTATACTTATACCTTTTTGCTTTGTTTTATTCATTCTTATAATTTAAAAACATTGATTTTCCTTAATAAAAAAACGGAATGTCTGGACTTATTATTTTGCAAAAAAAAAAAAGAACAATATTTATTTTACTTACAACTTCTCACTTTTTGCAAAAAAATCTCACATTTTTTATCTACCTATATATCTATACTAAACCTAAAACCAGAAGCATGTCAGTCCTTCGTGGCTTCACGAGAAGGCTCGGATCAACGTGTCGCAACCCAAGAGATGCCACATCAATTATTCACTTTCCCATTTTTATATAAACCAATAAAAATGACCCACGTTTGCTAATTTTGCCATCTCATCTCACCATGTCATCCAATAACTTCTTCCTCCACTACTCTACGTTCTTACGGTTAATATCCACATTCTTTCAAAGTTGTGCCATCTCCCTCGCTATTCCCTACACGTACCGATCCCCCAAAATAGTTACCACCAAATGGGTTCTTTTAGGCACAAGAAATTAGGGCAACTAAAGCAATTAACACCCACGTTCTCTTCCTCTCTCACAATTCCTTCCCAATTCTCTCAAAACCTTTCTAATCATCTATCACAATTCCTTCCCAATTCTCTCAAAACCTTTCTATATAAATATTAATAGAAAGAGGGAGCTATGGTGTTGATGGTGGTGGTTGGATGATCGATCTGAGATGGCCAGATTTGGGCGGATATAAAATATTTTAGTGTGTACCTGCCGATCCACCATATAGAGTCATCGGTGTTCCCAAATTGTCTCTACAAAATTAAAATTGTTCTCTTCTCAAGCTTTCTTTGGCGGTGGTGGCGGACAAGGAGATGGAGAAGTGACTAGGATATCCGAGCAGAAGAGGATATGAGGTTGCGGGAAGCATGTTTGATATAGAGGTCATAGTGGGAATTGAAGTTGGCGAGGTCGGTGATGTTGTTTCCCCGCTTCTTGAGGGCAAGAGAGATTGGGAGCCCCTGCGGTGTCGGTGACGCCGGCGGGGCGATGCGGGCAGGAGGAGAAGGCATGATCGAACCCCAAGTTAGAAAATTTTGACCTCCCGAGCGAGAAACCCCTCAAAACAGAAATCCCTAAAATGTCAAATTTTAGAGTGGACGATGAATACAACTGCCTCTTCAAAGTCGTCCTGATCGGAGACTCCGGCTTCGGTCAGCGTTTGGCATCTGTGATGGCGCGAGAAGGGGGGAGAAGCGTCGCCAGATCGGAGGCTAGGGGCATGATTTTGAGCGCTGATTGACGACCAGGTTTGTGTCAGTATGCCATCATCGCCATTACCACGCTTCTTCCCAAGCTACTATGTCTTCCAAAGCTCTCAGCCTGTCTACAGGGATTATAAGGTGAGCTTTCTTATCACTGTTGCATTTTAGTTAAGTGGACATTCAAACCTGATTTCATCAATTTGAAAACTAAATGACAATTGATCCGGTGTGCTAAATAAAATTAGGGATTTTTTTTCAATATAAAATGATGTGTGGGATGACAGTACTTGGAGGCGTTGATCTATAATTTGCTAATTTGGTGTTTTGTAGGCTTACTTGCATTGATTGTTGAATAGAGTGAAGTAGCATTTTTTCCACATATTTCAGGAGAAGTGGGCGGTGGTTGAGGGGAGCTCGATTTCACTGGAGAACGTAACATTGAAGCTCTAGAGAAGTGACGATTGCCAATCCGGAAGTTCAAGGAGTGTCGGAGGTGGTGGATTGAGGCCAACTGCAATTTTGAACTGATGAAGCAAACGACATAAACGGATCGAGTCATGGTGAGTTGCATTTTTCGTTGATTTTGAGAATCGAACATTGATTTCTATATGAATATATTCTAATCTGCATCATATTGGAATCTGTTGAGCATAGTGGATTATATTGGCTTCTAGAGATACACACAGGGGCGGAGCCGGGGGGTCATGCGGTGGCTTGAGCCCCCCTGGAAAATAAAAACTCAGTACATATATTAAAATGGGGGGTAAATAACAAAGGGAAAATTGTAGCATGGGTGGTTGAATACTCAAGGGAGGTATGAGTAGACCAGTGTTCCATCCCCCAATCCTTCTTCTTTTTCCATTTTCTTAGAAAACTCTTTCCTTTAGTCAAAGCAAGCCCCCCCCCCCCCCCGATACTTTTCTCCCTCCACCGCCCCTGGATACACAGTCTAAATTCAAACATCAAGTTAACAAGTTTGTCTACTTTGAGAAGCTATATAATGAAGATGTATGATTGCGAAAAGGAAATGTTTAGAAAGACATTTTGTAATGGCCCAGAATTATGATTTCCGGGTTACGTTTCAAGGGATAAAACCCCTTGTTCGGATCTTGCAATCCAGGTACGGGTCGAGGTTTCAAAGTCATTTAAGATTAATAGAAAGAGGGAATTCAAACCCTAAACACCTCGAAGGGCCGTTGGGTACCCTTAACCTGTCCTGGGGACTAACTCACAAAATTCATTTCACACGGAAGCAAGACGGAAGCAAAATAAGGATACAAGTGCCACGGCAGAGCCGGGTCAAAACGGAGTCAAAAGTATAAATCCAAAACAATATAATCAGAGTCTGGTGAAGTCTATAACTCCAGCGCTCACTCTCCGCCGACAAAATGACCCGCGCAATAAGCAAACAGCACCGATAGAATGAACCTAAATAATTCCTAAAAAAATTGATTTGGAGCGGGATCAGATCGATGCCCACTTAACTCTGCATCCCAACCATAAGCACACATATACGCTATACCTAATAAAGATGCTCTAATGCAGTACGAAATTCAAACACACTAGCATGCTCCTAGTTCATAATAATGTGCAGAAATACTGTAAAGGGCCCAAGACAATGCCAAGTGGCATATCCCTCTCCTACCTCCACCCCTTCCGACAGGCGGAGACTGGCTAGCTCGTGAATGCATTCATTCATAATCGGGGCGGCACGCATGCCTAACCCGCTCCACAATAAAGCCCGCAGGCATATCATAATATAAGGAAGTACTCGATTGACTCAGGGTACCCGATGAGGCTGGGCTACCCTATGACCCTAGCAAAGACTCTAGGACTATCACAGATAACGGCCGTTCTGTTTACAAACACATAGAGAAATCGAATGCTCAACGATCAATGCAACCTAGCATGGTACTACATGGCATGCTGATCATGAATGCAACACCTAGTATATCATGCACTTAAAGCAGGGAATAGCTCTATTCAATCTGAGTAAGCTCCGAAGAGACTTACCTGAAGATGCAGAACAGCAAGATAACACAAGCAAGGGCCCAATGCAAGTCCAGAGTAATCCAAAAGCAATACACACCTATTATCAAGCCATTTTCATAAGCTACCGGACGAACCCAAGTTCTCAACATACTCAAAACCAATCGATAGTAAGCCCATTTCCAAAACCTTTCCGGTACGATCGAAATCAACCAAAACCATCTCATTTCCAATCAAACCCATCGATAAAATCATACCAACAATAACTTGCAAACTCCCTTCCCAAGATTAACATTACCAAACCAAAACAAGAAATCCCGACGTTAAACATTTAAACCTTAAAATCAATACCCCAAAATCATATTATAGAATTAATTCCGGCATTTTGGTTTTCAACAATAAATCATTTAAGAGATATTTCCGAAAGCTTAAAAATCTCGTCTTAATTAGTTCAACAGTATCTATCTAAAATAACCACCAAGTAAATCCATTTTCAAGGTCACATTTTAAAACAACATCCATTAATACAACAATTTCCGAATACTATTCCCTTTATAAAACAACTCAATATATATA
Organism: Persicaria tinctoria; assembly: GCA_037127255.1. Taxonomy (NCBI): domain Eukaryota; kingdom Viridiplantae; phylum Streptophyta; class Magnoliopsida; order Caryophyllales; family Polygonaceae; genus Persicaria; species Persicaria tinctoria. Next base: position 81,779,029 of record JBANSL010000006.1, read on the forward strand.
TGTATAATACTTTTACGGAAACTATAATTTATTTTCGTAAATCAGAAATTAATACTAACAATAATAATATATATTATCTCCCATTTATTTAATATATTCATAAGTCTTAAAATTCTTTCCTCAAATCAACATACATAACCCATTTTAATCAAATTAGGCCCAAATACATTCCCTTTATTAAAACAAAATCTCGGCCCATCAAAATAGGCCCAAAACCCATTTCTTCCATTTTCGGATCCAATAACCCAACCCATCTCCATTTTAAACTGAACCGGTTCACATGAAGAGAATAAAACTGAACCGAACCCATTTTTAAAACAGAAAACCGGACCCAAAACCTCGCACTGTTCATCGCCTCCCTCACCCAACTTCTGTGTTCGAAAAGAAAGAAAGAGAGGAGGGAGCCTTGAGCTCGCCGGCGGCGCTGCCCAATTCCGACCCAAGCCAAGGCACCGACGGCCATACCCACACACCCATAGATCCAGAAAACAAACAAGAAAGGGGAGAGGAGCGAGGGCTCACCGAATGGTCTTCGGTCTCGCCGGAAACTCGTCGGGGGAGTCGCTTCGGCTTTGTCGATGCTCGATTGGGGCTCGCTGGAGTCTCGAGGGAGGTTTCTCAGACCTGGGTCGAACATTCGGTCAAGAAAGGTGGATCCTTTGAGTTTTTGAGGGAGAAAGATGAAGGGAACCCTTACCGGCGTTTTTCAGGAGGGAACAGGAGGAGAGGAGAGGGATGGCGGCGCCGGCGGTGCTCCGGGGGTTGCTCCTGGTGGGTACTGGTGTCTCCGGGAGGTGGCGAGGATGCTGCCTCTGCTGGTCTCGAGGAAGAAGAATGAAGGAAGAGGTGATGGGCACTGGGTTTCCTCCACGGCAAAACAGAGCGAGGGAGAGGAGCTGTGGTGGTGGCGAGGTGTGCTCGGAAAACAGGGGAAACGAGGGCCGACGGTGGTGGCTGCCGGAAAAGTGGAGGAGAGCTTGGCCCTCGGTACAACCCAAGGGGAAGAGAGGCGTCTGAGTTCTTTTTGGGTTGAAATTGAAAAGAAGAGTGGAACACTGGGGCTTCCGTTCTGATTTGTGAACATAAGGTAAGGAGTTGTTTGTTTGTTAGCCAACAATTGAATCAAGAAGGGAAGGGGAAAGCATAGATAAGATTTTACCCAAAGGAGGAGGAGATGAGTTGGATAGGAAAATTGGTCAAATATAGGATAAATTGTAGAGATTAGGTCGAAATTCGCTTTAAGGATTTCAATTTCGATTTAGGAAATTAAGGACGAGTTCTTCTTGAAATATCCGAATTTTTATTTTATTTTATCTTATTATTTTTTGACTTAAATCCATTTATATTATTTATTGAAATTTATTATTTAAAAATCCGGGCCTTTACATCATCCACCTCTAAAAACAAGTCTCGTCCCCGAGACTAAAACCAAAATAAAGTAGGGGATGAAGTTTGAAATTGATGAGTCCAAGGACCATGTCCAAGAATCTTGTAATCATCTCGGTTGCGTCTTCCGGGATTCTCATAACATCCTAGTCACGGTCGTGACATCTCCAATTGGCCTTGACAAGTATGCGATAAGCGCCCCTATCGCATCCTCGCTTCGACTTTTGGGAGGTACCACAACTCTAAAAGTTCTACCATATCCTCACTAGGTCTTAGCAAACACCCTACAAGCGCCCTCATAAAATGCTTGTATCCAGTTCGTGAAGTATCATAGAGTTGCCCGGGTTCGAAAAATTTCTAATGGAATTCCGCAGTTGAAACAGATTGGCCTCAAAATCTTCGAAATTCTCGGTAACGTTTATTCTTGAAAATCTCAAGTAATTCCTTTTCAAACCGCTCAAAATCTTCAAATAAGACGTTTAACCAAGCAACTTTACACCAAAACAAGTAAAATCCTTTCGATCAAATTTCGTCAAGGTCCCCCAAAACCAAATCAGTTTCCCGCATAACAATCAACCAAATTCAGAAGCCTGGAGGTGGAATCATCCACCTCTAAGGGCTAATCCCATATTCTCTCCCTAGTTTCCAAAATCAAATCAATCTATCAATCTCAATCCACGCAAGAACCACAAGCTATAAGAAATGCATAACCACATAACCAACCAATCTTCAACTAGTACATCATACAAGAAGTCTCAAACATATGCCAACACGGTGTCACAAGGTCACATCAATATCTCCACGCCATGCTAAAGGCCATGATACACATCTCAACAATATGCCAACATCATAACACATGGCTCGATTTCACACCAAAAGTCATAAAGGATATCTCACTATCGCATATCAGCATCGCAATCATAGTAGGGTCAGTCACAGCAAGGGATATCATTTAACGCATAAATTCACACAGTCATCCTATCCATTTCTATCTAGCATTAGCATAACATTTTTATCACGTCAATCATTGGTACTTGCAAAGTTAGCCATAGCGAAATTTCATCATAAGTCAACGGAACAAAACTACTTATCAACACATCAATACAGTCAAGGTCATGCCATTAAGATTCGATAAAAAGGGAAGATCAAGAAGTATATCACCATCAAAATGTCAACATGCTCTTCTAGAAATCATCTTACTCATCACAATGTCATATAACGATCATTTAGTAATCATGCACCATTATCTCATATACATATACAAATCATATTCACATTCCAAGTCATACTCATCATTATACATCTCAATAGTCATGCTGGTCAACCATATAATACAACATCATGATTACTACAACATAATATAACATCATGTTTACCACCACATAATATAACACCATGCTTTCACATAATAACACATCGTGATCTCATATATTATCATATCACAACACATCCTAACATGCTTCTAAAACAACTTAACAGGATAGCAAAACATCAATATATCATGATAACCCTAGTCACTACCAATTAGATTTCAGTATTGCATAACAACATGTAATATCATTCCATATCAGATGCATCATGGTTATTATCTAACATCATGCCAACAAATATAAATAAATCACATCATCAAGAAAATCCTCACATCATACCAGTCAACATAACACAGAATCCCCACTCGCCCATCTCCACTCTCAAGCCAACACTAATCATCTTCTAGACTCGCTAACGTCAACTCCAACAAAATTTTCCGAAGAAATCCCAATTCATCTCGATGCTCAAATTTTACCCCTCCTTCTGCCGATCACTACCACACCATCCACCTCTAAGAACTCACTCCTATGTCTAACCTAACGCCCGAGTACCTGCTTACACTATGTCTTCAACACTCTCAAAAGTCATTCCCCACACTTCATATACTACTCTAGACTTCACAAGCATCATGCCCAGCTAACCATACCCCCACCGAAGATTTACCCAAAAGCTTAATAGAATCACTCAAGCATTGCCTCTCATAAATCCCAAGACTCACTCTGTCCCTCCTAAGCCTACATCTCTCTTGCGACTTACTTCGAAATACCATCGATCATCCTAACCGCCTAGAATTCTTTTACCACCCACCAACCACTCAACAAGAGAACCTTCAACCACAAGTTCAAAGAAGAAGCAATCATGGACAATATTACACATAAGGACCACATCATATCAACTAGCATTTATAGCATCACAGGTTCATCATCAATTATTGCAACTATATCAACAGTCTCAATGTGCCGGCATGCTTAATAATTATTGTAAAACATCATATACGAGCACAGTCAATCCAATCTAGCAAGTTTCATCATGACCTTATCAGATAACAATTCAGGTTCTCAGCAATTGCAGCTCACATTTTATAGGCAAGGAATTTAGATCATGTTTTGCAACTCAGAGTGTCAACACATCAAGGCATAAGGCACATTAGAACTATAAAGCATCAAATCATATCATCATAGACAATCAGACAACAATTCATCACCAAATCAGCACATCAACACGTAATTCTCATCGCCAGGTCAGTGCAATATCATTAACAGATTCAGAAGGGTTAGTAATTCGAACGGAGAACAACACCGCTTGCAAATCATATCGTACACAGTAACCGTAATCTTCGATGCATGCCCGTTCCGCCGACATCATAGATCCTGAGGCCCGTGGGTTATGGGCCCACACTTCTGCGACACTGCTCTATCGCTATGCAACTTTTCGTTCCATCTTCCATGCGGTCGCTCACCGAAATGTATCGCGCAAGAGTCCAAGTTAGCAGAGATAGGGGAGTGACAAGAGTGAACAACCCGATGTTCCTTTCGGAAACAACCACGAATAAAGCTAAGGATGACAAGACAAGGGACTAGACTCTGACCCGAGAATAACAACAATGCCCTTATGGAAGTCTATTAGGTTATAATCGCGACAAGTAACACGAATTCATCATGGAGCATATCAATTTCACTAACCCACACTAACATTTAACTATCTCAAGGGAAAAGAACATGCGTATTCATTCCAAAAGACACAATCGAGTCCTACATGGATGCATGCGAGATAAACTAGTAGTATGTGATTACATGGAAACAGATATGCTCGGCAATTTTAAACAGGATACGCGGGATTTATTGAGCATCACAATTATCACATATATGAACAATGCACGAGCTTGGTGTATGCATCATACGAGAACATATAATAGCAACATAGTAACTACCTCATCTAACACAATGATCATCTAATAGGTCAATCATGGCACGTAATCATATGACGAGATACATTTAGAAATCATGGGTCCCACACGATACTAGCGATACATGATGTAATACAAGCATAGTCAAGAGTCATTAAAAGGAGCCCAACATAATATTCACGAAGCATGAGGCATCATCAAAATAACAAGAAGGGCATCATTGGCGACATATTATAATCATGTTAAGGGCGAACCATCATAGAGCACATATATAGTACAATAGTCATCACATCGTAGAACAAGTGCAACAAGTGATCCTTTTAGTTAGTTATATTGGAGATTATAAGCCCTACCAGATACTACTAGCACTTATCGACTCGTGACCCCAATCAAGGTAACTCGACTAAATTCATTCTAGCATTCATTCGTCATGTATATGCGAAATAATACAACGTGGTGTGTGATCATGCGAGGTGCCAAATCATACATCTATGCCAACACAAGAGGAATTCATAACGTAATAGGGAAATACTACCGAGTGATAACATGTAAGCATACTATGATTAACCATGACGAAAGGCAATCAATCATCGAATTCAACATCAATTATCTTGCATGACTAAGACATGTTATGGTGATAGAAAGAGGGAAGAACCACACTATCAGGAACCTAGCTCGAGAGAGGATCGACAATAATGCAAGCAAGATATAATTCACACGAGTGGGCTGGAGGGATAAGCTTGAGGAGAAGGGTTTCCCTCCAGTGCATGCATGCACTGGAGGGATAAGCTTGAGGGGAAGGGCTTCCGTTTGAGCAGGACAAAGACGGAGTACGTGGTTTTCAGGTTGGGCGAAGAGGAAGAGGAAGAGGGAGACGAGAGTGTCAGCATGGGTGGGGACCTAGTTCCGACGAAAGACAGTTTCAAGTATCTGGGATCTGTAATGCAGAGCGATGGAGGTGTGGACATGGATGTCAAGCATCGGATTCAAGTGGGCTGGCAGAAATGGAGAGCCGCGTCAGGAGTCTTATGCGACAGAAAGGTTCCACTCAAGCTCAAGGGTAAGTTCTACAAGGTGGTAGTGAGACCAGCTCTACTATACGGCGCAGAGTGTTGGGCGACAAATAAGGCTCAGGAACAGAAACTCATGGTGGCTGAGATGAGGTTGCTCAGGTGGATGTGTGGAGTTACCTTGCGCGACAGATTCAGAAACGAGGCTATCCGAGAATAGGTAGGAGTGGCTAGTATTCAGGCTAAGTTGCGGGAATCGAGACTCCGATGGTATGGCCATGTTCAGAGGAGAGATCCAAATGCGCCGGTGCGTAGGTGTGACAACTTGGCTATCGAAAGAGTTCGACGAGGAAGAGGGCGTCCTAAGAAGAGCTGGGGTGAAGTGATTAGACATGATCTGACCGCTCTGGGACTCTCGGAGGAGATGACACGCGACATAATTCAGTGGAGGAGTGCTATCCGCGTAGACGAACGCTAGTCAGGGGCAACATTTTCTCACTCATGCTTCCCTTCTACCTCAACTTTCCTTGCGTATATCCTTTCCAACTTTGCATCTTCGTCCCTATCTTATTTCCAGCTTCTTTGATGTCCGGTCATGGGTCACTCGGAAACACCCTCTCGACCTAGTCGGGGCAATGGTGCGTACATCTCGACCCCCCAGACCCTGCTCTAAGCGGGAGATACTGGGTTTGTTGTTGTTGTTGTTGTTTCATAACCAAGGATCCTACATGATACTAAGGCTCAATATAATATACGATGCATGCATGCACTGATCGTGACGACACGCAAGAAATCAATTCAATCACGTCCCAACAATACAGAAGCATGAGGAAGGTTTTTACGATGAATAACACGAGTCCAAGTATTGAGCAATATGACTAGAATAAGAGAACATGAGTTCAAATCAACACATAACATGATAACGCATGCATTCATCAAGACTCAATTATACCACATAATCTCCATCCAACGCAAGTAAGCACCCCAACAATTCAAATTGCAAAGCTACCAATGTGAATTAATCTGACGAATACAGAACATATGGGCATACTATAGATTCTTGTCACGAAAGGATAATAAGCATCAAGGCGTCATCAGCTAGCATACTTAAGAGATAATTTACACGCATTCATACGAAAAAGAGTTTTTCACACTATCATGGACCTAACCAAGGAGAAAGCAACTATCATGTAGGTTCATATCATATGGTCCATGCTTCAAATCAACCATACAGGCGATACAATAGGCCAAGTAAACATGCTATGACAACATATAATCATGGTAGAAGCCAAAACATAACACAAGACCTAAGCAATGTAACCAATCATAGATGCAACAACATGAGTAGCTTTTTACCAATGGTCATTCGCAGGGTACATGCCAAAGATTACAAAATTACATCATGCAATTCAGAGAGAGTCACAATTACAACCGGACAGGGATCCCTAAGGGCAACAATTGACTCTTCCCAACCGACTCATCACCCCTCTTTCCCGTGGGGTTCCGGTACAAATCTTTATGGCAAGAAGACACTGATTGATCATCATAAGAATCAAGAAAGACAGCCCTAGAAACACCTTGCTTTTGACTCAAAATGACATCAAGAACTACCTCACAACACTCACTCAAACAACCTTCATATACACACATGATTCCGACACAATGTGTTTATCAACCCGATTGCCCATGAAAGACAATAACATACGGGAAATGATTCGATAGAACCGGAAAAGTAGCTAACATAGCGGAAGGGGTCGTTCCACACAAGCTGGGTTTGACCACACAAAAACAAGGGTACTCCCACTATCCCGTCTACACAGATCAGTCAATGCACATTTAATTGTTAGACATACCAATAAGACTTTAGCACAGCAATCACTCAGCACAGAATCAGTTAGTGACACTCATAATGACCTCCTTGGAGTTTCCCAGACCCCTCTGTAAAGAACAAGCTAATATTTCGCCTACCCATTTCCAACTACATCCAATAGGGATGGTCTAACGTCTTTCTACCCACTCGATTCCCATCTGGTCGGTTTTCATCTTTTATTACAAGTCAAGTTCATTACTTAGTCCAATTTAGGTTAGGCATCTTAAGTTCATTTTGCCCTTTCAAAACACTTTCAAATCCTTCGAAATTCACGGGCGGTTTTCCAAAACATACACTCGACCCTTTTTGTACCCGAATTGCACAACCTCAGCTCTGATACCATCTTTGTAACGGCCCAGAATTATGATTTCCGGGTTACGTTTCAAGGGATAAAACCCCTTGTTCGGATCTTGCAATCCAGGTACGGGTCGAGGTTTCAAAGTCATTTAAGATTAATAGAAAGAGGGAATTCAAACCCTAAACACCTCGAAGGGCCGTTGGGTACCCTTAACCTGTCCTGGGGACTAACTCGCAAAATTCATTTCACACGGAAGCAAGACGGAAGCAAAATAAGGATACAAGTGCCACGGCAGAGCCGGGTCAAAACGGAGTCAAAAGTATAAATCCAAAACAATATAATCAGAGTCTGGTGAAGTCTATAACTCCAGCGCTCACTCTCCGCCGACAAAATGACCCGCGCAATAAGCAAACAGCACCGATAGGATGAACATAAATAATTCCTAAAAAAATTGATTTGGAGCGGGATCAGATCGATGCCCACTTAACTCTGTATCCCAACCATAAGCACACATATACGCTATACCTAATAAAGATGCTCTAATGCAGTACGAAATTCAAACACACTAGCATGCTCCTAGTTCATAATAATGTGCAGAAATACTGTAAAGGGCCCAAGACAATGCCAAGTGGCATATCCCTCTCCTACCTCCACCCCTTCCGACAGGCGGAGACTGGCTAGCTCGTGAATGCATTCATTCATAATCGGGGCGGCACGCATGCCTAACCCGCTCCACAATAAAGCCCGCAGGCATATCATAATATAAGGAAGTACTCGATTGACTCAGGGTACCCGATGAGGCTGGGCTACCCTATGACCCTAGCAAAGACTCTAGGACTACCACAGATAACGACCGTTCTGTTTACAAACACATAGAGAAATCGAATGCTCAACGATCAATGCAACCTAGCATGGTACTACATGGCATGCTGATCATGAATGCAACACCTAGTATATCATGCACTTAAAGCAGGGAATAGCTCTATTCAATCTGAGTAAGCTCCGAAAAGACTTACCTGAAGATGCAGAACAGCAAGATAACACAAGCAAGGGCCCAATGCAAGTCCAGAGTAATCCAAAAGCAATACACACCTATTATCAAGCCATTTTCATAAGCTACCGGACGAACCCAAGTTCTCAACATACTCAAAACCAATCGATAGTAAGCCCATTTCCAAAACCTTTCCGGTACGATCGAAATCAACCAAAACCATCTCATTTCCAATCAAACCCATCGATAAAATCATACCAACAATAACTTGCAAACTCCCTTCCCAAGATTAACATTACCAAACCAAAACAAGAAATCCCGACGTTAAACATTTAAACCTTAAAATCAATACCCCAAAATCATATTATAGAATTAATTCCGGCATTTTGGTTTTCAACAATAAATCATTTAAGAGATATTTCCGAAAGCTTAAAAATCTCGTCTTAATTAGTTCAACAGTATCTATCTAAAATAACCACCAAGTAAATCCATTTTCAAGGTCACATTTTAAAACAACATCCATTAATACAACAATTTCCGAATACTATTCCCTTTATAAAACAACTCAATATATATATGTATAATACTTTTACGGAAACTATAATTTATTTTCGTAAATCAGAAATTAATACTAACAATAATAATATATATTATCTCCCATTTATTTAATATATTCATAAGTCTTAAAATTCTTTCCTCAAATCAACATACATAACCCATTTTAATCAAATTAGGCCCAAATACATTCCCTTTATTAAAACAAAATCTCGGCCCATCAAAATAGGCCCAAAACCCATTTCTTCCATTTTCGGATCCAATAACCCAACCCATCTCCATTTTAAACTGAACCGGTTCACATGAAGAGAATAAAACTGAACCGAACCCATTTTTAAAACAGAAAACCGGACCCAAAACCTCGCACTGTTCATCGCCTCCCTCACCCAACTTCTGTGTTCGAAAAGAAAGAAAGAGAGGAGGGAGCCTTGAGCTCGCCGGCGGCGCTGCCCAATTCCGACCCAAGCCAAGGCACCGACGGCCATACCCACACACCCATAGATCCAGAAAATATACAAGAAAGGGGAGAGGAGCGAGGGCTCACCGAATGGTCTTCGGTCTCGCCGGAAACTCGTCGGGGGAGTCGATTCGGCTTTGTCGATGCTCGATTGGGGCTCGCCGGAGTCTCGAGGGAGGTTTCTCAGACCTGGGTCGAACATTCAGTCAAGAAAGGTGGATCCTTTGAGTTTTTGAGGGAGAAAGAGGAAGGGAACCCTTACCGGCGTTTTTCAGGAGGGAACAGGAGGAGAGGAGAGGGATGGCGGCGCCGGCGGTGCTCCGGGGGTTGCTCCTGGTGGGTACTGGTGTCTCCGGGAGGTGGCGAGGATGCTGCCTCTGCTGGTCTCGAGGAAGAAGAATGAAGGAAGAGGTGATGGGCACTGGGTTTCCTCCACGGCAAAACAGAGCGAGGGAGAGGAGTTGTGGTGGTGGCGAGGTGTGCTCGGAAAACAGGGGAAACGAGGGCCGGCGGTGGTGGCTGCCGGAAAAGTGGAGGAGAGCTTGGCCCTCGGTACAACCCAAGGGGAAGAGAGGCGTCTGTGTTCTTTTTGGGTTGAAATTGAAAAGAAGAGTGGAACACTGAGGCTTCCGTTCTGATTTGTGAACATAAGGTAAGGGGCTGTTTGTTTGTTAGCCAACAATTGAATCAAGAAGGGAAGGGGAAAGCATAGATAAGATTTTACCCAAAGGAGGAGGAGATGAGTTGGATAGGAAAATTGGTCAAATATAGGATAAATTGTAGAGATTAGGTCGAAATTCGCTTTAAGGATTTCAATTTCGATTTAGGAAATTAAGGACGAGTTCTTCTTGAAATATCCGAATTTTTATTTTATTTTATCTTATTATTTTTTGACTTAAATCCATTTATATTATTTATTGAAATTTATTATTTAAAAATCCGGGCCTTTACACATTTGAAGATCATGTTGGAAGAACGTGGACCGACTCTCACCAAAAGAAGGGTTATATGGATGTCAATGCACACTTTATTGATTAAAAAAAGAGAGGGAATCTCCAAATCAAGACTAAAGGATTATAACTAAGTGGATTTTGCACTTAATCTCTTGATTTTTTTTAGTTATTATCAGTTTTGTTATAGTTGCTGTTAGTTTTGCAATTAGATCTCTTGAATTTTTTTGGTTGAAATCTCTTGATTTTTAGTTGCTTTCATTTTTGTTTTAACTGTTGTAAGTTTTGCTGATTGTTGCATCCTTATTACTTTGTAGATTTTTTCACTTAAATTTCCTTATTTCCCTACTTAATTTTTGTTGTTGTTATGTAACTTGTAACTTATATATGTTGCTGATTTTTTTTGCTGTGTTATGTAACTTATATATGCAACTTGTGTTCTATTGATAATTGATGTGAGAGAGAAAGCTAAAGTTGTTGACAAGTAACTATAATTCTATTGTTACTGCTTGATGTATCCATTTCTTTTTTTTTTAACCTCCTCCCTCATTCATATTAGGTATAATTCGACATATTGTCTAACATATATAGCAAGCTTTTGTTTAAGGTGGCTTACGAGTTACGACCAACCAGGCTGGCCATTTTTGGGCTAGGTTGCGTGCCTATCGTTTGTATATTTTGATCATTTGAGCATACATCTATATATATTTACCTATTCAAGACGTATTGTCTAACATGACACTACTCGATTTGCCCTCATATTATTAATTGATTTAATTTTCATACTATTAACTAACATTATATAATCTATCATTGTAATTGTAATTATAAATGATAACTACACACTTTTAAATGAAAATTATAAATATCAAATTTTAATCAAATACCCGGGCATAAGGCCCGGGCCTAACACTAGTATACTCTTAATTTAGAACACTTTAGACTTATGTGTCAACATCTCCTTAATCCTCTCTTTTCCACCAATCAAGTTTTTTTTTCCTTTTTTAATTATTTATTTTCTATAATTATTATTTTTATTCTTTTTTTTCTCTCTAAACTAATCACATTTTTTTCTTTTATTCTTAACATATTTACTAGCAATTGGGCTTAATTTAAAACATTAAAGAAAAAAAATATAACCAACTATATATACTGTTAATCTATATCTATATCTATATTCTATATAAACTCTTAAAACAGAAGAGTGTTTGCCTACGTGGCACTCTCACCTTAATCCTCTCATTTTTAACCAATCATTTTTTTCTCTTTCCTTTTTATTTCCTTTTTGCAATTAATTTTTAATTTTGAAATAACTAATCTATATCTATATAAACTCTTAAAACAGAAGAGTGTTTGCCTACGTGATACTCTCACCTTAATCCTCTCATTTTTAACCAATCATTTTTTTTCTCTTCCCTTTTTATTTCCTTTTTGCAATTAATTTTTAATTTTGAAATAACTAATGGGTTTAATTCAAAATAATAAATTAATATATAACTTATATCTGTTTGTAAATCTTCATATACTATCACAATAGAATTTTAATAGATTTATTTCTTTTTTCAATTAATTTTTATTTTTAAATAATTAATCTATATAAACTCTTAAAACAGAAGAGTGTTTGCCTACGTGGCACTCTCACCTTAATCCTCTCATTTTTAACCAATCATTTTTTTCTCTTTCCTTTTTATTTTCTTTTTGCAATTAATTTTTTATTTTGAAATAACTAATGGGTTTAATTCAAAATAATAAATTAATATATAACTTATATCTATTTGTAAATCTTCATATACTATCACAATAGAATTTTAATGGATTTATTTCCTTTTTCAATTAATTTTTATTTTTGAAATAATTAATGGGTTTTATTCAAAATAGTAAATTAATATATAACTTATATCTATTTGTAAATCTTCATATACTATCACAATAGAATCCATCTTTAATGAATCTATTATACTCTTCTCCTATTAGTTTGTTCTTATAAGTTTAATTCAAAATATTAAACTAATATTTTATTTTATTTTAAATCACGCCATGGCGCGGGAACTGCACTAGTTTATTTTTAAAATCGAATAATATTTCTTCTACTCACATTATCTCACCAAACATTTCATATTTATTCATTAATGTTTATACAATGAATGAATAGGTTACTACTTACTCATACTTGCTCATTCAATTTTATATTATTTTCTAAGAATCTATCCAACTAATTCCATTATATACTCAATAATATATTGTCTATTAAAAATTTAAAAGTACATGTTTCTCAAACAGGCTGATATCGGGTGATAAAATAAACAAATAATATTATGATATATAACTATTATCAACTAAATAATGCAACATTAGCAATACCAAAAAGTAAGAGGGATCAAATAAATAATATTTGTATTATTTTCTAAAAATCAATATAACTAAAATTTGTATTCTTTTCTAAGAACCGATATAGCTAAAATTTGTATTCTTTTCTAAGAATTGATATAACTCATTCAATTATAAACTCAACAATACAATGTCTATAAAAAAAATGTTAAATTATTGTTTTTTTTTTCAAATAAGCTATATATCTAACAATGAAATAAGTAAATACTATTATGATATATTCCTAATATCAACCAAATACTACAACATTAGTAATAAAAATAAGGGGATTAAATTTTGTTTGCAATATGCTCATATTTTGATATTAATTTACACGTATGGAAAATTTAATACTACCTCCGTTCGGAAAAACTTGACACTTTACTATTCATGCACGCTTTTTTAGGAGATAAAAACTATATAAAATATCTAGTTTTTTTAATAATTTTTTTAACAACTTCGTAGTTATTATTAATAAGTACAAACTTGTTAAAAAAAATTATAAAAAAATGAATATTTTATATAGTTTTTATCGTTGTAAATTAAAAAGCGTGCATGAATAGTAAACGACAAGTTTTGCCGAACGGAGGGAGTAACTTTTCTTCTATTTTTATATACGTATAAAATAAATGAATTTGACTAAAAATGTTACATACTCATATTTGACTAAAATTGAAGGAAGTATTTATACTCATATTTGCATCTCTACCCTTACTATTATATATACACAAATTTACTAACCAAAAAATAAATTTTCTTATACTTTCAATATTTCTCGTATAATTTTTTTAAAAAAACGCCATTTCTTCAATTTACTCATTCACTTTTATTGTACAAATGAGACTAAATATATTTATGGGCAAAAAAACCTCTTTTTATAAGTTATATATATAGGTAGTAATTTTTTTCTTGTTAGATGTTATATTAGACTTTTTAATTTCATATAAAGATTATTTCTACTCAAGTAGTGATTTTTACTCAAGTGATGATTTTTTTTAATCTTCAACATTTCTCATTTATTCAACCTCATTTTTGACAAAAAAAAAGGTTCTTTTACTATATAGGAAGATATTATAAATAGATATTGTCAATAAACTGTTATAAAAATATTTATTGATGCTATAGGGAGCAAGTTTAAAAAACATATTTTATTTTATTTTATTTTATATAACATGGATTACTTGTCATAGGGAGCATGTTTGAAAAACATATTAAATTAATATACATTTATCCATTAGACATAGATCTAAATAATATTTACTCTAATTATTATATTTTAATAAAAATACAAACAATATTATTTTATTCTTTTAATTTTCATCTGTTGTTTTATTCTTGTAAATTTTTTATTTATATTACTCAATTAATTATTCAAAAAAGTTTCTTCAAATTTTATTTCTAGCTAGTTTTTTTATATGGTTTACTTACTATTTTATTCTTGTAATTTCTTCTTTGATTTATGATGGACGGTTTTTAATCGCGTAAACCGTATCAAAATAAAACTCAAACCTACAAACTAGTATAGCAAGTAAGTAAGAGGTCGATCCCACAGAGAATCAAGTATTTCTCAGCAATGTGTATTTATCAATTAGTAGAAAGGGGGGTTTGGTTGATTGAGATTGAAAAGAAAACAAAATAAAATAAAAACAAATAATGCAAAACAATTTAGAGAAGATCGCTCTACCTACAACTATCCACTTTATTTGGTTGAATTGATATTGTAACTTTCTCTTGTCCTTTTAGGGTTCCTATGAATGCCCTTGTCCCGACCTAATATAGTTATTATTCCAATCAGTCCTAGAAACTCTTATCAATCGAACAGTCCCTAAAGAAGGATTTAACCCAATTGATAGCTTTAAGACCAGAGATTAACCAAGGTATTTGTAGTCCCTAAAGAGGGATTTAACAACATATCCAACTTCCTACCTATCCAATTAGTTCAGTCGGCCCTAAAGGGAAAAGTTTGCCACTTGGGTTAAGGTTCGCAATCAGGAATCTACAAAACCCTAGCAATTGAATTGATCTAACTAGTTGGCCAGACAAGATAGAACAAAACAATAAACAATCAAGCACAAAGAAGTTGAAGCATTCAATAAAGGAAATAAGGAACAAGATTCAGAAACTCACAATCAATCCAAATAAAGCTTCAAATTGCAAGTAGAACGAAGAGAGTTTAGCCACCCATGGCGAACATCGCTCTCTCTCCAATTGTCTGATAGAACGTGGAATAAAATAGAAGTTTTTGGAAAAATAACTAAAAGTGGCCTTATAAAAGATCTCAAGTCGGTCACCAAAACAACTAGAATAAAAACTAGGGTTTTAATATTCAAAACGCTGCCTACTGGTGCTGATGGCCCATGCGGCGGCCGTCGCATGGATGCTGCGGCCGCAGCATCAGCATTCCTCTTGCATCGTCCCTGGCGGCGGGCGCTGCACACCATGCGGCGGCCGCTGCATTGGTCTTTCACGGAAAATCCGTCTTCAATCAGCTCTCGACGTCAACATGAACGTTGTAGCTCTCTGAAAGAGCTTTCCAACGCATGGTCATAATATTCGATCGGACAACCGAGGCCTCCAGAAAGTGCAAAACAAGTTCAGCATGTATGGCGACAACTTCTACAGACTTGTTCTTCGTTTAAGTTCGCTTCTTCTTCTCAGGACCTCTTGAGATCTTCATGTAAGCTTCTTCGATCAACTAGACATTCTTATCCAATGCGTTATCAACTCATGTCTCCTCCTCGGATCCACTATTACCTGAAATAATCAATAAAAGCATGTAGATTCCGACTCCAACCACACAGAGAACAAATATGCAAATTATACTTAAACCATGCATGATATGCATCATAACTAAGCTCAATGCAACCTATTATAACTCTCTAAATTCATGTTATCAAACTCCCCCACACTTAAGCTTTTGCTTGTCCTCAAGCAATCAAAAACAAATATAGAATTGATCATCCCACAAATAAGATCTTCATGTTATAGTTTTAGAAAAGCAACATCAAGCAATAGAAGACATGAATAAGAGAACAAATATCCTAGCAAGTATATGAGCAATCCAATAGTAAAGGCAAATTTAATCCAACCTCACCGGGATAATGTGTTTCACTCAAGCTCTCATGTGTTTAGGCTTTAAAGTTCAACTCTCAACTCAATCCAAAATGCTCTATACATCGTAAAGTCATCACTTGCAAAAAACATCATGAGGACTTTTATAAGGTTGTAATGGGGCTTTGTTAGGAACATAAGGCACGAGAAATATTTAGGCTTGTGGTGCTAAAAATCATGGAAAAAGGAACAACAACCAACCAGAACAACACCAAAACTTCCATACTTTGCAAACCATTCTAATAACATACACTCCATTACATAACAATAAACTCTTCGATTTCAATAGTCATACAACTCATGCATTTTTTTTTCATTATGATGACTTCTTTTCTTTTATGCTTACTTTTGCCCCTAGGTGAATTTTATCCTCCCTAGGTCCAAGCTTACTAGACTTTTACTCCTAAGTGAATTTTATCCTCCTTAGGCCCTTAGTAATAAGTCATCTCTATTATGCAAGAAGGGTTACCTTATTTTGGCTATGCCTCTCGCAATGCACAACCATACATATATCATCTCCACTCAAAGCAACTCCAACATAAAGATTTTTCACCAATTCTCCTCCTAATTCCCGGATAGGGTCAGACTAATCATTGGCTATGATATATTTTTGTGGAGCTATAAAAAAAAATAGGCTTTAAGGCTCAGATGGGCTTCAAGCATAAGATAATATCTAAGGTAGACAGGTATAATATGGCTAAAGAAAACATGCCTCAATCATGTGAAATTCACAAGCAACAAACATGTGCAATACGGTATTGAAATAAGAAGCATATGGAGAGTATAATCACACAATAAAAGCAAAAGAGAATGATATGTAAAGTCCCTATAAGGCCAAAATAAACTCACAAAGGTTATGTTTTTTTAGATTTCAATTAAACCCTCAACTATGAATCATACTTGCTCAATTATATTCTCAAATCATGCTCCAAAATCATTTTCAAGCAATTCAATCAAATCATGTGGTTTATGCAATTAAGATCATAAAAATAAATTAGAGGACAAACTAAACCAAGATGGGTATAGTTAATAACACTTAAATTCAATGCATGATATTTTTGTGATTTTTTTTAATGTGATATATGTGTAAAAATAAATATGAAAACATAAATAAACATGATGACATACATAAACATGATATGCAAACTTTATCTATATGCAATGCAATCCCTCCCCCACACTTAAACTTTTCATTGTCCTCAATGTAACATAAAAGACAACAAAATATAAAAACATAGAGGAAGAGATGAATGAAATACTCACAATGTGGTGGATGGGTCTCTATTGGTCGGATCTGAGGATTTCGGTGGCCTTTCCTGCAAGCTTAGTCTATCCCAAACCAAAAACAACTATCTAATGCCTAATGGGAAACCCAATTTATTGAAAAGAAAACTAGCTAACTAGGAATTGAAATAACTAAATTAGAAAACTTACCTCGGGTTGCCTCCCGAGAAGCGCCTTTCTTTAATGTCATTGACCTGACTTATTATCAATCTCAAGATCTTAGCTATCAGACATCGTCAAACACCGCAGTAGCCTATCATATTCCTGTGCACACATCTTACAAAGAACATCATAACACAATAAATTGAAAGCATAAAATGTGAAACTCAAGAACCCTTTCAATCTATCAAAGAGTCTAGCACGACTCTCTGCATAAGGAATATGATACCACCAGCACAGTTCCACTGGTGGCTTTTCAAAATAGCAATCAAAAGGATCAACAAAATCACCATTACCTTCAAAATTGCAAAAGTTTACCTTTATTACCTCGTGAGCCTCAGCTAATGGCTCTAGACTTGGTTCATCAATGGGAAAGCTCAGAATGGATGTTGCAGATGGAGTAGGAGACATATCACATGTAACCTCATGCGTCGACTCATGAGATTCCAAGTCAGGAAGCACTAGACGCTCTCCTCCATCGTCGAAGACACTATCGTTGTCTGCAACCAATTCCTCCTCATTCGGCATGTCATTGTCATGTTGAAACCACATAGGAGGGAATGAACAAAGTGTAATGACTTCGATAGGATCTTCCATTCTTGCATCCTTTAAAGACTCAAGGGGTGGTGGGGTGGGTTTCTCAAAATCAAGAGAAGAAGACGTCGATGGAGGCTCATTAGTAGTTGTGCGGCGATCGCCGCCCTCCTGCGGCGGTTGCCGCTCCTCAGAATTTTCACCCTCCGTTACGACTTCAACTCCTTCTTCTAAGCCCCTTTCCTTCTCACGTTTTGCACTTAAAATTTGAATGAGTTTGTTCATCTGATTCTCCAAGTTCTTACTGCTCTCAGCTTGCTCTTGCAACACTTGTGTAAGGCTATGGAATGGATCCTCTAGGTATGTGACAGAGTTCTCCATTGGCGGAGGAGACGTGATGAGAAATTCTTCTTGTGCAACATGGGAATCCATATAACAGAAAAAATCCCACAACCCCGACAATCCTCCTAACCGCTTCAGGCCTCCGTTACTCAAGTGCTCAGCAAGCGCTCGTGTTTCAACAGTCATCCCATCAATTATGCACATAATCATATCCCGGATGCTGAATTGATAATCCCATGAACCAAGGTCGTCAACATACTCATGCAATCTTCTGAGGTATTGGTGAAAGTTCTCACCTACAAACTGTGCTAATCTCAACATCTTGAAAAAGTTAGTAGCAAGGATGTTGTGAACCGTAAGATAGGTTCACAACAAAGTTAGATATATAAACAAAAATTAATAAATACACACAACAAAGAAATAAACTTGATTCCCCGGCAACGGCGCCAATTTTTGTGAGCGGTTTTTAATCGCGTAAACCGTATCAAAATAAAACTCAAACCTACAATTTAGAGAAGATCGCTCTACCTACAACTATCCACTTTATTTGGTTGAATTGATATTGTAACTTTCTCTTGTTCTTTTAGGGTTCCTATGGATGCCCTTGTCCCGACCTAATATAGTTACTAGTCCAATCAGTCCTAGAAACCCTTATCAATCGAACAGTCCCTAAAGAATGATTTAACTCAATTGATAGCTTTAAGACTAGAGATTAACCAAGGTATTTGCAATCCCTAAAGAGGGATTTAACAAAACATCCAACTTCCTACCTATCCAATTTGTTCAATCAGCCCTAAAGGGATAAGTTTGCCACTTGGGTTAAGGTTCGCAATCAGGAATCTACAAAACCCTAGCAATTGAATTGATCTAACTAGTTGGCCAGACAAGATAGAACAAAACAATAAACAATCAAGCACAAAGAAGTTGAAGCATTCAATATAGGAAATAAGGAACAAGATTCAGAAACTCACAATCAATCCAAATAAAGCTTCAAATTGTAAGTAGAACGAAGAGAGTATAGCCGCCCATGGCGAACATCGCTCTCTCTCCAATTGTCTGATAGAACGTGGAATAGAATAGAAGTTTTTCGAAAAATAACTAAAAGTGGCCTTATAAAAGATCTCAAGTCGGCCACCAAAACAACTAGAATAAAAACTAGGGTTTTAATATTCAAAACGCTGCGTACTGGTGCTGACAGCCCATGCGGCGGCCGCCGCATGGATGCTGTGGCCGCAGCATCAGCATTCCTCTTGCATCGTCGCTGGCGGCGGCCGCTGCACACCATGCGGCGGCCGCTGCATTGGTCTTTCACGGAAAATCCGTCTTCAATCAGCTCTCGACGTCAACATGAACGTTGTAGCTCTTTGAAAGAGCTTTCCAACGCATGGTCATAATAGTCGATCGGGCAACCGAGGTCTCCAGAGAGTGCAAAACAAGTTCAGCATGTCTGGCGACAACTTCTGCAGACTTGTTCTTCGTTTATGTTCGCTTCTTCTTCTCAGGACCTCTTGAGATATTCATGTAAGCTTCTTCGATCAACTAGACATTATCATCCAATGCTGTTGATAGGAGGAAATCGAGAATGCAAAATTAAAATATAAATAAATCAAAGCAAACCAGACTCCGTCCCTTGCAAATAATTACAAGACTTCCTCCCGATGTAGCAGTGGGAAGTCAGGATCGATCCACGAGGAAGCCTGTCAGCGGATCCTAGGCAGCGGTGAAATCTCACAGAAGTCGACAACAGTGGTCCTAGATCTCGAGTACAGCAACTCGACAGAAGATCGGACAATCGAGCACAGCGCAACAGTCACAAGCACAGGTTGTAGTCGATATCGACCAGAGGCTACTCGATATCGAGTAGGTTTCGTCGACGTCAAGTTGAGTCTTGTCGAGTACCTGCACACAGAAGCTACAACGATACTAGATCGAGAATCAGTACTCGATATCGACGAGTGCTATTCGATATCGAGGAGACAGAGAATAAAACGAAACAAAGAAATAAAGTAAAGGCAAATGCTTTGGGACTTCCAAATAAACTTAATGTAAAAGACTTCCAAGATTGGGGTTTGCAACAACGATAACCAAGCATGCATAAGGTAGAGATAAACAGATAATCATGTGAATTGCATCAAAGGACTAAGCTTTCGCCTTTTCCAACAATTAGACAACTCTTTCAAGAAACCCTAATTGTCTCTACTGATTTTATGTTTACAATCCAAGTTGTTAGCATGGATCTCCATTTGATGGGTAATAAACACATAAACAAGTAGTAGATGCTCAAAACATGATAAAGGTCGGATGTTTACCTCAGGCACGCAGGGCTATCGTCGGGCTCGCCCCAACCCTAGAAGTGGGTGGACTACTCGCGCTTCATCGCCATATCAAACATTGATTGATGAAAAGAAACTTGCATTAAAACCAAATTGTAGAAAGTACAACCGAACAAAGCCAACTTTCTCTCGCTCCTTTGCTCCACTCGGCCTCACCTTCTCTCTCTACTCTTACTTCTCCTACTGAAATTCAATTGAATGTAAAATCAGCCCCATGGGCTTTATTTATAGGCTTCTAAACCTTGCTACTCAAGGATAGAAATCTTCTCCTTCCATGATAGATGTTGATAGATCGGATAGAATTCAGCAAACTTCGAGCCCAAGGAATCTCAAACCGAGTAGGATTCGTCAAACCGAGTAACGCGGCTTTTGGAACCGTCGTCGATCTCGAGTAGAGCTTACTCGATCTCGACTAGGATTGTTGGTCGATTGGCTCGACTTCGTCGTCTCGGCTAGCTGGTCCTCAACAAGCTCGATCATGGCTCACAGGTCTAGTCGATCTCGAGTACCCTTACCCGATATCGAGTTGGGTGGCTCATCGACTAGGTCTTCTCGGCAGCGTCGGGTAGATCTTCTCGACATGCTCGGACACGGCTTCCGGGCTCCTAGATCTCGAGTAGGACTACTCGATCTCGTGTAGAGTATAACCCGGCATGTCCTCGTCTTCGTCTTCTCGATCAGCTCTTCCTCGACCTGGCCCTCCTCGGAAACTTTTGGTCGATCTCGAGTACAGTGTACTCGATCTCGAGTACAGTGTACTCGATCTCGAGTAAAGTTTTCTCAGCTTTCTGCTCTGTTCTTAAAACGCACTTTCCTGAGTCCTCGTTCGTCGGATTGACGCATATGACCATGTGTTGGAAAGCTCTTTCCGAGGGCTACAACTCTCATGAAGACATCAAAGCTTGATTCAGAATGAAGAATGGTGAAAAATGGCCTTTTCTCCAGCTGCACCATTCTTAGCTTCTCCATGAGTTTCCTTTAAGCTCCAAAATGCGTCCGATTTCTGCGAAATATAACAAAAACTTGTGTAGACCTCCATATGTTGCAAATAAACATACAGATTCTGTATTATTTTATCCAAATGCATGAAATGCATGTAGAAATTGATATAACAGTAGATATAAAACATGACATAAAACATGGACATCAAATCACCCCATACTTAGACTTGCTTGTCCTCGAGCAATAACCAAACAATAACCAAGACCTACAACACATTCTTCAAGTCTTCGCCTTTTGTCAAAAGCAACATCTCAAGTAGTAGCAATGTAAGACAAGTGAATTTAACGTCATCACACATATACGAGAGATCCATAGGCATAGGCATCATAAATCCAACCTCACAAGGATAATGTGTTTACACTCAACTCTCAATGTGTTTAGGCTATGAAGATGAACTCTCAACTCAATTCCATATACAATCTCATAAACATTGCAATTTAAACATGAATCCACTTCGCAACCAATTATGAAAATGCAACAAGAGTTATCAGGATGACTTCGCTCAATAGAAGTCTTCAAAGAAGATTACATTCGGCGGGGTTGTAATGGGGCTTGGTAAGAAATATAAGGGTATGGAATTATTTGGCCATGTGGTGCTTAATAAAATTCGGGAATCAAGACTCCTAAATCTCCAACACAACCAAACCATAACTTATCAATCATATGCATCAACCAAACTCTCCAATTTATAACCTTTCAAACTTAAATAACCTCTCCAAAGTATAAATCTTGCGAAAATGAAAGAAATAAGGTAAATTTGGCTAATGCACTTTATTCATAAACATATATACTTTTTTCTCTTTTTTTTCGATTTTTTTTGAAACGAAAATATAAAATAATACTAGAGGTGCATTTATAAGGTGAGCCAAAAATCCTTTTACATAATATGCATAGCAAGATAAAAATGTAAAAGCAACCCATATCTCAATAATTTCAACAATCCTTCTTGAAATGCAACATAAGCTCATTCTTTCCACGAATCACTATTCCAACCGACTCTAAGTCTTAATTCCCAAATGGGGGTGAGGCTCAATTCGGCTAAGGACAATTTTGTGGAGTTTACAATAAAAGTCTCAGGCTAATGTTCTGGCTTCAAGCAGGGATAATGCAGGGTAGGTAAAGAGAGGATAAAATTGGCTTAAAAGGTGCCTCCATCATTTAATTCTCATCAACATAAACATATAAATGCATTAGTTTTGAATAACTATCACAACATTTAGAGATGCATAGGAAGAGTAAATACACTCAAGAAAGCAGAGGGATTTTTAATGTTCTCCCTATAAGGCCAAAATTCTCACTAGGCCAAGTTTTGTTGGACTTTAACCTTTAGCTTAGGATCATATGTGCTCAATTTCATCACAAGTTCACAATCCACATAAAAACCATTTTTGAGGACTTAGGCTAAACCTTCCAAACATGCCATAGGATTTACATGATCAAGTTAATCATTATGTATCATCATAGGACATCTAAGTTAGGGTATAAAACTAAAACAATGCAAACATTTAAACATGCATATTTTTTTATTTTTCAACATTTTTTATTTTTATTTTTTTTATTTATTTTTTCTATGCAACTAAAAAATAAGAATAACGTATGACAAAAGACTAAAATGCATAAAATTTAAACATGAATGCATAAAAATTTAAATTTGACCATGTAAAACCAAAAGCAAGACATATATGATAATGAGCTCTTCCCCCACCCCATACTTAAAATTTACAGTGTCCTCACTGTATAACATCAAATAAAAACAAGAGTAAAGGAAGAAACTCACAGGATAACAAATCGAGGAGGGCCGATCAGTGCAGGTCGAGTAGACATCCTTGTCGATCTCGAGTACAGTGTACTCGATCTCGAGTAGCTTTTATGCGTCTAGTGGATTCTGAAGTCGAGAAGCTTCTGATGGCTTGTTGATATCGAGTTAGCCTACTCGATATCGAGTAGTGTCTGAGCTGCTCCTCCTTGTCGTCGTCGACTTGGCCTTCGTCGATTCTGACTGCTTTCAGGGACTTCTTTATTCCACTTTTCGCGATCCTTATATGCTTGCCGACCTAAAAATGTTATATTGCACAAGAAACAAGACTATCCACCTGAAATATTCTAAAAGACATAAAACCAAAAAAAAAATCAAAAACCAAAAACAAGTCCCAAAAATTCATAAAGTTTTATATACATGCTCTAGATTTTATAGTCGCTAGGCCGACTTCTCCGTTTGCGCTCAAGGACCATTATTGTGGGGCCCGCTCATGCTTGTCCCTTCTCCTGGATCATCTGGGTCCTGATGGTAGTATACAAGCTCAGCTGACAGGTGGTTGCTTGCATCACCTTCTTTCTCTTTCTTCTTCTTCCTTCCAGCTCTCAGTTTCCGCAGATTCTCTCGCCATGGTCTCTTATTTCCCCTTAAATCATTGATAATTTTCTTTATGGACTGAGGGGGAGTAGAATTCATACCTGAACTTACCTTTTCGGACCCAAAACGGAAATCTTTGGGCTTGGGGCTAGTGGAGATCGAATACTGCTGGTCGACCTCGAGTACAGGGACCCCATACTTAGGCTCTTGGCAAGTCAGTGGCTTAGCAGAGGTAGTCGACATCGACAAGTCTTGGTCGAGATCGAGTAGCACCTTTGTCGAGATCGAGTAGCTCTTGTCGACCTCGAGTACAGTGTTGGCGCTTTCCTCCGTTGTTTGCCTGGTCCCGTGGTTGCTGATGCTTTTCACCTCCATCCAGAAAATTTCCTCTTTTGCAGGGCTAAAAGAGAAATCCAAAACCTCATCGCTTATGGTGAAGGTGAGCAATCTATTCTTGACACTAATTCTGGTATCTGCAGTAGCTAAGAATGGTCTACCAAGAATAATAGGGCTAGTAGGATCTTCAGCACAGTCAATGATAAGGAAATCTGTTGGAACAAAGAATTTACCAACCTGGACAGGGACGTTCTCAACTATACCTGTAGGGATGACTATTTTATTGTTTTCCATATATAGCTTGGCATCCACAGGTTCTATGCATCCTATTTTGACCTTTCGCCATATTGATAAAGGCATGATGCTCACACTTGTTCCTAAATCGCACAGAGAATCATATTTATATTGTCCAAAACCCACAGTAACAGAAAACTTACCAGGGTCAGGTCTCTTTTTAGGGAAGTGGAGTACTTTGCATTCACCTACGATCTCTGAGATAGATCGCTTCTTGCTCAGGATTTCCTTTAGAAATTTGACATATCCAGGCATCTCTTGCAGGGCTTCTGTAAAAGGGATAGAAACATTCAGTTCTTGCAGCATATTAACAAATCTGGTAAACCTACCTGCAGTGGGATCTTTCTGTTCTTTTGAAGGAATGGCAGTGGCTTTTTCTGATTCGGAGCCAGAGCAGCTGTCGGAGGTGTTGCGGAGTTGTCGACGTCGGCCAGATGCTGCTCCTCGATCTCGACCACGGGCTCCTCGACATCGAGTAGGGTGGTCGACCTAGAGTTGCTGGGCTGCGCAGCGGAGTCCGAGCTCAGCTTCTGGTCTTGGTCGAGTAGTTTCTTATCGAGGTCGAGTACGGTCTCCTCGAGATCAAGTAGGCTTTGCTCTGTCTCGAGTTGTTACTCTGCCTTGCTTTGCTGTTTTCCGACCTCTGGCTCGTGTAATTGGTGCCCACTTCTGAGTTTGATAGTTGCGACGTGTCCGGTTTTCCCCTTAGGATTTGGTTCTGTTTGCCCAGGGAGCTGTCTGGACGGTCGTGGGATCTGTGCTGCGATTTGACCCATCTGGGTCTCTATTCCCCTTTTGCAGATGTCCAGTTCTAGAACATCTGGTGATGTTCTAGAACTGGTTGTTGATGGTGCCCTGATTCCGACGCATCTCCTCAAGGATCAGCTGCAGATCATCCTTCTTTTGATCCCTTTCTGGATGTCCTGGAGCTCTGTAGGGTGGGGGATTCCTAGGAGGACCTTGGTTCCACTATGGTTGATCGAACCTTTGATCTCCCATATAGCGATTGGGACCCCAGCGTAGGCTGCCTCTTCATGTGTCTCTGCCATTCTGACTTGCTCTGTGTGTGGGCACTCAGTAGTGGTGTGCCGCTGTGATCCGCATTCGATGCAAGGCTGATTGACAGACAGATATTTGACTTGCTTGAGGAGCTTGCGATTCTGGTCTCTGTAGAACTACTCCCTGACATCTGGATCGATCTCCTTTGCTGGCTCATAGAGTGGCATAGGTGGTGCTGGCCTGGCGTAGGAGTTCTCCTCATAGTTTGCAGTAGACCCATATTTGTTGTCATAATTGGTGAGCTTGTCCAGCACACCTCAAGCGTCAATTGGCGGCATCGTCAGATACTCATAGCGAGTATAATGGTTGATTCTGTCCTTAGTGACTTGATCAAGAGAGTTGAAGAAGATCTTCTGAATGACGTAGGGTGGCTGTCCATGAGTCGGGCAAGATCGCAGCAGTTCTTTGTAGCGTTCCCATGCCTTTGCCAGCGGTTCCCCTTGCTTCTGTTTGAAGGCGGTGATTTTCTGGCGGAGAAGTGCTGTCTTGGCAGGTGGGAAGAATTTATTCAGAAACTCTTGCTCTACTTGGGCCCATGTTGTGAGTGATCTTGGTTTCGGCCCTTCAAGCCACTTCAGTGCAGGACCAGCGAGAGACCATCGAAAAGCTTTCATCTTGACATATTCCAAAGTTGTAACTTCAGCAAGAGTACGACACATGTGAGAAAAAATGGTAAAATGTTCAAGAGGACACTCATTAAATTTGCCATAAAAATCATTATTTTTAAGCTCTATCAGAAATTGAGTGCGAATTTCAAAAGAGTTATCAGGGATTAGAATCGCCGATTCAGGCACGACGAGAGTTGGATTCATATAATCCTCAGCAGTGGTTGGATATTGGGCAAGCTCAGCTTCTGCTTGCCTTGCGCGCTCAGCTGCTTGTTCCCTCGCTGTCCTTTCATTGGCGATAGTGGTATCCTTTGCAGCTAGCTCCCTTGTAAGCCTGGCAATCAGCTGTTCTTGTGTTTCAGCGTCTGCCATGATCCTTTTAAGTTTAGAGTGGATGTGTAGGTAACGCTCCGGTTCGTCTAAGCTGTCAAACTCAGGTGGTAGACCAGAACGGCGCATACACCTGTATAGTAACTCAAAGCAGATGTGAGATTTTAACTACCTAAGGGGCGAATGATAGCCTCCCCGGCAACGGCGCCAATTTGTTGATAGGAGGAAATAGAGAATGCAAAATTAAAATATAAATAAATCAAAGCAAACCAGACTCCGTCCCTTGCAAATAATTACAAGACTTCCTCCCGATGTAGGAGTGGGAAGTCATGATCGATCCACGAGGAAGCTTGTCAGCGGATCCTAGGCAGCGGTGAAATCTCACAGAAGTCGACAACAGTGGTCCTAGATCTCGAGCACAACAACTCGACAGAAGATCGGACAGTCGAGCACAGCGCAACAGTCACAGGCACAGGTTGTAGTCGATATCGACCAGAGGCTACTCGATATCGAGTAGGCTTCGTCGACGTCGAGTTGAGTCTTGTCGAGTACCTGCACACAGAAGCTACAACGATACTAGATCGAGAATCAGTACTCGATATCGACGAGTGCTATTCGATATCGAGGAGACAGAGAATAAAACGAAACAAAGAAATAAAGTAAAGGCAAATGCTTTGGGACTTCTAAATAAACTTAATGTAAAAGACTTCCAAGATTAGGGTTTGCAACAACGATAACCAAGCATGCATAAGGTAGAGATAAACAGATAATCATGTGAATTGCATCAAAGGACTAAGCTTTCGCCTTTTCCAACAATTAGACAACTCTTTCAAGAAACCCTAATTGTCTCTACTGATTTTATGTTTACAATCCAAGTTGTTAGCATAAATCTCCATTAGATGGGTAATAAACACATAAACATGTAGTAGATTGATAGCATGCATTTAGGTAGGCATATTAGGATGCATTTATCATGATTTAGATGTATATAATGCATGGTTTAAGCTAGATTTGCATTTATACTTGTTTTGTTGATAGAGTCGGAATCTACACGCTTTTATGGATTATTTCAGGTATATGTGGATCCGACGAGTAATGAGGAAGCTCATGGATGAAGGAAGAGTGAAGAGAAGGAGGAAAAGTGAAGAGCTCGGGAGCGGAATCGAAGTTAGAGAGCCTAAGTGAAGAACAAGTCGGCAGAAGTTGTCGCCAGACATGCTGAATTTGTTTCGCCCTTTCTGGAGGCATCAGTTGTCCGATTGACTATTATGACCGTGCATTGGAAAGCTCTTTCCGAGATCTACAACTTTTGTGTTGACATCAGGACCAAATTCGAAGAGGAAAAATCGCTGTGAACAGTAAAAGCCGCCACGCGGCCAAGCTAGCCGCCCCGCGGCCCGAAGCTCTGACGAAGGATTTCGCAATCGCCTGGCCGCCCTGCGGCCTGGATTGGCTGCCCCGCAGCCTCTGCAGAAATGCCGAATCTGCTTAATGGACTTTTTGTCTCTTTAATTAGTTTTTAGAATTATTATTTGGCCGACTCTTTTGAGGCTTTTTAAGGAAGTTTTAGGGTTTTATTTGAGGGATCTAATTCATTAGTTTATGCACTTGGAGTCTATCAATTGAGAGAACCCTAAAGAAGAGCCTCCATGGCCATGGAGTGCTAATTTCTTTCGTTTCGTCTATGGATTGAAGCTTTGGTTTGATAAAGTTGTGAGATTTCTATTCTTGTTCTATTCCTATTGATTCGTATTGATTCTTTTGGGAATATTGTTGATTTCTTCTAGTCCGCGCAACTAGTTGAGATTATTGCTAGGATTTTGTAGATTCTTCGTAGCGAACCTTAATCCATAGTAGCAATCATGCCTTTTTAGGACTCGTAGGACTAAACTGGTGTGTAGAGAATCAATTATATGTTAAATGCTGACTCGTAGCTTGGTGTTGCATGTATCCTGGTTAATCCTTAATCTTAATGCTACTATTAGGTTAAATCTTGACCGTGTTAGGGTTATCTAATTAGTAAGGGTTACTAGGACTCGTAGGACTAGTAATTTACACAAGATCAGGACAGGAACAATAATAGGATGAAAAGAGAACTTGAAGACGAATCAATGATCAATCAACCAAACTAAAGTGGATGTTTGTGGATGAAACTATTTTCTCAATTGTTACCTCTATTAACTTGTTTATAATTTATTTTATCATCTTCAATCACCAAAACCCCTCTTTTCTACTAATTGGTAAATATACATTGCTTAGGAATACATGATTCACTTTGGGATCGACCTCTTACTTGCTTACTATACTAGTTTGTAGGTTTGAGTTATACTTTGATAGGAACAACGACAGTTTCCTCCTATCAAATTGGCGCCGTTGCCGGGGAATCAAAGTTTATTTCTTAGTTTTGTGTGTTTATCAATTTTTGTATATAAATAAACTTTGTTGTGAACTTATCTTACGGTTCACGACACCCATACTACTAACATTTTAAGATGAGATTATTGCAGAGTCAAGGGGAAAATTTTCACCATTATTTCACAAGAGTGCATAATTTATTGGACGCCCGTTATGCACGGGGTTACCAAGATAGTTTGCAAAATATGGTTGATTTTGTACTTGAGGGCATGACTCCTGAGACCAAAGAACTTGCTGAGTCTATGAGTAACGGAGGCTTTACGAGTTTTAATTTATCAGATATGTGGGATTTTTTCTTCTACATGGGTCACCAGGTGGAGCAGGAAGAAGCTTTCACACGCCAGGTTATGTTGGAGCAGGTGCTTAAAAGGATGGAGCGAATTGAGGAACAATTGAACCAACTTAATCAACCGGTGAGTGAGTTGGTAGTAGAGCAATGCTTTATTCCTCAAGATGATGAAAGCCAAGACACAAACAATGATGGTTTGATCGATGAGAGCCCGATGCTCCCTGGCATGGAGTCTCTTGAGTGCACGCGTGAGGATCCATGTGTTTTGGCTCCTATTTCATCCGAAGAAATCATCTCTGACTTGCCTATCAAGGAATCATTTACCGAGCCGATTTATGTGGCTCTCGAAGAAGGTATTGATATTTCTTGCACTTTTGTGAATTTTGGTGAATATAAAGACCCTTGGGAGCATTACTTTGAGAAGCCACCAACGGAACTGTGTTGGTGGTATCATATTCCTTCAATAGACATTCATGATAAATTGAAAAGGTTTATAACTTCTATATTTTATAATTTCAATTTAGTGTGCTATGATGTCTTGTGGAAGATGTGTGCACAGGAATATGATAGGCTATTGAGGGCCTTGACGATGTCTGATAGGTAAGGAATTAAGATTGAGAATAAGTCATGCCGATGACATAAAACAAATGCGCTACTTGGGAGGCAACCCAAGGTAAGTAGTTCTAGATTTCTTTTTCTTAAATTTCATAGAATTGGTTTTGTTTTGGCATATTTCGTGGGGCACTAACACTGCATACTGAAAGCTGAAAATGGAAGAGGCCGCCCCGCGGCTTGTACAGGCCGCCCCGCGGCTAGGTCTTGTCTCCGGCCGCCCCGCGGCCTAGCATGGCCGCCCCGCGGCCTCTGACAGGACTGACAGGTTTCCCTTCCTCCATTCCCAGACCTACCAACCCTACAATTAGCATGTCAGTTTTCTCTCTTTCCTTCAGATTTTGATCTTTTGTTGTTTTTAATTTATATTCATTGAGGACAATGAAAGATTTAAGTGTGGGGGAGGGATTTCATTGCATATAGATATATTTTGCATATCATGTTTATTTATGTTTTCATATTTATTTTTACTCATATATTGCATTTGTTATAAAAAAATCCAAAAATATCATGCATTCCATACACTTTAGGTCTTATTTTCCCATCTAGGCTACTTGTCCTCTGTATTTATCTTATCATGTGCCCCATGACTTGCTTGAAGTGTTTGAAACTTTGAATTGTTTTATAGACTTTTTGGGAACATGATTGATGAGAAAATTGAGCATGTATAGTCTTTGGAATTTAAGTGGTATTGAAGTTCTAACAAATTGACCTTGTGAGTTGTTTTGGCCTTATTGGGACTACACATATATGTCCTCTAGTTTCTTTGTGTGTGAATACTCTCCTTGATTACTTCCTCTTTAAATTGCGTTTAGATATCTCTATTGAGGCTGCATTTATATGATTTTTGCATGTAACCTTAAAGTGATTGAGGCATGATTTTCTTTTAGCCATAATATACACTATCCACCCGTACAAATTATCCTTTGCTTGAAGCCAATTTAAGCCTTATAAGCCTATTTTGTTAGCTCCATAAAATCTTCCTAGCCAATGATTAGCCTGACCCATCCGGGAATTAGGAGAAGAGTTGGTGAATATCATGATGTGTTGATGGAGTTGCTTTGAGTTGAGAAGTTATGTTGGGTGATTCATTTGTACTTCATAGAGATGGTTTTTATGTGCTTATTACTTGGGACCTAAGGAGGATAAAATTCACTTAGGGGTAAAAGTCAAGAAAATAAAAAGAAAGAAAAGAAAAAAATCATTATCAAAAGAAAAAAAAAATGAATGAGTTTGCGTGGTTATTTAAAAAGTATGCTTGCATTGTATTGTGAAGGAGTGCATGTTATTGGAATGGTATATGAAGTGTTTTGGTGTTGGTGTTTTTCTGGTTGTTTACTAACCCTTTTTCCCGGATTTTTAGCATCACATAACTTAAATAATTTCCATACCCTATGTTCCTACCATGACCCCATTACAACCCATACAAAGACCTCATGATTTTGGTTACATGTGAAATCACTAGCGGTGGAGATTTAGACCACTGGCGCAATTTTGTCGTAGCTAAGTTTTCAAGGATTGAGTTTGAGCGTGAATGTTTAACCCTAAACACATGAGCGAGAGTGAAAACACATTTTCTTGGTGAGGTTGAATGGATATGCTTGCTTTATTCCTTGGATTGCACCTATACATGTTATGATGTTAATTGTCAATCTTTATTTCCCTATTTTGAGCTTTTAAGTGTTTTACCAAAGTTATTAAATGGACTGCTTGTCTGTGGGGTGTTGATTTGATTTTAGTTTTAATTGCTTGAGGACAAGCAAAGGCTTAAGTGTGGGGGAATTTGATAGCATGCATTTAGGTAGGCATATTAGGATGTATTTATCATGATTTAGATGTATATAATGCATGGTTTAAGCTAGATTTGCATTTATACTTGTTTTGTTGATAGAGTCGGAATCTACACGCTTTTATGGATTATTTCAGGTATATGTGGATCCGACGAGTAATGAGGAAGCTCATGGATGAAGGAAGAGTGAAGAGAAGGAGGAAAAGTGAAGAGCTCGGGAGCGGAATCGAAGTTAGAGAGCCTAAGTGAAGAACAAGTCGGCAGAAGTTGTCGCCAGACATGCTGAACTTGTTTCACACTTTCTGGAGGCCTCGGTTGTCCGATTGACTATTATGACCATGCATTGGAAAACTCTTTCCGAGATCTACAACTTCCGTGTTGACAACGGGACCAAATTCGAAGAGGAAAAATCGCTGTGAACAGTAAAAGCCGCCACGCGGCCAAGCTAGCCGCCCCGCGGCCCGAAGCTCTGACGAAGGATTTCGCAATCGCCTGGCCACCCTGCGGCCTGGGTTGGCTGCCCCGCGGCCTCTGCAGAAACGCCGAATTTGCTTAATGGACTTTTTGTCTCTTTAATTAGTTTTTAGAATTATTATTTGGCCGACTCTTTTGAGGCTTTTTAAGGAAGTTTTAGGGTTTTATTTGAGGGATCTAATTCATTAGTTTATGCACTTGGAGTCTATCAATTGAGAGAACCCTAGAGAAGAGCCTCCATGGCCATGGAGTGCTAAACTCTTTCGTTTCATCTATGGATTGAAGCTTTGGTTTGATAAAGTTGTGAGATTTCTATTCTTGTTCTATTCCTATTGATTCGTATTGATTCTTTTGGGAATATTGTTGATTTCTTCTAGTCCGCGCAACTAGTTGAGATTATTGCTAGGATTTTGTAGATTCCTCGTAGTGAACCTTAATCCATAGTAGCAATCATGCCTTTTTAGGACTCGTAGGACTAAACTGGTGTGTAGAGAATCAATTATATGTTAAATGCTGACTCGTAGCTTGGTGTTGCATGTATCCTGGTTAATCCTTAATCTTAATGCTACTATTAGGTTAAATCTTGACCGTGTTAGGGTTATCTAATTAGTAAGGGTTACTAGGACTCATAGGACTAGTAATTTAAACAAGATCAGGATAGGAACAATAATAGGATGAAAAGAGAACTTGAAGAGGAATCGATGATCAATCAACCAAACTAAAGTGGATGTTTGTAGATGAAACTATTTTCTCAATTGTTACCTCTATTAACTTGTTTATAATTTATTTTATCATCTTCAATCACCAAAACCCCTCTTTTCTACTAATTGGTAAATATACATTGCTTAGGAATACTTGATTCACTGTGGGATCGACCTCTTACTTGCTTACTATACTAGTTTGTAGGTTTGAGTTATACTTTGATAGGAACAACGACAGTTTCCTCCTATCATAGATGCTCAAAACATGATAAAGGTCGGATGTTTACCTCAGGCACGCAGGGCTATCGTCGGGCTCGCCTCAACCCTAGAAGTGGGTGGACTACTCGCGCTTCATCGCCATCTCAGACATTGATTGATGAAAAGAAACTTGCATTAAAACCAAATTGTAGAAAGTACAACCGAACAAAGCCAACTTGCTCTCGCTCCTTTGCTCCACTCGGCCTCACCTTCTCTCTCTACTACTACTTCTCCTACTGAAATTGAATTGAATGTAAAATGAGCCCCATGGGCTTTATTTATAGGCTTCTAAACCTTGCTACTCAAGGATAGAAATCTTTATCTATATCTAAAACTATATCTAAAAGCTTAATGATAAATAAACGCAACAACATAATTAAATCTAAAAGAGGGAATTATATCTAAAGTGTCTCAAGTGGATAAATCTTCTCCTTCCATGATAGATGTTGATAGATCGGATAGTATTCAGCAACCTTCGACCCCAAGGAATCTCAAACCGAGTAGGATTCGTCAAACCGAGTAACGCGGCTTCTGGAACCGTCGTCGATCTCGAGTAGAGCTTACTCGATCTCGACTAGGATTGTTGGTCGACTGGCTCGGCTTCGTCGTCTCGGCTAGCTGGTCCTCGACAAGCTCGGTCATGGCTCACGGGTCTAGTCGATCTCGAGTACCCTTACTCGATATCGAGTTGGGTGGCTCATCGACTAGGTCTTCTCGGCAGCGTCGGGTAGATCTTCTCGACATGCTCGGACACGGCTTCCGGGCTCCTCGATCTCGAGTAGGTCGACTCGATCTCGAGTAGAGTATAACCCGGCATGTCCTCGTCTTCGTCTTCTCGATCAGCTCTTCCTCGACCAGGCCCTACTCGGACACTTTTGGTCGATCTCGAGTAGAGTGTACTCGATCTCGAGTAACGTTTTCTCAGCTTTCTGCTCTGTTCTTAAAACGCACTTTCCCGAGTCCTCGTTCGTCGGATTGACGCATATGACCATGCGTTGGAAAGCTCTTTCCGAGGGCTACAACTCTCATGAAGACATCAAAGCTTGATTCATAATAAAGAATGGTTAAAAATGACATTTTCTCCAGCTGCACCATTCTTAGCTTCTCCATGAGTTTTCTTTAAGTTCCAAAGTGCGTCCGATTTCTGCGAAATATAACAAAAACTTGTGTAGACCTCCATATGTTGCAAATAAACATAACATACACAGATTCTGTATTATTTTATCCAAATGCATGAAATGCATGCAGAAATCGATATAATAGTAGATATAAAACATGGCATAAAACATGGACATCAAATGCGTTATCAACTCATGTCTCCTCTTCGGATCCACTATTACCTGAAATAATCAATAAAAGCATGTAGATTCCGACTCCAACCACACAGAGAACAAATATGCAAATTATACTTAAATCATGCATGATATGCATCATTATTAAGCTAAATGCAACTTATTATAACTCTCTAAATGCATGTTATCAATTTACATTACTCAATTATTTATTCGGATAAGTTTCTTAAAATTTAATTTCTACTTACTTTATTTTATATGGTTTACTTATTCAAACTAAAATTTAAAATCTTATTTAATTTAATATACAAGAAAAGTTTTTTTTTTTTTAATTTGAAAAGAAAGAAAAATAAATAACATATATGATACTAGTGAATGGCAGTAAATGACCAAAAAAACTAACTTACTACTATATAGTAATATAAGATAAGATATAGAAACATATTTTTATTTTGGAAAAAAACATGATTAAATAATAAAATAATATATTGATTAATTCTCTATCTATACATTTAAATTTTAATACATTTATTTCAAAAAATGAATTCTTATGTACTAATTTATATCTAGAAAATATACAATATTTTAAGAAAATAAAACAAACTTCTTCTAACGGTAGATATTTTTATCCATCCTCCTATATCTTAAAGGTGAGTCATTTTCAGCCCTATCAGACTATCTACGTGGAGGTTCTCTTCTTTTTTCTTTCTTTCCCTTTTTTTTTTTAGCGGGACTCTCTCTCCCACGATATGAGGCTTTGATTATGCAGGAGAACAAGGAGGTGGGTTTTCCAAATCCATCCTCTACTTCGAAGGCCAGCGCTCCGGAAAGCTCCCGGCCGCAACTAGCGCCTCAGAACGGAGCGAGTCGTTTTCGAGGGTCTTGTCCACGGCGCCACGGACGGATCTGCTGCGAGTGGTGGCGGTGGACGGAGAGGAGGCGAGGGCGCGGTGGCGTCGAGTGCCATCACGGACGGAGATCAGTCATGGTAAATTTCCTTCTCTGATTTCAATCCTAGATTTTTTTTTGGTTCTACTTAGAAATGGAAATCGAGTTCAACTGATCAATCAACGATTTGCGGAATTAAACTTATTTTTGAGGCTTATCCTAATATCAACCATGGTTTTGATAAAATCAACTTCACCGATCAAACAATTTCGTTTTAGGAGGGTTTTGAAATGTCATTTAGTCATGCACTCTACCTGTTTGATGAAATGTCTGACAATTTGGGGGTGGTTTTCTCATCCTTAATTCTTAGCCATGGTAACTTCCTTTTCCGATTTCAATTTTAGATTTGTTTTTTTAGGGTTCCACTAGAAATGGAAATTCAGTTCACCTAATCAATCGACGATTTGAGGGATTGAACTTATTTTTCAGGCATCTGTATCCTAATCTGATGCCGGTCGACGATGGATAGAGCCAATCAGGGACCTCGGGAGTCCGAAAGAGGCGAACAACACTCGAGGATCGGTGGATGTGTAACAGAAATCCCCAATCGAGCAAGTGATGTCAATTTGGAACGAGAACTGAGATCTCGGTTAGGAGATTAGAGAGGAAGAAGATGGGGAAGAAAAGGATATTTTTCATTAACTCCTTCAGAATATGAAAATACAAGCTTATAAGAGCCTTGGACCGGTTTGACACTAACACATAAAACATAAAGGAAACCGGGTTCGGACACCCCTAAAAACCTAGCAAATTGCCCTGTATCAGTACTCCCTTCTTTAGAAGATCATTGTCCTCAATGATCACATTTAATTCAGCTTTCTAACACCAGTAGAGTACATGCTGCGTTTCATCCGTAAGCTTGAAGGCATTGTATACCGGGATTGAAAACAAATGATGTAGCATTGATAACCCAGGTTCGGACATTGCAATCAGCACCTATCTTCCTCATATCCATAGGTGGATCTAACTTTAGCCGCAGCAAAGTGCAAGTGCTCTCTGGCTTTAAATCTGACCTTGGCAGCAGTGAAGCACTCTTTGCCAGCAGTGAAGTGCTTGTATAAAATGCAAATACTCCTTGCTTACTCAAAAACATCTTCATCTTCCAAACTAAAGCTCTATCCACACTTTGCCAAAAGGTACAAGCTAATAGAGGAATATGCATATAGCCAACACAATAATTGGTTTTAAAATTTCTGAAATCATAACCATATAGGACCCAAGCTTCCTTCAGCTGAGCCGAGGGCCTAAACTGATCCAATTGCTGAACCCAAAACATCTTTCCCATGAGCTGTATCTTACTATCATTTCCTGGCACCATTGAGTTGGCTCCAATTGTAGGCAAACTGAGTGTTAGAACTCTCTCACGTGTATAAGCATAAAAAACCTCCCAGCTCTTATTTTTCAAGTAGACATCATGATCCTGAAGCATAAATCCTTTACCTCCCGGGTCAAAAATCAGCACATATGTTTGCTCATAGGAAGGGTGCACAATCCATTTCAGAAGAGCAAGAATAACTCCATATTGCTGAACATTATCAATAACAAGAGTGTGTAGAACTAATGGCGCTAACTGGGGACTTACCTCCACCCGGTGGATGCGACAACCAAATTGGTATATATAAGTGCCGCATCGATAAGCTTGAAACATTTCTATCATAGCACTCAACTTGACATGAGTAAGCTGCCATTCCCTTCTTCCTAGGAGACTCGCCTCTAATTTAGGATAGCCCTCACCAAGTGACATTGCTTCTCCCGGATAAAAGCTTGTAACAGCCCCAATGTACCCATATAAATTCTTCTCAGTTAATCTCCTCACAAAGTCTAATGGACCACCTGAATTCTCCTTAGACGCAGCCGTGTGAGTAATGTCATAAATTCTTCTCTGTAGTGTCCTGAATAATCCACTGTCATCTAATATATCCACCTTGACCATAGCCTTGACATACTCAGTAGCTGATGTGGGGCTAGAGTGGAGTGAAGGATGCATCTCGAAAATTCTGAGTACCGCTTCAGTAAGTTTGGGTCCAAAGCCAGTGACCATTGAGTAGTTTCCTCCCGGATCAAATGCCCATACTTCAGTATACCCTACCATATCTTGGTGGTTTTCAAGCTTCTTGACAACATCAAATAATGACAAATATCCAAAGAAAACAACACCATCAAATATCATATGTGCACCGCCAGGATCAAAAGTCAGTGGCTCGATACACGCCACAACATCTGAACTGATTTCTAGCGACCCAGCAGCTCCAAACAGAGGTTGGTAACTAGAGAGACGGCTAGCATCAAGAATCAACAATTCAGATGAGCTCCAAACAGAGGTTGGTGCCTTTTTACTATCGCTCAATAGCCTTGAAGGTGCTAATTGATGCTCGAAAAATCTGTGGTGATCATTATAATATATTTCCCCGGGGGCGAAAGATGTCACTTCATCGCCACCATAGGCCATAGCATGAGTGATCCCCAAAGCTTGCTCGGACTTCTTAACTTGCAACGTCGAACCGTTGCGGAGCAGACCCTTCAAAACATCACTGACGTCTACATCTAGTGGGGTGCCGATGGCTGCACATAGAGCAATCAACCTCAAACCATCATTCTTGGTCAGCTCATCCTTGCTCTTGAATAATAGTATTCGACCCTTTAGCATCAGTACACTTAGCATTGAGTGTGCGAGTGGAATACTTGCTATCTCAAAAAGATGAATGAACTCATCAACTCCCTTGGCTGTGATTCTAGGATAAAAAACGCGGTGCAATTTATGTAAATCAGTCGGCTCATCTCCACTTCCTGAATCAATTTTCTGCTGAACATCATCATCTATCGGGTTACGAGAGTTGCCCACAAGCTTCATTGGCCCTCCGGGATCAAAACTCAGGGCACCTTGCTCTTCCTTTGGGCGCATAACATTCTCAGATGACATAATTTCCTTTTGAAATGCACCTGACATTGCAATTCCCTTCTCCATGACTCCTGGCATTTTGTCGAACACTTGGTAGGCAGTCAACTCAGAGCTCTTTTCTGCAGCCGTTGATTCATCTTCTACCTCAATTTGAGGTACTTCTTCACCTTGATTGAGCTCAGTTGATGCTTTGAATTCATCTACTTCTTGTTTCTGAGCTATCTCGTCAGTTTGCCTTGAGATTTCAACACCCATAGATGAATACTCATGTATAGTGCTATGAGATTCATCTGGACTCGATAACTCATCCATCTCATCTCGCTTCACATCCCTATTCAGATGAGAAACAACATAATCAAGCACCCCATTTAAATGAGCATTAACCTCAATATCATTTCTGTTATTTTGTGCAGGCATTTCGTCGAGCACTTGGTGAGCAGCTGAATTCACGAGTTTCTTTGCAAGGATTGGATCCCTCGTCATCTCAATATCTTCAACCTCATTACCTGGATTTGCAACGACGTCAACCTCATTGCCCGGATTTGCAACGACGTCAAACGTTGGCCTCTCTTCGAATTGTCCTGTAGGTGGAAGGGACGAGCCACCCCACTGCTTCTGGTGAACCGAATTGCTCAGGTGGTTTATCATCGATTGAAGCATCTCCTTAATTTCCAGAAACGTCTGAGACTGCTTCTGGTCGTCGGACATGGTTGATGGTCGGAGAACCGCATGCTCTGATACCAATGATGCCGGTCGACGATGGATAAAGCCAATCAGGGACCTCGGGAGTCCGAAAGAGGCGAACAACACTCGAGGATCGGTGGATGTGTAACAGAAATCCCCAATCGAGCAAGTGATGTCAATTTGGAACGAGAACTGAGATCTCGGTTAGGAGATTAGAGAGGAAGAAGATGGGGAAGAAAAGGATATTTTTCATTAACTCCTTCAGAATATGAAAATACAAGCTTATAAGAGCCTTGGACCGGTTTGACACTAACACATAAAACATAAAGGAAACCGGGTTCGGACACCCCTAAAAACCTAGCAAATTGCCCTGTATCATAATCTCAGCCATGGGAGAAGGATTTTCAAGCTTTACCTTCACTTTTAAGCCCGAGATTCAACGCAGATGTTCACTTTTAGTTATGCACAATAGTACGAGTTGGTTTCTTTGAGCCTTTGACCTCCCGGTGAGCCTCTCTAACCCCAATCTAACTACTTATTTATGGAGATTTGTCATTGTAATCTCTTAATTATGTGAATTGAAATGGGCAGCAAGAACTGCTCCAAGCTTGTCAACAATGATAGTCAACTTGAATTCTTCTGCATCAGGGGTGGTTAGCAAGAAATAAGTATAATGATAAGATTAGTGTGCTTATGCTTAATATGATCATGAGATTGGGTAAAGAGATTTATGGCTTTAGTGCCTTTTTAATGTTCTTT
The DNA here is from genome assembly GCA_037127255.1 of Persicaria tinctoria. NCBI lineage: Eukaryota > Viridiplantae > Streptophyta > Magnoliopsida > Caryophyllales > Polygonaceae > Persicaria > Persicaria tinctoria. The sequence continues at coordinate 81,818,995 of JBANSL010000006.1, forward strand.
TGTTGTTTGATGAGGGTGTGATTCAGAACAATCAACAACGGGAAGAACAAAATGATGAAAGATCAGCAACATTGGAATGAAGAGGGGAGATCCAAGCAGGTACCTTTCAAGAGCTGGGTATTTTTATGGGTTGTATTCTGGTTCATATGTAATGAAAAGAAATAAATACTTTTACATGAAGATTTCTTCAGTTTAAGTAGCTTAAATGCTTCAGTTAATATGGCCATGGAATCTAATAGATCTGATTTGTAGCCTCTAGATGGTAAGATTTGGTGATCTTCTCTAACATGTGGCATTTTATCATTCATTCCTAAATGAATATTTTCTAATGGCTACCCACTGTCTCACTTATTTCATTCTGATTTGTTGGTGTTTATAGTGATATCTTGCTGGTTAATCTTTATTCTTCCCTGGTCCTTTAGGGAGAAATTTAGATGATCAGATCCAGCTATTTCCTGAGATAGTTCAGTATTCAGATTGTCCAAGCAAATCTTATTGTAAAACTGTTGTTTCTAGAAGAAAGCCAATAAATGTTTTGGTTTCTAAAGGGAACCCTGAGGAATCACTATCAATCTTTGAGAAATTAATTGAAGGACACATGTCGCATTGAGGAAGTTAATTGAAGCACTTTTTCTGTAGCAACACTGCAAGTGGAAGCAGGTGGAGCTGATTTTTCTTGCCCCAACTATTTACCACTTCTAAAATAAAGGTATGGCTTCAAGAATCTTGAACGTGGATGTAATTTTATAAGTGGTCAGTAGTTAATTACCCAACTATTGATGAGGTTGGCTGTTGTATTCCACAGAAGCCGGTAGAGTTAGAAGAGATTAAAAGAATTTTAAGACTTGAGTTAGTGTTATGAAAATGCTGAAAATTATTTTGTATTCTAATTTGGTATTAGAAAATTTGGTTGAATCTAAGACTTCATACCTCCACTGGACCACTGCCTCCTCCAATCCCACCACCGTTTCGCCGAGCTCTACTAATAAATGCCTGAATCGTCGGATTGTGACTCTGTGAGTGACTGTTAATTTCGACCCTGTGTACTTGTGCAATGTGTATTTGAATATTTGAAGTTTGAATTACTTATCTGGTGCTTAAATTGATAATTATTCATATTGTTAATCAAAGTCGGTTATGCTCAATGAAGCGGTATTTGTGGTGTAACAACTTGTGCAGAAGACAACCCTCCACTGCTTGCTCCTTTAATGGACTTGTTGAAGGTATCCTCTTTATCCGTAGGTTTGTCTCCGTTTCCCCACTATATTCCCTTTTGATGTTTGCTTGCTTTTCGATCAATTGATTGATCAACCGACTTTATGGTCTGAATGTCCTTTGCTGTTCAAACCTCAATCTCCATGTTTAGTGTGAAAAATGAAGTGTGTGCTTGCTCCATCATATATTCTAGCTCCATGATAACCCAAATTGAAACCCCTCAAGTTTGAGGGGTTTCAATTTGGGTTATGTTGTTGTTATTGATTGAAATTTGTGTAGAGTTTGTTTAGAATTTTGGCTCGTTAGTTGTTAGTAGTTGAATTTGTGCACAATCTGAAATTTTCTTCCTTCCGGCTCCAGATGGACCACTAAAATCAGACACTGGAAGCTTCAGAGCTTCACTAACCTGCACCTCATACGATTCAGTATTTAAGTCTATCATTATATAAGAAAGCTTTAATTTTGATAATCTAATTAACCTTGCATATTTGATACCGTATAGAATTCAATTACAACCAGGATTGACCGATTCAATATAATATCGAAATGTAGAGCAACCCAAATGTATAAAAAAAATTTTATACACACACATGGAATAACAACCATTAAAAGTGATCAGTAAAGTACTCATGAATTAAAATAGTATTTCATTTTCCTGGGTTGAACTCAATATCTCAATTTAAGGTGGAATACTCTTTTATCAATTCAACTCACATTCACATCATGTGACGGAAGGACTTTTTTTTTGTGGGTGTGACAATTATTTTAGTGATTTTTCAAAGTAGTAACAGGTTTTCATGAATTATTTCAGATTGTCAAATTTTGTAACTCCTAATCCTCAATCTAAATGATCATTTCTACAACGTTGGATAAAATGATTCGCTTGATGTAAACCTAGATCAAGTGAGAAGGCAAGACGAGCAAATTCAGTCATGTTTTTTAGGAAGATAATAGGGTGGTGGAATATAAGCAAAGCTGCACCACGAACATGAGCCAGCTATAATATCTTGAATAATTTCACATATTGTTTTTTTTGGTTTAATCACAGGAGAGGGCATGTGAAACAGGGTGTCGTTCACCCGGAAAACAATGTTAGGAAGGGGGCTTCAGTAGGCACTGCTACTGCTCTGCTGTCGGAAGTTAGGGGTCTTGCTCATATTTGCAAAGAAGGAGGATTACAAGATGAGAAGGCAATGGAGATGAGAAAGACGAGGGGACCTCTGGCTTGACAGCAAAAGCATAGGAAAATGAGAGCATAATCATGACAGCAGGATGTATGACAGGGAAAAAAAGAAAGAATGGAGCCTCATCTGAAAATGGTAGTAATGGGAAGGATGTGAAACAGATGGAGGAGTACTGAAGGTGCTGTATGTAAGGAGGCTGATGGCAGTGTGTGTAACAAGGGTGTTGCAAGTGCAAGGGTTGCAGGGGCTATTGAGATAAGGAAAATGACAGCTAAAGGCGCAACGAAGTCGACACACTTGAACCCTGTTGTGCTGCTACCTAAGGTTGGGGCTGCCGGTCAGGAAAATTCCAAGCAACTGAATATGGAGAGGGAACTGATGGGAGAATGTACTAAGCAAGGATAGGAGGGAGTATAATTACAACGAAACGACGAATTAATAAAAACGAATAGGTGCGTATGTTCAGCAGGTTCTTCCTAGCCGCTCGAGTGCTATAATTGAGGGGTGTGGGGCGGAATCTTCACCGGCTCTTTGTGCCACACCTAACCACTTGTCTTCAAAGCTGTCTAAGGAAGAAAAGGATCTGTGTTGCCTCTTTGTGAAACAAATTAAGCTGAGGAGAAATATTGACCCAATTCACATAATTGTATAAGATTACATTATATTTGTAGTATTTTATATAGATATAGATTTCTATTGTATTTTGTTTTTAAAGAAGATGTGCTAATTTGTTTTTTCAATTCAGACTCAATTAGGGTTTAGGGGTTTCAATTTTGGGAATTTGTTGGTTCGATTGAACGTAGTATTTGATTGGCTCTTTAGGTATTTGATTGGATCTAAAGATTAGAGGAATCAAAGCTCCTGAAATTTATGGTTTTGATATATCATTTAGTCATGCATTCTACTTATTTGATAAAATGTCATACACTCGTGCTTATTCCCAGTTCTAGCTATAGCTGAAAGTTGCATTGTTCTTGGTGTAAACCATTGCAAATTCTATTTCTAATTCAGATTTCGTAGGTTACTATCAAGGGAACATTGAAAGTAATGTTAAAAAAAAAACAAAAAAAAAATTATTGCAGGGTGTAAGTGTAATTTCCACTATGATGCAGTTTTTTTGCTGGTTTTTCACTTTCATATGATGATCTTTGATTTAGGCACCAATGAAGTGATTTAACTTGACCTTTAACACTTGATTCAGGATTACAGCTTAAGACATGATCCCTCTATCTTTTTCTACATAGATTATCTTATTGCCTTGTCATTGCTATCGTTGAATTAGTTTAATCAATCCAGATTTTGCATGATTTTTTTTTTCATCTTTGTTTTCTCCATATTCCACTTGATTTATATTTTATTCACTATACGTATGATTGCAGTGCATCCGACAAAACCCTATTGGTAGTATCAACAAGACAGATTTTTGGTCATTCTCGAAGTGGTCTCAACCAACAACCTCTCGATCAAGAATCGAACACATTTTCATCTACGACGGGTAAATGACATAAATTGAAGGAAATTAATTAAAGGAAATTGAATACTCGTCCAGAAAACATTCTATGTTTTCCGGACGAGTACTATTCTTTGTACATCATTTCAAGTTCATTGATTAATATAATAACATCCAAAAAATAAGACGAGCGTACTTAAATTAATTTTAAAAATCATATAGACTAGTTATTTTCAAAAGGCTCGATTTTTTTTAAATCCATACATCTTCCATTTCTCAAGGGCTATTTGAGCCGTAGATAAAGTAAAAAGTTCATAATCTAACGATGGAGATGTTAGATCCATGTGCTTTCTTTTCAACCAATAAGTGAGGTTCAAAAAAAAAAGTTCCAAACAAAAGCCTGGTAACCCTCAAAAATCAAAATCCCATCCATCCACCTCTCCTCGCAGCTCCCAAGTCCTCCCCCCAAAACTCATCTTAGAACAACCCTCTCCTCCAACCACCGGGCCATGGAAGTATTTCTCCTTCTCCAACCACCGGTCGATTGAAGGGGCCTGCTCCCTCTGAGATCGACAAAATCACCAACCCACCTCTTTTGGCAGAACAGTTCAAGCCACAAGGAAGATGAATGGGACATTGTATTTCTTATGCAAGGGTTGGATCTAATCTCCAACCATGGAAGGATGCTTTATTGTTTACTTATTTTTGGTATTTGTATTTGGGTTTGAAAAGGGCGTTGGTTGTGATTTGGGTGGTGGTGTTGCTTTTGGCGCTGCGTTTATTGAATCTTTGTTGTGGTGGTGCTATTAATGTAATTTGTTTATTGATAATTATTTAATACTACTTGGAGTATTTGGTTTATTATATTTTTTGAGGTGATTTATAAATAAGTAAGTTTTTAATTAATAATGCTATTTTTGGCTATAATAAAATAATACGGAATATATATATATATAAATATAAATATATATATATATATATATATATATATATATATATAAATCCAAATAAATTTTCACCAAAAAAAAAACCAAATAATTAACATTCAATAAAAATGTTGACATATGGTCAATTAATAATTGCTATTATATGAGAGATGAGAGAGGAGAGAGAGAGAAAAAACCCCTCTTACCAGTGAGAGAGCAGGAAACCCTAAAACACCAAAGCGCCACCGCCACCCATGGATTGAGGAACCCATCTCGTACCGAAAAGGCGAACCGAGCCCCAACCCACACCAAAACCGAAACTAGATCCTCAAAACTGAAGTTTGAAAGCCGCAACCCCAAGAAAGTAAAACTCAAAGAAACAAAGTTCAGAAGAGAATACAGTGAAGAAAGGAGATGGCAGTACAAGAAATTCAAAAAGAAGAAGAAGCTAAAGAAGAGCAGTGGCCTGAAAAAGAAGGATGAAAGCGGATCTGGGAAAAGGGGGTGCTCTGGAAGAAAGCCCTGCTTCGGAAGAAAAACAGAAGGCGGAGATGGGGAGCTTGGGTTCCGGCTTCGTCTTCGGGGGCGGCGGCATCTTCAGGTTCCTATAGCGGGGTGGTTTTGTGTGTCCTTGGTTGTCGTCTCTTTGATTCCCCCTCGGGAGACCTTTGCCCGCCGGTGGAGTGTATGCAAGTTTATGAATGACCTCGGTTCTCCACCCCGAGCGACACGACTGGAAATCGGCAAGGGATTGTCCCTCTTTGCCTCATGGGGATCGGATAAAAGCAAAGGAATAAAGCTAGAAACCATCAGGTATGGAAACTTGACAAACTTCAATTTTTCTCAACTTTCTCAAATGAACAAAGCCCTTGATTATTTGATTGAACCCGAAAAGAAGATACAGTTGAATAGAACGCAACTATACCGAATGAGGGATAATCGAACAGAAAAATCAGAAACAAACTATTATCTAGTTCGATCTGTCACCTTGGTTTGTTTACTTAAGGTATCACCAGATCTAAAACGAAAATGATATGGTTGAACCTAATCTAGTTGAGTATTTTTGGTCTGACATGACGTTATGGAATTTGGTTCAAATGTTCATCAATGGTTGTTTGGTAAAACCTGACAAATTTGATATGATTGAACCTAATCTCTCTTCCTTTGTGTATTTCCTCTGGAAAATAAGAAACCGAATAGAGTATATCGACGCCTCATTAGATCTAGGAAAAAAAGAAACGAAAATCTCCCCTCCCACTATCTGGAAGTACAGTGAACGAGCCACGGGGAAATGTCTGGAAGAAAATGGAAGATCGGGTATATTAAAATTAGTTGAGGAACAGATTTGGTTTATCAAGTTTCCCTCTATGGATGCTCTATCACCTTTGGCTGGGGTTTTGATCATCCTATTGAATCAATGTGATCCCACTAGTAGAAAAATAGGCTTTGGCGACGGTGAAATTACCACGGTTCCGTGTTTCAGCGTAGTAAATTTGCAATATTGCAAATTTACCACGGTTCTAAGAGGACCCGTGGTAATTTAGCTTAAAAAAATTACCACGTGATGTGGTGAATCTATATGGTTGACCCATTTACCACGGTACTTAAGAGAACCGTGGTAATTTGGCAAACAAAAATACCACGACATTGTCTCTTGACGTAGTAAATCTTCAAGTTCGACAGAATTACCACGGGTTCTGCTAGACCCGTAGTCATTTACTCCGTATAATTTTTTTTTTAAAATTAACAAGCTCAAAAAAATCGCTTCCAGTGCTCGAACAAATATAGTTGTTTGATTTGGGAATTAGGGCAACCCTTCCAGTTCTCAAACAAATCGCTTCCAGCGCCCAAACCAATCGCTTTAAGCAACTCTTCCAGTTCTCCGTTGCTGATGTGCGTGATTGCTGACTCGAGCGCTTCAACACTTTCTCAAACAAATCGCTTCTACTTCAAATCCTCTATTGCCAGTGCTCAACTCAAGTACTTTGGGGTTCATATAGTGTTCAGACTCTAAATCCAGTCTCTAATTTTCTACTACAAACCCTCCGATGTCTTCCAAATCCGGCCCCCAATTTGTCCAAAATCAGGGAAATCGATCAATTAAAACGATGACGCTGCAAAAGATCCTGAAATGGGTCGATTCAAAATCGGCTGGATTGGCGTCGGTTGGTCCTAGAAACGTCGGTAGTGGCGCGAGGAGTTAACGACCGGCTGGTGGTTCTGTTATCGAAACAAGTAAGTTTTCTGTTAATTTTATGTAGTTTTCTTTTTGTCTTCCTAATTTTTGAGGTAGTGGCTACTGGATAGTTGTCTTTCTAATTTCGCTCTCTAATTTGAGTTAGTGCAATGATTTGGATGATTTTTTGAGGCAGTGGCTACTGGATAGTTATTTTTTTGTCTTCCCAGTTATTGAGGCAGTGGCTAGCTAGTTGTAATTCATTGAACGAGTGAAAGTTGTTTTTATATTGTTAAGAAAGGTGGATAGTTTCAATTCATTCATGTGGCTAATCAAGGTTAATCAGTACCGAGTTTATTTGTTTAGAGAATTAGAGGTGAATCATTATGTAATGTATGATCTTCGTCTATCAAATTGCAACTATCCAACTCCGTTAATAACAATTGTGGATGTGGAGAATAGTAGAGGATTTAGGAATGTGGTGTGTTTACCTCACACGCCTGTCTCGCTTGAGATTATCCGTGATTGGTATCTACTTTAGGAGATGTAAATTGATTAAGAGGAATAAAATTGAATGGGAAGACAGATACAACTATATTCAAGTAGCAGGAAAACTAGTTGAGGAGCGAGAAATTGAATTTTGTATTTTTTTGCCATCTACCATATGTTATTTCAATTCAGTATGGGATTTAAGTTTTGGTTCTCCACTGTATGTTTTATTTGGTCTTTTTCATTATTTAAGTTTTTTGGTTTCTCCATTGCTGGGAGCTTTGCTTGAGGAAGTAGATCTCATATTGAGGCTTGATGATATCTAATGACAGTAGAGTTGGGACTTATTTCCTCCATTGCTGGGAGTTTTGGTTCGCATTTATTTCCTCCTAAAAAATGGTAAACTATTCGATTTTTGAATGTTTTTAACTATTTATAAGAATGATCTTTGCTGGTGTGATTTAATAGACATTTAATAGTGTCAGTTTCATGTAGATGTGCAAGCCCATATTGTTGTTTTCTTTAATCAGGATGCCGGTTTTCATGGAGTCCTTTCTAATATTGCCAAAGTCACTAGCATGCTACACCGCATTTGACTTTACTATGTTTGAGATTTTTTTTTCTTCCCTTGAGATCATGTGTACTAGTCTCTGTTTTTATTTGTGATTGTTATTAAATGGCTATTATGTGTGAACAACTAAACATATATATACTCCGTAATAAATAAAATCACCACATTGTTATCGTTGGAGTTGTAATTTTAGGTTAACAGGATTAAAACTGCAGCAGTGCCATCATTGCTACTTCTCCCTTGACCTCTTAAACAAGGATTGAGGGAGAAGTAGCATCCTCTTTTTTTTTTTTTGACATGCAAACTACTTATGATATACCTATGAGAAAGGGTGCTACTTGCTGATCGGGAGGATGGGCTTAGAGTGCACTTTTTTTATAGTTGCTTTTTCAGTGAACTAGGTTCTTTAGGTCGCCTTGAATGTGTAAATTAGTGCAGCCTTCAATGTGAGACATTGTGGTTCATTTGACATAATGGATAAAGCTTAGTTTGTATCAGGCTTGTGTCACAGTTGGTATTTTATTCTATATGACCTGATTACTCCTGTAATCTACATGCAGCTACTTTCTTTGTCATATGTTTGAGAGGCGGCATCTTTAGCTACATAAATAAGTGTTTGTCCAAAGGAATGCATAATGTCTTGCTGCAAGACATGATGAAATCAGCTACAACAGTGCTAGTTCAATCCTAGAGAAAATTAGGGAGGTAAATAACAATTCTCACCCTTCTTTGGAAACTTTGAACTACTTTTACCTCCACTCTTCAACCTCTAAGGAATAAGTACAGGGCAATATCCATGACTGCTATCCATCATACTGAAAAATACTAGTAACTGATAACATTTGTAATTTTTTTTTACAAGTTGAGGGACTTGCATATGAGGCTATGAAGATTGAAGAGGCAATCATATAAAGAGCTCAGTTTCTACATGTTTTGGTTAATTATTGACTTGTTTCGTTGAATTTTAAGTCTGCTACTTTGTCTGATTTCCTTTTGTTTTTATACAGGATATCAGAACTATGAAATCAGCTCAAATAATATTTTGGATCAACTGCAGCAATCCCTATTGAAGTTGTTCTTACCGGGTATCTTTTATCTTTACTTTAGACTTATTATTTGGTGATGCATCTCATAAGTGCTCAATTTCCTCTCTTTTTTCTTGCATATATGAAATATAATTAGTTTTTGACACTACATAGGGAAAGAGCTTGAGAAAATGTCTGGAGCAAGCTTGTCTGATGTTAAACATCAGTAAGCAGTTGTTTTTGCCACATAATCGCAGTATATAAGCTTGGGCGGGTATGTGTTAAAGAATTACATGAATGTAATTGAACACCTATCTGAAATGAATGAGGAATATAATACTGTCGATAATGAGGATCTTGCTAGGTTGTCTCATCTTCCTTCTCTGTTACAGGCTACAGAAGAAGCGGCATGCAATAATAAGGTGACATTTCTATATCCTTCTCTTTCCTTTTTATTAAAAAATATCATTTTCCTGGAAGAATTTCGAGCATGCTATGTTTTTTTATAACTTCATTGGTCGGTTGGAAAGGCTATGGATTGTTACTGAATATCTGTTTGTCATTGGGTTTATTTCGAGGTTTACACCAGCCACATCATTGACTTAAGAGTCGTCTAATTTCAGTGCAATTGATATAGTTGAGGCACAATCCAATTGCTGGGGAGATTAGTGGCGTTAACTTATAGTATTTCTCGTTTTTATAATTTGTTCTCTAGCTGAATGTGGTGGCTGGTGGTTCTCTATACGGTTTCTTCATCAATATGTGAGAAACTGACTTATATTGCATTTATGCCATCTGACTTTATAGGCTTCAGTCTTGATTGATAATTTTATGTCGCATGAAGCTGCTGCATATAGATGTAAGGAAGCTATACCTTCTCAGTCCTCTTCTGTAAGTTTAGCTTGTGATGCCTTTCATGCATTTGCGGATTTGTCTCTTTCTTAACACCCATTTTAAAATTATAATATTATTTTGTTTAAGTCTATTAGCTCAAATGGTAGAGCGTTGTGTTTATACACAAAGACGTGGGTTCAAATCCCGCATAGGCTACTATAATAATCTGGTAACAATTACCACAATACATATTTACTTCGGTTCAACAAATTACCACGGTTCAAAAAAAAATACCACAGGACCAATTTACCACGGTTCAAAAGAAATACCACATGACCAATTTACCACGGTTCACACATTTACCGCGGTTCACAAGCCCTAGAACTACGAACAGATTTACCACGGGTGTGCTATTTTACCACGGTTCTATTCACGTGGTAAACAGATTTACTATAGCCACTTTTACCTCGGTTCAGAACCGTGGTAAAGCTTGCACACGGAACCGAGGTAAAACCGGCTTTCTGTACTAGTGTCCCGATTCATGCATGTTTGTTGATATGGATGAAATTAATTTGAACAGTGTTCAACAGGTAAACAAATCGCACCCAAGGGTTCACTTTGATGGCAAAACAAGAAGTAGATATAGCATAACACGCCGACAGATTCAACATACATTAGAACCAAGAAAGGAACAGAAAAGAAGACCTGATACAAAGACAATGAAAATTCAAGAAAATAAAACTAGATATGAAACACCAATTAACGAACCTGGAGACAAACGATCAACCGACGAACCAAGATCAACAAACGAGACAAATGATATCCGTCAAAAAGTTTTCAGGTATTAGCTCTCCTTCTCTCTGGCTGTGATGTTGTATGTGACTGGAATTCCCAAAGCTTTTGAACTGAATAAATTCGAATTGAATCCACTTGATTTGTTTGATTTGAAATCCATCAGCCCCGATAGGACGATCATGTGTTTGAGAAGTAACAAATGGGAAATAAGGATTGATGACGCTTTGAATCTGCTTAATTTTTTTCTTCTAATCAGTGTGATTTCCGCTTTCTATGAACCGAAAGTCTCGTATGCTGTGTATGAAACCTTGGATATGCCTCTCCTTTTTGAATTGACAATTGAATAAAAGAAAGGAAGAAACAAGATATCTAACTCCCTCTATTTTTTTGCCATGAATATAGAAAAGAATGCTACTCACAAAATGGTGAAGAGAAGCAAGGAGACAAGAACTGAAACCGGAATGAGTAAAGATCATAGGAGCATAGAAGAAACACACAACCAGAAGAATCAAGAATGTAAAGGCCTGGATTTTCAAATCTTAATTTTCCAAAATATGAATTTAAATCGGATATTTCAAGAAACACTCGTCCTCAATTTAACAAATCGAACTCGAAATTCTTAAAGCGGATTTCATTATTTAATTCGAACCGAAAAATTTAAAATTTAGTTTGAACGAGTCGGGATAAGGTCGAGAGAGCGGATTTCGTGATTTAATTCCGGGTAATTCAAATTGATTTTGGGAACCACATGATTCTTGTCTCCTTCCTCCTTCACATGTTTGATTCCAACAACCTCTCTCTGGCCCTCTTTGTCGACAACAACAGCTAGGTAGTAGCAGCTTTCACACTTCTCCAACTCTCCTTTTCTATTCTTGAGTTAACCTCCACACGCAACCCTTCTCCCTCCAATCAATTGTTCCCTAAAATTTGCAAAAGTCAAACAACTATGCTCCCTCTCCTTGTCTAGACGTCTGCAACCCTTTCTCATCACCTTTTGGCTTCAAAGCAATAGCCCTTACTCCTCCTTTCATTTGCAATCTGAACAACAAACCCCCCCCCCCCCCCCCCCATTTGATTCCATTCTGAACTAAAATCTCCACAACACCACATCTCCTTCCCTTTCTCTCCTTCATCGCTTACACCTAACCCAGAATGACCCCTTTGGCTCCTGATTTTGCCAAGCCACTACCGGTCATCGTCACCACCACAGAAGCACCTCCTTGGGGTCGCCAGTAGCAACAACGCCGCCAGGGACATTACCGCCGAGCTCTCCTCCTCCTTTCCCCCCCTATTTTTCGTCCAACACTCCCGGTAAGGCGCCTTACTCCTCCTTTCGCTCTAAAACCCCACAAAGCCGCACCTTTATGCTCTTTCCGTCCCTCTCAGGCCAAGCAAAGGTGCATCAAGGCTCCGACGATGCCAACCGAGTTCCGACGAGCTTTGAACCTCCTCTCAATGAGCTTCCTCTCCCTCCTTCTTCTTTCCGTTCCGTCCGTGTGTGTGTTGGTGTTCGGCCGGAGTCAGAGTCCGGGATCCGCCGCCGGAGGCATCCCTTCTTCCTCTTCCTTCCCTTCGGCTTCTGGGGAAAAATGGAGCTCTACTCCTTCTTTCATTCGATCAAAAGGGGAGGAAGAAGAAAGAGATTAGTGGACCCCTTTTTTTTTAGCCACATCAGCCGCCACATCCTCACCTGGGCCCCATTCTTTTTTTAAGAACCTCCACTTCGTTTCTTTTAAATGAAATGGAAATGGGTGGCACATTGGGCCTTTTTCTTCTTAAAACAAAACCAAGGTATTGGCCTAATTCCATTCTTCCCCTAAAACAAAGAATTGGGCCCCTTATTTTCAGAAAAACCAATGAATTGTAACAAGAAGGCTCGGTTTTGGGTGGATTTAAAACAAGAGGGGTCGGTTTGGGGTTTTGTAAAATAAGAGGCGGTTTTGGTAATAAGGGTTGGTTTTCTATAAAATAAAAATGGTTGGTATTTTTGAGGGATTTCGAAATAATTTATGAAAGTGTTTAAAAGAAAATTTTATTTGAGATATTATATAATATTATTGGAATTTAAAATGTAAAATATTATTTTAGAATTAAAGATATAATATTATGGTGATTTAAAGCGAATATAATATTATGAGAGTTGGAGATCTAAAAAGGTATTATCAGATTTAAAAAGGGATTTGACATGGGTAAAAACAAGTTATGGAAACTTGATGAAGATTTGGAAATCTCGAATAGCTTGACTTTCAGATATTTCTCGCATCGGAAAATGAGTTTTGAAATGGTTTAACTTCCGAATGGTTTTGGGAATGAGTTGGGAACATGGTCTCTATGTGTGTGATTAGTAGCATTGTATCTTACCGCATTCTTTACAATTATAATAGGTGTTTGTCGATTGTTTGGACTCCGCTCTTTGGTATACCTTGATGTTCGGCTTTCCAGGTGAGTTCCTATATGAGCTCACTCAGATTCGAAAACAGATCTCCCTGCTTGTAGCCATGGGCATACTAGGTGTTGCATTCATAATAAAGCATGCCATGTAGTATCCTGCTAGGATTGCACTCATGATTGAGCATTCGTTTACTCATTGCTTTTGTAAATAGGACGGTCGTTATCTGTGAAGTAACTAGAGTCATTGCTAGGGTTATAGGACGACCTAGTCTCATCGGGTCCCGTCCTGAGTCAATCGAGTCATGAACTTCCTTATATTATGACATGCCTGCGTGCTTTATTGTGGAGGGGGTTGGGCATGCGTGCCGCCCGATTAAGATGGAATGCATTCACGAGCTGGCCAGTCTCCGCCCTATCGGAAGGGGGTGGAGGTAGGAGAGGGATATACCACTTGGTATTCGGTGCTAAGGCCTTATTATATCTATGCACTTGATCTTAGGAGCATGTTAGTGTGTCAATATTCCACCTTGCATCTAGAAGCATCTTTATTAGGACTAGCGTGTGTATGTGTTTGCTTGTTTGGAATTATATTGCGTAGGGCTTCGATCTGACACCGCCCCGCATACATTTTTTTTAGGTTGTTTTGCAACATGATTATTCCTTGTTTCCGTGACGTGGGAACTCTCTTGGGCGATCTCAAAGAAATGGTCTAACCCCACCAACACTGTCTATTAAATTTCGATAAATACGCTTATTGATTTGGTTTTGACTCGGCTCTTCCGTGTCACCCTCTTGTATTACACCTTGATTCTGTTATTTGCATGATTATTGGTTCTTCACGCTTAGAATTATGACAGGTACAGGGGACTTCCCCCGGGATTCTAACGATCCCTTCGAATTTTGGGTTACGAAATCTCACTTGAAAACGTCAGAGTAGAATTTCAAACCTCCAACCTGTACTCAGGGCGCAAGATCCTAACGAGGGGTTTCATCCCTCAAAACATAACCCGGGAATCATAATCCCGGGGCGTTACAAAGATGGTATCAGAGCTCAGGTTATGCAAACCGAGTATGATAGGTTGAAGTGGTTTTGAAAGTGGCCCAAGGCTTTCAAATGGTTTTTCAAAATGTTTTATAAGGGGCAAAATGAATTTATTATGGCTAACTCAAATGGACTGAATATGAACTTGACTTAATAAATTTGGTAATTAAAGAAAGGGAAACGAAGGGGTAGTGAAAGCGCTAGACCATCCCTATTGGATGTAGTTGGGAACGGGTAGGCAGAATATAGCTTATTCTTCACAGATGGGCCTACAAGACTCCAAAGCTTTGCGTCGCAGTGGCTGGAGTGGCGAGTTAGGTAGAGACCGTGAGGTGTTGCCCCTCCGGTTAGTCGCCCCTCGAAGGGCATCCCATAGGATAGCTTGATTGTTGACTGTTCTGTGCTGAGTGCTGTTTGGTTAAATTGGAGACTTGGCTGATATTTTGACTATGAATCATGTGTTAAATGCCTATGTGAATGGAATAGCGGGGGAGATCTTCTTCCATTATTGACTATTTCCTTCTTCGATCTTCTTTTTCTGACCCCACTAAACGTCTTTATTGAGCTTTTCTTGCAATGTCGGTGTGACCTACACAAAATTGGGAGGAATAACCACATTTGAGGTTGTATTGGAGTACGATGTTTATTTGATCCATTTGCTACCCTACTCGAGAGTCGCATGAATATTCCACGGGAAACTAATTTTGGGGATTCTGGGAGCGAGTCAGAGTCTCCCTTGTAGATCTCTGTCAGGTTATCTTAATTGTTATGCCCATGATTGCATGATTCTATATGTACTAGCCCCTAGACTTGCAGATTGATTGTTTGTGTGAATTTATGCCTACATGCCTGGATGTCCATGTTTAGTCACTGCTTAGGTTTATGTTACCTTTCGTTGCCCATATCATCCCAGCATAATCTACTTAGTATATCACATTGTCAAACTAGTGCATGAATGTATGTGTCATATGCAGGAAACTGCACGATTGATGTTCCCTCTGCACATAGGCCCATGGTAGTGTGATTGTTCCATTTTGATATCCTGATAGAGTGAGTTATTTACTTGAGGGGTGTGTGTTACAACTTGATGTTCAACCTGATTCATATGACACCTAGTTTCCAACATGCTTACCTAACTGTCATGCCATGATGATCTCCATGTTTCTCTCATACTTTCATGAATATATGACTTGACACGCCGCACGAGCACACACCACTAAAATTCTTGGTTTCGTATATGCTTGACTTGACATGATGTGGTATTCTCAGCATATATTATGATGATGATCCTTAATGTGGATTTGTGGTTGTATGCCATTATATATCCATGCTTGGCCACCTTGTTTAGGGCGCATGTCATGCTTCATTGTATATCTGTCATAACC
The DNA here is from genome assembly GCA_037127255.1 of Persicaria tinctoria. Classification (NCBI taxonomy): domain Eukaryota; kingdom Viridiplantae; phylum Streptophyta; class Magnoliopsida; order Caryophyllales; family Polygonaceae; genus Persicaria; species Persicaria tinctoria. The sequence goes on from JBANSL010000006.1 coordinate 81,834,478, forward strand.
CTAGGCACGCGTAACCTAACTTCATTGGTTCTCTGCATCGTCATACTCATGATGGACTAATGATGCATTGAATGCATATGTCGCAAATTACGAACCCGCGTGATGTTTACACTCTCTCTCTTGGATTAGGATCATGATAGTGTGACCCTTAGCATGTTAATCTCACTCTTGGTACTCCTCGTGCTTTTATGACCACTAAACCATAGCATGCTTACCTTCCTGATTTCTGTGATGTTTTCTCCTGCTCAGTGGTATCCTTTTGTATTTTCTTGAACACATGACTTGATATTTCGTGCATGTAACGTTTAGATATTTGCATGGACCTGTAATTGTCTACCATCACATCTATGCCTAGTTATCTTGCTTTAGGCCCATGTTATACTCCGTTATATGTCTATCGTGCTTCTAGATGATTACGGGTGGCTTATTTGGCTCTTTGCAAATTGTTGTGCTAATCGAATGAACGTATGTACGGATCATGAGTTAGTATTATGTTTTTCAATATAAATGACACATGAATGCTAGGATGAGTCTAGTCGAAGTAACTTGATTGTACTCATGTTCGATATGTGCTGATAGTATCCTATAGGGCTTATAAATTCCAATATGACTCGCTGAGTGGTAAATTGTCATGCTTGCTTCATCATGTGAATATGGTTGTTCCATGATGTGATAGTACTGTACCATTCCATGTACTCCTGTGACGGTTCATTAATTCCTAGCATGATTATAATCTATCGTTCGTGATGTTCTCTTTTTTCACTTTGTCAAGATACCCATGTCTTATCATGTTAAACTATATCTTATAGGATCCCTAAATTAGGACTTGTGTGTATTCATGCTCTACCTACCTTATGACCTTCCCTCCCGTAGGATAGACTCCGCGAAGTCTTGTATTCTTCCCAACATCTCTGATGTGTGATCCTTTAACTATTTAGGAATTGATAGACCCAGTTGTAGAGTTTGTGCCTATTTTCGACGCATGTTAAACATTAGGTGATTATCAATGTGTGCCTATCATCTCATCACTTGATGTTGTTTTTGCATGTCCCCTGACATTCTTAATGCTTCTGCGAATGAATAATCTAGCACCTCGCATGACCACACACATCACGATAGCTATAAGGCACTCGCATGATTACCCTTGCATATATAATGTAGCATACTGCCCCCTTGAAGCATGGTACCTTAGGAGCATTGTCCTGTTTCGCACTATGATATGCGCGTGACTCCTTCATCACAATCGCTTATATTCATTTTATATGTGTTAATGTTTAGGTGCAATAGTAGTCCTGCTTAAACTTCAATGACTCGTCCCACTATTATGTGGAGTTGCTCGATGCATCCTATTCATATACATCTGTGACTATCATGTAGTACCTTGTAAAATCTATGCTTGCAGAGATATGACTTATACGATCGCATGCTCAACTTGTATCTCACGTAGCCACTCTTGTCATAGGTTGTGATAGCCTTGCTATACTCTCTCTACATGATCTTATGATTGTCCAAGCATGTTAGATACTGTTAGTCCAATTAGAATGTTATGCCTCTACCAAGTTGTCTCATGCTAAGTGTGATTACTAGCATGCTTATGAGTGTTCTCATATGAATTGTTGTCCTTATCACATGATGCCCTTCCGATGCTTAGTTGGATAAATTCATATTTTGGTGGGATATGTGTTAATTAGCAATTGAGTATCTAGGTGCGTGTTATACGCTACGACATAGTAGATGCATATATACGTGAAATGTGATTTTGGTGTTAAATTATTCCTCAACGATTATCCTTGATTGCGCTCATTCCTTGAATCCTGGACAATATATTACTAGTATCATGGAGGTCTGCTTTCCAACAATAGCTCATCATATGTTGACATCCCGCATTTATCCTATCATAAGAACGTTCTTGTTACATGACATGGGTTCTATACGTCTTTATAGGATCCTTTCATGGCATTAGTCCGATTGATATGTAACATCTTGATAGGTCTGCATATAATCTCACATTGATTATGATCTGCTTATGTGTACCTGTCACGAACAATCTACCCTACGTGTAATGCTCTGTGTTGTTTACTATATTTTGCATGAGCTTTATGTCGCACAAATCTATTGTGCATCCGTGTATACATGGCTCTTATACATATCAAGCTTGTCTGAAATATGAAATGAAAAGTTGCTAGCTAGTCTCTTATGCCCCATGCAGAACCCGATCATGCTTCTGGTTGCCCCTGTCTATTAATATTTTTCATCAAAGTAGCTACGTGTTAGTATTTAGTGATGTGACTAGTTTACTCCATGATTGGTATATGTTTTGCTTGTTGCCCTTGTAACCTCATAGAGTTCCATAAGGGCATCATACTCCTTGGGTCGAGATTTTGTTTTTCACCATATCATCGTCAGTCGATATGTGTTCGGTTCCGTTGGGAGTCTGGGTTGTCCTCCTTGTCTCTCCCCTATCTCCGCAAACTAAAAATTTTCTTGCAATACCTTGACGAACGATGACGTAGAAAAGAGCATGTTTAGCCAAATAGTATGGGAGCAGCGCAGCGGAAGCACGGTGGGCAGTTCCAAGAACTGACATATTGATTCTTTGAATGATGAACTGGTGGTGGACGTTACTTGCACTACAAAAAAAAATGAAATTCGCTTCGGCAAAAAGCCGTGGCAAAAGGCCTTCAAGGGGTGGCAAAAGCCATCTAGCTTCGGCTTAGCTACGGCAAATGGGGGGGTGGCGAATTGTGGGGTGGCAAAATTTGATAGCTTCGGCAAATAGCCGTAGCAAGAAAATTAGCGACGGCTTGCTGCCGTAGCTAAAGTGTGGGGTAAAATTTTAAAAAAAAACTGCTTTTTAGCCCGGATTCTTTAGACCCGGGCTAAAAAGTCCAATATTTTTTTAAAAAAAAAATAATGACCACAATTTACCTATATAATAAAATTTCATTAATTATACAAAATTTACATAGAAAATAAAATGTCAAAAAATACATAATTTATATACAATAAATATACATAATTATAAAATTTATAAATACAATAAAATGTCCAAAATTACATTTTAACCAAAAAAAAAGTTAACTAGCCCAAGGAACAACCTAATCCACCAAATCAACTAGAAATAGGGAATAATAACTCATCATTGACAGCATACATCAATCCTTCAATGCCAACATTGCTTAGAGTTTAACGTTTCTGTTGCACTATCCAAAAAGACAACTCACTGAAAAAGGAATAAAATATAAGAAAGTAATAGTTGATACAAACACTTCTAGCCATACATACAAGGAAAGAAAATTATTTATAATGAAGTTTGCAATAAATTTTAGCAGACATATATGAGTGGACTTACTACAGTAAAGAACCCCTGTTTCTCACATTGCATCTTTCTCATTTGTGAATCAAACAGATTTTATCCACAGATTAGAGCACCAAAACTTAAGCTATCACTGCCAGTAGCTAAAACAGATTTTATCCACAGATTAGAGCACCAAAACTTAAGCTATCATTGCCAGTAGCTAAAAAATAGTCCTTAGCATGCCAACATCAGTATTCTAACATCTGTATGATCCACCTTAATATATGTGCACAGTTTCTCAATGCCTTCTGGGCTATTTTTAACATGAGCAGAATCAGAATGCAATATTGGAAAATAAACATCCATATACTCAGTTCATTCAAAAGCATACATACTTAATTGACCACTAATAATTTATTAATACCAGGCAAAATACCACCAGTCTCATTTATTAGAATCATTGAAATAAATAATTCTACCTCAACTAACCTCACAAGCTGAAACATTTGGTAGAAAATATTAACTAGCCATTCAGAAGATAGAACAACATGCACTTTTTGATCCTTTTTGAGCTCCATCTGAATCAACACACATAAAAATAGCCTCAAATTCCCAGTAAACTGAATTCCACATTGACTCAGTGTTTGATCTCATTCTTTAGCTTCTCTAATTATTCACCATCAATAATCAGCAAAGAAACCAGATGCAGACAGAATTTTCAACATGATACAAATATGAGCAGCTTACAGTTGCAGAGAAATTTCTCAGTAACATGTTTCCTCAACGATTTTCTGTTACCATGTGCTAGCAAGGAGTTTATCAGAAAAAGGAAGAACAATGAAGTCATTTTTTATTCTGTTATAAACTTAAATTCGTAGCCTAGCATGGTATGGGCATAGAACTAAATGAAACAGAAGTAGGAGATAAATGGAAAGAAAGGAAACATAAGACAAAGAGCACACCTCTTTATATAAATTAAAGGGCTCAACATAAAACTTATGTTTTGAGTAACATGATTTTCTCAGTTTTTGAATGGCATAGGCACTTCTGAGCTGTAACATACGAGAAATAGCATTAGCTGAATATAATATTTTTGCGAGAGGAAAACAATACAACCAAAAAGAGTTCATTTATTCATAAAAAAGATTCCTTCAATTTGGTGAAAGAAAACAACAAAGCAAAAGAATTAAGAATTAGCGTATAAACAAATTAATGATGATTGGGAAGTTCAGCATAAGCAAGTTATGATAGTCTACCTCTAGCGTGAAGTCCTCCTTGGTTCTACGCCATCCATTCATGGTGAACCATCTAGCACACCGAACAAAAGGTATTACACCAAAGAGCGATAAGAATAAGCATAAAAACAAACGATGATTGGAAGCAAACTATTTATTCAGACAACATGTCACCTCTTCCAAAAAGGAATTCGTTCACGAGGTGTGTATGGCTATTAGACAATTCCTGGGCTCAAGATAGACACTTGCATGGAACCTTGCAGTTGTAAATAAGTGAAAACATTATTTTATTGACAAAAAAAACATTAGACAATACCAGGATGAAACAAGAGCATCCAAGACCTTGAAGAAATAATGCTATAAAATAATAACACTTAATCTAGGCTCTTTCTATATCTTGAGATCAATCTTTAAGCATGTAGTAAGGGTGCACAGATCCACGTTGCACAGAAGGGAGTAGCTAGCAGCACTGACATTCATATCTCAGAAGCAAACAAGGACATAATGATTAAAATGATTGGTGCCATACATATAAAAATTGCTAACTCTGACTCCTAAAAAGCAATTGGAGACAACAAGCCACATAGTTCAATACATTTGAAATAGAACTGCATGGATGAATAAGGTAAAAGATACAACACAATGCCCTACATAAGCAATAAGTATACACAATCTCAAGCTGAAGAAAGAAGAACTAGAGGCACAAGTTCTAGTTCTACCGATCTTACTTTTTCAAATCCCCCAAGTTGACACTCAACTCACATGTGTTAGTCTCAATCTCTTAGACCATTTGAATCTACAGGTGTGCACCCTAGTGTGATGGATGAAAGGTGTATCCGAGTGCTTCGTAATGACTTTTTCGCATTAGTCATGCGGTCTTGAAAGTTGAAACGTTGTCCACTCTCTTCTACACATACATGGTAGGGGATCTAAAACCTTATGTCACTAATTTAGACACTGAACTACCGGGCATTAAAGTAAAATGAAGCTGAACATTTTACAAAGGGATCAATCAAGCATCAAACTCACATTTCCAGTGTGCTCTGCCATCTAATATATCAAAGGGAATAAGGATACATGCATCAAACTCACATTTTACAAAGGGATCAATCAAGCATCAAACTCACATTTTACAAAGGGATCAATCAAGCATCAAAAGTGTCCCTGTTAACCTGTTGTGTATTACCTGAGAAAAGGCAATCTAATATATCAAAGGGAATAAGGATACATGCAGACGAGGTGATAACTCTAAATATGCAAGTTAATACTAACCTCTTTTGCTCGAATAAGAACATCACTAGCTTGCATCAACCAAGTTGATGAAGCTCGAGGTTGTTGAATCATGGTTGTAGGTCAATTTAAAAGTCACTTCGTTTGCTTTACATAATGATTAGGTAAAAAGGAAAATTTTATGCTCTCTGATCAGGGATCTTCTACAATCTAGAACTATACATAATTTCTTATTACTTGAATCAGCTTGCGCAATGAAAAGCCACTTTCCTGAAGTCACCCCTCAATGAAAATTTAATGTCAGCCAGATATTACATTTTTGTTTCCATTTTCACTTCCTAAAAGGCTAAAAGTAGGACTCTAGTAACTTTGACAGGTTATTATATGAGAATAACTAAGACAAAAAAGCAGACAGCAAATGAAAGCAGCTTCACCCAAAGCTATGTTGCCGTCGAATAAAATAAATGTCAATCTTAAGTACTTCACCTCATTTGACAGCAGCCTCATGTCATCATATAGGGAAAAACCTTCATATTCCATTCCAACCTGAAAAGTAGCAATTCTATTCTCATTATAAATATATATATCTGCTTAAAATACCAAAATGAATAGAGCATTACCATGATGCAAAATGATGCATAAAATAAATCCATGATCAGAGCAAATTAAGAATCCATAAAATTTCGTCATCTTATTAGTTGCAGCTCTGCTCTACTCTCCAATCTCCCTGCTCTTGGGCTGATCAAACCCCATATCTGCAGCCTTCAAAGACAAACACCACCACTCAAAATAAGAATGAAGGAAGAGCAATAAAAAAAAAGAATCATGTAGAAAGTTCTGAAGGAACTTAAAGATGATGTTATCTTTGAAAACTTCAACATGTTCATGTGGCTGATCTGGTGAAAGAGCAATAAATAAGAAATAAAATATTCAGAGATTCAGTAAGCCGGTTCGAGTTTCTAGGTCTCCCTTCTTTTATCTTAGATCGATTTGGGAAAAAAACATTTTCAAGCTTGATATATAGAGATAAACCACAAATCAAGAGCAAGGAAACTGAAAAAAATGCAATTTGCAATTTGTTACATCATTTGGAGGAATCGATAACTAGTGACCAAGGAATTCAATCTAATCAATTAAGGGGATAACCTATAAATCAAGATAAACTTACTCATCTGGAGGTCCTAGGCGGCGAGCCACTCAAGTCGCTCAACTTCCTCAAAAGAGGTATGCATAACCTCTAGAAGCGATAATATCTTCTTGCTCCGATTCCTAGATCCCAAATAAAATTGTAGAGATTAGGGTTTGACTAATGAACATTTAGGGAAATGAAAAGCAAATAAGGTATAGGGCCAAATCCAAACCCTAGAAATTAGGGAAAGTTGAGAAAGGCTGAAAGACTCACATGAGAGAGTTGAGAGTTCGATGGGAAGATCTTGTCGGCCTTAATCTCGCTCGAATTCGTCACCTGTTATGCAGTGTGGAGCACAATCTCGCTCTTTCATTTGCTCTGTATAGTAGACAAAGGGACGACCTTATCTGAGGGAGAGAGAGAGGGAGGCGAGGAATAAATCGGGGAGAAGCAGATCTGGAGAAGGGAGATTTGTAACAAAGTGAGAGGGAGTGGGAGGCGAGGAAGCTGCGTTGGCGTGGGGAGAACTTGGGTTCAGCGAGTCGAGGGGAGAGTGAAGGCGAACGAGGAAAAGAGAACGCAGAGAGAGAGAGAGTAAGAACAAAAGAGAAGAAGATGAGAGACTGAGAGGTGGACCTCCATGGAAACGAGAAGGGTTCGATGAAAACTGGAGTCTGGTGGAGGGCTGGAGGCAACATCCAGATTCCAGAGAGAGGGACGCTCTCGAAGTGAAAGAGAGAGGGCTCGGGTAGAAGTAGGGTTATATTTTTTAATATTTTTTTATATATAAAGGTGTATAGTTTGCCACGGCAAACACTAGCCATCGCTACCGTAAATGGCAAAATTAACTCAATAGCTACGGCAAGCCCCGCCGAAGCTACAATCAGTGAATATTTTCTCTTTTCCACCGAAGTGCAATGCCTGCCGTGGCAAATGCTGTGGCAAAAGGGTATCAATTGCCACGGCACATGCCTGCCGAAGCTAGCAAGGGTGGTGAATTTAATTATTTTTTGTAGTGTTGGTTGACTTCTAGTTATGATTATGAATTTTAGTGCTTTGGTGTTCCTATGTGACTGACCTTGTGATATGATTGGTGTTCTGTGTCGGTAGGCCTTGCCTGAATTCTTTTACTCATGAAATGTGAATTATACCTGCTGAGATCCCGACCTTATGTTTAGTAATCATGATATTATCTGCCCCGTTAATATGTGACATTATGTTATTGTGATGCTGACCTGATATTACCTTTGCTCGAATTATTAATAGCATGATGTAATGTGATAACTTCCCTTGCTATGCCAATATATGATATTCTACAATACTTGTTGAGCATGATAGTATCTTGAGACTTATGCCATGTGACTGTTTGAGGCAATGAGAGATAATGATGTATAAACCTAGTGTGAAACCATGTTATAAGCTGGTATGAAATACTTGGAGACTAAATGATAGTATCATGTAGGGTCCGTAGTGTAAGGTGTATGTTATCCTGATATAATGGTATGCAATGTTCCGTTAAGCTAAATGTTGTCGCGATGCTATTTTGTGCTGCTATGTTGTTAGACTTAGCTATTGCTAAACCATGAAAGCATGACCGATTCGATGTTGACGACTTGAACTTAAATTGCTGAAATGTACGTGATTGTGATGATACCTCTATGGATTGATATTTCAAAAATTGATTTTCAGCTAGATCATTGGCTATGAAAATGGTGAATACCTTGGTTTACAAAACCTTGTTGAAATGGATTTTGTCGTGTTGACTTGTTGTCGTTCTATTAGATTGACACCCCTATCGTGACACATTTTGCTATATTGGTAGTGCTAAGTAGGAGACTATGCTCATGTGGTTTACTAGGGTTAGGACTTGATGTGGTTGTGTGTTGCCCTTTCAAAAATGATATTCCTGCTTGATGCATTCTTAATTGTTGACACCTAGAACATGAAATGCTAAGGTTGAGTGTGACGTCCCAATATACTAGTATGCGGCAATGTTGATGGGTTGCTATTCATGTTATGGTTTTGGTGTGGTTAATCTCGATGGTTGGTTGTTTATGAGGTGGTATGTCTTGGTTATGTTGATTCGGATAATGACTAGAAATTTGTACCTAAAATTGCTTTTAAGATTGGAACCTAGGAAGAGAATATGGGATTAGCCTTTAGAGGTGGATGATTCCACCTCTTGAGTTCTGAATTTGCTTGACCAACTCGGGAATTAAAGGCTTTTGAAAGAGTTTGGAAGACCGACTCAGATTTAAACAAAAAAAAAACTTTGGAATGGTTTTGAAGTTGAGAGGTTTGCTTGATTTGAAATGTTTTGGAAAAGACTAACTTGGATTTTGAGAGACCGAACACGATCGAGAATTTCCATGATTTTAAGGACAATCTTTTTCAATTGCAGAATCCCCTTTGAAACTTTTCAAACCCAGGCAACTCTGCGATAATTTACGAAGTGGATACAAACATTTTATGAGGGCGCTTGTAGGGTGTTTGCTAAGACCTAGTGATGATATTGTAGAACTTTTAGAGTTGTGGTAATTCCAAAAAGTCGAAGTGAGGATACGATAGAGGCACTTATTGCATACTTGTCAAGACTAATTGGAGATGTCACGACCGTGACTAGGATGTTGCGAGAATCTCGGAAGACGCAACTGAGATGATTGCAAGATCATTGGACATGGTCCTTGGACTCGCATTTTAAAACTTCTTTCTCTCACTTTAAAGTGGTTTTAGTCTCGGGGACGAGACTTGTTTTTAGAGGTGGATGATGTAAAGGCCTGGATTTTCAAATCTTAATTTTCCAAAATATGAATTTAAATCAGATATTTCAAGAAACACTCGTCCTCAATTTAACAAATCGAACTCGAAACTCTTAAAGCGGGTTCCGGCCAAAACATAAAATTTATGCAAATATATTTTTCTTCCCACTTTCTTATGCCGAGAATTGAAAAATGATGTTCGGATTTCATTATTTAATTCGAATCGAAAAATTTAAAATTTAGTTTGAACGAGTCGGGATAAGGTCGAGAGAGCGGATTTTGTGATTTAATTCCGGGTAATTCAAATTGATTTTGGGAACCACATGATTCTTGTCTCCTTCCTCCTTCACATGTTTGATTCCAACAACCTCTCTCTGGCCCTCTTTGTCGACAACAACAGCTAGGTAGTAGTAGCTTTCACACTTCTCCAACTCTCCTTTTCTATTCTTGAGTTAACCTCCACACGCAACCCTTCTCTCTCCAATCAATTGTTCCCTAAAATTTGCAAAAGTCAAACAACTATGCTTCCTCTCCTTGTCTAGACGTCTGCATCCCTCTCTCCTCACCTTTTGGCTTCAAAGCAATAGCCCTTGCTCCTCCTTTCATTTGCAATCTGAACAACAACCCCCCACCCCCACTTGATTCCATTCTGAACTCAAAGCTCCACAACACCACATCTCCTTCCTCTTCTCTCCTTCATCGCTTACACCTAACCCAGAATGACCCCTATGGCTCCTGATTTTTCCGAGCCACTACCGGTCATCGTCACTACCACAACAGCACCTCCCTGGAGTCGCCAGTAGCAGCAGCGCTGCCAGGGACGTCACCGCCGAGCTCTCCTCCTCCTTTTCCCCCCTATTTTTCGTCCCACACTCTTGGTAAGGCGCCTTACTCCTCCTTTCGCTCTAAAACCCCACAAAGCCGCACCGAGTTCCGACGAGCGTTCTCCGACGAGCTTCGAACCTCCTCTCGGTGAGCTTCCTCTCCCTCCTTCTTCTTTCCGTTCCGTCCGTGTGTGTGTTGGTGTCCGGCCGGAGTCGGAGTCCGGGATCCGCCGCCGGAGGCATCCCCTCTTCCTCTTCCTTCCCTTCGTCTTCTGGGCAAAAATGGAGCTCTGCTCCTTCTTTCATTCGATCAAAAGGGGAGGAAGAAGAAAGAGACTAGTGGACCCCTTTTTTTTTTAGCCACATCAGCCGCCACATCCTCACCTGGGCCCCATTCTTTTTTTAAGAACCTCCAGCTCGCTTTTTTTAAATGAAATGGAAATGGGTGGCACATTGGGCCTTTTTCTTCTTAAAACAAAACCAAGGTATTGGCCTAATTCCATTCTTCCCCTAAAACAAAGAATTGGGCCCCTATCGGAAGGGGGTGGAGGTAGGAGAGGGATATACCACTTGGTATTCGATGCTAAAGCCTTATTATATCTATGCACTTGATCTTAGGAGCATGTTAGTGTGTCAATATTCCGCCTTGCATCTAGAAGCAACTTTATTAGGACTAGCGTGTGTATGTGTCTGCTTGTTTGGGATTATATTGCGTAGGGCTTCAATCTGACACCGCCTCGCATACATTTTTTTAGGTTGTTTTGCAGCATGATTATTCCTTGTTTCCGTGACGTGGGAACTCTCTTGGGCGATCTCAAAGAAATGGTCTAACCCCACCAACATTGTCTATTAAATTTCGATAAATACGGTTATTGTTTGGTTTTGACTGGGCTCTTCCGTGTCACCCTCTTGTATTACACCTTGATTCTGTTATTTGCATGATTATTGGGTCTTCACGCTTAGAATTATGCCAGGTACAGGGGACTTCCTCGGGGATTCTAACGATCCCTTCGAATTTTGGGTAGGAAATCTCACTTGAAAACGTTAGAGTAGAATTTCAAACCTTCCACCTGTACTCGGGGCGCAAGATCCTAACGAGGGGTTTCATCCCTCGAAACGTAACCCGGGAATCATAATCCCGGGCCGTTACAAAGAAAATATAAGTACCCTCATAAATATTGAACAAGAAGGTGATGAGCCAGGAGTCGGCATGAGAGTGTGCTATTTGTGGATTTCGATTACGGATCCAACACTATCGAAATGGTGGAGTACCTATCAGATTGCGATGGAAACGATTGACTCTTCTTTTCAAAATCTTTACTATTATGATGATCAATGCATCTCTATCTATGATTCTTGGTTTGACAAGAAGAAACTTTTGTATATAATCAATTGCTCAAAGCTTAAATGGCGAACTACCAAGGCCTATTTACCTGAACCCTATAAATATGATCAAGAAAGGGTTTATAAGTATTGGTTCGATCAAACACACGAATATGCTAGGATTCACCCCTGCTTGGTTTCTCAGGAGCATTGTTCTTTGAATAAACATTGCGACCTGACGGAGACTAGAAATGAATCTCCTAAGTACTATTGCCAACCAGAAATTCTCTTCTCATCAGAGTTTTTCATTTGGTCTCTAATGATCCCCACCTCTTGCTTAGTCACTAAGCATACGATTGAACAAACATCTACCGAAAGCGCAATGACATGGGATTGTAGGAGCAACAAAGAAATCGGAAGAGAAGAAGCAAGGAACAATGAAAAGAAAAATGTAATAAGAACAATGGATGTTGAAACAAACCAAACAAGACAGCTAACCATAGAAAGGATAGCAGTTAACATAAGGCCATACACTGGAGAAGGCAAAACAGGCTCCTCGAGTAGGGGTCAAAAGCAATATTCGATTCCCCTTGAGACACATGAAATAAAGAAAGAAAAAATTTCATAAATCAGGTGCAAAAAGAGTAAAGGGAGCACATGGCAACGACGAAATAATGATGCAAAAATCCTTGATCAAAGAAAAGATTATGGAACAGAAACCTCTAAATTAGATAATTTAATATGAGGATATGCTCATGGAATATATGCGGAATAGGCCGCAAATACCTATGGACGGAAATCGATTCATTCTGTAAAATAGAGAAAATACAAATAATTGCCTTACTAGAAACAAAAACTGACCGACAACCAAAAGAGATGGTGTGGAAAAAAGCTGGTTTTGATCAGATGGTTTGGGCCCCTCCTACCGGAAGGGCTGGGGGATTATGTGTTCTTTAGAAAAGCCATAATCTTCGAAACAAATCCCTTGAAATGGTGCATACGGATCAAAGATTCATAGTCATCAGATATGAAAATAAACATAGAAACATTACTATCAACATTGTATTCGTCTATGGACCACCACATGAGAATGCAAAATTGAACTTCCGGGTTGAACTACAACGATACGTCCACACCTTCGAGTGCCCATTCATGATCATGGAAGATCTGAATGAAATTCAAAATAGTTCAGAAAAAGGAGGTATTGAACCACATCCGAACAGATATAGAATATTAATAGAATTCAAAGATAAGTGCTCACTACAGGAAGTGCCCACGACTGGAAACACTTTCACATGGAGAAAAAACAAATCCAACAACAATAACATCATGGAAAAACTCGATAGAACTCTAATTCAAGACCAAATACTCACTTGGTTTCCCAATATTACTACGAAAAACCATGCATTTACATCATCAGACCACTGACCTATTGTAACAGAATTAGAAAACCAAGAACAACAGAAGGCCCAACCATTTAAATTTGAAAAAATGTGGACTACCCGCAAAGACTACCGAAAAGTGGTCCAACAGGCTTGGAGATCAAATGTTGCGGGTTCTCATATGTATAATGAAATACCCCAAATTATTTTTGGTATATTTCTTTAAAGAATATTATATTATGCTATGTGAATTTGGGAAACCAATAAATTCACATAAGATATATAATATAAATTAGAGTAATTATATTATTTTAATATTCTTCTCTAAATATTCTTGCTATTTAATTTACAGCGTTAAATTAAATAATATTTTTTTTCCGCTAATATATATATATATATATAATATAGTCAAACACATATTTCATCTTGACAAATGTAAACCCATTAGAAAGGGCCTAGTTTCAACCCAAATTCGGGTATTTGGATTCCAGTCCAAAAAGGTGAGCCCAGAAAGAGGTGGCCCAATTACCTCTTCAAGGAGGCCACACCCTCTCCTCTTGATTGAGAGGCTACGGTAAAAACAAGAAGAAGATTAGATTTCTTATTTTTTCTTTTACCTTTTTCTTTTCTTTTTACTTTTTCTAAGATCTATCTTCATCCTTCGGACTGAGCCAAAGAAGCTTACCTCTTTCTCAACCAAATCTGAGATCTCCTCAACCCAACTGATCATCCTCTTTCTCCCTATCCTGATTCAATCCCAGGCTTATAAATAGAGGGGAGAGGTCTCGTTAATCGTCATCAGTCACAAACAAATTCACCGCCTCCTACTCTCTCGAATCCACCGCGAGCAGTAGCGTCCAGACTCCTGCAGTCCACCACCGCCGGTAACCTGAGTCCGAGCTGAACTTAGCCAGCCATTGCCTACGCCGATTGCATCATTGCAGTCGGAGCCTCGCCGAAAGCGCGCCCGTGAACAACCGACCAATCGAGCCCAGTCGCTTGCCTCCGTCGCGACCACCATCGCGCCGCCTTCGACCCTTGTCCGAGTGCTGCGTCACCACCGTCGCCAATCGCAGCGCCGAACCGTCGCCAATCGCAGCGTCGCCACCGTCGTCGCCAATCGCAGCGCCGAACCGTCACCTATGCCATTTACAATTGCCGCCGAGGAGTTCGCCTGCGTCTCTGTACGTGAGTTCAATGAGATATAAAACTGGGATTTTAATCTCTTTTGATTAATCACATAAATCTCCCTTGTTTTAATATTATTTCCGCTTCTGGCCCTACACTAATTATTTATTAAGTTAAGTGGCCAATATTTCTAAACTGTTCGAATCTTGCCCATTTCCGCGACTCCAAGAAATCTCGAGGCACTCACGTCGGATCTCGCTCCCCGAGGAATTCATATTGGTATATAATATTTTACTTTATAGAATTAATTCAATTTCAAATTGAGGTAAGTAAAGTTAATTTCATAAAATATCAATATTAATATTCCTTTTTCTGTTGGATTTGATAGGTGCTAAAATCTCGCCTGGTTGTCATCAGCTGATCATCGAAAGTCAAGGCAAGTGATTTCGTTCAATTCCTTTTTCATGCTTCATGATTTTTCTTTGACGTGCCTTTTAAATTCTTCCGTGTCGAATGCAGCCATGTGGCCAATTTCCTTGCCAATTTCGATAAATAGCATACCCGTTTGCTTGATGTAATTTATCCTTTTTAATCATAAATTGGCATGAGTTAAATTAATGGGCAATTATTAAATGAATTATAGTGATATGTGGATTAAATGTGATTGTTTGTTTATAACACGAGATAAGTAAAGGTTGCCCATTTTTTTCTTCCTAAAGTGCATGACATTCTGTTTTTTCTTTCATGCAAGCTAGTGGCATGTGATAGTAAGACCCTTTGAATTATCCATGCTTGTTCCCGTCTGCTTGATGTAATTTATCCTTTTTAATCATAAATTGGCATGAGTTAAATTAATGGGCAATTAATAAATGAATTATAGTGATATGTGGATTAAATGTGATTGTTTGTTTATAACACGAGATAAGTAAAGGTTGCCCATTTTCTTCTTCCTAAAGTGCATGGCATTCTGTTTGTTCTTTTATGCAAGCTAGTGGCATGTGATAATAAGACCCTTTGAATTATCCACGCTTGTTCCTGTTTCATTTAATGTCATTATCATGATCACCTAGTATAAACTGTTTATGTATGATAAGATAGGCACCATGGGAGGCTTAGTTGTGATATGTGAAAATGCGCACCACGTGATGCCAGTGGCTATAGGCCTTTGGCAAGTTATGCAGTAGACTGACTTGCAGGTTGTGGTTTGTGAAGCCACCGCCTTACAAGGTTTCATGAAACACCATCCCGGAATGCATTCTTTGCGGGGTTATAAAACAACGATCTGATGTAGGTCGTGGTCCTTGTTAAAGGCTCAACCGGTACCACGTAGTATTATTATTATTATTAACGTTATCATTATTGTGATTATTATGATCATTTCAGTTATTATACTTATCCACATCGAGTATAATTCCTTTTCCTATCTTAAAATCGATCATTATGATCATCCGAGTTATGTGTGAATTTTTACCCTTTTCATTCAGTTTCTACTATAAATATTCGTGTCATTCCCTTAACCTGAGACATACCGTTTTATGGTCACTATAAGATTAAAGTCTGAACATTTTCCATATCATTTGCTAGTGTTTATTGTACTAACCATCGTATTTACTGGATGGCTGGAGTCCTTCGTTCTCACGAAACACCATACCATATTCCACAGGTCTAGTGCAAGCAACGGAGCAGGAAGAGTTGAAGAGTAGACTATCCTTTATTGAATCTTTAGCCACAAGTTTTTGAACCTCTAAAGTTTCCGCATCGCTACTTTAATTTCATCTATTTTGGAATTTATTCATACTTTATGTTTTGGTATTTTTATTGTGATCAGATATTTAAAACTAATAAATTTTGTTGACTTCCGCATAAGTTATTGTATTTAAATTATCATCTTGTTTATGGGAGCATGGTTGCATGTTCCTATAAGCCTCAGGTGAATTCAAAGACATTAAAGTCTGCGGATTCACTGGCGCTGCAACACTCCTTTGGGATCTAAAAAGGGGGTGGTACATATAACCTAGTGAAAAAAACTCAAACACTTAAGAGATTGACTAAAGATTGGTATAAAAAAACATTCGGAAATATATTCCGTCAATTAAAAGATATCGATGATTCGCTCATCGATCTACAGAACATAAACGGAATCACCCAGAATGAAAACGATACTCAAAAGCAGAACAGGATAATAAATAAGCGAGAAAATATATTATCATACCACAAAATGTATTGGAGCCAACGAGCAAAGACAAAACACCTTAAACTGACTGACACAAATTCAGGGTATTTTCACCGAATGGCATCAAGAAGGAGGAATAGAAAATTCATAAAGGAAATTCAAACTATGGAAGGCACACTAGCCACAGAAGAAGAACAAATTACAAGAGAAATAAAAAACGATTTCGAAAAAAGGTTTAGAAGGCAACCCATTAACCACACCCTTCTAAATCATTACCTCTCTCTCATCAACAAAGAAATCACTGATAATGACAATTCGAAGCTAACCGAAAATGTATCAAACCAAGAAATAAAAAATGCGATCTTCTTGATTGCAAAGGATAAATCCCCAAGACCTGACAGAATGACATCAGAATTTTACCAGGAATACTGTGATATTGTAGGCCCATCAATCATAAAGGCAATCAAAGGATTCTTCCAATCTGGCAGAATCCTAACACAAATCAACCACACTTTTATCACATTGATCCCAAAACGTGACAACCCGACAACTACAAACCACTTTAGACCAATAAGCCTTTGTTCAACGATTTACAAAGTTATAGCCAAAATCATTGCAGAAAAGGATGAAACCGATTCTAAAGAAAATTATCCACCCCCTCCAAGGGGCCTTTGTATCGGAAAGAGCTATCCAAGACAACATCTTAATAGCCCATGAAATCTTTTACTCATTCAAAAGTAGACGTGGAAAAGAAAGATGGATTGCCGTCAAACTAGATATGGAGAAGCCATATGGTAGAGTAGAATGAGATTTCCTATTAAGAGTTCTAGAAAAATTTGGCTTCTGCCAGAAATTTTGAACATGGATAAAGCAATGTGTCAAGACCGTCTCCTTCTCAGTCTTGGTTAATGATAGCCCTACGGAACCTTTCATACCAGGGAGAGGGATCAGAAAAGGAGACCCACTCTCACCCTATCTATTCATCATAGGAGCAGATGTTCTTGCTAGGACGCTACAAGCCGCTTCTAACCAGTCAGACAAATCCATCAGATTCAAAATATCTAGATCAGGACTGAAAATACCATTCCTATCCTTCGCGGATGATAGGATGATCTTCGCCAAGGCGAACCAGGACTCGTGTCGACTGGTGAAGAATATTATTGATGACTACTGTGTCATATCAGGACAAAAAGTCAATTTCCACAAATCGGCCTTTCAAACTACTCCAAAAGTCCCGAACAGTACAAAATAATTGATTCAAAGTACGATCCATATCACAAACAAGATAGCACTAGATAAATACCTCGGCTGTTCCATTATCAATGGTCGAGTCAACCGAACCACATTTGAAGAAACAGTAACCAAAACAAGACAACAACTCACGAAATGGAAAGCCAACTCCCTTTCACAAGAAGTAAGGGCGACCCTGATAAGATCAAACCTGGCAATTAAGCCAAACTATATTTTGCAAAATTTCATGCTCCCCACAATAATCCATAAAGAACTTGACCAAATAAATAGAGGCTTCTTCTGGAACAAAGATCAATCCTTTTCTCCCCTCATTGGTTGGGATAAGGTCTGCAAGCAGAAACGATTGGGAGGCGCAGGAATACATAAAACAAAAGACATGAACCAAGCACTACAAATGAAACTGCTTTGAAAAATCTTAGCAGAGCCGTGTAACATATGGGTCCAAGTGATCAAAGAAAAATATTTGAAAGAAACCCCCCTTCTTGAATACCAGCGAAAAGGTAACTCATCGTGGAAATGGGCCAAACTAATGGAACTAAAAGGAGAATTATGCAAAGGACTAATATGGAAAATAGGAAATGGAAAGACGATCAATTTCTGGAAGGACATCTGGCTAGACGAAAAACCGCTACAAGGTAGACAACATCCCAACATCACAATCAACGAAAATGACAAGGCGGAAAAATACATCGACATCAACAAGAAATGGGATATGGATGAACTATCCAATATCCTCCCGATGGATGTGGTCAACAAGATCAATAACATATACATACCAGAACACGAAATAGAAGACAGTCTATACTAGAAACCAAGTAAAAATGGTTGGTTTAGTACGACAAGTGCGCTAGCACACATCACAAAGCAAAACACAGAAGAAACTAGTGACACGACATGGATATGGAACCTGGACACATTCCCGAAAGTCAAAAACTTCATATGGAAACTTGCACTAGATGGAATCCCGACGAAAACAAGACTAGCAAACAAAGGCATTCATGTTCCACTATCTTGCGCTTTGTGTGACCGGACAGATGAAAGCCCAATCCATCTGTTTACCAAATGCCACCACACTCTACATCTGATCCACAAAATTGACCCAAACATTGAAAAAGTGATTCGAGAAATTGACACTAGAAACAAATTGATTAAAAACATTGTATGTGAAATTTTTACTAAACTCAAACCCGAGCTAAAAGGAAGACTTGCGACGACATGGTGGAGCCTATGGACAAGCAGGAATCGGAAAGTATTTGAGAACCTCAACACAACATCCATCCATGCTATGGAGAATTATACCAAACAACAAATACAGAACTGGGTTGCCTCTAAATTGACCTTTGAAGAGGAGACCACATGTCACCATTGGAAATCTCGAACAACTCAACCACGGAGAAGAAGAAATTTGAGATGGAGCAAACCAGACGAGGGATCTTTCAACATTAATTTTGATGGATCCAAACTACCTTCAAGTGAAGCTTCTGCAGGTTTTATTATTAGGGACCACAGTGGGGCAGTCATTGATCGTGGCGGCTTCAAATGTGGACACATCTCAGCATTGGCTGTGGAGGCTCTGGCGATTAGAGGAGGCATCGCCATGGCAAAGGAGCTTTGGCTTCTCATCATCATGATTCAAGGCGACAGCCTGACCGTCATCAATTGTTTGCGAGGTTTGTGGTGCTGCCCATGGGAGATCGAGATGCTTATTTCAACACCTTGCTCCTACTCTAACAATTTGCAAGGGTGCAATTCAGTCATGTCTTCCGGGAGATCAACACGACGGCTAATAAGATCGCGCGTCTAAGCCACACAACGCCCATGCCAGACGTCCTCGCTGATTTTGCTTTACGCTTATTCATCCGCAAGGATGCTCTTGGGTGGTGATCCAGCAGGGCCTGACCCCATCCAAATCTTTACCTTACCAAAAAAAAATTGCTATTATATGGTCACGTTTTTGGACAAATTAGCAAGATGTCCTCTATATATTCTTATTTACTCATTGTACATATACTTTTTCTGTTTCCTGAAAATCCGACCTCTCTCTTCTTCGGAACTCTCTCTTTGCTCGATTCGTTCTTCGTCGGTTCTTCGTCTGCGTTTTTCCGCTTGGTTCATCCTGCTTCCTTCAATCTTTGTTAAAATAGGGAGTTTTCGGTCGATTTTTCTTCATTGCTTTGCTAAAGTAGGGAGTTTTCGTCGGTTGCTTCAATGGCATCATCCAGCAGTTCAGGTATCAATTTCGCTTCTTTTTGCGAACTGTATCGTGCTAGGGTTTTGGATTAAGTTTATTTATGTTGAATTTATTGTTTTATTCTTATAATTTTGACAATCTATGTTGAAATCCATGCTTGATATGCATACATATGTGCGTTTTTTAGTATTTTCGGTAGTTTATGAAGTTGCATATGTAAATGCGTTGATTTTAACTGTTTCTTTTCGTCAATTTTGTGGTGTGGCACTTTGTAAGTGTTTTTTTAGTGTTCTTCGTGTAGGTCAATCTATTTTCCATGCTTTGGATTGTTTGTGTTGATTACAGTGTACTTATCTGCTGTTATGTTCATGTGTATGGTGGCTGACACTGTCTGTTTTAATATATGATTGTGTTAGTTTATTGTAGTTCCAACAATGTATGTCCTTGGATTTGGTATTTTGTGTTGTCTTTGTGATGTTTATGTTCTTTTACTATGTCTTGGTGACATTTTATTGTTATTGTTTATGGTTGTTTGCTTCATCATAGATTCTATTATTGTATATTTACATTGTTCTGTATTTTGTTTCTTGTAGGAGCTCAATCTTCTGATTCATCTACCTCTTATACTGGTTCTGATGTAAGTTATTTTAGTTTTCCATTTGGAATTCTTTTGTTGATGAGCATGTTGTAATTTTTTCTTAATCTGATGTTTGTTTTTTTGGTTAATTGTTAGTGATTGATCAGGGTTTGGAATATTGCATTCCTGTTTCTAAGTGATTTCGTTGTAGATCCAACATATATTCATATCCTTCTGTTTGTGATCTGATTAAGGAGCATGTGTCTCCTTCTCACTACAATATTCTAGAGGAAAGTTGCCTCGGATGGGTGCTGACGCAAGGCACCAAAATGGTTACCAATTTTCAGATTATGCATCAAATGGTGCTCCGTCAAGTACAAACACAAAAAGGGAATGAGTTGTGGTTTAGAGTTGGTAGATATCTTGCACGTTTTTCAATTGATGAGTTTCATGTTATTACAGGTCTTCCTTGTGAAGACCGTGTTTGTAATATCCCAAAGAAAGTGTCAATATTTGATTTTTTTGGGCAGAAGAAAATGACTCATGATGAGTTACTTGATTGTTTCATATCTGAGAAAAAGAAGTCTAAGAAGAAGTTGATTATGGAAAAGTTGTTGTTGATTGAGAGGTTAATTGTTTATAGGAGGTCAGAAGTTGTAAGTGCACAATTCTTATCTCTTGCGTGCAATGAGAAGGAGTTTGAACTATATCCCTAGGGTAGACAGTCATACACCCGTTTGTTGAAGTCATTGAAGAGTTCTTCTGTTGTAGATCGGAATGGGGTTAGGGGTTCTTATCAAATGTATGGGTATTGCCTTGCATTCCATGTATTGTGCTTTAGTGTTTGCATGTCTTATGTCAGCATTTTTTTGTCTGTGTGAGCACAACTTTATTGTTTATGTGAGCATTTTTTAAATATTGTTTTGTAGTGTCATAACGAGTTTTCTTTTGTAACAGGCTTGGATATTAGAAGCTTTCCCATCTATCTCTGCTAATTTTGACTGTAATTTTAAGATGCCTGATAGAGATCCACACTCATTGCACTGGGAATGTGATTATAGCCATGTGTACGTTGAGGCTGTGAAGTTCTTTCATGGCGATTTGGTAAAATTTTTATATTTTTCCTCTTTAAGAACATTTTTATTTGATGCATCTTTGGGTTTTTATCCTGATACATGCATTTTGTCCAGACTCCGTTGTTCCCTATTTATGGGGAGTTTTCACGTACCGAAGGGATGTGGTTTGCTGATGAAAAATCCGATGATGTAGTTGATACAGTAGTTGATGCATCAGTTGATGAAATAGATTTTCGACCTGTTGATGAGACATTGTATGAGAGTCGTCGTCTTCGTAAAAGGGCATATGAAGCTAGGTTTTCAAACAGGGATGTCCAGGTTGATGATGAAGAAGCTAATGTCTTGCAGAAACATGCTGAAAGAGAGATCTCAAAGAAGAAGACACATGCGAAGAGAGGCAAGACTGCTAGAAAGAAACAGGATGTGAAGTCCTTTGAAACTGCTTTTGAAATTTTCCCTGAAGGGGATAAAGAAGATGTTGTAGAGACCTCAAAGAACAGGAAATCTTCCACTGGAGGGATGGGTGGTAAAAAGAAACAGAAGGTGGCGTCCCGCGATACCTCTGAGGAACGGGTTCTCCTAAGGAGGGGTCGTTCTGCAAGTCGTGTTCTATTCAATCCATACATTACTTTAGAACGTAAAAAAATTGTCAACAGCGAAGTAAAGAAGCTTAGACTGAAGGCTTCTGTAGTGAGGAAAGGTAGTAGAGTTATTTCTTCTAAGAAGGCGAAGAGAGTTACTCCTGACACAGATCTACATAAGGAGGTTGATGTGGTTGCTTCACCTTCCAAGAGATGTCGTTTGGGTACTAATTCATGTGATTTATTAGACAATGACGTCCCACTGAATATTGTCTTTCAGCGGAGATATAAGATGAATAAAGGTGGTGTAGGTAGTGGGAGGCCGTTATATGATAGTACTGCTGACAGGTCTTCTATTCTTCCTTCAGTTCCTGTTGTTGATAATGAGGGTGCCCATGGAGTGGAGACCGTAGATATTCATGTTGCAGTCTCTAAATCTGGTGGTGAAGTCAGTGTTGGTGATGACAAGGTTGATGATTTTACTGCTGACACCCATTCTTCTAAATCTTATGGTGAAGGCCGTGTTTGTGATGAAAAGGTTGATGTTTTTACTGCTGACACCCATTCTTCTAAATCTGATGAATTGGATGCTCCTCATACTGCCAGGCTTTCTGTTTTGGCCGATCTTGCAGATGTGATTGATTGTGGTGACAACGTTAAAGGAGTTGAGACACCTTCTGGTGCCGACGTGGGAGACGGTGATGTAGCGACGCCTTATGTGCAGAGGTCACCTTTGGGGAGTGTTGAAGCACATGATTGTTTTGATGGGGGGTCTGTGTTTGGTCAAACATCTGCTGCTTGTGGGACCGAAGAAATTCGTGTTTCAAGTGTTGAAGCTGGCAAAATAGCAGTGTCAGCAGAGAAAGTGGAAGGTACTGAAGATGTATCTTGATGCGGGACCATCTTCTACAGCTCCAGACATACCCATCATACTTGGAGAAGGACCAATGACTCGAGCTAGAGCTAAGAAGCTTCAGAGAGACTCATTCAACTTTGTGGGTCATGCTTTGTTCTCGAGCAAGGTTCAACTCCCCGAGCCAACATTGAAGACATACATGTGCATTGGAGTCCAACTAGAGGCCGAACCTCCATAGCCTTAGTTATGTCGAAATTCTCTAAGTGTTGGAACCCATTTTCAGCTTAAGACTTCTATTGGGCTAAATTGGGCTTTTCTAGTTATTATTTTTAAAGACCTTATTTATTTATGTCTTTAGGTGTTATTTTTATTATTAGGCCCAATAAGTTATTAGTTTAATTTCCATGTTATTATTTTCGGCCAGATCCAAGCCTTATGGCTATATAATATCGATCAGGCCTTGTAGATCGATTGGAACATTGATAGATGAAATCTTACTTCTAAAAAACGTGTGTGAAACACCTTTAGAGCTGTTGGCCGAATTGAGCAGTGCTCTTCAGGTCATCGAATTGATATCATCTCAGCTTGGTTTGCTTTGCCGTTCATCAACTTCGCAAGACTTGGTGAATCTAGTATCCACAAGCCCCCTCCTTGTGCCTTCAAGTTGTCCCCTTGATTGTGTAGGGTTGTAGAGGCGGGTTGTGTAGTCATTGGAATTGGTTCCTACCTTCTACGGAAGCTTGGGGTCTTTATCTTGTTCTACATAGATCGTTTCAGTCCTTATCAAGTCGTGTCTTTTCATTCTTTCATATCAATTTCGAGTCTTTAGCTACTGATTTCGAGTCTTGTTTGAGTTCTTGATCATTCTTGGTTATCTTGTGCAGATCTTGAATCATCTTGTTGAGTCTTGGTATTCTCGACATCAACTACAATCTGTTCTTGGTGTTTTTTGTCAATTCTTGCATAAATCTTGCATCTTTCTTGCGTTTCTTGAAGCTTTCTTTGCTGCGTCAGTTTGTGTTCTTGAGTCTTTCTTTAGTTTCTTGCTTGTTGTCGAAGATCGGACCAACCTACGGCTGACCCCATATCAAATTGGCATCAGAGCTTTGGTTTCCGACATCAAGATTGAGTCTTTTTCTTTTCCTAAACACAAAAACCACAAAAATAGAGTCTTTTCTTTGTTTGGTCTTTTACTTCTTGCATTCTTTATTGATTATTGCACTAATCTTGAGTTTGTGATTGTTTGTGGTTGCATAGCCTAAACACAAAGCCTAGCTGAGACCGTGGAGTCGACCAAAGGTGCACACAATCCCATTGTGAACACCCTAAGCCGCATGCAATTCTGTCCCCATAGTCCCCCTTGGCCGATTCTACTACACCACACAAAGACAAACCCTAGTTTGTTATCCTTTCTATCATCTGTTCTATCTTTGGAACTTTTTATCTACCTTTTATCTATTTCCATTATTTATTGCCTATTTAAATTCTGATTTGTGGTGGATAAAATTCATTATATCTATCATATATCATAAAGGCACAAGATAGATCCTACTTCTTCCGTTCAACAAAACTTGTCGTTTACTATTCACGCACGCTTTTTTAGAATGATAAAAACTATATAAAATATTCATTTTTTTAAAATATTTTTTTAACAAGTTTGTACTTATTAATAATAACTACGAAATTGATAAAAAAAATTATTTAAAAAGTCGATATTTTATATAGTTTTTAGCTCCTAAAAAAGCGTGCATGAATAGTAAAACGTCAAGTTTTGTTGAACGGAGGGAGTATTACCTAAATTAGCCATTCTATCTATATCTTTGCATTAGGGCTGAATTTTGTTATCCTTTCACCACTACCATCAAATTTTCGAGTCCTACACCCTACTTTAAGTCTTTTCTTGCATTAGTTTCATAAGTTATAAAAAAAAAAAAAAAAAAACAGATCCAAAAATTAAAACAAAAAGAGAGAAGGAATGTTTGTTAGTTGTTGTTGATCTAGTGCAAGAAAGCTCCCAAGGACTAATTGGTGAACCTTTTCTCAGCCCTAATCTATACCCACTATCCCTAAACACATACACCTCCACAAAAAATTGAAACCCTACCTTGCAACTACAACATCATAACTTAAGGTTTTCAATCAAAAGAGGTAAATTTCCAAGTTTTCTTTTGTTTTCTTATTTTCTCTTTGTGTCAAGCACTGATTTTCTTGTTCAAAGTGCTGCTGTGTGTGTCGAGTACTCTTCTCACCTTGATCGAGTACTATTGGGTGTTATTTGCTACTGTCGAGTGCTTGAAGTGTTTGTGTCGAGTGATCTCAGCCTTTGCGAGTTCTCTCTTGTGTGTGTCGAGTGCATTAGACCCCTGTCGAGTGCACCTTAGCTTGTGTCAAGTACTACTCCACCTTTGTCGAGTACTCCTTGGTCTTTTGAGTTGAATTCTTGCAAATTTCCATCTGTTTTGCTTGAATTGAGTTGTTTGCTTGCATCGAGTTCTCTACAGCCCTTGTTGAGTACTCTCCTGCGTTGTTTCATCCATTACATACTTTGATTGCTTAGTCTATTACTTGGTAGTTGATTTGCCCAAAGCGGATTGCCCTAGCAAGCGTGATATATCAATCAGAGAGGGAGTGTGAGCGAAACACAATTGTGAGCTGTTTATATTTTTACTAACCTTTAACTTAGTTCTTTGTTTCTTTTGTCTTTGTTATAATGTCTAACAATCAGGGAAACAATGGTGGTAACAATTCCACAAACTCGAGTGCAACAGTAACTCCCGAGCAATTTGCCACCTTGATGAATAATGTGAACAACATGATGAACACTTTGGCGGGCATGGCTATTGTCCCTGAGACTTTGGCTGCACTAGAAGCCAACATGACGGCTTTGAAGAGCTCTAGGCCTAGTGGTTCGAACACCATAGGAGGTCAGCAAGAGCGAGTTGAGATACCTCAAGAAGAAAGAGAGGTCGTTAATCCTAACCCTATTCCTAATCCTAATTTAAATCTCAATAATCCTATTTTTGAAGAAAATAATTCTCCACGAGGTGGGAGAAATAATAGGAATAATGAGTATGTTAATGTGCAAGGACAAGGACAAGGAAGGGGAAAAGGACGTGGCTATCAAGAGCAATTCTATTACTCGGAGCAAGATGATGAGTTCCAAGAAGAGGAGTATTGGGAGCGACGCCCGAGACGGAATCAAAGGGAAAATCAGAACCGACCGCCTAGATTCAATGATGACGACGGAATGGGTAAGGTTAAGGTAAAGATTCCTTCTTTTGATGGTAAGACTGATCCAGGTGCTTATATTGATTAGGAGATTAAAATGGAACAAATCTGGAATTGTCATAATTTCTCAGAACCTAAGATAGTACAAATAGCTTCCCTAGAGTTTCAAGGTTTTGCATTAATCTGGTGGGATAATCTTGTTAAGGAAAGAAGAAGATCCCTTGATGCACCTATTGCTTCTTGGGAAAAATTAAAAGAGGTCATGAGAAATAGGTTTGTACCTCAACATTATGATAGAGAGCTATTAAACCGATTAGAAAACCTTAAACAAGGTAGTAAAACTATTGAGGAAACATTTAATGTGATGCAAGAAGCTATGGCTCGAGCTAATATAGTAGAAACTCATGAGAAAACTAATGTTAGATATCTTAGAATCTTACATCCTGCTTTAGCTCATGAAATTGATTATTTTCCCTATACTACTCCTACTGAGCTTTTACATCTAGCTATGAAAGTAGGAAAGGGACAACGCTACAGGAGCCAAGCTAATAGGATGTCGAGTGGCCAGCAACAAGGGTGGCACCAATCTCGGCCACAACTGCCCCAAGGGCGCTCGGATATGGGTTCTAGAGAGCGAGCTCAGCAGCCCCAAGGGAGGAGTGATAGCCGACACCCCCAACAGCCCCTCGACAAAGGAAAGGGTCCATGGAATGGACGAGAATCGTCGGGGACATCTACTGGTCCCAAAGGGAGTAATCCTAACCCTTCTACCATTCGTTCTAGAGATATTGTGTGTTTTAAATGCCAAGGTAGAGGTCATTATATGAAGGATTGCCCTAATAAGAAAACTCTCATGGTTAATCACTTAGGAGAATATGAATCTGAAAATTCTTGTGATGAACATGATGAGAATGCTAATAATGATAATGATCAGAACTTAAACCTTGTTTGTTATGAAAATGATGATGATGAGGTTGAATATGAGAATGGAGAATCTTTGATTGTTAGGGGAGTTTTAAGTGTTGTTCCTACACCATGTGATGATAATCAAAGAGAAAACTTGTTTCATACTCATTGTATAGTTAAAGGAAAGGTTGTAAATGTGATCATTGATGGAGGTAGTTGCTGTAATTTAACTAGTCAAGAAATGGTTGACAAATTGCATTTACCTACGGTCCAACACCCTAGACCTTACAAATTGCATTGGATGAATGATTGTGGATTATTGAAAGTAAATAGACAAGTTAAAGTGCATTTTAAACTAGGACATTATGAAGATGATGTTTTATGTGATATAGTGCCTATGCAAGCTTGTCATATTCTATTAGGCCATCCTTGGCAATCTGATCGTAAGGTTATGCATGATGGGTTTACTAATCGCTATACCTTTACTTTTCAGGGAAAGAATGTCATTCTCAAACCCATGACACCTATGCAAGTAGATGATGAGATTGAGAAGCGCAAGGTAAGTAAAGGTGAGTTAGATCAGGAGGCTCAGTCGAGCCAAGTGGATCCTCAAACTCGATCTAAGAGTGTGTTCTTGGCTTCCAAAAGCACATTCATGGACGAATTTGCGGATGGTGGAACTATTCTTATGCGCCTTTGCAAGAGCTTGAGTACGTTAAGTGAAGAGCTTAAAGCTTCTCTTCCGACGAACATTCTCGCTCTCCTTGAGGAGTTTAAGGATGTGTTTCCCGATGACATACCACCAGGTCTACCCCCTATTCGTGGAATTGAGCATCAAATTGATCTTATTTCGGGGGTTGCATTGCCTAATAGGCCTGCGTATCGTATGAATCCCACTGAGACCCAAGAGGTCCAGACCCAAGTCCAGGAACTGTTGGATAAGGGTTACATTCGAATTAGCTTAAGTCCTAGTGTTGTGCCTGTGTTACTAGTCCCTAAGAAAGATGGATCATGGAGAATGTGTGTAGATTGTAGGGCTATTAACAACATTACTATTAAATATCGTCACCCTATTCCTAGATTAGATGATATGCTAGATGAATTACATGGAACTTCTATATTCTCTAAAATTGATCTTAGAAGTGGCTATCATCAAATTAGAATGAAAGAAGGTGATGAAGGGAAAACAACCTTTAAGACTAAGCTAGGCTTATATGAGTGGTTGGTTATGCCTTTTGGTTTAACTAATGCTCCTAGTACTTTTATGCGCTTAATGAATCATACGCTTCGAGATTTCATTCGAAAGTTTGTTGTTGTTGTTTATTTTGATGATATTTTGATTTATAGCAAGTCTTCTAATGAACATGAATCACATCTTAGAGAAGTGCTTAAAACGCTGAGAATTGAACGCTTGTATGCCAATTTAAAGAAATGTGAATTATGTAATGAACAAGTGTCTTTTCTTGGATTTGTAGTGAGTTCGAATGGACTGCGTGTCGATGAGGCTAAGATCAAGGCGATCCAAGAGTGGCCAACACCCACCAACATCTACCAAGTGCGCAGTTTCCAAGGATTGGCGAGCTTCTATCGACGATTCGTGTGAGATTTCAGCACCATCTCGGCACCCCTCACTGAGCTCACGAAAAAGAGGAGTGAATTCACATGGGGAGCAGCTCAGGAGGAAGCATTCAACACACTTAAGGACAAGCTCACTCACGCACCTCTATTAGCTTTGCCGGACTTTACTCATCCATTTGAGGTAGAGTGTGATGCTAGCGGAGTTGGAATTGGTGGAGTCCTTATGCAGGGAGGTAAGCCTATTGCTTTCTTTTTTGAGAAGTTGAAAGGTGCTTGTCTTAATTACTCTACCTATGATAAGGAATTGTATGCTTTGTTTAGAGTACTTAAGACATGGTCTCACTATCTATGGCCTAGCGAGTTTATTTTTAGGACTGATCATGAATCATTGAAACACTTTAAAAGCCAAGATAAACTTGATAGGAGACATGGTAGGTGGATAGAATTCATTGAAACATTTCCTTATGTGATTAAGTATAAGAAAGGCAAAGACAATTAGGTTGCTGATGCATTATCTAGAAGACATGTTCTTTTAACCACTTTGGATTCTAGAGTCTTAGGCTTTGTTTACATAAAGGAATTGTATGAATCTGATTTGGATTTTGGTGAAAATTTTCGAAAATGCTTAGAAAAGGGTCCTAATGACAGCTTTTACATACATCAAGGATTCTTATTTCGAAAAGATCAAGTGTGCATTCCTAGATGTTCTCTAAGATTATTACTTGTTAATGAAGCCCATAGTGGTGGATTAATGGGACATTTTGGTAGGGATAAGACATATAGCACACTGAAATCACATTTTTATTGGCCACATATGCTTAGGGATGTAGAACATTGCCTTAAGAAATGCATAGATTGCATTAAAGCCAAAGCTAAGCTTATGCCCCATGGCCTTTATACACCACTGCCGATACCCTCAGCCCCTTGGGAAGATATTTCTATGGATTTTATAGTTGGGTTACCTAGAACTAAGAAGGGGACGGATTCAATCTTTGTAGTGGTTGATAGATTCTCTAAAATGGCTCATTTCATTGCATGCCACAAAACTGATGATGCTACCAATGTTGCTAATCTATTCTTTAGAGAAGTAGTTAGGTTGCATGGCATGCCTAAAACCATTGTTAGTGATAGGGATGTGAAATTCTTAAGTCATTTTTGGCGTACCTTATGGAATAAATTGGGAACTAGATTGTTATTCTCTACTTCTAACCACCCCCAAACTGATGGCCAAAGTGAGGTGACTAATCGAACTCTAGCTACTGTCCTAAGAGCCATTATTAGGAAGAATTTGAAACTTTGGGAAGAAGCCTTACCTCATGTGGAATTTGCTTACAATAGAACCATGCATTCGGCTACTAAAATCAGTCCATTTGAATGTGTGTATGGTGTTAATCCATTAACCCCTTTTGATCTTACTCCATATCCTATGAGAGACAAAGAATCATTTGAGGGAGGTAAACATGTCGAGTTCATTAAGGAGCTGCATGAACGAACTCGAGAGAAGCTGAAGCTAAAGGCTGAATACACTGCTAACAAGGCCAACAAGGGACGTCACTTGGTCACATTTCAGCCTGGAGATCTTGTATGGGTGCACTTAAGGAAAGAGTGGTTTCCAGAAGCCC
This sequence comes from Persicaria tinctoria, assembly GCA_037127255.1. Taxonomy (NCBI): domain Eukaryota; kingdom Viridiplantae; phylum Streptophyta; class Magnoliopsida; order Caryophyllales; family Polygonaceae; genus Persicaria; species Persicaria tinctoria. The sequence continues at coordinate 81,864,825 of JBANSL010000006.1, forward strand.
GGAAGAATAAGCTGGCACTTCGTGGTGATGGACCATTTCGGATCAAGAAGAGAGTGGGCGACAATGCCTACCAATTGAAGCTTCCTGGAGACATGGGCGTGAGCGCTACATTCAACGTCGCCGATCTAATCCCTTACTTCACTGTGGATGAAGACTTGGATTCGTGGTCGAATCCTTTTCAAGAAGGGGAGGTTGATGCGGGACCATCTTCTACAGCTCCAGACACACCCATCATACTTGGAGAAGGACCAATGACTCGAGCTAGAGCTAAGAAGCTTCAGAGAGACTCATTCAACTTTGTGGGTCATGCTTTGTTCTCGAGAAAGGTTCAACTCCCCGAGCCAACATTGAAGACATACATGTGCATTGGAGTCCAACTAGAGGCCGAACCTCCATAGCCTTAGTTATGTCGAAATTTTCTAAGTGTTGGAACCCATTTTCAGCTTAAGACTTCTATTGGGCTGAATTGGGCTTTTCTAGTTATTATTTTTAAAGACCTTATTTATTTATGTTTTTAGGTGTTATTTTTATTATTAGGCCCAATAAGTTGTTAGTTTAATTTCCATGTTATTATTTTCGGACAGATCCAAGCCTTATGGCTATATAATATCGATCAGGCCTTGTAGATCGATTGGAACATTGATAATTGAAATCTTACTTCTCAAAAACGTGTGTGAAACACCTTGAGAGCTGTTGGCCGAATAGAGCAGTGCTCTTCAGGTCATCGAATTGATATCATCTCAGCTTGGTTTGCTTTGCCGTTCATCAACTTCGCAAGACTTGGTGAATCTAGTATCCACAAGCCCCCTCCTTGTGCCTTCAAGTTGTCCGCTTGATTGTGTAGGGTTGTAGAGGCGGGTTGTGTAGTCATTGGTAATGGTTCCTACCTTCTACGGAAGCTTGGGGTCTTTATCTTGTTCTACATAGATCGTTTTAGTCCTTATCAAGTCGTGTCTTTTCATTCTCCCATATCAATTTCGAGTCTTTAGCTACTAATTTCGAGTCTTGTTTGAGTTCTTGATCATTCTTGCTTATCTTGTGCAGATCTTGAATCATCTTGTTGAGTCTTGGTATTGTCGACATCAACTACAATCTGTTCTTGGTGTTTCTTGTCAATTCTTGCATAAATCTTGCATCTTTCTTGCTTTTCTTGAAGCTTTCTTTGCTGCGTCAGTTTGTGTTCTTGAGTCTTTCTTTAGTTTCTTGCTTGTTGTCGAAGATCGGACCAACCTACGGCTAACCCCGTATGGAGGCCAACAATGATTCAACTGGTGAGTTGCCTCCAAAAACACATGTTGATGCTTTTGTTTCTTCTCTCCCATCTCATCCTGATTGGGTGAAGGAGATTTTTAGGAGGATTGAGAAGCTTGAAGAGGTCCCTAAATCTATGCATATGTTGTCTGCGAGGGTTGATGCAATTGAAACAAAGATTGTGGAGTTGACTGGGATTCTTGAAGTTTTTGGTGAGATGTCGAAGAGATACGATGAGCTTGAGGTTAGGGTTGGTAATTATGATGCTTTGGTTGAAAGGTTGCAGGCAAATGTTGTCAAGCCTGAAGATGATAAGCACATTGCTGGTAAGTCCAAGGGCACTCCTTCGAACGTCGATGATGAACATGTCAGTGGTGGTAAGTCCCAGGGCACACCTATGAAGGATGATGATAAAGATCTGAACAAAATTATGAATGATGTTGTGTCTGATCTTCAACATTCTTTCCATGATGAGTTGTTAGTGTTGAAATCATCTTCTACTTCTGTTAACGTTGTGCACGTGTCTTTGCCATCAATAAGTTCTGGGGTTCCAGGAGTGGATAAGGAGTTTCCATCTGTTGTCGCTGACACTGAATTTAAGGTTGTAGGTGCGGAAGTGAAATGTGTTTAGGATTTGAAATGTGATATTTCATTAATGAAGCAGGAAGTTGATGATGCCAAAATGATCGGAGATGAGGTTGGAATTCCATCAACTTCTGCTGAAGCCCCTCAATCTACAAAGTGTGGAGGCGAAGGTGCTGATGGTAAAGTTGTTGGAGTTAGAGTTGACCCATCCTTGGAAAAGTACATCACTCTGTCTGATAACGATGATGATAAGGGTGTAGGTGTTGATTAGGATTCGGTCGCCAAGGATCCTGCAACTAAAATTGAAGTTGAACAATTAAAGGCTTCCAATCTTATCCCATCAACCAGTACATTCCTGTATAGCCCAGTTGAGCGGGAGAAGAAAGTAAGGATGCCAAAGCATGCCCCTAACAAGTCATTGATCAGCTCGGAAGATCATGAATTTATTTATGGACTTGTAAAGAAACAAAGGTATGGTTTATTTTTATGTTCAATAATTGTTATGAAATGTTGTTGTCATTGTATTAGTTACAGCATCTCATGCTAGATATATTTTTATGCATTTTGTGTAATTTTGGGTAGGAATTTTTCTGTTGCTGGTCCAATTTCAAGATTTGACAAAAAGTTTTTCCAGCACATTTTAGTGACGAATATGTGGCTTGATTGTCAGGTAATAACTCCTTGTTTTTTGGAGTAGATATATATGTGTGGATTGGATTTTATTGTATTAGTTGATTGTTGAATTCACTTTTTTACTAATTTGTTTAGCATCTAGAAGAAGCAGGTTTGATTCACATTAGGAGGCGCATTTTTTAGGACCCTGTCAAATATCGAGATGTTCTTGCTCTTGATTGGCTATTTTACCTAAAGTACCTGCCTGACTATGCTTCAAGTTATGTGGAAGACATACCTCTTGAAGTCAACACTGGGGATTATTTTGTCGGTACGTGCCCTGCTGATTATGGGAATCCATGGGCATCTGTAAAGAAAATCTACACAATTTTCAATGTGATAAACAAGCACTGGGTGGCGTTGGAGATTAAAATTGAGGAGAGGGTAATCAGCTTATACGATTGCAATGTCTTTGCTGTTAGGGATGATGTTCTTGAAGAACAATTGCAATCGTATTCTTATTGGCTCCCAATTCATTTGTCAAAGGCTAGGCTATACGAAAACTTTGATTCCTCTCCTTTCCATCTAAACATGGTTCCTGGGTTAATGCATGATTCTACCGGGTATGCATTTTTTATCTTGTTTTATTTGTTGGTTACCTTAAGATACTTGTTCTTTATGTGCCGACATTACATTCTTCCTTTTTGTGTTGACAGGGCTTTATGTGGTGCTGAAAAATTAAGTGCTCAAATAGATAAGCAGTGGTTACACTGATATGAAGTAGTGGTGACAATATCCTTGTATTTTTTTTTATTTTTGTCGTGTATGTGGTAACGTTTTATGTTAGTGAACATTATGTGCTGACACTAGGCGTCTAAGTTCCAAAATAGTGGTGACACTGATATTAGTTTTGTAACGGCCCGGGATTATGATTCCCGGGTTACGTTTCGAGGGATGAAACCCCTCGTTAGGATCTTGCGCCCCGAGTACAGGTTGAAGGTTTGAAATTCTATCCTAACATTTTAAAGTGGGATTTCATACCCAAAATTCGAAGGGATCGTTGGAATCCCCGGGGAAGTCCCCTGTACCTGTCATAGATCTAAGCGTGGAAAACCAAAGGTCACACAAATAGCGGAAGTAAAGCATAATACAAAGGGGTGCCACGGCGGAGCCGGGTCAAAATATGATCAATCATTCAAATCTGAGCCGTAATTAAATTGGTGAAGTTGAAATCTCAACTCTCTCTTTCCGCCATGTTAGACCCAGCGATCATGGACTCAAATCAGCATCAACAGTAGTAAGCATAACGGATACCTAAAAAATTTGATATGGGGCGGGATCAGATCGATGCCAACTTTAGCTCTGCATCCCAACCCTAAGCACACATATACGCTATACCTAATAAAGATGCTTCTAGATGCATGGCAGAATATTAACACACTAACATGCTCCTAAGATCAAGTGCATAATAATAATAAGGCCTTAGCACAGAATACCAAGTGGTATGTCCCTCTCCTACCTCCACCCCCTTCCGATAGGGCGGAGACTGGCCAGCTCGTGAATGCATTCCATCATAATCGGGCGGCACGCATGCCTAACCCGCTCCACAATAAAGCCCGCAGGCATCTCATAATATAAGGAAGTTCGTGACTCGATTGACTCATGACGGGACCCGATGAGACTATGTCGTCCTATAACCCTAGCAATGACTCTAGTTACTTCACAGATAACGGCCGTTCTGTTTACATACACATAAAGAAATAGAATGCTCAACGATCGATGCAACCTAGCATGGTACTACATGGCATGCTGATCATGAATGCAAGCACCTAGTATATCATGCACCTAAAGCAGGGTGTAGCTCTATTCAATCTGAGTAAGCTCTGAAGAGACTTACCTGGCTTTGCAGAACAGCAGAATAAAGGGTCCAGCACACAGAAATCATAGTCACGAGTATAACCTAAATACATATCAGAACACACATATATAAGTCTACGTCTAATCATTCAAGCACTCAAAGTATACATCATTCAACAAGAATAACAACCATATCGAAATCGTCACTCCATCATGTTCAACCATTCATCATGTTGCCGCATTCCATAAGACCACATCATGTATTCGCCACAGTATACCCGCAATAATAATCCGCATATCACATATGTCAAGTTCATCGTTTTCATCATATCTCGAAAGCATAAATTAACGATACACAAGTCTAACACTTCATCATGCCATTAGTCAATCACCAATCATGATATTAGTCAACCATTCACATCAACCATGCTAGTTAGTCACCGATCACATAATTCCCGAGTTAGTCCTGAAACCGCTTTAAAATCCGAATCCACTAGTTAGAAACTAGTGTAATACCTGTGCCTTGAAGGCACGGGAGCTTGATCCATTTTAATTTGAACATCATTTCATATATTTATATAATACTATATTAATATATATACGTGTTTACAACAAAAATATGTATAAAGTATTTTTTTATAATTTATAAATTAGTTGGAAAGAGATACGATACAAATTTTGAAAATGATTTAATAAGGTAAAGTAGTAATAATACTCAAACACACCACCTAATATAATTTGAAATAAATATATAATTATTATCATTAGCATAGATCTAAAAAGTAAAATATAAGCTCCCGTACAAATATTAAAAAATCATAAGCACATGATTGTGTGAATAATTTTGAAGTTATGTAGATGTAAATAACTTATTCATTATTTTCATGAGAAAGATGGTTAGAAAGAGAGAGAAATAAATAGTGAAAATAAAGGTAAGATGGTAAAAAAAAAGATCATTAAAAGTAGAAAAGTGATCTAAGAAGCCGCATCCAAGATGTAAAATAAGTATTAGTGATAGCATGCATTTAGGTATGCATATTAGGTTGCATTTAGCATGATTTAGATGTGCATAATGCATAGTTTAAGCTAGATTTGCATTTATACTCGTTTTGTTGGTGGAGTCGGAATCTATACGCTTTTATGGTTAATTTCAGGTAAATGTGGATCCGACGAGGAATGAGGAGACTCTTGGATGAAGAAAGATTCAAGTTGAGGAAGAAAAGTGAAGAGCACGGGAGCGGAGTCGAATTTTGAGAGCCTAAGTGAATAACAAATCAGCAAAAGTTGTCGCCAGACATGCTGAACATGTTTCGCACTTTCTGGAGGCCTCGGTGGTCCGATTGACTATTATAACCATGCGTTGGAAAGCTCTCTTCGAGATCTACAACTTTTGTGTTGACATCGAGACCAAATTCGAAACGAAAAAATCGCTGTGAACAGTAAAAGCCGCCCCGCGGCCAAGCTAGCCGCCCCGTGGCCCGAACCTCTGACGAGCGATTTCGCTGATCGCCGGCCGCCCCGCGGCCTGGGTTGGCTGCCCCGCGGCCCTTGCAGAAACACGCCGTTTAGAATTGGACTTTAATTAGGGTTTTTGTTTTATTCTTTGGCCGACTTGTTAGAGGCTTTATAAGACTTTTCTAGTTTATTCTTTCACTAACCTTATGCACTTTACACAATTGTTGAGAGCGCCGTTGAGCATGAGCAACTAAACTCTCAAGGTTTCGCCTACAGTTTGGATCTTTGATTGTTGAATTGTGAGTTTCTTAATCTAGTTCTTATTCCTATTGCAATGTTTTGACTTCCTTGTGCTTAATTGCTTGAATGTGTTTTATTCTCTCTGGCCTGATCAACTAGTTAGAGTAGATTCATTCAATTGCTAGGGTTTTGCAGATTCCTCGTAGTGAACCTTAACCCAAGTGGCAATCATATCCCTTTAGGACTCGTAGGACTAATTAGATGTGTAGAAAGTTGAATACATGTTGAATATCGACTCGTAGCTTGATATTATGTGTACCTTGGTTAATTCATAATCTTAATGCTATCTCTAGGTTGAATCTTAACCGTGTTAGGGTTATTTAGAGATAAGGGTTGCTAGGACTCGTAGGACTAGTAATCTACCTAAGATCTGGACAAGGACATTGATAGGAAAAGACAAGAACTAGAGGTTGAAACAAGGATCGAATTCATCAATTAAAGTGATAAATTGTAGGTGAACCTATTTCTCTCCACTGCATTCTACAATCTATTTACTTTGTTTGCTTACTTCCACTTTGATAAAAGGCGGACCTTTTACACACCCAAAAACCCCCATATTCTCATCTAGCGATTAGACTTGCACTTGAATTGAGTAGATTTCCCTGTGGATCGATCTCTTACTTATACACTATACTAGTTGTGAGTTTGAGTATTCTTTGGCAAGAACAACGACAGGTTTTCCTCTTGTCAAATTTGGCGCCGTTGCCGGTGAACTTCTTATTTAATTCTTGTGTTATTTTAATTGCTAACTTTTGTATATATTTAACTCTAACCCCGTCGTGGACCTATCTTACGGTTCACGACACCTTATTACTAATATTTCTAGATGTTGAAGTTATGGCAGTTTCATGGAGAATATTTTCACAAATACCTCACAAGAGTGCAAAATTTATTTAACATCCGTTATTCACGGGGTTTCCGAGATAGTTTGCGAGATGTGGTGGTTTGCGTTTTTGAAGGCATGGCTCCTCAGACCCGAGAACTTGCCAGGTCCATAAACAATGGAAGCTTTGCTGGTTTAGGAGTGTCGGGATTATGGGATCTTCTCTGCTACATGGGTGACCAATCGGCGGATGAAGAATCCTACACTTCGACGTTTCAACCAATGGAGTACTCCGACTCGTCCATGGAAGAGTCAACCATTGTCTTGATGGAGCAAATAGGGCAATTACGTGAGATAGTGAATCAAACTGGGGAAGCTATGAATCAAAATGGGGAAGCAATTATCCGACTCTCTAAAACAGTGAAGGAGTTGATAGTTCAGCAATGTTCTATTCCTCAACTTGATGAAAGCCAAGATGCAAGCAACGATGAATTCTCTGATAATGAAAAAGAGCATCTAGTGGTTATCGACACGAAATCTCAAGAGACATCCCTAGAGATTGAGTATGTTTCGATGCTCTCTTCATTCGTAGAAATCATCCCCAGCTCGCCTATCAAGGAGCCAAGTCCGGAACCAATTTATGTGGTTCCCGAACAACAAACTGATCCTTTTTGCAAATTGGGAGGCTTTGGTGAATATGTCGATCCATGGAGTCGCTACTTCAACAAGCCACCAACAGAACTGTGTTGGTGGTCCTACATACCCTCGAGGGAGAATCAAGCTCGAATGAAGGGTAAGTTGGTAATGGTTCTCATTGCTAAATTTTTAATTACCAATTGTTTCATCTACAGTGTGCATTCGAATATCGGTTGGGCACGAGAGTTTGATTTGCTTTTGAGGGCGCTGACGATGTCCGCTTGAGTCTTGAATGAGTGGATGAATACACTGTCGAGCCAACGACAGTAAACAAAGGCGCTGCTTGGGAGGCAACCCAAGGTAAGTTTTCTATTTTCCTCTGTGTCTTTTGTTTTATCAGACTAGTTTTGGTTCTGTTCGGTTGTAGGATGCTAACACCGCTGGGAGAAAAGGCGTTGTAGGGCTAAATTTCGCAGGCCGCCCCGCGGCTAAGTTGTGTCCTTAGCCGCCCCGCGGCCTCTGACGGGACAGACAGGTTTCCTTTCCTCGCCTCCCTCCTGACCTACCACCAATGCAATCAGCAAGTCAGTTTTTCTTTCTTTCTTTCGTATTTTTTATATTTTGTTGTCTTTAATTTTCATTGAGGACAATGAAACATTTAAGTGTGGGGGAGGGATTGCATTGCATACAGATAGGTTTTGCATATCATGTTTATTTATGTTTTCATATTTATTTTTACTCATATATTGCATTTGCAAAAAAAAAAAAAAAAAAAATATCATACATTTCATACACTTTAAGTCTTATTTCCCCATGTGGATGTCGTTTGTCCTCTATATTTTCTATTGAGATTTATGCCCCATGATGTGCTTGGATTGTTGAAGCCTTCGATATATGTTTTCTATACTATTTCGCAGACATGATTGATTAATGATTGAGCGCATAAAATCTTGAATTTTTGGGTGATCTTGAAGTTCTAGACATGACCCTGTGAGGATGTTTGGCCTTATTTGAACTCTTTTGCTCAGTTGTGTGAATGACTCGCCTAGTGTTGCTACCTCTTGGCATTGACTGCAGTATCTATTTTTAAAAGACCGATGCACATGTTTGATTGCTTGCGGGCTTTAGGTTTATAGTTTGAGTCTTTTGTTGAATTTGTGAATATGTAGTGAATAAGGTGGCAATGGTTGATGCACTTAGTAACCGGATCTACGCATGACACCCATGGGTATGATTCGCGCAAAACGGTGTTGAAAACTATCCACTAGGAAAGAAGCTTGATCATTGAGTAACCAGGTTCATTCATGACACCCATGTTTGCAACTTGCGTCAAAAGATGTTCAAGTGGACATCATATTAATAGGTTGAGGTGTTGATAGACCGAGGCCATTCATGACACCCATGTTTGCGCTTCGCGTAAGGAAAACACCAAGACAAGAAAAAGAAAAAGAAAAAAAAAATAGAAAAAAAAAATAGAAAAGAAAAAAAAAAGTGTCACATTTTATCTTCTTTATTGTGTCCCGCAAGTAATGACATTTCGGTAGAGAATTGGTGATATGGCGGTCAATATCTATGAGCTTAGTGCATGATTGGTTTGAGTTGAGAGTTATATCTTAAAGCCTAAACATATGAGTGAAACACATTCCATGTGAGGTCTAGAGTGGATATGGTTGCCTGGTTTCATTGATTATTCCAATTATGTGCTATGATGTTATTAATCTTTTGTGTTTGCTAGTTTTCATGCACTTAAAGAATATTGAGGTGTGGATACATGAATTGCTATTCTGTGGGGCTGCAGAGTTGAGTTTTCTAATTGCTTGAGGACAAGAAAAGGCTTAAGTGTGGGGGAATTTGATAGCATGCATTTAGGTAGGCATATTAGGTTGCATTTAGCATGATTTAGATGTGCATAATGCATAGTTTAAGCTAGATTTGCATTTATACTCGTTTTGTTGGTGGAGTCGGAATCTATACGCTTTTATGGTTAATTTCAGGTAAATGTGGATCCGACGAGGAATGAGGAGACTCTTGGATGAAGAAAGATTCAAGTTGAGGAAGAAAAGTGAAGAGCACGGGAGCGGAGTCGAATTTTGAGAGCCTAAGTGAATAACAAATCAGCAAAAGTTGTCGCCAGACATGCTGAACTTGTTTCGCACTTTCTGGAGGCCTCGGTGGTCCGATTGACTATTATAACCATGCGTTGGAAAGCTCTCTTCGAGATCTACAACTTTTGTGTTGACGTCGAGACCAAATTCGAAACGAAAAAATCGCTGTGAACAGTAAAAGCCGCCCCGCGGCCAAGCTAGCCGCCCCGTGGCCCGAACCTCTGACGAGCGATTTCGCTGATCGCCGGCCGCCCCGCGGCCTGGGTTGGCTGCCCCGCGGCCCTCGCAGAAACACGTCGTTTAGAATTGGACTTTAATTAGGGTTTTTGTTTTATTCTTTGGCCGACTTGTCAGAGGCTTTATAAGACTTTTCTAGTTTATTCTTTCACTAACCTTATGCACTTTACACAATTGTTGAGAGCGCCGTTGAGCATGAGCAACTAAACTCTCAAGGTTTCGCCTACAGTTTGGATCTTTGATTGTTGAATTGTGAGTTTCTTAATCTAGTTCTTATTCCTATTGCAATGTTTTGACTTCCTTGTGCTTAATTGCTTGAATGTGTTTTATTCTCTCTGGCCTGATCAACTAGTTAGAGTAGATTCATTCAATTGCTAGGGTTTTGCAGATTCCTCGTAGCGAACCTTAACCCAAGTGGCAATCATATCCCTTTAGGACTCGTAGGACTAATTAGATGTGTAGGAAGTTGAATACATGTTGAATATCGACTCGTAGCTTGATATTATGTGTACCTTGGTTAATTCATAATCTTAATGCTATCTCTAGGTTGAATCTTAACCGTGTTAGGGTTATTTAGAGATAAGGGTTGCTAGGACTCGTAGGACTAGTAATCTACCTAAGATCTGGACAAGGACATTGATAGGAAAAGACAAGAACTAGAGGTTGAAACAAGGATCGAATTCATCAATTAAAGTGATAAATTGTAGGTGAACCTATTTCTCTCCACTGCATTCTACAATCTATTTACTTTGTTTGCTTACTTTCACTTTGATAAAAGGCGGACCTTTTACACACCCAAAAACCCTCATATTCTCATCTAGCGATTAGACTTGCACTTGAATTGAGTAGATTTCCCTGTGGATCGATCTCTTACTTATACACTATACTAGTTGTGAGTTTGAGTATTCTTTTGCAAGAACAACGACAGGTTTTCCTCTTGTCAATTAGTAATGCTTGTGAGTCTTAAAATATTATTTATTTTTCGATAGTCATTTAAGATGTCTAAAATAATTAAATTATAAACAAACACTTTTTTTGGCTCTAATTGATTTTTATAATTAATTTTTAAAATCGAATATTTACAAATTGATTATTACATGTTCGTTTTATGTAAACATTGTGGGGAATATTGCAATCGGTTAAATATGATAAATCAACAATTTCAATATCCAAGAATAAAATCAGCCAAGACTTGACGAATGTTCAATGTACGTAGACGATTAAAATAGATCACAAATTGACATACAACATATCAAATTAAATAATATTTTAGTATAAAAATAGGAAACAAATTTGTTTAAAATAAGAAACAAATATTTTAAAATTTCAGCAATAATATTGACCAATAAGAAAATATTATTTGAATAAAAAAATCAAGTTTAATTGTGAGCGTGACACATCAGCAAAATAATAGTAGAATTTTATAAACTAACAATTGGATATGAGTCTATGTAGAGTGTAAATTTCCAAAAATAAAATATACCAGGATTCAAATTTAAGTTCAATGTATGTAGACGAATTATGAGAATATTGCAATCCGAAAAAAAAAATAGGAAAAAAAATATTTTAAAGTTTCCATAATAATATTGACCAATAAGAAAATCTCATTTGAATAAAAAATTCAACTTTAATTGTGGACGTGACACGTCAGCAAAATGCTAGCAGAATTAGTAATATAACTAGTGTAGTGCCCGTGCCTTGAAGGCACGAGATTTTGATCCATTTCAATTTGAAAATCACTCTATATATTTATTTAATACGATATTAATATATACTTGTTCACAACAAAGTATGTATAAGATATTTTTTTAATTTATAAATTAGTTGCAAAGAGATACTACGTACCATATAAATCTGAAAATAATTTAGTAAGGTTAAGAAGTAATAAAACTCAAATACACCACTTAATATAATTTGAAATACATATATAATTATTGTCATTAAGATAAAACTAAAAAAGACAATATAAGTTGTCATATGATTAAAAAACTAAAAAGTTACTTACATCAAAATAAAAACGATAATAATATAGAACAAAATTAAAGGAACATAAATAAAAAACTAACACTGCACTTCTTGTCTCCACAACAACATTAATTCTTCAATCAACGGCTGTAAGAAAATATCAATCAAGTTCTTCGGGTTAGGTACAATCATAAGAACATGTATGGAGTTTTCAAGCACATTGAGGGTGGAAGATTATAAGGGGTTATGATAATTAAAACATAAAAGTTACTTACATCAAAATAAAAACGAAAATAATATAGAACAAAATTAAAAGAACATAAATTAAAAACTAACGCTAAAAATAAAAACGTTGATATATAATACATAATAATCAAATCAAATTAAAAGAACATGAAAAACTAACATGTTGTTTGAATTGATTGGAGAGATTCGATGAATAAATATTTTTAATTTGTGAAGGTTATCTACAATTAGAATAAAAGAACATAAATTAAAAACTTTAATCTAGATTTCTTTCCTCAAGCCAAAGGCAAACTACCAAAAAAGGGGTGATAAAGGAAAAAAGTCTAAAAAATATATTTAAAATAGGAAAGAAATATATTTAAATTTGGAAACAGATATTTTAAAATTTTAACAATAATATTGACCAATAAGAAAATACTATTTGAATAAAAAAATCAACTTTAATTGTGGACGTGACACGTCAGCAAAATGCTAGCAGAATTAGTAATATTAATAGATATATTGCAATCGGAAAAAAAAAATGGAAATATGTCTCAATATTTACGACAATATAACCGAAAATAAAAAAAGGGAATGGATTCAAATCATATTTAAAATAGGAAACAAATATTTTAAAGTTTGCATAATAATATTGACCAATAAGAAAAGCTCATTTGAATAAAAAATTCAACTTTAATTGTAAGTGTGACACGTCAGCAAAATGCTAGCAGAATTAGTAATATTAATAGATAGATAGATTAATATACTGATATATTGCAATCGGAAAAAAAAATGGAAACATGTCTCAATATTTATGACAATATAACCGAAAAAAAAGGAATGGATTCAAATCATATTTAAAATAGGAAACAAATATTTTAAAGTTTCCATAATAATATTGACCAATAAGAAAAGCTCATTTGAATAAAAAAATCAACTTTAATTGTGAGCGTGACACGTCAGCAAAATGCTAGCAGAATTAGTAATATTAATAGATAGATAGATAGATTAATAGATATATTGTAATCGGAAAAAAAAATGGAAACATGTCTCAACATTTACGACAATATAACCGAAAATAAAAAAAAGGAATGGATTCAAATCATATTTAAAATAGGAAACAAATATTTTAAAGTTTTCATAATAATATTGACCAATAAGAAAAGCTCATTTGAATAAAAAAATTCAACTTTAATTGTGAGCGTGATACGTCAGCAAAATGCTAGCAGAATTAGTAATATTAATAGATAGATAGATAGATATATTGCAATCGGAAAAAAAAATGGAAACATGTCTCAATATTTACGACAATATAACCAAAAATAAATAAAAAAGGGAATGGATTCAAATCATATTTAAAATAGGAAACAAATATTTTAAAGTTCCCATAATGATATTGACCAATAAGAATAGCTCATTTGAATAAAAAATTCAACTTTAATTGTGAGCGTGACACGTCAGCAAAATGCTAGCAGAATTAGTAATATTAATAGATAATATATTGCAATCGGGAAAAAAAATGGAAACATGTCTCAATATTTACGACAATATAACCGAAAATAAAAAAAGGGAATTGATTCAAATCATATTTAAAATAGAAAACAAATATTTTAAAGTTTCCATAATAATATTGACCAATAAGAAAAGCTCATTTGAATAAAAAATTCAACTTTAATTGTGAGCGTGACACGTCAGCAAAATGCTAGCAAAATTAGTAATATTAATAATAGATAGATAGATAGATTATTATTATTAGATTTTTATTTTGACATTTGAATGAATTGTCTATACATTTTTAATACGATTGTGATGAATATAATATAGGAAATAAATATTTAAACTTCCCTTAATAACATCGATTAATAAGAAAGGAAACTTTTGATTAAAAAATTCAACTTTAATTTACAGAGCGACACGTTAGCAAAATGCTAGCAGAATTAGTAATATTAATAGATTCTGATCCTTGAAAACGCTCATCAAATTCCTTTTTCAATTTAAATTCCGATAATACCTTTTTAAATCTCCAAGTCTCGTAATATTTTATTTGTTTTAATCACCATAATATTGCATCTTTAAATCTCAATAATTATATTATATACTATTTTACATAACATTATTAAACACTTTCATAAAATATTTCCAAATCCCTTAAAAATTCCAACCATTTTTATTTGAGAAAATCAGCCTTAATGGAAATTACAAACTTCCCTCCTTTTATAAAAATTACAAGTCAACCCCTTTTATTTTACCAAGTACCAAAACCGAGCTCACCTTTTAGGAAAAGTCCCAACCGAATCCACCCAAACCCATTTGATTTTCCAGAAATTTATTAGGCCCAAATTCACTTTTGTTTTAAACCACCCAATTTGGCCCATTAGAGAATAGGCCCACAAAACATTCTTCAATTCATTGGCAAATTCCGAAATGAGAAAGAAAGGAAAGAGAGTGGGGCCCGGGCAGAGGTGGCGTGCGCGAGGTGGCAAGGTGGGAGTGGGACCCACGTGATTCCTCTTTCTCCTTCCAGTTGAAAGAAAGAAAGAAGGCGGCCCACTGCGCTTGAACCGGAAGAGAAGGAGAGCGGGGAGGCTGTTCGCCGGCGACCCCCATTCCGACCACCCAATCCCAACTACCCGACACACACATAATCGGAAAAGGAAGAGAGAGAGCGAGAGAGAGGGAGGAGTTCTCACAGAGGAGGAGACGCGAGGGTGATGGAGGTACATCGGAGCTCTGGTCGGCTGCTTCGGAGGCGGAATCGGGTTGTTCTTGGCCTGGGAGGGGAGCAATGGGGTTAAAGGTGAATTTTATGAAGGTTTAGAGCGAGAGGAGGAGGAAGAACCTTACCGGAATCGGATCGGAAAAACAGGGAAGAGAAGGAATGGGGATGTCGGCGCTGGTGGTTCTGGGGCTGCTCACTCAGGCTCGGCTTCGTCTTCGGATGTTGGAGGGAGCGTCGGAGCTCGGCTGTGCTAGCTTCGGAGGAGGAGGGGTTGTCCCGACTGTTGTCGATGGGAAACAAGGGCTTGGGCTCCCCGCTCCCGGATGTCTCGGCGACAAGGAGGAAGAAGAAGGTGGCGGCCTGGAACGGAGGCTAGATGGTGGTGGTGCAGCTGGGAGGAGAATGGAGGCGACAGAGCTTGTTTTTGGAGAGTGAATGGGAGTGAAGAAGGGAGGAATGAAAAGGGATAGTGAGGTGGTGTGTGTGTGGGGGAAAGTAAAAAGAGCTTATCTCCTAAAGTGATAAAAAGGGAGGGGGAGAGCTCTGTGTTGTTCAGACATGAAAACGAGAAGGGAGAGATACAAGCAATGGGTTTTGAAAAGAAAAATGAAGGGAGAGGAGGGGAATCTCTTCAGATTGTCTTCTTCTCTTTGGCGTGGAAGATGTGGGCAGCGTTTGCCAAATAAGGACGGGATACAAGTTAGAAACAGAGATGGCAGTGCTCCTCAATTTGCCAAACAGATTGGGAAAATTACAAAATACCTGTAGATTAGGAAGAAAGAAGAGGTGTGGTCCCCAAACGTTCAACTATACGAGATTCAAAACCCAAAACCCGCTCTTTCGACCGTATTCCGACTCGTTCAAAATAAGTTTTAATTTATTTATTTTATTTTATTTTATTTTATTTTAGGTCGGAAATCCGCTTTAAGAGTTATAAAATCCGAGTTAGAGGAGTTTTTCGTTACATTCCGCTTTAAAATTCATTTTGATTTTCTTTTTCCGCAAAATTAGGATTTAAAAATCCGAGCCTTTACAAGTTTCAAGTAGTGGTGATACAGTCATTGTATTTGGTGATTTTGAAGTGTATGTGCTGGCACGAGGTGGTTATAGTAGTTAGAAGTATTGGCGACACTAGAATTGTGCTTGCACATCAATTGAGACTTGCGAATTTGTGCCCAACATAATTTTGTTTCATCTCAATAAAATTTTATACCTTTTCAATAGATTATTTGCACAACATGGAATTATTTTTTGATTATCATTCGAATAAAATTGCACACCATGGGGCGATTGGTGAAATTTGCTCAACATGATCTTATTTTTTATCAATAATATTTTATATTTGCACAACGATTGAGACTTGTGAATTTGTGCCAAATATGATCTTATTTTCCCTCAATATACTTTTCTATTTTTTAAATATATTTTTTGCACGATGTGGTCTTATTTTTTTATTATCATTCGAATAAAATTGCCCACCATGGGGCGATTGGTGAAAATTGCTCAACATGATCTTATTTTTTGTCAATAATATTTTATATTTGCACAACAATTGAGCCTTGTGAATTTGTGCCCAATATGATCTTATTTTTCCTCAATATAATTTTTTATTTTTTAAATATATTTTTTGCCAGATGTGGTCTTATTTTTTTATTATCATTCGAATAAAATTGCCCACCATAGGGCAATTGGTGAAAATTTGCTCAACATGATCTTATTTTTTTATCAATAATATATTATATTTGCACAACAATTGAGCCTTGTGAATTTGTGCCCAATATGATTTTATTTTTCCTCAATATAATTTTTTATTTTTTAAATATATTTTTTGCAGGATGTGTTCTTATTTTTTGATTATCATTCGAATAAAATTGCCCACCATAGGGCGATTGGTGAAAATTTGCTCAACATGATCTTATTTTTTATCAATAATATTTTATATTTGCACAACAATTGGGCCTTGTGAATTTGTGCCCAATATGATCTTATTTTTCCTCAATATATTTTTTTTTAAATATATTTTTTTCACGATGTTGTCTTATTTTTTGTCATCATTAGAATTAAATTGCACACCATGGTCATTTGGTGAAAATTTGCTCAACATTATCTTATTTTTGCTGAACAATAGGTTAAATTTTGCACAACAATAGGATTGAACAACATTGGTGTTGGGTTTAGTTTAAACTTCATGATAGGAGACCGTGACCCATTTTCCCGATCAAAGAAGTTGACCCATTTCAGTTACTTTATATAGGGGTTGTACTTGAGTATATCTCCAAGACTCCAACATCATTTCAACTCTTTCCACTCTCTTCCTCATTAGCGTCTATCCAAGTCTTTTCATCTTCCTCCACTGCTCTTCCCCTTTCCGGATTTTTCTTCACAAGGTGCGCCCTCGCCTTTCTTATGTAGTTCTCTCCCTTTCGTTCTTCTGTAAATTTTATATAATCTGTTAGGATTTTTACATTTTTTCCGCAAGTTTTATGTTGTTTTTTTTTTCTGATTTTAGATTACTTTTTCATTATCTTTCAGCCGGGTAGGGTTTTCATTTCAGCAAGTTACATGAGTGTATGTTTATTTTGTTTATGCAGGCTTTCCATCCTTAGATGGCACTTCCAACTGTAACCGAAATGGGGTACCATTACGCCGTCGGCTCTTTTGAAGTTGCTATCACACCAAGGGAGACGCATGTGTATGGACCGAGTAAACTGCACGTGTCTATTCATTCTGATAGCTTCCCCCTAGTGTTCCTGGATCATTTCTCTGATTGGAATGGGTTGGCAATGACTTTTTCACAATGTGATCATGTGTTAAATGAAGCAGGGGTCACTATTGTGGTTCGAACTCAAGTCGCCAACCAGATGTTAATGGAATATACTCGCAGTTGGTTTGCGGGTGATGCTGAGTTCATTGAATATGGTCTCTACCCAGACCTCATTATGGATGTACATTTCATTTACAACCCTGAATCTGAGTTAAGCTCTTATTCAAGCTCTGAATCCTATATGAGCTCCGAATCTGACATGGATGTGGATCCCCCAGCTCCTCCAGCAAATGCAGAACACAATGACAATTTACAAGAGCTACATCATCTGGAACAGGATGGGGATAAATGCGCAATATGTCTTGATCTGATGTTGCCATTGATGCTTGTCATTCACACACCGTGTGACCATTCCTTCCACCCAGAGTGTCTCCTAGAGTGGGTGGAAATTCAAGCCATTTGTCCACTTTGTCGATCAACTCTTTAGCCATAGGTCTAATGTATATATGTTGTGAAGAGATAGTGTAGTTGCACCTATTCTGTGGGAGTTAATTTAAGGAAATGTATGACATGAATGGAATTTTGTGTTTGGCAATATTTTGTATCTAATTTCCATTCAAATCATACCAGTGTATTTTGTAACTATTTGGGGTACTTGGTGTATGTAAATGCATAATATTAATGAAATTTGTGTACTATTATATTTGTTTGTGATTTCCATTTTATCATATTTGTCCTGATGATTGAGTATGATATTGTGTTTTATTTGACATAAAAAGATCATCTGAACATTGATGAATTTGCTCATATATCCTGTGTGGATTTGAAAAACATATAAAACTTATTTTTCCCAAAATCATGCACGGTTGTGCATCCCAAAATAGTTCTGACACTGATATCAGCTACAAGTAGTCACTACTAGAAATTTGTTATTTAACATCGGGTAATAGCCGATGTCTTTCAAAAATAAAATCGATGTATATGTGGGTGATGTAAAAAGTCAAAAGTTTTTCACATCGGCCAGAACCCGATGTCTATATTATTTATAACATCGTTTCTAATTATAAAAACGATGTTTTAATATAAAAGAGACATCACTTGTATAGAAATCCTACATATGTATATTCATTTTCTCTCTATAATTTGTAATGTTATTTTTCCACTCAAAATTTGGCTATATGGAATAAATACAAAACCGATGTTATTACGTATATTGAAATCATTTTTTGGTTTTAAAACCGATGTTTATATATAGTAAATACATCCTAAATTATTAGTGAATTAGATGTGTATAGTTCGTAAAACAGGTGTGTTTAGGTCGTAAAAATGATGTGTTTAGTTTAGAAAAATGATGTGTTAGTTCATAAACTGATGTTTTTTGTACGTAAAGCTGATGTGTTTAGTTCATAAAACTGACGTTTTTAGTACATAACACTAATGTTTTTAGTTTGTAAAACTGATGTCTTTCGTTACAATAAACAATTGTCTATTGCTCGTAAATCCGATGTGCTAGCTTATGAACCTAAGCAATTTGGTTCATAAACCCAATATCCTGTCTATATATATACACATACACTAGACCACAATACCAACCAAAGAGAACATGTTCCTATCTATATATACACATTCACCAGACGAATGTACCAACCAAAGAGAAAATGTTTTCAGAACATGTATATATACACATACACCATTACAAGAAACGATATGTTTAATAACTTTGCCTTGAGCAACAAACTGATGAACCGAAGTAGAAGCTAAGTAGAACTTGTGTGTTCATCTTTGCCGCTATCTATCTTCTTCAGATCAATTCGCCTCATGAGATTCATCTTTCTCGAAAGATGTCAAAACGTGACTGCAAAGGTAATAGACAAAACTGATGAACCGGAGTGGAAGCTAAGTAGAACCTATCCGTATTCTTTATAAAGCACATAACATGTCCAGAAAGAAAACGTATATGCCATCACTACATGTGTCCAAAACCTGCAAAAGAATGATAATTTTATTCAAATAAAGGACTCACGTAAATGAAATCGCAGAATGAGAGCAATTACTCCCAAAAGAATATGAATACTAAAAATGATACATAAATAAAATTAATATTTTCGGAAAATGATTTACAGGTTTAAAAAAAATGCTAGACATACAACATTGTTGTTGAGTTCAAGCAGTTATTTTTGAAGGACTATATCTTGTGTAAATTACAAATCCAATTCCATACTAAAACATCATGTTGATTGCAGACGAAATCCGCTCTCACAATAGTAGCTACTTATTATTCTAAATGGAAGAGTGTACATACCTTTCTGATCTGAGAGGAACGTAGGAAATTGATAAATTATCAATGTTGTTGTGAGTAGCATTCTTGAGAGATTCCAGTGTGCCATTTGTATAATTAACATGAACCAATACAACCCAAGCAAGTACGATAATTGGAACGAATATTTTTAGTCTGTCAAAAAAAATCAATCAAACGAAAGTTGAAGACAAGTGACCTAATGAACGAACTAAACTATGCTGGTGCAAATTATGCCCAACTTGGAGACTGCATAGAATAAATACAAGTAAGATGATGAGAGTAATGACATAAAGCATGGTGCTTCATGAAAACATCAAAACCATCAACTCTCACACACAAGATATTACATTTCTAATTCTATCCATAAAATGCATTCAAGTACCCTTTATTTGTATTTTGTTAGCAATTGAACTACACCACCCATTAGACAGACTTAGACGTTACGAAAAAAAATGCGAGAAGTTCAAAACACCTCTTCTTGATACATACTTTTAGTGTTTGTACTATTATAACAGAGGGTTAGATTGGACCATTTATTAAATTTCCTGAACATAGTGTGTTTAACTGATTAAAAAAATAGATATACAAGGTTCCGAGGCACAATTTTGTTCAAGGGGTGATTTTAGGAAAAATGACTAAACAAGCAGTAGTTTTATATAGTTTGCCCTCTATACTTCCTATAGTTTACCCCTATATTTAAGCTATAATTTAAATAAATCATAACATGGATATATAATTTAAATAATTCTAATCAGTTGAAGTTGAAATTGAATGTCTAATGTGATCCATTCTTAACTTCAATACAGCACTTGAACAGGTAAACGCCTATACTTAAGCTGCACTGATTAGTGATTACTGATATCCCCATGTCCTTATTTAGAAACTTCATTGTGATGATTTTCCTACTCGCTTATTCCACATATGATCTAGCCTGCCAACTACACATTACTGTACACCATTTTTAAAAATAGCAATTTCTCCGTCTCCTGGGACTTATCCTTGAATTGGTAAATAAAGAGCGGTCATCCGGGGTTCGAACCGGGGACCTTTGGGTACTCCTGGCACTTATCCACCTCAATTAAATTGCCAAAATCTACAAGACTTATCACTAAAAAGTAGAGTAATTCCAATAACAACATCCATAGCTGACATATATTCCAAGCGTACAAAATAAGTAAACTTTAAATTGTATCATCACTTAACAGCACATAAAAAGAATTAACTAATGAAATAAGTGCATCTAATCAATTCAAAACCTAGGTAAATTCACAATGAAGCAATAAGAGCAAGCAGGAAAAAAAAAAAAAAAAAAGGAGCAAAATTTGGTGAACAAACCGCAAACAAGATTGTTGCAACAATAGCCTGAACCGCTTGCTGCAAGAGAACACCTTCAACAACTGATTTTACCCCTATATTTAAGCTGTAATTTAAATAACTCATAACTGGATAAAAACCATAGCTTTGAAACCATATTAAAACAAAGCCAAAGTGAAACGAGAAAAATCTAAAAGAACAAAGAATGCCACTAACCTGGACACACCTCCTAATACAACCCTAAGGTTTATGCACTCAACCCTAAGGTTTTCCTTGTTTTTTCGGTTTCTAATGAAGATCTATGGACACACATTATACAATACAGATCTGCGGATCAGACATCTAACTAAAATATATCCATTATACAATGTCATGAATCAAACAAGATTATTTCCCATCATCCTCCTCTCTTCCTCACTTGTTAGGTGTTACTTCCTTAATGAATGTAACATAGGATTCAGTTATCAAAAATGGTGACAAAGAGACACAAATAAAAAAGAGATTCCTTTCCATTTCCAGAAGAAGCTTGAAAGCTACACCTAAAACCATTTTCCTACATGAATAGATATGTCAAAAATGTTTGATATTTTGAAAGTCTTTCAGTGGAAATGCTCAATTTTCCATCTTAGAACCCTTTGTGTGATGACAGTAAACTTTCAGGCAACAAGATACGTACAGTGAACATTCTCTATTTTTTAAGAGAAAGGAAGAAAACAAAAATGTTTGTCCAAGTACTTAGAAAGAAATCCGATCAACAAAAAGAAGCAAACAAAAACTTGGTTAAACTGAATTGAAGGCTTACTCATCAATAGTTGAAATCAGGATCCTGATTTTTTTCTTCTGATTCTCCCTTATTTTCTTGCCTTTTTTTTCTTCTGAGAGCAGTGGTGGGGTGAGAGCGGACAACAGGAGAGGACGGTGGTGGTCAATGCAGTAGATCTGGACAGGAATCGTGTCGCCCCATATGCGTGGTAGTTTGCCATCAACAGGGAGAAGCACAAAAACGTCAGTCTCATCGTAGATCCGAGATTGGAAGAAGAGGAACAAGAGGAAGAAGCTTACCAGTGGAGATGTGTTGCACTCCTCTTTTGAGGGCCATTCCCCCTAGATGCACGTCCTCCTTCTGAGCCTCGTCCGGCGGAATTACAACTGGAATGACCTCCTTTCCTTTTGAATCCGCTCTACTGTCCAGATCCGGAGCCCTAGGATTTGCTTCCGCGTTCTCACTCCTGGACGCCACCCCCACAAATCTCCTCGGTTAGGGCACGGGTCCGCGAAACACCGATGAACTGGCCCCCTCTCCATGAGTCGAGGTCCACCGGCACGGCCACCGTGAGGGTGGAGCCGGTGGCGGCCCTTGCCCGCCCTCGAAACGTGGTTCTCTCTCTCAATCGCCAGTACAAACAGTTTGTACGGTCTCCTATCAGGTTTCTTCTGCTTCATCATGTTTTAAGTGTCGACGAGGCTCCCTAAAGAACAAGAACAGAAAAACCTGATAGAATCCGGAGCTAAAGGAGAGCATACAAAGGTTGTGTTTTTAGATCTGGTTTTTGGAGAAGAAACGGCTGGAGAGAGGGAGGAGAGAGATAGGTTTCACCTATGTGGCTATGTTAACCCTTTGTCTGAACAAGGGAGAGGGATAACGAGGGTTGTGTTTTTAAAGAAGCGGGTGTTCAAATGAATTTTAGAAGCGCCTTCTAAAAAATGGTTCCGCGCCTTTTAATTTTTTTTAAAAAAAACACATATTTAACATCCGTCAAAAAATTTAACGATGTCTATGCTTTTATTTACCTCACAAATTTATAAACTGATGTTAAAAAACTGTTTAATATGGCAGGTTTTTCTGGATGATGTTAATCAGCCGATGTTAAATAACAGAATTCTAGCAGTGAGTGGTGCCAGTGGCCTAGTATTTTTTGATGTTGAAGTGTATGTGGTGGGAAGAGGTTTTTAATGCCCAAAGTATTGTTGACATTTTTTGTCCGATTAGTTTGAAGTAATGGTGACACCATACTTGTATTTTTTGATTTTGCAGTGTATGTGGTGACACTATGTGGTTGTTGTCCAAAGTAGTGTTGATAGTGATATCAGTTACAATTAGTGGTGACACTGACCTTTTTTTTTTATATTGAAGTCTATGTGGTGGCAAGAGGTGTTTAATGCCCATATTATTGTTCACATTGTTGGTTATATTAGTTTGAAGTAGTGGTGTCCCCAATTTGATGGTTTTTGATATTGAAGTTTTTGTGGTGACACTAGGTGATTTAGACCCAAAGTAGTGCTGACACTGATACTAGTTACAAATAGTGGTAACACTAGACTTGTATATTTTTGTTTTTATAGTGTATGTGGTGACACTATGTGGTTGAGATGCAAAGTATTGGTGACACTGATATTATTTACAATTAGTGGTGACACGAGCCTTGTATTTTTTTTATTTTGAAGTGTAGGGGGTGGCAAGAGGTGTTTAATGCACATAGTATTGTTGATATTGTTGTTTATATTAGTTTGAAGTAGTGGTGTCACCAGTTGGTTGTGTTCTGATATTGAAGTGTACGTGGGGACACTAGATGGTTGATACCCAAAGTAGTCCTGACAGTGATACTAGTTACAACTATTGGTCATACCAGTCTTGTATTTTATGATTTTGAAGTGTATTTTGTGACATTTATATTTGCTCAACAATAGGTTATTTTTACATCACACTTGAGACTTGTGAAATTTTGCCTAATATGATTCTATTTTGTTTCTCAATATAATTTTATAGTTTCTCAATAGAGTATTACACAACATGGTCTTATTTTTCTCATTTATAGAATAAAGTTGCACAACATGTGGGGGGATTGGTGTAATTTTGCTCAACATCACCTTATTTTTGCTCAATAGTAGTTTATAGTTGCACAACAATCGAGCCTTTTGAAATATTCTCATTATGATTATATTTTTTGTCAATATAATTTTATACTTTTTCAATAATTTTGTTTGCACATCATGATATTATTTTTGCTCATCATTAGATTAAAATTTCACAACACCGGCGATTGGTGAAAATTTGCTAAACATGATCTTATTTTTGCTTATCAATCGATTATTTTTGCACAAATATTTAGATTTTTGAAATTGCCTTCAACATAGCCGTTGGGCTTAGTTTAGAGAGGCCCGTCCCATTTCTCGTTTATTTATACGTTGTTTGAACGTATATAATTTTATACTTTTTCAATAATTTTGTTTGCCCATCATGATATTATTTTTGCTCATCATTAGATTAAAATTTCACAACACCGGCGATTGGTGAAAATTTGCTAAACATGATCTTATTTTTGCTTATCAATCGATTATTTTTGCACAAATATTTAGATTTTTGAAATTGCCTTCAACATAGTTGTTGCGCTTAGTTTAGAGAGGCCCGTCCCATTTCTCGTTTATTTATACGTTGTTTGAACGTAGTCCAGATTGTTTGCAAGTCTTTTCATCTCCCTCAAGTTGTTCATCTTCATCCACTCTCGTTCCCATTAAGATTTTCTCTTCTCAAGGTGCGATTCCGGTTCTGGTATGTATGCCTTTCTGTTTCCTTCATCTGAAAGAAAACGTGATCGGTTATTTTGATGTACTGTTTCAGCAGATTTTTTATTATTGTATTTTGCGATTTTCGTTTATCTTTCCATTACCTTTCAGTCTATTAAACCCATATATTGTTGTTTGTCTTGCTTAGTTCGTATTGCATTATTTACTGTGGGTGTTGTTTGTTTCTTACTATAAATAAAAGTTATCAGTTAGGGTTGATCCAGTTTTTCAGATATTTTATCTTTCTTTGTGTTTCTGAAATGTTTATTTCCTATTAATATCCCTGTAATATTTTATTTTTAAGTGATTGTCTAATATATGAGTGTATCTTGATTTTGTATGTGTAGGTTTTCTCTCTTTCAATGGCATTTCCAACTTATACTGAAGTAGATTATGACTACGGTGTTGGTACGTATGAAGTGGAAATATCAGCAACTGAGTCATATTGGTATGGACCGAGTCAACTCGTCCTGTCCATCCATTTTGACAGCATTCCTTTAACATTTTATCATGGTTCTGCTTGGAATAGTATGCCAATGAGTTTAGCCCGCTACAACGAAGTGTTACATGATGCAGGACTCACTGGTGTGGTTAGAAGTCAGGTAGCCAATCGGCTTCTAATGGAATACACTAGAAGTTGGTTTCCGGCCGACGCTGATTTTGTTGAGTATGGTCTGTGCCCGAACATCACTATCAATGTACATTTCTTTGCTGGCTCTTCGTCTGATTCAAGCTCTGAATCCGACATAAACGGTGACATTCATATGGAGGTTGACCAACCAGATCATCCAGCACCTCCAGAGCATATGGAGGTTGACGGATTAAGGGAGATATATCACCATGATCTTGATGAAGACGAATGTACAATATGTCTGCAGCCGATGTTGGCGTCAAATCCCGTTCTTGAAGCGCCATGCGAACATTTCTTCCATCCAAGTTGTTTGCGATTTTGGCTTAGAGTTCAAAGCAATTGTCCTCTTTGTCGATCAGAAATCTAGTTGTATGTCTATTGCAAAATCTAAGTATTTATCATTTAGTACCTTTTTGTATCTGATTTCCATTGTATGATATCAGTGTAGTTTATAACTTTTTGTGGTACTGAATGTAACCTAATGTATATTTTATGAATGAAGTTTGTTCTTGATCATATTTGTTTCTGATTTCAATTCAAATCATAGTAATCTTTGATGTTTAAGTAGGACATTTGTTGTGACACTAGGTGGTTAAGGCCCAAAGTATTGTTGACAATGTTGGTTAGAGTAGTTTGAAGTAGTGGTGACAGTGGCCTTGTATTTTTTTTTATTTTCAAGTTTATGTGGTGGTGACACTAGGTGGTTAAGGCCCAAAGTATGTTTAACAATCATATTAGTTACAAGTAGTAGCGACACTACCCCTCGTGGTTCCTGTTATTGAAGTGTATGGGTTGACATTTTCTATTATTGAAGCTTATGTGTTGACACTAGTTGGGTAAGTCCCAAAGTAGCGCTGACACTGATATTAGGTATAATTACATGTGACACTAGGCTTGTATTTTTTTGTTATTTTGAAGTGTATGTTGTTGCACGAGGTGGCAAGAGCCCAAAGTCTTTTGTTACATTGTTGGTTAGAGTAGTTGGAAGTATTGGTGATACTATCCTTATATTTTGTCTGATGTTGAAGTGTATGTGGTGAAGTTTTCTGTTTTTGAAGTTTTTGTGGTGACACTAGGTGAATAAGGCTGAAAGTAGTGCTGACACAAGGTGTTTAATGTCCAACAATGATAATTGTAACTCAAATAACTGTAATCCGTTTTCAGTTTATAGTTTTACAGTTTTTACATTTTTTTTATAGTTACTTTGTAATGAACCGACCGAAATAGCGCTGACAGTCATATTAGGTACAATTACTTGTGACACTAGGCTTGTATTTTTTTTTTTTGTTATTTTGAAGTGTATATTGTTGCACGAGGTGGCAAGAGCCCAAAGTCTTTTTTTACATTGTTGGTTAGAGTAGTTGGAAGTATTGGTGACACTATCCTTATATTTTGTCTGATGTTGAAGTGTATGTGGTGACGTTTTCTGTTTTTGAAGTTTTTGTGGTGACACTAGGTGAATAAGGCCGAAAGTAGTGCTGACACAAGGTGGTTAATGTCCAACAATAATAATTGTAACTCAAATAACTGTAATCTGTTTTCAGTTTATAGTTTTATAGTTTTTACAGTTTTTTTTATAGTTACTTTGTAATGAACCGACCGAAATAACTGTTACAAGAAAAAATATATATATAATTATTGCCTGTATATATATCCATAAATAATTCTTTGTTGTCCATTGGTGTCTGAAAACTGATTTTAACAGAAATCAGTATACTAGAGCTTTTAATCGCACTGCTAACACATTCCTCTCCAAAAAGACGAATGATGGAAACACTGTTGAGTTTTGCACAATGTTCCAGCAATTGATGGACATGCTTGATGGTGTTGTTTACCGTGGGTATCACATGAATCTCGTCGATGAGGCATGTGAGACTAACAACGAGGCTCACATGGCCGAGTTGGTGGAAGCTGTTGTGGCTCATTATACATTATATGAGGAATTACAAAGATCAATAATAGCAACTGAACAACACTTTCGGATTGCATCCAAAGATGAAGACGATGAAGCACTATCAAAGGTGACATTTGAAGTTTTATCCGTAATTTTTTTTCCATACTGTATTTAGTCTTGTATTTTATCATTTATGTAGATGGAAGGAGAACTGGGCAAACAAAGACAGATGTTTGAAGAGGCAAAGGACAATCTCATGGAGTGCGTTAAAGAAGTTTTAGATGCAGAATTGGAAATGAGGAAGAAGATTGATGACTTCTTAGGACTTTAGTTCTACTATATTAATAATTGATAATATTGGAACTTATTTATATGTTGAATGTATTTTTTTGTTTTTTTAGTTTCTATGTGTTCCATGCTAATGATATGATGCAACATATTAATATCATAATAATCATATGATTATTTTGTAATTTCCCACCTCATATTTGATATTATAAAGTGTTACTGAAGTTTTACGTCTATCTCGTGTGATACTGCGGGCACATTGATTAGTTTGTGGATTGTTTTGGTAAAAGTAGTGCTGACACTGTTTAACTAAGGTTTTATGTTATTGGTAAATTGCTCAACATCATCTTAGTTTTGCTAAACAATAGTTTATATTTGCACAACAAATAAATGGATATCATCAAATCAACTGTATGAATAAAATAGACCAGTTAGAAGCACAAATCACATATTTGATTACCGAGGGTAGAGAATTGTGATGACATATAGAAAACAATACACAATTGTTCAGAAGCAGTTATAGTTGTATGCATCTTGACAAATACTATCCACCTTAAAACCACAAGGAAAGCAACTGCTCCAAGCAACGTGCCTCTGTATTGCCTAGTTAGGAGTGTGCCATCAATAACAACAACCTGGTATATAAAGAAATGAAATTACTTATGTTATTGAATTTAAGAAAATCAATGACAACAGAATTTATGCTGACACTTATTAAGACATACCTTCTTTATGAGGGGGAATGCTCTGATGCACTGTCCAAAGGAGATGAACAAATACTGAAACCTGTCTTCTTTGTCTGTTGAAAATAATGCTATAGACCCATTGTTTCTCTCCATGAGCATATGTCAAAATGATGGTAAATCTTCATAATTTGATTCTGGTGTCCCCTTAACAATTTCGTGAGCAATTTTTGATGATTTCCATGCTCTCTAGTAGGTAATTGGCATCTTTTTTTTCTGTTCTCATCTTATCCATTATCTGTGTTGATTTGTATCCAGCGTCAACACTTGTAATTATATTCAAATTAGAATAAATAATATATTAAAAAGCAAGATTCAATATAAATACTATTTCTTACAAAATTTTCTCACCTTGATTCGATGATGCTTGCAATCACAAAAGATGAAGGTTGTTTGCAGTGTTTTGTTCTGAAATCCCACGTGCAGGTGTGCATGTCAACATATACTATAATCTCATGCCAAGTTGGACCAAAAGTTTTGACATGCACTTTCTATTTGCAGTTAGGATCTACACAATGCACCCTATAATACTTTGTATCTGATTTTGCCACACGAAAGCCAAATATCTCGGTTATTGACAAGATTCCCAAAGCATTCTTAACTGCTTTCCTTGATTCAAAGCTTTTGCCTATGCACATTAAGTTTTGTGAATTCAGATTCACACTAGGCAAAGTAGAGCTATCAGCATCCCAATCTTCCATTGTAGTTTCTCTCCTGTGTGCTGTAGAATTGAATGTTCTCCATATTTCATCTGCAGAATCTTCATCACTTGCAGTATCACTGTTTACAGAATACATGTCATCTCCAGTATCTTCTAACAATACACCCTTCATCTTGGTGTCACCGATCAATGTCATGCTATTTTCCCCTGAGAATGCATGTTGATCTTCTTGTTCACTATCTGTTTTAATGCTGACACACAACTCAATAGCAAATTTAACATCTTGTAGTTCGGACAACCTTACAAAATCTTTCAAATCAGCATCACATTCAACATTAAGCGGAGCTCTCAAGAATTTGAAAGGGTGTAAAAGATTGAATTCTAATTCAAATGCACTGTCTATATTGAATTTGTTATGCACTTTTTCAGTTAAACCCTGTAGTGTTATTGAGTCATCAATCATAAACACCTTTGAAGTAGTGTCTTCAACAAAGGTTGGACCTGAATCATCAAATAACCATTTCCCACCATATACAACTGTAATAATGTGGGTTGCCATTGTAATCTACAGAGTATGAATTTAAGAGGATAAATACATTGCAGTAGTAACAAACACAATCTGATTGAAACGATGACATGAGCAATCAAAGTGTAATGATGACATAAGCAATCAAAGTACAATAAGGAAAGGGGAATTTCAATATGTTGTCAAATGCAATATTGGATGCAACAGTGAGGAATTCATATCATCTAATCAATTATATGAATATAATACAACAATTATGAACAGAATCCTAAAAAATTTGAAACTTCGGTGCAAATTTTCTATCATTAAATCAACTAAATGAATAGAATACACCTGTTATGAACAAAAATCCTACAAAATTTGCACCGTACGAGCCAAATGCAGTGTTGACATGAAAACATTCAAAGTGTAATATGGAATGGATAGATCATTATATTGTCAAATGAAACAATGGATTTGCACCTCCCGTGCAAATTTTCTATGACTCAAGTGCAGTGCTGACATGGCTCAAACAAAGTGCAATAAGGAAGGGTAGTGATGACATGAGCAATCAAAGTCTAATAAGGAATGGATACTTCAATATATTGTCCAGATTCAAGTGTAGTGATGACATGAACATAGTATTGGATGACATGAACACAATATTGGATGCAACAATATGGAATCTATATATTTAAATCAACTAGATGAATACAATACACCTGTTATGAGAAAAATTCTATAAAAACATGCACTTCTGGTGAAAATTTTCTGTGATTCAAGTCTAGTGATTACTTGAACAATCATAGTGAAATCACATTGTAAGCAATCATAGTGATGACTTGTGCAATGTAAAATATTATAAACATACACAAATTCGATTGGAAACTTGAAAATTACACATATATAGCAAAAAATGATCATAATCAGTAATTCATGCTTCAAAAATCAATCCAAATTTACGCCAAGGCGCAAATTTTGACGCATTCTATTACATTAATAATTTGATTCTAATGTATGTGTGACTCCATAACCTTAATCAGTTGATGCATAAAAAATGAATCAAAATTTTGGCCACAGGCACAGATTTTGATGCATCAATAACAGTAATCATTCGGTTCAACTATATTTTCATACAGGTATAGCATATATAAGCATAAATATGCACATATTTGACGTAATCTATAGCTGTAATCACTCGATTCAAAGCAGTAATCCATAGCAGTAATCCAAAAATTGAAGGAAATTTGCGCCTTCGGGGCAAATTTAATATGATTCTTCAGCATGATTGGGAATCAACTTAGAATCGTCAAAATTTTAGTAAAATTTGCGCCTTTGGTGCAAATTTTCCATGAATTCATGGTAGCGTTTGTTGTAGATTGTAATCGAATACTTTGCGTACCTGATTATGTAGAAGAGACTTCGAAATCGATGGTTTTGATGATGTCGGAGAGATGATCGGCCGTAAATCCTGGCAATCGCCGTTGAGCAGTTCGGGAGGGAGAAAGAGAGAGTGTGCGGAGAGGGTGAGCCGGAAAAGAGAGAAACGCGCGTGGGAGACAGGGAGGAGGCTTATATTTAGGACATTTTACAAAATTGTCCCAAAACGTGGACATTTCGCAAATTAGGCCGTATTTCGTGACTATTTTGCAAATTCGCCCTTAATTATGTCCGAATTATACCAAATAATTCTAACAGTGTGCGCGCGATCGATCACTTTATATATCCCATCACTCCACCATGAAATCTAACTTAATTCACTCCTTATAAGGCCATGTTTATCAGTTACTATTCAAGATACTAAAATTACTATTTTTTTATTCATCTCTCTCCGCCACGTCAGCATAGCATCTCTTCCACACTTTTTCCAGTTTAACAATAGCATCCCTAACATTCCACAATCCATCTTTTTTTTACCAATTCAATTTACGAATATACCCCTCTATAACAATTATTTCCAACATGTTTATACCCCTCTATAATAATTTTTTGGCATTCTTTTATATAATTATATTCAAATAAAATTATATTTTTTCAAAATATTGTCAAAGATATTCGAAATTGATTAAAAATATTATTTTTGGGTGTTATTATACATAATTGTATTCAAATAAAAATATTTTTTTTCAAAATATGGTCAAACCTATTCGAAATTGATGTCAATATGTAGATAAAAATAAATCTAGTATTGTGGTAATTTTTTTATTTTTTTATTTTGCATATTTAATGGCGAAAATTACATAATACAAATTTTAATTTCGATATGTCAGATTAAATCACAGCCGTTTAGCTCCTTACATGTGTCGACATCCCAACCACTCACCCTCTTAGCGTATACCCAAGTGACACATGTCCCCCTTTTTTACATAAGCATCGATGCTATTGGGTTGCAATATAAGCATCCCAATTTGGGATGCATCACCACTGTTCCATTTTTTTATTATTTTTGGGATGCTTAATTTTGACCGATAAAGATGGTCTAAGGTGTTCAAAACAGAAAAGAGCCTCTCACGTTTTCATGTTGGATGTTAAAACCAAGAAACAAGTTGTAAATTAACACTGCATTATATATACCATCGTACACCTACATACATGAGCTTGGCGGAGGGTCTTTCAGTTTAGCCCTAATTTCTGGTTTAGATACGTCACAAACCCCCCTCCCCCAGGCCCACTACAGACTATTGACTGTACGTGCGTATTCTCCTCCACCCAGTCCATAAGAAAAAACGAAGCACCTCCATTTTTAATTTATACACGTCTCCCTCTCCCACTGGTCATTCTCAATCTCATCATCACAACCCCCCAAAAACATCTTCTCACCCTCTACTTTTGATCGACATCACAGGCTGCTACTGCTACTGCTTCAATTTAATTTATTATAATTCACCTACCTTCTACATATATCTCTATTCACCTCCTCCTCCTCCTCCTGAAATGCTTCCCTCCCTCCCAGCCAACGGCGCCGGCTCCATACCCCCACCACCCCCCACCACCGCCACCTCCAGGGCCCCACCCGCGCAGCAGCGGCCCTCTCTGAGATGCCCGCGCTGCGACTCCCCCAACACCAAGTTCTGCTACTACAACAACTACAACCTCTCCCAGCCCCGCCACTTCTGCAAGTCCTGCCGCCGCTACTGGACACACGGCGGCGCCCTCCGCAACGTCCCCATAGGCGGCGGCTCCTGTAAATTCAAGAAGCCCCGCTCCTCCTCCCGCAGCGGCCTCACACTCGGCGGAATTCCCTCCTCCCCGACGCCGGTTGTCGACTTCCAGCTCGGAAACCTCTCGAACACCCCTTTCCCTCTCCCCAGACTTTACCACCCGAATCCTAATAATATCTCCCCCTTTGGAGATCTAAATCTCACCCCACTCGCCGGATTTAGTTTCCCTAATTTCCTAGGTTTGAATTTCAATTACAGCAGCAACAACAACAATAACAACAGCAGCAGTCATGGTGAAGATGTTAGGGGTAGCTTGTTTGCATCTCCGATGGAGTCTCTGAGCTCCATGAAACAGGAACTCCACTGGAAGCTTAATCAACAGAGGATGGCGGAACTTTACGGTGGTGGCGCTGGTTGTGGCGGTGATGATCCTTGTGAGGCGGTGACAACAACATCACAGATGGAGGAAAAGCCTCAACCGATTTTCTTTGAGAATCTGGAGGTTGCAACTACAAATGCAGCAAATCCAAATGCTCCAACTCCGGTACAGGAGGTTGGTCTGCATCAGTGGTTCTTTGACAGCTCATCCGGGGGTACTGCTGGCAGCAGCGGCGGCGAGAATGATGCTAATGAAAGCATAATGAGGAATGCTGGCGGATGCGTGTTGGACACGGATGGAGTCATCAAATTTCAACCATATGCTGAATGTCTTGCTATGAAAAAAGTTTAATTACTTCGGACGAATGAATTCAAAACCCTAGATTGAAACCGAATGATCAGTGCATGTATCTGTCACATTTTCATTGTTACAAGAGTTCGACAAATGTATATATCTAATTAAGAGA
The DNA here is from genome assembly GCA_037127255.1 of Persicaria tinctoria. NCBI lineage: Eukaryota > Viridiplantae > Streptophyta > Magnoliopsida > Caryophyllales > Polygonaceae > Persicaria > Persicaria tinctoria. Next base: position 81,898,264 of record JBANSL010000006.1, read on the forward strand.
GGAATATTTGATGGATGTAAAGTAGGGGTGGGCACGGGACGGGACGGGACGGGATTGAGCCGGGACGGGTTCCGTCCCGTGAAATTTTTACGGGACGGGATCGGGACGGGATGGTGTCTGGACGGGACGGGATCGGGACGGGACGTGCCTTGTCTCGCATATAAAAATAATATATAAATTTGTAAAGTGAAAAATGCTTTCATAATTCATTATTTTGTATAATAGGTTGAATACGGTATTCTTCTCAACTATATTATTCAATAATAATAATATTATTATTATTATTATTATACTATTATTAATTCATACAATGATTGTATAATTAATTATAATGTTCAACATATTTGACTACATTATCTTACTAGATCAGGACGGAAAGGAATTGAGACGAGATTCACTAGATATTGTCTCATTATCGATTGATAATTGGGAAGAATACCGTATTTAGCTATTTGCCCCTTGTAACTCTAAATGGGTATAATAATAATAATAATAATAACAACAACAACAACAACAACAACAACAACAACAACAATAATAATAATAATAATAAGGGTGATTTTGGTGGATGACCTTTTTTGAATATTCAATTAACCACTTATGCCCCAAATCAATTTAATTAGTTTTGGCCTAGCACCCTTCCCAATATGGTGGGTTGGTCAATGGTCAACCGTTTGACCATTGACCGGTCAACGTTTTACCATTGACCGGTCAACGTTGACCGTTGATCGGTCAACGTTGACCAATCCATTTTGATGCCAACTTTTTTTTTTTTTGATGCCAACTTTTTTTTTTATAGTGATGCCATATTTTACCTTTTGATGCCAAAATTTTACTATATTTTATTTTCACTTTGATGCCACTTTTCTAATGAAATAATTGGATGTCACTTTTTTGATGTCACTTTTTTTAAACCTTGATGACATTTTTTGTTTACAGTAATGTCACGTTGATCATTGATGCCATTTTTTTTGCTGTTAACGAATGATGCCACTTTTTTTTTATGTCAATTTTTTGATAATATTTTTTTTACCGTGATGCCATTATTTTTGATGATATTTTTTCAAAAGTAGTATTTTTGATGACATTTTTTTCTTTAATGTGATACAAATTTTTCAAAATGGAATCAATGGTCAACGTGACATTAGAGTAAACAAAAAATGTCATCAAAGTTTAAAAAAAGTGTCATCCAATAATTTAATTAGAAAAGTGGCATCAGAGTGAAAATAAAATGTAATAAATTTTGGCATCAAAACGGTAAAATATGACATCACAAAAAATGTCATGAATGTTTTAAAAAAGTGGCATTAAAAAGGAGTCATCCAATCATTTCATTAGAAAAGTAACAATAAGCTGACGATATTTTTATTCCACGTTTTAAGCTCTTATGCTATCAATTATATAAAATTGTCACCATAAAATTTTGGCATCAAAACGGTAAAATACGGCATCACTAAAAAAAAAAAAGTTGGCATCAAAAAAAAAAAAAAAAAAAAGGTTGGCATGAAACTGGGTTGACCGGTCAACGTTGACCATATCTAGCTAAAAAAACAATTAAGAAGGCTTAGCATGCTAAAAAAATAATTAGTGGGCCTATCTAGCTAACCAAATATGCTTAAAAACAATTAGTGGGCCTATCTAGCTAACCAAATAATAATAATATTAATAATAATTTTATTATAAATTAATATTATTATTAAATTATATTATAATATTATATAATAATAATATTATTATTATTATAAATTGAAAATTATTATTATAGTTATAAATAATATTTGCTCAAATAATAATAATATTATTATTATAAACAAATATTATTATTATTATAAATGGAAGATTATGATTATAATTATAATTATAATATTTGCTCAAAATAATAATACTAATAATATATTATTATTATTATATAATATTATATTATTATTATTATTATTATAAAAATTATTATTATTATTATTATATGCGGGACGAGACGGGATTTGCGGGATCCCACCGGGATCGTCCCGCGTTTCATCCCGCATAATTTTTGCGGGACGGGATCGGGACCACTATGCCATGGCGCAATTCAGGCAACGGACATAAGTCGTTGCCTGAATGGCCATCACGTTGCCTGAATGTTCAGGCAACGAACATGTCGTTGCCTGAATGGTGGTTGCTACAAGCTCGTTCCCCCAATACTCAGGCAACGAACAATCGTTTGTTCGTTTCCTGAGACGGTTCAGGCAACGATTCAAACATTCGTTGCCTGAATATGGTCAACGGGCTGGGAACCGGACTGATCCATTCAGGTGACGAGAGAAGTTCGTCGCCTGAATTATAGGGACATTGTCAGAAAAATTCAAATATTCGAGTGACGAAAATGTTCGTTGCCTGAACTATAAGGACATTTGTATGAGTGTTGTTCCAGCAACCGTATTTATCAACGTTCGTTGCCTGATTCTTAAGGCGTAACATTTTAAGTTCGTTGCCTGAATGCCATCTTGGTAATAAAAAATGCCATTTAGAAGCTCTTGTTGCTCCCTTTTGTCAAGCACCCATTCACATTTCACCCAAATAACACAAATTCACAAAGCCAAAAGTTCACACTTCACCATTCCATAAAACATGCATAATACCAAAGTTCTTACACAATTCACAAACCCAGCAGATCAAATAGAAGTCTAACAACCATAAAAACTTGACAAATCTAGTAGTTCACAATTAACAAAAAGCATTTCACGATTCACAACCCTGTTTGTTCATACGCAAACCTGACAGATCTAGCAATAATAGAAACCTTGTTCATGGATTTTTTGGAGAATCATTCACCTGGTGGGTGACTTGTTCAGCCGAAGGGATGCCTTGTTTGCCTGCAAGTAAGTCATGCACAAGGGCCTCCAAAGCATCAACGCGCGACAAAGCTACCCTTGCATTCTCCTCAGCCTTTGCATACTTCTCCTCCATCTGTCTCCTCTCTTCTGCCATAGAAGCAGCCCATGGGCCTCCCCTCTTCTTTGAGGGCCGCTTGTAATTCCCTCCCATACCTAGAGCAGTAGTAAAAGAAAGAGTTAACAACAATTTCTAGAGCAGTAGTAAAAGAAAGAGTTAACAACAATTTCTACATAAATGATCATACAAACTTCATTAGGAAGTCTCAATTTCAAAACGAGTTAAAGTGGATTAGCATATTAAGTAGCATTAATATCAATATATACCATGTTAATAAGTAATAACATTTCTAACAAAGAGCTCGATCCAAATAATAAAAGATTGAATATTAATCAAAAGTAAATTATTTAATCCTAAAGTTCTCAAAAAAAAATTATTCAATCCTAAAAACATCGATAACCATCTAAAAAAAAAATTATTCAATCCTAAAAACATCCTAAAAATTATTTAGCTGAAGAAGATAAGAGGAAAGTGAGATACACTCTTTCTAGCTCAAGAAGAGGGAAGTGCTTAATTTCAGAACAAGTGCATATAACATCGATTGCCATCTCAATTTTACTTTCAGAAAATTACCATCTGATTTTTAGAACAAGTGCATATAACATTGATTACAATCTTAATTTCAATTTCATAAAACTACAATCTCAATTTCATAATAAGCAGCTTTAGAAGAAGAAGAGAAGAGGAAAGTTTAATACAATACATTCTTTCCGAAACAAGTGCATTAAAAATAACCCTTAATTCCAGAACAAGTGCATATAACATCGATTACCATCTCAATTTCAGAACATACAGCTTTAGATGAAGAAGAGAAGAGAAAAGTTATATACTCTTTCCAAAACAAGTGCATATAAAAAATCACACTTAATTTCAGAACAGGAATTTGACGTTGTCCATACCTCTGACTTCTGTCCTTCGCCGCTCTCCAATGCAAGAGGCAAGAATATTGCATTCTTCTTCTATGGACAAAGGGGGTGGCGCTGCTTCGCTAGAAGTGCCAGCTTCTGAGGACATTGATGGCGTGGATTGGTTGATCTCCTCAATTGATCGCTTAAGTTTTCCCTGTCATAAGAAATGGTTAATAAAAGAAGAGAGAAGAATGGAGAACTTATCAGAACTTAGAAAATAAAATCACATAACTTAGATAATAAAATCAGAACTTAGATATTACAAGAGAAGAGTGTAAGATTGTAGAATTGATGTAAAGTCCTCTTCTGAGGGTTTCCATTCATTGATATAACATATATATAGGTTACAAAGGTATTGGGCCTTAACGGGTTTTCAACCCACTATACAATAGGAGACCTATGTAATCTATCAAACCCCCGCAGTCGAAACGGGAGGGGTCCATACAGTGAGACTGGAACGAAAATCAATGAATAATTGTCTAGGTAAACCCTTGGTGAATATATCAGCGTACTGATAAGAGGACGGGACATGTAGAACGCGGACATGTCCAATGGCAACCTTGTCCCTGACGAAGTGGAGATCAAGCTCAATGTGCTTCGTGCGTTGATGTTGGACTGGGTTGCTAGCCAGGTAGACGGCGGAGACGTTGTCAGTGTAGACCATAGTGGCCTTCTGGAAGGGGCATTGTAGCTCAAGCAGGAGATTGCGGAGCCAAGAGCACTCGGAGACAACGTTGGCAACACCCCTGTATTCGACTTCAGCGCTGAAGCGAGACACGACGGACTGACGCTTGGCTGACCAAGACACAAGAGTGTCATTGAGAAAGACACAGTAACCAGACGTGGAGCGACGTGTGTCTGGACAACCACCCCAATCCGCATCAGTGTACGCCACAAGATCAAGCTTAGAGGATGGAGTGATGGTGGTGCCGAGCTCGAGGGTGCCGCTAATGTACCGAATGATCCGCTTCAAAGCCTGAAAGTGAGGTTCCCTAGGGGCATGCATGAACAAGCAGATCTGCTGGACGGCGTAACTGATATCAGGCCTGGTGAACGTGAGATACTGAAGAGCACCAGCGAGGCTCCTATACAGTGTTAGATCGTCAACCAAAGGACCAGAATGAGCACTAAGCTTGTTGGATGTATCGACTGGGGTTGCGACGGGATTGCAGTTGACCATCTTAGCCCGAGCAACAATCTCAGCAGCATACTTACCCTGTGAGAGAAACAGACCAGACGCATGCCGCTGAACAGCAACTCCCAAGAAGTAAGACAGCTGACCCAGATCAGACATGGCGAATTCCGCACTCAACTGCGAGATTATGGACGACCGAAGAGCATCAGAAGAGGCGGTGAGAATGATGTCGTCGGCATAAAGCAGCAAGAATGCGAAGTCCGAGCCTCTGCGATAGATAAACAGAGACGTATCGGAACGGTTGCCAGTGAAACCCAAACGGAGGAGATGAGAGGCAAAACGCTGGAACCATACCCGCGGAGCCTGTTTCAGACCATAAAGAGAGCGCTTGAGGAGACAGACATGCTTTGGACGCTCAGCTGACCATGTAGAAAGGCGTTCTTGACATCTAACCCCGGCGGCTGAAACATGTAAATTGTCTCGTTCAGATGACCATGCAGAAAGGCGTTCTTGACATCTAACTGATGGATGGCCCAGTTGCGCGACAGAGATAGACTCAGGACAACTCGGATAGTGGCAGGCTTGACCACAGAGCTGAAGGTCTCATCACAATCAATACCTGCCTCCTGAGATCTACCGTTCACCACAAGACGGGCCTTGTAGCGCTCCAACGTCCCATCAGAGCGGAACTTGTGACGAAAGAGCCACATACAACGAATGATGTTTGCCTCAGGAGGGCGAGGAACAAGAACCCAAGTACCATTCTTCGTAAGGGCCCTGTATTCGTCGAGCATAGCCGCCTGCCAATTCGGATCGAGGAGGGCTGTTTTGTGGGAGGTGGGAACGGGGGAGAGGGAGGTCTGGGTGGAGGTAGAGGGTGAATGGGAGTCAGGAAGGACGGGGGTAAGAGGGGCTAAGCAAGAGGAAGAGGCAGCAGGCGGATCAAATGTGGCGAGGGTTGCGGCAGGCGCCGCAAGGTCTGCGGCGGGCGCCGCCAGGGAGGGGTTATGGGCGGTGGGCGCCGCAAGGCCTGCGGCGGGCGCCGCATGACCTGCGGCAGGCGCCGCCAGGGAGGGGGTATGGGTGGCGGGCGCCGCCAGGGAGGGGGTATGGGCGGCGGGCGCATCATTTGTGGTTGCGGCGGGCGCCGCATGATATGCGGCGGCCGTCGCACGTAGGTGAGGCGATGTTGATTGACAGGGTGATGGGAGGTGGATAGTGTTGTAAGAGGAAATCGAGTATGCAAATAAAATATAAATAAATCACAGCAAACCAGATTCCCTCCCTTGCAAATAATTACAAGACCTTCTCCTGATGTAGCAGCGGGAAGTCAGGATCGATCCATGAGGAAGCGTGTCAGCGGATCTTAGTTAGCAGAGAATCTCACAAAAGTCGACCACAGAAGTCCTCGAGCTCGACTAAGGGTTAGTCGACAGGGGTCAGACAGTCGAACAAGGCACAGCAGCTCGGCGACGGTGGTCGATCTCGACAAGGCTCTACTCGAGATCGAGTAGCCTTCGTCTTGGTCGAGTAGGTCTGGTCGAGTTCCTGCACAGGTAAGCTACGACGACTCTGGGTCGAGAATCAGTGGTCGAGGTCGACCAGGCTTGGTCGAGATCGACGAGGGCAGGGAGTAAAAACGAAACTTAAAGAAAGTAAAAACAAATGCTTTGGGGTTTTGACTAAACTTAATGTAAAAGGACTTCCAAGATTGGGGTTTGCAACGACAATAACCAAGCATGCATAAGGTAGAACCAAACAGATAATCATGTGGATCGCATTAAAGGATTAAGCTTTCGTATTTTCCAACAATTAGACAACTCTCTCAAGAAACCCTAATTGTCTCTACCGATTTTATGTTTATAATCCAAGTTGTTAGCATGGATCTCCATTAGATGGGCAATAAACACATCAACAAGTAGTAAAATGCTCAAAACATGACAAAGGTCGGATTTTTACCTCAATTATGCATGGCTATCGTCGGGCTCGCCCCAACCCTAGAAGTGGGTTGACTACTCACGCCTCATCGCAACATCGGACATCATTGATTGAAAGGAAATAACAACTTGCATTAAACTAAATTCAAAGAATTTACAATCCCGGCAATCTAACTCTCGTTGAATGCCAAAACCCTAAAACCTTCGAACTCCTCAACTATCTTCTGTGGAACTACTTGTCTTGCTCTGAAATTGAATGAATAGAACTGAGCCCCATGGGCTTTATTTATAGGCTTCTATTCCTTGTTACTCAAGGATAGAATATCTATATCTAAATCTAAAACTTATATCTAAGACTTTAAAGATAAATAAAAGCTATAATGGAATTAAATCTAAAAATAGGGAAATATATCTAAATCGTCTCAAGTGGATAAAACTCTCTTCTTCATGATAGATGTGGATAAATCGGATAGATTTTGCTTCTCCTCGGCTCCAAGGACTCCCGATCCGAGTAGAGTTGATCAAACCGCGTCGCACAGCTTTGGGAATCCTCGTCGACCTCGACAAGAGCCTTGTCGACCTCGACTAGGAAAGTGATCGACTGGCTTGGCTTGTCGTCTCGGCTAGCTAGTCCTCGACAGGCTCGGACATGGATCCTGGTGCTCGTCGACCTCGAGTAATTCTTGTCGACATCGAGTAGAGTGGCCTTGCCGACTAGGTCTTCTCGGGTGACTCTACTCGACAGGCTCGGATCTGGACTCGGCGGTCGTCGATCTCGACTAGGGCTCCTCGAGATCGACTAGGGTGTGGTCCTCTCTGTGATGGTGTCGAGGACTCTTCCTCGGATTGGCTCGGGGTGGCTTGTCGATCTCGACCAGGTCTAGTCGAGATCGAGTTGGGATGTGCTCGGCTTCTCATCCTCGGCTTCTCGGGCAGCTCTTCTCCTTGTCGACTCCGGATGTGGCACTGGGCTTTGTCGATCTCGACCAGGTCTTGTCGAGATCGAGTTGGGTCCGGAAGTCGGGTGGTCTGGCTCTCGACGTTGCTCCTGCTCGACAAGCTGTGCCCGGACATACTTTGTCGAGATCGAGTAAGGGCTACTCGAGGTCGAGTAGTCTGGTTTCTCGGCTCGATTTGACTGGTTCTGTTGCTGCTTTGACCTTGGACTTCTGTAGCTGTTTTCCGAGCTTTTCCGACCTTCCTTAGAATTGCTCTAAAACGCCTCGAATTCTGCGATTTAAACAGAAACTGGTGTAGATTCCATAATTTGGCAAATAAACATAAACTACATAGGTTTTGTACTATCTTAGCCCAAATGTATTCAATGTATGCAGAAATCGATATAAAAGTTACTGTAAAACATGGCAAATTAGGCTCACAACAAACACCCCATACTTAAGCTTGCTTTTCCTCAAGCAATACTTTTAATTGTCATTCAGGGGAAGAAATCAAAACTCTCAACATATCAGATTCATTCTCATATAACCCTGCAATCAATTACCATCCTTGAAAAGGTACTAGTGTCACAAATTAATGCATGTGCACATATATAAAAGCAACATCTACTCACAAAAGGAGGGTTATGCACAAATAATTCATGTGTGACAAAGCATTAATAATCAAGAGGACTTTAATTTAAGCTCAATAAGGAGTAGATTTGGTAAAAGGCTAAAAGGTGGGCAATTTTTGGCAATGTGGTGCTAATGATCCGAGGAAATGGAGTATTTCCAAACTGAATTTCATACCACATACTTTCTCCATTTGATTCATCACCTTTCATAATGCTTTTATTCATAATAATGCTTTTACCTCTCTAACCTCAGCACTGCCTTCTCGCGAGTCGCAAACATGGGTGTCATGAATGACCCCGGATACTTAGTGCTTTGGACTCCTCACAATGTGTCCCATCTCTCCAAACTATTATCTCAGAGAGCAGGGTCAATCTACCTTTATCTCCTGAGGTGATTGGATTTTCTTTCACTCATTAAATTTTCCATATATTTCAAACAATTTCCTTCCAAACTCCAATAGCGATAATTAACAACACAAACACCATATGATAATCTCCATAATGTAACATCATTCTCAACATAATCCCCGGATAAGGTAAAGAATGGCAATATTTTAGAACATGTGGAGCAATATATGAAATAAGGCATATTATGGCTTTGTGTAATGCATAAGCATGGGTAAGGCTAGGAATTTAACAATGAGCATTATATGGAAATATAAAGTCCTCCATCATCTTATCATGCAATATGTCAAAAGCAACTTCAAATTTTACCTCCTTTCATGGTTTTCAAGAAAATAATGCACTTCATTGTGACTTCCCTTTACTAGGCAATTTCATGCTATATCTCTAATGAATCCAATTTTGCATCGTCGAGTTCAATATAAGCTTCCATGACATTATTCAAAATTTTCGATGGGGGTCATTTTTCTCAAATTTTTGGAAATCATGCATATAAGCACATAAAGCATTAATGTATTCCAAAATAGCCATGTAGTAATTCAAAGAAGATAAAACATGCAAAATATCAAATATGATCAAATATGCACAAAGTAAGCCATTCCCCCACCCCATACTTAAAATTTACAGTGTTCTTCGGATTCGGCGGCCGTGGCGGAGTTCTCAGCAGATCCCGAGGTGATGGTGAGCGGCTGCGCCGCTGCTGTCGAGGTCGAGGCTTGACCTTCCATGGGTGTCCAGGCGGCGTTGGCTGAGGCCTCCAATTCTGGGGACGTTGCAGCTGCCGGAGAAGGAGCCCCTTGGATTGATGGTGGAGGAGTGGAGTCGTTGGCCTGTGGGTGCGACTGGGATGCCGGATAGCCCGTCCTGGGTGCCGGAGGAGGGGTTGTAAGCAACGTCTGCACGGATTTGGTGCCGGAGGAGGGGAGTCTCGTTCGTCGGCCTGGAGGCATCGTCGAAAGATTTGGTGAAGGGGATTTGGTGAAATCGCCGCTGACCGCTCAGGTTTAGGGTTTGGTGGAAATGTGGAATAAGTGTAATGAAACCCTATCTGTTCCTATTTATATTATCTATTCAAGCAACGACTATAGTTAAAAAAAATTCGTTGCCTGAATAAATTCTATAATTTGGTGAAAAAAATGGAGGCAAACTTGGCGCCATGTATTGTGTTCTTATTAAAAATTGGAGGCAAACTTGGCGCCATACGAAAAATTGGAGGCAAAATTATATATATGAAATAATAAAATATTAATAAAAATAATAATATTAATGAAAATATATTATTCTTATTAAAAATAAAAATATAATACAATATATTAAATAATAAAATATTGATAATAATATAAGTATAAATATAATATAATTAATAGTAATGATAATATAAAAGTAATAATAAGTATCGATATAAGATAATATATATTAATAATAAAATAATGACCCGCCTTCATTAGGCAACGAAGTAACATATATGTTAGTTGCCTAAATTGATTCATGCCACGAACATTGGTGTTTGTTCGTTGCCTGAATTACTGAAACCACTAAAATGTAGCATGAATATGTGTCTAGGCTCCCTGTATATATTTTTAACAAAGCAACAAATCAACCATAATTAAAGTTTGCAAGTTCATTTCTTAGCATATATAATACACATATCTGTTAAGGAAATGTAATCTACAAATAAGAAACTAAAATTCTACTCATCCTCCTCGTCATCATCACTATCATCCTCGTATTCCACTTCCATGTAGTCATTCTCTTCCTCCTCATCCTCCTCTTCGTTATCCTCTTCCTCGTGTTCTTCCTCTTCCTCTTCTTGGTCCTCTACCTCAAGAGCAACAGTGAGATTGAAAGATAAATCACCGTAGTTGGTGGCTACCTCCTGGTAAGCGGCCAAATCCTCAACTGGACACCTAAGTAGAGGTGTATTACCATTCTCCGTTCCTAAGGTGGTGGCGTCGAACACATTCCTATGAGCCATCACATTCACCACTTTCCATGTTTCGCCTAACTTTGGATCGTCTACATAGAATACTTGTATGGCTGTGAGGGCAAGGCAAAACGGTGAATCCTCGTACCAACTCGTGTTTGTGTCAACTGACACCAACCCATGATCAAACTGTATGCTCCCGGATTGGGGACTAGTGTCGAACCATTTGCACTTGGATCGTCTACATAGAATACTTGTCTGGCTGTGAGGGCAAGCCATCACATTCACCACCTTCCAGTAAGGTAGTCTCCATAACTGGCACTTAGTAGTCCAACAACTTCGGTTTCTTGAATTATAGGGTACCTTGAACTTATTGTGCAAGTTAAGGACGGGGTGTGTACTCCTGCACATATTCCCACAAAATAGATTATGCATATGTCTTGGAATCTAACATTGAAGGAAAGTGAAGATGGACTTTATACCGGTCGATTCTGTCAAGGATTTCCTTGCCGGACAAATAAGGAGGTCTCTGTCTGTATTCACACTTGCCGTTGAATGCTTGACGCGCAGTCCTCCAAGGGTGGTTCGGTGCAAGCCATCTGCGATGACCATCGTACACCATTCGTCCCTGTTCGTGTGTTGCAGCAGTGTCATCCAAACAAATTGGACACGCTTTATAGCCCTTCGTAACTCCACCTGCCAATAAGCCTAACCCTGGAAAGTCGCTAATGGTCCACATCACTGCTGCTTTCATCATGAAAGTAGACCCTGAATATCGATCAATAGTACAGACTCCAGTGGTCCATAATTGCAGGAGCTCGTCAATCAACGGCTCCAGGAACACACTCATACACTTTCCAGGGGACTTCGGCCCTCGAATCAGCAATGCTAACATATTAAATTCCTTCTTCATACACATCGATGGAGGAAAATTGTATGGCATAACAATGACAGGCCATGTGCTGTGGTTCAATCCCATGGTAGAATAAGGATTGAACCCGTCAGTTGCTAGCCCAAGTCGCACATTCCTTATGTTTGTTGCCTCATACAACGGTATTAATGTTGGTAGGTAGGACCCCTTAATTCAGGCAACGACCATAAATATTTGTTCGTTGCCTGAATGTATGTTCAGGCAACGTACTTTACCTTTGTTCATTGCCTGAATATTCACATTGTCAGTCAACGATCGAAGATTCTTGTGGCCACGTTCAAGAAACGAACATTTAAAACTTGTTCGTTGCCTGAAAACTCCCAACTTTTGGTCAACATTTGACATTTCTTTGGGTAACCATTTATAATATGTTCGTTGCCTGAGTCAACTCAGGCGACGAACATTGATCTTTGTTCGTTGCGTCAACCCTCTCCAATATTGAAGTTGCCTTGGGGTTGTTTGGGGCAACGATACGAACTTTGTCCGTTTCCTGAACTTGTTTCTGGCAACGGACCTTAGTATGTTCGTTGCCTAACTTGCGCCATGGCATAGTGGATGGGATTCGCTATTTTGTCCTAAATTCCACCGGGATCGGGACGGGATCGGGACGGGACCAGGACGGGATCGGGATTTGCGGGATTTGTGCCCACCCCTAAGGTAAAGCTTGTGAAACGCATGATATATTATTGTATGCTAATTAATTTAATCAATTTGATTTCGGAGATAATTTAGATTAATAAATTAATTAATCAATGCCATTATTTTGTGAAGATGGAAATGTTGGGTTTATCCGCCTTAAATTTATAAGTGGCGTTAGTATAGTGCATATTCATCTTCTTTTCCATTTCATTTGTTCCGTGATTGTTCGGCATCTCATGATATATGGGTCTCCTTAGCAAGATGACCGAGCTTTGTCACTGATTTTTTCTCCCGCAATTTCGCTGAATGGATTAGGTGTAACCTGATGTGCCAGAACTCTTCTACTGAATGAGCTAATTGGGTAGCTTTGTTTGCTACTACGGTGTGGTGGCTTTGGCGTTGGAGGAACAATAGATCCTTTGACAACGGGGAGCAACCTGCTGATGGTGGCCAGTTCATTAGAAATCGCACTAATGACTAACGTACCTCAAGGCTTGGGACTCTCGGAGACACCATTTGATTAGACCGACAAAGAAGGAGAATCTTGTTGGTTGGTGTTAGCCGAGCGATGGGTGGGTGAAGATCAATTCTAATGGGGTCGTTAACATCAACGGCCTTGCTACTGCAGGGGGTGTTATTGAAGATGATGCTGGGAAATGGACTTCGGGTTTTGCTTATAATATTGGCTTTTGTTCAGTGCCTATGGCGGAACTATGGGGTATCCTTGGAGGTTTGAAGCTCGCTTGGGATAAGGGTTTTCATCAGGTTGTTTGTGAGTCTTACTCGTTGATGGTGGTTAGTCTTATAAAAGGGGTGGTCAACCGAAGTCATCCCTTTTTCAGCCTGGTTCTCAATGCCAAAGCTTCTTCGGTTGGGATTGGAACATCCAATTCCTCCATGTCTTTAGGGAAGCGAATTATATCGCCGACTCCTTTCCTTCTTTTGTTGTTTCTCATCTTCTTGGTTTTCATATTCACGTTGACACAATTGATAAATGCGTGAAAAATGAAATCTGAAAACCCCATTTTGGCCTACAAGAACGCGCTCGCGCGTGTCACCCCCTTTCCCCCAAATTCCCAAACCAGAAACCCTAGATTGAAACCAATCGAAAAAACTCTGAGGGAAATCCATGGCAATCCTCCTGCAAATCTATCCTCTAGGATCTCTAATCATCAAAACAAGCATGGTCTTCCTAAATCTAAGTCCTTTACTTTCTGGATATGGCAAAAGAAATGGAAATACAGAGGGGGTGGTGTGTGGTGTGAGTTTCATCCTCTCTCTGGCTCTCGCCTCTCTCAATCTCATCCTTGGGGAACCACTGCTGCAATCACTGCTTCTTCATTCGTCCCCCTCTCTCTCGGCCCTCTCTGCCGACTGTCGAGATTGGACGAGTCGTCTAAACGGCGTGGACTTCCTCGTCTTCGCAAGCCTGGCACCGCAACTCTGGACGTCGGGGTTTACTTTTGCCATCATTGGTGGCTGAGTGGACGTCGGGGTTTACTCTGGACGAGTCGTCTCTCTCGTGCTCTTCTTCGCCTCCGCCTCCGTTGGGTGTCTGTTGTGATGTCTTCATTGCTTCCTTTTGGCTTCCTGTCTCTCAGGTTAGGCCTTTTCCTCTCTATCTCACCCTCTAACTCTTCAACTCTGCTGAACAGGTTTTCTAATCTTAATAAAACAAACTTGCTTTGTGATTTTATTCATCCGAATGATGACCCACTTCAAAATCTCATGGCTCGGTTTAATGTTCTACCCTTCTGCGGGATCTGCAGTTTTAATAGAATCCTTCCAAATCACTCTGATCAGTCTACACCCATGGCTGATCAGCGGAATATGCACTTGTGCAACACCCAAACCAAATCAACACCTACCGGGAAGCAGAAATGCGACACCCAAACCCAATCAACACCTACTGGGAAGCAGAAATGCGACACCCAAACCAAATTATCACTTACAAATAGCCTACGGTTCGGTTGTGTCCATGTGACACCGATCGGTGTGGCTAAACTTCAATCAAAACTCACATCAGGGCTTGTCAGGCCCCGTCCGAAGCCTTGGTGTCGATTTGATCCTTACTCTGATTACTATACCTTTAGAACAATGAAACTTTGGTTTCGGTTAACTACTTACTATGATTATCTTGAATGTGTTAAGCACTTCATCACTGGTATGCATTTCTTTTCAACTTATTATAACTCACCAACTGATACTTGTAGTGTTTATGCGTGCTACTTTCAAGATCTAATCTATGACAATTATACTTGTTATGATCCTATATCATGTTTTGACAAGATCAACACTGATTATCCTAATTTTATGGATTCTTATTTACGTACGGTGCTCACTATTGATTGGTTAAATGTTTGTCACATCTTAACCCAAACCTACCATATTCACTTCACTCTTACCGGCTACTATACAAAACTAAATACACAGTATACCACTACACATGACCTTCATACAAATCTAGCTCATCTTTGGATGTGGGCCGACTGTGATGTCTGCAGCTCATCTCCATCACCTTTTGGAATAATTCAAGTATCTTTTGCAAATCAAACTACTCCGATTTTTTGGCAAAATCTTGATTGGTATTTTAACAAGCTTAAAATCTGTTGGATATTTATTTACTCTAGTTGTAATAGCAGTGACTACTCAAGGCTATGGCTGTCTAGTTTGAGGGTTTCTAACACTGATATCCTATATGATGCTTGTATCCTATCTTCTATAATTAATGGAAATCTATGTTATGAAGTACTTCTGATTTACTGGATTCAACTGGATTGTCAGTATTCCAAGTTCTGGATCTGGAAGTTTAAGGATTTGCAACACTCTTACCAAATCACCATTGCATTAAACCAATTATATTTATTAATACTTATATACTGTACTCAATCTAATTTGCTTGGCTGCCTAGGGTTTAGTCAAGGAGAATATTATATAAAAACTTATGATAAAAAGCATTTAAGTTCTCCTAATGGTATATTATACTCCTATCCTAATATAACCAACAGCATAAGGAGACTTGTTACTATCAATGCCAGCCTATCAAATATTTGTAATCTGATCTGTAGAAGCAATATCAAGCTATATTATAAACTATTTATGGATTCTCATGATATCTTGGGTTACCTCACTTCTGGTTTTTGCTGCTACTGCTTGTCTTGGCAGTTTAAGTGTTGGCAATTCTATTATTCACCATTTATAACTAGCAACCAAACTTATGATCGACCCCTTAATTTGTGCTTTGAATTATCTGATAATAGGTGTTCTCACTTGTCTTGCTCTAAGTTACTTCACAACCTGTTAAACATTCTTACTCCCAATTTGTGGTTTGAATTATCTCTTATGAGGTTCTTTCATTTTCCTTACTCTAATTTACACCACAACTTCTTAAAAATAGTTATCAACTATCCTCTCTTTCTTATAAAACTATCTTCTTATCATTGTATTAATTTAGCTCTGGGAATTTTATTTCCATTCACAAAGAGGTGTGCTACAAGATTTGTAACATCACATGCCCTTCAAGGCTTTAGTTGTCACTTTGTGCCTTGGATGTTTATGTGTTGGCATCCTGGTTATCTACAATATACAACTTCCAAACAAACTCAGATTATTTCTGCTTATCTCTCTTCTGCTAATTGCTGCTTCCATGTGCCTTGGCATCCTATGGGTTGGCAATTATGCTCTTTACCATCTATAACCTTCTATCAAATTTATGCTTTCAAACAAACTCGTATTCTACCTATAAACTTGTGTGTTGAATTATCTGTAAATAGGTGTTATCTACAATATACAACTTCTAAACATACTCAGATTATCTATACTTGCCTTTCTTCTGATAAATGTTGCTTCCTTGTGTCTTGGCATACTAAGGGTTGGCAATTATATCCTTTACAATCTATACACTACTATCAAATTCATGTTTTACCTCTTAAACTGTGGTTTGAATCGTCTATGCAGAGGTGCTTTCACCTTGCTTACTTCAAGCTATACCACAACTCATTAAATCTAGTCATTAGCTATCCTCTCTTGCTTAAAATGCTACCATATTTCCAGTGCTTTTCTTTAGCTTTGGATTTTTTGTTCTCCTTTTCTAGGAAGAGTGCTACAAAATACATTACTAACTTTGCTCGGGGGAATCTTTCTCTCGAGCAAAATATGTTTAATCAAAATCTGCAGCACTTAGCTTCGATCTCTTGGGCTCGAAGATTTCCCTTCTGGCTCATGCACTGCCATCAAGAACCTAAAGACACCAACAACACAAATACACTTTGGAGGAAGCATAACTCTTCATGGGGAAGGTTTGTCTTATGTCACACACCAAAAGATCTGCTTTGTGTTAAACTATGCATCTTCCTACCTTACCTTTGGCTCAGCCACCACAACTATACCATGATCAAGCTTGCATGTTTGTATACTGTATACTTAGAACATTATAAGATCTATTTCTTGTACATGTTTTCAAGTCTTATAAGCTTAAAAATATACAAAATCTATCTCTACCTGGATCTCTGTATACCTCTATTCCTGATGCACAGCACTAATATACCAATATTTAACCCTATAGTCTTAAAACAACACATACATCCTACAACTCACAGCACTATTAGTTTGGAAAAACTGAAACTAAGATCACAAGCTAACATGGTGATCTTTCCATCTAGCTTTGCTACTCCAAGTATCTGTAACCTATCTTTCATAAGTAATCAAAATCTATGTTATGAACTAATGTTCTCTCAGTATAAGCTCCTTTATTTTCTTGTTGAACAACCTATAAAATTGATGCTTATACTCACAAAAATGCTACACAATTTCTATTACTTACATGATGAATTCAATCAACTAAGTGTGATGTCACCTAATTTTAATTCTCCATCTGCTATGATTGTTAGTCTTGCCTTTGCTCATGGAGATCTTACACTAGAAAATTCTCTTGAGGGAACTCTGGCGTTATATCATGCTTTTGTTTTGTTCCACTATCAGTTTATCCATATCTACCTTATGCTGAAAGCTGCTGACACTTTGTTTATTAAATTGCAACCATACCACTGTAGCTGTCATAGATCAGCTTGTACCATAAATGTATGTTATGAACTAATCCTGGATTTCCATGTTAACTTGGGTTGCTTCACTTCTAATTTTTGCTGCTACTGTGTGCCATGGCAGTTTAAGTGTTGGCAGCTCTATTATTTACCATAATTAGCTTTCAATCAAACTCATGTAACACCTCTTAATCTGAGCTCTGAATTATCAGAAAACAGGTACTTCCAGCTAACTTGCATGAATACACATCACAGTGTTGGCAACTCTATGGCCACCTGGACTCGAAGATCCACCTCTGGGTTCAATTTTGGCCACCAAGAACCTGAAGTCACCAAACCCATCTATGCTTTTTGGAGAAAGCTTAACTCTTCAAAAATTAGGTTGGTCATTTGTAACACACCAACTGATCTGCTTTGTGTTAAACCATGCACTTTTCTACGCTACTTTTGGTTCATCCAACAAAATATAAAGTTTACTCGGATTAGTATAACATGTATGTATTATGTAAATCTAAAACGTTACAAGATCTATAACTTGTACATATTTCTCAATTTTATAAGCTTAAGACTTCACTTTATTCCTGCTTATTTGGAGATTTGTACACCCCTATTCCTGATTACCAGTACTATTACTTTGACATTTAACCCTATTCTCTTAAACTCATTACAGTTCTTCATTGGTTATTCGGGGTGTTTTCGATTAATTATTTCACACCACTTTTTGTGCCTCACTGGCTACTATTGTGATGCCAAACCTGCTTTCAAATCCTATCATGCACAATATTTACAGTGCATACCTGCTATTAATAGAGTAATATATATGATTAGGGCCCACACTGGATTGATCTTGGAGACAATACAAAACAAATACCAGATCACAAAACTTATTTTAGTAGGAAATCATAACTATATTAATAATGTATCTAACTCAACACAAACACAAAAATTAAACACCACAGAACTCTATATCAACTATTATATTAATGACACAGATTCTAACAAAAACAACACGAAAGATTTCAAAAACAGCACGAAAGATTTCAAAAAACCTACACATGAACAAACAAGGAGAGCTGAAACTAATAACACTAATCAGGAACAAACCAAAATCCTCATTAATTGGAGAATCTCTACTCTGATAAACAAGGTTCTCAACCTTCAAACTACCATTTCCCCCTCAAAAGGTTCAAATGAAGTTTAGCTTTTGGAATATTAGAGGCCTTAGCAGAAAGAACGTCTGGACCCACATCGAAGCAACTACTAAAGCGGAGCACATAAAAATCCTAATGCTCGCCGAAACTAAATTAACAAACCCTCCGCCAGACAAATGCTGGAGGAAACCAGGATTTGACAGAATGCATTTCAGGTAGACTACATAAACACAACACTCAACATTGATGTCGAAATCTTATTCGTTTATGCAACCCCTTACGCAAAGGACAAAAACAACTTCTGGGCCTCACTCTCAGACTATATTCGCAATGCTAAGGACTCGCTGATTATTCTTGGAGACCTCAACGAACTTTTAGAACCTACCGACAAATTAGGGGGCAGAATCCCATCTGCAAACAGATTTGCAAGACTACAAGACACTATTAGATCTTTCAATCTGGTAGATTCCCCAACATGTGGAAACGATTACACTTGGAGAAAACGTGAACATGGTACCGATAACATATTTGAAAAATTAGACCGTGCTATGGTTAGCCATCCCATCCTAAAACAATTCCCGAACCTTAGCACGAAAAACCATGCCTTTCTTAAGTCAGACCACGCCCAGATCACTTTGGACCTCATGGATAACCGCAAACCAAAATTGCAACCCTTCAAATTTGAAATGGCATGGACAACGAAACCAGACTATGAATCAGTTGTGCGATCAGCTTGGAGGCTAAACACCCCTGGCTCGAAAATGTTCAAACTAACAAAAAAACTACAAGAGGTTAAAAGAAAAAGCAAGCTTTGGAGCAAAGTAACCTTTGGAAATGTTTTCTGCCAAATTAAACAAGTAGAAACAGATCTACTAGAATCGCAAAAGAAACTTTGCAATGCTTACAACCAAAACTTGGACAACAAAATCAAAAGGCTCACTTCAAAGCACACCTCCCTCCTTTCCTTCCAACAGAAATATTTGGGGCAAAGGGCGAAAAGAATGCACATAAAATCCATAGACGCCTACACTAAATACTTTCATAAAATAGCAACTGGAAGACGAAATAGAAACATAATAAAACACCTCCAAACCACAGCGGGTATAACAATTAACAACGAAGAAGACATTAGAAACCTAATCAAACACGATTTTAGCCAAAGATTTACGCAACATGCTAGGCAACAAACACAAAACAACCTACTTCACCATGTAGGGAACGAAATCTCAAACGAAGATAATGAATGGCTAACTCGCCAAGTCACGAACTCTGAAATTAAAAATGTTGTCTTCAGTCTTGCCAATGACAAATCACCAGGTCCTGATGGCTTTCCAGCTGGTTTCTTCAAAAAGTACTGGCATATTGTGGAACCATCAGTCATCAAAGCAGTTAAAAGTTTCTTTCTAAGTGGAAGGATCCTGAAGCAAACAAACCATACGTTCATAGCATTAATACCAAAGATAGACAACCTAACCACAACATCTCATTATAGGCCTATTAGTCTCTGCTCAACAACATATAAAATTATATCCAAAATTCTAGCTTCAAGACTCAAAAGGGTAATCCCTAAAGTAACCAATCCATTACAAAGCGCCTTCTCTTCAGGCAGATCAATACAAGATAACATCTTAATTGCAAATGAAATCTTCCACTCCTTCTCAAAGAAAAATGGAAAATCAGGTTGGATGGCTGTAAAACTCGATATGGAAAAAGCATTCGATATGGTCGACTGGAATTTCTTACTCTCCATTATGTCTAAATTTGGGTTCTCGCCCAAATTCACTCTTTGGATCAAAGAATGCATAACCACAATAACATACTCGGTACTAGTTAACAATGAACCCACTGAAATCTTCTTTCCCGAGAGGGGATTACGACAAGGATGCCCACTTTCACCATACCTATTCTTGATAATATCGGAAATTCTGGCCCGTGGGTTACAACATGAATCGGAAAAACCACAAATCCACATAGGAGTCAAACTGACGTGAGGGGGAACAAAAATTCCTTTCTTAGCCTTCGCGGATGATATCGTCATCTTTGCATCAGCAACCAAAACCGGCTGCGACCAAATTAACAAAGTTTTGACTGAATATTCATCTATTTCAGGACAAAAGATAAATAGACACAAATCCCAATTCCAAACATCTAAAAACGTCACAACCACCCAAAAAAATCTAATCAGAAACGAACTAGAAATAGCACACACCCCTAAGTTGGGTACCTATTTGGGCTGCCCCCTTATAGAAGGAAGAATGACAAAGGAAGAATTCACAGAACTTCTAACAAACACCAAATCACAACTTCACAGATGGAAGGCGAATTGTCTCTCACAAGCGGGACGTTGCACTCTAATCAAAACAACGCTAGCAGCCAAACCTCTACACATAATGCAATGCTTTATGCTACCAAAATCAGTCCACACGGAACTTGATAAGATCAACCGGAACTTCCTCTGGAACAAAGGACCCAACCATAAACCCCTCATCGGTTGGTATGAGGTTTGCAAAACCAAGGAAAATGGAGGGCTAGGGCTGCGTAGCTCGGAGGATATGAATACGGCTCTTCAGATGAAATTACTCTGGAAACTATTGGCGGAACCAACTAGCCCATGAGTCAAACTAATTAAAGAAAAATATCTCAAAACCCAAAACATACTCACATATCAGAAGCGGGGTACCTCTTCCTGGCAATGGACTCAGTTAATAAAACTAATCCCGCTATTTAAACAAGGCCTTAATTGGTCTATTGGAGACGGCGCCTCTATCAAGTTTTGGCAAGACCAGTGGTTAGGCCAAACACCTATAAATTCATCTATCTTAGGAACTCAACAAATAGACGATACAATCAACATAAAACATTTTATCAAAGATAACAAAACATGGAACCAAGATAAACTACACGCAGAATTACAAAACATAATTCCAGATAGCCTAATTGAAACTATCAAGACAATACCAATACCACAACACATCCAAGTTGACAGACTTTATTGGAAATGGAGCAAAAATGGTTGGTTCAGCACTAAGTATGCTATTGATATGATATACAACCACAAGAAACATGAAACATCAAACGCAAATTGGGTCTGGGGACTAGATATCCCCCCGAAAATAAAATCTTTCCTATGGAAAATCCTTAAGAATGGAGTTCCTACTTCTGTCAGACTAGCTTCTCGACACCTTGGGATTCCGACAAACTGCCCCCACTGCGACTCTTGCTATGAAGACCTAAACCACTTATTATGGAACTGTCCTGTTACGAGGGAGACACTAATTGCCAATAACCCGGGAACATTTCGGAAAATGAATGGTTGTTTTAGCAAAGACGAGCACCTGAACACCACGCTATGGGAAATCAAAAATACAATAGGAACAAAATGCTTTGAAGATCTCGCCTTTGCCTGGTGGGGTATCTGGTACTTCAGAAACAAAACACTCTTTGAAAACATAAACCCGGACATAAGACGCATTTTATCCTTTATAAAGGAACAAATATATGTATGGAAGACATCAAATTTGAACTGCCCAGACTACCGTGAAAACAACAAAAATACACCCACAAAAGCGAACAAACAAAGATCTATATCAAAGAGAAAGAGAACAAAATGGGAACCTCCACCAATTGGAACTCATAAGCTAAATTTTGATGGTTCGTTCTCCGCGGTTGGTTTGGGTTCTTACGGATTCATCATTCGTGATTCTGTAGGAACCCCGATTTTCTCTGGTAAAGGACCATCACCAATCAGTTCTGTGTGTGGCTGTGAAAGTTTGGGTCTTTGGATGGGACTTCGGGCCGCGACTGAACTGAAAATAACAAACCTTATTATTGAAGGAGACAACTCAACAATAATAAAAAGTATGAAAGGTATGGGGAAGCCTACTGGAGACTCTGAAATGATTGTCTCAGACAGTCTAGTCTCGCTGGGCTATTTTGGTTCTGTTGAGATTCGTCATGTCTTCCGTGAGGCAAATTTGGTAGCTGATCGCTTGTCCCGTATCACTCCAGCCTTCAACGGTATCTGGACTCCTGATGACTCTCTGTTGCATAGTCTCATCCGCAAGGATGCTCTTGGCTGATAGAGCTCCGCTCTATGGTCAAATATTTTCCGTTTCAAAAAAAAAAAAAAAAAATATTCACGTTGACACGCCTGTGTGTTGTTTTAATTTTATCATTGACGATGTTCGGGGAAATATCTACCCCCGATTTCTCTAGTGACTTTTTTTTATTTAAGCTAGAAGCTTTCTTTTCACCAAAAAAAAAATCTTCTTTTCCGTTTCTGTGAAGTGCAACTAATAACTTGCCCATTGTGCAAAAACGAACATATTCAATTAATGGCATTAGCGGAAACTAAATCAGAAACCATCCCTGAAGACAAAATTTGGAAAGCGGCTGGTTTTGACGAGGCTATTTGGTCACCTGCTTCCGGTCGATCAGGTGGTCTCGGTATCCTTTGGAAGTCATTCCAATTAACAAATGAAATCATTACAGTAGAAATTCACCTCCCCCGAATCATAGGGCTTAAATACGAGAATATTAATGACAGATTCATGACCCTTCTGTTGTTTGTATACGCGCCACCGGGTCCTCAAGAGAAAAACTCGTTTTGGGAAACCTTAACATCCATTGTGAAGGATTCGTCCATTCCGTGCATTGTTCTGGGTGACTTGAATGAAATTCTATGTAGTGAAGACAAGCTGGGTGGTGCTAACCTTCGTTCGGCTCGTTTCACTAGACTCCTACAATTTAAAAATGACTGCGCTATGCTGGATTTACCTACTTTCGGGAACCCATTCACTTGGAGAAAGAACCCCGACGACGAAAACACCATTCGCGAAAAACTTGACCGTGTGCTTGTTCATCACCAAATCATTCAAACATTCCCTAACTTAATTACTCATAACGGAGCCTTCTCATCATCTGACCACTGCCCCATTTCATTATCTCTTGAGTGTGGCTCAGTTTTCAAAGCGCCTCCGTTCAAGTTTGAGAATGCTTGGCTTCAACGGAAGGATTTTAGAAACATAGTTAAACAATCTTGGCGAGCAAATTGTCCGGGCTCGACTATGTATCAGCTGATGTTCAAACATAGAATTCTAAAGAAGAAAGCTAAGGAATGGAATAAACGAACCTTCGGAAATATTTTCCGCCAATTAAATGAGGTGGAAACTGAACTTCTCAAGATTCAAACTTCGGTTTCGGGAGGTAACAATAGAGAAAAGCTTCTCATTACAAAGAAGGAAAAACTACTTCTTTACCAAAAAACTTTTTGGAACCAAAGAGCCAAGACAAAGCATCTTAAACTTTCTGACTCAAACACAACTTACTTTCATCGGGTTGCTTCGGGTCGGAGACATAGGAAACAAATCCGCAATATAACTTCTGCTGAAGGAACCTTGATAATAGGAGAAGAAAATATTAGAAATGAAATTAAGAGTGATTTTGAAAAAAGATTCAAAAAGGAGGCGATTGATGATAGACTCCTACAAGAAATGTTAAATCTAATCCATCCTTCAATTACCCCTGACGAAAATAATTACCTTATTCGACACCCATCTAATAATGAAATTAAGGCAGTTGTTTTCAGCCTTGGCAATAACAAATCACCAGGCCCAGATAGCTTTACAGCCGAATTCTATAAGAAATACTGGGACATTGTTGGCTTATCTGTCATACGTTCATATCACTACTGCCAAAACGGGATAACCCTACCAATACCAGTCACTACCGCCCAATCAGTTTATGTTCTATTTTATACAAAATCATTTCAAAAATTCTGACAGAAAGAATCAAAACAATTATCGGTAAACTAATTCACCCACTACAAGGTGCTTTTGTGTCGGACAGAGCCATCCAAGACAATGTCCTAATAGCACACGAAATCTTCCACTCCTTCAGATCGCGCAAGGGTCGGGAGGGATGGTTGGCAATAAAACTTGACATGGAAAAAGCTTACGATAGAGTTGATTGGAACTTCATAAGGAAGGTCTTAGAAAAATTTGGGTTCCACCCTACTTTCATTACGTGGATTATGGAATGCGTAACGACTGTGTCCTTCTCTGTACTAGTCAACAATGGTCCTACTGACATGTTCTTCCCCTCTCGTGGCCTGCGTCAAGGGGATCCTCTATCCCCTTTCTTGTTTATCTTAGGGGCAAAAATTTTAGCTCGAAAACTCTCAGCAGAAACAAACATGGAAAATAGTCCAATTGGATTTTCCTTTGGTAGGGGTGGACCTAGGGTCCCCTTCCTATCTTTTGCCGATGACATCATTATTTTTACAAAAGGCAGTGCTGCCGCGGGACAGAAAGTTAGGGATATAATTGATTCATACTGTAAAGTTTCCGGGCAAAAAGTCAATTACCATAAATCTAGCTTCCAAGCTACAAAAGGCATTGCAAACTCTAGGATCTCGGAACTTAGCAGCTGCTTAAGTATTACACATGAAAACTCATTAGAAAAATACCTTGGATGTCCGATTATTAACGGAAGAGTAAACAAACACACTTTTGAAGACATCATATGTAAATCTAAAGAGCAACTAAGCAAATGGCGAGCTAATGCTCTATCACAACAGGGACGTGCAATCCTCATTAATACAAACTTATCGGCCAAACCATTGTATACAATGCAGAACTTTTTGTTACCCTCATCAATACATAAAGAGCTTGACCAGATTAACAGAATGTTCTTTTGGAATAAAGATCTACAACATCGCCCGCTTATTAGCTGGGATAAGATTTGCAGACCGAAAAAATATGGGGGAATTGGGCTTAGGAAATCGAAAGAGATGAATGAAGCTCTTCAAATGAAACTACTCTGGAAAATATTGGTTGAACCCGAAAATGTCTGGGTGTCTCTCATTAAACACAAGTATCTTCGTTCAGCTAACATCCTTGAATACGTAAAAATTGGAGATTCTTCATGGCAATGGGCCAAACCGACAACTCTTATTGATGAATTTAAGACTGGCCTTATTTGGTCAGTAGGAAATGGTTCATCTATCAAATTTTGGACGGATAATTGGATTACAACAAGCTCTCTGCTATCTATGGAGGATTGCCCCCAAATTACCAACATAGAAGAAACTGTCAGTGACTATATTTTAGGAGGTAGATGGTGGATAGAAAAACTTAGCAATACATTACCAATTGAAGTGGTCAAAGAAATTCTGGATATTCCACTTCCCGTTTCCCCCTTTGAGGATCGATTATACTGGTGGCCTGATAGGGCTGGGTGGTTCACCATGTCAAGTGCATATAAGCTAATCACAGCTCAATCCTCATTAAGCATAGACGATAACGCTTGGATATGGAATGTGGACATTCCGCCTAAGATCAAAAATTTTCTATGGAAAATTTGTCAGAATGGCCTCCCTACTGCCTTTAGGCTGGCTCAACATGGGACTTCAGTACCTTCCACCTGTCAACTGTGCAACTGTGCAGTTGAAGATGACGTCCACTTCTTACTAGAATGCCCATATGTGCGCCCACTCTTTCGCTTACCTACACACGTAAACTCAACTATATCCAGTATGATAAGTCATTCACGGGAGATAAAACCTATCTTTTCATTCATCGGAAACAAGCTTACATCCGTTCACAAGGTGGAGCTTGCCTTTTCTTGGTGGACGGCTTGGTACATTCGAAACCAATTTGTTTTTAGACAGGTCCCCATACCTCATAGAGAAAGTTCATTAAGTATTATTAAAACACATAAGGAAAATTGGAGTAAAACAGCTCACTTTGAGCATAGCTTGGATGAGGACTTCCCCTTACGCACACGAATCTCCAAGCATCCAAGGACGAAAAGAAAGCATGGTAACATTACTTGGCGAAAACCCCCTAGGGGAACTTTCAAGTTAAATTTTGATGGATCCACAATTTCAAACAATGATAGCACGGCTGGAGCCGTAATCCGGGACTGGGAAGGACATCCGATACACATCTGCTATAAAAAACTTGGCAAGCAAAGCCCTTTGAAAGCGGAAGCACTTGCTCTTAAACTGGGAATCCAAAAGGCTCTACAACTCCGTATCAATAAACTCCACATTGAAGGGGACTCCATGATAATCATAAACCATCTAAATAAAACATCTACATGTCCTTGGGAAATAGAACTGATTCTATCAGATGTCAAATTTCTACTATCGACTTTGAAAGAAGTTTCCTTCTTTCATGTTCCCCGATTAGGCAATAGAGTGGCTGATAAGGTTGCACACATTTGCCACTCTGCCTGGGGTGTCGATATTAACAACGATTCCGGTCTTCTTGACCTCATCCGTAAGGATGCCATCGGGTAGAGCTCGCTCGCCCGAATTCTTTCCTAATAAAAAAAAAAAAAAATAATAATAACTTGCCCATTGTCGAAATATACTCGTTAACCAAAATATGTTATTTTAAATTTGCATAATTTCAAGGAGACTAACAAATAAAATATTATAATCTCATTTATTAATTTACTTTTTTATTTACTTTATAGAAAATTACAACTACAATTTTATATTATTAATTTTGTTTAGAAAAACACTCCATTGTAGAATTTTGATCTTTACTTTATGAAAATTTCATTGTAACGATAAATAGATTATTAATTAGGTGTAGTGTTTTAGAATAAACAGTGTAATAAACAAGAGTATAATATTATATATTTATTGATTTTCTAAAAATTTGTAAAATAAGATAAAATGATATATTTTGACGACTATATTTACCTATTTAGATATCTTTTGACGAATGGATAGTGTATCCGTTTTTTTAGTTAGACGAGAATTGAGAAGAGCGGCATATGGTTGTGACGTTGATTCGGGAGCATGAAGAGCAAATAAAAGGTGCATGCATAAATTACTAAAGAAGTCGATGCACTTAAGAAGTTTGTAACAAAAAATTTATTAATCTATGTACATTTTTTTTCACACAATATACATCGATGTCTTAATTTTTTGCCTTTATAAGGAAAATGGCTCCCAAGTGCTCCAAATTAGCAAAAAGTCCACCGACCCCGGTGACCCATGTGCCCCCGTCCCGTCTCATCAATATTTTTTTTTCGCGTTTACAGAGTTGCTGAAACTCCTGTTTCAGCACATGCGGTTTCAGAAACTACTGTTTCAGTTTTTTTTTTACCGCGTTGCTTAAACAGGGGTTTCAGCACATTCGGTTTCAGCAACCCCTGTTTCAGTATTTTTTTTTACCGCGTTGCTGAAATAGGGGTTTCAGCACATTCGGTTTTAGCAACCCCTGTTTCAATTTTTTTTTACCGCGTTGCTGAAACAGGGTTTTAAGCACATTCGGTTTCAACAACCCTTGTTCTAACTTTTTTTTCCGCATTGCTGAAACCGGAGTTGCTTTTTTTTTTTCGCGTCACCACTTCGATACCAGAGTTGCTGAAACCGGAGTTGTTTTTTTTCTTTTTTTGTTTCGCATCACCGCTTCGACATCGGAGTTGTTGAAACAAAAGTTGCTGAAACAAGAGTTGTTTTTTTTTTCCGCGTCACCACTTCGACACTAGAATTGCTGAAACCGGAGTTTTTTTTTCCAAAAACTGCTGAAATGATGAAATGCTGAAATAGTAGCTCATACAATTTTATAAGAATTAATTTTAGCATTTCGGCGTACGAATTTCCTAATAAGAATTAATTTCAGCATTTCAAATCACACAAAAAATCAAAATGCTAATAAGCTCTCCAAAAGTTTCAACATTTCAGATAACACAAAAAATCAAAATGCTAATAAGCTCTCCAAAAGTTTCAGCACGACAAAAAAAAATAAAATTGCATCCAAAAGGTGAAACATCAGTGCAGAAATTGAAATTATCCAATCGAAATTGAAATCAATACGAACAATATAAAGCAATTTCCAAAAAACAGATTAAGCCCAAGGAACTATCTACTTGTAACAAAATGGGTAAGCCCATCTCCAAAAAAATAAGAGCCCACCCCATTAACTCTTTCTAATTACCCATCCTAGTTAAATCTATACTCCCATTAACCTGATTCAAAGAACCTTCCTAACTAAAGCAATATGTATGACAGCAAAAGACCATTCTCCCAACTCAAGTTCAGCATCCAAAGTTCAGTAGTGCTTATCAATCTAAACAAGTGCTTTAAGCAAACCTGGATTGCATAAGAATGATTTAATACCAATTTCAGCAGTGCTTTAAGCTAATAAGCTAATTGCTCCAAGAATGGAATGAACCGACAGCAAACGCAGCAAAGCAACACCACACCTATGGCACCTATGACAGCAATTTCAGCACCAGCGCCGCCCGCAACGTCGGCGTTTTCAGATCTGAGATCGGAACATCGACTTGTATCTTCAAGCACCAGCCTCTCCACTCTCTCCTCTGGCGCACTTTTCCGGTTACTCTCTCGATCCCGTCGTCACCTACGTCCGTCGCTCTCATCGCCAGCCAGATCCGATCTTATGGGGTACTGTTAATCATCCCTTACCTTCGTCCGCTCAGATCTGATCCATCTCCCAGGTAAGTTGACCTAAAATTTGCGCCTTCGGCTCAAATTTTCTCTTGATATAAGTCAATGAAAGATCCTCATTTCGAATCGGTATCCAACCATTTCTCATCTCACTAGCTAGCAATTCAAGCATAGAATTATAGATATACTAATCACTCTCTCTTTATCAATTCAAGTTTAAACACGATGGGTTTCAGGATAAAGCACATTTATTAATAATTAAAGGTTTTACTTTAGATTTTTTTTTGCTTCAAATTTTATTATAATAGTAATAATAGTTAGGCTACATCCATAGAGGTAGAATTGCAAATTGAAGAGATTCTGCTAGGAATGGAAGTGGAAGTATGCTCAGTATAGGCGTCTGTGAGAGACAGTGACAAGTTTGCAAGAGCATCAGCCGCTTTTTTCAACCGACGCCGGATGTTAAGAAATGAAACCTCCCAGCTAGGATCCTGTACAAGCCTCCTGCACCGATGAATCAGATGGAACTCCGGATTCGGATGCTCACTTGTCGTCGTAAGCAACTCCTTTTGATTCAAAGAGTCTGTCTCCACGATCAATAGAGGTATTCACATTCTCTTGGCCACCTCCAGTCAATATAGCGCCGCCCATGCCTCAGCCGTCTAGGCTGGGCAGTGGCCACACTTGAATGTGAAAGCATGAAGGATTACACCCTTGTCGTCCTGAATCAGGCCTCCACCACCAGCCGGTCCCGGATTTCCTTTCGAAACTCCATCGAAATTCAGCTTTGCCCAGCCGACCGGGGGCGGAGTGCAGTCACGTGAGGGGTCATCGTCTGGAGCTTTTGTGGGGCTTCTATGGTCATGGAGCGCTGTCGCCTTATGAGCTATATCCGCAAAAATCCTTACTTGTTGCACCACAGTCGCTGTAACACCCTTAAGGGTGTCTTTTCCTTCAAAGACTAGTGTATTCCAACACTTCCCCACAACTACCAAGCCACATACGCAAAGGTTGCGCTCCAACTGTCTTCTTTCTTCACATTATTCAGGATCCATCGATTCACATCAGATTCGGTAAAGAAAGAGGGTTCTAGGAAATTACCCGTTAGCTTTAGCCAGGCTTCCCTAACTAACCGACAGTCCCTGAGCAATTGCATCGTGGACTCTTGTAACCCACATCTTGGACAGCCATGGAAGTTCGAGAGGTGGCGTCTTACCCGGATCTGGTTGCTTCGAATGCTATTATGTGATGCCAGGAAGATGAAAGCTCCGACCCTCTGTTGCGCGGGTACTCGCCAAACATGCCTTCACTCGTTACTTGTTGTGTCCTCGCTCCCGCTTAGCAGCATGACTCTTGCCGACTTCGTTGTAAACTCCCCCGACGCCGAATGCGCCCAAAAAAACTTGTCCACAGCAGTGGCATTGGGACTGACTTGAATGGCTTGAAGTTTCAGCAGTGATTCCGCCGGGAGGAATGGTGAGAGGGCCTGCCAGTCCCAGTTGCCATTGACCCAAAGCTCACCTACTGTATCACCTAGTCGCTCTTCCGGAATCGGTTGTGTCGCAACATGAACATCCATTAAACAACGATCATCAAGCCAGCTGTGCATCCAAAATAATGTCGACATGTCGTTCCCGATCGCCACACGAAGCCCAGGTAATAGCAACTCAGCCCCATGATTGATTGCTTTCCAATTGCGGGACGCGCCCCTAACCATTCCGAACATATCAATGTCCAAGCGCCCCTGACAGTGCTTTTCTCGGATAATTTGGCTCCAAAGAGTCTCCGGCTGCTGGATCATTCGCCAACAAAGTTTAGCGAGCACTGCTTGGTTCTTATCTCTCATAGCCCTTATCCCCAACCCACTCTTGTCTACTGGTTGCGTCAAAGTGTCCCAAGAGAAGAGATGTATCCGGCGTTACTGTGGGCTGCTACCCCATATGA
Organism: Persicaria tinctoria; assembly: GCA_037127255.1. NCBI lineage: Eukaryota > Viridiplantae > Streptophyta > Magnoliopsida > Caryophyllales > Polygonaceae > Persicaria > Persicaria tinctoria. The sequence goes on from JBANSL010000006.1 coordinate 81,929,204, forward strand.
AACCCCTCACAAGCTTGTCGATTTCATCACAGATAGACCTGGGAATGAACGTCGATTGCATGACATAGATTGGTAAGCTCGTTAACACCGACTTCGCAAGCGTGACCCTACCCGCAAATGAAAGGGTCTTAGCCTGCCACCCTCTTAATCTCGCTGCCACTTTTTCCACCAAGAACCAATAACGGCTCCTCGACATTTTTCCACACGCCATCGGGACTCCAAGGTAGTTCCCAAAGTCGGACGAAACAGCCACGCCCATCTCCCTAGCGATAGAGTGATGTAGCTGATCACCGACATCCCAACTAAATAGCACAGAGCTCTTGGAGAAGTTAACCTTGTCACCCGACCGGTCACAAAAGCACTCCAACACCTTTTTCATTAGTCTGCCTTGCTCAACAGAAGCTTCACCGAATAGGATTAGATCGCCTGCGAAGAACAAATGTGAAAGCTTAATGCCACCAATGTCTATTGTCTTCCACCTTTGTTGTCCGGCCTCTTTGTTTATCATGTGCGAGAGGAGTTCCGTGCACAAGACGAATAAGTACGGCGATAGGGGATCACCCTGTCTAATACCTCTCGCAGGTGTGAACCGGCCGGCTTTCTCTCCGTTCCATAGCACATCCGTACCCCCTGATGTCTGACCTGTGAGAATCACATCGATCAACCTCCCAGGTATGTGAGCTTCAATCAGAGCTTCTTTGAGAAAGTCCCAACGCACCCGATCATAGGCCTTCTCAAGGTCTATCTTAACCAACATCCAGTGCTTCCGGTTTCTCCTCAACCCCATCGAGTGTAAAACCTCTTGGAATATCACCACATTATCGATGATCTGTCGGCCCGCAATAAAGCTGGCTTGCGTGGGGGAGATTAGCACAGGCAATACCGGTTTCAGTCTTTGAACAATAAGTTTGGAAGCCAGTTTGAAAATCAAATTAAGAAGCGAGATAGGACGATGTTGCGAAGGCTGCTCCGGTGATTACACCTTCGGTATGAGAACCAACAAAGCATCGGTACAATTGGACAGGAATCGGCCCTGATTCACCATGGCGAGAACCATTTCCGTGACCTGACTACCCACCGTTTCCCATTCCTGTTGATAGAAGAGCGCCGGAAACCCATCCGGTCCGGGCGCTTTATATGGTCCTCGGTCCACGAGTCATCCGATTTCTTCATGGATGAGATGCGATTGGAAGATCTACGCACCTTCGTAGCAACATGATAGTACCCCGTATTTCGGTCCTCTTCCGACAGGAAACTTGCTCGAGATTTCTGAAACCAGTATAGTTGTTCTTGTTGGAGCACCCGTTCAAGTTCCCTCGACACCACTTCTTCCAGATTTAAGTACTGATGCGAGACTCTGGTAGCTAATTTCTTTCGGATTCCCTCAAGTCGTCCCCATAAATGTCTCTTCCGCCTAAATAAATTGTCGAAGACTTACTTGTTCCATCGGCTTAAGTTATTAGAGATGTCCTGTAATGCTACCGTTGCTTCAACATCACATCTCCAACTCTCCTATACGTACTTAGAGAACTCCTCATGGAGCAGCCAGCTGGGCTGGAATCGAAAAGGTTATACTCTGGTGTGTTGATCTGCTGGCTGCGTTCTTCCAGAAACATTAGCAGCGACAGATGGTCCGAATGTGGCGCGGACAGATGACGCATCCGAGCATCGGGGAAGCGGTCTTGCCATTCCACGTTGCACAAGCCCCTATCTAACCTCGCCATAATCCTATTCTCCGTATTTCTGCCTCTCCACCAAGTGTATGAGATTCCAGAGAATCTAACGTCTATCAACTGCAGGTTATCCACCTCCCGTCTAAAGGTCTGCGAAGCTCTCTTGGAGCTCACAGACGAGCGGGTGCGCTCTTGCTCATTCAGAGTGGCGTTGAAATCCCCGGCCAGCACCCAAGGATTAGTGTTTCTGGCCGCAAATTCCTCCAACGAACGCCAAAGGCAGTCTCTGTTGACCAGTCTCGGGGCTGCGTAAATTGCAGAGAGGATCCACGGTTCCTCTCCTCTCATGGTGATCTCCAATGTGATGTGTTGAGGGTGGGTAATAATCGTGCTGACCTGGACCATATTAGAATGCCAAAGTAGCCAGATGCCACCAGAAAACCCTTCGGCATCCACCCGCTCCCATTCAATCAAACCCAAAACGTTCACAGACCCTGTCCGCTTGTTCACCACTAATTCTCGGCTCAACCAGAGCAATCACACTCGGGTTGTGCACTCTGATTAACTCACTGATGACATTAAAAAAGTTATCGCTCCCTGCTTTACAGGTATTCTGAACAATTATGCTAGGGCCGTTTAACATATTTATATAATGGTGAAATAAGAACCATCTGTGGTCATCGAACCGGGGCCCTACACGCTCACTGAGGTCCAGAGCATCCGCTATGTCCTAAGATAGCATCACCCGACATAACAGGCTTCTCTCTTTCGAGATCACCGGCAGGAAATCCACCCTCATCCTCTTTGCAATTAAACTTGTGTTTTGTTGGAGAAAGGATTTTCTTGTGGTGGGTAAAGATCAGGGCTTTGGCGTAACCCCCGCGTGACCCTAGAGGAGCTTCTGACTGTGTCTGAAGGGTGACGAATTGGTGGCTTTTGTGGTAGTGTGGTCAGCGTTAGTCTTGGTGGTGGAATTTTTTGACAGATGTTGTTTAGAAGAATTTGGTGGAGGTGCGTTCGGGGGGCATTGGGGGGCGGCGTTGGTTGAGATTTCCTTGAGAAATTTGGGTGTTTCCTTGTCCTTGGCGTCGGAGTTGACCGGATTAGGCCCAAATTTCTCGCCCTCTGGCCCACTTCCCTTATTCTGACTTCCTGGGATCTCGGTACTGCAATCTCCTTGATTGAGATTTTCCTTATCATGAACTAACATATCTTTATCCCTTTCCTCTTCCATTCCTAAAATATCGAACCTAGAGCCAGTTGTAACCGTATATCCCTCTGGATTTGGTTGTTGGGATACTCTCCCCTGAAATTGCTCCCTTGAATGCTCCTCCGGATGTTTTGGCTCCGGCGTCTCACTGACGGCGCCCTTCCCATCCACTGTGGAGCGGTTGCTCACGGTTGACGGATTTTCACCATGAGTCGGATTCTTCGATGGAACCGTCCCTTTCCTGCGATTATGGCGTTTGACTTGCATCCACTCCCCATGAGCCTGCTTCTCCAACAGGGCTCGCTGAGCAGCAGTATTAACACTTCCTTGATGAGCTCTCGGCTCATGATTAACTTCTGATTCACAAACATCAGCCGAGTGCCCTTTTCTGCCACATTTGAAACACATCATCCGGATTCCTTCATACTGGACAAGCCAGACCTTCCCATCCAATTTTAACTTTGAAAGGAGAGGCTTGCTCAAGTCGATCTCTACGCTCAACCTCGCATACCTCCCTCGATCAGCCGAAGCCGTTGTGTTGTCCACTCTCCTTACCTTTCCTATCTTGCTCCAAATCCCGTGCAGCAGTCTAGGATCAAAGTATTCAATAGGGAGGTTCGGAATTCTCACCCAGACTATAAAGGTCTTGATTTCCTCAACCTTTGCATCGAATCTCGGGATCCATTCCCTTATAGTAAGATAATTATCACCGATCATCCAAGGACCCTCCGTGGCGACATGATCATAGTCTGCATGATTTGCAAATCTCGCTATGTAGTAATCATTCCCAAGATCCACCAGGGAGAAATGAGAGCGGAGCCCCCATTTATGCGATAGTCTCCGATGTAGCTGCATATACTCCGGTTCCTTATCGAAGAGCTTAATCATTAATTAGCGTATCCTCCCATGGTTTCCTCAAGGCTAACTTTTCCGCTCGGTTCAACACAATCGTCGGACAAAAGGGATCCTCCTCCTCCATGAGAATATCATCATCTGTCCCATAACCATCCCCTGCCGACTCCTCACCATTGATAGGGTTCAAATGGGAGTGATTGAACCATCCCCCAGCATTCCTCGATAGCGTATTCTTGTAGTTCGTTTTAGGCATGGACTTGTTATTCAAACCCTCACCTAGTCCTGGAATTGCTCCCTAGAAAGTCCCTCTTTACCTCCTGTTGTGACGCCAAAAATAGTATCAACCTTGGCAGATAGATCAATCGGAAGTTGAACGGCTGGATTGTCCGGTGGCTCCTCCGAATGAGCAAAGGAGTGCAGAACAGGACTTCTCGAACGCGCTCTCTCGCTCCCCATTTCCTCAGGTTTTACTTTAGATTACGATCCAAGAGATTTCAAGGTTTTTCTTTTGATAAAAGTATATTTAATTATTATTTTTATATGTGGTTAGATTGATAAATACTTTTTTTTGAAAAATATTTAAAAAATTAAAATTTTTAATTTAAATATATCATTTTTAATAGAAAAAATTGATAAGGGAGAAATGTATTGCAGGAAAATAAAGAGTAGACAATGAAATTCGAACCATGACCTCTTATGTGAGTTAATATCTTCCTTATTTATTTATTTTTACCTTTTTTTTATTTATTTTTCAAAAAAAATCCTAGGTTTTTCTAGCAATGGGAGTGGCAACTAATGTGAGAAACCGAGAATCTCGAGCGGGTCATATCAAATCGGGAGTCGTGTCGGGGTTTATTTTATTTTTGTTTGTAAGATCATGATCCACCACTTTACACAAAAGCTTAAGCTATTGTGTAAGGGCTTCCCCCTTCCTTATATTTTGGTTTGGTTTTCACCTTGTTTTTTAATGTGGGACTCTACTCACAACTACAACACGCCCCCCTCAAGTGCAACCTGCCTGGATCGGGTTGAAACTTGAACAATTTTTTTATCCACTCATCTTCTGGGTCGATATTCTCATTCTCTTTATAGCTCACCTGTTTTTTGGTTTTGGTTTTTTTACAACGGGTTCCGGCATCTCAATCTCTTTTAGCCTACCCCAAAGCGTGGAAAACCGACCCGACTCGGACCTGCTCTGATACCATGTGAGAAGCCGAGAATCTTGAGCGGGTCATATCAAATCGGGAGTCGTGTCGGAGTTTATTTTATTTTTGTTTATAAGATTGGGATTCACCACTTTACACGAAAGCTTAAGCTACTGTGTAGGAGTTCCCCCCTTCCTTATATTTTGGTTTGATTTTTCACCTTGTTTTTCAACGTGGGACTCTACCCACAACCCAAACAACTACCCCGCCCCTGGTCAAATAGATTATCCATTATAATTTCTAAAATTTAATTTTAAAATAAATTAACATTAGAAAACCAAGATCGACTTTCCCATATTGCAATATTCTACAAAATATTTATCAAAATTTTCAAAAACAGTAATATGTTGGAGTATGTTACATCCATAATAATTTGAAATATATGACATTCATTTGTATAGTTTGAAGAAATTTCAAAGATACTCTTAGGATGTATTGAGATTCTCAATGCATTATTCTTATAAGCATATAATCACTTTTAAAGTATTTAGTTAAAAAAATTATTAGGTATTTAAAATAACGTAATTTGAAAATAAAATACCCGATAAATTGTGTAAATTAATTATATTAAGTTTATAAGGTAATAACAAACTTAACATAATAAGTATTTAATTTATATACCAAAATTTATTTTAAATTCATATTATTTAAAAAATACATATGTACAAATTAGTTAAGTAAAAACTTTAAAAGTGATTATACTAATTTAATGGAGGGATGGACGAATATTTAAATTAGAGGAGCTCCTATTCCAATATATGCATATGTATACGGAGGAGTATTATTCGTCATGCATGCCAATCAACGATCTCCTATCATTATCATGTATGGGGATCTGTGAGAAGCAAGTACTAAGATTTTTTGGCTTTAAGTTAGTTGGATGAACATGCAGTGATACAAGTCGCCATCCAATATCTCTATAATGGGATGATAAAACTAGTTCATTTCAGTCTTCCTCTCTGTGTTTGACTGCCAACATTGTCTCCTACAGAGTCTCTCACTTTTTCTGCCACTGCCTGGCTGTCATCCTATCAGCAAGTAGACGGCCACATACATATATATGCATTGATGTATGGTACGGAGTAGTATAATACTCCGTACTGAGTACCACTGCTACCTAGCTTTAATTAACTACCTCCTTTTTCTCTCAAGGGTGAATTTTTAGGGTTTTGCTGTCTAAAATTTACCAAGCAGTGGCTTCAGAGTGAATTAATGAATGTACAGGAACAGCTGGTAGCTGCTGCGTATATATGCATCATTAATGCATGTCGATCATGTACTCATCTACATTCCCTTCTTCACTAGCTAACTGAGATTTCGATCAGAGCAGCTCTTGCATTCAAATTGTCAATGACCTCATCTTCTTTATAGGAGTATCTATACGAAGTACAATTCTTATGCGGTTATGTTGTCAAACCAATGGTGGATCGACTCACAACAACAACAATGATCAACAGACAGTTGGAGGGAGAGAAATGCTATTCTTCTATACACTAACCCACTAAGATAACACTGAGATTGGGGTGTTCCAAATAAAACAAACTGACTCCCTAAACTGCTATATACGAACTGAATTTCCACCAAAGCTAACCAACTAAGTAAGTTGATCTTAACTTAGCAATTTTAATTACATTTCAACACCTCCCCTTACACTACTAGAAAAGCGTAGGAATTTCGATGGATATGTTTCGACGCTATTAGTTAGCGTCGGTAATTTTCGACAGATTAGGGTGTCGAAATTTAATGAGACCTATCTCGACGCCTTGGTACGTCGGGAATGGTCAAGGTTTTAGTTAAAATAAGGAAACTCGAGGTTTCAACACCACCTCTCTACGCCTAACCCTGACGCCGATTCCACTGACGCCTCTTCGGTCTCGCCATCGCCTCGACGCCGATTCATCATCCATTGTGCGAGGAATTCCATTTCGATGTTCATTCAGAGTCTTCAATCTACTGTTTTGGCTCTCGAGTGCACTGATTCGGGAATAGGGAGTGGTATTACAGTTCGCAGGTTTTTCCGATCGCCGATTTGAGTTTTTCATAGCTAAGGAACTTCAATTGAACGATTTGAGGCTTCCATTACCTAGGAATTCTAGTTCACCTCTCGCCTACGCCTTGCTTTTCACTTTCGATATCAATTTGAAGAACGCCTTAACCTTTCGACTTTTCAGAGGTAACTAATTTTCTATTTCCATCTCTGTTTTGCTCCATTTTGCCTTTCTTTTTTATTTGATTTTGGTACAATGAATTCAATTGATGCTGCCTATTACAAATCAAGAGATTGGAGTCGAATTGGAGAGAAGAGGTTCGTTTTTTTTGTTGTTGTTTGAGACAGGTTTCTCCTCTGCTCATGTCTTTGGATTTTTTTGAGTTCAAACCACTTCTGGAGTCCCTTTAATCACTCAAGGAGTTTTTGTTTTCCTTAATCAGGTTGCTACCAGAAGTTCATTGGAGTTCGGGAGTTCAAATCATCACCATCAGTTGGAATCAGGTGATAAATTTAGGGATTTCGTACACATTGTGATTCAAAATACTGAGTTGGTACTTTTTTCTAATTGTTTCTCTTAATTAGGTAGGTTTTTGCGTTGCTCTATTTGATTTTTAGTGTTGCTAAGATTTTCTGAGGTTTTGAACAACTTATCAAGTTTACATAAATATATGTGGAAGGAATAAGGCATTTGAAAGTTATGTCTAATTGTGATTACAATATTACATACAAATAGAAGGTTCACATTGTATCTAGCTTTTACTGAAGATACAAACATGTGATGTCAAATTATTTGTATCAAGGGTTTCTACCGTGTCATTTAACAAGTTCTAAGTGTAATACATTGTTTGAGGATTTTGTTGGTTCATGTTTTTGATTGGTTGCAGTTTGAAAAAAAAGCCTCCTTCCACTCATCTCTAGACTTTGTTTTTCTTGGCCTGGTTATGTGAACATGAGAGAGCTTTACAAAAAGGATATTGATGTGCTTTCTTACAGATGACTCCCTCATACTAGGTATAAGTACTATATCAGGTTGAGGATTAAGACACTGTCTGTTTTGTGGTTACCCTTGGAAAACTTGCACCAAAGTAAGTGAACTCTCCCATTCATTTAATTTTAACTGATGAATCTTATGCCTCTTTGTACGTATAATGCAAGTAACTTATTTGTTGTAATTGCATATTGCTTTGTTAAGACTATAAGAATTGCCTTGTAATCTTGTCAGGAATTATGGGAACGTTTTCATGATTATCATCACAATGAACCTTATAACAACATGCTTTGGTTGTATGTCGAATTCTATCACAAACCACTCAAATTTTACTTGAATCAAGTAAAGTTGTTTTGTCACTGATTTTGGCATCCATTGCTGCTTTCATTAACCAAATCAATCCTAACAGAATTTTGTGTCTCAATAGTGTGGAGAGGAGAGGGTATGGATTTGGCATGCAAACCCCAGAAATGAATGGTTGAAGAACATCAATTCTTGTAATTACTTCCACTTATTGTTTCATTTTTATATTTTTATATATTGTGCCTCCTAATTTTCCATTGATTTGCAAGATTTTTTATATATTGTGGCTCCTAACATCTGTCATGAGTAGATGGAGCCCTATACCATATGAATGCTAGTTAGGTTATATGTTGTATGTACTAGTACGCTGTCATGGAATTTTCACATGTAAATGTGTATTGTTTTATAATCTAATACAGTAGGAAAACAAATATGTATGAATCATTAATCATTATCATTTCTATGAAAAAAATAAGCTCTGTCCCTTTGATTTCTGTCTTCCTGTGGTTAAAATGTCATTTCATATGATCTTTAAAATGTCATTCCCGTGACTGAGCTTTTTGTGAGTTTGTTGTGAATTGACTGACCTTTTTGTGATTAATCATTTCACCTCTTAAGTTGAGATACAAATAGCTTATAGTTAGTTTAGTTGCAACTAATCATTCAATTATTTAAATATACAGAAAATCTCCCCAAACTTTTAGCTCATGGCAATGGCTTGAGTTTCTCTTCTCAATCCTTAATTTCTTACTTAATACTTTTTTTTTTGCGTTTATATGTATTCTTTCATGTTTTTCAATATTTGTTGACATGTGTGTGATGGCGCCTAGGTTATTCTTCATTTTTATATTTTCCCTTCAATGTTATATTTTGTCTCAGGAGTGAGCTTGTTATCTTGGTTTTTTCATCTTTCAATGTCATATTTTATTTCAGTTTTTTTTTCCACCACTAGTTATTGAATAATATAATGTCATCATGCCCAGATGGGATCAAGGATGAGCGATTAATAAATGAGTGAAGATGCAAGAAAGATTGGATGGTCTAGACTTTGAATCTGAGGTGCAAAATGTTTAGAAGCAGACAAACCCATTTTTCCGATCCATTGATCAACAATGGCTCCAATGTATGTATAATGTATGGTACGTCTTGATCTGTCTCCCTAATTTTGAGCTAAATTCATTTCTATTATTTCCCTCTTAATTCAATCTTGATTTCGTTTTTCAAGGTGCTAGACAAAATTCCTTCATTAAAGATCTTTGCAAAACTCACCATCATGGCCTGTAGCTTTGTAATCACCAACAAAGATGAGCCAAAGAAACTCACTGCCCTTGCGCTCACTTTCTTTTAGTTCATGTTTTGATGATCAACTATTGAAGGCGGAGGTAGAGACTAACAATGCACCTCCTTTCATTTTCAACAGCTACGGGTGATTCGATTTAAGAGCATAATGGATAAGATAGAGGTCGATGAAGACGGATTATTTTCTTGGTGTTTTTTTTTTCATTTTCTTGTGATATCAAGGGATTATGATAGATGTGAATCATGTACTCTCTTTGAAATAGTGTTAAATATATAAAATTTATATTGTTTGCATTATTATTATTCTTCAAATAAATATTCCCTAATATTCCAGCACCTTTGATTTAGAGATTTGGCGGTGCTTGTGTTTGCTGGATAAAAATTACATCCCACATCGACCACTGAGATGGGATGGAAAGAGGTGAGCAAATATAAAATTCAAACCTAGCCAGTGGAATGAAATCTCGACAGTAGTGAGCGTCGAGAGATGCATGACACGTGTGTTGATTTGGAAAGTTTCAATGCCTTATGACGTCGAGATAGGTATGAAAATTTCGACGCCCTACGGTGTCAGGATTAGTCCCGACGATTTTGTGTTTCAAGAATGGCATCCTGCCATTCTCTACGGAAGAATTTTCGACGCATTGAACAAGCGTCGAAATTGAAAATTTTGACGCATTAAAGCGTCGATATTGGCTTAAAAAAGCGTTGAAAATGCCTCCCTTTTCCTGTAGTGTTAATTTAAATTCTCTCATGCGAATTTTCTCCAGAAATGGTTAGAGCACTGCTTAGGGACTTAGTGAATACATCAGCATTTTGATTGTTGGTTCAACAGAACTTGAGCACCACCTTTTCTTCTACTACGATCTCTCTAATGAAATGTTGTTGCACTTCAATGTGCTTAGTTCTAGCATGGAAAGCTGGATTCTTTGTCAATGCTATTGCCGACTTGTTGTCACACCAAACCCCAATAGCCTCTGTGTGATCACATGGTGGGTTGCTTTTACCAGGTGTAAATGTGTTGGTTCTGGTCCCCCAAATGCAAATTATATCAACAAAAGATTAGTATAACATATAAGTAAGGAGTCGATCCCACAGAGAAGACATTCTTCAGACAAATAGCAATAAATGTGTAGCAAACAATTTAAACAAGCAAATAAGTAAAAAGGAGTAATAATTGCAAATTAATAATAATATGAGGAAGATGCTTCACCTGCCATTCTTGACAATGACTGGGGTTCATGTTCATATTGGAATGAATTCATTGTTATTTTTAAGTTATGCCGACTTGTCTTTAATAGATTGATCAATAGAGGGACATTCACTTACATTCAATGTAATATAACAAAGAATAGCATAGAGACCCAAGTACAATGTGTTGGTGTGAAAGCGAATGTAGGCCTCAAATTTTAGTGAAAACCCGCTCAAAAACAGAACCCTAAAACCCGTGTTTGAAAAGTTGTGGTGTGGTGTAAAAAGAGAAACACTGCCTTATAAGCGAAATCGCGTCGACATCGTGGTGCAACTCGGCCACATGCATCGCCCCCTAAGGATAAACAACGAACTTCTCGAGCGTGCACTCGCCGTCGAAGTATTGGAACCACCCATGACTCAGAACGGTTTATAGAAGAGGAGAGGAGGAGGAGAACATGTGTTGATAACTGAAAGGACTCGACGTTTATTAAAACGAAGAAGGACGCTTCACTTTTCTAAAATCTCGGAGAAGATCAAAAAAATTTTAACAAATTTGATAAGGATGGAAGGATTCATCCTTATCGGAGGGCATTTATTTGATAAGAACTAAAAACTTGCGCAAAAGGTGACCACATCGCGCACGTGTCACGAACACGGACCGACGACGGTGGTGGTGGTGCGCGCGTGCAGGACTCTTATCCCAACTCTCAAAAGCCATTTCAAAAACTCCCCTTTAAAAACAACTCCTCAAATGCCTTTTACTCCAATACATAGTGAAGCTGAGTGCCTTGCTTATCGTAGAAGTGAACGAATCTTAAACTTTCAGACTCGCGAGTTGACCTCAACAACACATACCTCACCCACTGCCCTGGTGGTTTCGCGATCTAATTGGGATGTGTAGATGGTCATCTCATACCTTGGGTGCTAAAGAGTGCTCTAGAAAGACAACCCTAGTCTTCCATAGAAGGAGACCAAACCTTCACACTCTCATAGGTAATTCCATCAAGTCTACCTCACATAGACCACCCTTATAGGGTCATGGTATCATTAAGAGCATAATGCTCAACCTCTACATCTTTCGGTGAATCCATCAAATCCTTCTAAATAGGACCACCCAACTCTGGGCTATGGACTCATTAAAAGTTCGAGACTTATCATTTCTCATACACCTGTCTTGGGAATGGGTATGGTGTACCTCTGCTCACGTGGGTTTAAGCCTCATTCCCTTAGACGATTCAAGGACCATCCTTCTATTGAGCCCCTTCATCAACGGATTTGTCAGATTTCTCTCAGACTTCACACACTCCAAGCAAATGACATCGGTAGTAATCAGTTGTCTCACAGCTTCATGTCTAATCCGTATGATGTGTCTCTTCTTACCATTGTAAGTATTGTTGTTTGCTACACAAATAGCATATTGTGAGCCACAATGTAGAGAAATAGTTGGGGTCTTATGCCCGCACAAAGGTAAGTCAGCCAGTAAACTTCACACCCACTCAGCCTCTTGACCAGCTAAATCTAATGCTATGAACTCAGATTCCATAGTGGATCTAGCAATGCAAGTTTGTTTTGATGACTTCCATGATATAGCACCACCACATAAAGTGAACACATAACCACTAGTGGAGCCAACCTCATCATTGTCAGTGACCCAGTTTTCATAACATTATCCCTCCAAAGCTTGGGGAAACCCACATAATGTAAACCCCAATCAAAGATACTTTTAAGATATCTCAATCAGTGTTCTAAAAATCGCGCCTAGGCGCCGCCTACCAATTGTGAGTGCATAAATCTGCTCTCAATAATCGTTGATAGAGACCGATCTTGATGATGATCTCGACACGAGCTCTCAATAATCGTTGATAGACACCGATCTTGATGATGATCTCGACACGAACTTTATCCTGTGAAACAAGAACAAACGAGGTCGGGGCGGGGTTCGTCACCTCCGGAGGACCCTCCGACGCTCAAGTCAGTATTGTTCTCATTCCCCCTCTCTATAGAGGCGTATCTCATGTTTTATAATAGAAACTAGGGTTTGAGGGTTTTACCGTAGGAAAGACCAGAATGCCATTAGACCTTAGTGGACTTGCTTAATTTTGCTCTCTCAAAAAGGTTAACATGATCAGATAATAGTAGCATCATTTATAAGTTACGTAGATGATGGGCATAGATGGAAGCTCCCACTTGTGTCTAGAACGAAGAACAAGAGCACTGTTACATATCCCCCCTATGAGTATCTAAAGATTTTTACCTGATCAAGGCATAAACAAGCTATAAAAATAAAATTGAAATGTCACTGTAAATAGGCAAAACAATAGCTTTACATTTTACAATAACACGGTATCAAAATCTTCATAACTGAAGATATGCATATCTCAAACCAAAAAAAAAAAGAAGTTCCCAACTAAAACTAGGCTTTATGAATTAATAACTCTACTACCTTGAACGAAGGGAAATGGTTATAACTTATAATTATGGTTAAAGAATCGTAATCTAATGTCTAAACATGGACTAGATTCGTTTTCTTTCCTTTGCATTTTTGTTAATCAAACGAGGGTTAGTCTTTCCATCTGATATAATTGAGTCCTTCGGGATAATTCGGTTAATGTAAGATAACTTGAAAACTTACTGCATCAGGAAAGTGGTATCACCGAATTCGCCACATTCACCCCTACCTCAAAGTTTGTTTAGCATATCAATGATTAAACTAGCTTAAGATTATTATGTAGATTAAATTGGTAACCTTTGTGCATAGATTAATGAGTGAAATCTTGCTTGGCATCACAAACTTCGTACCATTTTGCAAATCTGTTTTTCTTGGAAGTTGTAGAAAGCTTTCCCACAATGATTTGAAAAGCTCTGCTAAACATGCCCTGAAATCAACACAGAAAGAACAGATAAGCAAGTATGTACACATGACACGAAGATATAATTAAGAGTGGAATTCCACCAAAAAAATAATTAACAGTGTAATTACTTCAACTTTTATTCTATGGGGAAAAATTATTAATTCACTGGTGATCAAATAGAAAACAAGCAATTGGATCAATATTGGACTAGAAAAAACATACAGGATGTCACAAGTGAATCAATAAAAATATAATCACACAATGGTCCAAAGACTTTTGGGAGTTCGGGCTCATGTCATATCCAGTCCAGACTGAAATTTCCTAGTCCATAACCAGAAATTTGTAATTTTTATTTCCTTCAAAACCAGAAATTTCTTTCTGAATTTGGTTATGCTATTATACCTCTTTTAGGGTGGTGAGTTGGGCACCCGCAAACACATCCTGGATGTGCGGCACCTGCATACACATCCAGGATGCGCACAGATTGGCATGTCTGCGGACAAATTCCGCGTGTTGCCACACGTCGGAAGTGAAGGATTTTCTAAAAAAAATTAAAAACGTAAATAATAAATAAAATAAAATAATTTAGTTATATAAAATAAATAAATAAAATACATAATAAATAAACAAAATTATATATAGATACATAAAATAAAAATAATTTGTTTATATAAATAAATAAATAAATGAATAATTAATAAAAAAATAATGAATAAATATTAAATTAAAAAATCTATTTATGTAAATCAAAATATACATAATTAATACATAAATAAAAATAGTAAAAAAATGAATTATTTATTTATAATTAATAAATTTGATCTGATTTTTGTAAATAAATTAATTTATTATATTTATTACGGAGTATTTATTGTTTTATATGCGTTTTGTTTTTTAATCATAAATAAATTTATTTTATTTAGTTTTTACTATTCTTATTCTTATTTTTATTTGTTATATTTTTTTCTACTTTATTATAATTGTATTTGTTTTTATGTAAATAACTAAATTTATTCTATTTATTATTTATGTATTTTTTAATTTTATAAATTAAAAAATTTATTTTATTTTGTATGATCTTTTTCAGTTAAACATATGTATAATTAATAAATTGGTAAAAAAATAATAAAACATAAAAAATGGTGCATAATAGTGCGCGATGGAGGACGAGCTTCAAATCTTCTTTTTTTAATCAACGGAATGCTCGATGTTTTTTAACATTGTTCCATTACATTTACAAAGAAATAACATGTTGCTCACGTTTTTAAATAGTGTTGTAAACATAATAAGACCTTTTCGCCATAGGCTATAACAGACCTCAAATCTTTGTCTTTCGGAATCTTCACATTGCTCCATGTAGCTAATCTCGGATAGTCCTCGTCTCAACACATCCAATTCTGTTCGCCACAGGCTATAGCATACCTCAAGTATTTGTCTTTCAGAATCTTCACATTGCTCCATCTAGCTAATCTCGGATAGTCCTCATCTCAACACATCCAATTCGGAACTTACTTCAACATAGGGAATCCAAAATCTACAGCACATCGGAAACAGGGTGGATGGGATGTACATCGGAAAATATATTATGTATTCATTGATCGATCGACGACTTATCTAAGTATATATTCACACCTATTCATTGTGTTTATTTCTTCTCATTAGATTTACAGAGAAATAACATATTTTTGATGTTTGTAAATATTTTTGTATTCAAAATATTTCAAGCTAAACTCTAAACCCCTAAACCCTAAAAACCTCCCTAAACCCTAAACCCTAGCCTAACCCTAAACCCTAAACCCTACACATCCTGAATGCGCATACAGTGTGTGCACATCCTAAATGCGCATAAAGTTCGCACACATCCTAGTTGTGTACTCTCTTGTAACTTAAATAATATTAAATTGTATTATTTTACAATATTTAGTAATATTTTTTTAAATACAATTCTATTAAATGAAATAGAATAAATAAATCTTTTTTTTTATAAATTATATGAAATTGTATTATTGTCCCTAAAACTAGTACTTAAATCTCCGATAGTTGTACGCCGGTACGCGATGGCTCTTCGAGTTCTAATCTTCTTCAAATTTGGTACTTTGTAGAGTAGTCAAGTCTCCCATTTTTTCCTGATTTCGGCTGGGAGGTTTATGTTCTTCAGTTAGGGTTTAGTCCACAACTAATGGTGCATAATAGTGCGCGATTGAGGACGAGCTTCAAATATTCTTTCTTTCATCAACGGAATGCTCGATGCTTTTTCACATTGTTCCATTACATTTATAGAGAAATAACATGTTGCTCACGTTTGTAAATAGTGTTGTAAACATAATACGACCTTTTCGCCATAGGCTATAACAGACCTAAAATCTTTGTCTTTCGGAATCTTGACATTGCTCAATCTAGCTAATCTCGGATAGTCCTCATCTCAACACATCCAATTCTGTTCGCCACGGGCTATATAGCATGCCTCAAGTATTTTTCTTTCAGAATCTTCACATTGCTCCATCTAGCTAATCTCAGATAATCCTCATCTCAACACATCCATATCTGTTCGCCAAAGGATATAGCATACCTCAAGTATTTGTCTTTCAGAATCTTCACATTGCTCCATCTAGCTAATCTCGGATAATCCTCATCTCAACACATCCAATTCGAAACTTATTTCAGCATAGGGAATCCAAAATCTACAGCACATCGAAAACATGGTGGTTGGGATGTACATCGGAAAATATATTATGTATTCATTGATCGATCGACGACTTATCTAAGTCAATATTCACACTTATTCATTGGGTTTATTTCTTCTCATTAGATTTACAGAGAAATAACATATTTTTGACGTTTGTAAACCCTAAAAACCTCCCTAAACCCTAAACCCTAGCCTAACCCTAAACCCTAAACCCTACACATCCTGAATGCGCAAACAGTGTGTGCACATCCTAAATGCGCATAAAGTTCACACGCATCCTAGTTGTGTACTCTCTTATAACTTAAATAAAAATTGTATTCTTTTACAATCTTTAGTAATATTTTTTTAAATACAATTCTATTAAATGAAATAGAATAAATAAATCATTATATATATATATTGCTTTTTTATATATATAAATTATGTGAAATTGTATTATTTTCCCTAAAACTAGTTACTTAAATCTCCGATAGTTGTACGCCGGTACGCGATGGCTCTTCGAGTTCTAATCTTCTTCAAATTCGGTACTTTGTAGAGTAGTTAAGTCTCCAATTTTTTGCTGATTTCGGTGGGGAGGTTTATGTTCTTCAGTTAGGGTTTAGTCCACAACTAATGGTGCATAATAGTGCGCGATTGAGGACGAGCTTCAAATCTTTTTTTTTAATCAACGGAATGCTCGATACTTTTTCACATTGTTCCATTACATTTACAGAGAAATAACATGTTGCTCACGTTTGTAAAAGTGTTAGCATGACATTTACAGTTCCAGTTTGACATTTAGTGTGAATCATTTGCCCTTGTTTATATTACTAGTTGCTCTTAGGTTTAGGACTGCGAGTTATAAGTTGCAAGACATACTATGTTTGATGCAGAATATGTACAGAATGAGCCGATAAGAACACAGAAATCACATCTTATGCACTTCTGTATATAATTATTAAATAATATAGCCGATAAGAGTACATTGAAAGGCGACATATCTAAGTATTTAACTATACTAAATCAGTGTGATTTCTGTGACGTTGTAATTAGAACAAATGTATGTTTGTATTCCCTTATAATTTTTTTTATAAATAAATAAATTAAAATCAAATTCAATTTTATTTGTTTATTATGCATTAAATCAGTTTGTACATACATGTTCTTTATGTTTGAAAATGATTCTGTGTGCAGAAAATGCTCTCTTCGACTGGACGCATCTAGGATGCCTGAGACCATGCTGCACATTCAGGATGTGTGAACTTTAGATTGAGATTTTCTGTATACAGAACTACTTACGACCGTCACCTACAGGTGATTTCTCTGACATTGTAATGAGAACAAATGTATGTTTGTATTCATTTATAATTTTTTTTATAAATAAATTAAAATCAAATTCAATTTTGTTTGTTTATTGTGTATTAAATCAGTGTGTACATACACGTTCTTTATGTTTGAAAATGATTTCTAGCTCTGACATTGTAATGAGAACAAATGTATGTTTGTATTCATTTTTAATTTTTTTTTATAAATAAATTAAAATCAAACTCAATTTTGTTTGTTTATTATGTATTAAATCAGTGTGTATATACACATTCTTTATTTTTGAAAATGATTATGTGTGCCGAAAATGCTCTCTTCGACTGGACGCATCTAGGATGCATGAGACCATGTTGCACATTCAGGATGTGTGAACTTCAGATTGAGATTTTCTGTATACGGAACTACTTACGACCGTCACCAACATGTGATTTCTCTGACATTGTAATGAGAACAAATATAAATAAGTTCTCTGACATTAATATATTTCATTTAGTATTTTTTTTATAGGAGTGTAATGTATGTTTGTACTCCCTTATAATTTTTTTATAAATAAATTAAAATCAAACTCAAATTTTTTTGTTCAAAGTATTAATTTTATTTATTTGATATAACTAAACTATTTTCTTTTATTTATTATTTATGTCTTTATTTTTCTATAAATAAATTTAAAAATAAATTTATTTAAAAATAAATTAAAATAAAACTCAATTTTGTAATTTATGTTTTTTATTAAACTATAATTTTTTTGTAAATAAATTAAAATCAAACTCAATTTTTTTTTATAAATAAATTAAAATAAAATTCAATTATTATTATTATTATTATTTTTTAATTATTATTATTTTATATGTTTTTTTATTATTACGTTTTTATTTTTTTTTAAAAATAATTCACTCCACACGTGTGGCAACACGCGAAAATAGTCCGCAGGCATGCCACTTGGTGCGCATCCTGGATGTGTATGCGGGTGCCGCACATCCAGGATGCGTATGCGGGTGCCCCCATTGACCCGCACTTTTATTCAACATCTGTTTTTTTAAATCTTTTGGCTACAACTAAAAACAGTTGAATAAAGAAGATCCAGTTCTCAATTCTTAAAAATAACTTATCAAGTCAACAAGAAGGAAATGTCGCAGATACTCTTACTCTTTTACAAGAAGGCAATTCTTAATAATAACTTAACAAAGAGGGTGAAAATCCAGTCTCAGTTAATGCTCTTACTCTTTAGCAGCAGCAGCACAGCTACCAGATTGGGACAATTTTTATTTAAGTCTGTTAAAATCTTCAGATCATTATGCAGGGTGGAGCTATAGGCTAATGCAGCGAACCATCCTGTGATAACTACTACACATCGCAAAGCTCAAGAAGATAAAAAATCAATAAAAGAATTCCAGAGAGTGCAGCACTATAACGCATAAATGAATTCCAGAGTAGCAGGATTAAGAGATTCACTAGTAGTAGTGATAACATTATAAGGTTCATGAGGAAAGGTGGGCTTAACAAAATCACCGTGTTGCTTAGTCCTCTCCATTGTCTTAAGGTGAAAGACCTAACACATAATGCAACAAAATTTAGTTATGAAGATTGTGATATTAACTCATAGGAAAACTTCTAATATTTTTTTAAAAAGGAATAGGCCCTCTCCATTAGCAGAAGCAACATCAGCTAATAATTGAATGAAATCTCAGTTAATAATCGAATGAAATCTCTTAAAATCGACTCAAATTAGTATGCTCATATTTCCAATCAATCACCAACATTCAGCAACATCAGCAGAAGCAAGAATCAACATAATCAAATCACAATATTCTGCTAGTAAGCAATCAACAAAAACCAATATTCACTCAAAAGAAACACCAAAATCAACAACATCAGTGATATCCAAAACCGAATGAATCCAAGAGCAAGCAGCAGCAGCAGATTAGGCTCCCTCATATCCAATTCCAAATTAGTATACATGAGTAATCTCTTAAAATCGAATGAAATGTCGTATCCAATTCCAAAATACTCTTCTAATAATCGAATTAATCTCTTAAAATCAACACAATCCAATAGTAAGGCTAACCAAAACACCAAAACCCCAAAATTGAATGAACATAAGAGCGAGCAGCAGCAGCAGATTAGGGTCAAATTAATGAATATAAGAAAGAGCAGTAGCAGACAATTGAATGAGTACGAGAGCGGAGAGTCAAGAGCAGTAGCAGCAACCACTGACCTTTGGAGATGAGATGAACGTCCTTTGGGAGGAGAGTTGGGAGCGGAAGAATGTGCTACTTGAATGGCGGAGAGTCGAGAACAGCAGTAGCTAGAGCTGGCAAGTCGGTCGTTCGGGTCGGGTTCGGTCAGGCTTACTCGGGTCGGGTCAATTCGGGTAAAATTTATGGTTGGGTAGGGATGGCAATTTCACCTGCATCCGACGGATATCCGTCTCACCCGATCCGAAAAAGTGGGTGAAAATCCGAAATAAAGTGGATATTAAATGGGTGAAGGGTGAACGGGTGATGCGTCGGGTCTGATTCGGGTGAAGACATTCCCCACCCGTCACCCGACTTATATTATAGAGTTATATTTTATATGTGAAATTACCAATATACCCCTAAACCCTAATTCAAGATACCTATCAAACGATTAAAATGGAAATATATTGTCATAAAGTAAGTTATACAATTTTTATTTAAAGATATGCAGTGTAATTGACTCCTAATTAAAATGGAAACGTGAATGCAATGAGCTCCTAATTAATGTTTATTCGTCGGTGTGTTCGACGTATGTTTTTCAATAATTTTTTTTTTGATGAATTTGATGTCTTGTTTTTCACCCGAATTATCACCCGATCCATCCGATCACTCGGTGGGTGTTGGGTGGACGGGGCGGGTGAAATATTTGGTGGGTGATGGGTCGGGTAGGGTGAAGGGTTTTGGGTGGTGGGTCGGGTGACGGAAGTAGATCATCCACCCATCACACGACCCATTGCCATCCCTATGGTCGGGTATTGGTCGGGTCGGGTTCGGGCCGGGTTCGATCATAATGAATTTTAGATTGGTCGGTTTCGGGTTAAGTCGGGTCACGCCCATTCGGGTTCGGGTCAAAGCATGTCAGTCTCGTTCGGGTTTCGGGTTAAGAGGCGGGTCGGTTCATTTGAGTTTCGAATCAAAGTGGGTATAGCGGTATAATTGGTTTGAGTTTTCGGTCGAATCATATTCGACCCGTTTGGATAATTATGTTGATTTTGACTCGGTTGAATATTTAAATATGTAATTTACTTAAAATAAATGATTTTGACTCGGTTGAATACTTGAATATGTATTTTTTACTCGGTTGAATACACTCATTGTTATAAACTATTCGGTTGTCGGCCGATTTTAAAAAAAGTCATAATCGGAAATTCGATATTCGGCAACATCGTCCATTTTTAAACATTTAAACCAATTGATCGGTGCTATAATTAAATCAAATTAATTGTACATTTAGGTTTTAACCTTATTTTAACTAGCAAGTTGCAAATTAGCTTATTTGTGGTTTCACTATATCATTGACCCATATCATTTTCAATGCCCATTTCATTTTTAGCTTTTGGCCCATTAGTTTTTTTTCTATATTATTGTTAGTTTTTAACACGTCTAGATATAAATAATTAATTCTATCAAAATATAATAATATAGATAAAAATAAAATAACAACTACAAAATTATTGATTTGGATATAAATAATTCTTTCTGCAAAAAAAATAGAATTATTATACTTATATTTATAAGAAGAATTATTCATAACCATAATTATGAAATTTAATAGAATTATTATACTTATATTTATAAAAAGAAGTCCATTTATAAAAAATGAAAACTACTAGAATTAATTAATAGAATTGTTAACACTAATAGTCTAATATAATTTTTTGGGTGAAAAAACCCCTTAAGAGTACGTTGGCTTTACGGAAATTAATAGAATTATTAACACTTAGTTATGAAAACCAATAGAAATATTATACTTATAAGTTATACCTATAAAAAAAACACGTTTAAGGGAGGGAGGGAAATATTATACTTATATTGTACAAATATACAATAATGATTAACATATGGCATTATGATTATAATTATATATGGGAGGGAAATGAAATTTTATTTAACATATAAGGAAGGAAAATTATATGAGAGGGAAATAAAATTTTATTTAACATATACGGGAGGGAAATGAAATTTTATTTAACATAAGAGGGAGGGAAATTAATTTTTTTTTTGTAACAAATGAGAGGGAAATAGAATAATTGGGCAACATTTCACATGATAACAATTAACAAAAATATTTGGTGTTTTATATGTTAAAGTATAATCATAAACTTGTGTTAAAATATAAAAAAAAACATTTAACATTCAAGTATTAAAATGTTGATGTTAAATAACCATTTCAATTCGGGTCGGGTCGGGTCAAGTCGGTTTGAGAGTCGGGTCGGGTTCAAAGTCGGGTCGGGTTCATAGTCGGGTCCGGTTTGGGTCGGGTCGGGTTTATCTGTGTTCAGGTCTGTTTCGAGTCGGGTCAGGTTCAGGCCGGGTTCGGTTTCGGATTCGGGTTATGAATGATTCCAGATTTTCGGGGTTCGGTCGGGTTCGGGTTAGTCGGGTCGGGTTTTCGGGTCGGGTCAGATTTTGCCAGCTCTAGCAGTAGCAACGAACGGCCTTCCCGATTTGTCTGTGCCAAAGCTTTGGAGTTGGCGTACGATTCCTCTTCAATTTGTCTGTGCCAATGACCGGCCTTCGATTCCTCTTCGATTTAGGGTTTCACAATCTCCATTTTAGGGGTTTTGTTTAGGGAGATGATGGCGGAAAAGAGGATGGCGGAGTATGGTTCGGTGATGGAGGCGGCAGGGTGAGGTCGGAGAGTGTAACACCCCCTTCTGTAAACGAGGGAATGTTGCAGCGCCAGTGATTACTCGGACATTAATATCTTCGTAACCACCTTAGGCTTATAGGGACATGCTCCCATAAACAAGATGATAATAAAATTAAATATAACCAGTGGAAGTCTTAAAATACAATAAATATTTTTTTATTAAACGTATAATTCAAATTACAATATTCAATACACTAAAACATTACAGCGGAAGACTTGGTAAAAATAAAAACTTAAATCTTTATACAATATTTTCTAACAACTTTAAATAATTAAATCTTGAAAATCAAATGTCTTCTTACTCTTATTAAAATTCTCTTCGGAGACTCGACCTTAACCTGCGAACTGGAGACTGGGGTATTGTTTGAAGACAATGAACCCCTAGCCGTCCAAATTAACAAAGGACGGTTAGTTCGCGAGAACTAGCAAGTGACGGCTCAAAAATTGGGACTACTTCAGATTTATACTCATTGACCTTTAATAGTATGAATTAAACCCGAATGCGATTATTAGAGTATTTTCGATGGGTTAACGACACAACTGTTATGACACGGATAGTCCTGAAGGATTGAAGAACATAAGAAGTGGGTGACAAGCACCCTTAGGAACCATATCCTGAGTACGGATGGGATATGATATAGCTTGAATTAATTGTGATCACTGTGAAACCAACAGATGAGATATGATATAACTTGAATTAATTGTGATCACTGTGAAGCCAAATATATATCACACACTTCACTCACTTTCCTCGCGTTGGATAGCTTGAACACAACTTTACACGACTTACACATTTTAACACTTTGATATAGTTTACACGATTCACAACACGCATTTTGATAGGTTACACATTTCATTCGACACACACCTCTTAATTAATTAACAATCATAGGATACCGGTCCCGCTCTCAATAGCGGATAACGACCTAAAACCTTTTTATTTGGTAGTGTAACATTCCGATAGATAATATATGCGCGTTCGCAATGTGTTAGTTTCATGAAACTTTAAGACCGGAGAATAACGGCTCCGACCTGACTCTACCACATCACTTTCACTTTACTTCACACATTACTTTCACTTTGCTTTGCATTGATTGATACATTTTACTTGCACTGATCTTGATTCAATCGAGTTCCGATCGTAAGACGTAATCCTCACATTTTCACTATTGATTAATGACATATTTTAAGTGATCACACAATACAAAAGTAATCCATATTATTTAAAGATAACATGGATGCCAAATAGAATAAAATAAAATAGCGGATGGAAACATCAATGAAATAACATGTTCCATACCTAACCATTTTAGCAGGAAAGAATAATAATAAATCATGCTTTAAAGAAACTATGTTATTATTTTATATTAGCAGTGGGTAAACTATGTTATTATTTTATATTAAGGTCAAATAATAACTTTACCCAATTATGCTTGCCAAATCCAAACTGACAATTAAATAGATTACACAAGATGGGTGAATTGTAATTCATTTTATTTAACTTGGTAAGCAACCAAAGGAAAGAAAACAACTAGACACGAAAGCACCAAAGTGAGCAGAAAGGCTCGGAAAGTCACTTGCCTTTTTCGCCTTGATGGATTTCGATACAACTATGGACTTCAAAGACGTGACGACAGATTTGAATAAATTGGCAACTGATCTACACACATAAATTACGAGACACGAAGAAGAATTTAATAAATTGGTATTATTTTTGTAAATAAATTGACTTATTTAATTCGAAGAAACATCGAATTAATTAAAAGTCAAAAGATAATACCAATATACGATCCTCTTCACGACCTTCTCGGAATATGGGTGTCGGATTTTGAGATAACCACTTCGAATTTTAAGATTTAACGCGTGTTAGATACATTCTAAAATCGAGGGTTAATCTTTATAATTTCCGAATTGAACTAGGGACATATTTTACCAAAACTCAAAGTTTGGGAGGTTTTGTGTAATTAAATCAGCCCCTTCTCCCTCCCGACAGAGTCTCTGCAGAAGCACTCCGGTTGTAACGGCCCAGAATTATGATTTCCGGGTTACGTTTCAAGGGATAAAACCCCTTGTTCGGATCTTGCAATCCAGGTACGGGTCGAGGTTTCAAACTCATTTTAAGATTTGTAGAAAGAGGGATTTCAAACCCTGAAACCTCGAAGGGCCGTTGGGTACCCTTAACCCGTCCTAAGACTATGTCGCGGAAACCATTTCAAACGGAAGTAAAGCGGAAGTAAACTACAGATACAAGTGTCACGACGGATCCGGGTCAAAACGGAGTCAAAAGTATAAATCCAAAACAATATAATCAGAGTCTGGTGAAGTCTATAACTCCAGCGCTCACTCTCCGCTGACAAAATGACCCGCGCAATAAGCAAACAGCACCGATAGGATGAACATAAATAATTCCAAAAAAAAATTGATTTGGGGCGGGATCAGATCAATGCCCACTTAACTCTGCATCCCAACCATAAGCACACATGTACGCTATACCTAATAAAGATGCTCTAATGCAGTACGAAATTCAAACACACTAGCATGCTCCTAGTTCATAATATTGTGCAGAAATACTGTAAAGGGCCCAAGACAATGCCAAGTGGCATATCCCTCTCCTACCTCCACCCCTTCCGACAGGCGGAGACTGGCCAGCTCGTGAATGCATTCATTCATAATCGGGGGGCACGCATGCCTAACCCGCTCCACAATAAAGCCCGCAGGCATATCATAATATAAGGAAGTACTCGATTGACTCAGGGTACCCGATGAGGCTGGGCTACCCTATGACCCTAGCAAAGACTTCTAGGACTATCACAGATAACGGCCGTTCTGTTTACATACGCACAAAGAAATAGAATGCTCAACGATCGATGCAACCTAGCATGGTACTACATGGCATGCTGATCATGAATGCAAGCACCTAGTATATCATGCACCTAAAGCAGGGAATAGCTCTATTCAATCTGAGTAAGCTCCGAAGAGACTTACCTGAAGATGCAGAACAGCAGGATAATACAAGCAAGGGCCCAATGCAAGTCCAAAAGCAATACACACCTATCATCAAGTCAATTCCATAAGCTACCAGACCAATATTCAAACATACGAAACCCAAGTTCCCAACATACTCAAAACCAACCGATAGTGAAACCGTTTTCCAAAACCTTTCCGATATGATCAACATCAACCAAAATCATTCTTCAAATCAAACCCCGTTGATAAAATTCTACCAACCATATTTTTTTTCCAAACTCTTAAATCTCGAATTAAGTCAACTCATATTCTAGATAATTTCAAATCATACTTGTCCAAATCAAGAGGAAGTATCAATTCTCCAAGTCAACCCCAACCTTGTTTTATCAAAATATTCCGGCATTTTGGTTTCAACACATCAAATCCTTTAAGAATCATTTTTGGACGACTTAAAACATTTTCTAAATAATTTAGCAACAATATTTATCTAAAATAACATTAAAATAACTCCATCTTTATAATCCCCATTTATAAAACATATTAAATAAATACATATTCCCAACAATATCACTTTTAAATAATTTTATAATATAATAATAATTTCAGAATTTATATTTAACACAAAATCTCAGATATAATAATAATAATCCATTCAAATAAACATATATAATAACTATATACAACATAAGGTATAACACATTTAACATAACACATAAAACAACACCCTTTTAAATAAAACAATACAACCCAATCCAACAAGCCCAAAACTCAACCCGGTCTCAGCCCAAACCCGAGCCCGTAGGAGAAGCCCAACCCGGAAGGAAACTCGACCCAGCTCAGCTCTCCCAGCCCCAAACCCGGTTCAACAAAAAAAATAAAAGAAAGGAGAAGAACCCGGTTCGGCCAGAAAGAAGAAAAGAGGGCTAACCCGTCTCCTCCCCGCTTCCCAGGTCTGCTTCTTCCCCACGAGAGAACCGAACCCCGGAAATCCGACGGGAAGAAGAACGGAAGAGAAGGGAGGAATCCCAGGGCCGGCCGGAATCGTCTCGATCTCACCCCGATCTCTCTCGGGTTCACTCTCAGACAACCCAACCAGAATAAACCAAGGAAAAGAGAGGGAACGATGCTCACCGGAGGGGAAATCGAAGGTCGTCGGAAAGCTCTCGTCAGAGTCGATGGTGCTCGCCGGAGTCGGGATCAGCCTCTTTTGGTCTAGTAAGGAGGAGGAGTTAGTAAAGGTACTGTTTTGCAAGGTTTTGAGTCGAAACGGAACAAAGAAACGAAACCGACCTCGGATAAGCGAAGATAGAGGGGGAAGAAGGAGAGAGGTGGCTCGGCGATGGCTCCGGCCTAGGGTGCTACTCCCAGATGCTGCTGTTGCTACTGATTGGAGAGACGCAGCTGCTTCTGCTCAGACAAGGATGGGGAGATGTGGGAGCTGCTCGGGGAGTCGGGGCTTGAATGTCGACGGTTTCGTCAGAGAAACGGCGGTGGCGCCTGAAGCGACGAGAAGGCGAGGCTGGGTGGCGATGGGTTCCTGAAATCGGCCAACAGAGGGATATTTAGGGTGAACTTGGTGCTCGGATGAAACAGGGGAGCAAGGGTTGCGACTGTCTCACGGCGACGATGAACGCCGAGGAGGAGGAAGGAGAAGCCGCCGGTTAGGCACAGTGGTGGTGGTTTCCTGATTTCTGCAGAGAAGGGAAAAGGAGAGAGAGAAGGAAGGCCACCTCTGGGTTTTTTGTTTGTTCATTTTCTGGGTTTTAATTGCAGGGAGCAAAATGGAAGAGGGAGGATTGCATAGTACAAAATGGGGGAGAGACAGCAATGGGTTTGGTTGTTTTCTTTTAAAATCTGAGATTGTGGTGTGAGAATTGACCTACAAAAGGACAATTTGGTATAACTGTACAATGTAAAGGGAAATTGCGGGGGATAGGGTGGGCATCTCGTGAGGTCTGTGAGAGAGAGAGAGGTGTGTTAAAGAAAAGGAAGAAAAAGGAAAAGAAAGGAAAGCTCCAAATTTCAAATACCCGAAATATAAGCTTGAAATCTGCTCACTCGACCTTATTCTGACGCGTTTAAAATACTTCTAAATTTTCCAAATCCGAATTTAGTAAATGAAGTTTGAATATTATTTTCCACTACTCGACATATAACAGCGGGGTATAACATATTTTAAATTTTCAATTAATAATGCCGGAACTCGCTTCGAAAGATTTAGAATAAATCTAATAGCTCGAGGATAAAAAATTTCAAATCTTCCGAATCTTAGAATTTGAACGATTTTAAATCACTATTTCAATAATATATAATATTATAAATTTTTCGGTCTTTACATCATCCAACTCTAAAAACAAGTCTTGTCCCCGAGACTAAAATCACTCTAAAATATGGGGATGAAGTTTTAAATTTGTGAGTCCAAGGATCATGTCATTGATTCTGTAAGAATCTCATAGGGGCCCGTATGAGATCCTCACAGCACCCTTGACGTGATCATAACATTCTCAATTGGTCGTAGCAAGTATGTGATATGGGCCCCTATCACACCCTTACCCCGACCTTTCGGTCACATTATAACTCAAAAAGCAATCATAGCGTCTCTACTAGGTCTTAGCAAACATTCTATATGCGCCCCTATAAAATGCTTGTATCCACTTCGTGAGGCGTTATAATATAACCCCGGGTTGAAAAGTTTCAAAAGGGATTCCGTAATTGAAAAAAGATTAGCCTCAAAATCGTTGAATTTCTTGATAACGTTTATTCTTTAAAATTTCAAGTAATTCCTTTTTAAACCGCTCAAAATCTTCAAATAAGACATTTAACCAAGCAACTTTATACCAAAACAAGTAAAATCGTTGCAACTCAAGATTTCGTCAAAATCTTTCAACAACCAAATCCGTTTCTCGCATAACCATCAATCAATTTCAAAAGCTCGGAGGTGGAATCATCCACCTCTAAGGGCTAATCCCATATTCTCTTCCTAGTTTCCAGAATCAAATCAATCCATCAATCTCCATTCAAGCAAGATTCATACGCCATAATAAATGCATAACAGCTTAAACCAATTAATCACCAACCAACACATCATACGACAAGTCTCAACCATGTACCCACACAGTGCCACAAGGTCACATCAAGCATCTCCAAATCACACTAAAGGTTATAATGTGCATCTCAACAACATATCAAAATCATCACAACGTCTCGACATCACACCATAAATCATAAAAGGTATCTCACTATCGCATATCAACACCGCAATCATAGTAGGGTCAGTCACAATAAGGGATCTCATTTAACGCATAAATTCACATAGTCATCCTATCCAATTTCTATCCAGCATTATCATAACAGATTTATCACATCAAACATTTGTATTTGCAAGGTTAGCCACAGCGGAATTTCATCATAAGTTAATGAAACACAACTAATTATAACCACATCAATACAACCAAGGTCATGCTATTAAGATTCAACAAAAGGGAAGATCAAGCAGTATATCAACATCAAAATGTCAACATGCTCTCCAAAATATCATCTCAACAGTCATTAGGCAGACATGCACTATTACCTCATATATATACAAGTCGTATTCATGCTCTAAGTCATATTCATCATTTAATATATCAATGATCATGCTTGCCAACCATATGATAACACAGTATTATCTCATGTATCATATCACAACACATCCTATCATGCTTCTAAAACAACATAGCAGAGCATCAATATATCATGATAACATTCGTCACTGCCAACTAGATTTAAATATTGTACAACAACATGTAATATCATGTAAGCAAGAAAATCCTCACGTCATCACCACTCAAAATGAAACGCAATCCCCACTCGCCCGATTTCAAATTCCCAAATCAAAACCAGCCTCATTTAAATTCAGCAACATCAGCTCAAATAATATCCCCTAAAAGAAGTCACGATCCATCTCGATACTCCAATCTCGCTCCTCATTCCACCAAGCACTCTCACTAACCATCCACCTCTAAGAATCCAACTCCTATCTCTAACATCGCACCCGAGTACCCTCTCATACTATATCATCACTTTCCTTAAGACCATTGCTTACACTTCCCACACTTCCCAAGACATCACCAGCATCATGCCCTGTTAGTCACAATTTGTCTAGAAATCCTCCGACCACCACCTAGCCAGCCTATTCACAACCGTACCCCAGTCTAAGGTTCACCCAAAAGCTTATCAGAATCACCAAGCGTTGCCTTTCAAAATTCCCAAAGCTCACTCAGTCTTACCTAAACCAACATCTCTCTCTTGCGACTTACCTCATAACATCATCGATCATCCTAACCATTCAAGCTCTTTCACCACTCTTCTACCATTCTTCAAGATAATCTCCCCCACAAGTTCAAAGAAGAAGCAATCATGGACATTATTACACATAAGGACCACATCATATCAACTAGCATTTATATCAATATCACCATTAAACATTGCAACTGTAACAATAAGTCTCAAATTGTCGCCATGCTCAATAATCATTGCAACATCATATATGATCATAATCAAGTCAAGCTAACATGTTGCATTATAATCTTATCGGATACAATTCAGGCTTCTCAGTATATGTAGTTCACATTTTACAAGTAAAGGAATTCAAACCATTAGTCAAGACATCATGGTACATGAGATCTATATATAAGTCATCAAATCATAACATCATAGACAACAGGCAATCAGACAACAGTCATCATCAAGTCAGCACATCAACACGTAAATCTCATCGCTAGGTCAGTGCAATATCGTCGTCAAAAAATTCAAAAGGGTTAGCAATTCGAACGGAGAACACTCCCGCTTGCAAGTCATATCGTACCCAGTAACCGTAATCCTCGTAACGTGTTCATTATGTGAGAATCGTCGATCCTGAGGCCCGTGGGTTATGGGCCCACGCTTCTACTATGCCGCTCTATCGTTATCCCACCTTTCCATTCCCCCTTCCATGCGATCGTTCGTTCAGTATATCGCGCAAGAGTCCAAGTTAGGGGAGATAGGGGAGTGACGGGAGAAGACAACCCAAATTTCTTTCGGGGACAAACACGGACCACAACTAAAGATGACAATACTAGAGACAAGACTCTAACCCGAGAATAGCAACAACGCCCTTATGGAGGTCTATTAGGTTGCAATGGTGACAAGCGGACACAATTTCCTCATAAGGGCATATCAATCATTTTAATCCACACTAACATGTACCTATCTCGAGGAGCACGACATACGTATTCATTTCAAAAAGACATATTCATGTGCTACACGGATGCATGCGAGACAAGACAGTAGTCTACCATCCCATGAAAGCAGATAGGCCTAGCAACTCAAGCAAGATATGCAGGATTAAATAGGCATCACAATTATCACATATACGAACAATGCACGAGCGTAGTGTATGCGTCATAAAAGGACATGTAAGAGCAACATAGTAATTATCTTATCTGACACAATGATCGTATAATAGGTCAAGCATGGCACGTAATCATATGACGAGATACATTTAGAAAGCATGGGTTCTACATGGTACTAGTGATACATGATGTGATACAAGCATAGTCAAGAGTCATCAAGAGAAGTTCAACATAATATTTACGAAACATGAGACATCGTCAAAAGTAACAAGAAATACACCATGGGCGATACATTATAATCATACTAAGAACGAACCATCATAGAGCACATTCACAATACAATAATCATCACATCATAGAACAAGTACAACACGTGATCATTTGGCGAGTCATATTGGGAATCATAAGCCTTACATGACACCACTGGCACATATCGAACATGCACACAATCAAGATAACTCGACTAGATTCATTCTAACATTCAGGTGTCATGCGTATGCGGAATCATGGTATAGCGGGATGTGTGATCATGCGAGGTGTCAAGTCATACATCTATGCAAGCACGAGAGGATGTCATAGAACAATAGGGTAACACTACCGAGCAATAACATGTAAGCATGCTAGGATTACCCAATCACGGAGAGCAAGCCAATCATCGGGCCCAACATTAAGCTAATCAGGATGAGTAAAACATTTTAAGAGGACAACAAGAGGGAAGAAACACACTATCAGGGACCTAGCTCGAGAGAGAATCAACAGTAGCGTAGGCAAGGTATAATTCACACAAGTCATGATCAAAGGTCCTACATGATACTAATGGCTCAACATAACACGCGATACATACATGCACCTGATCATGGCGGCACGTAAGAAATCAATTAAATCACATTCAAGCAATCTAGAAACATGAGGAAGGTTTTACGATGTATAACACGAGTTTAAGTAATGGCAATATGATTAGAATACGGGGCATGAGCTCAAATCAACACATACTAGGATAAAACATGCATTTCTCAAGACTCAACTATACCAAATATTCTCTCTTCAACACAAGTAACACACAACAATATCAAGTGCAAAATAATCAGCAACAGTTAATCTGACAATTACAAAATAGATATGCATGCTATAGGTTCTTGTCACAAAAGGAATAAGGAGCATCGACGCGTCATTAGCTAGTATGATAAAGAGATCATTTACAGGCATTCATACGAAGAAGATTTTATCACACTATCATGGACCTAACCCAGGAGAAAACAACTATCATGTAGGTTCATATAATTTGGTTTATGCTTCTAATCAATCATTAGTCAAGTCAACACAATAGGCCAAGTAGACATGTTATGACAACATGTAATCATGATAGAAAGTAAGACATAACACTAGACCTAAGCAATATAACTAATCATATTATGTCATGAAATTCAGAGAGAGTCACCATTTCAATCGAACAGAGATCCCTAAGGGCAACCATTGACTTTTCTCAACCGACTCATCACCCTTCTTTCCCGTAGGACTCCGATACGACTCTTCATGGCAAAGAGACATTGTTTGATCATCATAAGAATAAGGAAGGACAGCCCCAGGAACACCTTACTCCTAACTCAAGTGACATCCAGAACTTCCAATACTCACTCAGACAAACTTAACATCCAACCATGATTCCCGACACAATGTGTTTACCAACCCAATTCCTCGTGGAAGACACTGACATCTAGGAAAAGGCTAGATAGAACCGTCAAGGGTTTAAAATAGTAGAAGGGGTTGTTCCACATAAGCTGGGCTTGACCATATAGAAATAAAGGTACTCCCGCTATCCCGTTTGCACAGATTAGTCAATACACAACTCATTGTTAGGCATACCAAATCGGATCTCTAGCATAGCAAGCACTCAGCATAGAATCAGTCAATAACACTCATAGCAATCTCCTTGGAAACTTCCAGACCCATCTGTAAAGAGCAAGCTAGTATTTTGCCTACCATTCCCAACTACACCCAATAGGGGTTGTCTAACGCCTTTACTACCCACTCGTGTCCCCGTTGGTCGGTGTTCCTCTTTTATTACAAGTCGAGTTCATTACTTAGTCCAATTTCGGTTAGGCATCTTAAGTCCATTTTTCCCCTTTAAACACTTCCAAATCCTTTGAAATTCATGGGCGGTTTTCCAAAACATACACTCGACCCTTTTGTACCCGAATTGCACAACCTCAGCTCTGATACCATCTTTGTAACGGCCCAGAATTATGATTTTCGGGTTACGTTTCAAGGGATAAAACCCCTTGTTCGGATCTTGTAATCCAGGTACGGGTCGAGGTTTCAAACTCATTTTAAGATTTGTAGAAAGAGGGATTTCAAACCCTGAAACCTCGAAGGGCTGTTGGGTACCCTTAACCCGGCCTAAGACTATGTCGCGGAAACCATTTCAAACGGAAGTAAAGCGGAAGTAAACTACAGATACAAGTGCCACGGCGGAGCCGGGTCAAAACGGAGTCAAAAGTATAAATCCAAAACAATATAATCAGAGTCTGGTGAAGTCTATAACTCCAGCGCTCACTCTCCGCCGACAAAATGACCCGCGCAATAAGCAAACAGCACCGATAGGATGAACATAAATAATTCCTAAAAAAAATTGATTTGGGGCGGGATCAGATCGATGCCCACTTAACTCTGCATCCCAACCATAAGCACACATATACGCTATACCTAATAAAGATGCTCTAATGCAGTACGAAATTCAAACACACTAGCATGCTCCTAGTTCATAATATTGTGCAGAAATACTGTAAAGGTCCCAAGACAATGCCAAGTGGCATATCCCTCTCCTAACTCCACCCCTTCCGACAGGCGGAGACTGGCCAGCTCGTGAATGCATTCATTCATCATCGGGGGGCACGCATGCCTAACCCGCTCCACAATAAAGCCCGCAGGCATATCATAATATAAGGAAGTACTCGATTGACTCAGGGTACCCGATGAGGCTGGGCTACCCTATGACCCTAGCAAAGACTTCTAGGATTATCACAGATAACGGCCGTTCTGTTTACATACGCACAAAGAAATAGAATGCTCAATGATCGATGCAACCTAGCATGGTACTACATGGCATGCTGATCATGAATGCAAGCACCTAGTATATCATGCACCTAAAGCAGGGAATAGCTCTATTCAATCTGAGTAAGCTCCGAAGAGACTTACCTGAAGATGCAGAACAGCAGGATAATACAAGCAAGGGCCCAATGCAAGTCCAAAAGCAATACACACCTATCATCAAGTCAATTCCATAAGCTACCAGACCGATATTCATACATACGAAACCCAAGTTCCCAACATACTCAAAACCAACCGATAGTGAAACCGTTTTCCAAAACCTTTCCGATATGATCAACATCAACCAAAATCATTCTTCAAATCAAACCCCGTTGATAAAATTGTACCAACCATATTTTTTTTCCAAACTCTTAAATCTCAAATTAAGTCAACTCATATTCTAGATAATTTCAAATCATACTTGTCCAAATCAAGAGGAAGTATCAATTCTCCAAGTCAACCCCAACCTTGTTTTATCAAAATATTCTGGCATTTTTGGTTTCAACACATCAAATCCTTTAAGAATCATTTTCGGACGACTTAAAACATTTTCTAAATAATTTAGCAACAATATTTATCTAAAATAACATTAAAATAACTCCATCTTTATAATCCCCATTTATAAAACATATTAAATAAATACATATTCCCAACAATATCACTTTTAAATAATTTTATAATATAATAATAATTTCAGAATTTATATTTAACACAAAATCTCAGATATAATAATAATAATCCATTCAAATAAACATATATAATAACTATATACAACATAAGGTATAACACATTTAACATAACACATAAAATAACACCCTTTTAAATAAAACAATACAACCCAATCCAACAAGCCCAAAACTCAACCCGGTCTCAGCCCAAACCCGAGCCCGTAGGAGAAGCCCAACCCGGAAGGAAACTCGACCCAGCTCAGCTCTCCCAGCCCCAAACCCGGTTCAACAAAAAAAATAAAAGAAAGGAGAAGAACCCGGTTCGGCCAGAAAGAAGAAAAGAGGGCTAACCCGTCTCCTCCCCGCTTCTCAGGTCTGCTTCTTCCCCACGAGAGAACCGAACCCCGGAAATCCGACCAGAAGAAGAACGGAAGAGAAGGGAGGAATCCCAGGGCCGGCCGGAATCGTCTCGATCTCACCCCGATCTCTCTCGGGTTCACTCTCAGACAACCCAACCAGAATAAACCAAGGAAAAGAGAGGGAACGATGCTCACCGGAGGGGAAATCGAAGGTCGTCGGAAAGCTCTCAACGGAGTCGATGGTGCTCGCCGGAGTCGGGATCAGCCTCTTTTGGTCTAGTAAGGAGGAGGAGTTAGTAAAGGTACTGTTTTGCAAGGTTTTGAGTCGAAACGGAACAAAGAAACGAAACCGACCTCGGATAAGCGAAGATAGAGGGGGGAGAAGGAGAGAGGTGGCTCGGCGATGGCTCCGGCCTAGGGTGCTACTCCCAGATGCTGTTGTTGCTACTGATTGGAGAGACGCAGCTGCTTCTGCTTAGACAAGGATGGGGAGATGTGGGAGCTGCTCGGGGAGTCGGGGCTTGAATGTCGACGGTTTCGACAGGGAAATGGCGGTGGCGCCTAAAGCGACGAGAAGGCGAGGCTGGGTGGCGATGGGTTCCTGAAATCGGCCAACAGAGGGATATTTAGGGTGAACTTGGTGCTCGGATGAAACAGGGGAGCAAGGGTTGCGACTGTCTCACGGCGACGATGAACGCCGAGGAGGAGGAAGGAGAAGCCGCCGGTTAGGCACAGTGGTGGTGGTTTCCTGATTTCTGCAGAGAAGGGAAAAGGAGAGAGAGAAGGAAGGCCACCTCTGGGTTTTTTGTTTGTTCATTTTCTGGGTTTTAATTGCAGGGAGCAAAATGGAAGAGGGAGGATTGCATAGTACAAAATGGGGGAGAGACAGCAATGGGTTTGGTTGTTTTCTTTTAAAATCTGAGATTGTGGTGTGAGAATTGACCTATAAAAGGACAATTTGGTATAGCTGTACAATATAAAGGGAAATTGCGGGGGATAGGGTGGGCATCTCGTGAGGTCTGTGAGAGAGAGAGAGAGGTGTGTGTTAAAGAAAAGGAAGAAAAAGGAAAAGAAAGGAAAGCTCCAAATTTCAAATACCCGAAATATAAGCTTGAAATCTGCTCACTCGACCTTATTCCGACGCGTTTAAAATACTTCTAAATTTTCCAAATCCGAATTTAGTAAATGAAGTTTGAATATTATTTTCCACTACTCGACATATAACAACGAGGTATAACATATTTTAAATTTTCAATTAATAATGTCGGAACTCGCTTCAAAAGATTTAGAATAAATCTAATAGCTCGAGGATAAAAAATTTCAAATCTTCCGAATCATAGAATTTGAACCATTTTAAATCACTATTTCAATAATATATAATATTATAAATTTTTCGGTCTTTACACCGGTGACCCTCCGGCGCGGCTTCGACGGCCTCCTGGCGCCTCGACAAGGTGTGGCAGTGGACGGAGTCGGTGGCTACGAACTTCTGGCGACTCCGGTGGCGGTGGTCTTTGGCAGCGGCAGCGGCGGAGGACGGTGGTAGGTGGTCGGAGACTAATCCCAGCCATTGGGCCTTTTTGATTTTGTAAGTTTTTTTTGACAAATTTTGTGAATGGAATTGTTCAGAGAGATGAAAAGAACGACATGGTGTGGATGAGGAGCTCGGGTTTTGAATTCCAATGGTGAAATTGAGTCCCAACAACTTCGATGAACTAGGCCCTTAATCCGATTTAAATTGTGAACGGAAAATTAAATTAAGAAGGGGAAACGATTCGTATTAAAGAGGTGAATCAATTCTAGCAATCAATTTTGATCTTCATCCTTATCTTCCAGGTCGATTTGACGAATTACAAATCCTAGGGTTTTTGAATTTGGACGGAATAGGGGCTCGGTTCCTAATTTAAAACATCAATTGATTGTGCATTGATGAATAGAATTAAATTTGGGATAAGACTCGTGTGTAAAACGTCTTGAATTAAAGCCGAATTATCCAACCTCCATTGAAAGTTGAAGGCGACCGTACGCAGGGAGGAGGAAGAAGATGGTGGTTCACCCGAACCGGTTTTCCATTTTATTTATTTATTTTGATTTGGTTCGGTTCACCCGGTTTAATAGAATATAATCCTTGGGTTTTTATATATGACATAATATATAGATAAAAAAAATACATAACTACAATATAAAATAAATCTCTCTCACACACACACACACATATATACCATTTTTAATAAATCACAATATGTGCTTTTATTTAATTAATTATTTGAAAGTAAATTTTATAATATAATTATTTACTAGAAATAACTTCCAAACTTTATAGTAATGTTATTAGAATCATAATTTCACTCTAACCTTTTAATCGTGAGTCATAGTTATTTGGTGTAAAATGATATCATATTGAGTACTGAAATAATTTAACAAAGACGTCTTTCAAATAAAAGAATAAAATAATGAAATCACATCAACCTTTATTATTTAAAACAAACGTAATGTTTTATCTTAGTTAAAATAAGTTTCACTCTTAAAATCATAATGTCCTACTGAATTTTGATGTTCGGAATAATAAGAACCGAAGACTAAGATATAAAAATTTATACAAATTCCTTTATTTTAAATTGAGAAAATTTGCGCCGAATGCGCAAATTTTCGGCCAAATAAGCTAAATATACACGTTTTTGTAAAATTTGCAAAAGTATACATCCGTCCTTTTTAATTCTTTATACAAGCAGCCCAGTTCTCCTCCACACAGATCCGGCACCGTCATCCACTTAGAACGCCGACAACAACACTGCCTCTCCATGTTCCCTCTATCTCTCTTCTTCACCACAAATCTGCCTCTCCATTCGCAAACCATCTCCCTCGCCTCTCTGGCCGTCGTCTGATTCGCCGCTCCGGGGGAAGGGAAACCGAATGTCGACGCGGGATGTCGCGGTGGAGGAGCCTTCCTCTCCCTCCTCTACATCTGTCAGCGACTGATGAGCTAGATCTGCGTGATTTTGGCCACCGGAATCGTTTCTTCTCCTGGTTCGATTGGAGTGGAATCTCAGATCTGGAATCGTTTCATCTTCAATCTCAGATCTGGAATCGTCTGTTTTTGAAGGTTTGAGCTTCCCTTCTCTGTCTTTTGTGTACGATTTCTTTCGGTTTAGTGTGGTGTGCAATGGTGTTGACCTATCAATTTGATGTTTGGGAACTACAATTGAAATGGATCTGCATTGCTGTTGATTAATCTCAAGTGAAATTGGAAGATCCTGTAGGATTAAGCTCCCTAATTTGATGCTCCAATTCACTAATTGAAGACCTCAATTTTGCTGATGTCTTGTGCTACTGTTGTCTGCGGAAAATATTCATATAACCATTGTGTATGCTTTGTTTATGTTTTGGAACAAAACTATTTGTTTCTCTTGATTCATAATCCTTTTTGTTATCAAAATCATGTGATAGGTTACATTTGTTGGTTGATATATTCCAGAATATATCATGTGATTGCATTTGTATACCTTCAAAAACCGTGTCAGCATGGGGGTGAAGATGGTGCTGAGGAGAGATTGAATTAGCATATAAAGATGAAGTTACTGCCATGTATACAAGTTGGTGTTAGCAGGAGCGAAATTTGGGTTAGAGTATTCAATCTTATGTTAGATTCTTGAAATCTCAGTTGCTACTTTGCATTTGTATAGCCATGACTTTATATTTACACTCATGTTAGATCCTGTAGGATGAATATTTGCTCGCCAATGCAGGAGATTTCTGAAAGTGTGAATAGAAAATGGTTTTAGGAGATTTGTCGTCTTTCTAAATATGTATGTCAGCAACTCAAATAACGAATTGGTTGGTTTTGCTCACCTCCATTGGCGATGACGTCTCTGTCAACATTGCGGCTGCTCTTGGGGCTCAAACTTCCTGGTTTTGCAAGTCGATTACCACTTGCTGCAGCTACAACAATTGAGCTGTGGGCTGTAGGACTATTATCACCTTCTGTCTTATAAGTCCCAGCAGCTAGTACTGCACTGAGAGATTCGTCTGCACTGAGAGAATCGAAGTGGTGAACCGTCAGCGTTGACGAACGAACGGGTCCAATCATCCAGTCATGGCTGCTGATGCAGAGCCTCTTGAGATCCTCCTCCACCATCCATTGCTTGTTGAAGACAAGGTACTTGTTTAAAAATGATAAAAGTCTAGTAATTCCAATGATAAGTTAGGTCGAGGACGAGTTTGGATATGGGTTAAATTGGGTCTGTGTGTCTTCAGGTCAATTTAAAATTGGTCAGACTGATGCTAGATGGCGACTGAATCTGTTCGTAGATCGGCGATTCAACTGCCGCAAGTCCTCCTCCTCCTTGCCCGATTTCCGTCTTCTTTCATGTACGCCCGAATCTGGATTTGCGATCCTCTGCGCAGCGATCTCCATGTGGTATGTTCTCGTGCTGACATGGTCTTCCTCGAGGAGGAGGAGGAGGAGGAGGAATACTTCATCAGATTGAAGGTATGATACTCAATTTCTCAATTTCTCGAGAAGGAGGGGCAATTGCGGGATTGCTGACATGGTGTTCTGAATCCTTGACATGTGAATCGATGCCGGAGGTGACGCTCTTCAACTCCGTCAGCGCTGACATGGTCGGTTCTTGCTTCAGTGTTTATAAATGGGATGTTTGCCCCACTATTGAGAAAAAGCATAAAAGAGGGTCTTTTGGCTTTGCTGAAGATTTCAATTTCATGGGTTTTTACTGTTTGCTGTTTAGATCTATAAAGCTTTTTCTGTGTATACTATTTCCATTTTTTTGTCATGGTTGTTAGGGTCAGGGGTAATTTTTGGTCAGTGCCAACTAGTGAAAGGTAAAAATGCTGCAAGGTTTAAACTTTAAAGCACTTTCCAATTGCATTCATTGTGCAGCTGTGTAGGTAGAAGTGGTGGCTAGGTGCCATATGGGTTTGATGAGTACTCACTACTGCAGGGATCAATTTGGTCTTTTGTACTTGTAGGAAAAAAAATAATTTAATTTGGGGATTGAAGAAAATTTTGCTTGTTGTGTAAAAGGTCTGTTGACTTGTGAGAGCTTTCATTTCAAGGACTTGCTATCAGTTGATGGTTTGCTATTTGTTGTTTCTAATCACTGTGTGGTTTCTAACCCCTTCTTTAATCCTCTTTGCAGTGAGAAGCTGTGTGTATGTGTGAATTCATTTCATGAGTTATCCTTTGTTTCTCACTACCAAAAATAAAATAAAATATTCGTTTTTTTTTGGTAGAACACTCCTTTGTCTCTTTGTTCTCCTCCTTTTATATTTTTAATGACTTAATACGTCAAATGTATTGAGCTTCGATGTCATCACTGTCGGCGTCAACATCCTCGTAGAGGGTGTGAGCAATGTTGACGTCAGCATTCCCGACGTCATTGCCGTCGACGTCAGCATAATCGACGTCATCACCGATGGCGTCAGCATTCCCGACGTCATCGTCGGCTGCGTAGCATCCTCGTAGACGGCGTCAGCATTCCCGACGTCGGTGTCAACATCCCTCAAACGGTGTCAGCATCGTCGACATCCCCGGTGTTAGCATCGTCGACGTCCTCCGCGTCAGCGTTGTCGGAGTCTGCGGTGTCAGCAATGCGGACGTCAACATTCTCGACGTTGGCGTCAGCACCGACACGTGGGAAAAAAGAAAAAAAAAGTTGGCGTTAGCATCCTTGTAAACGGTGTCAGCATTCCCGACGATAACGTCAGCACTGACGCGCGCGGAAAAAAAAAAATCTGCTGACGTGGGAGGGGGGGCATGCTGGAGGGGGATGGGGAACATAGGAGGGGCACAAGGCTTTGTGGTAGTGTTGTGTATAGTTTTGCAAAATTCCCAAAATCTTGTATATTTGGCTAATTTGGCGTTTGTATTTGTATGTTCGGCAAATTGACCCTTTTAAATTTTTAACATTCTTTTTATTTGCTTAAATTAAAATAGAAATACCCAAAAATACTTTGAGGTATTTCATATCTCCCCCCTTAAAAATAAGTTTTGACCCGAAACTTTGACAAGAAAAGTAGTAGGGAGAAATGATATGAAAAAAAAAAGGTTGTGTAATCGGAAGCTTTGTTATCATGAGAGGTACAAGGTGATGGATGAATTCTTAGAGCTCGATTTAATAAAACGCCGTTTGATGGAAAGAATTGGTGTCACTACTCATTAGTTGTCTTGGGTCCCTTGTTGCCAATTGCCGAGAACAACCATGGAGATGAAACTTGTAGATGATATACTTGAGCACTTCGAGAATCGGATTTGATATTTTTATGGTTACTTGAATACACTATGGTGTGGTATTGCTCAAAGAGCAAAACAACCTAATTACTTCAATTGTAGTTAGTTGTTCACCGAACTCATTCTGGCTAAAGTTTGAGAATTATTTAACTTACAATTGTCTCTTAACTTAGGCCGAATCACGTACGATTAAGATACTTTTCAATGATTATTTTTTGAACACTTTTGACTATATATTAAATTTAGCATAAGTTAGTCAACTCTTATCACACAATGAACATGGTCTCCCAGTCTACCCTTGGCGTTCTTCTCAACCCCACGAGGCTTCCTTTCTCAGGTTACCAAATGGTCGCGCG
This sequence comes from Persicaria tinctoria, assembly GCA_037127255.1. Taxonomy (NCBI): domain Eukaryota; kingdom Viridiplantae; phylum Streptophyta; class Magnoliopsida; order Caryophyllales; family Polygonaceae; genus Persicaria; species Persicaria tinctoria. The sequence continues at coordinate 81,970,707 of JBANSL010000006.1, forward strand.
GTGGTTTCAAAGGCAGCCACTATAGGCAGAACTAGTATCCTATTCAAGTGTGATGAGTACTCCGTATGAAACGAGTTCTTCTTTAGGTCTTCTTCAAAGCTGATGACTAACACGTTGTCTTGTGTTTTATCTTCTTCTCGAATGTGGTTTATATTCTATGCAAAAAAAATCAATGGGGAAATTTTCTCCAACATTAGCCAGTGGGAGTTCGGAGCACAGTTGAAATAATGTCATCATGACATTACACCTAGATTGGATAGAGAACGTATGGAGTCACTACTAAAGTCTGAACGGAAGAACACAATGGAAGCATAACGTTTTACCCTGTCAGTCGGGCAACACAAGGAATGGACGATCTTTCACCACCCATATGATACACTAGGAGATTTCACTTCTTCACCATAGGAGAATATCGTATGAATCACGAACACTTAATACTCGTATCGACATATGTAATATATGACTTCGAAGTAGAAAAATGATAAGGCTTGAAGCTGCTAGGAATATATCACTTGAAATGCTTTAAGTGGTTTAGAGTCGATCTCGAGAAGTTTGAGTTGAGACATTAGACTTCAACGTAATTCAACAACCTTAAAAATCTTTCACAGTATACATATTAGCCAATTCACTTTCAAAACATTTTGAAATTTGATACCATGTTTTATCACATTAAGATTTATACATAATCCTAACTTTTTACTTGGAAAATTCACTTAAGAAAGCTTTTACGTATAACCGAGTACATATACCAACGATCAAAAGAATATGTTAAGAATAATCAAACACTTGAACACATGAAACAAATTTTAAATATTTAAAAAAAAAATTATGGAAGCTTAACACATACTTTCAGGAATGAAAACCTTACACTGAAAACATTTGAAAGGAATTTTAGCGACTCACATAGTTCCAAAGCTTAATATTTTACAATATGAAAATCACATTGATTATTGATAGCATGCATTTAGGTAGGCATAATAGGTTGCATTTAGCTTATTTAAGATGCATTTCATCCATGATTTGATTACAATTTGCATATTTGCTCTCTATGTTGGTGGAATCGGAATCTACACGTTTTTATTGATTATTTCAGGTAATGGTAGATCCGAGGAGAAGACATGGGTTGATAACGAATTGGATGAGAATGTCTAGTTGATCGAAGAAGCTTACATGAAGATCTCAAGAGGTCCTGAGAAGAAGAAGCGAACCTAAACGAAGAACAAGTCTGCAGAAGTTGTCGCCAGACATGCTGAACTTGTTTTGCACTTTCTGGAGGCCTCGGTTGTCCGATCGACTATTATGACCATGCGTTGGAAAGCTCTTTCAGAGGGCTACAACTTTCATGTTGACGTCGAGAGCTGATTCAAGACGGAATTTCCGTGAAAGACCAATGCAGCGCCCGCCGCATGGTTTGCCGCGCCCGCCGCCAGGGGCGGTATTCATGCTGCGCCCGCCGCATGGTTTGCTGCGCCCGCCGCAACTTTGCGGCGCCCGCCGCACGGACAGTCGGCGCGCCGTTTTGAGGAAAAAAACCCAAGTTTCTATTATGTTGGTTTGAGGCCGACTTGGATGTTTTATTAGGCCACTTTTAGGTTATTTTTCATTAACTTCCATTCTATTCTTACGTTCTATCAGACAATTGGAGAGAGAGCGATGTTCGCCATGGGCGACTAAACTCTCTTCGTTCTACCTACAATTTGAAGCTTTATTTGGATTGAATTGTGAGTTTCTAATTCTTGTTCCTTATTTCCAATATTGAATGTTTCGACTTCTTTGTGCTTGAATGTTTGATTGTTTTATTCTATCTCGACTGATCAACTTGATAGAATCAATTCAATTGCTAGGGTTTTGTAGATTCCTGATTGCGAACCTTAACCCAAGTGGCAAACTTGTTCCTTTGGGGCTGATTGAACTAATTGAATGAGTAGGAAGTTGAATGTGTTGTTAAATCCTTCTTTAGGGACTGCAAATACCTTGGTTAATCTCTGAACTTAAAGCTATTAATTGGGTTAAATCCTTCTTTAGGGACTGTTCGATTGATAAGGGTTTCTAGGACTGATTGGACTAGTAACTATATTAGGTCGGGACAAGGGCATTCATAGGAAACCTAAAAGGACAAGAGGACGTTACAATATCAATTCAACCAAATAAAGTGGATAGTTGTAGGTAGAGCGATCTTCTCTAAATTGTTTTGCATCAATTTTGTTTATAGTTTATTTTGTTTTCTTTCTTATTTCAATCACCAAAAACCCCCCTTTCACTAATTGGTAAATACACATTGTTGAGAAATACTTGATTCTCTGTGGGATCGACCTCTTACTTGCTTGCTATACTAGTTTGTAGGTTTTGAGTTTTATTTTGATACGGTTTAGGCGACTAAAAACCGCTCATCAAATTGGCGCCGTTGCCGGGGAATCAAGTTTATTTCTTTGTTGTGTGTATTTATTAATTTTTGTTTATATATCTAACTTTGTTGTGAACCTATCTTACGGTTCACAACACCCTTGCTACTAACTTTTTAAGATGTTGAGATTGTTGCAGTTTGAGGGTGAGAACTTTCACCAATATTTCACTAGATTGCATGAGTATGTTGACGACCTTGGTTCATGGGGTTATCAATTCAGCATCCGAGATATGATTATTTGCATACTTGATGGGATGACTGTTGAGACGCGAGCACTTGCTGAGTACATGAGTAACGGAGGTCTGAAACGGTTAGGAGGATTGTCGGGGTTGTGGGATTTTTTCTGTTATATGGATTACCATGTTTCACAAGAAGTCTTGCTCGCTACGTCTTCTCCGCCGATGGAGGACTCTGTCACACACCTGGAGGATCCATTGCACACTCTTACTCAAGTGGTGCAGCAGTTAGAGGAAAGAAATATGAGCCGAATCGGAAAATTGGAGGAGCAAATGAGCCGCTGTAAAAACTTGGAGAATCAGATGAGCCAACTCATTCAAATTTTAAGTGCAAAAGGTGAGAAAAAAAGGAGTTTCGAAGAAGATGAGGAATTGGTTGCAGACAACGATAGTTTCTTAGATGATGGAGGAGATGGTCTAGTGCTTCCTGGCTTGGAATCTCATGAGTCGACGCATGAGGTTACATGTGATGTGTCTCCTACTCCATCTGCACCATCCATTCTGATCTCGCCTATTGATGAACCAGGTCTAGAGCCATCAGCTGAGGCTAAAGAGGTAATAAAGGTAAACTTTTGCAATTTTGAAGTTAATGGTGTATATGTTGATCCTTTTGACTGCTATTTTGAGAAGCCACCAGCGGAACTGTGTTGGTGGTATCATATTCCTTCTGCAGAGAGTCATACTAGACTATTTGATAGATTGAAAGGGTTCTTGAGTTCCGCATTTTATGCTTTCAATTTATTGTGCTATGATGTGCTTTGCAAGATGTGTGCACAGGAATATGATATGTTACTGAGGGCCTTGGCAATGTCTGAGAAATAAGGTCTTGAGATTGAGAATAAGTCAAGCCAATGACATTAAAGAGAGGCGCTTCTCGGGAGGCAACCCGAGGTAAGTTTTAGTTATTTCAATTCCTAGTTAGCTAGTTTTCTTTAACCCGACGCGCGCAATGCTCAGATCCGACCTATATCGCCCCTTCCACCACATTGTGAGCATTTCATTCATCTCTTTCTCTATGTTTTTATTTTTTGTTGTCTTTTATGTTTCATTGAGGACAATGAAAGGTTTAAGTGTGGGGGAGGGATTGCATTGCATATAGATAGAATTTGCATATCATGTTTACTTATGTTATCATGTTTACTTATGTTATCATGTTTATTTATGTTGTCATGTTTATTTTTATTCATATACTGCATATGAAAAAAATCCAAAAATATCATGCATTGCATTTAAGTGTTATTAAATACCCATCTGACTTAGTTTGTCCTCTATTTTAAATTTCAAGCATGATTCATAAAAATCCCATGGAGTTCTGGATGTTTTGATTTTTGTCTGTATTTGATTTTTGTGGAGCATGAGCTAGCAAATATAATTGAGCATGTATGATTGAGCTAAAGTGTGATTGAAGTCCTAAAAACATGACCCTGTGAGGATGTTTGGCCTTATTTGAATTCTTTTGCTCAATTGTGTGAATTACTCGCCTAGGTTGCTACCTCTTGGCATTGACTGCAGTATCTATTTTTAAAGGCCGATGCACATGTTTTATTGCTTGCGGAGTTTATGTTTATATTTTGAGTCTTTTTGTTCAATTTTATGCATATCTAGTAAATAAGGTGGCAATGGTTGATGCACTGAGTAACCGGGTCTACGCATGACACCCATGGGTATGATTCGCGCAAAAAGGTGTTGAAAACTATCCACTAGGAAAGAAAGCTTGATCATTGAGTAACCAGGTTCATTCATGACACCCATGTTTGCAACTTGCGTAAAAAGGTGTTCAAGTGGACTTCATATTCATAGTTGAGGTGTTGATAGACCGGGGACATTCATGACACCCATGTTTGCGCTTCGCGTAAGGAAAGCACCAAGACAAGAAAAAGAAAAAAAAAGAAGACAAAAAAAAAAAAAAAAGAAAAAAAAGAGTATTGCATTTTATTTGTCTTTATTTTGTCCCGCAAGTGATGACATTTTGGTGGATAATTGGTGATATGGTGGTCAATGTCTATGAGCTTAGTGCATTATTGGTTTGAGTTGAGAGTTGTACTTAAAAGCCTAAACACATGAGTGAAACACATATTTTGGGTGAGGTTGGATGATGTCTACTTCTAAGCTTTGATCACTGGAATACATGCTATGACGTTTGTTTGCTTGGTTTATGTTTTCACCTGCTATGATTTTGCTTTTTGATGAGGTTGAAACTTGAAGGGATTTCCTGTGGGATGCGTTGATTCATGTTCATTCTATCATTGCTTGAGGACAAGCAAAGGTTAAGTGTGGGGGAGTTTGATAGCATGCATTTAGGTAGGCATAATAGGTTGCATTTAGCTTATTTAAGATGCATTTCATCCATGATTTGATTACAATTTGCATATTTGCTCTCTATGTTGGTGGAATCGGAATCTACACGTTTTTATTGATTATTTCAGGTAATGGTAGATCCGAGGAGAAGACATGGGTTGATAACGCATTGGATGAGAATGTCTAGTTGATCGAAGAAGCTTACATGAAGATCTCAAGAGGTCCTGAGAAGAAGAAGCGAACCTAAACGAAGAACAAGTCTGCAGAAGTTGTCGCCAGACATGCTGAACTTGTTTTGCACTTTCTGGAGGCCTCGGTTGTCCGATCGACTATTATGACCATGCGTTGGAAAGCTCTTTCAGAGGGCTACAACTTTCATGTTGACGTCGAGAGCTGATTCAAGACGGAATTTCCGTGAAAGACCAATGCAGCGCCCGCCGCATGGTTTGCTGCGCCCGCCGCATGGTTTGCCGCGCCCGCCGCCAGGGGCGGTATTCATGCTGCGCCCGCCGCATGGTTTGCTGCGCCCGTCGCAACTTTGCGGCGCCCGCCGCACGGACAGTCGGCGCGCCGTTTTGAGGAAAAAAACCCTAGTTTCTATTATGTTGGTTTGAGGCCGACTTGGATATTTTATTAGGCCACTTTTAGGTTATTTTTCATTAACTTCCATTCTATTCTTACGTTCTATCAGACAATTGGAGAGAGAGCGATGTTCGCCATAGGCGACTAAACTCTCTTCGTTCTACCTACAATTTGAAGCTTTATTTGGATTGAATTGTGAGTTTCTAATTCTTGTTCCTTATTTCCAATATTGAATGTTTCGACTTCTTTGTGCTTGAATGTTTGATTGTTTTATTCTATCTCGACTGATCAACTTGATAGAATCAATTCAATTGCTAGGGTTTTGTAGATTCCTGATTGCGAACCTTAACCCAAGTGGCAAACTTGTTCCTTTGGGGCTGATTGAACTAATTGAATGAGTAGGAAGTTGAATGTGTTGTTAAATCCTTCTTTAGGGACTGCAAATACCTTGGTTAATCTCTGAACTTAAAGCTATCAATTGGGTTAAATCCTTCTTTAGGGACTGTTCGATTGATAAGGGTTTCTAGGACTGATTGGACTAGTAACTATATTAGGTCGGGACAAGGGCATTCATAGGAAACCTAAAAGGACAAGAGGACGTTACAATATCAATTCAACCAAATAAAGTGGATAGTTGTAGGTAGAGCGATCTTCTCTAAATTGTTTTGCATCAATTTTGTTTATAGTTTATTTTGTTTTCTTTCTTATTTCAATCACCAAAAACCCCCCTTTCACTAATTGGTAAATACACATTGTTGAGAAATACTTGATTCTCTGTGGGATCGACCTCTTACTTGCTTGCTATACTAGTTTGTAGGTTTTGAGTTTTATTTTGATACGGTTTAGGCGACTAAAAACCGCTCATCAATTATCACCTACAAAACACTTTCCATGTAAATTCCTCAAGTACTGAAATTCATTTAAGGACATATGCTAAGTATTCAATTTATGATATATTTACTTTACAATAAAATAATGAAGAAAAATATAGTAGAACACCAACAAAATATCCTAATTTCATTTATTTGAATATTCTTGGAGTGGATTAGGATGATTTTTTTTATCACATATGCTCATTTTCAAGATTCATAATTTCACACACCCTTTGAAAATTGAATTTCAAACTTTTTAACTCGATTTAAAGAAGTAAGAAAATATAACTAAAATATCTTCTCAATACACTTAAAACCATTTAATAATGTTGAGAAATGGTAACTTTAACAATTATCTTTTATCATATATTATTAGACAATTTATAAATTATAAAGGTTATGGATATTTATTCGAACACATTTTTAAACATCAAACACATATTCACTTAAGAAATTTTATGAAGAAAATGTTGATGAGCCATTAAACATATTTAAGGTGCTTGAAAGTTTTTTTGGGATACTTGAGAATTTGGTTCACATAAGATTTAAAGATTTAAACACTAAATTTCTTGACAATACATCTGAATGAAAATATTCATACTTGAACTATTTATTCAACCACTTTCTTGATAATACACCAATACTTATTTAACACACTTGGATATACTTTATTTTAATATGATTTATAATTTTCACTTACAACACCTGAAAACTGTTACGGAGGAATATGAAAATTTTTATGAAATATTATCTCAATAACCCACTTTATAAAATTGCTACTGAGGAAATTTCCACTCTTATTTTATCAATAAAGGGTATATAGGATTTTGAAAACCCTAAACAAGCTAGTTCTATGTTGTATAGAAAATTTTGAACGGTATATATTTTGACGTTTAATATTTCTCATGGAGAAAATAACATTGATTATTATATTTCTAAAATACTTAGGTTGAAACAATATCTTGTATTTACAATTTGCATGATCCTACGAAAATGTTGTACAACCAAAATTCTTTCTATTACCATAACTTTTAGATTATTTATTTGAAAGGAAAAGGATATTTTGTTTGTCTTTCGAAAACAAATACCAAGTTTAAAAGAAAGATTTCACCTTCAGTTTTGTTACTATTTAGTTAGACAATTTAACTTTATTATATTTAAAAATCTACAGAAAAGATTTTAAGAAAATGAAATTTAAAACTCGTGCACGAGGGAATGTTGCAGCGCCAGTGATTACTCGGACTTTAATGTCTTCGTAACCACCTTAGGGTTATATGGACATGCTACCATGCTCCCATAAACAAGATGATAATAAAATTAAATATAAGTAGCGGAAGTCTTAAAATACAATAAATATTTTTTTTATTAAACGTATAATTCAAATTACAATATTCAATACACTAAAACATTACAGCGGAAGACTTGGTAAAAATAAAAACTTAAATCTTTATACAATATTTTCTAACAACTTTAAATAATTAAATATCTTGAAAATACAATGTCTTCTTACTCTTCTTAAAATTCTCTTCGGAGACTCGACCTTAACCTGCGAACTGGAGACTGGGGTATTGTATGAAGACAATGAACCCCTAGCCGTCCAAATCAACAAAGGACGGTTAGTTCGCGAGAACTAGCAAGTGACGGCTCTAAAACTGGGACTACTTCAGATTTATACTCATTGACCTTTATTAGTATGAATTAAACCCGAATGCGATTATTAGAGTATTTTCGATGGGCTAATAGTTTAACGGCACAACTGTTATGACACGGATAATCCTGAAGGATTGAAGAACATAAGAAGTGGATGACAAGCACCCTTAGGAACCATATCCTGAGTACGAATGGGATATGATATATACCTTGAATTAATTGTGATCACAGTGAAACCAACAGATGAGATATGATATAGCTTGAATTAATTGTGATCACTGTGAAACCAAATATCTATCACACACTTCACTCACTTTCCTCGCGTTGGATAGCTTGAACACAACTTTACACGACGTTACACATTTTAATACTTTTATATAGTTTACACGCTTCACAACACACATTTTGATAGGTTACACATTTCATTCGACACACACCTCTTAATTAATTAACAATCATAGGATATCGGTCCCACTCTCAATAGTGGATAACGACCTAAAACCGTTTTATTTGGTAGTGTAACATTCCGATAGATAATGTATGCGCGTTATTCTCCAGTCTTAAAGTTTCATGAAACTTTAAGACCGGAGAATAACGGCTCCGACCAGACTCTACCACATCACTTTCACTTTACATCACACATTACTTTCACTTTGCTTTTCATTGATTGATACATTTTACTTGCACTGATCTTGATTCAATCGAGTTCCGATCGTAACACGCAATCCTCACAGTTTCACTATTGATTAATGACATATTTTAAGTGATCACACAATACAAAAGTAATCCATATTATTTAAAGGTAACATGGATGCCAAATAGTGAAATACCCTCGTATTTCTGTTTATTTAATTTTAGAATTTAATTAAATAAAAGTCGGAATTATTTCCTTTTTCCTAATGTGTCAAGTTCATAAGATAATTACTTCACATATTATAATGTGAAATGTGTGAAATTGATTAATTTAAATTATTTAAATTAAAGTTTTACAAATAGTATTCATATATTATTTATGGGTAAATTAGTGGATAACTAGGTATATATATATATATATATATATATATATATATATATATATATATATATATATATATATATATATATATTATTTATGTACGTACGCGAATAGTATAAATATACACTATATATATATATATATATATATATATATATATATATATATATATATATATATATATATATATATATATATATATATATATATATATATATATATATATATATATATATATATATATATATATATATATATATATAGAGGATGGTTCAGGGGTACTCAAGGCTTATTGTATATCATGAGAACACATCTGGGCCGTTGATTAGATGAAATGGATGGATGAGATTAAAAGACAATTTTACATTTTTTTTAATTAAAAATCAGTGGGACCCACGTTTTATCTTGCCCACTTGCTGAATTGGGAGCGTGTGTAATGCACTCTCTTGAAATTATTCGATCGTATATCTGGATTATTCAATTATAAATCTGGATTATTCGATCGTATCGAGGGATTATGCGATCGTATCAATGGATTATTTGATGGTATCCACTTGCCACATGATGGGGCGTGATAATGCATATTCTAGATAGGCATTATAGATATATTTAGTGTAGTTAGGTTGCATTTCTTGCTTACTTTGTTGTTAAATTGCATCTTGTGTTCATTTTAGAAGAGTTCGGATTCTGCGCAATTTTGTGTTTATCTCGCAGATTGAATCAGAACACATTTGGGAGATGCAATGTCTCGAAGAGGAACACACGATACATGGGAAGGAACAAGGAAGAAAAGAAGCAAGACAGGAGGGGAAGCTCGCAAAGGAAGCATGTGCCGCGGGCGCATCATAGGTGCCGCGGGCGCGCCAGAGTTGACGCGGGCGCGCCAGAGTTGACGCTGGCGCGCCAGAGGTGACGCGGCCGCGCCAGAGCCCGCCGCAGCGGGTCGTGAAGAAAACACGTGCGGCGGGCGCCACAACCTTGCGGCGGCGGCCGCAGCTGCCGTCAGCGTGTATGCGCAGCGTTTTGAAAACTTTAAGAAACCCTAGATGTTTTTGCCCATTGGGTGGCCGACTTGGATGTTTTTATTAGGCACTTTTATGTTATTTTTCATCACTTCTCATTCTATTCATTCAACCATTAGACACTTTAGAGATTTTGAGCGATGTCTTCCATGAGGAACTAAACTCATCTATTCTGCCTACAATTTGAAGCTTTATTCGGATTGATTGTGAGTTTCTAATTCTCGCTCCTGGTTTCCTATTTGTGAATGCTTCAACTTCTTTGTGCTTAATTAATTATTGATTTGTTCTATCTTGTCTGGCCAACTCGTTAGATCAATTCAATCGCTAAGGTTTTGTAGATTCCTGATTGTGAACCTTAACCTAAGTGGCAAACTTATTCCTTTAGGGCTGATTGAACTAATTGAATGAGTACGAAGTTGAATGTGTTGTTAAATCCTTCTTTAGGGACTGCAAATACCTTGGCTAATCTCTGAACTTAACGCTATCAATTGGGTTAGATCCTTCTTTAGGGACTGTTCGATTGATAAGGGTTTCTAAGACTGATTGGACTAGTAACTATATTAGGTCGGGACAAGGGCATTCATAGGAAACATAATAGGACGAGAAGAAGTTACAAGGATCGCTTCAATCCAATAAAGTGGAAAATTGTAGGTGGAATTGCTTCTCTCATCTGTCTAAACCAAAATTCACTTACTCTGCGGTCGTTACTTTGCTTCAAAACTTTCACACAAAAACCCCCCTTCTTGTTACTTAATCGGCATTAGAGTCACACTTGAATCATAAATTTCCCTGTGGGATCGACCTCTTGCTTATTGCTATACTTGCTTTAGGTTTGAGTTTTCTTTGGCGGAATCAACGACAGGTTTCCCCTCCGTCAAATTTGGCGCCGTTGCCGGGGATCTTTATTAAATTCTTGTGTTTTTTTTTTTAGTGTTGATCTTGGTGTGGACCGTCTTATAGGGTCCATACCTTTGCTACTAATTCTTCTCTGTAGAAAGCATTGCAGAGATGGCGAACCGCACTCTTAAGGAGCTTTCTGCTCCTGATCTGGCACATCAGCCCCTGGCAATCCAATACCCTGCGCTAGCGGAAGGAGTCAATTTTGAGTTGAAGTCAGGGGTAGTTCATCTTCTACCAAAATTCCATGGGCTGAGTGGGGAGGACCCCCACAAGCATCTTTCTGAATTCCATAGGGTGGTGGTTGGGATGAAACCAGCGAATGTAACGGAAGAGCAAATCAAGCTGAGAGCTTTTCCATTCACTTTGAAGGATGATGCAAATGAGTGGTTCTTCTATCTACCACCTGACTCTATCTCTACCTGGGCTGAGATGAAGAGAGTTTTCCTAGAGATGTACTTCCCTGCAACAAAGCTCAATGCTTTGAAAAGATCAATCAGCAGCATTGAGCAGTACGCGACAGAGTCTATACATGAGTATTTTGACCGCTTCAAGAAACTCTGCGCTAGCTGCCCATGCCATGGGTACTCCCTAAAGGATCCGGTCCTCTTTTTATTCAATGGGTTGACTGATATAGAGCGCAAGACGGTGAATTCTGCTTGTGGAGGAAACATGCTGAATAAGACACCTACCGCAGCTTGGGAGGTGTTTAGGGAGCTATCTGAGGGCTCTAGACAGTTCAACAAAAGCACTCGGGCTAGGGGTGTACTCGCTGTTGATGCTCCTGTGGCTGTACTTCAGACGGATATGGCAGAGGTGAAGGAGATGATGAAACAATTGATCCTTGATAGAAATCCTCAACAATTGAAGGCATGTGGTCTTTGCAATCAATTCACCCATCCTATGGACATGTGCCCGCTCATACAGGATCCTAACATTGAATTGAATGCCATTGGGCATTTCGCTCAACAAAGGCCTATGCAAGGCAATTATGGAAATCCTGGGTATTTCAACAACAATAATTACAATAGGGGCTATCAGCAAGGCTATGGGAACTATCAACCCTCTTTCAATCAGCAAGGGGGGCAACAGGAAAGGCCTCAACAACAATATGAACCTCGACAGGGGGGTCAGCAACAATCAAATAGGGATAATGAGGGTACACTGCAGAAACTGACAGAGCGGATGACGACTCTAGAGAAGCAGCAATCAGGTCGGATGACAAATCTTGAGAATCAAATGAGTCAGCTCATTCAAATCTTAAGTGCGAGGAATGCAAACGATTCAGGTAAGCTTCCATCGCAACCGGTTGAGAATCCTAAGGAGAATGTCAGTGCAATAACGCTTAGGAGTGGCAAGGAACTGATCGCCACAAATCAAAAGGACGATGAGGAGATAGTGGATGAGGAAGTAGACATAATCGAAGACGGAGACGGCCGAACAATACGCGGGCGCGCCAGAGGTGACGCGGGCGCGCCAGAGGTGATGCGGCCGCGCCTGAGCCCGCCGCAGCCCCTTGCGGTGCCCGCCGCCAGAGAGGGATTTCACGCGGCGCCCGCCGCAGGTGAAACCCAGCAAGTTGCGGCGCCCGCCGCACCCTCAGCTGCGCCCGCCGCAACGGTACCCGACGCCGATTCTCCTCTTGGTGAGTTTTCTACATTACCTCTTCCCTCCTCTCCCCCTCTTGTTCCTCCTTCTTCTTCTTCTTCTACTCCTTCTTCTCCCTTACCTATGGCGGCTCCAAAGCCCATTCCGCCTTTTCCGGAAGCCTTGAAAGACACACGAAGATATGAGAACGATAGGGAAATCTTCGAGACATTCGGTAAGTGTGCGGTAAACATTCCTTTACTCAAGTTAATTAAGAGCATTCCTAGATAAGCTAAATTTTTGAAGGAATTGTTCACATCGCCATCCGCCTTCGACTGCCGGAAACAACCTCGTCCCCGTCGTCGTCGTCTTCGATCTACCAATCGCGTGTCCTGGTGCCGTTCGAAACCGCCACCCTCGCACCGTCGAAATCGCCATCGATTCGCCCAGACTTGCACCTCCGGCTCCGGCTTCATCGTCCGCCTTCGCCGCACCTCTCAACTAACCCTAATTTTCACCATAGGCTTGAGCGTTTTGTTGGGAGCCGCCCGCCCACCTTGGATCTCTCCTTTAGGGTTGAGCGTTTTGCTGGGAGTGGGAGTACGGTCGATGGTTTTAATGAAGATGAGGGGTTGTTGATTACACGCGCGACTCATGAGAAGGGAAATCCCTTTTTTGATTTTTTAATTAAAATAATAAATTATCTAGGAATAATCACAACCCTCCATTTTTCTTCAATTAAAGGCCCTGATTTGTCCTCATGATACACAATAAGGGCTGTTCTGATATGATATATCCCATATATATATATATATAAAAGTGTATAACATGTACACTTGTGGGTTCAGGACCAATCCAGCCCAATTGAGGGATCTCGCAACAGCAGCCCAAATCTGCACACAGGGGAGGAGAGAAGTAAATCAGATTTTCTTTACAAATTCTATCTTTAACCGAGTGATAGCTAACAATCTTTAGCCAAATATTTCAACCTCAAGTCTCTATCTTTAGGGATCCGAATTAAGTCAACATGTAGAGAACGCCTCAGACTTCTATTCCATTTAACCCGCTGATCAGATCTTCTTCGCATTCATTCTCTACAAACCTACAAACAGCCACCGAAGAGCACAGAACACCAACTACCTCCGATCACTCTCGACCGCGATTCCGGCAACACCAGGGCTGAAGGCCGCCACCACCGGTCTCCTCCAACACCCAGACGACCACCGTGCAAGCCCCGACGCAGTAGCTCACCGGAAAGACGTCCAAATCGACGTCGGAAGTTTCTGTAGATTGTGATCGAAAAGCCAACTTTCGGGCTTCGCCACCACCAGCAACGTGGTCCTAAGTCAGCGACGCCGACTGCATCAGAACGTTTGCAACACCGTATGTTGAACCCATCTGTTCTTTTCTTCATACCTTCTTCGAGGAGATCGCACCACAACCTCGAACTTGACTGGTGATCAGTGTTTCTATTGTGCAGAAAAACGTGGTTTATGTTTGTTTTTCTTTCTTTCCTTCAATCCAAGGGCTGTTATCTGACCAAAATCATTCCTTTCGAAACTTGGACGTTTTCGAGTCCCGTTTGGGTAAGATCCGCTCTATTCATCGCTAATTGTCGAGTTTCGAATAAGTATGCGATGTTTAATCTAACCTACATACTGTTTTGGAACAGTTTACAACCTGTTTAGCCCCTGAGATTTTGTGGGTACAGAATCGAGTTGGCTTTTGGGAAAAGCAAGGGCTATCTTCCCCTTGGTCTGGACGGGAGCCTCTTTTGTGCCCCTTCACGTAATTACAAACAATGGAAATAAAGTAGTGGAATAGAATAAAAATCGAATGAAATTATCCGTTTACGCAGAGTCTAAGGCAAAGAGCTTATCCGTTTATGGAGAGTCTAATGCGATGTTCTAGGTGTGGATATTGCGATTCGAATATGAGCCTTGTGGACCCGAATCGCTTGGCTTTGGTAGACCAAGGCAAGCCATGCTACAGTCACTACTAGAAAACACTCTTATACTTTCGAAACTAACCTTCAACATAGCCTCGACATTAGCCTCGAAAACATGTTACTCTCGAAAATACCATCGAATTCAACCTCAAGACAAATTTCGAGGCGTAGAGGCGGGAGGTTAAATGTGGCCTCGAATATTAACCTCGAATTTATTTTTTCGAGAGTAAGATAGCCTCCAAATAATTTCGAGGGTAATTTCGAGATCAATAGTATCGAACTATTTCGAAACTAAATTTAGTGCTATTTAACCTTAAAATTGCCTTCAAATGAAAGTGGTAGGTATTTTCGAGGGTACAAACTTCGAGGCTAAATAGTATCGATTCATAGCCTCAAAATAATTGAAGTGCAAATGCGAGAGTAAAATAACCTCCAATTTAACTATGAAAATAACCTCCAAAATATTTGAAGGCTATCATACCCTCGAAAAAGTATTCTCAGGTTAATATTCGAGGCCACATTTAACCTCCCTCCTCTACGCCTCAAAATGTGTTTTGGGGTTACATTCGAGGGTATTTTCGAGGGTACTATGTTTTCGATGGCATTTTATCAACTCATTTTATAGTCAATTTAGTGGTTAAATTTTGTAGCCAAACTTGAAGTTAAATTCATTAGCATCAAATTCTTTTTTATTCTTCAATTTATGCATACATAAAACATAGATTTTACTTTACATAACACAATAAATAAATACAAACACCAAATGTTTGAGAAACACAAATTTTATAATTAAATCATGCACAAAATACTAGTTCAACCATAACCATAAACATAAACATATCCTCATACCACTAAAGGTACTAAACCTCCTAAGTTATTCCCACCAAAGCATCTAAACAAGTCCAAAATATTTGCACACCAAAGTTTTTACACTATATCCAACACACCCATGCTACCTACAATTTAAGGGTTAGAGTTTGCAAGACCGGAAGGAGACGACGAAGCTTGACCTACTTGAAGGAGACAAATAATGGTGGACTGGAACAATTGTTGGTTCTTTACAAGTTCAACAACGGTACTTTGTAGCTCTTGTATCTCATCTCACTATCCTTTTCCGCAAGGCAGCATAATGTTCCTACAATATCCACGCCTAGATAAAAAAAATCGCATTAGACTCTCATCTTCGAAAGCATACACAAGTACAGGAGCATACATACAAAAACAAACTTAAATTCACACCAGATTAAACTGAGATGAAGAAAAAAAACACAACAAATAAAATAAGTAACACAACTACAGTTGAAATACATGAGTACAGGAGCACAATTAGGCACAATTACAGCTAAAATTACAGCTAAATCCTAACTAAAATTTAATCCTAACTAATTTAGATAATGTATTTAAAAGGAACAAATGAATCTTAACTAAAATTCAGATTAAGCAAACATGAAGAAAAAACACACCATATAAAGTTAGTAACACAATTATAGATAAAATACAGCTGAAATACATGAGTATAGAAGCACAATTACACAAACAGTTAGACAATCATAATACTGCTTAGCTAGATAGTTCAAGGAAACCAATAGAATAGTTCTCAAAGTTGAAATCAACCAAAAACCAAATACAAAGAGAAGAGGAAAAGATTGGAGAGAACCTTACAAAGCTGAAATAATTGTTTGAGTGGAAAAAAAGTTAGTACAAGGAATAAAATGTTACTACTACGAATTAATCTATAGAAGAAAGAAATAAATAAAACAACTACCAAATCAAAAAGAAAGAAGGAAATAAAACAACTCCCAAATAGCTCCCATTAATTAGACTAAAGAAGAAAGAAAGAAATGCAATAGCTCCCAAATCAAAAAGAAAGAAATAAAAACAGCTCCTAAACAAATCTTTACTTGGACTCCATATCCAAAAATTCAAAACAAAAATACAAACCTTAACAAATAAAACACAAGGCCGTATTCAGGCTACGAACAACTAGTGGATTGGGCAACAAACACCTTCCATTTAAACAATTCCTGTCTACAAGCCAAGTTCAACAAAGCTCAAGATCATCTATCTTTTACTTATTAATTAGCCAGTAACTATCCCCAAACAAGAAAAATCACACGAAACCAAACACTAAATCTACCATTCAAGCCATTGAAGGGACAAAAATAAAACAACTCCCAATAGCAAGAATCCACATCATAATTCCAACAAAGATAACTTAAGCTTAAATTTTTAGGACATCCTTTGAAAAGGCTAAATCTACCATTCAAGCCATTTAAATCTACCATTCAAGGGATAGATAAAAAAAATAGTTGAGCATTGTTGCTCCGTATCATAATTCCAACAAAGATAACTTAAGCTTCAATTTTTAGGAGTTCCCTTCAATGAGCTAAAAGATGCATAATTTTAAGAAGCACCTTTGAGAGAACTAAAAGACGAAGGGGGTGATTAATTTCTTTGATGCATATGTTTACCTTTGGTAGATAGAGGAATATTAGAATATGTCCTCAATGTATCCTTCTTTTTTTTTTTCTAATTTCTGAATTTATTATTTTATTTTACTAGAAGTCAGTGATCGACTTCTTATGTTACTCTTAGTTATTTACACGATTTACTTGGTTTGTCACTCCTCTTAAGCAATTGCTATAGTTGTGTATCAAAATTAAGAAACAAAAAGAGAAATAGATACCCAAAAATTGAAATAGGATAGTTCATTTTTTTGGCATTTGTTTATTTGCATTTAAACAAATCACCTTCCAACAGAAGGACACAACACAAGCCAAAATAATTCCTTTACCTTCCAACAGTAAATCAAAGCAGAAATTAAAACTGAAAATAAATTAGAACATACAATCAAAATAAATAAAAAAACCTTGTTTGAGGGTAATGGAAATCCGGTTGGGAGAAGTTCTCAAAGCTCTAATTTGCCTTCCAACCATAAACCTTGTTTCCATGGCTACGAGTGACAACAACGCCGTGAACTGCGGGGAGATAGGAGATGAAGGAAGGATGTAAACAATACAACAGAAGCCAAAAAAAATAAAATTTAACATGTGCATCAACATAACTGCAACCAGAGAAGAATATGAGAAGGAGATGAGATTGCGTACCATAGTGGAAGGAGAGGGATCTCGGATTCATTGTAGGGGCTAAATCTCTGAAAAGGAGATCGGGATCTCGTCTTCAAGAGCCATTCGAGAACAGGGAGACGTTGAGAGGGAGAAGCTCGGGGCTGTAGAGGCGAGAGGGAGCAGCTTCTGTAGGGGCGAGAGGGAGGAGCAATTGTAGAGGTTGTAGAGACGAGAGGGAGAGGATGTAGAAGGTTGTAGAGGCGAGAGGCTAAGAGCAGCAGCTGAGAGGGAGAAGCGGCTGAGTGATTTAGGGTTACAAAAAGCGAGCAGATGCCTTTTATTCCATCACCTAAATTATCATAAATTGGGGGCACTTTGCCGCTTAAGTAAAAAAATCAAAATTTTACATTTCCTCCTAAATTTTAATAACCGGGAAAATATAAATTTAACTCTTAGTTTAAATTTATAGAAATAAATTGAACTTTTAGTGTAAATTTATTGAAATAAATTTCGACCAAAAATTTATAGAAATAAATTTTGACCAAAATCTTTTTCAAAATAAATAATCTAGGTATACTATTTTTCATTTCTAAAAGTGAAAATATATGTAAATTAATAATACCTTAACAAAATTAACTTACTTTAATCGAATGTATCATCATCATTATCAAATCCGTGAATGTCATCCACATACTCTACTTCTGTATCAGACTCGGTAGGAAAATCTTCTTCTTCATTCTCATTTTCAAGCTCAAAATTATCATTCTCATTAAATACCCCAAATTATTTTTTGGTATTTATATTTTAAGTTAAGTAAATGAATATATAGATACAATTTTGAAATAAAATAATTTAAAAGATTATTATTATTATTATTATTATTATTATTATTATTATTATATATCTTATTATTTGATTCTTATTAGTTATTATTCAAAACATAAATTTTGGTTTGACTTTATTATTTTAAGAGTGGAACCAAATACAATTCAAAATATGTTGAACAATTTCTCGAATATATCGGGATTAACGATAAATTACAATAAAAGTTCAGTTCAATTCTCAGCAAATGTGAATCCTAATCTTGCTAAAGATATATATCAACATATGAAAATTCCTATATCTAAAACAATAGAAAAGTATTAATGAATTCCATTAGTAAATGGAAGAATAAAGAACTGTTTTTTTTAAGAGGCCATGAAAAAACAATTATCAAAATGGAAAGCTTCATCTCTCTCTCTCGTAGGCGGGTAGAGTGGTTCTTATCCAAGCTGATTTGAGCTCCAAAACAAACTTTGATGCAAAATTTTCTTCTTTCAAAAGGCATTCTACATCAAATGGACCAAATTAATAAAAACTTCATCTGGAATAAGCTAAAATCTAAAAAATACACTCCCCTTGTGAGCTGGGATAAGATCTGTCAACCTAAACAATACGACAAACTAGGTATAAGGAATCAAAAGACCTTAATGTGAGTTTTCAATTAAAACTTTTATGGAAAATACACTCTGACCAAAATAATATATGGGTTAAAATCATCAAGGAAAAATATTTTACAAAATGAAAGTATTAACCAAAAATCTAATCTAAACACTTCTTGACAATTTGAGAGACTCCTTTTGCTAAGGGAAAAATTTAATAAGGGACTTATTTGGATCATAGGTAATGGTAACTCGATAAATATTTGGAATGATCCTTGGCTCGATAATCATAAGCTAGATGAATATATGAATGACCCGAACCCTAATATGAAAGTTAGTCAATTGCTAGATGCTCAAAAGCAGTGGAACCTAACATTACTCCGCTATTTCCGGCCAATATAGTTAGAAAAATTACTGAAATCCGCTATTTCAGTGGCATGATAGTATATAATGCAATTGGCTATATATCATGGCATTATGAGTGATTGTGATCATGTTAAACCATTGGTATGCTATACGATTAAACGGAGAATTAATGGCATTGATTTTTGGACGTATAGATCATGAGCACTCGAGCTGTTCGTCGCCGCCCTGGGACACCGTCAGAGAGGACTGTGAGCCAAAGGAATGTAGACCAGGTGGATGAGGATTCTGTTCCACCAAGCGGTGATGAGACTAGGGAACAATCACTAGCTGATCGTGCTGCTTCAGCACAACTGAGGGTCGAGAATCGTGCTGCAGTTGCTTGCCGAATGGCCGCTAGACAGGAGAGAGGCTCAAGGAGGGCCCAACGTAAGCACAACAAACGTGAGCACAGCCAACGAGAGCCTAGCTGTTGTGAGCCTAATTTGCCATGTTTTACACTTACTTTTATATCGATTTCTGCATACATTGCATGCATTTGATTTAGAATAATACAGAATCTGTGTAGTTTACACTTATTTGCAAAATATGGAGGTCTACACAAGTTTTGGTTATATTTCGCAGAAATCGGACGCACTTTGGAGCTTAAAGGAAACTCATGAAGAAGCTAAGAATAGTGCAGCTGGGGAAAAGGCCATTTTTCACCATTCTTCGTTCTGAATCAAGCTTTGATGTCTTCGTGAGAGTTGTAGCCCTCGGAAAGAGCTTTCCAACGCATGGTCATATGTTTCAATCCGACGAACGAGGACTCGGGACAGTGCGTTTTAAGAACAGAGCAGAAAGCTGAGAGATTTACTCGATCTCGACTAACTCTTCTTCGAGATTGACCAAAAATGTCATGGTCGAGGAGGAGCTGATCGAGAAGCCGAAAACGGAGAAGCCGAAAACGGAGAAGCCGAGCACCACCTCTACTCGATCTCGAGGAGGCTTAGTCCAGATCGAGGAGCCAGGAGACAAGATCCGAGCCTTGTCGAGCAGAGCTACCCGACCAAGCCAGTCAGCCCCAGTCGACGACCACCGTACTCGATCTCGAGGAGCCCTAGTCGAGATCGAGGAGAGCCGTGTCCGAAACCGCGTTACGCTGTTTGACTATCCTACTCGGTTTGAGAATCCTTGGGGCCGAAGGAAGCCAAGTCTATCCGAAATCCATCAAGTTCTATCTATGGAAGACAAGATCTATCAACATGAGAAGACTTACCTATTTAGATTTAATTTCCCATCTTTAGATTTAATTTCTTTATGGCATTTATTTATCTTTTAAGCTTTTTAGATATAGATAGAGATATTCTATCCTTGAATAGCAAGGAATAGAAGGCTATAAATAAAGCCCTAGGGCCTGGTTTTTCATCAATTCAATTTCAGTCAGAGGTAAGTAGTTCCACAGAGAAGTTTTAGGAGTTCAAAGGTTTTAGGGTTTTGGCATTCTGCGAAAGTTGATTGCCGGGATTGTAAAGGCTTTGAATATAGTTTAATGCAAGTTTCTTTTTATACATCAATGTCTGCGATTGCGATGAGGCGTGAGTAGTCCACCCACTTCTGGGGCTGGGGTGAGCCCGACGGTGGCCATGTGAGGTGATGCGGTAAAGGTCAGATCTTGTTATGCAATTCGTCTTCTATCCCTATAAGCATGATTCTTTTGCGAGAGTTGAAGGTGATCCTTGTTTGTGTTATTGAAACGAAAGTGATCTTAATGCAACTTGGATTAATTATGTGAAAAGGGTTAGTAACAATTAGGGTTTATGTGAAAGCCTGTATATTCCTATTTGTTGATAACGAAAGTTATTTTGATGGAAAGCATGATCTTTTATGCCTTTATGTGTTACTTTGCATGGTTATCGTTGTGGTGTTGATACCCTGACGTTGGAAGTTCTTTATTATATTGAGTTTATTTCTGTCGAAATTCTGAAATCTGTGTTCGAATCTGGAATTTATATTTTCTGTGTTTTAGTCGAGACAGAGGAGAAGCTTGTCGAGATCGAGTAGACCTAAGTCGATCTCGAGTTGGCTTTTATCTACGTCGAGTTGAGTTTCTGTTTCTGTTTTCGATTTTGCAATTTCTGTTTTTACTATTTCTAGTCGATTTCGAGTAGCATCTTGTCGAGATCGAGTACTGGGTTGTCTGAGTCGAGTTTCTGTCGTCGATTCTCAGTTACTGTCTTTTGCTACTGGTAGTCGATCTCGAGTTGAACCTAGTCGAGATCGAGTTAGCTTATGTCTTTACTTTATTTCTTGCTTTTGTTTGCTATTTCTGTCTTTCTTTCTTTGTTCCTTTGTTTCTGTCTTCTGTTTGCTTTTTTCTGTGAAATTTACAGCTGCCTAGGATCCGCTGACACGCTTCCTCGTGGATTCGATCCTGACTTTCTCTTACTGCATTGGAGGAGTCTTGTAATTATTTGCGTGGGCCTAAATCTGGTTTGATTTATTTTGTTATATTTCATACTCGATTTCCTCCTCACAACAAATTGGCGCCGTTTGCCGGTGAAGCTATCATTCGCGCCTTAGGTAGTCAGTTCTCACTTTTTCTTTGAGTTACTTTACAGGTGTATGCGCCGTTCTGGCCAACCACCTGAGTTTGACGGCTTAGACGAACTAGAGCGCCTTCTACACATAAGAGCTAAGCTACAAAGAGCCATGGCAGCTGCGGAGACACAGGAACAGCTGATTGAGAGGCTCACAAGGGATCTAGCCGCCAGAGATGCTGCTCTTGCCGCTGAGAGAGCAGGAAGGGAACAAGAAGCTGAACGTGCGAGGTAGCTGGCAGATGAGCTTGCCCTCTACCCAACCACTCCACAGGATTATATGCACCCGACTCTCGTCGTGCCTGAATCGGCGATTCTAATCCCTGAAAACAACTATGAAATTCGCACTCAATTTCTTATTGAAATTAAAAATCATGCATTTCATGGTAGATTTAATGAATGCCCTATGCGCCATATTACCAACTTTACTGACATGTGTCGTACTCTTTCTGAAGGTACCACCTTGGAGTACGTCCTGATGAAAGCTTTCCGTTGGTCTTTGGATGGTCCTGCATTGAAGTGGTTGGAAGGGATGAAACCACGATCTCTCACAACATGGGCTCAGGTGAAGCAGGAATTTCTGAATAAGTTCTTTCCTCCTGCAAAGACAGCACTCCTGCGCCAAAAGATCACATCTTTCAAACAGCAGCCCGGGGAGACACTGGCAAAGGCATGGGAACGCTATAAGGATCTACTGCGATCCTACCCTACACATGGACAGCAACCCTGCGTGGTTCAAGAGATCTTCTTCAACTCTCTGGACTTGGCTGCAAAGGACAGAATCAACACATATACTCACTATGAGTATCTGACAATGCCGCCTCCTGACGCATGGGCTGCTCTAGACAAGCTGACCAACTATGATAAGAAGTATGGGACTCCAGTCAACTATGAGGAGAACTCCTACGCCAGGCCAGCACCATCCATGCTCCTATATGAGCCCCCTAAGGAGATTGATCTAGATGTTAGGGAGCAGTATTACAGAGACCAGAATAAGAAGCTCCTCAAACAAGTAAAGTACCTTTCTGTCAACCAGCCTTGTATCGAATGCGGGTCGTAGAGGCACACCACTACTAAGTGCCCACACACTGAGCAAGTCAGGCTAGCAGAATATCATGAAGAGGCAGCTTATACAGAGGGTCCTAATCGCTACATGGGGGACCAAAGGTTTCAGCAACCACAGTGGAACCAAGGTGCCCCTAGGAACCCCCCGCCCTACAGAGCTCCAGGACATCCGGAAAGGGACAAGAAAAAGGATGATCTACAGACTGTCTTGGAGGAAATAAGGAGGAATCATACAGAAACCAGGCAATCCTTCAACTCAGTCTACACTCAGATTCAGGGCGTCAACTCTAGGCTTGGGGAGATTGATATATGGAGGAAAACAGTTGATACACAGATTGGTCAGCTAGCAGCAGGAATCCCCAGACAGACAGGATCACTCCCTGGATCTTCAGAACCAAATCCCAAGGGAAAGACTGGACACATCGCTGCTGTAAAACTCAGAAGCGGCCATCAACTGCAAGAGCCAGAGGTCGGAAAGCAGCAGAACAAAGGAGAACAACAAGTCGACCAGCAACAACTCGACATCGACAAGCACTTGGTCGATCTCGAGGAGGGACAACTCAATCTCGAGGAAGAATTAAGCCAGCCTTCGTCTACACAGCACAACAACTCGACACCACGGAAACTGGTCGAGATCGAGAAGGAGCTGGTCGATATCGAGGACGGTCAGCCCGAGAGCGAGAAAGCTGCTACACCTCCGACGTCTATTCTGGCTCCGAATCAGCGCTTTTCCCCACGGAAAAAGAAGCTGCCTTTCCCCACAAAATCTCCAAAGGACCCAGCAGAGAAGAAATTTCAGCGCTTCATCAAGATGCTTCAGAAGCTCAACGTCACCATCCCCTTCACAGAAGCTCTCAATGAAATGCCATCCTATGTCAAGTTCCTGAAAGAGATTCCGAGCAAAAAGCGGTCAATGGCTGAAATTACAGAGGAATGCAGCCATTTGGACATACTGGAGAAGAGGCCAGATCCAGTTAAGTTTGCTATAACCATTGGATTTGGTCCATATAAAATTAATGCTTTATGTGATCTTGGAGCTAGTGTAAGTATAATGCCTGTAACAATTTGGTCCAAGATTAAGATAGGTGCCCTAGAGAGCATGTGGATGCTAGACTTTACATGGCCAACAACACAGTGGTCATTCCAACAGGCATGGTGGACAATGTGCCAGTACAAGTAGGTAAATTCTTTGTCCCTGCTGATTTCCTAGTTGTTGATATGCAAGAAGATCCTGCTTATCCAATTATTTTAGGAAGACCCTTCTTGGCGACTGTGGATGTCAACATAAGCGTAAGGAAAGGAGTGCTCACTTTCAACATCAGCGATGAGGTAATTGAGTATTCCTTTAATAAAACTGAAAGGCATACAGGTCCAATGGAAGAGGTAAAATCCATCTCAGCTGGCTACATCACTTGCGGGGAACCCAAGGTAAGAAATATGACCCCTGAGGAGCTAAAAAAGAGGGATATGGAGGCCCAGGTGGAGGAGATCATGGCAATCCTAAAGGAGGACACAGAGAATCCAATCGACACAGACCAAGGTACGTCGTTATGGACTAACTATTTTTCGGATGCCTTGACAGGAACCAAGTATGGGGTCAAGATCGACCAAGACTCCTCGACATCGAGGAACCTAGTCGACCTCGACCAAAACCAGAAGCCTCCACCAGCACCAGCGTCGTCAAGCAGCAACACTGAAGGGCCAGGCTCCTCAAGATCGAGTACACTACTCAAAATCGACCACCACCTCCCAGCCTCGGCTTCGCCTTCCTCGACGCTGACTCCACCAGACGGCCAGGACTACTCGATCTCGACCACTGACTACTCGAGATCGACCAGGCTTGTCAATGTCGACCAACCTTCACCAGCTTCTGCATCCTCGAGCAGCTCACCTTCAGAACCAGAAACCTCGTCGAGATCGAGCACCCCTACTCGAGATCGACCAAACACTCTGGTCCCCGATTCCGTCTCGGCGAAGGTAAGCCAAGGTATGGATCTTTCTTCTCCCATTTCCATTAAAGATCTATCTATACATGGGAGAGGTTTGCCTTGGTATGTGCGCTTATGTAGGATATCCAATGATGAGCCCAAATAATATGAAGTTAGAGACAAGCTCTATGTCTCCAAATCAAAGGATCATTGGTTCCCTAACAAATTCAACAAGAAGAGGATGGGGCCTTTCGTGGTGAACAAGATCCATTCTGGAGGATTACATCTGATGGACAAGAATGGAGTCCTATTCGAAGCCCAAGCTACATGGGCCCTGCAGATGCCACCTTGAGCATAAATGGAGAAGTCGGCCTAGCGACTATAAAATCTAGAGCTTGTAAATAGACATTTAGTTTTGGAACTTTTGAGACTTTGTTTGTTTTGTTTGTTTTTGGTTTTGAACATTTTTTAGTTTTTTTTTATTGTGGGTATATGTCTTCTGCACTTTTCAGGTCCATGGATGAGCCATATTCAGACTCGGCCCAGGCGATTCTTTCATTCAAAATTGAGAGGCCCTGCACACTTGTCTAGTGAGTTTCTTTCTTTACCCTTATTTTTATACAGTGAGGACACTGTAATGTTTAAGTATGGGGTGGGGGAAGGGCTTACTTTATGCATATTTGATATATTTGACATTATTTGTGCATTATTTCTTGAATTGTTTATACATGGCTATTTTGGAATTCATTGTTAATTTATGTGCTTGCATGCATGTTTTCCAAAGTTTGAGAAAAATGACCCCCATTGAAATTTTTTTAATAATGTCATGGAAGCTTTATTGAACTCGACGATGCAAAATTGGATTCATTGGAGATATAGCATGAAATTGCCTAGTAAAGGGAAGTCACAATGAAGTGCATATTTTATTGAAAACCATGAAAGGAGGTAAAATTTGATGTTGCTTTTGACATGTTGCATAATAAGAGGATGGAGGACTTTATATTTCCATATAATGCTCATTGTTTATATTCCTAGCCTTACCTATGCTTATGCATCACAAAAAAAGCCATAATATGCCTTATTTCATATTTGCTCCACATGATCTAAATATTTCCATTATTTACCTTATTCGGGGATTATGTTGAGAATGATGTTACATTATGGAGATTGTTATATGGTTGTTGTGTTGTTGTTATCATTATCGGAGTTTGGCAGGAAAATGTTTGAAAATATGGAAAATTTAATGAGTGAAAGAAAATCCAATCACCTCTGGAGATAAAGGTAGATTGACCCTGCTATCTGAGATAATAGTTTGGAGAGATGGGACACATTGTGAGGAGTCCAAAACACTAAGTACCCGGGGCCATTCATGACACCTATTTTTGCGACTCGCGAGAAGGCAGTGATGAGGTTAGAGAGGTAAAAGCATTATTATTGAGAAAAAGCATTATGAAAGGTGATGAATCTTATGAGAAAGAATGTGGTATGAAATTCAGTTTGGAAATACTCCATTTCCCCGGATCATTAGCACCACATTTGAGCTTAAATTAAAGTCCTCTTGATTATTAATGCTTTGTCATGAATGAATGTTTTTGCATAACCCTCCTTTTATGAGTAGATGTTACTTTTAATTGCACGTGCATGGATCTGTGACACTAGTACCTTTTCGAGGATGGTAATTGATTGCAGGGTTATATGAGAATGAATCTAATATGTTGAGAGTTTTGATTTCTTCCCCTGAATGACAAATAAAAGTATAGCTTGAGGATAAGCAAGCTTAAGTATGGGGTGTTTGTTGTGAGCCTAATTTGCCATGTTTTACACTTACATTTATATCGATTTCTGCATACATTGCATGCATTTGAGTTAGAATAATACAGAATCTGTGTAGTTTACACTTATTTGCAATATATGGAGGTCTACACAAGTTTTGGTTATATTTCGCAGAAATCGGACGCACTTTGGAGCTTAAAGGAAACTCATGGAGAAGCTAAGAATGGTGCAGCTGGAGAAAAGGCCATTTTTCACCATTCTTCCTTCTGAATCAAGCTTTGATGTCTTCGTGAGAGTTGTATCCCTCGGAAAGAGCGTTCCAACGCATGGTCATATGCGTCAATCCGACAAATGAGGACTCGGGAAAGTGCGTTTTATAAACAGAGCAGAAAGCTGAGAGATTTACTCGATCTCGACTAACTCTTCTTCGAGGAGGAGCTGATCGAGAAGCCGAAAACGGAGAAGCCGAGCACCACCTCTACTCGATCTCGAGGAGGCTTAGTCGAGATCGGGGAGGCAGGAGCCAAGATCCGAGCCTTGTCGAGCAGAGCTACCCGACCAAGCCAGTCAGCCCCAGTCGACGACCACCGTACTCGATCTCGAGGAGCCCTAGTCGAGATCGAGGAGAGCCGTGTCCGAACCTGCGTTATGCGGTTTGACTATCCTTGAATAGCAAGGAAGCCAAGTCTATCCGAAATCCATCAAGTTCTATCTATGGAAGACAAGATCTATCAACATGAGAAGACTTACTTATTTAGATTTAATTTCCCATCTTTAGATTTAATTTCTTTATGACATTTATTTATCTTTTAAGCTTTTTAGATATAGATAGAGATATTCTATCCTTGAATAGCAAGGAATAGAAGGCTATAAATAAAGCCCTAGGGGCTGGTTTTTCATCAATTCAATTTCAGTCAGAGACAAGTAGTTCCACAGAGAAGTTTTAGGAGTTCAAAGGTTTTAGGGTTTTGGCATTCTGCGAAAGTTGATTGCCGGGATTGTAAAGGCTTTGAATATAGTTTAATGCAAGTTTCTTTTTATACATGAATGTCTGCGATTGCGATGAGGCGTGAGTAGTCCACCCACTTCTGGGGCTGGGGTGAGCCCGACGGTGGCCATGTGAGGTGATGCGGTAAAGGTCAGATCTTGTTATGCAATTCGTCTTCTATCCCTATAAGCATGATTCTTTTGCGAGAGTTGAAGGTGATCCTTGTTTTTGTTATTGAAACGAAAGTGATCTTAATGCAACTTGGATTAATTATGTGAAAAGGGTTAGTAACAATTAGGGTTTATGCGAAAGCCTCTATATGCCTATTTGTTGATAACGAAAGTTATTTTGATGGAAAGCATGATCTTTTATGCCTTTATGTGTTACTTTGCATGGTTATCGTTGTGGTGTTGATACCCTGGCTTTGGAAGTTATTTATTATATTGAGTTTATTTCTATCAAAATTCTAAAATCTGTGTTCGAATCTGGAATTTATATTTTTTGTGTTTTAGTCGAGACAGAGGAGAGGCTTGTCGAGATCGAGTAGACCTTAGTCGATCTCATGTTGGCTTTTGTCTACGCCGAGTTGAGTTTCTGTTTTTGTTTTTGATTTTGCAATTTCTATTTTTACTATTTCTAGTCAATCTCGAGTAGCATCTTGTCGAGATCGAGTACTGTGTTGTTTGAGTCGAGTTTCTGTCGTCGATTCTCAGTTTCTGTCTTTTGCTACTTGTAGTTGATCTCGAGTTGCACCTAGTCGAGATCGAGTTAGCTTCTGTCTTTACTTTATTTCTTGCTTTCGTTTGCTATTTCTGTCTTTCTTTCTTTGTTCCTTTGTTTCTGTCTTCTGTTTGCTTTTTTCTGTGAGATTTACAGCCGCCTAGGATCCGCTGACACGCTTCCTTGTGGATTCGATCATGACTTTCTCTTACTGCATTGGAGGAGTCTTTTAATTATTTGCGTGGGCCTAAATCTGGTTTGATTTATTTTGTTATATTTCATACTCGATTTCCTCCTCACAACACTAGCCATCTTGAGTCTGGTCCTCATGGGACCATCCATGGTATTGTCAGTCATAGGGCTGAGCACACCGCTGATGAAAGCCAAAGCGTGGGTAGCCGTCTTGTGAGTCATAGGAGCAGGTCCACCAGAACTGCGGGGGAAAGCTGGCGTGATGAGATGGTACAGATGATGCGGCAGATTGCTCGTGAGGCGGTGACAGAGGCCATAGCTAGAGCAAACCCACAACCGCCGGTAAATGTACAGACTCTGCGGCAAATACCGCCCATCGTTGAGACTTCTGCTCCAGGGCACTCAAGGCGGTCAATGCTCTAAAGCCAGATGACTTTAATGGGTCAGGGGAGCCATATGTTGTAGTTGAGTGGCTGACTCATCTGGAGAAGTTGTTTAGAGGTATCGTGTGCACCGACCAGGACAAGGTGCATATTACTGTTGTTCGTCTGAAGGGCGAAGCTGGATTATGGTGGGAGGTTGCTAGATTGGGATGGGAGGCAAACCCGACATGGGAGGCCTTCAAGCAGTCCCCCACAGATCATTACTTTGCTCCTTCGCCGAGGATGGAGAAGAGGAGGGAATTCCTGACTCCTGCTCCTCTAGGAATGACGATGGCTGCGCTGGTGACTCGATATTACGGGTTACTACCTTGTGTTGGAGATTTGGTCAGGACAGAGGCAGACATGATTCATTACTTCCATGAGTCCTTACCTGGCGGTATGAAGCTGCAAATGTTGCATAGAGACTACCCTACCCTAGAGGCTTACATTGATGTTGGGTACAGGGTAGAGGCAACGATGGATGAGACTCGGTGGAACCAGGAGTTCGCCAACAGGAAGAAGGGACATCAGAAGCATTTTGGTGTGAAGAGAGTTGCAGAATCTACCCCAACTGGGGGTGTGAGTGGGGGAAGGGCCCCAACTGGCCAGACAGGAGGGCGCTCTCACAATACTGGTGGAAGGCAGGTGATATGTCATAATTGCGGCAAGAAGGGGCACATCAAACCTACATGTACAGAGGTACTGAGGATTTGCCGAGGTTGTGACAAGCCAGGCCATATGATACTGTTCTGCAAGACCGCGAATGGGGTGCAATCTCGTTCTTACCAGGCATCGGCTGCTGCACCAAGGACTCAGAATCAGGGGCAGCTTAGGCCTCCACCGCAGCAGCGCAACATTCAGTCCTTTCAGCAGAGGACTCAGGCTCCTTCGGGATCGCAACCGACTGTGAACAGGGGAAGCAATGCAGTTGGGCCTTCCAACCCTAGGAAGCGCCTATATGAGATGAGGCAGGAGGTAGATGCTAATGCACCAGTGACTCAACCTATCAATTACCATCATACCGAGTCCATTGATATTTTATTTGATTCTGGTGCTACCCATTCCTTTATTGATGAGAAGCTTGTTGATAGGCTTAAGCTAGGTAGTGTGCCTTTAGATGATCCTTTTGTAGTCGGTCTATCTAATGGGGGGACAATGATAGGAAAGAAGGTGTTGAGCAGATTTCCTATCACGATTGGGGGTCGAGAGTTCGACGCCGATTTAGTGTTGATTCCGCTTATACCACTGGATATCATCTTAGGTATGGGTTGGTTAGGGCAACATGGCGCGGTGATTGACTTCGAGCGGAGGATTGTGACGTTATCACCTGATGGCACATACGTGTGCAAATTCCGCGGGCGTGTTTCTGTTGAGAACGGCCATATTATTAACATGATGCAGGCAGCGAGGCTACTGCGACAAGGTTGTGTGGGCCTATTATGCTATTTACCGGACTCCAAGTCCGAGACGGTCCCAATCTCCGATATTCTAGTGATTCGGGAATTTCCCGACGTATTTCCTGATCACATTACCGAGTTACCACTGAAGCGCTTTGTTGAGTTCATAATTGATCTGGAACCAGGGACGTCTCCACTCTCTAAAGCTCCATATCGTATGTCACCCCTTGAGATGAAGGAGCTGAAGTCTCAATTGGAAGACCTGTTAGAGAAGGGCTATATCAGGCCTAGTGCGTCTCCATGGGGGGCTCCAGTATTATTTGTGAAGAAGAAGGATGGAGCCTTCCGGCTGTGTATTGACTATCGTGAGCTGAATAAAGTGACGATCAAGAACAAGTACCCGTTACCGCGAATTGATGACTTGCTAGATCAGCTGCAAGGAGCACGTGTGTTCTCCAAGATTGATCTTCGTTCTGGGTATCATCAATTACGGATTTGTGATGAGGACATTCCAAAGACTGCTTTCCAGACTAGATACGGGCATTATGAGTTTGTAGTGATGCCTTATGGGTTGACCAAGGCACCAGCTGTGTTTATGGAGTTGATGAACAGGTGTTTCCACGACTATTTGGATAAGTTTGTGTTGGTGTTTATCGATGATATTTTGATCTACTCTCCGAGCGAGGAAGCTCATGAGGAGCATCTGCGGACCGCATTGTCAGTGCTGCGACAACATCAGCTTTATGCTAAGTTGTCCAAGTGTGACTTCTGGATCAAGCAAGTGACCTTCCTAGGTCATATCATATCTGAGGAGGGAGTGATGGTAGATCCTCAGAAGATCTCAGCAGTGAAGCATTGGGCTCAACCGAAGAATGTGAAGGAAGTCCGAAGCTTTTTAGGACTAGCTGGATACTATAGGAGGTTTGTGAAAGGGTTCTCTAAACTTGCCCAGCCACATACATCTTTATTGAGGAAGTCTCAGAAGTTCGTGTGGAATGAGAAGTGTGAGCAGAGCTTCCAGGAACTTAAGAAACGGTTGACCACTGCACCGATTCTAGCATTGCGAAGAGATGGAGAATTATACATTGTGTACAGAGATTCTTCCAAACAAGGTCTGGGTTGTGTGCTTATGCAGGATGGCAGGGTGATAGCATATGCTTCTAGGCAACTTAAGCAGTATGAGGAGAACTATCCAGTGCATGATCTGGAGCTAGCTGTTGTGGTCTTTGCTTTAAAGATTTGGCGACACTACCTCTACGGTATTCGTTGCCAAATCTTCACAGACCACAAGAGTTTGAAGTATGTTTTCACCCAGAAGGAGCTCAATATGCGTTAGAGGAGATGGCTGAAGCTCATCAAAGACTATGACATTGAACTTCTCTATCATCCAGGGAAGGCAAATGTTGTAGCGGATGCTTTGAGCCGAAAGTCTCAGCATGAGGCTATGATCGCATTTTTGACAGAGATACCTGTTTTGCGCCAGGATCTGTTAATGTTAGGTGGTAAGGTGTGGTTTGAGAAGAATCGTGGTCGGCTATGTATAATGGAGGTGCAGCCAGATTTTCTAGAGAAGATTAAGGTAGCGCAGGTTGAAGATACTGCATTGGTGCGTTTGTGTGCTGACTTCTTTGAGGGCAAGGCCCCATGTTTTATTGTTCAGGAGGATGGCTCCTTATGGTTTGGGAAGAGGATTTGTGTGCCGGATGTTCAGGAGCTTAGATAGACCATACTCCATGAGGCTCATTCTTCTTCTTACTCTGTTCACCCGGGGTCGAGCAAGATGTACAAAGACCTCCGATGTGGTTATTGGTGGCCAGGGATGAAGCAGGACGTAGCCGAGTTTGTGGCTAGATGCTTGGTGTGCCAGCAGGTGAAGATTGAGCATCGACGACCTGCCGGTACACTGCAGCCCCTTCCGGTGCCGGAGTGGAAG
Source organism: Persicaria tinctoria (assembly GCA_037127255.1). Lineage (NCBI taxonomy): Eukaryota > Viridiplantae > Streptophyta > Magnoliopsida > Caryophyllales > Polygonaceae > Persicaria > Persicaria tinctoria. Next base: position 82,003,067 of record JBANSL010000006.1, read on the forward strand.
TGGGAGCATATCTCAATGGACTTCGTTATAGGCTTACCTCGAGTCCAAGGGCAGAAAGACGCCATTTGGGTGATAGTGGATAGACTCACCAAATGTGCGCACTTTATTGCAATCAGGAGTGATTGGAAGGTGCCGAAGTTAGCAAGGGTGTACATGAAGGAGATCGTCCGACTCCATGGTATCCCGAAGACCATTGTGTCAGACCGCGATGGGAGATTTATGTCCAAGTTTTGGAGAGAACTTCAAGGAGGCCTAGGGACGACCTTGAATTTCAGTACGCCATTCCATCCACAGACCGATGGCCAGTCAGAACGCACTATTAAGACGTTAGTGGACATGTTGAGAGCATGTGTTCTGGATAGACCAACTGATTGGGAGACCAACTTGAGTTTGATTGAGTTCACTTACAACAATAGCTGGCATGCATCGACCAAGATGGCTCCGTTTGAGGTTCTGTATGGGCGGAAGTGCAGATCGCCAGTGTGTTGGGATGAGGCAGCATATGCAATCATTCATGGGCCCGAGCTCCTAGAGGAGACTACCATGAAAGTAGGAGTGACCAGGCAGTGCATCTTTGCAGCTCAGTGCCGACAGAAGGCATATGCTGACGGCAAGAGGAGGGACCTAGAGTTCCAGGTCGGTGAGAAAGTATTTGTGAAGGTCTCGCCGACGAAAAGAGTGTTCCGATTTGGGAAGCGTGGGAAGCTGAACCCTCGCTTTGTAGGACCATTTGAGATTCTCAGAAGGTGGGCACAACTGCTTATCGTTTAGCTTTGTAACCTACCGCTCATCCAGTGCGTGACATCTTCCACGTTTCCTTACTTCGGAAGTACGTTCCTGACCCATCTCATGTCTTGAGCTATGGAGACATTGAGGTATATCCTACAAGAACCTATGAGGAGGAACCAGTTCGCATTCTAGAGCCGCGAGAGAAGCAACTCAGGAATAAGGTTGTGCCTCTAGTGAATGTGCTTTGGTCTAAGAACGGAACTGAGGCAATGACGTGGGAGGCCGAAGCGGATATGAGAGAGAGTTTTCCTTTTTTATTTTTTACTTAAGTTTCGGGGCGAAACTTCTTTTTTGGGGGGAGATATGAAATACCCTCGTATTTCCGTTTATTTAATTTTAGAATTTAATTAAATAAAAGTTGGAATTATTTCCTTTTTCCTAATGTGTCAAATTCATAAGATAATTACTTCACATATTATAATGTGAAATGTGGGAAATTAAATAATTTAAATAATTGATATAAATTAAAGTTTTACAAATAATATTTATATATTATTTATGGGTAAATTAGTGGATATATATATATATGCTATTTATGTACGTACGGGAATAGTATAAATATACGCTATATATATATATATATATATATATATATATATATATATATATAAAAGTGTACAGCATGTACACTTGTGGGTTCAGGACCAATCCAGCCCAATTAAGAGATCTCGCAACAGCAGCCTAAATCTGCACACAAGGGAGGAGAGAAGTAAATCAGATTTTCTTTAGAAATTCTATCTTTAACCGAGTGATAACTAACAATCTTTAGCCAAATATTTCAACCTCAAATCTCTATCTTTAGGGATCCGAATTAGGTCAACTTCTAGAGAACGCATCAGACTTCTATTCCATTTAACCCGCTAATCAGAACTTCTTCCCATTCATTCTCTACAAACCAACAAACAACCACCGAAAAGCACAGAACACCAACTACCTCCGATCACTCTCGACCGTGATTCCGGCAACACCAGGGCTGAAGGCCGCCACCACTGGTCTCCTCCAACACCCAGGCGACCACCGTGCAAGCCCTGACACAGCAGCTCACCGGAAAGACGTCCAAATCGACGTCGGAAGTTTCTGTAGACAGTGATCGACAAGCCAACTTTCGGGCTTCGCCTCCACCAGCAACGTGGTCCAAAGTTAGCGATGCCGACTGCATCAGAAAGTTTGCAACACCGTCTGTTGAACCATCTGTTCTTTTCTTCATACCTTCTTCGAGGAGATCGCACCACAACCTCGAACTTGACTGGTGAGCAGTGTTTCTGTTGTGCAGAAAAACGTGGTTTATGTTTGTTTTTCTTTCTTTCCTTCAATCCAAGGGCTGTTATCTGACCAAAATCATTCCTTTCAAATTCATATCATATCAAGGGATCATAGGCTCGAAACTTGGACGTTTTCGAGTCCCGTTTGGGTAAGATCCGCTCTATTCATCGCTAATTGTCGAGTTTCGAAGAAGTATGCGATGTCTAATCTAACCTACATATTGTTTTGGAACATTTTACAGCCTGTTTAGCCCCTCAGATTTTGTGGGTACAGAATCGAGTTGGCTTTTGGGAAAAGCAAGGGTAAGTTTTGTACTTTTTAAAAGTTACGGTGCCGTTTTCGTAATTTTGAAAAGTTACTAATACCCTATTAATTCTGTAAAATCTCAGGTCCTTTATCAGATTATTTTTCTCAACCACGAATAAGCATTTCGTCGGATTAAGGCAAGTAGTTTGGTTTAATCAGTGCATTCACTACTACAATTAAGAGATTTGGCAGCGCTCAAAAACCGTCACCTTATGTAGGATAACCGCCACTATAGCTCTAAGGCAGCGGTTTTGAACCGCCGCTTCTGCTGCCGTCGCCATAGACCTTAGGCAACGGTTTTCTAACCTAATGCAGCAGTTCTATGTAAAGGAGGGCAACTGCCGCCAAAAATAAATAATAACCGCGGCCAATTACTCTAACGAAACAGTTTCATCTCCCTATTATATGAAGCGGTTTTTTTCCTATGGCAGCGGTTTTTTTATTTAAAACAATGGCTGCGGTTTTTTAATTTTACAGCTTTTTAATTGTATTTATTTAAAATTGAAAATATTTACTGAATTTTCATAATAATACCTACAAATAAATTTAAAAACCATATTTTCATTGATCCTTAAAGCAACATTCATTGGATTTTAAGTATCGATCTATAACTTAGATTTGTTTAAAAAGTAATATCAAAAGACTAAACAACCCAAGTACGACCGATCGATCTACAAAATGGCCGTATATATGACCGATTTACAAAATGGCCGTATGCTAGTTTGTAACCTATACAAAAAGTGGCACTACGACAATGTACTCATATGTTAGTTTTGGCACCATCAATCTTCAAAATGATCATATTAATCTGCAAATGGAAATGAACAAACACAATTAGTATAATGTTGATGCTACATGCATGCATACTTGTTGAAGGGAATTGTAAATTAAAAGAATTTGACAAGGAATCAGTAAAGCCACAACCATACATAGCTTATTTAGATTTCAATACATCAATCAGCCAGACATAGCTTTTGTATCAAAATGATGATCATAATTTAGATGTTTAAGACACAACAATCAACCAATGCTTGATTTTATACTTCAACCACTGCGAAATAAAAAGAGAGCCATTGCAAAAAGCCACTACGAAACAAAAAAGGAGCCATTGTAGGGAAATAGATTTACATTTGTTGAGTAAAAGTCTAAATCAGCCACGACAGAAACGCAAAAAAAGCAACTGCAGAAACACAACTGAAGCCAGTGCAGAAACAAAAAAAAAAGAAACTGGAGAAAAAAGTCAATGCAGAAACAAAAAAAGCCACGGAGAAAAATCACTGCAATAGATATATACTTAATCAGTCACTATAGAAATATATTGAGCTCTCTTAACAAGATCACTATAGAAATACTTAATCATCCACCATAGAAAGAAAAAAAAAACAAGAAACATAAAGTTTCAATTTCAGCAACTTCTTAGCTGAAACAAACAAACCCTACACTAAATAAGCAGCGAGATACTAATATTCAATCTATTTCAATATCCATCAACAAACGAAGAGAACCAAACTAAATTCCCAAATCCAAAGACACGAACACAAGATACAAAAAAAGTATTTAAGACAAACCTAGTATTTAAGACAAACCTGCATACATAAAATATTCATCCCTTCCAGATATCCTCTCAAAACAGCATTCGACATCCAAGGATCGCGCATTAGTCTTCTTCAGACCTACAAATGTCATACAAAGAAAAAAGATAAAAGGAACAAAGAAAAATATATCACATGCATGGCACACTAAAAGCAAAGATTGCTTATTAGTTTGAAAGAATAAACTAGTGTAACTCACATATCTTCATTGTCAATGGAAGTAGATCCATCTTCTTCGTTTGTTGGAAAGTCGGGAATAACAATATCTACTCCGGGATTAGCTTCTCGTATCTTTGATAAAATAGAATGCAGATTTTCCTCCATCCTTTTGTTACATTCCTCTATAATGCCCTCCACGAACACCTGGGGAAGTACCAATGGGGTCTTGGAATCCTTACACTTCAAGCTTGACTTTGTGACACCTAGTCCGTGCATACGCAATCGCCCATTATGCTCCTTCTTGGTGATAACACCAAAATATGGATCAATTTTGCTACTTCCCTCATCCAAGGATTTTATTGCTTTCATTTTCTCCTTTTAATGAAAGAAAAAGAACACATAAATTAAAAAAAAAAGTGTGACATGTTACAAAAATTCAGCAACATCAACTAATGGATTCGGGTCAATTGATGGTCTCACAATGTTTGCTAGTGTCTACTCATTCTCTGTTAGGTACGTACGCCCTACCACTCGCTTCCTAGATTCTGTGTATATGTCTACTTCCGACGGGCATTGCTTATTTGGATCATTTTGTTGCTACAAAAACAAAAAAGTGAAATTCAATAAGAAATATTTCATTTTCCACAAGAAAAAGGGAAGGAATAAAAGAAATTTACCATCACCTGACGCTTCATAGCGTATGATATTGGGCCCATAGTATGCATACCACCTTGCTTTTCTCGATTCTCCTTGTTTTTCTCACTCATTTCTGATTTTCGTGTAAAATTATAGGTTTTCATTATAGTTGACATAACAAATCATCCCAATTAAATTAAAATATAGCTTGAATCCGCATCTGAGCTTCTTTTGACTGCAAATAATGCAAGAGAGGTGTAAAATCCTCTTTTGGTATATCTATGGGTCGTTTGGCTAACATCTCTGCCATGGTTTTTTTCGGAGAGTAATATTTTTTCTTCACTTTTCCCTTGTAAGCCCGCCATTTTGTTCTGACGCTCTTCAACACCCATGATTTACCATCTTCTGGGACAATGAATTATTTCTACACGAGCAATATTTATGAAGTAAAGTTAGTATTTGCATATAGGCAAATAAATACAACACTAAAAAATATAAAACTCATGCAAGCAAATACATACCTACAGATACTCCCAAATTTTATCTTTTGTGGGCATTTGTTTCCAGCTACTGTAATTCAAAGGTGCATAGTTAGAGTCTCGAGCTAAAGTTCCCAAGAAGTGGCTGAAAGTGCTAATAATCTTTGTTGTAGGCCCAACTGGCTGTTTCTTGTCATTCAAAATGATAGCATCACGATTTTCCATAGTTCGTGTATGAATACTTCCCAAAATGGTTTTTCCTCGACGCCTCTTCTCTTGAATAGCTACGCATCAACAATTAGAACACTCAGAGTCTTGAATACTAATCATTCCTTTTACCTAAATGAGAAAATCCAAAGAAAAAACTAAATGCAAACATACCTGCTGCATGTTCATTTCCAATATTCAAAACAAGTGCACTTGCTTCTTCATTTTGAATATGTTCAGCTTCTTCGGAGATATCAGCAGCTACCGCGTTTTGGTTATTTTTAGCATCTGTGGGAAAATCAGTCACATCTCTTCTCTGCTTATGCATATCATTCACACCATTGCATGAACGTCCTCTCAAGGCTTGATTTTTCCGCATATTCTCATATCTAGTGGTAGCCCCTAGAACATCTTCTTCAGAAGAATCACTCTCGTTAGCATTGCTTGGATGAATATCATTGCTTCGTTGGCCTCTCAAAGCTTGCATTTTCTTCAACTCTACATTTTTAGCCATAGAGCCTGGAGCACAAAAGTTGGTTTTATCTTTATGTAGATTCAAACTTCTATGAGGCTGTTGGTATGACTCCTGACTAGGCTTCCTACTTTGTTCTCTCTTTAGTTGTAAAAGTTCCTCCATTGATGACATTTGAGTAAGATTGCACTTCCCTTTTAATCCTCTAGAGCAATTCACCTTCTTATTAACCTGTAAAATATGTGAGGATACCCATAAGATGAATCCAACGATAAATTTTATTATATCTTCATCAACCAAACACTGCTTTATTTTCTTACCTCTTCCACTCGAAGTTGATCTCTTGAAACTTTTGCATAGTTGTTTAGTAAAACGTTGTTGGCAAAGTTGTTGCTGAAACCCTTAGCGTTCATTATTGCAGCGTTCGATTTCATTCTTCTCATCCTATCCATTTCATACGGTTTCGACACTTCATGCTAGTCAGCGAACTTGGCTTTCTTTGCCATCATGTTTTTCAAGCAAAACCTAACTGAAACCATAATATCAGATAGAAAATAAACGTAAATAGATATACAATTTCAGTCTTGAGCATTGTAAATAAAGAGGAGAAAAAACTTCAGGAGCTACCCAATTAGAATTTACCAGCCCAAGCCAAAGGTATATATTTTCCAAAACCATATATAGCATTATTAGATAGAAAATAAACAAACATATACATAAAATTGAACAGATACATAAATAAACTTGAACAGATAGCATTATCAGACAGAAATTAAACAAACATATACATAAAATTGAACATATAGCATTACCACCATCCTGTTTCCATAACCATATATAGCATTATCAGACAGAAAATAAACTTGAACAGATACATAATTCCAATATGAATGGTTCATGTTGATAAATGAGCTTCTTTCGATTAACTCGAGGAAGTCCATAAGTGTCTTCTTCGGACTGAAACCAGACACACCCAAACAAAACGACGCTGAAATGGTCTTCATAGAAGATCTCGATAATTTCTTCAATTGCTCCACAGTAAGCCACATCTCCCATTATAGGATGTTGATCCTTTGTACTAGCATAGCTTGGAGTCAATGCCGTTAAAGTCACTCCACTGTTTTCAGACACACATTTTCTATCACGCTTCATGGTATGAAACTTATAACCATTGACAAAGTATCCGCTATATCTTTTGATAAAGAAAGAAGGTCCGACAGATAACCAACTAATCCAAGCTGGAATGTCCAGACCTTGAGCAAGCTAAAGCTCAACTTTTGCTCTAAACCAATCAATGAAGTCCTTACTATGGGTTTGAGCAGTGTCCCACTTTCTTTTCTTTTTGCCTTTAGCAAGTGTCTCATGCTCACTACAATAAAAAGAAAAACAAAGGTACATACTTTTCAATTGTGTAGGATCAAAATATTTTAAATTAAGTAAAAAAAAATAATATTTATAATATTATCGAATATATCTTTCAACTTCTTCTCTATGGCAATTGAACACAAAGTATAGATGTGCTTGAGCCCACTTTATATCATCAATTTTGTGACGATCGTGTTTTTTCCCTTTTCTCCTTCCTTTCCCCATTATAGGATGACCCATCTTTGGAAAACAAGAACTCCTAATCTGCTCATCAGAAATGGTTGATCCACAATGGAGATATCGAGCACAAAAGTTTGTGCATTCATCAACTAAGTACGACTCTGCCATAGATCCTTCCGGTCGACTTTTATTCCGAACATAAGATTTCAACTTCCGGAGATCACGTTCGATTGGATACATCCATCTCTAAAAAATAGGCCCCCCAAGTCTAATCTCTTCAACTAAGTGGACAGGCAAATGAACCATAGTATCAAAAAATGGAGCTGGAAAAATCAGTTCAAATTGGCGGAGAATCTCAGAAATCTCAGATTGTAGATAACCAAGATCTTGAGGGTCAATAAATTTTTTGCATATGGCCTTGAAAAAGGCACTCAATCTGATCAAAGGCCTTGCTACATCCTCGGGAAGACATGTCTTTACAGCTATCGGAAGTAAATACTGCATTAAAAAGTGGGCATCATGGCTTTTATAACCTATAATTTTCCTCTGTTGGATCTGAACACACCGTGCAATGTTGCAATCACAAACTTGTGGTAACTTGGCATTTTTTATCACACTACAGAATCTGCGTTTCTCTTCCACTGTCATCTGAAAATGCGACTTTGCAATTTCAATCATTTCACCATCCTCATTGAACTTTGGTTGAAGTTCCTCCATCATATCAAGTTCCATCAGATCCATTCGAGCTTTCACATGATCCTTGGTTTTTCTAGAAATATCTAACAATGTCCCAATAATATTATCACATATGTTCTTCTCTATATGCATAACATCAAGACAATGTCGAATTTCAACATGCTTCCAATAAGGCAAATAAAAAAAGATTGACTTCTTTTTCCAAGGGCATGTGTACTTCTTCTTCTTCGCCTTCTTCCTTTTCTTCTTCTTCACCTCCTTGGGTTTATTTTTCCCAAATTCATTTTTAAAACCAGTTAACAGCTCCAAAGTTTCAGTTCCTGACAAACGTACTGGAGCAGTTTCATCATCAATCTTCCCATTAAAATGCCTCTTATTACGACGATATGGATGGTTCCTTCGGAGAAATCTACGATGACCCATGTAACACATTTTTTTTACTATATGTCAAATATCGCGAGCGAGTCTCGTAATGACAAGAAAGACATGCCAAATTCCCTTTTTTGCTCCATCCAGATAACATTGCGAAGCCCGGAAAATCACTTATGGTAGTCATCAGGCTACACGCATATTGAACATTTGGTTGCTTGAAGCATCATATGTTTCTATGCCAAACAAAAATAACTCTTTCAAATCCTTGATCAAAGGCTGCAGATACACGTCAATATCATTTCTGGGGGAGGAAGGGCCTGGGATGATTAAAGCAAGCATTAAAAATTCAGACTTCATAGACATCCAAGGTGGCAAGTTGTAAGTGGTTAGTATGACGGGCTATGTACTATGTACAATACTCATTGAGTTAAATGGACTAAATCCATCACTAGCTAAACCCAATATGACATTACGCGAATCAAGAGCAATTGATGGATATAATAAATCAAAGTTCTTCCAAGCTTCACCATCAACAGGGTCTCTTAACAGCCCATCTTTCGGACGTCCATCTGCATGCCATGTCATATTCTGCGCAATCTCCAGACACATGAACAATCTCTGCAACCTCTTCTTAATAGGGAAGTATCTAAGTACTTTTGCAGGTATTCGGGAAACCTTGCCGATTTCCTCATCTTTTTCATCCGATTTCCACCGAGAAGTCTTACAAATTGGACAGCTTGTTGCTTCAGCATTCTCTTCCCAATACAAGATGCAATCATTAATACATGCATCAATCTTAGTGTACTCAAGACCCAAAACCTTAAGGATCTTCTTGGCTTCATTATAAGAACTAGGCAACTTTGCATCAGGTTGCATGACATTCAAAATTTTTAGCAAATCAGTAAAGGCACCATTCCTCAGTTTATGATCTCGCTTATGAACTAATAGTGTTGATTTTCTTTAGTTGCTTGACCTTTATAGCTAATCGATAACAATAAATTAACAAACCACCCAATAGAATAGTCACTCTAGTAACCTGTATATATATGTGTATTTCAAATATAATAGTCACTCTAGTAACCTGTATATAACTTCAAAATATAATAGTCACTCTAGTAACCTGTATATAACTTCAAAATATAAGCGTACAACCAACTTTTCAAAGCATTTGACAATAAAGGGCAAAGCATAACAAAATAAAATTACTAAGTTTCATATTAAACATATTCTGTGACAAATATGGAAGTGTATTAGGAATACTATTTCATAAACAAAGATTGAAATGAAAAACTTCTGATAACTCCCAACCTTGATGAAAATCGGAATAAATGCTTCAAAGGCTTTGACATGATGTTTGTGTCAAAGGCCTTGTAGCAGTAACAGTTGATGAAATACAAAACCTATTTAAATAAGTCCGTGTATTATTTAATCTTATTATATACTTCCTTTATATTATATATATATGTTTGACTAACCTTTTCAGGAAGTATTTCGAGATTATATCTTTCCTTTAGTACATATTGAAAAGGTCAAATTCAAAATAGATCATGGCTTCGGAGTATCCATATATAGAAGATTCAAGATCAATCCATGATTCGAAAGAGCCGTTGATGAAGATCTGGTGTTGAAGACCCTCACGCTCCATGCTCTTATATAAAGGAAAGGAAGAAGAAGACAGATATAACAAGTGCTACACGAGCTTTCATTCATTCAAGCAAGATCTGTCTTCCAAAGTGTCTCTCTGCTAAGCGCTCAAGAGTTTGTTGTTTATTTCAAAGCCTTTGAGAGTCACTGTGAGCTTATAGGATATATTCGTTTATAGTGTTACTCGAGATTTTATAACTCGGGAAGTTGCACTAGGCTATTGATTTGTGAGAGTAAGAGGATTGTAGTAGATAGCTGAGAGGGGTGGGGCTCTTCTAGATTGGTCTAGGACTCCAAGGGAACGTGAGTTGACTAGATTGCAATTGTATAGGAGAGAGGCTTCTCGGTGAGCTATTAGGATCCTAAGCTAAGCGAATCAATAAAGCCTTTTGAATCCTAGGGTTGTGGAAGAACCCTAGGCGGGGACGTAGGCCAAGTTCGTGCTGAACCTCGTAAACAATTACTCATGTTCTTTACTTATTACTTTAACTTATTTCCGCACTTGGTTCGATTGTCTAACTTTGTGATTCAGGTTTAATCTCAAAGGTTTTGGTACAAGCTCCAAAAGTCTTGAGACTTTCTGCGAAAAACGGTCATACTCTATTCAACCTCCCTTCTAGAATATTTCTATATTACATTGTTTTATATTATCGAACCTTCAATTGGTATCAGAGCTTTACTCACTGTTTTTGATCTAATAATCTTGTGAGTTTTCGATCATGTCCGGTGAAGCAAGTGGAGGATTTGCACAGGGAAGGTCTACAAGCAGACCGCCACTCTTTGTGGGAAACAACTTTGTCCACTGGAGATCCTTGATGAAAATGTTCATTATAGATCAAGATCTGGAGCTTTGGAACATTATAGAGAATGGTCTGAAGATTCCAGATAAAGAGGGACCAAATGACACCAAAGTTGCAAAGAAGGAGTCTGAATACAACCAAGCAGATCTTGAAATCGTCTCCAAAAACTACATGGCTATTAACTTACTTTATTGTGGTCTTAGCACTGATGAGTTTAATCGTACTTCATCTTGTAGGTCAGCTAAAGAGATTTGGGACAAACTGGTCGTCACTTATGAAGGAACGAGCCAAGTGAAAGACACCAAGATCAGCATCTTCCTTCGAAAGTATGAGCTCTTCAAGATGAAGTCTGATGAGTCAATCAAGACCATGTTCACACGATTCACAGAAATCACCAACAACCTTGACTCTCTCGGCAAGAGCTTTACCAACGTTGAGAAAGTGAGGAAGATACTGAGGTGCCTTCCAAAGGAGAAATGGGGTCCAAAAGTAACAGCTATAGAGGAAGCCCAGAACCTCACCACTCTACACCTTGATGACCTTCTTGGGAAGCTGATCACGCATGAGATGATCCTTAATGAAGACGATGGAGAACTTCCAGCTAGCACTAAGAACATGGCGCTCAAGTCTAAGAAGGATGAGCCTAAAGATGGATCTGATTCCGAAGATGAGGATAACGATGAGGATGATCCTTTTGCTCTAATCACAAGAGGCCTTGCTCGAATTCTCAAAATGAAGAAGCAATTCAACAACAAAGATGGATCAAAGTCCTCAAAATTTCGAGGTAAGCCTCAATACAACAAGTACGAAAAGAAGACTAAACCGTTGTCTTGTTTTGAATGTGGTGAAACAGATCATCTTGTGAAGGACTGCCCTCAAAAGACAAAGAGCCAGTCCAAGAAAGGCGACAAATGGAAGAAGAAAGCCATGGTGGCAACTTGGAGTGATTCCGACTCTGACTCCGATGATGAGAAGGCAAACATTTGTCTTATGGCCTCAAAAGATGAATCCCATGATGAAAAGCTTGAAGCTACTGTAAGAGAACTTATGGCAAGTCCAAAAGAGGTATTATCGGAATTCCTTTCAAATATGATTGCCAATGAAGAAAAGCTTATTGCCCAAACTAACACTCTTATTAAGAGAACTGTGGACCAGGAAAGAACTATTGAGGATCTGTCTATGAGGGTCAAAAGTCTTGAAGCTTCTTATTCAGGTCTTGACATTAAAGTCAAGACGCTTGAGTCGGAGAAATCTGAACTCAAGCAAGATCTCTCCTCACTAAGAAATGAGCATCATGACTTACACTAGTACAAAAAGGGGGACCAGAGCACGCTTTTTTAGTGCATGGGAGCACAGTTCTCGTACTGTGCTTATAGTGAGTGCGCTCCCAAACAAGCACACTTACTATTTAACCGTGATCCCATATTTTAAGCACGCTTTTGGGTTGAAGCGTTCTTAAAATTGTCATACGACCAATTATAAGAACGCTTCAATTGAAGTGTGCTAAAAAAAAGTTTTAGCACACTTATTTTCAAACCGTGCTTAATAATAAGAACGCTTTAAATGAAAAGTGTGCTCTTTCATATTTCTGTAAGCACGCTTTAAATAAAAAGGTGTGCTCTTTCATATTTCTCTCAAGACCTCTTGCGCACTCGAACCAAGAGTCGAACCCAAGACCTCTTGCACCCTCATACTGAATTCGTCCACTTTACACTCCTGCCACCCGAGCTACGAAATTTTTTTGTAACTTTGTGCATTTACTTAATCTAATTACTAAAAAAAACTCTAAATATATAAAAAAATAATAATTTCGAGAACGGTTTATAAAAATAAACGAGGACACTTTAAAAGAAAAATGTGTTCCCTCTAGTTAAATTTGGTTTTGGGAAGACATTTTTCTTATAAAACCGTGTTCGTTTTAATTTTTTTAAGCACGCTTTACATGAAAACCGAGCTAATTATTCCTTTAGAAACAAACGAGAACGGTTCTATAGAAAAGCGTGTTGATTTTAGTTAAAGTTGGCTTGGGGAACACACTTGTAAAATGAAACCGTGCTCGTTTTAATTTATTTTTAAGGGCGCTTCACACGAAAACCGAGCTTAATAGTTTTTTCAGAAATAAATGAGAACGGTTTTATAGAAAAGCGTGTTCGTTTTAGTGAAATTTGATTGTGGGAACACACTTTGAGAATTAAACCGTGTTCGTTGTAATTTTTTTAAGCACGCTTTACACGAAAATCGGGTTAAATATTTTTTTACAAATAAACGAGAACGGTTTTATAGCAAAGCGTGTTTGTTTTAGTCAAATCTGGTTTTGGGAACACACTTTGAAAATTAAACCGTGTTCGTTTTAAGTTTTTTTAAGCACGCTTTACACGAAAACCGGTCTAAATATTTTTTAGAAATAAACGAGAACGGTTTTATGGAAAAGCGTGTTGCTTTTAGTTGAATTTGGGGTTGGGAACACACTTTTAATATAAATCCGTGCTTAAAATAAAAAAATAAGCACGCTTGTCAAAAACCGTACCCAACTTACCGTGCTCCACCCCCTATATTTGTACTAGTGTTAGAGAACGAGAAGATCTCCCTAAATAATAAGATTCAAGACCAAAAGACAGCCCTAAGAAGTTTTACCAAATCCAAAGGTACTCTCGATAGGATGTTGGGTGAGCAACAAAGCTCTCTAAACAAAAGTGGTATTGGTTATAATCCAAAGTTTTTAAAGAAGCAACACATTACCAATTTTGTAAAGGCAAAAGGAAGCAGAACCTCTCCTATATGTCACCATTGTGCTAGAAAGGGATATGTAAAAGAGACCTGCCTTTATAGAAGAAAGGATCCATATATTATTCGCAATACATTTCCTGTTCATTTGAGAAAACAACAGATAACACAAGTTTGGGTCCCAAAAGGCACTATTTTACCAAATATGGTTTACCCCAACAATGGATCCAAATTTGCTTATTGGTCTAGCCACAAAGGTTGATGTTTGTCTTGCAGGGGATCACCAATGTGAAAGAACACAAATGGATTATTGATAGTGGATGCTCGAGGCATATGAGTGGGAAGAGTTCTCTCTTTCGTGATCTAAAGGAGAAATCCACGGGAACAATCATTCTTGGTGACAAAGGGAAATGCGACATCGTTGGTATTGGTAGTGTTGGAAGTGATTCCAGCCATAGTATTAAAAATGTATATCTTGTTAATGGTTTGAAGTATAATCTGCTTAGTGTCTCTCAATGATGTGATAGTGGTAACAATGTCAGATTTAACAAGAAAAGATGTATAGTGTGCAGAGAAGATACATGTGAAGTTATATTGACTGAATACCGTTACAACAATATATACGCCGTAAATGCTGATCAAGTGGCACAAGGAAGCTTAACCTGTCTAAAAGCTTTGACGGACGATCCAAAGCTCTGGCACAGGAGACTCGGTCATGTGAGTCCACATACACTACAAAGACTTGTGTCCAAAGGGCTTGTAAGAGGGCTACCTGAAATGGACTTCAAAGGTATTGACATGTGCAACACATGCACACGAGGTAAACAAACACGTAGCTCGTTCAAACCCAAAAAGGTTGTAAGTTCTTCTAGACCCCTTGAACTTTTACATATGGATTTATGTGGTCCTATGCGAGTCAAATCTCCCAATGGTAAAAAGTACATGCTAGTTGTTGTTGATGATTTTTCTAGATATACTTGGGTTGCATTTTTGAAAGAAAAATCAGAGGCCTTATTTGAGTTTTCAAAACTTTGTAAGGAGTTGCAAACTTTAAGAAACGAGCCCATAGTGTCTATTCGGAGTGATCATGGTAGGGAGTTTGATCAACTTCAATTTGATTTGTTTTGTGCTAAATATGGCATCTCCCATAACTTTTCTGCTCCTAGGACACCTCAACAAAACGGGGTTGTGGAACGCAAGAACCGCACCTTAGAGGATATGGCCAGGACTATGCTTTTAGAAAATGCATTACCTAAAACCTATTGGGCTGAAGTTGTTAACACAGCTAACTATATTTTGAATCGTTGTCTTTTTCGTTCCATCTAAAAGAAAACTCCTTATGAACTTTTCAAAGGCCGCAAACCACTTATATCTTATTTTAAACCCTTTGGCTGTACTTGTTTTGTTCATAACAATGGAAAAGATAACGTTGGGAAATTTGATGCGCGTAGTGATGAAGGTATATTTCTTTGCTATTCCACGAGTAGCAAAGCTTATAGAATCTTCAATAAAAGGACCCAGGTAGTTGAAGAAAGTATACATTTTATTTTTGATGAATGCAATGACGGTGCTTTGAGTGAAAGTGTTGCAGATATAGATCTTAACATCCCTGAAGAGAACGAGGAAGGTGATGATACTGCTGCAAGGAACACGGAGAAGAGGAACATGTAGGAACCGATTCTTAACACTGAAGAATTGGCCCAAGGTGTTGAAGATTTGTCCAAAGCCCTTGGTGTCCAATCCAACAGTGTTGAGACGTCAGAAACTGTTGTAACTGAACCTAACAGACCACGGAGTCAGATGTACTACAAGTCTATCCTACTGGTGTGACAAATCAAGGAGCTGACACTAGCAAAAGGAAATTCAAATACTTCTCATCACACTCATTAAAGGATATCATTTCTGACCCTACTTCTAGTGTTCAAACTCGTTCTAAACTTAAAGATCTTTGTGCTTTTCACGCGTTTGTTTCTCTTATTGAACCAAAGAAGGTAGATGAGGCACTTCAGGAGCCAGACTGGATCATTGCTATGCAAAGTGAGCTTAACGAATTTGAATGAAACAAAGTCTGGACCTTGAAGTCTAGGCCAAAGCATCAATCAGTCATTGGCACACGATGGGTATTTCGAAACAAGCTAGATGAGAATGGTAAGATTGCGAGGAACAAGGCAAGACTTGTTGCTCAAGGCTACAATCAAGAGGAAGGTATTGACTACGAGGAGACCTTTGCTCCCGTAGCCAGGCTTGAAGCTATTCGTATTCTATTAGCATTTGCATCTTTTATGAGCATAAAGTTATATCAAATGGATGTCAAGTGTGCTTTTCTTAATGGTTTCTTAGAGGAAGAAGTATATGTTGCTCAACCCCCAGGTTTTCAAACTTCAGAATTTCCTAATCACGTTTATAAACTTGACAAAGCGCTTTATGGTTTGAAACAAGCCCCGAGAGCTTGATACGAGCGCTTGTCAAAATATCTTTTAGAAAATGATTTTAAAAGGGGGTTGATCGACAAGACTCTTTTTATCAAAACCAAAGGAAAGGACATTTTGGTTATACAAATTTATGTTGATGATATATTATTTGGTGCTACTAACACATCTTTGTGCAAGGAATTTTCTGACATCATGTGCAACGAATTTTAGATGAGCTTGATGGGTGAACTCAACTTCTTTTTGGGATTACAAGTTCATCAATCCAAGAAAGGGATCTTTGTCAACCAAAGCAAGTACACTAAGGATCTCTTGAAGAAGTTCAAGATGGATTAATCCAAGGCAGCTAAGACTCCCATGAGCTCAACATTGTCTCTAGATCAAGACAAGACTGGAACAAGTGTCAATTAAAAGGAGTATCGAGGAATGATTGGATCTTTATTATATCTCACGGCTAGTAGACCTGATATCATGTTTAGTGTTTGCATGTGTGCTAGGTTTCAAGCTGATCCTAAAGAATCTCACCTCGTGGTTGTGAAGAGGATCTTTCGATATCTCAATGGCACTAAGGAGCTTGGACTATGGTACCCAAAGCAAAAGGATTTCACTTTAATTGGATATTCTGATGCAGATTTTGCAGGCTATAAGGTGGATAGGAAGAGCACATCAGGATGTTGCCAATTCTTAGGAGCATCTTTGATTAGTTGGCACTCAAAGAAGCAAAACTCAGTTGCTCTATCCACTGCAGAAGCCGAATACATTGCAGCTGGAGCCTGTTGCTCCCAACTCCTTTGGATAGCTCAACAAATGCGAGATCTTGGCATCAACCTCAAAGGTATTCCAATTAAGTGTGACAATACAAGTGCCATCTCCATCACTAAGAATCCTGTTCAGCATTCAAGGACCAAACATAATGATTTAAGGCATCATTTCATTAGAGATCATGTTTAAAAAGGTGATGTGTCCATATCTTTTATTGCTACTGATTATCAATGGGCTGACATTTTTATTAAGCCTTTGGCAGAGGACAGGTTCACCTTCATAAGACGAGAGATTGGGATGCTTAACAAGGATGCACTTTCGTAGGGGGAGCTTTCCCTTTACGAAAGATAAATTCTACTTAGTGTCAAGACCCTTGAGAACTATGTCAAGGTGTGTGAACTAAATGGTGGATTACATAGATCGGATCATATATTTTTGGTTAATATCTTTTTAGATATTTAATCAATTATATTTGTTTTAATCGGATTTCAAAAATTGCCCTTTTTAGTGATTTTCTTAACCGTTAAAGATATTTTATTTTTGGAACTAGATATTTTGGTTATTCTGTCCGATTTTAAAGGAAAATTTGAATTTTGAATTGGAAACCTTTAAAATTGGCAATGTGATGATTTCTTTCCTTGGAACTCTAAACCCGTCCTAACACTTCCTCTACATAAACCCAATCCTGTACCCGATTACAACCCACACTCAGAACTAATCCAAACCCCTTCACCTTCTCCTTCTTCAACCTCTCAATCTGTTCTAAGAAAACCCTAGCCGATTTCCTCCATGGCACCCAAAACCAAGAAAGTTGTCACACCCAAAAGACTTGGCGCCACCCCCAAGGGACGTAAGGCCACTACTACCTCTCCCACACCTGAACCCGCTCCTCAAGCCATTGTCCCAACTGTCGTCCAGAGCACCATCGCTGAGAGCACGACCATTGTTCCCAACGGCTCTCAAAAGCGCTTTGATAAGAAGCTGATCAGTGCTAAACAGAAAGGAAAGAGGAAGATTTTGGTTGAGGAAGAGGACGAGAAAGAGGAGGAAGATGACCTAGACGCCCTTCTGGATAGAGATGATGCCAAGGAAGCCGAGGAGGAGGCCTTGAGGAAGAAAAAGGCATATGAGGAGGCCGAGCTTGCTAAGAAACTGGCCGAGGAAGAAGCTGAGAGGATTCGAAAGGAAGCCGAAGCCGAGGAGGTTCAATCCGAGGAGGATCCTGAGGAAGAAGAAGAAGAGCAAGAGGAATCTGGAGAGGACGAGGAAGCTGAAGGAGATGTAGCGGGGTCCGGTGAGGACTCGGGGTCTGAGGAAGAGGAGGAAGAATTTCCCTCTCCTTCTCCTCCTCCTCCCCCGTCTCCAAAGAAGCGTAAAGCCACTGCTGGTGTCAAGCCTCCATCTCCCAAGCGCACCAGGAAGGGCACTGTCAAGAGTCTTGTAGCGCATGTCAAGAGAGCTGCTCCAAAAGTTGCTCGCAGAAAGAATGCCGACCCCCCGGCCTATATCTAGGTAAATCAATCCTTGCCCTCCTCTTGGTTTCAAGATGCTGAGACTGCTGGTAAGTGGGTAGACGAGTTTCGAACTCGTAAGATTAGCTGTTCTGATTTTTTGGATTTTGAGTCTTCGAAGCTTTGAAGTTACCATGCATTGAGCTTCTCAAAAAATCCCCAGCCTCGACCCTTTTTAACCTTGAAACTGTCTACTACCCCCAGCTTACCCGTCTGTTTTACATTAACCTAAAAGCCAAAAACGACATCAATGGTTGGTCTTTGGAGTCTGTTGTCAAAGGGGTTAGAATCTCTCTCAACTCCAATGATTTTGCAGATTTCTTTGGCTTACCTACCCCAGTTCCACCCTCTGAAATACACCCCTCAAAAGAGAATTGCATCATCCTTGCCCGAGCCAAGTACCTCCTACCTGAAGCATCCAACAACTCCTCAAAGCAACTCACCCACTTATCCCTAACCCTTGAGGCAAAAATTATTTTCAACATCATTGTTCGATGCCTCTTGCCCCGTCTTAACTCTGGCTCACTCCTTACTGACAATGCCATGGTCCTGCTCTACGGCATCTTAAATGGCATTGACCTTGATCTGGCCAACACTATCCTTGGAACCATGGCTCATGCCATAAAAGCTAGAAAAGGCTCTCCCCTCCCCTTCGCTACCCTTTTGACCCCACTCTTCAAAGCATGTGGAATTGATGTCAAAAATGAAGAACAACTGCGTCATACGGGTAAATTCGACTCTAAGGGCCTTGAAAAGATTGGCATCACTCGGTCTCCCCAAGGGACCTTGAGTCTTGCCACTCCTTCAAAAGCCTTTCCCACTGCTCCAGCTTTCGATGAACGCATGGACAACCTAGAGTTGGGCTTGGAGGAAGTTCGCCTGGATATCAAGGAGCTGCAGAAGGAGATTATGACGGAGATGAGTGGGATTTCCAAGATGCTGGAAGGACTGTGGACGAGGCTCGCTGATGATGCTCCGGATGACTAAGCCTAAACCCTACCCTACCCTATCCCACCCCTGAGAACTTGATACATTGCTGGTTTTGTTTGGAAACGTTTTCAAAACATTAGGTAACTTTTTTGGTGACTGTTTTACCTCCTCCCTTTGTTGAAAGACAAAAAGGGGGAGATGATCTATGGTGTTGCTTAGACATTGAAAACCTCTACTTAAAGGTCTTGGAAGACCTTGGTTTTTGCATGCTTTAAAATTTTTTATCCAACATTTGTCTAACCCTTGCAGGTACTTAGTCTGATTTCTATTTTATTATCTATGCTTGACTAAGTTGCAGGGATGCACATGTTTTGTCTTTCATCAAGGGGGAGATTGATAACTCCCTCCCTTGATGAAAATCGGAATAAATGTTTCAAAGGCTTTGACAGGATGTTTGTGTCAAAGGCCTTGGAGCAGTAACAGTTGATGAAATACAAAACCTATTTATATAAGTTCGTATATTATTTAATCTTATTATATACTTCCTTTATATTATATATATATGTTTGACTAACCTTTTCAGGAAGTATTTTGGGATTATATATTTCCTTTAATACATATTGAGGAGATCAAATCAAAAATAGATCATGGCTTCGGAGTATCCATATATAGAAGATTCAAGATCAAGCCATGATTCGAAAGAGCTGTTGATGAAGATCTGGTGTTGAAGACCCTCACGCTCCATGCTCTTATATAAAGGAAAGGAAGAAAAAGACAGAGATAACAAGTGCTACACGAGCTTTCATTCATTCAAGCAAGATCTGTCTTCCAAAGTGTCTCTCTGCTAAGCGCTCAAGAGTTTTTTGTTTATTTCAAAGCCTTTAAGAGTCATTGTGAGCTTATAGGATATATTCATTTATAGTGTTACTCGAGAGTTTATAACTCGGGAAGTTGCACTAGGCTATTGATTTGTGAGAGTAAGAGGATTGTACTAGATAGCAGAGAGAGGTGGGGCTCTTCTAGATTGGTCTAGGACTCCAAGGGAACGTGAGTTGACTAGATTGCAATTGTATAGGAGAGAGGCTTCTCGGTGAGCTATTAGGATCCTAAGCTAAGCGAATCAATAAAGCCTTTTGAATCCTAGGGTTGTGGAAGAACCATAGGCGGGGACGTAGGCCAAATTTGTGCTGAACCTCGTAAACAATTACTCGTGTTCTTTACTTATTGCTTTACCTTATTTCCGCACTTCGTTCGATTGTCTAACTTTGTGATTCAGGTTTAATCTCAAAGGTTTTGGTACAAGCTCCGAAAGTCTTGAGACTTTATGCGAAAAACGGGCATACTCTATTCAACCCCCCCTTCTAGAGTATTTCTATATTACATTGTTTTATATTATCGAACCTTCAATTGGTATCAGAGTTTTACTCACTGTTTTTGATCTAACAATCTTGTGAGCTTTCGATCATGTCTGGTGAAGCAAGCGAAGGATTTGCACAGGGAAGGTCCACAAGCAGACCGCCACTCTTTGTGGGAAACAACTTTGTCCACTGGAGGTCCTTGATGAAAATGTTCATTATAGATCAAGATCTGGAGCTTTGGAACATTATAGAGAATGGTCCGAAGATTCCAGATAAAGAGGGACCAAATGACACCAAAGTTGCAAAGAAGGAGTCTGAATACAACCAAGCAGATCTTGAAATCGTCTCCAAAAACTATGGGGCTATTAATTTACTTTATTGTGGTCTTAGCACTGATGAGTTTAATCGTATTTCATCTTGTAGGTCAGCTAAAGAGGTTTGGGACAAACTGGTCGTCACTTACTCTCGATAGGATGTTGGGTGAGCAACTAAGCTCTCTAAACAAAAGTGGTATTGGTTACAATCCAAAGTTTTTAAAGAAGCAACACATTACCACTTTTGTAAAGGCAAAAGGAAGCAGAACCTCTCCTATATGTCACCATTGTGCTAGAAAGGGACATGTAAAAGAGACCTGCCCTTATAGAAGAAAGGATCCATATATTATTCGCAATACATTTCCTGTTCATTTGAGAAAAGAACGGATAACACAAGTTTGGGTCCCAAAAGGCACTATTTTACCAAATATGGTTTAACCCAAAAATGGATCCAAATTTGCTTATTGGTCTAGCCACAAAGGTTGATGTTTGTCTTGCAGGGGATCACCAAGGTGAAAGAACACAAATGGATTATTGATAGTGGATGCTCGAGGCATATGAGTGGGAAGAGTTCTCTCTTTCATGATCTAAAGGAGCAATCCACGGGAACAATCACTCTTGGTGACAAAGGGAAATGCGACATCGTTGGTATTGGTAGTGTTGGAAGTGATTCCAGCCATAGTATTAAAAATGTCCATCTTGTTAATGGTTTGAAGTATAATCTGCTTAGTGTCTCTCAATTATGTGATAGTGGTAACAATGTCAGATTTAACAAGAAAAGATGCATAGTGTGCAGAGAAGATACAGGTGAAGTTATATTGACTGCATACCGTTACAACAATATATACGCCATAAATGCTGATCAAGTGGCACAAGGAAGCTTAACCTGTCTAAAGGATTTGACGGACGATCCAAAGCTCTGGCACAGGAGACTCGGTCATGTGAGTCCACATACACTACAGAAGCTTGTGTCCAAAGGGCTTGTAAGAGGGCCACCTGAAATGGACTTCAATGGTATGCACACGAGGTAAACAAACACGTAGCTCGTTCAAACCCAAAAAGGTTGTAAGTTCTTCTAGACCCCTTGAACTTTTACATATGGATTTATGTGGTCCTATGCGAGTCAAATCTCCCAATGGTAAAAAGTACATTCTAGTTGTTGTTGATGATTTTTCTAGATATACTTGGGTTGCATTTTTGAAAGAAAAATCAGAGGCCTTATTTGAGTTTTCAAAACTTTGTAAGGAGTTGCAAACTTTAAGAAACGAGCCCATAGTGTCTATTCGGAGTGATCATGGTAGGGAGTCTGATCAACTTCAATTTGATTTGTTTTGTGCTAAATATGGCATCTCACATAACTTTTCTGCTCCTAGGACACCTCAACAAAATGGGGTTGTGGAACGCAAGAACCGCTCCTTAGAGGATATGGCCAGGACTATGCTTTTAGAAAATGCATTACCTAAAACCTATTGGGCTGAAGCTCTTAACACAACTAACTATATTTTGAATCGTTGTCTTATTCGTTCCATCTTAAAGAAAACTCCTTATGAACTTTTCAAAGGCCGCAAACCACTTATATGTTATTTTAAACCCTTTGGCTGTACTTGTTTTGTTCATAACAATGGAAAAGATAACGTTGGGAAATTTGATGCGCGCAGTGATGAAGGTATATTTCTTGGCTATTCCACGAGTAGCAAAGCTTATAGAATCTTCAATAAAAAGACCCAGGTAGTTGAAGAAAGTATACATGTTATTTTTGATGAATGCAATGACGGTGCTTTGAGTGAAAGTGTTGCAGATATAGATCTTAACATCCATGAAGAGAACGAGGAAGGTGATGATAATGCTGCTAGGAACACGGAGAAGAGGAACATGCAGGAACCGATTCTTAACACTGAAGAATTGGCCCAAGGTGTTGAAGATTTGTCCAAAGCCCTTGGTGTCCAATCCAACAGTGTTGAGACGTCAGAAACTGCAGTAACTAAACCTAACAGGACCACGGAGTTAGATGTACTACAAGTCTATCCTACTGGTGTGACAAATCAAGGAGCTGAGACTAGCAAAAGGAAATTCAAATACTCCTCATCACACTCATTAAAGGATATCATTTCTAACTCTACTTCTAGTGTTCAAACTCGTTCTAAACTTAAAGATCTTTGTGCTTTTCACGCGTTTGTTTCTCTTATTGAACCAAAGAAGGTAGATGAGGCACTTCAGGAGCCAGACTGGATCATTGCTATGCAAAGTTAGCTTAACGAATTTGAAAGAAACAAAGTCTGGACCTTGAAGTTCGCTCTCCGGGCCGCGACCTTCAATTCCAGAACAAACTACAAGTTTGGTAAAAAAAACTCAAACTAATTCCTAAAATAGCCAATCTTTAAAAGTATTTTGCGAAATAGCCAAAATCAACTGTTGACTTCTGTGTAATTGTAAACTTTTCCCCCTAAAGACCAAAAAATTATAAAAATAAGCCCTATCTTTTAATAAGTTTAAGTTATATCCTTAGTTTGTGTTATTGTCTTTCTAATTTCCGCTTTGATATTATTTAGTACTTTCTTATTTTTAGTATAATACTGCAATTTAGTATCAGAGTCTGGCTAATTAAAAATAATCTATATTTATCTTTAAGACAATTTGAAGGTGTCTATTAATTGCCCTCATAACACTTATCATCATGCTCTACATTTAAATACAAATGATAAGCATTTTGGAGCAATTTTAAATGTCATTTCAGACAAACTTATAGATCTTAAACTTGAAGTTGGTAAATTAGAACAGTTATAATTTGATATTAGCAGCAAAATCTTTAAGATTGTAAAAGAAACAAGTGAAGTGCATCACTCAACCAATTGTAAAGTCATTAACGAAATTAGCCAATAGATAAGCCTAACATCAGGTTGTGAACTCAAGAAAAGAGATCCATTTAAATACAATTATCCATTTGAAAAATACAAAAAGAAGTTTTCTACTAAATTAGATACCACAATAAAGAAAAAAACGATTATTTAAGAAGAAAATAAAGACGAAAATCAAATCCTTGAAAATGAATCAACATCCGTTTCGACAAATAAGGAGATTTAACACTAAGTTGAATGACCCAGAATGGAAGTTGAAATTACAAAAACTAAAAACTATTGAAACCAAGTTTATGAACGTAGAGGTTGTGAGCAACGATGAGTCTGAAAAGAAATCAGATAAAGAAGTTTTGTATCAGCAAATGAGATTAATTAACCTAAAAGACATGGAAAACATTAGAACATAACAAAGCTAGAAGAAATGAACCAGTAGACCATAAATGAAATGAACCAGTAGAACATAACAAAGCTAGAAGAAATTACAAACGTTATGAACATGGTTCAACCAGCAATTACCGACCTAGGCTAAAGCCAAAAGAGTTTCTGGAAAAGAAAGAAAGATTTGGAGTTAGCATTATGCCAAACCATAGACCAAATCAAAGAGAAATTTATCTAGAACCCACAAGTGAAACAAGTTATAAATTAAACCTAGATGGAGTAAGAAATAGGCGCGAAATCATAGAGTTCTGGAAGAAAAGAATGATGAGTGTGTTAAACATGAATGTAGGATTGAACTCTTCTCAATTCCTTAATTATACAGAACATAGCTTCTATGGATGTATTGCCGACTAGTATGGAGCTATTGGTGATGAAGTAAAACAAGAGCTTAGGAATTTGGCAAGTCTAGTGAATATGTTTACATTAATATGTGAATTAATCGACGGAGGATTCATTGGAGAAAAAGAAGATGAAGATAAGGAAGGTTTAAAATGGCAAAGGACATTAAACAATATCGAAATCCGTAACATGAAATACGTTGATAACTACATAAAAGAGTTTGAGAAGTGTTATTACAAGATAAGAGAAAACAACACTAATTTGCAAATGTTCTTTGATAAACTTCCTGCCCTAATTAATGAACAAATAAGTGAAAAATACCGAGAGGTAATTAAAAATGGAAGTAAAGATTCTCTTGCTAACCGAATTTCCTATTTTAGGAAGTGGATCAATAAAAAATATTGAGACGTGAGGAGCACCCAAAGAATGAAAAAACAATTGTTAATTTGTTGGGAGACGCCAACTGAGTACGGATGTAACAACATAGATTATCAAGGTAGAAGGAACTATAAGAGAAAAAGTTTCAACAAACAAAGAGGTGAAAAGTACTATAAGAAGTATTATAAAAAGAACCATTCTCTAGAAACATATGGTTTTTCTAGAAAGCCTCGTTCTGTCATGAGAAAAAAGAAAAATTGCAAATGTTGGGGACGTGGATAAGTCAGTCATTATGCTAGTTAATGCAAAAAAAAAGAAGAACAATAGATTAGCATAAGCCCTAGGTAGTCTAAATTACATCAAGCTATCAGAAGATGAAGCAATAGATCCAGCTCTAAGAAATAACAAAGACATAGTAGAAATAATAGAAGAAAAGCTTCAAGAAGATATAGAATCTAAAAATCAGTCAATAGAAGGTAAAGAAATTAATGAAATGATGGAAGGAGAATCTCCCAGTGAGTTCTCTGAGGAACAAGTTGAAGAAATGACTAGATCAGGGGTTGATTTCCCAATCATCGCTAAAGAACAATATGTTACAAAATTATTATTCTGTAAATATGCTAAGTATGTATGTGAAGAAATGTCCGGAGACGTAACTGTCAAAAACAATACAAATCAAGCAACTTAAGCAAACTTAATCAATTGGGCAAATGTTCAAAAGCATAACAAAGATAAAAAAAAATATATCTTCGTATGTGGCATCCAAGTAATTATAACTCCATTAAAAGACTATGGTAAAGATGTGCAATGCATTAATTTTGTTTGTGACATTAGGCATAAAAAGTTTAGTGATCAATGCATTAGTGGAATAGTCTGTAATTTGAGTCAATGAGCAGTTTTTTGGATATGTAGATCTAACTATTATGTTCGTCTAGAACATCATTATGCATCTAAATTCTTAGCTGTAAATTTATTAACAGAAAGTATCAGTATGCATAAGGGAACTTGTCCTTTAGTTCTAAAGTGGAAAGTAGTTTATAAACTCCAGAACACTACAAATCTTCCACGAAAGTGTCATATAGTGGAAGTTGAGAAACACAAAGTTGTAGGTCCAAGTAAAGAGGTTGTGCCTGTAAAGCTAAGACCTGATCAGATAAGACTCAAAACCATTTGGGTAAATGCATTTGAAAATTCTACAGCCACTAGCAGTGATAAGGTTTTAACTATAGATTAAGAAGGTAGAATCCATACGAATGATAAACCACCAGTCCGTCTTTCTAGATGTCCAAGTTTATCCAAAAATACTAGTTTTAGGTTCAATCCTAATCTTAGTTTTACCCCGAGAAATCAGGGAGCTACTACGAGCAGAAAATCATTTGTGGTAGATGAAGACATAGCGAGCATGATAGCAGCATTAAACAAAAGACTAGAAAATAAAATTATAAGAGAACCAACCAGACATAGACTAGATCTAGGTTCTTATCCTTTCAGAGAATCAATACCATTGATTCCTCCAATAGTTCTAAAGGTTAGAAAAAATCAAGAAGGATCATCCAGTTCCGAGGAAAAAGGGAAGATAATAGGATATTCCACTAAAACCTATAGTGAACCTGTCTATGAAAATAATCCAAGAGCTAAGGATCTCAAACTCAAAGAATCTCTCACATAACCAATGTTTGTAAGCGAAATATGTATGAGAATGGAAGTAATATACCTCAGACATCTCTATGAAGATAATATGAGAGTAGAAGAAAGTCTTGAACATGTCTGCAGAGAATCACTATAGAATTACCAACCCCAATAGTATTTATATCCCAATAAGTATTTGCTTAGAAGGGTTCAATAAATATGAATTATGTGCCTTTGTAGGCAGTAGATGTTCGGTATGCTTAGGTAAAAAATCATTATTTCCTGAGTTTATTTGGCAGAAGCCTCGTAGATCAATTCAAGTAAGAATAGTTGATGATAGTATCATGGTTCATTCAGAATTAGCTTCTGATGTACCTATCATGATAGGAGGAGTCCAATGTGTAATTCCTACACTCCGGCAACTAATCAGCCCTCACATGATATGCTAACTGGAAATAACTTCCAAAAACTGCATTTTCTGGTTACCCAAGACTTATTCATGATGGTCTTCAACATCAATGGAGAAGACGCTTGGGTAAAAAAGATTAAACAAGCATATACACACCAAGAAATAGAATTTACGTGCACTAAATGGGGTGAGGAATATATTCTTCCTACACAAAGAGAGTTTGCACCTTCTATATGTGTGGTAACATTAAAAGAAAAAATTCTTACGCAACACGAAAAAATGTGTAAGGAATTATATTCCGAAAATCCTTTGAAATTTTGGGAAAAAAGATAAATACTTTTCTACCATAGAATTTTAAAAGTCCTCATAAAAACAGTTTTATTCAAAGAGCTATTAAAGAAAGGTTTAATTCGAGAAAGTAAAAGTCCTCATTCTAGCCATGCCTTTATAGTAAAAAATCATGCTGAAGAAAAAAGAGGAAAAACTAGAATGGTTATCAACTATAAAAAGCTTAATGATAATACTGTTTTTTTATGGATATTATATCCCTAATAAAAACAGTTTTATTTAATAGAATACTGGGAGCTACTTGGTTCTCTTAAATGGATTGTAAAAGTGGTTATTGGTAGGTAAAAATGGATGAAGAGAGTATTCCACTTACTGCCTTTAGTGCACCACAAGGGCACTATGAACGGGTAGTCGCGCCCTTTGGTTTGAAAAATGCACCACAAATATTTCAGAGAAAAATGGACAATGTTTTCAAAGAATTTAAACATTGTTATCTTGTTTACATTGATGATATCTTAATCTTCTCTAAAACTATAGAGCAACATAAGCATGACTTGAAAGCTATAACTAAAAAATGTATTGACCATGGAATCCTTTTAGGATAGAAGAAATGCATTTATGCTGAGTCTGAAATTGAGTTCCTAAAATTAAAGATTAAAGCAGGTCAAATTGTCTTGCAAAAACATCTCTTGGAAAAAGTAGATAAATTTCCTGATGAAATTAAGGATAGAAACAACTAGAAAGATTTCTAGTTTGTCTTAATTATGCGTCTGATTTTATTAAAGATCTAGCTAAATTAAGAAAACATTCAAAGTAAAATTAAAGAAAGATCAAGTTTGGAGTTGGACTCATTTAGATACTAAAATAGTCCAAGAGCTAAAGAGAGGATGTGAAAAACTTCGAATATTGACCTTACCTAATGAAGATGATGAGTTAATTCTCGAAACAGATGCTAGTGATTATCATTGGGGAGGTGTTTTGAAACTAAAGAAAGATAATAAGCTTTGCAGGTATAGCAGTGGCAGTTTCAAGAAATCTGAATACAATTACACTGTCATGGAGAAAGAAATTGTTGTGATTTATCACGTAATCCAGTATTTTATAATCTTCTTAGCCCCTAAACCATTTACAGTCAGAACAAATTGTAAAGGAATATTGGGTTTTGTAAATAACAATCTTGATAATATCAAAGTGCATGGGAGACTCCTGCATTGGCAATTACCCCTTCACCAATTAACCTTTACTAGAGAACTAGCTGATGGACCAAAGAAATCAGATTTGATGGGAAAATCCTCAATGGACAACCAGCTCACTGGATCATGAACTCTTAGGCGATATAAGAGACTAAGGATGGGTGTCTCCTCCAAGTTTTTATATTTCTGATGATTTTGGAATATATACTTGTAATAGATACCGTCGTGAACTCTTAGAAATGAGACACATAACGGTTGAACGATTCCTTACCACGGAGATAATAACAAAAGTTCTCCAGCTACCTATTTAACTTCAAGAAGATATCTGTAGAAGATGGAGGATGAGAGATTTCAAACACTTCTACTGGACAGTAACCCTGAGGTTTCGAGGAGCACCAACATTTTTCAGGGAATGGCATAACAACTTTTGTACGAACTATGGTGCCAGAGTAGGAGGAGTTACATTACCAATCGTGATACACGAAGATGTAGATTACCTAAAAGCCTGGAAATATGGAATGTGTAATGGACTCAATAAATATAGAAAACAATGGCCAAAGGAAGAAAAGTAGAGCGTTATGTACAAATACTTCACTAAATTCTAGAACGAGGTCTTCCTTAGAGCAACAAAGTTCGAGAAGATAGAGGACATAAACGTATGCCGATTTATCAGTGCTTGCATGGATGTTAACCAGGGGAAAACTCAGTTACCTCATTACTTGATCTTCATGTTATATATTGAAGAATACTGATACGTAATAGATCCATTGGTGGAGAGACAGATCGATATAATAAGGCATCCATAGGTATTTCTTATTGCATTTAGATAGGAGTTTTTCATATGCTTGAGTCGGATGTCCATGATTTATGCCATATTTTTTTTATACCTATTCCAGCTCCTTATTCTATCATTTTATGTATTCTAGGTTGAGAATATAGCGAATTTATGTTGTTTATGCTTATTTTCGAGAAATAGAGGTCTACACGAGTTTTTGTTTAGTATTGTAGAATTTGGAGATATTTAGAAGAAAAACCAAGAAGCACTGGAAATACACTTGATGTCTACTGAAGGAGCTCAGCAATCAACGAAAGAGCACCTGGCATCGAGCAAAGCTGAGCACAAAACGAGGAACTGAAGAGTGGTCGATATTGACCACATCTGGTCGATATCGACTAAGAGCCCAGTCGGAAGTTTATAAATTCTAATTATGAAAAGGGATAGAAACAATTAGGGTTATTGATCGAAAGGTTTGTATTCCTACTTGTCGGATTTGGCGAAAGCCTTTTCCTTTACAGATAAAGTTCCCATCTTTGTTATTTATTGATTCTCTTGCATGGTCATCGTTGCGGTAAGCCCCGGTCTTGGAAGTTTTCTTTCATACATCACTTACTTCGAATCTGTCAGCATTGTTTATTTCTGCTCATCTTTCGATTCCATCCTCACATTCTACGACCCTCTTTTGCCGACACACAGGTTCTGCAAAGCACTCGAAATCGACCCTTTTAGGTCGAAATTGAGTCTTCTGGTCAACTGGAAGTTTTCTGAGCCGGACGATATTTGCTACTGATTTGTTTGATATCGAACACTTTCACTCGAAATCGACCTTTGCTTGTTTTTGTGCACTACAGGTACAGGAAGAAGTTGAAAGGAGAGGTCAAAATCGACCTAACAGGTCGATATCGAGTTGTTTTGGTTGAAATCGATTGAATCTGCACGAAACCCAGAAATCGACTGAAGCTGGTCGATATCGACTACCCATTGGTCGATATCAAGTGACTTCCCTGGAGTCGAAATCCGACGTGAATCGCGCGCTATCTAGAAACCGCTGACCCGCTTCCTCGTGGATCGAACCTGATTCTCTTCCACTACAACAGGAGGAAGTCTTGAATTTATTTAGGCAGACTAGAACTCGGTTTAAATTTATTTTCGTATTTTGAATTCAATTTCCTCCTACATCAAATTTTGGCGCCGTTGCCGGGGAAGCAATCATTCGCGCCTTAGATAGCTTGATTTCAGTTTTTCTTAGACGACCCGGAACGTATTATACGCATCCACTCTAGATTGAAAAAGATCATGGCAACAGCAGAAACACAAGCTGAGATGATCGAGAGGCTTCAGAGGGAGGTATTAGCCAACAACACCGCTTTTGCCGCTGAGAGAGCACACGCTAATCCGGAGGAAGCACAAAGGAGGCAGGCTCAAGCTGAGCTCGCCCAATATCCTGCTACGGCTAAGGATTACATGCACCCAACTCTAGCAGTGCCTGAATCGGCTATTCTTATCCCTCCTAATGACTATGAAATTCGCATTCCCTTTTTATCTCAAATTAAAAAAAATCCTTTTGAAGGAAGACCTCATGAATGCCCTCTCACTCATATTACTACTTTTGCTGACTTGTGTCAAACTATAGCTGATGGTGCAACCCTTGAATATGTCAAATGAAAGGTTTTCGTTGGTCTCTTACAGGGCCAGCATTGAAGTAGCTTGAAGGACTGACCCCGCAATCTCTCACGACATGGGAAGAAGTTAGGAATGCGTTCATCAACAAATTCTTTCCTCTTGCCAAGACAGCGCTCCTTCGCCAGAAAATCACAGCTTTCAAACAAGAGCCTGGGGAGCCGCTAGCATAAGCAAGGGATCGATAAAAAAAGCTGTTGCGATCCTGTCCTACTCATGGGCAACCAACCTATGTATTTCAGGAGATTTTCTACAATTCTCTTGATTTACCTAGCAAGGAGGGGATCAATTAATACACTCAATATGAGTAACTGATGCAAACACCAACGGAGGCTTGGGCATCCATTAAAAGGCTCACTAACTTCGACAACACCTATGGGGCTCCTATGGCTTACGACAACAACACCTATGCAAGGCCAGCCCCATCCACGCCCCTATAGGAGCATTCTAGGGAGATTGATCCCGACGTCAAGGAGCAATTATAAAAAGATCAGAACCGTAAGCTTCTTAAACAAGTTAAATTTCTATATGTTAACCAACCTTGTATTGAATGTGGTTCATAGCGATACACTAACCCTAAGTGGCCACAAACGGAGCAAGTCTTGTTAGCAGAAACTCATGAGAAAGCAGCTTACGCGGGGGGTCCCAATCGCTATATGGGAGACAAATAGTTCTATCAACCACAGAGGAACCAAGGTACCCCTAGGAACCCCCCACCATATAGAGCGCTAGGACACCCAGAGAGAGACCAACGAAAGGATGATCTAGAGCCCCTTGGGATTTGGATCTGTATGCCTAGGGAGTTGCAGAGCCTCACTACCAGATTTGGAGAGATGGATGTCTGAATGTCTGAAAGAGGAACATAGAGACCCAAGTGGGTCAACTCACGGCGCAGATTCCTCGACAATCCGGAGAGCTCCCTAGGCATACATATCCAAATCCCAAGGGGCATAACGGACACGTCGCTGCAATTAAACAAAGAAGCGGTCACAAGTTGCACGAACAAGAAATCGGAGAAGTGAACGACAACACTGGACAAAAGGTCGATTTTGACCAGCATCAGGTCGATTAAACCCAGCACTGGTCGATATTGAGTCACCAGTGGTCGATATCGACAATTCTGTACCAGCAAACTCGATTTCGACTCAACTAGTCGATATCGAGCAACCAACAGTCGATATCGAGCAACCCCAGGTCGATATCGAGTCCTCTGCATCGCCTCCAACAGTTGTTTTGGTTCCGAAACCAAAACAGACGCTATCATTCCTTTCCATGGCGCTGAAGGACCGCACGACAGGTAACTTTAAGCGTTTTGTGAAACTGCTTCAAGGACTAATTGTTACTATTCCTTTCACAGAAGTTGTTCATGAAATTCCTAGTTACCTTGTTAGGATGTAAACTAGTTTCCAAAATAAATCGAAATACAAAATCAAACTAACTCCCTGTCCTAGCAAATAAAATACAAGAAATATTCCCGTTGTAGTGGTAGGGTATTCAGGATCGTATCCACGAGGAAGCATGTCAGCGCCCACATTTTCAGTCCCAAAATCCTCTCGAATTCGACTAGGAGAGTACTCGATATTGACCACTCAGTCGAGTAAACCCGCAAAGCTAAACAACAGACAACGAAAACAGAGCAAGTTGAGTAAAACAATCCTCGACGCCAACCAGAATAGTAGACGTCGAGTGGATTTCAGTCGAGATCGAGTAGTGCAGTGAACGAAATTGCAAACTTCTGTAAACGAATAAAGACAGCAATAAAGACAAAATTGGTGGGATTGAATTCAATAATATAAAAGATTTCCAGAATCGGGGTTACAACGCCACAACGATAACCATATAAGAATCATGCTAAAGGTATAAAAGATCATGCCTTTTCATCAAATAACTGTCGTTATTAACAAGTAGGAAAATATAGGCTTTCGCATAAACCTGAATTATTACTAACCATTTTCATATAATTAATCCAAGTTGTATTAAGATCACTTTCGCTTCAATAACACAAACAAGGATAACCTTTGGCTGTCACAAAAGAATCATGCTCATAGGGATAGAAGACGAAATTGCATTAAAAGTTGTATTTTTGTCGCATTACCTTACATGGTTACCGTCGGGCTCACCCCGACCCTAGAAGTCGGGTGACTACTCGCTCTTCATCATAAAGAAACGCATCAATAATAAAAGGGAACTAAATTGCATTAAAATGAATAAAAACTTACAACCGATCGAAGCCAAAACCGCTCTCGCAAACTCCAACATCTCTGGGCCTAAGCTTTCTAAAACTCTATGAAACACAATTGTCTTGTGGCATGGATGATTCCTAAAATCCGCCCCTAAGGCCTTATTTATAGTAGTCAATCCTCGTTATTCAAGGAAAGAATACTCTATCTATGTCTAAAACTATCTATCTAAAGACTTTATGATAAAACTTGGAAATAAAACAAATAAATCTCTAAGGGGAAATAAGACTAAAGTGGATAAATATCTTCCATCTTGGTAGATCTTCACATGTTGTTGATAGAATTCACGTGCCTTTGCTTGCAAGTAACCACACATGCTCGGACTCCACTCGATTTCGGCTCGGCGCTGGATAGTACTTGACATCGAGTAAAGTACTCGATGTCGAGGACACTTCTTCTCCTCGGATCCGGACTCGAGATCGGGTAGAATTCTGGTGCTCTACGGGTACTCCACATCGAGTAGACTCCTTGATTTCGACTAGTCATGTGCTCTCGATTTCGTGTGTTGAAGCTGAGGTCGACCATGTGTACTCGATATCGAATAGTCTGGTCGATATCGCATAGTCCTGTCGAGTGCTACTTTCCTTTCTTTCTGCTCGACGTGCTTTGATTCAGCTGCTACTCGAACTTGGACTTTCTGTATTGGACCTCGAGCTTTTCCATGATTTTCTCCGTTTTTCCGAATTGTTGTAAAATGCCTCGATTTCTGCGAAATTAAACAGAAACTAGTGTAGACTCCATAATTTGGCAAATAAGCATAAACTACATAGATTCAGTACTATTCTAACCCAATGATATGAAATGCATATGCAGAAATCGATATAAAAGTTAGTGTAAAACTTCGCAAATTAGGCTCACAACAAACACCCCATACTTTAGCTTGCTTTTCCTCAAGCAATACTTTTAATGGTCATACAGGGGAAGAAATAAAACTCTCAACATTATAGATTCATTTCCATATGTCCCTGCAATCAATTACATTCTTCTGTCGACTAACCCTAGTCGAGATCGACAACCTGTGGTCGACTTCTGTCCGTGAGATTTCTCCGCTGCCTAGGATCCGCTGACACGCTTCCTCGTGGATCGATCCTGACTTCCCAGTACTACATCGAGAGGAAGTCTTGTAATCATTTGCAAGGGACGGAATATGGTTTGCCTTACTTTACTTATATTTTATTTGCAATCTCGATTTCCTCCTTACAAAAAATTGGCGCCGTTGCCAGGGAAGCTATCATTCGCGCCTTAGGTAGTTAAATCTGACATCTACTCTGAGTTACTTTACAGGTGTATACGCCGTTCTGGTCAACCACCTGAGTTTGAACACTTAGACGATCCAGAACGCCTCTAACACATCAAAGCTAAGCTAAAAATAGCCATGGTGGCCGCAGAAAAACAGGAACAGCTGATACAGAGGCTTACAAGGGAATTGGCCGCTAAAGATGCTGCTATCGCCGCTGAGAAAGCAGGAAGGGAACAAGTAGAAGCTGAGCTTGCCCAATACCCAACCACTGTAGAGGATTATATGCAACCGACTCTCGTCGTGCCTGAATAGGTGATTCTAATCCCTGAAAACTCTTTTGAAATTCCCACTCAATTCCTTATAGAGCTTAAAAATAATGCTTTTTATGGCAAATTTAATAAGTGTACTCTTGAACATAATACCAATTTTTCTGACATGTGACGTACTTTTGCTGAAGATACCACTCTGGAATATGTCAAGATGAAGGCTTTTCGCTGGACCTGCAATGAAGTGGATTGAAGGGCTGAAACCAAGATCCCTCACCACATGGGCTCAAGTAGAGCAAGAGTTTCGCAACAAATTCTTCCCTCCTGCCAACACAGCACTCCTCCGCCAGAAGATTACGGCATTCAAACAGAAGTCTGGGGAACCGCTAGCAAAAGCATGGGAACGATACAAAGAACTGCTGCGATCTTGCCCTACTCATGGACATCCCCCCTACGTCATTCAAGAGATCTTCTTCAATTCTCTTGACCAAGTCAGTAAGGACATGATCAACTAGTATACTCACTATGAGTATCTGACGATACCACCGATTGACGCATGGGGTGTGCTCGACAAGCTCACCAATTATGACAACAAGTTTCGGTCTACCACAAACTACGAGAAAAGCTCATACGCAAGGCCAGCACCATCTATGCCCCTCTATGACCCTACCAAGGAGATTGACGCAGATGTCAGGGAACAGTTCTACAGAGACCAGAATCGCAAGCTCCTCAAGCAAGTCAAGTATCTCTCTGTCAACCAGCCTTGCATCGAATGCGGATCACAGTGACACACCACTACTGAGTGCCCACACATAGAGCAAGTCAGGATGGCAGAGACACACGAAGAGGTGGCTTACACACGGGGTCCCAATCGCTATATGGGGGATCAAAGATTCTATCAACCATAGTGGAACCAAAGTCCTCCTAGGAACCCCCCACCGTATAAAGCTCCAGGACATCCAAAAAGGGGTCAAAAGAAGAATGACTTACAGCTCATCCTTGAGGAGATGCGTCGGAATCAAGGCACCATCAATGACCAGTTCCAGAACATCACTATAAAATTGGGAGAGCTGGACGTTTGGAAAAGAGGCATAGAGACCCAGATGGGGCAAATCGCAGCACAGATTCGACGAACATCCGGACAACTCCCTGGGAAAACAGAACCAAATCCTATAGGGATGACCGGACACATCGCAGCTATCAAACTCAAGAGCGGGCACCAATTACATGAGCTAGAGGTCGGGAAGAACCAAGACAAAACAGAGCAACAACTCGACAACGAGTAGTAGCTACTCGATATCGAGGAGCTCGTGGTCGATATCGATGAAACCCTCCTCGACACATAGGAGAAGCCAAGCTCGGACTCCACTGCACAACACATCAACTCGAGATCAACAAGCCTACTCGGTATCGAGGATGGTCAAGTCAATATCGACAAAAACTTGGCCGATGTCGACGACTCTGCAATACCTCCGACGTCTGATCTGGGTCTAACAGAAAAAGACACTGCCTTTCCCTTCTAAAACACTGAAAGATCCCACTGTAGGTAGGTTCCAATGTTTTGTTAATATGCTGCAAGAACTAAATGTCTCTATTCCTTTTACAGAAGCCCTGCAAGAGATGCATGGATATGTCAAATTGCTGAAGGAAATCCTGAGCAAGAAGCGATCCATCTCAGAGATTGCCGGCGAATGCAGAGTGCTCCACTTCCCTGAAAAGATACCTGACCCTGGTAAGTTTTCTGTTACTTTAGGGTTTGGAAAATATAAATTTTAGTCCCTATGTGATTTAGGAGCAAGTGTGAACATCATGCCCTTATCAATCTGGAGGAAGGTAAAGATAGGATGCATAGAGCCTGTAGATGCTAAGCTATACATGGCAAACAATACAATGGTCATCCCTACAGGTATAGTTGAGAATGTCCCTGTCCAGGTTGGTAAATTCTTTGTTTCAGCAGATTTTCTTATTATAGACTGTGCTGAAGATCCAACTAGCCCTATTATTCTTGGTAGACCATTATTAGCTACTACAGATGCCAAGATTAGTGTCAAACAGCGATCGCTCACCTTCACCATAGGCGACGAGGTCTTAGACTTCTCTTTTGGCCCTGCAAAAGAGGAATATTCATGGCTGGAGATCAAAGCATTGATATTTTATTTGCAATCTCGATTTCCTCCTTACAACCCTGCATAAGCGTACATATCAAGGCAAACCTCTCCCATGGAGATCAAAGCTATATATTCTAAATTCAATGTTATCTCCTGCACTGAACCTAAAGGAAGGGCATTGACTCAAGAAGAAGCCCTAACGAAGACTGAGGCTGAGTTGGAGAAGGAACTACAAGCTGTATACTCAAGCGAGGAAAATTTTTTCGACGACGCACTATTGATAGAGCTAAACGATCCACTCGATTTCGAGCAGAACCGGTCGATATCGACTACAATGCTTGATATCGAGTGCCCACCCAGTCAATTTCGACCTCCTCTGCAGAACAGGTAAGTATTATGAACTCAGTCGATATCGACCACACTAACCCGATATCGAGTTCTTTTCTCTCAGCAGGTACACCAGCAGTTGATTTTGACCAAACTTTGGTCGATATCGACCATCCCTCCTTGATTTCGACCCATCTCTTTATCGAATTTGAGCAAGTTCACTAGATTCAGAGGCAAGAGGTCGATATCGACCATTCTAGTCGATTTCGACCAACACTTTCACCCGATTTCGACTGCGTCCTCAGCCCAAGTATATATTGATTTTTCATTTGAGGTTTCTGACTCAACTAGTTTTTTGCAACAGTACAGCCTTGTATCCGATTCAACATTGAGGTCGATGTATGCTTGGTCGACTCCAACTCCTGTGGCTAATTTGGATGCTTATGCCATGAGGATTGAGACAGACTACTTAGGGGGGATCATGAAGACGGAAGAAGTAGAGCCCATCTAGATTCCACAGGGCCCTTCTCCGGTGTTGAAGCCTTTACTAGACACCCTTATGTATAAATTTCTTGGTCCTGACTCTACTTTTCCTGTGATTATCAATGTTTCACGAAGCTTGCAGAAAGTAGACAAGCTACTGGAAGTCCACCGAAGCCACAGGAAGGCAATCCGGTACTCCTTAGAGGACATCAAAGGTATTTCACCCACTACTTGTATGCACAGAATCCTCTTAGAGGATGATCACTAGGGAAACCATCGAGCATGAGCGGAAGCTCAACCCCAACATGAAGGAGGTGGTGAAGAAGGAGATCCCGAGAATGCCAGATGCAGGAATCATCTACCCTATCTCCGACAGAGAGTGGGTGAGCCCAGTCCACGTGGTTCCCAAGAAGGGTGGAATGACCGTTGAGGAGAATGAGAAGGGGGAGCTTGTCCCGAAGTGAATCACTACTAGCTGGCGGATGTGCATTGATTATGAAAGATGTCAAGTTTGAATTTTCTTGCGAGTGTCTTGAAGTCTTCAACAGGTTGAAGGGAGCTCTCATCTCCGCCCCAATCATTCAATCGTTGGATTGGTCGCTACCATTTGAGATCATGTGCAACGCCAGCGAATACTCCTTAGGAGCAGTCCTAGGACAGCAGAAGGACAAGAAGCTTCATGCCATCTAATTGGCAAGCAAGACTCTTGATGTGGTTTAGGCTAAGTACACCACAATGGAGAAAGAGTTCTTGGTTGTGGTCTTTGCATTTGAAAATTTCGGTTCTTATCTTATCGGATCTAAGGTTATTGTGCACACTGACCATGCAACTCTTAGGTACTTGATAGACAACAAGTATGCCAAACCTAGGCTCCTACAATGTGTACTTCTACTCCAAGAGTTCAACGTTGAACTCAAGGACAAGAAAGGCGCGGAGAACATCGGCAGCCTATCAGCTCTCAAGTCTTCCCAAGGACATACTAGAAGAATCCCAAGATGTCACGCCTATCGATGATTCTCATCCAGATGAACACTTACTAAAGATAGAAGCACAACAAGTCCCTGCAGGTAAGTATACGCTAATCCCTATTGTTTCACTACCGTAGGAGTCGATATCTACTGACCCCTGGTCGATATTGACCATCATACACTCGAAACTCCACCATAAGTCGAGTGATGATCAGAGCGACGGATACAGTTCGATATTGACCGACCCTTGGTCGATATCGACCAATGTCAACTCGAAATTTCACCCGAAATCGAGTCAGCAGCAGCCCGAAGAATTCCAGTCGATATTGACCAGTTCTACTCGATATCGAGTGGGTTCCAGCGACATTAAATGTGAGTTAGTTTGCACGGATTCCAGTGAGAATTTATTCTTTACCCTTCCATCTAGTCCTATTCGTGATTTTTATGCTATAAAGGGAGCAAAGGTTCCTTGGTATGCGGATTTCGCTAATTATCTTATACGAAACGTGATCCCATCAGGCCTAACCTCGCAGGCAAAGAAGAAGTTCCTCCACGACGTCAAGCAATAGTATTGGGACGAACCCTATTTATTTAAGCAAGGGAAAGACCATATTTTTCAAACATTGCATCCCAGAGGAGTAAGTAGACTGTGTCATTCACCATTGTCATACTCTCCCTATAGGTGGACATGCAAAAGGCTTCAAAACTGCAACGAAGGTACTTTAATGTGGTTTTTATTGGCCTAATCTTTTCAGGGACGTACAGGCTTTTGTCACTTTGTGCGATGAATGCCAACGAGCAGGCAATATTACATGGAGGAATGAGACACCGCTCACATGGATCCTGGAGGTAGAGCTTTTTTATGTTTGGGGCATTGACTTTATGGGACCATTCCCTGTATCAGGACCTTACAAATACATCGTTGTGGCGGTGGACTACGTCTCTAAATCGGCTGAGGTTGTTGCTACTAGGACCAACAATGCGAAGGTAGCTTCAAAGTTCATTAAAACTAACATTTTTCCTAGCTTTGGTGTTCCTAGAGTTCTTATTTCAGACGGTGGCTCACACTTTACCGAGAGAGGGTTTGAGGCTCTTTTGGCTAAGTATGGGGTGACGCACAGGGTCGCAACACCCTATCACCCCCAAACTAGTGGCCAAGTGGAGGTCTCTAATCGCTAAATCAAAGCCATCCTAGAAAAGACAGTCTCCCGCTCGAGGAAGGATTGGTCA
This sequence comes from Persicaria tinctoria, assembly GCA_037127255.1. Classification (NCBI taxonomy): domain Eukaryota; kingdom Viridiplantae; phylum Streptophyta; class Magnoliopsida; order Caryophyllales; family Polygonaceae; genus Persicaria; species Persicaria tinctoria. The sequence continues at coordinate 82,042,904 of JBANSL010000006.1, forward strand.
TCTAAGCTTGATGACGCGCTCTGGGCCTATCGGACGGCCTATAAGACACCACTGCGGACAACTCCCTACAATCTGGTTTATGGCAAGTCATACCATTTGCCCGTCGAATTAGAGCATAAGGCGATGTGGGCCCTTAAGGAGCTCAACATGGATCTCGACGAGGCAGGTAAGAAATGCTAAATTGACTTGCAGGAACTTGAGGAATTGCGCCTAAAGGCTTTTGAGAATGCCAAAATCTATAAGGAGCGCACAAAAAGATGGCATGATAGGAAGCTAGTGCCCAAGACATATGAGGTAGGTCATAAAGTTTTATTATACAACTCTAGACTGCGTTTATTTCCAGGGAAACTAAGGACAAGATGGAGCGGACCCTTAACGGTTCAACATATCTTTCCCCATGGAGCAGTGGAGTTGCTTGCAAATGATGGCACCACCTTTAAGGTAAATGAGCATTGGGTTAAGAAATACTACGATAAAGAAGACCCTGAGTAAGAGATTCGCACCACCATGGCGTTGAACTGAGATCTTAAAAGGAAAGTAAGTCGAGCTAGCGACTCAAACCCTAGAGCTTACGTGACGCAACCCGCTATTTCTATTTCCTTTTTCTTTAGTTTTTTTTTCCTTCCTCTATCTCTCTTACTTCGTGCATGTTTTCTTTGCTTCTTGATAGACACAGGACATCGGAGAGACACCTGGAAGAATATACATTGGTCGAGCAACACACCGAATCAAATGGTCGAAATCGGATACCCCTAGTCGATATCAAGTGAATTTACTCAATATTGACTCTTGCGGGGGGCCATCAGGGGCTTACACCAAGTAGGTTTGGTTTTGGGTCGATATCGACCAAAACCCCAGCTGAGTTAAAAAAAACGTATTTTAATTTAAATTTCATTGTTATTTTTACTATTAGTTTATATTTTATTATTATTTTTATTTTCATCTTTTTTTTTATTAAGTAAATTCGAGCTCAGACAAGCTTGAAGCTCGAGAGGCCAACGAATCGGCAGACGGATTAACCGTCAACATACAACAAAAAGCAACACAAATCAAACAAGGATGAAAGAAACCCAATAACCCATAAAAGCCCTCTATCAGCGTAAGAGAAGAAGAAAGTCCAAGACGAGCCATGCATGCCGAGAACACGGGAGAGCACGATGACTCACCCGACGTCTCAACACCGAGAAGGCGGAGAACAGTAACCCACTATCGAAAAAGGTGAAACCTGAGGCAGTGTTGATCACCGACGTTGCCCCCACCTAGATGAGGGATCTTCGAAGACCACGAACACAACCACGATCCTCTCGATCATACGGGACGCCCGATACTGCAACCCAACTCGGAACTAAACATACCACGTCAAGGCAATGACCAGATGCCAAAAAAAGAACAAAAACGGGCCAACAACAGGAAGATCAATCACCAAACGAAGATTTGCATGCAAAGTCCAGGACAAGAACATAACTCTTGGCATAACCTAATCAACCCACATATGGGATTTTTTGTTATTATTATTACTTTAATAGTTTTTGTTTTTAACATGGGTTACTTCGGGCCCAAAGCAAAGTTAGGACCAAGACCAAAAGAGCAACGGGCCAACATAGGCCCAAGAAAAGAACTTGGGGCCCAAGGCAACTCGGTGATGAGGGACGAGGCTGCCTTTAGTGACATGGAAATTGGAGAGGCACCTCACAACAAGGAAGCAGTGTTTAGTAACGGCGAGGCACCACACCAATGCACCACCCAACCAAAAGCCCCGACGAGCAAACGGTCGAGGAAGGGCGGGGGGGGGGGGGGGTTTGAGGCTAAACTACACCTCATCAGGACGCCGGTTCGAAAGATGCCGGAGTACAGGCCGAGGAAGAAAGACACAAAACCATCAAAAGCCTTTCTTGATTTTTGAACGAGACCGTTGATCGGAATATGGATAATGGGTACCACCACCACCGAAGGCGGAGAACACCACCACACGGATTGATGCAGAGGTGAATGTGAACGGGTGATAGCAGCGGCCGAAGCCGAATTATTCATGTCAGGAGACGGATTGGTGGATCCCGGAGGAGGTTTGGGGGCTCTCGAAGGAGGAGTTTGAGACTAAAAAAAGCGATTCTTCACATAAAAACTGATGTGCTTAATAATATATGAATTAATTGGTTTTTTTTAAATAACCTTTCGTTCTCACCCAAATGGCGCAGGTGAGGAATCCCTCCAAAGCAAAACCGCCACCAGCAATGGCGTCGACCAGACATGTCCAAGACGGCGACTACCGGAGAGGACCGAGGCCGATCGGCGAGCAGACGATGCCACCAACCCATCGACGGAGACACCACCACGGAGCGAAGAAGGCGAGAGGGCGAGAACAACAAGGGCACAGGATTGCTGCGGACAACGCAGAACCGACGTCGAACCCCGAATCGACGGACAGACCATTGAAAACGAAGGGAAGAGTGCCCAAAACAGCCAAATACAAGGTTGATAGGAGTTGATTTGGGGAAGGAGATCTGAATCCTTGGGTTAGGGATTTGGGGTTTTACCCCAGCACGCGCGAGCGCGTACTTAGGACCCCAGAAGGGGTTTTTCTATGTGTCTTGTCATTTTCATCTTTTATTTAAACCCCCCGAAAACCCGCCCCGTCTCTGACCCGATTTCGACCTACACTCCCATCTCTCTTGCTCTCAGCCGCCATACCCATCCTCCCTCTTTCCCTGTCCAGAAACCGGCCACCGCCTGCACTTCACCAGCGTAGATCCGACCACCCCCGAGCATCTTCTCAGTTAAGATCCTTCCACCACGTCCCTTACCCTCTCCCTCCTCTCCTCGCACAACAACCACCGTACCCCCTTTTCCCCTCTTTCTGACCAAGAACCGGCAGCCCCCAGCCCATACCCACCAGATTCGGCCGACTTTCACCACCGCCGACCGATGACGACCCCTGTCCGGCATCTCTAAGCCACACAGACCCCGCCACCCTCCTCTCTTCCTTCTTCGCAGCCCTTGGCGACCCTAGATCTGACCGCCCTAACTTCCACCAGCCACGAAACCACCAAGAATCGCCCATCACCACTCTCTGCGCGCCAGATCCGGATACTCCCCACTATTTCCGAGCCGCGGCCACAAACAGTCCCCCCCCCATCCTTGTTCTTGCAGAATTCGGAAGTACTCACCCCTAAATACCTTTATTTACAGTGTCATTCCCACTTTGCAACTCTCATGTATGATTTCTCCCCTTTTCTCTTTAATATCAGATTTGATACTCTTCTTGAGAACCTAGTTAGAGATTTGATATTGAGTTGAATATTCATTGTTTAGGGTTTGAAATTTACGCGGGAAATTTAAATTGATATTTTAGGGTAGTTATAACTGTTATATTTGAGGCTTAATTTTTGAGATCTACTGAAATATATGTATTTTGGATTATTTATATGCTTCATTTATGCATGTTGTTAATGAATTCAAGAAATTTATATTGATGGGTTTATGGTTGATTTTATATAATTTCTTGAATTAGCCGTTAATTAGTAATTTGAATATATTGTTCATAGATTGATTTTATTCTTTCTGTTGAGCATAATATTTGAATTTTTACATGATTAACAATATGAAATAGCTTAGGATTAATTTATATTTATTTCAAGCCATTTTTAGAAATTAAGTATGGGGTTCTTTTGTGCATTAATAACAATTGTGAAGAACTTACCTTAGCTGGTTGAATCTTTACAAATTATCATGGACCCCGAGGTGCAGATAGCATATCCTATCATTTACCAGCGAGCTATCACTCTGATAGAGCGAGCTGGTACAGCTCGCTGGTATTTTCGGCCAGATATGGAGGCACTAGGCATGCATAGGGGCATCGTCAAGGCATTCGGCATACTCGGCGTCGGGCGCCTCCTACAGACCATCCATCGTCACTACCCCAGTCTTACTGGGGAGTTCTTGGCGAACATGGAAATACATGGTGATGCGGCCATCTTCCAGCTCGGTAACTAGCGACACCGCTTGACTCTTTAGGAGATGAGTCAGATGTTTGGGTTTCCACACACCGACGATGACTTCCACATCACCGATCCCGCCTTCATATGGCGTTATCTGACAAGGATAGCGGCACCCAACACCTCCACCACCATTAGCCGCTACATCGTGAGTCCTCTATTCAGGACCATCCTACGTATTCTTGGAGGCATTTTCTAGTCACGATCGAGCTGAGCCGCCCTACCCGGAGGGAGACAGAGTGTCTCCGTCGCATCTTATTTGGGTCAGATCCTCTGCCTCTGGCTCACGCCTGGCTACAACACTGCCTCACTCGCCGCCAGACCCACAACAACCTCCCCATCATGGACGGTGGGATGGTATCCATTCTAGCCAGACACCTCCGAATCCCCAGGGAGAATTATTGCACCAACAGCTGATAGGAAGTCATGCATCCACCCCATCTCCGAGGTGCCGATTCGTGAGGAAAACATGGATCTGCTCTACGTTCTTGATTGGTATGCGAGATAGACGGGGCACCCCTACCTTGCAGGCATCGCTCCACAGACTAATGCTGCCCTGAGGCTGAGGGAGCCTTGGTACCCCCACAATGAGGAGGAGGCAGATGCTATGGAGGAGTCTTTTGAGGAGGAATCCTCTGACGAGGAGGCCTCTGAAGAGGAGGCGCAGCAGCAGAACGAGGACAATGGTGAGGCCTCTCACCATTCCTATCTACAGCTGGGGCCATACTTTCCTCAGGGTTCCCACCATGCCGGCGACTATTCTGACGATTTGGATGCACGGGTGGCACGGATAGAGATTGATGTATCTCACGTGCCAGAGGATGTCTTCTTATGTTGCGGCACCCTAGAGATCATCTCCGCATATATTTTCGGAGGCCACCCGGGAGGCTACCACAGAGGAGATTCTGGTGCTGGACCTTCCACACGCTATGATCAACCATCTCCGGGCGGTGATGACATCTAATTTAGTCATATTTTAGGGTTGCATTTGCATATTAGTTTAGAACATTTTCATGCATATTTATCATATTTTATACTTTATTTATTTCATTTTGCATTTTTGGAGTCTACACCGAGTTGTTATTTATTTCAGGCATTTTGGGACTAATATTGAGGAAATTAAAGAGTCAATACGGAGGAGTGAGAATGATCGGATCAAACCTTGAAAGCTAAAGTGCGGAAATGGTCAGAGTAGGAAATTGGTTGGTGATCTGCAATTATAATTAGATGCTGGGTTGAATTTAAACTCTCAAATTGCGTGGACTGAATTGTAATTTTATCAAATTTATAATATATATACTCGTGTGAAGGAACCCGAAAGGGGCCTCTTCTTTTTTGGCATTTGAACACCGCCGGCCTAGGCTTCGGCCGATTGGTTTTGTTTAGTTTCAGGTTTTAGTTTAGTTTCGTTTCCTTTGTTTTCGGTATTGCACTTTGGATTGAAGACCTTTCTGGTTTGCATTTTATTTTAAGCATGTCTTTAATTTATTCAATTGCTTTCTATATTATGTTTAGCTAAATTTTCTGTTCTAGGGTTAGGGTGAACCCGACAATGTCACGAATTGTTTGATTTCGATGTTTGCTTGAGCTTAGTCTAATTTTTATGAATTGATTTGATCCTAGTTGCTTAACCTAATTGATGTGAATCGATTAGAATCCTTTTTATATTCAAGATGCTACCGCTGCGAATTGAAATTGGATAAATAGATGGAATTCATGAACCCGAAAGGAGGATTGTTTTCATCGGAACCCTAGGATTAAACTTGAGAAGTTAACAATTGTTATTGTGACATTTAAACAATTGTTGAGGACTCTTGAGGATTAATAAATTATCGTAGATTCTTAGGTGTGAATCGGGTAGGTGGAACGCGACAGCGAAAGTTTAATTGATTTTCTCCTAAGGTCTATAAAGACCTTAAAGGGTCTAGATTTTGTTAATTTAGACACAATCACTACAACATGCGACAGCTGAATAGTGATAACTTTAGATAATTTACCTTCAATTTGACATATTAAGAGGATGAAGTTCGAGTGAACATCGGGTTGAATTCTTTGTGGCATTGTCGTCGGAATCCTTAACCCTGGAATTATTTCTCATATATATTTATTCATAACTTTTGCTTGTTTTTCCTAGTTTAGTTGAAAAATGAAATCCCCCTTTATTGGCTTAGCTTATTAGTTCTAGATAACAATTGATACTTATATAATCCCCGTGATTGATATCCGTATACTGCAATTGATCTCGTATTCTTGCGAGGTTGGTTCAGGCTACACTATTCTTGTGTTGGTTTAGACCACATCAAGTTTTGGCGCCGTTGCCAGGGATTATTGATAGTATTGGTTGTTTCTATAAACTAGTTTGCTAAGCCTTTCTTTTGCTTTTGATTTTTTTTCTTACCTTTTGTGATTTCAGGTGTGTTCTTCTATAGATGAACTGCGTTCCATATTGTGATGTTTAGTCATCTGTTGGTCATGCCACTTTGGAAAATCAATTCTCGATGTATGAGAACCATGCTCATTGCGAGTTTTGTGGGGGGTTTTGGGCATATGATCTCTGAATGCCCGGTGTTGTGGGACCCCACCTACGAGGATGCTGATGATATATCCCATAGGTGCAATTCTGATGAGTATTATGAGAGCAATCACACTCATGAAAGGGCTCCGATAGGATTTCTGTTTCGACCTCCACAACCTCCTCCCAAGCAAGGACCTTATTCACACCTATCAACGGAGGAGCTACTCGCTAAGATTGCGACAGTTGAAGACCGAATTGCTCAACTTACCCTGAATGCTCAAACTGTTCCAGAGAGCCTCCCGAGCCAAACAGATGTCAGTGACAATGAGAATTGCATTGTCGTGTCTATTGAGATTGAGGAACATCTGGAAGAGCATATACATGAGTCTAAGGTGCATGAGATTGATGATCCTGGGAAGGAGGAATTCAAAAAAGAACCTAGGATGGTTGTTTCCCGAGTATACATGTCACCATCGCTATTTTCTGAAGTGATGGTTCAAGAGAATGTTAAGGAAATTTTTGGGGCGTTTGCTGGACTACTCTCCAAGTGGCATATAGATGACGTTTCAAAGGAAGTTCTCGTTGACATACCGCCATACACCAAATCCCAAGAGGAAGTTTTTCTATTCGAAGAGGGTGGTAATGATGAACACACAAAGGGACAAGATGCTAAGGAGAAGAGCACATCTTTCGGGAGCTTGAGCTTCAATGGATCCCGATTAAAAGCACCCGAAAAGACTTTACTAGATGGGTGGATCGAGCTATGGACCATCCATTCGGGAAGGTTCAAACGTTTTCGAGCAAACCTAAGGTAAGTTCTCCTTTATTTTATTTAGTGAAGAATGTTTGTTATTAAAAAAAAACCGCATCTCACTATCTCAGCAAGCAGGTGAGCGGGCGTGCGCTTTAAGCGCGCGCCCGCGTGGATCCTTCCTAAAGAAAAAAAAAACAAACAGGTCTTTCTTCTTTCTACGCTCTCCCCGAATACCCTGTCGCCTCCCATTCTCTCCGTCTCACCCTTCTTCCTACCCGACGGAGCCCACGCCGCCCCCTTCCCATCTTTGCTCATCACCGCCGGAATCACCTCACCACCACCGGCTGCACCTGCTTCCTCTTGCTCTACGCTGCCAGTCGACGGAACCCTCGCCACCGCACCAGGCATCGCCGGATGACCCCCCTTCTTCCGCGCCACCCTCGTCGCCTGCATCTCGCCAGCGACATCACCGGTCTCCTTCTTCTTTGCTGCTCCTCTCCCCTTTCCGCTTGCCACCAGCAGACTCCTCATCCTCCTTGATTCACGCTCTCCGACTCCGTTCACCTCTACCGCCAGGAGCCACCACGCCTCCGCCCTTGCTGCTGCTGCTGCTATTGCCCCAAACCCTATCTCATAATCCTCCAATCTTCCACCCGATAGTAAGTGCAGGTAACCTTCCTCTTCATCCTATTGTTCTGAATTTTATAGGTTGAATGTAAATGTGAATTGAGTGGAACAATGTGCTTAGGGTTATTTATTTGATTGTGCTCGATTTAGTCTGATGCTACTAGTCTTGGGGTTGCAATGTTTGCGGAGAGATTATTAAGCAATGTGTTCATTCACATGGTCAGATTTAGTTGTATGATTGTTTTCTTGTGAATGTGATCCATCTAATTTTGTGAATTGCAAAACTTGGATGAGATTTGGGTTGTTATGTTTTTTATTATTGATTATATGTTGCTGGATTTTTGGGACTTAGAAGTGATAAAGTACTCCCTGTAAAATCCTTGTCATGTCTAAAATCAGCTGAGTTAGTTTTTAGTCTCATTCTTCTGGGAAATTTTGGATCAAATTTATAGGTGGATTTGACTGATTTTGGTTGCTAAAATTCATCACTTTTGTTATCAAAATTTAGTCTTTTATTACACCTATTTATTGGAAATGTTGGCACCTTGATTGAAATCTTGTCATGCTTGTTCTCTTGGGATTAAATTGTGCTTATGCTTGTTTTCTTCCCGCTTGTCTCGTGCTCCCTGTGTCCATTGCATTTTCATGGTTTTACTTTGTAAAATATGGATGAGCATGAGTTGTTGGGCAGATTTTGTTGTACATGTCTTTTCTTCGGTTCTCTCTTGGGTGTTATTACTATGGTTGGATAGTGGGGTTGTGTTTTGCTTGTTCTGTCTTCTTTGTTTTGTGTCTTGGCCAGGACTTTTTGCAAAGAAGACGATGCTTACATCTTTCCGACTTCAAGACAATCCAGGAATGTAATACTGCATCCAAATTGTTGTTGGAATACCTGCTGTAAACTGGAGGGTTGCCCAAGTTGCTGAATTGAATTGGATTGCTGAACTATTTAGTGGTTGCACCACTACCTCCTATGTTGATTTGAAGAATTGCCTAAGTGCCTGATTCTTTAGTGAGTTTCCTCTTCCCTTACTCTTTACCATTCGCTACTTTGGGGACAAAGTATATTTTAAGCATGGGGTGGGGGTAACTCACTTGTGATTCATGTGTAACTCCGTTTTTCCATATAGTTTTTGCATTAATTTTTTTTTTCATGTTTCATGTGCATTTCATGGATTGAATTTGCATATAGGTGTCTATTATTCCCTTCCTACCCATAGTTATATCCTTTGCTTGTGATTCATGTGTAACTCACTTGTGATTCATGTGTAACTCCGTTTTTGCATATAGTTTTTGCATAAATTTATTTTTTTCATTTTTCATGTGCACTTCATGCATTGCATTTGCATTGAGGAAATTTTGTTAGCCTATTATTCCCTTCCTACACATAGTTATATCCTTTGCTTGAAGCCCATTGATACTATTTGCCTATTCATTTGTAGCTCCACGAGATTATCCTTAAGCCTATTTTAGCCTTGATTACCCATTCGGGAATTAGGATGAAATAGATTTATGGTTCATTTGAGTGGAGAAAGGAGAATAATGTGCTTTGAGTGATTGATGTATTGAGTGGAGGATTTTGTGCTTAAAATGTAATTTTCTTGTGATGAAGAAATAAAAAAAATGAAAAAAAAAAAGAGAAAATGGAAAAGAAGAAAAAAAAAAGAGGAAGAAAAAAAAATTGAATAAAATTCTTCATCCCTAGAGGAATGTTTGTGAAAAGGGAATGAGTTTTCAAAGTTGATAGTGTATGAGCTTATTTGATTTTGTGATGTGGTTTTTGTGAGGAATTTGGTATGTGTGTTGAGAAAATAGTTGAATTCTGGATGAAGTTTAGTAAGTAATTCTTTTTCCCGGATTTAGCACCACAAGCTAAAGAATTTCGTACCCTTTGTTTCTTACCATGGCCACAACCCATGAAAAGACCTCATGATTTATGTTTATGTGCATTGTCCAAGTGGTGGAAAGTTAGGACGCTAATGCAAGCCTATGGTAGATGAGTTTTCAAGATTTGAGCTTGAGCGACCTAAACACAAGAGTGAGCGTTCCACAAAAAATTATCCTATGTGAGGGCTTGGAATTGATGTCTTGATTTTGTCTCTTGTATGATTTGCTTGTCTTGTATTGAACCCAATGTCTTGATCTAAATGAGAAAAGACATTGCTTGGATAGAAATCGAAATCTTTCTTGTGAAATCTTTACACTTGTTCTTGCTTGAGGACAAGCAAGGTTCAAGCATGGGGTGATTTGATGACATCTAATTTAGTCATATTTTAGGGTTGCATTTGCATATTAGTTTAGAACATTTTCATGCATATTTATCATATTTTATACTTTATTTATTTCATTTTGCATTTTCGGAGTCTACACCGAGTTGTTATTTATTTCAGGCATTTTGGGACTAATATTGAGGAAATTAAAGAGTCAATACGGAGGAGTGAGAATGATCGGATCGAACCTTGAAAGCTAAAGTGCGAAAATGGTCAGAGTAGGAAATTGGGTGGTGATCTGCAATTATAATTAGATGCTGGGTTGAATTTTAATTCTCAAATTGCGTGGGCTGAATTGTAATTTTATCAAATTTATAATATATATACTCGTGTGAAGGAACCCGAAAGGGGCCTCTTCTTTTTTGGCATTTGAACGCCGCCGGCCTAGGCTTCGGCCGATTGGTTTTGTTTAGTTTCATGTTTTAGTTTCTTTTCCTTTGTTTTCGGTATTACACTTTGGATTGAAGACCTTTCCGGTTTGCATTTTATTTTAAGCATGTCTTTAATTTATTCAATTGCTGTCTATATTATGTTTAGCTAAATTTTCCGTTCTAGGGTTAGGGTGAACCCGACAATATCGCGAATTGTTTGATTTCGATGTTTGCTTGAGCTTAGTCTGATTTTTATGAATTTATTTGATCCTAGTTGTTTAACCTAATTGATGTGAATCGATTAGAATCCTTTTTAGATTCAAGATCCTACCGCTGCGAATTGAAATTGGATAAATAGATGAAATTCATGAACCCGAAAGAAGGATTGGTTTCATCGAAACCCTGGGATTAAACTTGAGAAGTTAACAATTGTTATTGTGACATTTAAACAATTATTGAGGACTCTTGAGGATTAATAAATTATCGTAGATTCTTAGGTGTGAATCGGTTAGGTGGAACGCGATAGCGAAAGTTTAATTGATTTTCTCCTAAGGTCTATAAAGAACTTAAAGGGTCTAGATTTTGTTAATATAGACACAATCACTACAACGTGCGACAGCTGAGTAGTGATGACTTTAGATAATTTACCTTCAATTTGACATATTAAGAGGATGAAGTTCGAGTGAACATCGGATTGAATTCTTTGTGGCATTGTCGTCGGAATCCTTAACCCTGGAATTATTTCTCATATATATTTTATTCATAACTTTTGCTTGTTTTTCCTAGTTTAGTTGAAAAATCAAATCCCCCTTTATTGGCTTAGCTTATTAGTTCTAGATAACAATTGATACTTATATAATCCTCGTAATCGATATCCATATACTGCAATTGATCTCGTATTCTTGCGAGGTTGGTTCAGGCTATACTATTCTTGTGTTAGTTTAGACCACATCAGGTGGCTGGCCCCCGCTACCTCCTCCAAGCGGATGGCCGTAGATATTCTATTTAGTAAGTTCCCATTCCCCTTGGTTTTATCTGTTTTCTAGTGTGGACACTGTCTGTTTTAAGTATAGGGTGGGAGGAACTTGTTCTACATTATGACTTGGTTTTGTTTTGATGAATGTTTGGATATTTTGTTATGGTTTTATGATTCCTAGGACATGGAACAAGTCCTATATAGGTTTAGTTGTATTACTTTTGAATATTGCTTTGGCTTGTTTCTACTTTATGATATTCAAAAGGCATTTTAAGAGAGTTGTAAGGACATCGCCCAAAGCTTGCAAATTGTTCAAAAGAAAGAGTGATGGAAGCCAAAGCAAGGATCAATGATGCAAGAGTGGATTCATTATAGATATTGCACAAAATTGACTAGTAAAGGAAAGTCTCAATGAAGTGCAATTCTTTTAGATAAAACCACAAAAGTGAGGTAAATTGATGTTGCCTTTGACATGTTGTACTTTATATTCTTGCATCATTGATCCTTGCCTTGGCTTCCATCACTCTTTCTTTTGAACAATTTGCAAGCTTTGTATTCTTTTAGATAAAACCACAAAAGTGAGGTAAAACCACAAAAGTGAGGTAAATTGACTAGTAAAGGATCCATTTACCTCACAAAAGTGAGGTAAATGGAGTACTTTATATTTTCAATATATGTGCAGTTTTATATTCCTATCTATACCTATGCCTATTTGCATCACAAAGCCATATTAGGAGGCTTACAATCTCTTTATATCATTATTGCTCCACATATGCATTAAATATTGCCCATTTTTACCTTATTTGGGGATTATGTTGAGAATGGAAATCGTTTATGGAGATATTATATGGTGTTTATGTTATTATTGTCATTATTGGAGTTTGGCAAGAAAGTTTCAAAGTCTATGGAAAATTTAATGAGAGAAAAAAAAATCCGGTCACCTTAGGAGATAAAGGTAGATCGACCCTGCACTAAGTATCCGGGGACATTCATGATACCCATGTTTGCGACTCGCGAGAAGGCAATGTTGAGGTTAGAGAGGTAAAAGCATTATTATTGATAAAAGCATTGAGCGAATGAGTGAAAGGTGAGGAATCTGATGAAGAAGGAATGTGGTATGAAATTTTGCAAAGTACTCCATTTCCCCGGATTTAACACCACATGGGCAAAAATTGCCCACCTTTAGCCTTTTACCTATCTACTCCTTTTTTAGCTTCCATAAAGTCCTCTTGATTATTGTTGCTTTGTCACTGAAAATTTATTTTGCATAACCTCCTTTTGTGCAGAGAAACTGCTTTTCATTCACAAGCACATAATTGAAGGCAGTAAGTACCTTTTCAGGGATGGCAAATGAGTCTTGGGTAATATGACAATGAATTCACTATATTGAGAGTTTTTGCAGGTTTCCTCTGAATGACCATCGAAGCTATTGCTTGGGGACAAGCAAGCTTAAGTATAGCATGATTTGATGTCCATGATTTATTCCATGTTTTTTTATAACCAAGAAGCTCTAGAAATGCACTTGATGTCTACTGAAGGAGCTCAGCAATCAACGAAAGAGCGCATGACATCGAGCAAAGCTGAGCACAAAACGAGGAACTGAAGAGTGGTCGATATGGAAGCTGAATCCGAGCAAACAACTCGATATCGACCAACCCTTCAACGTCGAGTTCGAGTCGATTCCGAGTCATATCCAGATTTCGAGTGAAAAATATTTCGAGTTGATGATTCCTTGCACACGAAGACATGAGAGATTTTATCTTTTCACTTTTATATCTATCCTAAGGGTCGAACATTTAATTACCCTTTAGGATTTATCTAGTTTTACCATATTAGATTTATTTCCCTTCAAATAGAATTATATCTTTTAGTTATATAGAGATATAGATAGATATTCTTTTCTTTGATTATCAAGGATTAAGGCCTATAAATAAAGCCTTAGGGGATAGTTTTTATTCATTAAATCTCAGAGCAAGTAGTTCACATACAGTTTTAGGAGTTTAAGGCTTTTAGAGTTTTGACACTCTGCGAAAGTTGGAAAGTCGGGATTGTAAAGGTTTTGAATTTAGTTTAAAGCAAGTTGTTTCTTTTCCATCAATGATGTCTGCGATTGTGATGAGCGAGTAGTCGCCCTACTTCTAGGGTCGGGGTGAGCCCGACGATAGCCATGTTGGGGGATTGATTGATCCCTAAAGAAAGGTACTTTATCTTGTTCTCCCCTTTGTGCTTCATCTTTAATTGTGAAATTAAGGAACTCCTGTTGTGAAACTTGGGTTGGGATTGAGGTTTTTATTCGAAAGTTTATAAATTTTAATTTTGAAAAGGGATAGACACAATTAGGGTTATTGATTGAAAGGTTTATATTCCTACTTTTCTGATTTGTTGAAAGCCTATTCCTTTATCGCTAAAGTTCCTATCTTTGTGATTTATTGATTCTCTTGCATGGTCATCGTTGTGGTAAGCCCCGCTCTTGGAAGTTTTCTTTCATATATCACTTAATTTGAATCTTTGAACTTGGTTTATTTCAGCTCATCTTTGGATTCCATCCTCGCATTCTTCGGCCCTCTTTCGCCAACACACAGGTTCTGCAAAGCACTTGAAATCGACCCTTTTAGGTCGAAATTCAGTATTTTGGTCGACTGGCAGTTTTCTTAGCCGGTCGATATTTTTTACTGATTTGGTCGATATCGAGCACTTTCACTCGAAATTGACCTTTGCTTGTTTTTGTGCAATGCAGGTAGAAGAAGAAGTCGACAGAACTGGTCGAAATCGACCTAACAGGTCGATATCGAGTTATTTTGGTGGAAATCGACTGACTCTGCACGAAACCCAAAAATTGACTAAAGTGGGTTGATATCGACTACCCATTGGTCAATATCGAGTGACTTCCCTTCAGTCGAAATCCGACGTGAATAACGCACTATCTAGGAACCGCTGACCCACTTCCTCGTGGATCGAACCTGATTCCCTTCCACTACAACAGGAAGAAGTCTTGAATTTATTTGGGCATGCTAGAACTCGGTTTGAATTTATTTCCGTATTTTCAATTCGACTTCCTCCTACATCAGAGTCTAGTTTCATATATTGCTTGTGAAGTATTCGAATTCGGAATCTATGTCTTTTTAGTGTTTATTCTGCAGAATTACATTCCGACCTTGGAGGGATCTTACAAGAGCTTAAGAGACATGTTTTAGAGGATATGGAAGCTAAGGAAGAGGCTAGAGGGGAGAAAGGAAGCACGACATTGAAGACCATTGAAGAAAAAGAAGGAATCCCGTCACTGAGATGGCGGTGCCCGCCGCCACTTGCACGGCGCCCGCCGTCGGCCAGTTTCCAACGTTCGCGATTCTGGATTAGAAGATTCTATTTCCCACTATTCTATTATTATTATTATTCTACGGTTTTTACAACTCTTTGAGAGACTTTATTAGCTTATTTTCCATTGTTCAGCTGTGTGGTTTTGTGATTATTGTGAGACTATGAACACAATCGGAGAGAGAGAGAGAGAGAGAGAGAGAGAGAGAGAGAGAGAGAGAGAGAGAGAGAGAGAGAGAGATTTGGCCTATGAGTTGCTAAACTCATAGTTTCGCTTGCGATTCGAAGACATGATTGTTTAGATTGTGAGGATTGTTTCTATTAGTTATTCATATTCCTATTTATCGTCTTGTTCTTTTTGTTTATATTAATTTGTGTTCCTTTTTATGATTGATCACCGTGTTAGGAATCGTATGTTAGCTATGAATTCGCTGTTGTGTTCTTGATAGAAAATGAAGGTATTGAAGTAATGATATTTCTTTGTCTTTGTAGTGGATGATTTCAAATGATCTATGTTGTGGATATGTCGATTAGGGCTGATCTAGGGTTGTTCAGGTTTGTCTTAATTGCATTGAATCAATATGCCAATTGGTCTAATTACATGCGTCCTTAATGATATTCCTTAGTGATATTGAATAAGATGATTCTATCCATGCGGATCTCTCAACTTTAGTCAAGTAGGCATATATTTATGAGTAATTGATAAGAACAATCCTAGGACCATGAATCTCAGCCATTGTCAGAGAATTACAGGTGAAATATTTCCTCTGCCTTATTATCGATTTAATTTGCAATCATAAAGTTGGTTACTTTACAACTTGGTTATTTGTCCTAAATCATTGTTTGGTCATAAGAGTTCTTGTTAAGAGTTATTGAAAAGTGAATCGCTTCTCTCTATGGGTTTGGCACTAGACTTAATTGCTATACTAGTATTTATTGGTTGATCAAGTGATTGATTTGTTAATCTATTGGTTTTGTGTTGAGTTTGGATTTTATTACTATTTGATAAAGGGCGAAAGTGCCAATGATGTTCGTCCCGCATCAAATGCTTGAGCAACTTGCCGGCCGGTCCTATTATTGCTTTTTGGATGGTTATTCTAAATATTTTCAAATTCCTATTGCACCTAAGGACGAGGAGAAAACTACTTTCACATGTCTTTTTGGTACTTTTGCTTATAGTAGAATGCCTTTTGGGTTATACAATGCCCTTGGTACATTTCAAAGATGCATGATGAGTATATTTTCTGAGTTTGTTGAGCATTTTATTGAAGTGTTTATGGATGATTTTATTGTGCATGGGGATGATTTTGATTCTTGTTTGCATCATTTGTCACTAGTGCTTAAGAGATGTGTTGAAACTAATTTGGTCTTAAACTCTGAAAAGTGTAATTTTGTGGTTTAACAAGGGATTGTTCTTGGTCACATTCTGTCCAAGAAAGGCATTGAGGTAGATAAAGCGAAGATATATCTTATTCAGTATTTACCTTATCCTACTAATGTGCGTGAGATCCGGTCTTTCTTAGGTCATGCAGGATTTTATAGGAGGTTTATTAAAGATTTTTCCAAGATAACCTCCCCATTATGTGAATTGCTTAAAAAAGATGTTTCCTTTGTGTTTGATGATAATTGTAAGAATGCTTTTCATGAGTTCAGGAATCAGTTGACTTCAGCACCTCTTATATATTCAAGCTCCTGTTTGGATTTTGCCTTTTGAGTTGATGTGTGATGCTAGTGATTATGCTGTTGGGGTTGTTTTGGGATAAAAAGTTGAGAAAGCATCTCATGTGATCTATTATGCTTTTATGATGTTTAATGTGGCCCATTGGAATTACACTACTACTGAGAAAGTGTTGTTAGCCGTGGTATTTGCTCTGAAGAAGTTTTGTCCTTATCTATTGTGTGCCAATTTAGTAGTCTATAGTGATAATGCGGCACTGCGCTATTTGATGACAAAGAAGGACGCAAAGCCTAGGCTGATTCGATGGATTCTACTTCTGACGGAGTTCAACATAGAAATTAAAGATAAGAAGGGAGCAAGGAATCTGGTAACTGAGCACCTAAGCAAAATTTACAAAAATGATGGTGGGGGAGAGGAATCAGAGATATTGGGAGAGTTTCCTCACGAAGGATTGCTCAGAATTTCGACATGTGATGACACTGAGCATGACGATTGATAATGCATATTTAGATAGGCTTTATAGAGTATTTTTAGGGTCATTTAGATGTATATATTGCAATTTAAGAGGTTAGTTTACTTGTTGGCTCATTTGGTGCTTAAGTGCGGAATCTACACAAGTTTAGTGCATAATTGCAGATTTTGGATTCGAAGTAGTGAGTATGTCATTCATGGGAGTCATATGGATCATATGGAGGTAAGAACGGGCTAGAGAAGCCATGTTGGAATGCACAAGGAAGAGGCAAAGGGCATACAAGAGGAAAAACGGCACCCGCAGCCAAAGGAACAAGGCAAGACATAAAACCGCACCCGCGGCCACCAAAACCGCACATGCTAACGAAATTCCAGGGTTCACTGCAGCAGCCGCACCCGCGGTTTGGTCGCGGCCTGGTCGCGGTTTTTCATGGGTCGGATCCAGCGCCGATTTTCAATGCTTTTTAAGTTGGGCCTATCTTTGGGAAACACTTTCTAGGGTTTTTATGACGGTATTCTTAGGTATTTAAGGACCGAAATTAGTTGTTTTGAGTTATCTTTTATCCTTTGCAGAATTGAGAAGCGACGTTTAGGAGCATGAGCAACTAAACTCATCGTGTTTTGCCTACGATCAAGACCTGGTTTTGTTGAATTGTGTGTTTCTAGTTGTTTTCTATTATCTACTTTAACTTCTTTGTGCTTTAATTGCTTGTGGTGTTGATTCTATCTTGATTCACAATCTCGTTAGAATTGCATCATTGCTAGGGTTCTGATTCATACGTTTATGAAACCTAATCCATAGTAGGAAATACAATTGAGTGGATCTCATAGAAAAGCTTGATTGTATAAGAAGTTAACTATAGGTTAAATTTTAGTTCTTTAGGGACTTAATATTGCTTATAAGTTTTATATATCTTGAGATTAGTGCTATTCTTAGGATTAAGCCTTAATCCGTGTTAAGATTTCCTAGTAATAAGGGATTATTAGGACTCATAGGACGAATAATATATTTAAATCAAGATAAGAGTGGATATAGAAAAGATAAGACTATAAGGGAGAACTATGATAAAGGAGACGAACCAAAGTTGAGAATCGTAGGTGATACATCTCAATCATCATTGTTTACAACCATCACCATTATTTAATTTTTCAATTCTTTGCATCTTTACATCCCTACAAACCCCTTGTTACTCTTGTTGGTGATTATAACGCATAAAGTAACGGTAGTTCCCTATGGATCGACTCCGGACATACTAGCTATACTAGTTGGTTAGTTTGGATATTCTTTTGATAGGAATCCGAAGATTTTGTCCTGACAACGACGCCCCCCGCCCTTCACACGGCGCCCGCCGCCTTGACGGTGTTTCGATTTCCGATTTTCTTGATGATGATGGGAGTGAGCCGCCGGCTTTGCTTATTAGTATTCGGACTAAGCAACCTTGGTTTGTTGATATTATCAATTACTTGGTGGCTGGAATCTTCCCTTCGAATTGCCCGAAATCTAAGAAAGACAAAATTCGACACGATGCTCGCTACTGTCTTCCGGAAAATTCGGCACGATGCTTGGGATGACCCTTTCTTGTGGAAGCACTGCGCTGATAGGATTGTTCGTCGATGTCTTCCGGACAATAAGGTAACTTCTGATTTGAGATATTGTCATTCACACCTAAGCGGTGGAGATTTTGGAGCACAAATGTCGGCTAGGAAAGTCTTGGACACGGGATTCTGGTTGCCACACATCTTTCGTGATGCTTATGCTTTCTGCAGGACTTGTGATTGATGTCAGCGATTCAGAAATATCTCGGGTAAGAATGAGATCCCAGTATCTTTGATTATGGTATGCTAGATTTTTTATGTCTGGGGTATCGATTTCATGGGACTTTTTCCTAGTTCATTTGGGAATGTTTACATCTTGCTTGCGGTTGATTATGTATCTAAGTGGGTTGAGGCGAAGGCGACAAAGACTGATGATGCTCGCACAGTTGCTAGTTTCTTGAATAGTCTATTTTCTAGATTTGGGATGCCCAGAGTCGTTATCAGTGACAGGGGAACTCAACCTCCTACCATCCTCAAACCAACGGACATGCAGAGTTGTCTAAAAGGGAGGTGAAAAGGATTTTAGAGAAGATTGTTGCACCTAACAGAAAAGACTGGAGTCTCGGATTGGAGGATGCACTATGGGCTTACGGTAC
Organism: Persicaria tinctoria; assembly: GCA_037127255.1. NCBI lineage: Eukaryota > Viridiplantae > Streptophyta > Magnoliopsida > Caryophyllales > Polygonaceae > Persicaria > Persicaria tinctoria. The sequence goes on from JBANSL010000006.1 coordinate 82,062,065, forward strand.
TGCTTATAAAACACATATTGGAATGTCTCCGTTTCGCTTGGTTTATGGGAAGCCTTGTCATTTGCCAGTTGAGCTCGACCATAAGGCATTCTGGGAGTCAAACAGGCCAATATGGATGCATTTGAAGCAGGAAAATGGAGGAAGCTTCAACTTCAGGAGTTGGAAGAGATTTGTTGGGATGCTTATGACAATGCTAGGATCTATAAGGACAAAACAAAAGCATGGCATGATAAGCACTTTTGAGGAGAGAATTCCATCAAGGAGATAATGTTTTGTTGTATGTTTCACGTCTAAAACTTCACCCAGGGAAGCTCAAGTCTAGATGGACGGGTCCCTACATTGTGGTCCATGTCTATCCCTATGGTGCAGTTGATTTACAAAATCTGATGGATGGTCATAACTTCAACGTGAGTGGTCAAACAATCAAGAAATATCACGAGGACATCGCCGGACAAGTTATGGACTCCTGGAAAGGGTAGGATCTCCCTGAGGAATAGACTCACTTCTTCACGTCTAGCCATGGACGTTAAACGAAGGCGCTGCTCGGGAGGCAACCCGAGGTAAGTACTTTCATTTTCTTTTCTTTCTTTTCATTTTCTTTTATTTCAGTTTCTTTAGCATTAGGATTTTTTTGAGTTTTTGTATTTTGGAGATGTTTGGACCGAGTTTATAAGGTATATTTGGGATTTTGGGATCGAACACAAGAGGTGCGCTTCACTGAAGTTGCGGCACCCGCCGCTTTTCACACGCCGCCTGTCGTGCCTGCTGTTCAGCGAAGAGTTTGATAGCATGCATTTAGAGAGTTATAATAGGTTGCATTTAGCTTAGTTATGATGCATATCATGCATGGTTTAAGTATAATTTGCATATTTGTTCTCTGTGTGGTTGGAGTCGGAATCTACATGTTTTTATTGATTATTCCAGGTAATCGTGGATCCGAGGAGGAGACATAGGTTGATAACGCATTGGATGAGAATGTCTAGTTGATCGAAGAAGCTTACATGAAGATCTCAAGAGGTCCTGAGAAGAAGAAGCGAACCTAAACGAAGAACAAGTCTGCAGAAGTTGTCGCCAGACATGCTGAACTTGTTTTGCACTTTCTGGAGGCCTCGGTTGTCCGATCGACTATTATGACCATGCGTTGGAAAGCTCTTTCAGAGAGCTACAACTTTCATGTTGACGTCGAGAGCTAATTCGAGACGGAATTTTCGGGAAAACCTAATGCAGCGGCCGCCGCGTAATTTGCTGCACCCGCCGCCAGGGGCGGTATTCATACTGCGCCCGCCGCAGCTGCCGCCAGCGCGCAGCGCGTTTTGGAAAAAACCCTAGTTTTCTATTATGTTGAGGCCGACTTGGATGTTTTATTAGGCCACTTTTATGTTATTTTTCATTACCTTTCATTCTATTCTTACGTTCTATCAGACAATTGGAGAGAGAGCGATGTTCGCCATGGGCGACTAAACTCTCTTCGTTCTGCCTGCAATTTGAAGCTTTATTTGGATTGATTGTGAGTTTCTAATTCTTGTTCCTCATTTCCTATATTGAATGCTTCGACTTCTTTGTGCTTGATTGTTTATTGTTTTGTTCTATCTTGTCTGGCCAACTTGTTAGATCAATTCAATTGCTAGGGTTTTGTAGATTCCTGATTGTGAACCTTAACCCAAGTAGCAAACTTGTCCCTTTAGGGCTGATTGAACTAATTGGATAGGTAGGAAGTTGAATGTGTTGTTAAATCCCTCTTTAGGGACTGCAAATACCTTGGTTAATCTCTGGACTTAAAGCTATCAATTGGGTTAAATCCTTCTTTAGGGACTGTTCGATTGATAAGGGTTTCTAGGACTGATTGGACTAGTAACTATATTAGGTCGGGACAAGGACATTCATAGGAAAACTAAAGGACAAGAGGAAGTTACAATATCAATTCAACCAAATAAAGTGGATAGTTGTAGGTAGAACGATCTTCTCTAAATTGTTTTGCATCAATCTGTTTATAGTTTATTTTGCTTTCTTTCTATTTCAATCAATCAAAACCCCCCTTCTACTAATTGGTAAATACACATTGCTGAGAAATACTTGATTCTTTGTGGGATCGACCTCTTACTTGCTTGTTATACTAGTTTGTAGGTTTGAGTTTTATTTTGATACGGTTTATGCGACTAAAAACCGCTCATCAAATTGGCGCTGTTGCCGGGGAATCAAGTTTATTTCTTTGTTTTGTGTATTTATTGATTTTTGTGCATATATCTAACTTTGTTGTGAACCTATCTTACGGTTCACAACACCCTTGCTACTAACTTTTTCAAGATGTTGAGATTGTTGCAGTTTGAAGGTGAGAACTTTCACCAATATTTCACTAGATTGCATGAGTATGTTAATGACCTTGGTTCATGGGGTTATCAATATGGTGTGCGGGAGATGTGTGTTTGCATATTTGATGGGATGAATGCTGAAACACGAAATCTTGCTGAGTCCATGAGTAATGGAGGCCTATTGGATATGGGACTCTTTGAGATTTGGGATTTTTTCGGCAACATGAGTCGACAGGTTGAACGGGAAGTATCAATCCAAACTCTCACACAAGTGTTGCAGCAGTTGGAAGAAGAACAAATGAGCCGCTGTAAAAAATTGGAGAATCAGATGAGCCAACTTATTCAAATTCTAAGTGCAAAAGGTGAGAAAGAAAGGAGCTTCGAAGAAGAAGATGAGGAATTGGTTGTAGACAATCATAGTGTCTTCGATGATGGAGGAGAGGGTCTAGTGCTTCCTGACTTGGAATCTCATGAGTCGACGCATGATGTTACATGTGATGTGTCTCCTACTCCATCTGCACCATCCATTCTAATCTCGCCCATTGATGAACCAGGTCTAGAGCCATCAGCTGAGGCTAAAGAGGTAATAAAGGTAAACTTTTGCAATTTTGAAGTTAATGGTGTATATGTTGATCCTTTTGATTGCTATTTTGAAAAGCCACCAGCGGAACTGTGTTGGTGGTATCATATTCCTTCTACAGAGAGTCATGCTAGACTCTTTGATAGATTGAAAGGGTTCGTGAGTTCCACATTTTATGCTTTCAATTTATTGTGCTATGATGTGCTTTGTAAGATGTGTGCACAGGAATATGATAGGCTACTGAGGGCCTTGACAATGTCTGAGAAATAAGGTCTTGAGATTGAGAATAAGTCAAGCCAATGACATTAAAGAAAGGCGCTTCTCGGGAGGCAACCCGAGGTAAGTTTTAGTTATTTCAATTCCTAGTTAGCTAGTTTTCTTTAACCCGCCGCGCGCAATGCTCAGATCCGACCTATATCGCCCCTTCCACCACATTGTGAGTATTTCATTCATCTCTTTCTCTATGTTTTTATTTTTTTTGTTGTCTTTTATGTTTCATTGAGGACAATGAAAGGTTTAAGTGTGGGGGAGGGATTGCATTGCATATAGATAGAATTTGCATATCATGTTTACTTATGTTATCATGTTTATTTATGTTGTCATATTTATTTTTATTAATATACTGCATTTGAAAAAAAAAATCCAAAAATATCATGCATTGCATTTAAGTGTTATCAACGATACCCATCTTGGTTTAGTTTGTCCTCTAATTTATTTTTATGATCTTAATTGCATAAATCCCATGATTTGGTTGAATTGCTTGAAAATGATTTTGGAGCATGAATTGAGAATATAATTGAGCAAGTATGATTCATAGTTGAGGTTTAATTGAAATCTAAAAAAAAAAACATAACCTTTTTGAGTTTGTTTTGGCCTTATAGGGACTTTATATCTTATTCCCTTTTGCTTTTATTGTGTGATTATACTCTCCATATGCTTCTTATTTCAATATCGTATTGCACATGTTTGTTGCTTGTGAATTTCAAATGATTGAGGCATGTTTTCTTTAGCCATATTATACCTTATCTACCCTTTGCATTATCCTCTGCTTGAAGCCATCTGAGCCTTAAAGCCTATTCTTTTTGATAGCTCCACAAAAATATATCATAGCCAATGATTAGCCTGACCCTATCCGGGAATTAGGAGGAGAATTGGTGAAAAATCTTTATGTTGGAGTTGCTTTGAGTGGAGATGATGTATGTATGGTTGTGCATTGCGAGAGGCATAGCCAAAATAAGGTAACCCTTCTTGCATAATAGAGATGACTTATTACTAGGGGCCTAAGGAGGATAAAATTCACTTAGGAGTAAAAGTCTAGTAAGCTTGGATCTAGGGAGGATAAAATTCACCTAGGGGCAAAAGTAAGCATAAAAGAAAAGAAAAGAAAGTCATCATTCAAATGGAAAAATTGCATAAGTTGTATGGCTATTGAAATCGAAGAGTGCTTATTGATGTGTATTGGAGTTTATGTTATTGGAATGGTTTGTGAAGTATGGAAGTTTTGGTGTTGTTCTAGTTGGTTGTTGTTCCTTTTTCCCGGATTTTTAGCACCACAAGCCTAAATATTTCTCATGCCTTATGTTCCTACCAAAGCCCCATTACAACCCTATAAAAGTCCTCATGATGTTGCTTGCAAGTGATAACTTTCACGGTGTATAGAGCATTTTGGATTGAGTTGAGAGTTGAACTTTAAAGCCTAAACACACGAGAGCTTGAGTGAAACACATCATCCCAGTGAGGTTGGACTAAATTTTCTTTTACTATTGGATCGCTCATATATTTGCTAGGATATTTGTTCTCTTATTCATGGCTCCTATTGCTTGATGTTGCTTTTCTAAAACTATAGCATGAAGATCTTATTTTTGGGATGATCAATTCTATATTTGTTTTTGATTGCTTGAGGACAAGCAAAAGCTTAAGTGTGGGGGAGTTTGATAGCATGCATTTAGAGAGTTATAATAGGTTGCATTTAGCTTAGTTATGATGCATATCATGCATGGTTTAAGTATAATTTGCATATTTGTTCTCTGTGTGGTTGGAGTCGGAATCTACATGTTTTTATTGATTATTCCAGGTAATCGTGGATCCGAGGAGGAGACATAGGTTGATAACGCATTGGATGAGAATGTCTAGTTGATCGAAGAAGCTTACATGAAGATCTCAAGAGGTCCTGAGAAGAAGAAGCGAACCTAAACGAAGAACAAGTCTGCAGAAGTTGTCGCCAGACATGCTGAACTTGTTTTGCACTTTCTGGAGGCCTCGGTTGTCCGATCGACTATTATGACCATGCGTTGGAAAGCTCTTTCAGAGAGCTACAACTTTCATGTTGACGTCGAGAGCTAATTCGAGACGGAATTTTCGGGAAAACCTAATGCAGCGGCCGCCGCGTAATTTGCTGCGCCCGCCGCCAGGGGCGGTATTCATACTGCGCCCGCCGCATAATTTGTTGCGCCCGCCGCAGCTGCCGCCAGCGCGCAGCGCGTTTTGGAAAAAACCCTAGTTTTCTATTATGTTGTTTTGAGGCCGACTTGGATGTTTTATTAGGCCACTTTTATGTTATTTTTCATTACCTTCCATTCTATTCTTACGTTCTATCAGACAATTGGAGAGAGAGCGATGTTCGCCATGGGCGACTAAACTCTCTTCGTTCTGCCTGCAATTTGAAGCTATATTTGGATTGATTGTGAGTTTCTAATTCTTGTTCCTCATTTCCTATATTGAATGCTTCGACTTCTTTGTGCTTGATTGTTTATTGTTTTGTTCTATCTTGTCTGGCCAACTTGTTAGATCAATTCAATTGCTAGGGTTTTGTAGATTCCTGATTGTGAACCTTAACCCAAGTAGCAAACTTGTCCCTTTAGGGCTGATTGAACTAATTGGATAGGTAGGAAGTTGAATGTGTTGTTAAATCCCTCTTTAGGGACTGCAAATACCTTGGTTAATCTCTGGACTTAAAGCTATCAATTGGGTTAAATCCTTCTTTAGAGACTGTTCGATTGATAAGGGTTTCTAGGACTGATTGGACTAGTAACTATATTAGGTCGGGACAAGGGCATTCATAGGAAAACTAAAGGATAAGAGGAAGTTACAATATTAATTCAACCAAATAAAGTGGATAGTTGTAGGTAGAACGATCTTCTCTAAATTGTTTTGCATCAATCTGTTTATAGTTTATTTTGCTTTCTTTCTATTTCAATCAATCAAAACCCCCCTTCTACTAATTGGTAAATACACATTGCTGAGAAATACTTGATTCTTTGTGGGATCGACCTCTTACTTGCTTGCGATACTAGTTTGTAGGTTTGAGTTTTATTTTGATACGGTTTATGCGACTAAAAACCGCTCATCAAATTCGGTGGGCCCACCTCCATATGTTTAAACCCTATTTTATTCTTCCCCTCTTTGCTTCATCCCTAATCTCCAAACCCTCCTCCACATCTTCCGACCTTCCAAACCCTCTCATTCATCACATATCCTCACATTACATCCAAACGGTTTCTCGAATCGGAATTCCGACCACATATTTGGAATCTACACACCCTGATCTACAAATACAGAATCTCGGTTTCCACTTTCGCTCACTTTCAAAATTCACCAAAATTTTAAACTACCACCTCCGACCACTTTTCATTCGAAATCACCCTTCCCAAAGTCCTTAGAACGACTTTTCACGAAGCAAGGAGGAGGAATCGGGCTTATTCCAATGTTGGAAGAGGAGTTTCATGAATAGCCGAGCGCGCACCCTATCGCCCAGAAATTTACGGCCCCCGCCGCCTGTCAAACGGTGCCCGTTGCTCCATCAGTGCACTCGTTTTCGTCAGATTTTGTAAGTCTTGTTCCGTTTGTTCGATCTATTTCATCATCATGACTTATTTTCCGAACATGATTGCTCCGAACACATTAGATGATAATGAATTAAAGAGATGGAATGATCTTGACTGTAGAAAATATTCGACAATGAAGTTTTTCGATCATCCGTCATTAGATGCTTTAGGTCTAGGAGGGCTCTGTGCCACCCTTTTGGAGAATTGAGGCCTTGGCCATTTTATTGTGATGCATGGGATGACCTATGCAGACTTGATCCGAGAGTTTCTGGCAACCTTAGTAGTTGTTGAGCATCGGAGTCAGATTGAGTTCACTCTATTGGGATGTACCTATTCACAGACTTTTTCACAAATGAGGCGCTATTTGGGTATCATTCGCCCTCCCACTACTGACTAGATGCGCATGATGTTGAGTTCTCCACCGATGCAAACATGGGATGTTGCTACTGGTTCCCCCTGGATCCGTGGGGGAGGTAACTACAACTACACGACCACCCACCCTGCACTTCGTCTCTGCCATAAGGTGCTCCACAACACCTTCTTCGGGCAGAATGAGATGAAAAAGGTCTCTTTGAAGGTGTGAGCGGCGAAGTATTGTTTGACCCCTGAGGCGGAGGTTACATGTTGGTGGGGGGAGGTCATAGAGATACCAGGACTATTGGCTTTGGCAGATTGATTACTTTGATTGTTGTACACTACAGGGTGAGAGTTACAGATCTGGTGCCTATGGATGGGGAGTCTCGCATTTCACTAGAGGTGCTGACGAGGATGAGACACCTAGAGGGTGATCAGGATCCTTTTATTTGGCATGTTGGTCGAAGGGGTGACCGCCTCATTCGTCTACATGCTTAGCTTCCGCTTAGACTGGCGATTGCTGATTTCAACCTCCCGTCGGAGGCTATAGAGCTTTCTGCTAATGAGGGCGACGATGATGATGGCAATGAGGGTCATGCCCCAAATGATGCTGTTGGGTGGGATGTCCCACTTGCTACTTATGTGAGAGGAGAGTCTAGCCGGGTTGGGGCTCGGATTCGGACAGTAATATGAGTTATGGCCCTTTTTCTTCATCTGGCCATTATTCTCAACAGTTAGATGAGAACCATCAGCTGCAGCTTGCTCAGGGCGTAGAGTTCAGACAGTACCACCATGATCTCCGCCAGCGCCAGGAGGCGATTTACCAAAGGCATGAGGAGCAGGCCCGTGCTATCTCCCTTATTCAGAGCAGCTTCGATTACTTCGTCCAACAGTTCCAGCAGTATTACCCGTTCCCGTCGCCACACCAGTGAGCAGTATGTTTACCTTCCTTACACTTTGATTTTTCTTTATTTGCTTTATTGTCCTTGTGTTTCGGCATTGAAGACAATGCAATTTTTAAGTGTGGGGGAGAGGTTATGTGATTTATGATTTCATGGTTTGTTGAGACATTTCTGTACTTTGGTTTGGCTTTATCGGTACATTTGTTGGTTTGATCTTGGTATGTTGTCTTGGTTTGAATATTTCGCATGTTTGGATGTTCGGATATTTCTAACCTTAGGTTTGGGTATTTATGTCTTTATGTTTGGATTATGTCATTATTGTCTTAGTTCTGTCTTATGTTTTAAGTTCTTTTATTAGGAGGAAAAAAATATGAAAAATGTCCAAAAATCACAAAAATATCATGAATTGCATAGTATGTTATTATTCAAACAACCACCTTGGTTAAGGAAAACTTTAAGCTTTTGATGGCATGAACTTATAAACCCTACGACTAGACATGGCCATAGATCATGGGTCAGGTGAGTCGACCTGTGACCCGCTAGGTCGGGGTCAAAGGGTCGAAAGGTTGGCTTGTTGTTGCATGGGGATGGTCAAGTATGAAATAAATTTAAAATATAGATCAGAATGATTTCCCTGTCTCAACAAATGATTACAAGACTTCCTTCCGTTGTAGTAAGAGAAAAGTCAGGATCGAATCCACGGGGAAGCACGTCAGCAGTTCTCAGGTAGCTGTAAATTCTCACAGAAAAGGCAGCAGAAAGACAGAAACACAGAAACAAGGAAAGAAAGACAAATAAAAGCAGAAAATAACAAACAATAGAAATGAACTAAACGAAGACAGAAAAGACAAAGCAAAGCAGCAAATAAAAGCAAAGGCAGAGGCTCGTCGATCTCGACAAGAGTCAACTCCAGATCGACCACACCAGTGAACAACAGAAACTCAGAAAGTGAAAATCGACGAAAACAGAAGAAAACCAACTCGACCTAGACCAGCTCCTACTCGAGATCGAGTACAACCTACTCGAGATCGACTAGATCTACTCTATGTCGACAAGAAACAGAAACTTTAATTTGCAGATTTTCGAACCAAAACTCAGAATTTGACAGAAATAAATTCAATATATTAAAAACATCCAAAGCCAGGGTATCAACACCACAACGATAACCATGCAAAGTAACACATAAAGGCACAAAAGATCATGCTTTCCATCAAATAACTTTCGTCATTAACAAATAGGCAAATAGAGGCTTTCGCATAAACCCTAATTGTTACTAACCCTTTTTCACATAATTTATCCAAGTTGCATTAAGATCACTTTCACTTCAATAATACAAACAAGGATCACCTTCAACTCTCGCAAAAGAATCATGCTCATAGGGATAGAAGATGAATTGCACAAAAAGATCTGACCTTTACCGCATCACCTCACATGGCCACTGTTTGGCTCACCCCAGCCCCGGAAGTGGGTGGACTACTCACGCCTCATTGCAATAACAGACATTGATGTATAAAAAGAACTAACTTGCCTAAAATAAACTCCAACTTACAATCTCTTCTCTTTATGTAACTAACTAATTGTCTCTGAAATTAAATGAATGAAAAACCAGCCCCAAGGGCCTTATTTATAGGCTTCTAGTCCTTGCTAACCAAGGATAGAAATCTTTATCTATATCTAAAATTATATCTAAAACTTTAAAAGATAAATAGAATGTTTTAAGGAAATAAATCAACTAGGAAAAGATAGTTCTAAAGTGGGTAAGTCTTCATGTCTTGATAGATCGCGTCTTCCATAGATAGAACTTGATGGATTTGGATAGAATCTTCCTCCTTCGGCCCCAAGGAATCCCAACTCTGCTCGGACAGGCACTCGTCGACGCGTTTCTGGACACTGGGCTACTCTACGTCGACAAAGGCTCGTCGACCTCGAGTAGGGTTCATCGTCGACTGGACTTCCTGGCTAGCTCTTCTCGATGTGGCTCGGTCTTGGCTCCTGGTGCTTGTCGACCTGGAGTACCTCTTGTCGATGTCGAGTAGGAATGGTTCATCGACTAGGTCTCCTCGAGTGGCTCTACTCGGCAAGCTCAGATCTGGACTCAGGGGCTCGTCGATCTCGACCAGGGTTTGTCGAGATCGAGTAGGGTGTGTCCTTCTCTGGTCGAGCAGCTTCTCCTCGGCACGGACTCGGACTGGCGTTGTGGGGCTTGTCGATCTCGACTAGGGCTTGTCGAGATCGAGTTGGGTTGTCCGGGTTCTCGTCCTCGGCTTCTCGATCAGTCCTCTTCTCGACTCCGAGTGTGGTGCTGGTCTTCGTCAATCTCGACTAGGGTTTGTCGAGATCGAGTTGGCTCCGGAAGTCGGGTTGAATCAGCTCTCTCGATCAGGCTTGCTCGACCAAGGTTGCTCGGACATTCTCGTCTAGGTCGAGTGAGGTTTACTCGAGATCGAGTAACCTTGACTCTGAGATTGATTCGACTGGTTCCGCTGCTTCCTTGACCTTGGACTTCCGTAGCCGTTTTCCGAGCTTTTCTGACCTTCTGTAGAATTGTTGTAAAACGCCACGAATTCTGCGATTTAAACAGAAACTGGTGTAGATTCCATAATTTGGCAAATAAACATAAACTACATAGATTCTGTACTATCTAAGCCCAAATGAATGCAATGTATGCAGAAATCGATATAAAAGTTACTGTAAAACATGGCAGATTCAGCTCACAACATGGCTCGGGTTGAGGGTCAGGGTTAGGATCGGGAAAAAGATAACCCGTGACCCGACGGGTCCGACCTAGTGTGTCAACCTCGCAAGTCAACCCAATGGGAAATCAAATCAATTTTTTTTTAAAAAAAATTACCAAAAAAAACTAGAATTTATATTTACAATTATTATGAATTTTATTTATTCATAATGTGTAAATTGCCATGCATTGCATGTTGTGAAGATCCTACCCCACCTTTGCTTGTTTTATAGGCTTACCACCCTTCCCCCTTTACTCTAACTTTCAATGTGGGATGGAATGTGGGACAAAAACAAGTAGAAACTAAGTCATGTCTTCAATATCTACCATTCGTGTAATAAGAAAGTGTGATGTTCAACACAATACCTTAAATATTTGTGTTATTTGGTGGATCCGCTATGAAATCATTTTATATGATACTAAATAGGAGTATTTATGATATAATTTCAAAGAATACAATTATTGTTGTTGATAAAGCTGTTACACTTGTATGGTATCCTTAATATCGAGTTTTCGATTATTTTGAAAATGATATATAACTTCGGATTTTCAAGAACAATAATGAAATATAATATTGGGTAAAACACTTATGATTGATTAATGGATCCACACAATTATAAATTGAATGAAATAGAAAGATTAATCCAACATAACTTGTTATATTGTATCATGATGTTTCATCACCATGTGTTATTTATTTCATTAAATCCTAAGAGGTAAACACGTTAATTATATTATATGTTACATCATATAATCCAAAGAATTAAATTACATTATATTCCACCATATAATCCAAAGAATTTAATTACATTACATTTTACATCATATAATTCGATTCGTCGAATAATCAATTTCTCACAATTTCTTTCATATCCCTTATTTCTGCCCCAGATCGTGTAAAGGCTCGGATTTTCAAATCCTAATTTTTCGGAAAAAGGAAATTAAAAATGAATTTAAATCGAATGAAAAGCTCGTTTAACGAATTCCAACCGTAATATAACATTTGACGGACGATTTCCATCCTTTTACCTCGAAAATTGAAAATAATTATCAGATGACGATATCCTTGTCTATTTTAAAAATCTAATTGATCGAGAAAGCGAGAGTCAGGGAAACTAACATTCAGAAACTAATTTCAGGATTCAAATTTCGCGTATTTGAAATTTATTTCCGGATAAATGTTTACCCATTTCTACACTCTACCCTCACCAACTCCCTCACCATACCTCTTAAAAGGTTACCCTATCATTCACCATCATCACCTGCTCCCTCCTTCACACGCTTCACCATCACTCCCGCCCTCTCTCGGCTTCACCATTCCCTCACCATCACCATGATGCTTCATCACCAACTTCAATCTCTCCATCTCCATCTTCATCACCACCATCTGCGTCACCATCTTTGATCATAATCTCTATCGCCGCCACCGATTCCTCGTCCCTCTTTCCACCTCGAAGCCACCAGCGGTAGCAGCAGTACCCCTCGGAGCCACCAGGAGCAGCCACCCGAGCCACCGCAGCTCCGACGACCTCCCTTGTCCCCTGTTCCCACAACCAAGGTTGTCGCCCGATTCGTTCTCGAAACAAACTTTCGGTAAGCCGTTCTCACTTGTTTTCAATCGGAATCACCACCGAGCTCTTTAATCACAATCACCCATGTCCGACGCAGGTCCGACGAGCCATCGCGAGCCACCGACGAAGCCCAGAACTCCGTTCGAGAGCTCCGAAGTCGCGAACACGTCGGTGAGCTTCCAACCTTCCTTTCATTTCTCGTTCGATTTCGTTCTTTCTTTCAATGCTTAGAGTAGTCGGGGGGGTGAGCAAGAGCTAAGTGCGGATAGTCGAGCGAGCTTGAGAGCCTCGGTAGCTCGAGGGCAAGGCAGAGAAAGCGCTGGCAGAGGCGAGGCTGAGCAAGCGCGAGCAGAGGCGGAGAGCAACCGGCTGGCAGGTGAGCTGAGCAGCGGGCGCAAGAGCAGGCGGGAGAGGAAGCACACGGACGCGGGGTGTGAGCACGCGAGCGCCGGCACAGGAGCAGGCTGTCGAGCAGCTATGGCGGGGCTTCCTCTGCATTTGAAATTGGAGGAGGAAGATGGCCAGCGTGGCTTGTGGGCCCCTCCTTTTCTAACTTATATATATTTGTTATATTATATAACCGGTTGGGGATTAATAATTGCGGGTTCGGTTTGTTTCGGTTCGGGTTTAACCGTTTACTTATCTAATTAGTGGTGATTAAAATAAAGATAAAATATTATTTTGGGAGAACTATAAGGGTTGGTTTATTAAATAAAAATGGTCGGGATATTAGGGGATTGGAAAATAATTTATAAAGGTGTTTAATAAATGGTATTTAAAATATCATATAATACTATTGAGATTTAAAATATATTATTGAGACTTAAGGATTTGTAAAGAATTTGGAAAATTATTTCAAGGTTGGAAGTAATCTAATAAATAAATTTAAAAGGGAATTTAGCGAGTATTTTCAATGGTCGGAATACTTAACTATTTAACTGGGATTTGAAACGGTTTTGAAACTAACTTGGGAATAAGACTTATTCGATGACTAACTAGCATGATAATATGATCGTTTGACTAACGGTATGATTCGTATGACTAATAGCATGATATTGTGGTGATTTTTAGAAGGGATTGATGTTCGATACTTATGATGTTAATGATATATATCCTCATGGAAAGTATGAGTATGAAATAGTAATATGCGAATTTGGCTAAGTATGATAGGGAGGTTATTTTAAGTTGATGAGTTGGCAAGTTATGATGAATAGTATGAGATAGGAGATGGTTGATCGTGATGAACTGAAAGTATGGTTGATGCAAGCTTGTTAATTATCTGCTTGTATGAATGTGTGTTATATTTGTTCAGAGTGGCTAGAGACGTATACTCAGTGTATTGTCATTATGTACTTAGGTGATACTTTGTGATCGTGACAACTGTGTGCTGGATTCTTCTTTTGTCGATCTCCTAGCCAAGTAAGTACCTCCGGGGCTTACTCAGTAACCAGTACCTCCTGCCTGATGTGTCGTATAGTATGTAGGTGTTGCATATGCATAAGAGCATGTCATGTAGTATTATGCTTAGGAATTGCACTTACGAATGAGCATTCTTATTCTGTATGCGTTTGAATACAGAACGGTCGTTATCTGTGAGTCCTAGAGTCCTTGCTTGGGTCATAGGGCAGCCCAGTTTCATCGGGTGTTGTCCTCCTTGAGTTATATATATATATCACGAGATACGAGATGAGCATGAGATACGAGATGAGCATGAGATACGATATGATGATGAGATCTTATATGTTATAGCATCGAACTGGCCAGTCTCCACCCTATCTGGAAGTGGGGTGGTGGTACAAGAGGGATATACCACTTGGTATTCTTTGTTAAGGCCTTACTTAAAATTCGGCACATATGAATTAGGAATATGATAGTGTGGTTAATATTCCAGTAATGCATGAAGGCATCCTTTATTCTAGGTATAGGCGTATTATATGTCCTCAACGCGGTCAGAGGACCCGCGGGCGGACTCTTGGCCTGACTTGGTGGTATAGTTTCAGGTACCCGATACACTGCTTGATTTTGTGCTGTTATAACGGGGTCTATTCATATGGCGGAGAGTGAGTGTTTGAAACCTGACTTCACCAGATTCATGCTTTTGGGATTCTCCCTACTTATACTATATTTTGACTCGGCTCTGTCGTGGCACTGGTTGTATCATTTTCAGAACTTATGCCCTTTGCATGATAAAGGATTTCTCGCGTTGTAGACTTAGGACAGGTATAGGGGTTTACCCCGGTGTCTCCAACGGACCTTCCAGATTTGGGTGCGAAATCCCGCTTTAAACTACAACCCTTCGGTTTCAAACCTTCAACCTGTACTCGGAGCGCAAGATCCAAACGAGGGGTTTTATCCCTCGAAACGTAACTCGAGAATCATAATCTCAGGTCGTTACAAAGGTGGTATTAGAGCTGAGGTTTCGCAATCCGAGTACAATAGGTTGAAGAGGTTTTGAAAATCGCCCAACATTTTCAAATGGTTTTGGAAAATATTTTATAAAGGGCAAAATGAATTTAATTGGACTTAAAACCTAAAATGAATAAAGGGGAAAGAATCTCGTGGGTAGAGACCCAAGCGGTAGACTTCCCTTATGGATGTAGAATTCGGGGAACGGTAGGCAAAATACTAGCTTTTATTTACAGATGGGCCTAGAAGACTACAAGGAACACCACGGAGATTGGAGTGTTAAGTTAGGAGGTCGTGAGGTTTTGCCCCTCCGGTCAGTCGTCCCTCGAAGGACGGCATAGATTGTCTCTATGCTTACGTTTATATATGTACATATATGCAATTGGACCCGAGGGCGATCCTCCTCGAAGAGGATCATATTAATCTTGTTGATTGCTTTCGTGTTGAGTGCTATTGCGCGTAGGATAGCGAACTAATCGATATGCCTTGACTTGAATCATGTGTTGAATAACCGTGCAAATGGGATAGTGGGAAAAAACCTTGTTCTTATGTAATCGGAATTCCTGTTTTGTTGAAATAGCCCTTTCATAACTCAAACCCCTTGATGGTTCTGACTCTGTCATTCGCCCAACCAAAACATCTAGGCATGTTAGCAAGGGTCGAGAAGCATCCGCTCCCCTGTTTAGAGTCTTGTTTCGTATCCCACCAATGATGCTTCTATCAAGACTCATACCTGTGATTGGGGTCTTTCACGGGAAATTTGGGTCGGTCAACTAAATACCTTCGGAAATCGTGTCAGATGTGAGGGTTACCTGAGTATGTTAGTGGGAGTGAGGATTAAATCGTTTCGAGATAGAAGTGAGTTGTCTTATGGAGTCATCCCTTTCGATCCTCTTAATGGCCAACCATGTCTTCTTGCCACAAGAGTCTAAACACGAGTTCTACCCTCATCTCTCGGAAACGGCGTGAATGTCCTTGTGTCCTACCCAGCAAGTCATAATAGCGTCCCACGGGGAAACGGGGTGGTGAGTCGGTGATTGTCCTTAGAGAATTCTGTCAAGTTATAATGATAGCCTCTTTGTGATTTAATGACATGCTATATTGGTATAATTCAGCATGACTTTCCCGGTACATTGCATGGTTGCACTTATGAGTTGATGTATGTGTCGTATGTATTGAATTCCCATGATTATTGTCTCCCTATGAACTAGGTCCATGATAGTGTGGTCAACTCTCGTTGTGTGTTTAAAACATGAATTGGATGACTTAGCATGCCAGATTAACCTAATTGGACCTCATTGACTGTGTACATGTTTAATGAGTATTGCTAGTATCTTGTAGGACATATACCTCCCAGTTAAAGGCCCTTATATGATTGTGTGACGTCCTAATCTTACTATGTCAATATGGATGTATGTGATGAGATAGTTGCTATACCAACCCTGCATGAACTGATCATACCCTTAGGATGATTTTTAGGGTACATCTTAGCATGCTTGCCTCAATCCCGCAACACTATTACTTCCTTATGTGTGTATCTAAATTGAGTGATAAGTCATGCATACGACATCATGTGATGGTCGATAGGTCTTGCATAACTTCTGCCATATATGTCCTATGTCAGCCTGTGCATACATGTTCTTAGTCTGTCAAGCCTGATTGGTGAGTGAAATGATAAGTTGCTATCTTGTTCTGCACACATATAAATATGATTATATGAACATCTTATGAATGCATCAATCGATATTCCTTGAGATAGGTGCATACTAGTGTGAAATAATGTGATGATATCTCTTGATTTTTATGTGCTTGTGTGCCACAATTATAATGGCATCGTTGTAACTCCCGGGTTAGGATCTTCTCCTTGGTCTCATCGTCCCTAGTCCTGGTCCATGTCTGAACTCTTAAGGAAGTTGTGTTGTCCGCCCTTGTCTCTCCCCTATCAACGTAACTTCTAACCCTTGCAATCCTTCGATGAGCGCCGACATGCAAGAAATGACCGACGACCGAGTGGCACCATAGCAGCGTAACGGAAGTATGATGGGTCCATGACCCATAGACCACAGGACTGACGTCGTCAGAAGTATACAAAGGACGAACACATTTGAAAGATGGTAGCCGCGTACATGATTATCTTAGATGACTCACGAAAGGACGTTCTTAATTCAAATCGTGGATTCTTCTATACTAATCGGAATTGATGTTTTGTGATAGGCCTAGAACTGACATAATTGAATGTGTGATGACAGATGTGTTGAATTGGTAGCAATGATTGCCTAACTAACTTGTTTCTATGACGATGTGCCTTGGTGCTTGGTATACTGACTTGCGGGTGAGTAGGTTATGGGTTATATGTATGGGAGTGCTTTATTCTTGAGCTTGAGTCGTGAGATTCTTCGGTAAACTAGGTCAGAAAGTGGCAGAGGGATTGAAGTCTTTGTTCTTGGTCATGAGATGAGCGAGAGGGTGTGCAGGATGGATGCATTGACTTAGGTAGAGCCGAGTGAGTTGAGACTGGTCAGAGATAGTGGTCAGTGAGTATAGTTGAGCTCCAAGCAAGTCGTAGTTGAGGAGTGGGGTACTATGGCGAGACTTCGGGGGAAATGTCCTAGTGAGAAGTGGTAGTCTAGGCAGGTAGTGTGTGCGGGTAGTATAAGATAGTGGTTGGATGAGGTCTAGACTAGCTTCTTTAGGGTGATCTTGAGATCGAGTCTGGGTAGAGGTAGTTAGGATAGTTCTAGAGGTGGATGGGCGAGCTACGAGTTGATCAGGGGATTCTTGAAGGCAGGTGTTGTGAGACAGATTGGGTGGCAAGGAAGGTGTCTAGATAGTCTAGGAGCGGATCGTGGGCGGGGTCGATGATGATCGGTTAAGGAGCATCTGAGGAATCGTAGAATTTGGGACTAGGTGGTGTGTGCTGTGAGTGGGAGCAATTTCGGTAAGGGATGAGGTTGAGGAATTTCCAAGGAAGAGTAGTATGAGGTTGCTTGGGAAACTATCGATCCGGATATTAGGTTGTTCATATCAGGGTTGTTTGTGTGATGAGTATTTGGGGTGATTTAGGTAGGATTGGTAATGTTTGGGGAAATTATGAGTGAAGGATTTCTGGCTGTGTTGTTGGAGGATTTTAGCATAGGGAATGACTCGGGATTTATGAGTGGATGTTATTGTGGCTATTGAAGTATTTGAGGATGTGAGATGAATCTTTAAGGAAAGGCTGGTAGCTAGGCAAGGATGTAGTTGAGATTCCTAGTAAACTGTGCGCTTAAGGTTGAGATAGGGAGATTATGAGCATGGATTTGGGAACTAGGCAAAGCAAAAGGTATTGAGGACGCTAGAGGATAAGAGATTTTAGAAGGCTGGTGAAGTTGTGGTACTTATGAAATTCGGACGAGGATGTCATATGAATTCGGTGAAAATGATGATCGGTACATAAAGGTTTAAGCAGGAGAGATTTCGAAGTTTGAGGAAGCGTGATCTGAGGCAATTTGGGGAAACATGCGGAGTTGATGGAACTAGTCATGATAGAGTGTGCTGGGAAGAGGATCTAGAATGGGTCGGCTTGAGGGTCATGGTGATTCGTGGTTGGGAGTACCACTAGTCGGAATCTACGTTAGAATTGGTCAGGGGTGTCAAGTGTGAGATGGTCAGCATGACTTGGATCCTTAGAGGTGGATGCTTAGTGAGAGTGGTTTGTGGCGTGGGAAGTATGATTGGGTTAGCAAGTTAATTCGATATGTCTCTTTGGGGGATGATGTTCAGGTGGAGTCTTGGTGGTAGATCGAGTTGTTCAGCTTGTCGGAATGAGGGAATTTTGTGATTTGGGAACTCCGAGAGATAGTTTTAAATAGTCGAGTGGAAGGTAGGACTTGAGATCGGGATGTCGAAGTGGATTGGCTCTTAGATGGCTTGATGACATAGGAGTTGAGATACCTAGTAGTTGGTTTGGGTATTCAGCCTAGATTGCGAATAGTTATGAGGTTAGAAGGGTTATTTGTGAGCAGGATACAATGGTGCCTAGAACTGCTAGTGGATTGAGTTGGTAGACCTCAGTGAAGTGATCTTAGTGCGAGGGATGGTGAGTAGTGATCTAGTGTATACTTTACTTGGGGCCGAATGTTGTGCGAATTCCATGCTATAGACGATGTTGATTCTCTGATGTGTTGTCGTTGACAATAGGGAACTGTTAGTACTAACATAGTTATCGCTGAACTCGATTGAATGCTACTGTACGAAAACAGTTGTTTACCTCTAATGCGATGACGCTTGGTAGTTAGAATGAGTATGGTGTACTTATGTGATTGATATAATGTGCTTATATGATTGATATGGTGTGTAACTTCCGTGAGATGATGTGATAAATTATACCATATATGATACGATGCTAGATATGCTATGCTATGTGTCTATTCTTGAGGTGATTATGTTATGCTATTAGACGTGAGGTGCTATTGTGATTCGATATATATACATGATGCTTGATGATGGAAATGATAGAAATTGAACTGTTGAACTTTGATAATGTCTTAGAACCTAGGAAGAGAATATGGGATTAGCCCTTAGAAGTGAATGATAGGATGAATGGAGAGGTTATGAATGCTTTTAACTAATGCCGAACATGAAATTTTGAACGGTGTTTTAAAGAGGACGTTGTGATATTTTGCGTTATGATATGGCCGAGGAGTCGGAGTAAGGATGTGGTAGGGGCCCATATCACATTCTTACTACGGTCTAATGGGGATATTATGATCACGACAACGGTACTGTGAGGATCTCATAGGGGCACTTATGAGATACTTACGGGATCAATGACATGATCCTTGAACTCAACAATTTCAAACTTCATCCCCTATTTTAGAATAATTTTAGGCTCGGGGACGAGACTTATTTTTAGAACTGGATGATGTAAAGGCTCGGATTTTCAAAACCTAATTTTCGGAAAAAGGAAATTAAAAATGAATTTAAATCGAATTAAAAGCTCGTTTAGCGGATTCCGACCGTAATATAAAATTTGACGAACGATTTCCATCCTTTTACCTCGAAAATTGAAAATATTTATCATATGATGATTTCCTTGTCTATTTTAAAAATCTAATTGATGGAGAAAGCGAGAGTCGGGGAAACTAACATTCAGAAACAAATTTCGGGATTCAAAATTCGCGTATTTGAAATTTATTTCCGGATAAATGTTTACCCATTTCTACACTCTACTCTCACCAACTCCCTCACCATACCTCTTGAAAGGTTACCCTGTCATTCACCATTCACCATTATCACCTGCTCCCTCCTTCACACGCTTCACCATCACTCCCGCCCTCTCTCGGCTTAACCATTCCCTCACCATCACCATGATGCTTCATCACCAACTTCAATCTCTCCATCTCCGTCTTCATCACCACCATCGGCGTCACCATCTTCGATCATAATCTCCATCGCCGCCACTGATTCCTCGTCCCTCCTTCCACCTCGAAGCCACCAGCGGTAGCAGCAGTACCCCTCGGAGCCACCAGGAGCAGCCACCCGAGCCACCGCAGCTCCGACGACCTCCCTTGTCCCCTGTTCCCACAACCAAGGTTGTCGCCCGATTCGTTCTCGAAACAAACTTCCGGTAAGACGTTCTCACTTGTTTTCGATCGGAATCACCCCCGAGCTCTTTAATCACAATCACCCATGTCCGACGAAGGTCCGACGAGCCATCGCGAGCCACCGACGAAGCCCAGAACTCCGTTCGAGAGCTCCGAAGTCGCGAACACGTCGGTGAGCTTCCAAGCTTCCTTTCATTTCTCGTTCGATTTCGTTCTTTCTTTCAATGCTTCGAGTAGTCGGGGCGTGAGCGAGAGCTAAGTGCGGATAGTCGAGCGAGCTCGAGAGCCTCGGTAGCTCGAGGGCAAGGCAGAGCAAGCGCTGGCAGAGGCGAGGCTGAGCAAGCGCGAGGAGAGGCGGAGAGCAACCGGCTGACGGGTGAGCTGAGCAGCGGGCGCAAGAGCAGGCGGGAGAGGAAGCACACGGACGCGGGGTGTGAGCACGCGAGCGCCGGCACAGGAGCAGGCTGTCGAGCAGCTATGGCGGGGCTTCCTCAGCATTTGAAATTGGAGGAGGAAGATGGCCAGCGTGGCTTGTGGGCCCCTCCTTTTCTAACTTAAATATATTTGTTATATTATATAACCGGTTGGGGATTAATAATTGCGGGTTCGGTTTGGTTCGGTTCGGGTTTAACCGTTTACTTATCTAATTAGTGGTGATTAAAATAAAGATAAAATATTATTTTGGGAGAACTATAAGGGTTGGTATATTAAATAAAAATGGTCGGGATATTAGGGGATTGGAAAATAATTTATAAAGGTGTTTAATAAATGGTATTTAAAATATCATATAATACTATTGAAATTTAATATATATTATTGAGACTTAAAGATTTATAAAGAATTTGGAAAATTATTTCATGGTTGGAAGTAATCTAATAAATAAATTTAAAAGGGAATTTAGCGAGTATTTTTAATGGTCGGAATACTTAACTATTTAACGGGGATTTGAAACGGTTTTGAAACTAACTTGGGAATAAGACTTATTCGATGACTAACTAGCATGATAATATGATCGTTTGACTAACGGTATGATTCGTATGACTAATAGCATGATATTGTGGTGATTTTTAGAAGGGATTAATGTTCGATACTTATGATGTTAATGATATATATCCTCATGGAAAGTATGAGTATGAAATAGTTGTTGTGAGCTGAATCTGCCATGTTTTACATTTACTTTTATATCGATTTCTGCATACATTGCATTCATTTGGGTTAAGATAGTACATAATCTATGTAGTTTATGTTTATTTGCCAAATTATGGAATCTACACCAGTTTCTGTTTAATTCGCAGAATTCAAGGCGTTTTACAACAATTCTAAGGAAGGTCGGAAAAGCTCGGAAAACCACTACAGAAGTCCAAGGTCAAAGAAGCAGCGGAACCAATCGAATCGAGCCGAGAACCCAGGCTACTCGATCTCGAGTAGGCCTTACTCGATCGCGACGAGCATGTCCGAGCACAGCCTTGTCGACAAGGAGCAACGTCGAGAGCCAGACCAACCCGACTACCGGACCCAACTCGATCTCGACAAGACCCTAGTCGAGATCCACGAAGACCAGTGCCATACCCGGAGTCGACGAGGAGAGAAGCCGATCGAGAAGCCGAGGACAAGGACGCCGAGCACAACCCTACTCGATCTCGACAAGCTCTAGTCCAGATCGACAAGCGCCACAACACCAGTCTGAGTCCATGCCGAGGAGAAGATACTCGACCTGGGGTGACCACCACTCTACTCGATCTCGACAAGCCCTGGTCGAGATCGACGAAGCCTAGAGCCCAGGTCCGAGCTTGTCGAGTAGACCTACCCGAGGAGACCTAGTCAGCAAGACTTTCCTACTCGAGGTCGACTACACTTACTCGAAGTCGACGAGCGCCAGGAGCCAAGACCGAGCCACATCGAGCAGAGCCACCCGAGAAGTCAAGACGACAAATCCTTGTCGACGTCGACGAAGCTCTTGTCGATGTCGAGTAGACTGGATTCCAGAAACGCGTCGACGAAGTGCTGTCCGAGTAGAGCTGGGATTCCTTGGGGCCGAAGGAGGAAGATTCTATCCAAATACATCAAGTCTATCCATGGAAAGGGAGATCTATCAAGACATGAAGACTTACCTACTTTAGAATTATCTTTTCCTAGTTGATTTATTTCCATTATGCAATTTATTTATCTTTTAGGAAATTAGATATAGATTTAGATATAGAGATAGATGATTATTTCCTTGATTAGCGAGGTTTGATCACTATAAATAAGGCCCTTGGGGATGGTTTTTCATTCATTCCAATTCACACACAATTCAATTTCAGAGAAAAACAAGTAGTTCCACAGAGAAGTTTATGAGTTCTATGTTTTTTAGGGTTTTGGCTTTCTACGAAAGTTGATTGCCAGGATTGTAAAAGGCTTTGAATTTAGTTTTAATGCAAGTTAGTTCTTTTCATCAATCAATGTCTGCAATTGCAATGAGGCGTGAGTAGTCCACCCACTTCTGGGGCTGGGGTGAGCCCGACGGTGGCCATGTGAGGCGATGCGATAAAGGTCAGATCTTTTTGTGCAATTCATCTTCTATCCCTATGAACATGATTCTTTTGCGAGAGTTGAAGGTGATCCTTGTTTGTATTATTGAAGCGAAAGTGATCTGAATACAACTTGGGTTAATTATGTGAAAAGGGTTAATAACAATTAGGGTTTATGCGAAAGCCTCTATATGCCTATTTGTTAATGACGAAAGTTATTTGATGGAAAGCATGATCTTTTGTGCCTTTGTGTGTTACTTTGCATGGTTATTGTTGTGGTGTTGAAACCCTGGCTTTGGAAGTCTTTTATTATATTGAGTTTATTTCTGTCAAAAATCTGAGTTTTAGTTTCGATTTTCAATTTAAAGTTTCTGTTTCTAGTCGAGATAGAGGAAAGCTTTGTCGAGATCGAGTAGCTGTGGTCGATCTCGAATAGGACTTGTCTTAGTCGAGTTGTGTTTTCTTCTGTCGTCGTCGATTTTCACTTTCTGTTTTCTGTCGACCTGCCTTTGTCGATCTCGAGTAGGTGTTGGTCGAGATCGACGAGCCTCTGCCCTTACTTTTATTTGCTGCTTTGCTTTGTCTTTTCTGTCTTCGTTCAGTTCATTGCTTTTGTTGCTTTTATTTCTGTTTCTTTTCTGTGTTTCTGTTCTTTCTGCTATTCTGTCTGTGAGATCTGTTGCTACCTAAGAACTGCTGACGTGCTTCCTCGTGGATTCGATCCTTACTATTCTCTTACTACAACGGGAGGAAGTCTTGTATTTATTTGCTGAGAAAGGGAAGTCAGTCTGATGTTTATTTTATATTTATTTCATACTTGACCATCCTCCTACAACAACAATAGTAATATGCGAATTTGGCTAAGTATGATAGGGAGGTTATTTTAAGTTGAGAAAGGATGCTGCTATCGCCGCTGAGAAAGCAACAAGGGAACAAGCACAGGCTGAGCTTGCCCAATATCCAACCACGGCAGAGGACTACATGCACCCAACTCTCGTCGTGCCTGAATCGGTGATTCTTATCCCTGATAACTCTTTTGAAATTCGCACTCAATTTATTATAGAGCTTAAAAATAATGCCTTTTATGGTAGATTTAATGAGTGTCCTCTTGAACATATTACAAACTTTTCTGACATGTGTCGTACTCTAGCTGAAGGTACAACCCTGGAATATGTCAAGATGAAATCTTTCCGCTGGTCTCTCGCTGGGCCTGCACTGAAATGGCTGGAAGGGCTGAAAGCAAGATCACTCACAACCTGGGCCCAAGTAGAGCAAGAGTTTCTGAACAAATTCTTCCCACCCGCCAAAACAGCACATCTCCACCAGAGAATCACCGCCTTCAAACAGAAGCAAGGGGAACCGTTGGCAAAGGCATGGGAGCGCTACAAGGAACTTCTGCGATCTTGCCCTACTCATGGACAGCCACCCTACGTCATTCAGGAGATCTTCTTCAACTCTCTTGATCAAGTCACTAAGGACAGAATCAACCATTATACTCGCTATGAGTATCTGACAATGCCGCCAAGTGACGCATGGGGTGTGCTAGAGAAGCTCACTAACTACGACAACAAGTATGGGTCTACTGCAACCTATGAAGAGAACCCATACGCCCGGCCAGCACCATCCATGCCCCTCTATGAGCCACCTAAGGAGATTGATCCTGATGTTAGGGAGCAGTACTACAGAGACCAGAATAAGAAGCTCATCAAGCAAGTAAAGTATCTCTCTGTCAACCAGCCTTGTATTGAATGCGGATCGCAAAGGCACACCACTCCCGAGTGCCCACGCACAGAACAAGTCAAGCTGGCAAAGCACCATGAGGATGCAGCTTACGCAGGGGGTCCCAATCGCTACATGGGGGACCAAAGGTTTCAGCAGCCACAATGGAACCAGGGTGTCCCTAGGAACCCCCGCCCTACAGAGCTCCAGGACATCCGGAAAGGGACCAGAAAAAGGATGATATACAGATAGTTCTGGAGGAAATAAGGAGGAATCACTCAGAAACTAGGCAATCCTTCAACTCAGTCTATACTTAGATGCAAGGTGTCAGCTCTAGGATTGGGGAAATTGATATATGGCGAAAATCAGTTGATACACAGATTGGTCAGCTAGCAGCAGGAATCCCCAGACACTCAGGTTCGCTCCCTGGATCTTGATAACCAAATCCTAAGGGAAAGACTGGACATATCGCTGCTGTAAAACTCAGAAGCGGCCATCAATTGCAAGAGCCAGAGGTCGGAAAGCAGCAGAACAACAAGGAACAGCAACTCGATTTCGACAAACCTGTAGTCGATCTCGAGGAAGGCCTCGTCGATCTCGAGGAGAACCTGTAAAAATCTTCGTCTGCACCACACAGCAACTCGACTGCACCCAACCTGGTCAAGATCGACAAGACCCTAGTCGATGTCGAGGAGCCCTTGGTCGACGTAGAGCAGCCTACAGCATCACCGATGTCTGTTCTGGCTCCAAATCAGAAAAAGAAGCTGCCTTTCCCCACAAAATCTCTAAAGGACCTGGCAGGAAAGAAATTTCAGCGCTTCATCAAGATGCTCCAGAAACTCAACGTCACCATCCCCTTCACAGAAGCTCTCAATGAAATGCCATCCTATGTCAAGTTCCTGAAGGAGATTCTGAGCAAAAAGCGATCAATGGCTGAAATCACAGAGGAGTGCAGCCATCTGGACATATTGGAGAAGAGGCCGGATCCAGGTAAGTTTGCTATAACTATTGGGTTTGGTCCATACAAAATTAATGCTTTATGTGATCTTGGAGCTAGTGTGAGTATAATGCCTCTAACAATTTGGTCCAAGATTAAGATAGGTGCCCTAGAGCCTGTGGATGCTAGACTTTACATGGCCAACAACACGGTGGTCATTCCAACAGGCATGGTGGATAATGTACCAGTACAAGTAGGTAAATTCTTTGTCCCTACTGATTTTCTAGTTGTTGATATGCAAGAAGATCCTGCTTGTCCAATTATCTTAGGAAGACCATTCTTGGCGACGGTGGATGCCAACATAAGCGTAAGGAAAGGAGTGCTCACCTTCAACATCAGCGATGAGGTAATTGAGTATTCCTTTAATAAAACTGAAAGGCATACAGGTCCAATGGAAGAGGTCAAATCTATCTCAGCTGGCTACATCACCTGCGGGAAACCCAAGGTCAGAAATATGACCCCTGAGGAGATGGAAAAGAGGGACATGGAGGCCTAGGTGGAGGAGATCATGGCAATCCTCAATGAGAACACAGAAAATCCAATCGACACGGACCAAGGTAAGTTGTTGTGGATTAATTATTTTTCGGATGCCTTGACAGGAGCTAAGTATGGGGTCAAGATCGACCGGACCCTAGTCGATCTCGACCAAACCAAGGAACCTCCACCCGCACCAGCATCGTCGAGCAGCAACACTGAAGGGTCAGGCTCGTCGAGATCGAGTAGCCTTGTCGAGATCGACAAGACTTGCCCTACATCGACTTCTGCTTCCTCGAGCGCACCACCACCAGAACCAGCGCCCTCGTCGAGATCGACTACGCTAGTCGAGATCGACCAAGATCCTCGGGCACCTGCTTCCTCGACGCTGAAGTCAACGCCACCAGAGCCAGAGCCCTACTCGACATCGAGTAGCCTTGTCGAGATCGACCACCACCCGACTCCACGAGAGCCCTCTTCCTCGACACTGAAGCCACCAGGAGCGGAGCCCTACTCGAGGTCGACCAGCCTTGTCGAGATCGACAAGCCCTGTCCTTCATCGACTTCCGCATCCTCGAGTACACCACCACCAGAACCTGCAGACTCGTCGAGATCGACTAGCCCTAGTCGAGATCGACCAAACACAGTGGTTCCCGATTCCGTCTCTGCGAAGGTAAGCCAAGGTATGGATCTTTTTTCTCCTATTTCCATTAAAGATTTATCTATACATGGGAGAGGTTTGCCTTGGTATGTGCGATTGTGTAGGATTTCCAATGATGAGCCTAAGGAGTATGAAGTTGGAGACAAACTCTATGTCTCTAAATCAAAGGATCATTGGTTTCCCAACAAATACAACAAGAAGCGGATGGGACCTTTCGTGGTGAACAAGATCCATTCTAGAGGATTGCAACTGAGGGACAAGAATGGAGTACTATTTGAGGCCCAAGCTACATGGGCCCTGCAAATGCCACCTTGAGCTAAATGGAAAAGTCGGCCTAGCGACTATAAAATCTAGAGCATGTACATAGACTTTTTAGGACTTTTGAGACTTTGTTACTTTTGTTTTTTGTTTTGGAACACTTTTAGTTTTGCTATTATGGGTATATGTCTTCTACACTTTTCAGGTCCATGGATAGAAGCAATATTCATACTCGGTCCAGAAGGTGCTTCCATTCGACATTTTGAGGCCCTGCACACCTGTCTAGTGAGTTTCTTTCTTTACCCTTGTTTTTATACAGTGAGGACACTGTAATGTTTAAGTATGGGGTGGGGGAAGGGCTTACTTTATGCATTATTTTCCATATTTGACATTTTTTGTGCATATTTAGAGCATTATTTTTTTAATTGCTACATGGCTATTTTGGAATTCATTATTGATTTATGTGCTTACATGCATGATTTCCAAAATTTAGAAAAATGACCCCTATTTGAAAATTTTGAATAATGTCATGGAAGCCTTAATTGGACTCGACGAAGCAAAATTGGATTCATTAGGGATATAGCATGAAATTGCCTAGTAAAGGAAAGTCATAATGAAGTGCATATTTTCTTGAAAACCATGAATGGAGGTAAATTTGATATTGCTTTTGACATGTTGCATGATAAGATGATGGAGGACTTTATATTTCCATATAATGCTCATTGTTTATATCCTAGCCTTACCTATGCTTATGCATTACACAAAAGCCATAATATGCCTTATTTCATATATTGCTCCACATGATCTAAATATTTGCCATTCTTTACCTTATCCGGGGATTATGTTGAGAATGATGTTACATTATGGAGATACATTATATGGCGATTGTGTTGTTACATATCATTATTGGAGTTTGGCGGGAAATTGTTTGAAATATATGGAAAATTTAATGAGTGAAAGAAAATCCAATCACCTCAGGAGATAAAGGTAGATTGACCCTGCTCTCTGAGATAATAGTTTGGAGAGATGGGACACATTGTGAGGAGTCCAAAGCACTAAGTATCCGGGGCCATTCATGACACCCATGTTTGCGACTCGCGAGAAGGCAGTGCTGAGGTTAGAGAGGTAAAAGCATTATTATGAATAAAAGCATTATGAAAGGTGATGAATCAAATGGAGAAGGAATGTGGAAATTCAGTTTGGAAAGTACTCCATTTCCCCGGATCATTAGCACCACATTGCCAAAATTTGCCCACCTTTAGCCTTTTACCAATCTACTCTTTATTGAGCTTAAATTAAAGTCTTCTAGATTATCAATGCTTTGTCACTTATGAATGCTTTTGTATAACCCTCCTTTTATGAGTAGATGTTGCTTTTGTATATTTGCACATGCATGGATTTGTGTCACTAGTACCTTTTCGAGGATGGTAATTAATTGCAGGGACATATGAGAATGAATCTAATATGTTGAGAGTTTGAATTCTTCCCTTGAATGACAATTAAAAGTATTGCTTGAGGACAAGCAAGCTTAAGTATGGGGTGTTTGTTGTGAGCTGAATCTGCCATGTTTTACATTTACTTTTATATCGATTTCTGCATACATTGCATTCATTTGGGTTAAGATAGTACATAATCTATGTAGTTCATGTTTATTTGCCAAATTATGGAATCTACACCAGTTTCTGTTTAATTCGCAGAATTCGAGGCGTTTTACAGAAATTCTAAGGAAGGTCGGAAAAGCTCGGAAAACCACTACAGAAGTCCAAGGTCAAAGAAGCAGCGGAACCAGTCGAATCGAGCCGAGAACCCAGGCTACTCGATCTCGAGTAGGCCTTACTCGATCTCGACAAGCATGTCCGAGCATAGCCTTGTCGACCAGGAGCAACGTCGAGAACCAGACCAACCCGACTTCCGGACATAACTCGATCTCGACAAGACCCTAGTCAAGATCGACGAAGACCAGTGCCATACCCGGAGTCGACGAGGAGAGAAGCCGATCGAGAAGTTGAGGACAAGGACGCCGAGCACAACCCTACTCGATCTCGACAAGCTCTAGTCGAGATCGACAAGCGCCACAACACCGGTCTGAGTCCATGCCGAGGAGAAGATGCTCGACCTGGGGAGACCACCACTCTACTCGATCTCGACAAGCCCTGGTCGAGATCGACGAATCCCAGAGCCCAGGTCCGAGCTTGTCCAGTACACCTACCCGAGGAGACCTAGTCAGCAAGACTTTCCTACTCGAGGTCGACTACGCTTACTCGAAGTCGACGAGCGCCAGGAGCCAAGACCGAGCCACATCGAGCAGAGCCACCCGAGAAGTCAAGACGACAAATCCTTGTCGAGGTCGACGAAGCTCTTGTCGATGTCTAGTAGACTGGATTCCAGAAACACGTCGACGAAGTGCTGTCCGAGTAGAGCTGGGATTCCTTGGGGCCGAATGAGGAAGATTCTATCCAAATACATCAATTCTATCCATGGAAAGGGAGATCTATCAAGACACGAAGACTTACCTACTTTAGAATTATCTTTTTCTAGTTGATTTATTTCCATTATGCAATTTATTTATCTTTTAGCAAATTAGATATAGATTTAGATATAGAGATAGATGATTATTTCCTTGATTAGCAAGGTTTGATCACTATAAATAAGGCCATTGGTGCTGGTTTTTCATTCATTCCAATTCACACACAATTCAATTTCAGAGAAAAACAAGTAGTTCCACAGAGAAGTTTAGGAGTTCTAAGGTTTTTAGGGTTTTGGCTTTCTGCGAAAGTTGATTGCCAGGATTGTAAAAGGCTTTGAATTTAGTTTTAATGCAAGTTAGTTCTTTTCATCAATCAATGTCTGCGATTGCAATGAGGCGTGAGTAGTCCACCCACTTCTGGGGCTGGGGTGAGCCCGACGGTGGCCATGTGAGGCAATGCGATAAAGGTCAGATCTTTTTGTGCAATTCATCTTCTATCCCTATGAACATGATTCTTTTGCGAGAGTTGAAGGTGATCCATGTTTGTATTATTGAAGAGAAAGTGATCTTAATACAACTTGGGTTAATTATGTGAAAAGGGTTAGTAACAATTAAGGTTTATGCGAAAGCCTCTATATGCCTATTTGTTAATGACGAAAGTTATTTGATGGAAAGCATGATCTTTTGTGCCTTTGTGTGTTACTTTGCATGGTTATCGTTGTGGTGTTGAAACCCTGGCTTTGGAAGTCTTTTATTATATTGAGTTTATTTCTGTCAAAAATCTGAGTTTTAGTTTCGAATTTGCATTTTAAAGTTTCTGTTTCTAGTCGAGATAGAGGAAAGCTTTGTCGAGATCGAGTAGCTGTGGTCGATCTCGAGTAGGACTTGTCTTAGTCGAGTTGTGTTTTCTTCTGTCGTCGTCGATTTTCACTTTCTGTTTTCTGTCGATCTGCCTTTGTCGATCTCGAGTAGTTGTTGGTCGAGATCGACGAGCTTCTGCCCTTGCTTTTATTTGCTGCTTTGCTT
Source organism: Persicaria tinctoria (assembly GCA_037127255.1). Classification (NCBI taxonomy): domain Eukaryota; kingdom Viridiplantae; phylum Streptophyta; class Magnoliopsida; order Caryophyllales; family Polygonaceae; genus Persicaria; species Persicaria tinctoria. The sequence continues at coordinate 82,092,442 of JBANSL010000006.1, forward strand.
TGTCTTTTCTGTCTTCGTTCAGTTCATTGCTTTTGTTGATTTTATTTCTATTTCTTTTCTGTGTTTCTGTTCTTTCTGCTATTCTGTCTGTGAGATCTGTTGCTACCTAAGAACTGCTGACGTGCTTCCTCGTGGATTCGATCCTGACTATTCTCTTACTACAACGGGAGGAAGTCTTGTATTTATTTGCTGAGACAGGGAAGTCAGTCTGATCTTTATTTTATATTTATTTCATACTTGACCATCCTCCTGCAACAACAATAGTAATATGCGAATTTGGCTAAGTATGATAGGGAGGTTATTTTAAGTTGATGAGTTGGCAAGTTATGATGAATAGGATGAGATAAGAGATGGTTGATCGTGATGAACTTAAAGTATGGTTGATGCAAGCTTGTTAATTATCTGCTTGTATGAATGTGTGTTATATTTGTTCAGAGTGGCTAGAGACGTATACTCAGTGTATTGTCATTATGTACTTAGGTGATACTTTGTGATCGTGACAACTGTGTGCTGGATTCTTCTTTTGTCGATCTCCTAGCCAGGTAAGTACCTCCGGGGCTTACTCAGTAACCAGTACCTCATGCCTGATGTGTCGTATAGTATGTAGCTGTTGCATATGCATAAGAGCATGTCATGTAGTATCATGCTTAGGAATTGCACTTACGAATGAGCATTCTTATTCTGTATGCGTTTGAATACAGAACGACCGTTATCTGTGAGTCCTAGAGTCCTTGCTAGGATCATAGGGCAGTCCAGTTTCATCGGGTGTTGTCCTCCTTGAGTTATATATATATCACGAGATACGAGATGAGCATGAGCTACGAGATGAGCATGAGATACGATATGATGATGAGATCTGATATGTTATATCATCGAACTGGCCAGTCTCCACCCTATCTGGAAGTGGGGTGGTGGTAGAAGAGGGATATACCACTTGGTATTCTTTGTTAAGGCCTTACTTAAAATTCTGCACATATGAATTAGGAAAATGATAGTGTGGTTAATATTCCAGTAATGCATGAAGGCATCCTTTATTCTAGGTATAGGCGTATTATATGTCCTCAGCGCGGTCAGAGGACCCGCGGGCGGACTCTTGGCCTGACTTGGTGGTATAGTTTCAGGTACCCGATACACTGCTTGATTTTGTGCTGTTATAACGGGGTCTATTCATATGGCGGAGAGTGAGTGTTTGAAACCTGACTTCACCAGATTCATGCTTTTGGGATTCTCTCTACTTATACTCTATTTTGACCCGGCTCTGCCGTGGCACTGGTTGTATCATTTTCAGAACTTATGCCCTTTGAATGATAAAGGATTTCTCGCGTTGTAGACTTAGGACAGGTATAGGGGTTTACCCCGGGGTCTCCAACGGACCTTCCAGATTTGGGGGCGAAATCCCGCTTTAAACTACAACCCTTCGGTTTCAAACCTTCAACCTGTACTCGAAGCGCAAGATCCTAACGAGGGGTTTTATCCCTCGAAACGTAACTCGAGAATCATAATCTCGGGTCGTTACAGATCGAAAGTACGCTATCTACCTCTATTTTCTCTCTATATATATATATCTTCTCATACCCCTACTTGTCATTCCCACAATCCAACTTTTTATTTCCCACATCTAAAGTGTGATGAAATGATGGAGTGGAATGAAGGTATATATATATATATATATGGTTGGGTTCAGGTACGAAGCGTGCCAAGAATGAGAAGAAAATAAGCTTTTTGATGGTTCACGTGTCCAAAAGGAATCCCAAATTAGCTGACAGCTTTTTCAAATTAATTAGCAACATACATGTAAATTAATTAGTAGCACTCTCTCACTCTCACTTGGACACGCGCTAATTCACACAAAAAATAATTAATTGCACACGTCAAGTATAAAAAGTACTTACCCATGTAGAAATGAACATTTAAAAATTATTTTTTGGCATTTTTACTTGTTAAAAAATTATAAAAAAATATATATTTGGTGTAATTTAATTTTATCTATACATAGACACCCACTTTGTATATGTTTTGTTGGAAAAAAAATTGACAAGAAGTGGTTCAGCAATTTTATTCACAGTGGTTCAGCAATTTCATTCAAAGTGGTTCAGCAATTTTATTCACAGTGGTTCAGCAATTTTATTCACAGTGGTTCAGCAATTTCATTCAAAGTGGTTCAGCAATTTTATTCAGAGTGGTTCAGCAAGTTTATTCACAGTGGTTCAGCAATTTTATTCACAGTAGTTCAACAATTTTATTCAAAGTGGTTCAACAACTTTTTTTCACAATGTTTCAGCCATTTTATTTGTAGTGCTTCACGAGGTTCACAAGTTATAAGGAAGTGGTTCATGAAGCTATAAAGAAGTGGTTCATGAACCTTAAAATTTTTACATTTTTATAATTTAAATTTTTAAATAATGATATTAAATATATTAAAATAAAATGTTTCATGAACCACTACTCTTTATTTGATGAACCATTAGAATTTATTTCATGAACCACTACTATTTAATAATTATAAAATTTTCATTCTTCTTTTACTTTCTTTTAATGTTTATTTTTAATTAATTAATTTTCTTTTAAAATAAACTGGTTCACTAAACCAATCTCTATTTAGTCACCGAACCTCTCTCTAGTTAGTCATTGAACCACTGAACCAATCTCTATTTAATCAGTGAACCACAACCAGTGAACCACACTGAGTGAACAACAACTAGTGAACCACATCGAGTGAATCAATCATAACCAAATCTAGTGAACCACACCCAGTGAACCACTCTCTATTTAGTCACCGAACCACTCTCTATTCAGCCACTGAATCACTCTCTATTTAGTCACTAAACCAACCTCTATTTAGACACTGAACCAACCTATTTAGTTACTGAACTAACCTCTATTTAGTCACTAAACCAACCTCTATTTCGACACTGAACCAACCTATTTAGTGTTACAAATCCACTAAGTGCTACATGTAAAATGAATAAAATCAATTAATATACAATGTCATTGTACAATGTTACAAATCATGAGAGTCACATGCCCCCTCCGAAAAAGCAAATACATCCGCCATTGTCACTGCCAGGCTTCATCTATCTTGCTCGGTGTTTGAACATTTGGGCCTCTTTTGATTTCAAACTAGGATGCAATATGAAAGGTAAAAAAAAGGACAAAACTTTATCCAGTAGCCCAAACAATCCTCTTTCGATGAATCACGCTCCTTCCACTCCAAACCAGTAGCCCAAACACTCCTCTGCATCATCATTCAACAGATCTTACCCTCGGACTCTCCCTCCCTCCTCCCGAGACCCCGCCTCGTCGACGTGCCAGTGCCGGAGCCGGAGCTGCCCGTCGTGTCGAGAAAGGCGATGACCATGCCACCACCACTGCTCGAAGGAGATCGATTGATTGAGGGGACCAACACCACCGATCGGCGCCCCCAGCCACCATCATCGCCGACGCATCCACGCCCCCAGCCACCAACCACCGCTCGACGACCACATCGTAGATCCCGATCGAGATGAGGAATTAGCGGCCATATCTCCCAAAGAAAGGAAATCAATCGTGGATTCGTGGTTGAAATTGATTGAGGATATTTTTTTTAATAGATGATTGAGGGATCTAAAATTGATTGAGGGGCTACCAGCCATAGGATAGGAGGAGGAGATGGTGGGGGTGGCCATAGGAGGAGGTAGGAGAAGATGGTATCCAACAGAGAAAGAAACAAGCGCGTGAGGGTTATTTGGGTGTTTCTTGTTGTTTTGTGATGATTGTGTTCTGTTTGTATTGACGGTTTCCGTCTGCCGACCTAGTCGGCCATCGAGTTACAGGTATGCGTGAGGGTTTTTTTTTATTAAAAAAAATAGATCCGTCTCCACCAATTAGGTTCTTTCTTTCCTTCTCACCGGTAGCGATTCTTCTCAATTGAACCCTCCCATATATATATATATATATATATACTAGTACGATTTCCGCGCCATGGCACATTTTTTTAAAACTAAAATATAATATATAAAAATGTTAATAATTGTTAATATAAAAATCATAAAAAAACACTTTACAATAAATGTATCTTATAATTATCTCAGAATTTTTTTTTAAAAATCTTGAGTATAATACACAAATATAGATATTTTAAATTACTTAGTAATAATAATATCAATATCATTATAACAATAATAATATCAATATCATTATAACATTGTTTAAATCCGATGTGTCATAATCCATAATTATTCAATGTTTTGAATTAAGCCCAATAGTTAGTAAATAAATTTGATTAAACCCAATAGTTATATTAGATTGAATTCAATGTTTTGAATTAAGCCCAATAGTTAGTAAAATTAAAGAAAAAGGAAAATTAAAGGAAAATGAATAAAAAAAAAGGAGAATTAAAGAAAATCAAAGAAAAATGAAAATAATAATAATGATTAGTTTAGACTTCTAAAATTTCTCTAAGAATGACACATCATCCTAAACTCTTCTAAATTAAGAGTTTATATAGATAGTTAGTAAAATTAAAGGAAAAATAAAATTAAAGGAAAATGAATAAAAAAAAAGAGAATTAAAGAAAATCAAAGAAAAAAAAATAATGATTAGTTAAGACTCCTAAAATTTCTCTAAGAATGACACATCATCCTAAACTCTTCTAAATTAAGAGTTTATATAGATAGTTAGTAAAATTAAAGCAAAAAAGAAAATTAAAGGAAAATGAATAAAAAAAAGGAGAATTAAAGAAAATCAAAGAAAAATGAAAATAATAATAATGATTAGTTTAGACTTCTAAAATTTCTCTAAGAATGACACATCATCCTAAACTCTTCTAAATTAAGAGTTTATATAGATAGTTAGTAAAATTAAAGGAAAAATAAAATTAAAGGAAAATGAATAAAAAAAAAGGAGAATTAAAGAAAATCAAAGAAAAAAAAATAATGATTAGTTAAGACTCCTAAAATTTCTCTAAGAATGACACATCATCCTAAACTCTTCTAAATTAAGAGTTTATAAAGATAGTTAGTAAAATTAAAGAAAAAAGAAAATTAAAGGAAAATGAATAAAAAAAAGGAGAATTAAAGAAAATCAAAGAAAAATGAAAATAATAATAATGATTAGTTTAGACTTCTAAAATTTCTCTAAGAATGACACATCATCCTAAACTCTTCTAAATTAAGAGTTTATATAGATAGTTAGTAAAATTAAAGGAAAAATAAAATTAAAGGAAAATGAATAAAAAAAAGGAGAATTAAAGAAAATCAAAGAAAAAAAAATAATGACTAGTTAAGACTCCTAAAGTTTCTCTAAGAATGACACATCATCCTAAACTCTTCTAAATTAAGAGTTTATATAGATATAGATAGTTATATTAGACTGAATTCAATGTTTTGAATTAAGCCCAATAGTTAGTATGATTAAAAAAAATTCAAAGAAAATGAATAAAAAAGGAGAATTATAAAAAAGGATTAAAGAGAAAAAAAGAAAATTATAGTTGGTCGAAACCCCTAAAATCTCTCTAATTTTGACACCTCAACATAAACTCTTCTAAATTAAGAGTTTATATAGATAGTTTGTAAGATTAAAAAAAAAATAAAAGAAAATGAATAAAAAAGGAGAATTAAAAAAAAAAGGATGAAAGAGAAAAAAAGAAAAATATAATTGGTCGAAACTCCTAAAATCTCTCTAATTTTGACACCTCAGCATAAACTCTTCTAAATTAAGAGTTTATATATATATATATATATATGTATATATATATATAAACTCTTATATATATGAATAAAAAAGGAGAATTACAAAAAAGGGTTGAGTTTTATTTTGGGTTTAAAACTATTTTTTTTTACAAACAATGGTTGACTCGACGGGTCGACCAGCGAAACCCGCTGGGTACCCGGTTTGTTGCCACATGGCCAACCCGGTGGTCCAACTCGTCGACCCATCGACCCGCCGGGTGACCCAAACTCATCGACCCGCCAGAACTCCGGGTTAGCGTTCGGGTTATGCCCCCGGGTTCTCGACCCGGCGGGTCTGACCCGTCGTCCCGGTGGGTCGGACCCGTGGCCATGTCTACCTACGACTTGGTTGAATTGCTATGACTTATTTGTTTTTCTAAAAATGTTTTGTTGAGGAATATGATTGGTGATATGATTGATCATGTATGATCGAGATGGGAGTATGATTGAATCTTACACAATATAACCCTTGTGAGATTGTTTTCAGCCTTATTCGAATTATGTAATTTCTTTTGCTCTTATGTGTGATTTACTCTCCTTATGTTTCTACTTCTTGAGATTGACTTGATTTTCTATTGTCAAGACCGACTCACATGTTTGTTGCTTGCGGATTTATGCTTTTATGTTTATATTTGGCTTTAGTTTCTTATTGAGTGTTTCCTGTGAAACAAGGTGGCAATGGTTGAGATACTTAGTAGTCGGATCTACGCATGACACCCATGGGTATGATTCGCGTAAAACGGTGTCAAAAGCTACCCTCTATGGAAGGAAGCTTGATCATTGAGTAACTGGGTTCATTCATGACACCCATTTTTGCAACTCGCGTCAAAAGATGCTCAAGTGGTCTCTATTCAAGTAATTTGAGGTGTTGATAGACCGAGGCCATTCATGACACCCATGTTTGCGACTCGCATAAGGAATACACCAAATCCGAAAGAAACTAAGCAAAAGAAAAAAAAAACCAGTGCCAAAAAAAAAAAAAAAGATAAATTGTTTGCTTTCATTGTTTCTTCCGCAAGAAATGACATCTTGGTGGAGATTTAGTGATGCTGTTGTCAATTTCTGTGAGCTTAGTTGCATTTTGGATTAACTTGAGAGTTGTACTTAAAAGCCTAACACTTGAGAGCATGAGCGAAACACATTACCCCGGGTAAGGTTGGATGATTTCTACTTTTACTCTTTGATCATTGGATACATGCGACGATGTTGTGTCACTTGATCATGTGTTCCTCGAAGTATTTAAAGTTTGATTTGTTTTTGTAAGGCTATTGGACGGATGGTAAGTTCGTAGGTATAGGATGCTTTTATTGATCTCTCGAGGACTAGAGAAGCTTAAGTGTGGGGGGAGTTCGATAATGCATATTTTATATTGGTATTATACGTAGTTGTTATTGCATTTAGGATAGTTTATAGCATGTTTATTGAGTAGTTCACATTATTAGTAGTTTTTCTTGCAAGTGTGGAATCTACACTCTTTTTGTGCTTATTCGCAGATTTACGTTCCGACGCTTGGAAGGATGCATTTGTGGCATTGCCAAGATGAGGATGAAGAGCTAGGAACCTGAGGAAACAATTGAAGAAGGCAAGGAGAGGCGTAGGAAGAAGTTAGCTTGGATTCAGAAGCGATGAAGAAGAGGAACATGTACTGTGGTTATGGTGCCCACCGCAAGTTGCACGGCGCCTGACGCCCGTGTCGATACGGGATTACGATTCCTTTCTTTTGGAAACTAATTAGGTTAAGTTTTATATATGTTTTTGGCCGCATTTTTACAAATAGAGGAGAAAACCTAATGGAGAAGACTCCAATGGAGATTTTGAGAGGAAAACCTTTCATGAGGAACTAAACCTCTTTTGTTTCACCTGCAATCCAGAGACATGGCTATAAGATTTTTGAGACTTAATTTCTTTCTATTACAAGTTTGATTGATTCAATATCTTTATTCTTAATTGATTGATTGCATGTACTCCCTCTTGACTAGCCACCTTGATGGAATTTGCTTTCTTGCTAAAGGTTTGATTATCCCTTATAAGTTAATTGAATCAGTAGCACAACATAGCCAATTGATCCCGTGAAAGCATCAATTGGGTCAATAGGGAATATTGATAGTTCTACTTTATTAATTGCATCGATTAGGGTTAGAGAGTTGCGCCTCTATCTTTGATTGTTTATGTTACTGGCATTGTTAAATTGCTTAGGGTTGGAATGATCCACCATTAGATGAATCAAACAAGGAAGGATAGGATAGAGTGAAGGATCAAAGCCATAACCATTGTTGATGAATTGTAGGGGTAACTATCTCATTCATAATTATCACCAATTCACCATTGTTACTTTTATCAAATTCAATTGCCTTATTACTCAATTGCTCTATGATATTGTTTCCTTTTTATAGCAATTTGATAGACAAGAAAGCTATTCTCTTTGTGGGATCGACCCCTTACTATTCGAAGATATGGTTGAATGAATTGTGAGGATTTGATTATCACCAACATGATATTGTTTCCTTTTGGTCTATGAGTTGCTAAACTCATAGTTTCGCATGTGATTCGAAGATATGGTTGAATGAATTGTAAGGATTTGATTTCAATTAGTTATTTATGAGTATATTTATCATCTTGTTCTTATTGATTATATTTGTGTTCCTTTCTATAATTAATAATCATATTAGAAATTTCATTTAAGCTATGAATTCGTTGTTATTTTCTAGATAGCAAATGAAGCCATTGAATTAGTGATATTTCTATGTCTTCGTAGTGGATGATTTCGATTGATCTATGTCGATAGATATTGATTAGGGTCGATTATGTTTTGCGCGTATTGCCTTCTAATTCATTGAATCAATATGCCAATTGGTCTTAGAACTTGAGTGTTTAATGCTATTCTTTAGTGATATTGAATAGGAAGATTATATCTTTGCGGGTCTATCAGCTTTAGTCAAGTCGACATATGCTTAAAAATATCTATTGAATTAATCCTAGGATCTTGAACCTCAACCATTGTCGAGAATTACATGTGAAATATTTTCTCTATCTTATTATTAATACTTTGCAATCATAGTTCAATTTACTTTACTGTGTCGTCAATTTGCTATAAATCATTGTTTTTGTCATAAGAATCAGTGTTAGAAACATTGCATCGCAACCTTTCCCTACGTGGGTTCGACTCCGGACTTCATCGCTATACTAATTTGTTGGTTTATCAATTCATTGATTTACTAATCTATTGGTTTGAGCTTTGAGTTAGGATAATATTACTATTTGGCAAAGGACAAAAAATCCAATGACATTCATCTCGCACTAGGAACCAAGATTCCTAAAACTTCCAGCACAACTCAAAACAACTCAAAAATACATCAAGCTCTCATAAGAACATAAATTCTAAAAAACGAATATAAACTTTTATCCAACTATTATATGCAAAAATAAATAAGGCTCTTTATTCATCACTTTTTTTTTTCGGAATTTTTTTCTTTTCGACATTTTTTTTCCTTTTCTTAAGCCATAAGCATGAAATACAATTATGAATAAAAATAAGCACATAACATTACATCTCACTCAAAACCTGTCAACATAAGCGCAAACTTTAGCTTTTCTCTCAAAACTCAAAATTAAATCCATCACCCACTCTAAATCCCAATTCTCGGAAGGGTAAGGCTTATCATCGCCTAGGAAACATGAATTTTTGTGGAGCTTCAAAGAAAAGGCTAAAGGCTCAAATTGGCTTCAAGCAAAGATATAACATAGGGTAGATATGGATAAAATATGGCTAAAAACATGCATCTATCATATGCAACTCATAAATTCATGTTTCCTAGGCGACACAGTAAAGTAAATTGAAACAAAAGCGAAAGGGAAATAGATGTAATCCCTTGTCAGGCCAAAAATTCTCACTAAAACAAATTTTTGTTGGATTTCAATCATGCTTCAAAACTTAGATCATACGTGCTCAATTACATATGCCAATTCATATTTCACAATAAAACAATTTTCAAGAAAAGGTTAAATCATCTAGAATTCCATGTGATTTATATGATCATGCCAAAATGAAATAGAGGACAAAATAAGCTCGATGGGTATTTAAATGACACACACACGGACAATTGGATTTTTGACATTTTTTTTCATTTTAAATAATAATAATAATCCATAAACATGATGCATGACAACAAACTAAAAACTTAAACATAAATCAATTGAAATTAATACAACCAATTTGACAACCAATTGAAATTAATAAGAATGGATAATATACCTCAGTAGCCCATAACTCTTCAAACTTTCTTTACGATTGTTTCTCCTTTTAGGCCGATGTTGTAACAACCTATCTTAGTCAACAATTCCAACTAAAATCTACCTGTTTTAGCTTTCCTAAATCATAATAACAATAAGATTTAGCCTACGTCTAAAATCACACGTGCAATATATTTCATTGTGAACTAAACAATGAGTCCATAAATAAGAACTATTACCTCTTGAAGCATGATCAAGCAATTTCTTGACAGTCTCCACCGATTCCTTGTACACACAGCCGTGTACCAAGGATTTGCCCATGGCTTCCTCAACCGAGAGCCTAGTCAATTCTGCAACTTTTGCATTCCATCCATTTATACGCCCATTGATATCAACATCAAAGATGGAGCTATGGAAGTCTCTATCAACCTCACCATTTCTCTTGCAACAGAGCCGAGTTCATCCATTCCTTACAACTCAAGCTCCCAAGGATGAGCATGCACAACAACTCTCGAATGGGTGTAGATATCATCCTTGAAGGAATCGCGCATGATAAGCTGCAAAGAGTGGATTGCATCAATCTCAGCAGTTTCCCACGGCAAGATACGACTTTTGACCACTTCCAAAAAGGCTTTAAATGAAGAACGCGGATAAGGATCCAAATCTAACCGCTTGGTCTCGACCACAACCTTACCATGCTCGTCAATAAGAAAAACATGTACACCATAACACTATCATACTCGGTAAGCTCCCTCACACTCTCAACCACAGTCTCACAAAGAAGCTTGATATCCCCACCAAGCAATACGCACAAATAGCTTCTGGGACTGCACTGCAGTTAGTTATCTGCCAACAATTTCGTAAACAACATGTATAGCCTAATAGAACCAAGAATAGCATAAGCACATTAGCCAAGACAACATACCCCTTCTTTCTTTCCATTTCGCTTCTCGTCTATAGCTTGAAGGGTTGAATCAACATGTTTACTATAAGGACGGAAGGTGAAGAGTTTAACAATCATGTGTAACATATTTACATGGAAATAAAGAGAAACAATGGAAGTGATCCTTCTGGGAATTAAAAGTAAGCAGCCATGGAAAAAGTAATAAGCTAATAGCTTGATCAAGACAAAGTCAAATCACATAGTGTAGGTCTTAAACAATCTAACTGAGCAGGAGGTGCCTGAGCCTTTAGTGACATAAAATTTCCTTTAGCCTCCTTCTAAATCAACCGAGAGACAATACCTGAATTCTCATAACAAAAAATTATTAAAATTGCTGAATTTATTATTGCTGAAACAAGCAATAAAACCCCAAATGATAATTTGTAAAAGAAAGAAAATGCCATTCACCTATTGTACAATGAAATCAATTGTGTGATACTCCACCTCATGAACCCAAACCCAAATGAAAGCTTTGCTTGGTTCCAACCTAATATGGACACTGATCTGTTCCAGAACATATTGGATTTAGCACAGAAATGTCATCCAGAACATGACTAAACTACATAAATCTACAGTTATCAACAGGTATTAATTTCATAAACAATAGTACACCACAAACAAAGATTTTTCTGCAAACCAATTGGAAACAGTACCAACCGTGGATTAAAAAAAGTCAATATTTGTAAATCAAACTACACAAAATTGGCCAAATCAACCGCGAACTGACATGAAAGATGAAACAACCCCAATTAGCCCACTGCAATTCTACTAAAAAAGCCGAAATAAAAAATCTGGAGAGAAATGCTCAATTCCCCACATCAATTACCAAAAACAATAATCAAATTCCAAAGAATGCACGATTAAGACTAAGGAATCGATAAGAGAGATCATTTGGGCAAATCAACGATTTCAAATAAACGGATTGAACAGGAAACGAAAGAAACCCTAAAATGAGTTACTGAGATTGGAATCATATTTAGAAATTGGATGAATTCAAGCGGTAAAACCTCAATATGCAAGCTTTAGAAACCTTATGAAAAATGGGTAATTGATCGGAAAATTAACTTCAAAAAAAATAGGAGAAAGGATGAAACTCACAAGCGAGGGATTTGTGGCTTACAATGGTCGAGGGTCAAGAACAGGAAGGGCAGGGCATTCGACGACGTCAACCGGCCTCCAATCGTCGGCGTGGTCATCGAGGGTGACGATCGTGAAGCCCGAGTGGGAGTTGCAGGTCCGTTGTGGGAGGATAAGGGCGCAAGGTCCACTAGGTGAAGATGATTGAGGGGTTGAAGTCACGCAGAAGAGTAATTAGAGACGGGGGAGAGAGAACGGGAGAGGAAGGAAGAGTATGGTGGAAAAAGGTCATTAGAATAATTTTAATTTGAAAGTGGAAAAAAATGACGTGGAAAAAATAAAACTTGTGATTGGTTAGAATAGAGTAAAACGTGGAGAAGGCGACACGTCATTACAAAGTCTACTGAATTAAGAGTTATATAGATATAGATATAGATATAGATATAGATATATAGATAGATATAGATTTAGAGGTTGACAACTGTACCCGGTATATTTTTAGGGTTTAATATCAGATTACCTACATAGCCGATATGAGGCATCAAGTCTTTACGTAGTTCTACAAACAACCCTTTGAATTTGTGAAATTTTGGTTTGAGATTTTGACTCCATTTTTGTTTAGGCGTCGATTTTGAGATTGACCCACTAGAATTAATTGGCGAAGAATATTTGAAGAGTTTTATTTAATATCTTGATCAAACTCGAATTCTTAATTTGTGTGAATTATAATTCTTACAGTATATTTTAGTGGATCAGTTTTATAATTACACACTTCATCTCGCCGAAGTTTATCGGTCATGTACTCTCTCTTTAAGATGTGTATGTTTAATATTACCATGCAAACAATTCACATCTGAATGAAAGTAAAGGCTTCTTTAGATTTTGAGATGGGCCTAAGTCCAATTTAAAATTTATTAACCTAAAACTAACTCTGCCCAAGTATAATTTATGAAGTTGTAGGATCTACATCTGAAGAGCCTCGGCAGCACTACACCTCCTTTTCTCACCCCAGTTCACACTATTCGACATGTTTCTAAAGAAAGCGGTAGTCTGAGAAGGTTAACAGTGGAAGACGTCAAGGATCATAGTCCTTTGAGAAGATCTGGAAACACTTTTGAGGGTTGAAGTTCACTGGAGACTTGGACTTGATTTTTTTTAGGTCATGTGGACAGAGGCAAAGACATCCAAATGCGAGGCATGAGGAAAGAAGAACTGGGAGATTGGACGATTTCCGCAACCATATGAAGAAGAGCCAAAGGGTCCTTGAAGATTGAAGATTCAAAGTGGTTTAGTCCCACTCAAACTTCTATGTTTCTAGGATTTTTCAGAAAATTATTTCATCCACTTCTCCTTTTTTTTTTTTAATCGACATAGAGTGTAATTTGACACTTAGATTGTTCCTCTTGTTGATTTTGGGTTTCAATTTGTGTGCTTTGCTACTGGCTCAAACATCTTCGGGCTTGTTTGGTATCCATTCCCGAGAATCAAAACTAGGAATCGTAATGGATGATTCCGGATTTAAATGTTTGGTACGTTAAAAATTTGGAATCGTAATGATTCCCGGGAATCATCCATTCCCAATTTTGTAGCTCATTTCATTCTCATCATTGTTGTTGTTGTTGTTGTTGTTGTTGTTGTTGTTGTTGTTGCTGTTGTTGTTGCTGTTGTTGTTGCTGTTGCAGTTGCTGTTGCTGTTGCAGTTGCTGTTGCTGTTGCTGTTGCTGTTGCTGTTGCTGTTGCTGTTGCTGTTGCTGTTGCTGTTGCTGTTGCTGTTGCTGTTGCTGTTGCTGTTGCTGTTGCTGTTGTTGTTGTTGTTGTTGTTGTTGTTGTTGTTGCGATCTGGAAATTTTACCTATACTTATTACCTCAAGGTGACAACAAATCTCGAATTACCTACGAGTCCAATTAAGATGGATGACAATTGGTTCACTTATAATGAGTTGCGATCAGGTAATTACTATTTAATCGTCGTCTTTAGTGGAAGTTTGTTTAGATGACGTTCTTACTCCATGTGTGTCCTTCTCCGATCAAGGATCTTTAAGAACTCAACTCTGAGGCTTTTAGGTATGAGAGAATCGTAGAGCTCTTCTACTTCTTTCCTCTAAAATCGGATCCCTGTGTTGTAGGTTTATGATGGGTATTTATAGGGGGGTTAAGCTAGCAGCTGGCCAATGACCTCGTGAGTTACTTGAGGACACGTGTAACATATGTCCTCGCGCTTAGATTTTAGGGTTTAGAGGGGATGCCAGCGAGGTAGGCCATGCCCAGCGAGCTGCTTAATGAGGTGTCAAGTGTTTAATGGTCGCAATGCAGTGACATTCTTGTTGTTGCTTGCTTCGTTATTACTTGGGGGTTCTAGAACTTAGTTTACCCCGATGTCTTTTGTCTTTTCGTAGGAGGGGTGACCTATTTCTGACGTCATAAGTTGTATTTCTTGGAGGGGTGATTTTCTATGGCATCGTCATATCTCCTCGGAACTTAATCGCGAACAGAAAAATAACCGTAATGGAGTCTCGATAAAGAACTAGCCGAAGAAGAGTGATCCGGGGGTGGCCCTACACAGACTATAAAATGGGACCGGAACCCCAGATTCACCACTCTTATCTTCATAACCTATTTCCCAAAGCGGTTTTTGAAAAGGTCAGAAAGGAGAGCATAGGGTTTTTGCTGATTTTGGGTAACTTCTTCTCCTAGCGCTCCCAGCCATTTTTTAGGTAACTTTACGTCTTTTATTTTGTTTTCTAGGTTTTGCTTTCTAGCTGATTTCCTTTCTATGGGATAATTTCCCTTGATAGGAAGATATTTCTTATGTTAAGTGAGGAGACTTGACTCTCTTTTGTAGCGTAGTTTTTATGTCCCTCTCTGAGGTGGGTCGTAGGGGCGACATTCGGGTTTTTGCCCTTCTTTAGAGACGTGGGCGTGTGGTGGTTAAATCCTTTCTATTGGTGATTTTTAGTTTTCCAGGGGTATTTAGGGTTTCTGAGAAGGTAGTTTTGCCGAAGACGCCTCCTCCTTCTTTCTTCCATTGTCTAGGAAGGGGTGTTTCAGGCAGTGGAAGGTGAAAAGTCACAAACCTTTCGCTTTCCGATGGGTGACCTTTTGTCTTCCTGACTTTTTGGGTGAGTGACACATCACCGAAGTCCATTTTTTGGGAATATTTTGGGCATCATTTCTTATGATTTTGCGATAGGTAGTGGACGTCCTCCCCCCTGCTAATTTTGAACTTTGCGTATTTTTAGGCTTTTCTTGAGGTCATTTTAGTCATGAGTTCGATCAGTGATAGTCAAAACGTTGAAGTTGTTCTTGCGGATGACGAGGGCGAATCTGTGAAAGTTTTTAGTCACGGGGTCGAAAGGAACATAGAGGATATTGCCTCGTTCGTTGCCCCGTTGTAGGTGGTTGTCGTGGCGAAGGAATCTCGCAATGACCGGAGCCATTTGTACGGAAAAGTGAAAAAACCTTTGAAGAAGGGGGATCCAGACTATTACGCTTCGTCAATTGTTGCTAGAGAAGAGGATCGCGGGGGCAAACCTTCTACATCTGAGAGAAAATGAAAAAGGGTTCCTCGGCGAAGGGGTCACGGGGTTGCTGATGGGAAGAAGAAAGCTCACGTGGTGAGGGGTGATTTCTTGGTGCCCCCATATAGGTTGGAAGAGATCATGGAGTGTAGTTTTTACGGTCGATATGAGCCACCAGCACCCGTACCGAAGCCCTTTGTCTTTTCCGGTCGCGTTCTCCCAACTCAGAGAACTAGGAAGGACGCTGAAGAATGGTCAGTGATGACATTGGAAGAAGTAAGAATCGTGTCAAGGCTTTTCCCATGGCCTGCCGGAATCGAATTAGGTTTAGCCTTTAGCGAGGTCGGATGTTTAGATTCTAACCCGGGTTACATGGTTCTCCACCTGGAGAGTTTGGTACAAGGGTTCCGTCTTCCGCTTTACCCTTTTTATCGTCAATTCTTAGATAGGATAAACATATGCCCGGCTTAGTTATCTTTTAACACCTGGATGTTTCTCGCGGTGTATATGATGAGATGCACGACCATTCGCTAGGAGGCAACCTTGGAGCATTTGTCAACTTTCTCGCGGTTTGTACATTGTCACTCATGGGGGAAAACTGTCGGATAGGTTGTCTAGTAGTACTGACTGGAGGAAAAAGTGGTTTTTGGTGAGGAATAGTACTGGGTCATTTTTGAACTTTCGTCGGGATCTAGGGATTAATAGCAAGTTTTCCAGGATAGAGACTCCTTCTTCCAAATAGTGGGAACAAAGCTTTTTGCGACCTCAGGGGCTCAGGGGATACAGGAAGATTGTCACCCTCCTCCGGTTGGAGATGGCGGGTTTGAGCCTTCCTCATTCCCTTGGTGGGTGATCTATCGTTCAATCGCGATTTTATATGCACCGCGTTTCTTTATGTTTGTTTTTCTTATGAGGATTCATTCTACTCATTCCGTACTTTCTTCTCATTTGCAGAAATGTTGATCCTGGTCCTGATTTCCTAGAAAGGATTGGAGTCCGAGGTGGATGAACCTAACACAACCCTATGAAAATCCTTGCTATTCCCGAATTCCCCAAAGCTCATCCAAGGGAAAAAAATGTGGTCTCTCTATTGAGTGGTACACACCATGAGGTTGGACAACTTGGGAACAAGGTTGTCCTTTCTGACTCAAAAGACCAACATGCTGCCCCTGCGAAGCCTCCCTTGTCCATGATCGAGTCCAAGAAAAGGAGGAAGTTGGATGGAAACATTAATCACCACTATTGTAATTGGTACGAGTGAAAGCGTGGTTAATGTTACTCATGGGGACCGCAATTTCTTCTTACCTACAACCGGGGTTTGCTTTTCCGGAATGCAACAAACTGAATCTGCCAAAGAACTGTGTCTATGCCAAAAGATTGTTTTTAGATGGTTTGAGCGTTGATGTTTTGATCGCGAATGGCCGAAAAAGTGCAGACTGGGTGAGGCATCGATCTTTAAGATTCCTTCTCTTGTGTTTTCTTTCTAAATGATTTATACATGGATTTTTATGTTTTTATGTTGTCAGGGGAGGTTTTATTGGGACGAGGTCGAGATACGGTGTGACTCATTTGCGAAGACTTTGAAAGAGGAGAAAGAGAAAAGGAGGCGGAGTGGCAAGGAGAGAGTCCTTGCTAATAAAAGGGTACCTGCCTTGGGGGACGAACTGGCTAACTTGAAAAACATCAAATCCAACCTTGCCATTATCTAGAGCCTACAGAGTCGAGTTGAACAGCTAAAGAGGAGCTTGGGAGAAACGCGTCGCGCTAGAGAGGAGACCATTGTGGAAATGACAAAATTAAGAGATGAAATTTTAGTTCTTTGAATGAGAAAAATAAGGCAGCGGCTCAGCTCGCGGATCAGGTTCGTGATCATACTGTCAAACTAGATTTGCTGAGAGGCCAGTTGTCTACTCCTAATGAAGAGCTATTGAACCTCAAGGAACCTGACGCTGACGTGCCGTTTCCCAAGGCAACATTGGGTGTGTATTTTACAACCGTAGCCGGTCGGAAATGGGTGAACGATTGGCTCAGGTCCAAGGTTGGCGAGGATGTTTTGGTCGGGCGTTTGATGCCTACCTTTATTGAGGGAATGAAGGTGGGCATATATTCATCAAAGTGTGGTTCTCTTTTCTCAACCTGGGGACCTTGTGTAATTCTTTAAGCCTAGTTTGAAACATCAAGATTAGGGGCTTGAGGATCGTCTTTGAAAACTTGTTTCCATTGGTTTTGGCGTTGTTTTAAAGTGTTTTATTGATTGGTACGTGCTGGTAGAAACAATGATACCACGGTTTTCGGTATTTGCTTGCTTGATACACTACTCTGGTTTGCAGGTGTATTTCCTTTTTACCTACTGTTTTTATAACTTCGTATATTTTGTTATTTTTCTTGCTTCTTGTTTCTTTATATGGCGATTGTTTGCTTTTATCGCGGGCTCTCTTTGCTAGACCCTTACCAATCTCCATTTATTAAGCGTTTTATGAGAATAAATTGAGATATGACACAAAAGGAGGTCGTGTAAAACATCTTCGTTTTAAAACATCTCCGTTTAAATCTGGTCCTGGTTGTTCTAGTGCTACATCAAAGTGTGATACTCATTCGTATTCAAAAGTGAGGCAACATCCTATTCTTCGATTATTTACTATCGCGAATTCCCTCCAACCCTCTGATAGAGAGACCCAATCTGCTTCATCTCTTTCGACTAACACTAGGAATTCTTGGTTTAGAGGAGAGCATAAGAAAATTTGGCCGAGAACTTCGTCTTCGAACTCTACAAAGATGTAAGGTAAGGGAAGCCTAAATAGATGACTTTCCTTAAGGATCATTCTGATGAACCTAGGGTTTGGGAATGTCATGGTGTTTGTGATAACGGTGGGTGGGGATATTTCCCCTCAAGTCATGTCAAAACTAGGCGTTATGTTTTAGGTGGGTTGTTGGTTTTGGGTATTACTTTTGCCTATTTATACTATGGTTTTAGTTGTAGCAGCCACCATCACTTCTTTAGATTGGCTTCGATTCTTTCCGAGCTAGTAGATGCGTGTCACATGTCGGTTTCGTGGGGTGCTAGATGGCTCGGTGTTGTTTGTAAGGTGGTTAGGGCGGCTGGTTTATCCGGTGGTTTTCGTCTTGATAGAGTTGATTTTTATGACCTCGTGGTCTATAGAAGTGGGTCGCAGTGCTATTTGTTGCTTGTGCTTTATTGTCTCTTATAAAAGGTGGATATCCTCTCATGCTTGTGGCCGTAGTTTATTTTGGCAATGACGTCCACCATACCGGTTGATATTCCATGTGTATTTATCCCTCGTGTCAGAGGTTTTACTCGGATATACTGGTGGAAGGACACTTATATAGGCTTGTAAGTTTTTCGTAATAGTTTGTCATTTTGATTTATGTGTTGTTTTTCCCAGAGCTTTGTATCTTAGTGTCGCAGCCTTTGCCCTATGTATATCGCGACAATGGTTACGAAGCCCTTGGTTATGTTCATTTGTGGACATGAGCTGATAAGGAATTCATAGTGAGGGTAGAGCCATTGGGCCCTAACTATTATTGGTTTACATCGGGGTAGTCTGAGTTTCTGGTTTCTAATGAGCTTCGGATTGGTATTCGTTAGATTTTTTAGTACAAAGGGCACTCTTGTTTTATTGTTGTTGCTATTGATCATGTTCCTGATCAGAATGGTGATTTGGACTTTTCCGTTTGTTGTTGATTCTTCTATTCGATGATTTTTCTTTTGTATTTTTATGGGGTTGTGTATGATACTTCACGAGTGTTTGTTGTAAGTTTTCTTTTGGTGTATGATAAATAATCAGAAGTGACTTTTATGAATAATGTCAAATGCCTTGTATCTGACAGGTTTTTTCATTGATTTGAACACGATCTCTAGAATATTGTATGTGATGTATTTTCGTAAAATTGGAAATAATCTCCAGTGGTCAGGCACGTGATTAAGATTGGTTGGTAATTATAAAGGGCAATCTCTAGTTTCACGAAATACGACGGAGATATTTTAAGAATCAGATGCAATCTCAAGCGTTACAAATCCCAAAGAGATTGATCGATAGTGACGAAAGGTAATCTCCGGCGTCTCATACGGGACGGAGATTTTTAAAAAATCAGATGCAATCTCAAGCATTAGAAATGCCAAAGAGATTGATTGATAATTACAAAAGGTAGTCTTCAGCATCTCATACGCTACATATATTTTTTAAGAATCAGATGCAATCTCCAGCGTTAGAAACGCCAAAGAGATTGATCGATAATTACATAAGGTAATCTCCAACGTCTCATACATGACGGAGATTTTTTAAGAATCAGATGCAATCTTCAGCGTTACAAATGCAAAAGAGATTGATCGATAATTATAAAAGGTAATCTCCGGGGTCTCATACACGATGGGGGGTTTTTTAAGAATCAGATGGAATCTCCAGCGTTAGAAACGCTAAAGAGATTGATCGATAATTATAAAATATAATCTCCGGCGTCTTATACGTGGCGGAGATTCTTTTAGAATCAGATGCAATCTCCAGCGTTCGAAACACCAAAGAGATTGTTCGATAATTACAAACGGTAATCTTCGGCGTCTCATAGGCGACGGAGGTTTTTTTAATAATCAGAAGCAATCTCCAGCGTTAGAAACGCCAATGAGACTGATCGATAATTACAAAAGCTAATCTCCGGCGTCTCATACACGACGGAGATTTGTTAAGAGTCAGATACAATCGCTAGCGTTAGAAACTCTAAAAAGATTGATCGATAATTACAAAAGGTAATCTCCGGCGTCTTATACGCGACAAAGATTTTTTAAGAATCATATGCAATCTCAAGCGTTAGAAACGCTAAAGAGATTGATCGATAATTACAAAAGGTAATCTCCCGTGTCTCATACGCGACGGACACTTTTTAAGAATCAGATGCAATCTCTAGCTTTAGAAACGCCAAAGTGATTGCTCGATAATTACAAAAGGTAATCTCTGGCAACTCATACGCGAAGAATATTTTTTCAAGAATCAGAGGCAATCTCAAGCATTAAAAATGCCAAAGAGATTGATTGATAAATATAAAAGGTAATCTCTAGCGTAACATACGCGATGGCGATTTTTAAAGATTCAGATGCAATCTCTAGCGTTAGAAACGCTAAAGAGATTGATCGATGATTACAAAAGGTAATATTCAGCGTCTCATACACAACAAAGATTTTTTAATAATCAGATGCAATCTCCAGCGTTAGAAACGCCAAAGAGATTGATCGATAATTACAAAAGGCAATCTCTGGCGTCTCATATGCGACGGATGTTTTTTAAGAATCAGATGCAATCTCCAGCGTTAGAAATGCTAAAGACATTGATCGATAATTACAAAAGGTAATCTCCGACGTCTCATACGCAACGGATATTTTTTACGAATCAAATGCAATCTCTAGTGTTAGAGACGCTAAAGAGATTGATCGATAACTACAAAAGGTAATCTTCGGCATCTCATACGCAATAGAGATTTTTTAAGAATCAGATGCAATCTCCAGCATTAGAAACGCTAAAGAGATAGATCGATAATTACAAAAGGCAATCTTTAGCGTCTCATACGCGACGGAGATTTTTTAAGAATCATATGCAATCCCCAACGTTAGAAACTCCATGGTGATTGATCGATAATTACAAAAGGTAATCTCCAGCGTCTCATACACGACGGTGATTTTTAATAATATTGGTACCTAGCGTACTAAAAAAGTTTAAAATCTATTGCGTAATGGACCGACATACTCAACAACTTCTATTTCTTCTTCAATGTCGTATCCCTCTATGTCTAGAAAGCGGACTTCGAACCTTGCTTCTCTTTCATGATTGAATCATATGGTTGTACCCAGGTCGATCCCGTGGGATTCAATGAACTCTCTCCTGTAACGGCCCGGGATTATGATTCCCGAGTTACGTTTCGAGGGATGAAACCCCTCGTTAGGATCTTGCGCCCCGGGTACAGGTTGAAGGTTTGAAATCGAAGATGTGCAGTTTAAAGTGGGATTTCGCACCCAAATCCGGAAGGTCCGTTGGGGACCCCGGGGTAAACCCTTGTACCTGACCTAAGTCTACAACGCAGGAAATCCGTTATCATGCAAAGGGCATAAGTTCTGAAAATGATACAACTATTGCCACGGCAGAGCCGGGTCAAAGCAGAGTACATCTAAGGAGCCTTCCCAAAAGCATGAATCTGGTGAATTCAGGTTTCAAACACTCACTCTCCGCCATAAGAATAGACCCCGTCATAACAGCACAAAATCAAGCAGCGTATCGGGTACCTGAAACTATACCACCAAGTCAGGCCAAGAGTCCGCCCGCGGGTCCTCTGACCGCACTAAGGACATATAATACGCCTATACCTAGAATAAAGAATGCCTTCATGCAGTACTGAAATCTTGGCCAGTTCGATACTATAGCATATCAAATCTCATCATCATATCACATCTCATGCTTATCTCGTATCTCATGCTCATCTCATATCTCATGATATATATATATATATATATATATATATATATATATATATATATATATATATATATATATATATATATATATTTATATATATATATATATATATATATATGTATAACTCAAGGAGGACAACACCCGATGAAACTGGGCTGCCCTATGACCCTAGCAAGGACTCTAGGACTCTAGGACTCACAGATAACAGCCGTTCTGTATTCAAACGCATTCCGAATAAGAATGCTCATTCGTAAGTGAAATTCCTATGCATGATAGTACATGGCATGCTCTTATGCATATGAAACACCTACATACTATATGATACATCAGGAAGGAGGTACTGGTTATTGAGTTAGCCCCGGAGGTACTTACCTGGCTAGCAGATTGGCAACAGAAGAATCCAGCACACAATAGTCACAATCACAGAGTATCACCTAGTACATAATGAAATATACATAAGTCTACATCCAACTATTAAGCACTAAAGCACACCTCAATCAATAGAACAAGTAACATATTATGAAAGTTATTTCATCGCATCATCCGCTCCTCAAGACCACATCGTTATTCAACCAATTCCGCATGTTCATATACCTCATTTCCGCATATACCTCAACGGTTCATCAAAATCATAAGACATAATTTGTGTGATATAAAATCCTACTAGATCGTCATAATTATCCAACATTTAATCTCATATAATAATTCACCACAAGTCATGCTATTAGTCATACATATCATATTGTTAGTCAAACGATCATATTATCATGCTAGTTAGTCATCGAATAAGTCTTATTCCCAAGTTAGTTTCAAAACTGTTTGAAATCCTAGTTAAATAGTTAAGTATTCCGACCCTTAAAAATACTCGCCAAATTCCCTTTTAAATTTATTTATTAGATTACTTTCCAACCTTGAAATTCTTTTCCAAATTCTATATAAATCTTTAAGTCCCGATAATATATTTTAAATCTCAAATAGTATTACATGATATTTTAAATACCATTTATTTAACACTTTTTATAAATTATTTCCAAATCCCGTAAAATCCAGCCCATTTTTATTTAACAAACCAATTCTTTATAAATCTCTCAAAATAATATTTTATCTTTTAAATCCTCGTATAATATTATATAATAATTTAAATATCGCAAATTAGTTAAATAAATAAATGGATAAACCCGAACCGAACCGAACCCACAAACCCAAACCCGATTGAACAATTAACAAAACAAGGAGGTGGGCCATGGGTGCTGACTGGGCAAGGAGAGGGCCCGCCTTCATCTTCCTCCTCGGCGCTCTTAGTATCGACTCCGATCACTCACCTTCGGACACTCGCTCGCATCCCGGCCTACTCCCACAGCTCCCTCGCACTCGCCCATGCCCGCGCTCACAGCCATCGCCCTCTCGGACTCGCTCGCCTCGGCGTCCTCTCTCAGCCCGCCCTCAAACTCTTGATCGTTGGAACCCAAGCTCGAACTTACCCTCGACCTCACCGATACCCTATCCCAACCACCACAACCACGGAAGAATCGAAGACAACGCAGGAGAAAAGAGAAGGGAGGGTCGACGCACACCGAGGTATTCGCGACTTCGGAGATCTCGATAGGAGTTCTGGGCATCGTCGGAGGCACGAGATAGTTTGTCGGACCTACGTCGGGGATGGGTGAGCATGATAGTGAAGATTGGGGGTGATTTGGATTGGAAACGAAGGAATATGGCTTACCGGAATGTAATCGCGCTCGAACAGGGACGGCGGAACTTCGGCGGCTCGGTGGTGGCTCCGACAGCTTCTGGGATGCGTCGGGGTGGCGGTGGACGTCAGAGGTAGTGCGGGGTGGTGCTGTGGCTGCTGCCCTTCAAGGAGCAAGGTGGCCAGGATGGGGTGTGGGAGCAACGGTGGTGGTGTTTGGTGACGATGAACGAGGTGTCGATGGTGGTGATGATGCGTGAACTGGAAGGTGGCTGCGGGGCGATGGGGAATAGAACAAGAGTGATGGTGGTGATGAACATCAACAATGAGTGAAAATGAGGGAGTCGGGGAGGGTGATGGTGAATGACAGTGATCAGTGATGGAGAGGGTGATGGGTGTTTCCGAAAGACGGGGTAGGGTGATGGTCAGAGGTATAATGAGTTGAGGGAGTGGTTGAAGATTGAGTGTGAATTTGGTTAATCTAATACCCGGAAATAAATCTCGAATACACGAATTTCGTATCTCGCAATTAGTTTTCAAAAGTTAGTTTCCCTGACTCTCGCTCTCTCGATCAATTAGATTTTTAAAATAGACAAGGATATCGTCATCTGATAATTATTTTCATTTTTCGAGGTAAAAGGATGGAAATCGTTCGTCAAATTTTATATTCCGATTGGAATCTGCTAAAGGAGCTTTTAATTCGATTTAAGTTCATTTTAAATTTCTTATTTCTGAAAATTTAGGATTTGAAAATCCGAGTCTTTACATCATCCACCTCTAAAAACAAGTCTCGTCTCCGAGACTAAAATCATCTTAAAATAGGGGATGGAGTTTGAAATTTGTGAGTCCAAGAATCATGCCATTGATCCCGTAAATACCTCATAAGTGCCCTTATTAGATCCTCACAGTACCGTTTTCATAATCATAATATCTCCAATAAATCGTAGCAAGAATGTAATATGGGCCCCTACCACATCCTTACTCCGACTTCTCGGCTATATCATAACTCAAAAATCATTACAACATCTCCACTAGGTCTTAGCAAGCAGTCTATAAGGGCCCCTATAAAATGCATGTATCCACTTCGTGGGGCGTCATAATACAATCTCGGTTAGAAAATTTCAAGAGAGGTCCTTTTTTAATTTCTCAAAACCCAAGTTAGTCCTTTTTAAACACCATTCAAAATTCCCTAACCTGATGTTAGTCAAGAAATTTTCAAATATCAGGAGGTTGAAGCATCCACTTCTAAGGCTAATCCCATATTTTCTTCCTAAGTTCCAAGTCAGAATCATATTTCAATAATCCAACTCCTAACATTTCTATCCTCAAGCATCGTATATTGAATAACAATCATATCTCACGTTTATAGCATGACATAACACATCAAGGATAGTCGCATACCGTAACATATCTAGCATCGTATCATTCATGTTAGGATTTATCACATCATCTCACAGAAGTTACACACCATATCAATCAGATAAGCATGTTATATCAATCAGATAAGAACATCATACTCATTCTAACTACCAAGCGTCATCGCATTAGAGGCAAACCACTGCTTCCGTACAGTAGCATTTCATCGAGTTCAGGAATAACTATGTTAGTACTAACAGTTCCCTATTGTCAACGACAACACATCAGAGAATCCACATCGTCTATAGCATGGAATTCGTACAACATTCGGCCCCAAGTAAAGTATACACTAGATCACTACTCACCATCCCTCACACTAAGATCACTTCACTGAGGTCTACCAACTCAATCCACTACCAGTTCTAGGCACCATTGTATCATGCTCACATACAACCCTTTTAGCCTCATAATTATTCGCAATCTAGGCCGAATACCCAAACCAACTACTAGGTATCTCAACTCCTATGCCATCAAGCCATCTAAGAGCCAATCCACTTCGACATCCCGATCTCAAGCCCTACCTTCCACTCTACTATTTCAAACTTTCTCTCGGAGTTCCCAAATCATAAAATTCCCTCATTCCGACAAACTGAACAACTCGATCTACTACCAAGACTCCACCTGAACATCACCCCCCAAAGAGACATCTCGAATCACCTTGCTAACCCAATCATACTTCCCACGCCACTAACCACTCTCACTAACCATCCACCTCTAAGGACCCAAGTCATGCTGACCATCTCACACCTGACACCACTGACCAATTCTAACGCAGATCCCAACTAGCGGTACTCCCAACCATGAATCACCATGAGCCTCAAGCCGACCCATTCTAGATCCTCTTCCCAGCACACTCTACCATGACTAGTTCCCTCAACTCCGCATGTTTCCCCAAATTGCCTCAGATCACGCTTCCTCAAACTTCAAAATCTCTACCGCTTAAACCTTTATGTACCGATCATCATTTTCACCGAATTCCTATGACATCCTCGTTCGAATTTCCTAAGTACCACAACTTCACCAGCCTTCTAAAATCTCTTATCCTCTAGCGTCCTCAATACCTTCTGCTTTGCCTAGTTCCCAAATCCATGCTCATAATCTCCCTATCTCAACCTTAAGTGCACAGTCTTACTAGGAATCTCAACTACATCCTTGCCTAGCTACTAGCCTTTCTTTAAAGATTCATCTCACATCCTCAAATACTTCAATAGCCACAATAACATCCACTCATAAATCCCGAGTCATTCCCTATACTAAAATCCTCCAACAACGCAGCTAGAAATCCTTCACTCATAAATTTCCCAAACATTACCAATCCTGCCTAAATAACCCCAAATACTCATCACACGAACAACCCTGATATGAACAACCTAATATCCCGATCGATAATTTCCCAAGCAACCTCATAGTACCCTTCCTTGGAAATTCCTCAACCTCATCCCTTACCGAAATTGCTCCCATTCACAGCACACACCACCTAATCCCAAATTCTACGATTCCTCAGACGTTCCTTAACCAATCATCCTCGACTCCGCCCATGATCCACTCTTAAACTATCTAGACACCTTCCTTGGCACACCAATCCGTCCCACAACACCTCCCTTCAAGAATCTCCTGATCAACTCCTAGCTCGCCCATCAACCTCTAGAACAATCCTAACTACCACTACCCAGACCCGATCTCAAGATCACCCTAAAGAACCTAGTCTAGACCTCAACCAACCACTATCTTATACTACCCGCACACACTACCTGCCTAGACTACCACTTCTCACTAGGACATTTCCCTCGAAGTCTCGCCATACTACCCCACTCCTCAACTAAGACCTGCTTGGAGCTCAACTATACTCACTGACCACTATCTCCGACCAGTCTCAACTCACTCGGCTCTACCTAAGTTAATGCATCCACCCTGCACACCCTCTCACTCATCTCATGACCAAGAACAAAGACTTCAATCCCTCTGCCCCTTTCTGACCTAGCTTACCGAAGAATCTCACGACTCAAGCTCAAGAATAAAGCACTCCCATACATATAACCCATAACCTACTCACCCACAAGTCAGTATACCAAGCACCAAGGCACATCGTCATAGAAACAAGTTAGTCAGGCAATCATTGCTACCAATTCAGCACATCCGTCATCACACATTCAATTATGTCAGTTTTAGGCCTATCACAAAACATCACGTACGGGGCTACCATCTTTCAAATGTGTTCGTCCTTTGTATACTTCTGGCGACGTTAGTCCTGTGGTATATGGGTCATGGACCAATCACACTTTCGTTGCGCTCCTATGGTGCCACTTGGTCGTCGGTTCTTTCTTGCAAGTCGACGCTCATCGAATGATTGCAAGGGTTAGAAGTTACGGAGATAGGGGAGAGACAAGGGCGGACGACACAACTTCCTTAAGAGTTTAGACATGGACCAGGACTAGGGACGGCGAGACCAAGGAGAAGATTCTAACCCGAGAGTTACAACGATGCCCTTATAATTGTGGCACGCAACTACGCAAGCACATAAAAATCAAGAGATATCATCACATTATTTCACACTAGTATGCACCTATCTCAAGGGATATCGATTTATGCATTCATAACATGTTCATATAATCATCTTTATGTGTGTGCAGAACAAGCTAGCAACCTATCATTTCATTCACCAATCATGCTTGAGAGACTAGGAACATGTATGCACATACTGACATGGGACATATATGGAATAAGTTATGCAAGACCTAGCAAACATCATAGGATATCATATGCACGACTTATCACTCAATTTAGATACACACATAAGCAAGTCATAATATTGCGAGATTGAGGCAAGCATGCTAAGATGCACCCTAAAAATCATGCTAAGGGTATGGTCAGTTCATGCAGGGTTGGTATAGCAACTATCTCATCACATATATCCATATTCACATAGTAAGACTAAGACGTCACACAATCATATGAGGGCTTATAACTGGGAGGTATATATCCTACATGATACTAGCAATACTTATTAAACATGTACACATTCATGAGGTCCAATGAGGTTCATCTGGCATGCTAAGTCATCCAATTCACATTTTAACATACAACGAGAGTTGACAAAATTCTCTAAGGGCAATCACCGACTCACTATAACTTGACAAAATTCTCTAAGGGCAATCACCGACTCACCACCCAGTTTCCCCGTGGGACGCTAGTATGACTCGCCGGACACAAGGACATTCACGCCATTTCCGAGAGAAGATGGTAGAATTCGTGTTTTGACTCTTTTGACAAGGAGACATGGTTGACCATTACGAGACTCAAGAGGGATGACTCCATAAGATAACGCACTTCTAACTCGGAAGAATGTCAATAATCAACCTCAGGTAACCCTCACATCATACACAATCCCCGAAAGTATTCAGTTGACTGACCCAATTTCTCATAGAGAATGTTGACATTAGGTATGAGACTCGATGAACATCTATGGTTGGAATACAAATAGGACTCAAGTCAAGAGGAACATACACTCTCGACCCTTACTAACACATCCAAGTGCTCTGGTGGGACGGACGAAGAAATCGGGATTATCAAGGGGGTTGTACTATGGAAGAACTATTCCGACAAGATAAAAAATCTGATTACATAAGAACAAGGTTTCCTCCCGCTATCCCATTTGCACAAACAGTCATTTATATGTTCAAGTTAAGGCATTTTGATTAGTTTGCTATCCTAAGCACAATATCACTCAACACGGAAGCAATCAACAAGATTAATATGATCCTCTTCGAGGAGGATCGCCCTCGGGCCCAATTGCATATATGTATATATAACGTAAGCATAGAGACCATCTACGCCGTCCTTCGAGGGACATCTGACCGGAGGGGCAAGAACCTCATGGCCTCCTAACTCGACACTATAACCTTCGTGGTGCTCCTTGGAGTCTTCTAGGCCCATCTGTAAATAAAAGCTAGTGTTTTGCCTACCATTTCCCGAGTTCTACATCCATAAGAGATGTCTATCGCTTTGGTCTCTACCCACGATATTGTTTCCCCTTATTCATTTAGGGTTAATTCCAATTAAATTCATTTTGCCCTTTTAAAAATATTTCCCAAAACCATTTGAAAACATTCAGCGATTTTCAAAAACCTTTTCAACCTATTGTACTCGGATTGCAAAACCTCAGCTTTGATACCACCTTTGTAACGGCCCGGGATTATGATTCCCGAGTTATGTTTCGAGGGATGAAACCCCTCGTTAGGATCTTGCGCCCCGAGTACAGGTTGAAGGCTTGAAATCGAAGATGTACAATTTAAAGTGGGATTTCGCACCCAAATCTGGAAGGTCCGTTGGGGACCCCGGGATAAACCCCTGTACCTGACCTAAGTCTACAACGCAGGAAATCCGTTATCATGCAAAGGGCATAAGTTCTCAATATGATACAACCAGTGCCATGGCAGAGTCGGGTCAAAACAGAATACAATTAGGGAGCCATCCCAAAAGCATGAATCTGGTGAAGTCGGGTTTCAAACACTCACTCTCCGCCATAAGAATAGACCCCGTCATAACAGCACAAAATCAAGCAGCTTATCGGGTACCTGAAACTATACCACCAAGTCAGGCCAAGAGTCCGCCCGCAGGTCCTTTGACCGCGCTGAGGACATATAATATGCCTATACCTAGAATAAAGAATGCCTTCATGCAGTACTAAAATCTTAACCACGCTATCATGCTCCTAATTCATATATGTAGAATATTAAGTAAGGCCTTAACAAAGAATACCAAATGGTATATCCCTCTTTTACGACCACCCCTCTTCTAGATAGGGTGGAGACTGGCCAGTTCGATACTATAGCATATCAAATCTAATCATCATATCGCATCTCATGCTCATCTCGTATCTCATGCTCATCTCGTATCTCGTGATATATATATGCATAACTCAAGGAGAGCAACACCCGATGAAACTGGGCTGCCCTATGATGCTAGCAAGGACTCTAGGACTCTATGACTCACAGATAACGGTCGTTCTGTATTCAAACGCATACAGAATAGGAATGCTCATTCGTAAGTGAAATTCCTAAGCATCATACTACATGGCATGCTCTTATGCATATGAAACACCTACATACTATATGATACATCGGGCAGGAGGTACGGGTTACTGAGTAAGCCCCGAAGGTACTTACCTGGCTAGCAGATTGGCAACAGAAGAATCCAGTACACAATAGTCACAATCGCAGAGTATCACCTAGTACATAATGAAGTATACAAAAATTTACATCCAACTACTAAGCACTCAAGCACACCTCAATCAATAGAACAAGTAACATATTATGAAAGTCATTTCATCGCATTATCCGCTCCTCAAGACCACATCGTTATTCAACCAATTCCGCATGTTCATATACATCATTTCCGCATATACCTCAACGGTTCATCAAAATCATAAGACATAATTTGTGTGATAAAAATCCTACTAGATCGTCATAATTATCCAACATTTAATCTCATATAATAATTCACCACAAGGCATGCTATTAGTCATACATATCATATTGTTAGTTAAACGATCATATTATCATGCTAGTTAGTCATCGAATAAGTCTTATTCCCAAGTTAGTTTCAAAACCGTTTCAAATCCTAGTTAAATAGTTAAGTATTCCGGCCCTTGAAAATATTCGCCAAATTCCCTTTTAAGTTTATTTATTAGATTACTTTCCAACCTTGAAATTCTTTTCCAAATTCTATATAAATCTTTAAGTCCCGATAATATATTTTAAATCTCAAATAGTATTACATGATATTTTAAATACCATTTATTTAACACTTTTTATAAATTATTTCCAAATCCCGTAAAATCCAGCCCATTTTTATTTAACAAACCAACCCTTTATAAATCTCTCAAAATAATATTATATAATAATTTAAATACCACAAATTAGTTAAATAAATAAACGGATAAACCCGAACAGAACCGAACCCACAAACCCAAACCCAGTTGAACAATTAACAAAACAAGGAGGTGGGCCATAGGTGCTGACTGGGCAAGGAGAGGGCCCGACTTCATCTTCCTCCTTTGAAAATGGAAGACTCCCTGCCTGCGCCTGCGCTCCAATGCCGAATCGCGCCAGCAGCTTCGCTTGGCTCCTCGGCGCTCTTAGTCTCGACTCCGATCACTCGCCTTCGGACACTCGCTCGCATCCCGGCCCACTCCCACAGCTCCCTCGCACTCGCCCATGCCCGCGCTCACAGCCATTGCCCTCTCGGACTCGCTCGCCTCGGCTTTCTCTCTCAGCCCGCCCTCGCACTCTCGATCGTTGGAACCCAAGCTCGAACTTACCCTCGACCTCACCGATACCCTATCCCAACCACCACTACCACGGAAGAATCGAAGATAACGCAGGAGAAAAGAGAAGGGAGGGTCGACGCTCACCGAGGTATTCGCGACTTCGGAGCTCTCGATCGGAGTTCTGGGCATCGTCGGAGGTGCGCGATAGTTTGTCGGACCTGCGTCGGGGGTGGGTGAGCGTGATAGTGAAGATCGGGGGTTATTTGATGTAACGGCCCAGGATTATGTCAGTTCTTGGCCTATCACACAAAATCAATTCCGATTAGTATAGAAGAATCCACGATTTAAATTAAGAATGCTCTTCCTCGTGTCAGCTGGGAGGAACCTGTTCACGATTGTCTTCTTTGAAGCATATTATCCTTTTTGCCATCGGTGTCGTTGTTCCTTGGGCCTAGGGGCCATGGACCCATCACACTTCCAATGCGCCGCTCCGGTGCCACTTGGTCGTCTGTTCTTCCTTGCATGTCAGCGCTTATCGAAGGATCGTAAGGGTTAGAAGTTACGGAGATAGGGGAGAGACAAGGGCGGACAACACAACTCCCTTAAGAGTTCAGACATGGACCAGGACTAGGGACGATGAGACCAAGGAGAAGATCCCAACCCGAGAGTTACAACGATGCCCTTATAATTGTGGCACGCAAACACATAACAATCAACAGATATCATCACATTATTTCACACTAGTATGCACCTATCTCAAGGAATATCGATTTAGGCATTCATAACATGTTCATATAATCATCTTTATATGTGCACAGAACAAGCTAGAAACCTATAATTTCATTCATAGCAACTATCTCATCACATACCTCCATATTCCCATAGCAAGACTAGGACGTCACACAATCATACGAGGGCCTATAACCGGGAGGTATATGTCCTACATGATACTAGCAATACTCATTAAACATGTACACAGTCATGAGGTCCAATTAGGTAAATCTGGCATGCTAAGTCATCCAATTCACGTTTTAAACACGCAACGCGAGTTGACTACACTATCATGGACCTAGTTCATTGGGAGACAGTAATCATGGAAATTCAGTACATACGACACATACATCCACTCATAAGTGCAACCATGCAAGGTACTAGGCAAGTGATGCTGAATTATACCAATATAGCATGTCATTACATCACAAGGAGGCTATCATTATAACTTGACAGAATTCTCAAAGGGCAATCAACGACTCACCACCCCATTTCCCTTTGGGACGCTAGTATGACTCGCTGGGTAGGACACAAGGAAATTCACGCCGTTTCCGAGAGGGGTGGGTAGAACTCGTGTTTAGACTCTTGGCAAGAAGATATGGTTGGCCATTACGAGGATCGAAAGGGATGACTCCATAAAACAACTCACTTCTATCTCGAAACGATCTAAATCCTCACCCCACTAGTAGAATTATGCAATTAGACATCACGTCTTTTAAGTCTGTCAATAAAACACATCATATTAAATTAGTTTGTTACGTCAATTATTAAATTTGTGATGTTGAAAAACATTTAGACATCTGTCAAATTTTCTAACAGATGTGAAATTGCTCGTTCTTAAAAAAAAAAAAATGAGCGCGGGTTTAAATTTTGTAAGTTAAAATGAGCGGGATTCAAACACTTAACAAAAAATTGGGAGGGCTTTCAAAATTTAGTGAAAAATCATAAGACTTCACATATTTAATGGGTGTCCACATTTACATAGTTGAATCTCAAGTTCCCGACCCCAACTTTGCTCTCACTTTCTCCAGTCTCCATATCTCAATCACCTCCACCTTCCTCCATTTCCGGCGACCTTCCTCCACCTCCTCCTCTCCTCTATGCTTCAGGCTCCTCCCTCGCTCACCGCCTCCACCCTCTTGACGTCTTCTTCAACCCTATCCCGACCCCGACCTCGCTCTTCCTCTCTCCAGATCTCAAAATCAAGCCTCCCCTCTTCCCCGCCACCTAAATCCCTCCCTCTCCCTCAAGATCTGAGAGAGTTTCTCCCTCGATCTAAGGTTGTTCATCTCTTCACCACTGCTTGTTGACTTGCTAACCCAAGATCTCCTCTTTCTTACCCTTCAAACCCTCACCAGCGGCCGCTAGCGTACAGATCCACCTTCTTCAGCTTTCGCAATGCTCTACCAAGTCCTCCATGCTCGAGAGTATAGATGGACGTGATTTTCTCCCCTGAGGATCTGGTTAGGGTTTCTCTGGAATTTTGTTTTTTTGTTTAGGAGTTGCATTTGGAGTCTGAGAGGAGTTTTAGAGTCGATTGTTTAGGGATATGGTCTTTGTGTTCGCAGGGATTGTGACGAGGAGGCCACTGATTTTGCAATGGCACAAAGCTGTGTGAGGAACACATGAGTTATTGATAAAATAATTTAAATGTTATTGATAAAACTAAATATGTTAACTGAAACCACTTAGTTTATGACTTATATATGGTTTCAGATTATGACTGAGATTAGTTTAGTAAATATTTAAATGTTATTGATAAAACTAAGTTCACTGAAATCACTTAGTTTATAACTTAGTATATATGGATTCAATTTATGACTTAGATCAGTTTAGTAAATATGGTTTCTTGTATCAGTTTCTTTTAATAAATAAGATCACTTTGAGTTTTACTAAATAATTTAGATCAATCTTGATAAACTTTTATTAAATAAGGTAAATCACTTAGTTTAGTCAATAAAAAAATTTACTAAGTTTTCATTTGTCATGTGCTATTTCTTATTAAGTTTCAGTTTAGTCATTTAGTGATTAAGTTATTTACTTAGTTATTTACAAAAATATGGCAATGTGCTTACATCTATTGATACTGGCTGTGGGGTGAGTTCAGATTTATTTTCTTCCTCCTATCTTTTCGTTTACAGTGAGTATTGTGTTTGACTCACACTCGTATGTTGTGAACTC
Source organism: Persicaria tinctoria (assembly GCA_037127255.1). Classification (NCBI taxonomy): domain Eukaryota; kingdom Viridiplantae; phylum Streptophyta; class Magnoliopsida; order Caryophyllales; family Polygonaceae; genus Persicaria; species Persicaria tinctoria. Next base: position 82,126,720 of record JBANSL010000006.1, read on the forward strand.
ATATATCTTGATTGCTGAATAATTGTAGGTTGCGAGTTGGGGAGGTGATCTGTTGGATCACGGAATCTTGACGATCTCTCTTGCACCGAGGGATAATCATGAAGCGCAAGTTCAATTTGCTCTTGAGAAGCAGAAGAACCTAGAAAATGCAAGCCTATTGAAAAGAGATCTCGGTGTGGTAAAAATAAATAGATTAAAGCTTATTATGACACCACTAATAGGATTCGTATCTAGTCAATGTAATGCATCAGTCCAATCATCCTGCTTTGCCTCGATTTTCTACATGCTCTTGTTTTGCTTTGCTTGAAAAGCTAAGGTATTCTCTTGTGACGATATTGGATTCTTTTCTGAAATTAGGACTCTTGCGAGATGGGAAGACAACCAAGTTTTAGATTGTGAGTCCAAACAACATTTTAATTATAAATGATTGTCTAGGTCTGAATTGATGAAGCAAGTACGAATTTTTCTATCTGATCACTGCGAAGGTATATAGCAAATGCCCTTCCTCATTCTATCTGATCTCTAAGATACTAGTAACAAGAAATTTATTTTTTCTAATGAAGATGATTTATTTTGCCTACGCTTAGGTTTCTCTTTAAGCAAACTCTCATGGGTCATGTTTCTTACTAAAATCTAGATAAAGGTTGCATAATGATTGTATTTATCTAATAATATTAGAAGAGGATTTATCTGGTCATAATGCTTAACAGGATTTGAAAATTGGTTTGATGTGGAGATTTTCAGTTATTGTGGTTCGATTTTAGACAATCTATTTATAAAGTATTTGCTAGCAAATATTACAAGATCTAACGCTTTTATGGCCACCTTGATGTTGTTCCATCATTAATATAGCATTCAGTTTTCATCCCTACATGCTTTAGGTGAATATTTCAGATCCATATCTTGTGAAATATTGTGGTTCAATTCTAGACCGTCTATGTGATATTGTGTGTTTTTTATTGTTGTTTGTTGGTGATGTTTGCTGAAATTTCAGCGACCCTGTAGGTAGGCATATGAAGTGGCCTAAAAAACGAGTCATTGTGAACATTCGATCTAAACCACGAAGAAAGCCGAAGGAAGTGAAGAAGTTGTTTATGCCAGATGAGTTACCACCCCAATTGCCAAGGTCTTGCCATCTCTTATACAAACACATCAAGTTCACAATGAAAGAATATGATGTAGGCGTTCGGGTGAGCCTTACCTTATTATTGAGATGTGGTGGCTAGCTAGGTAATGTATGTTGTAGATATGTGGGCTAGCCTTACGTTTATTTGAGATGTTGTGGCTAGCCAATTTTTTGGCTATGAATAGCGGCGTCATATTTTGCAAATGTTACAATATGATGCTAGTATTTATGTACTTGTTTTCATTAAACGACCTATCATTTCGAAGAACAAACAAAATGCGATGTTCTATCGATAAAAGCGTGTTGTGTATCCAAATAAAAGACATCGGATTATATATGAAAATAGTAGTGCGTTCATACCTTTAACATCATATTAGCCTATGTAAACATATGCCAATATAATTATATACACATCAGTTCATTCATTTAAATCAATGTGCAACACCAGTTTGAACATTAAAATGATATATGAACTAATATATATTTGTCAAATTAACATTGTTATCTTCCAAATAAATCGATGTGTCATTGCAGCAACAACATCATTTTATTTTGAAAAAACTGATATAAATGTAGGAAATGACATCTTCTGTGTATACAACCACAATCGTACATTATTTTAGAACAATATAATATCACATATAATGAACATATAATTAACACACGCAGAATGAATACTCTGAATGTGATGTTGATAATATGGAAATACATCAGTTATGCATATATTTCATGTGGTCGGTTAAATTAAAACAATATAAAATCAAAAATTATATATCGGACATGATTATAAACGTGATCACTAAAAAAAAAAACTGTTGTCTATTATCTCTTAAGACATTACTTATTTTATAATTAAAGATGTAAATGCCACTTTTTTGCTTTAGGAGGACATCTTCACATGTTTTCAAATGACAAATCATGGATATTCATCAACAAGTGAATATGTCATCACCAAAATTTAGGGCTTCTAATTAAGAAAAGACATCTGCTTAAAACCGATGTGGAAGTTTGGATCTCTTACTACACGCACAAAGAGATCGGAATTTTTTTTGAAAGACATCTGTTGACAACAGATGTCTAATTGAAGTTTTCTAGTAGTGCCCCCACTACATACTGAGGTAACCCTCACATCCGACATGATTTCCGAAGGTAATTAGTTGACCAACCCAAATTTCCCGTGCAAGACCCCAACCGGAGGTACGAGATTCGATAGAAGCATCGATGGTGAAATACAAAACATGACTCAAAACGGGGAGAGCGGATGCTTCTCGACCCTTGCTAACATGCCTAGGTGTTTTGGTGGGGTGGATGACAGAGTCAGAACCATCAGGGGGTTTGAATTATGTAAGAGCTATCCCGACAAGACATGATTGTGATTACATAAGAACAAGTCTTTCTCCTACTATCCCATTTGCACATACAGACATTTACATGTTCACGTTAATGCATTCTGATTAGTTCGCTATCCTAAGCACAATAGCACTCAACACGGAAACAATCAACAAGATTAATATGATCCTCTTTGAGGAGGATCGCCCTCGGGCCCAATTGCATATATGTATATACAACGTCAGCATAGAGACGATCTATGTCGTCCTTCGAGGGACAACTGACCGGAGGGGCAAGAACCTCACGGCCTCCTAACTCGACACTCCAACCTTCGTGGTGCTCCTTGGAGTCTTCTAGGCTCACCTGTAAATAAAAGCTAGTATTTTTCCTACCGTATCCCGAGTTCTACATCCATAAGGGATGTCTATCGCTTTAGTCTCTACCCACGAGATTGTTTCCCTTTTATTCATTTTAGGTTTAATTCCAATTGAATTCATTTTGCCCTTATAAAACATTTTTCAAAAATCATTTGAAAATATTGGGCGATTTTCAAAACCATCTTCAACCTATTGTACTTGGATTGCAAAACCTCAGCTCTGATACCACATTTATTAACCACTTTTCATAAAATATATTCCAAATCCTTTAAAATTCAACCATTTTTATTTAATAAAACCAACCCTTTAGAAAATCTCCAAAATAATATTTTCTCTTTTAAATCCTCAATTAATATTATTTGGACTTGGAGATTAAAAAGAATTTGGGAAAGAATTTCACGGTTGGAAAGTGATTTAATAAATAAATGGAAAAAGGAATTTAGCGAGTATTTTCAAGGGTTGGAATTCTAAACTGTTTAATTCGGATTTGGAACAGTTTTGAAACTAATATGAGAGTAAGACGTATTCGATGACTGACTAGCATGATAATATGATCGTTTGACTAATGGCATGATATGTGTGACTAATAGTATTACTTGTGATGAATTATATAAGAGATTAAAGGTTAGTTAATTATGACGATGATGATGATATATATTCGTAGGAAAAGTATGAGTATGAAATGATAGTATGCGAATTTGATTATGTATGATATGGAGGTTATATTAAGCTGATGAGATGGCGGATTATATATGTTGAATACCTTATGAGATGATGAAATGAGATGAGAAATTGAATTGAGACGTTAATGTTGTTGATGATGGGAAGGTTAACTTTGATATGTTTTAGGTGAATTTTATGTGTATGATTTGATATGCTTTGTGTAAGTTAGACTTAGACTTATTATGTTGCTTATCTTCTAGGTGAACTCTAATCTGCCTAGAATTGCTTAATTGTTGTATTGCTTGGATTCTGCGCTTCTCCAGGTAAGTTCTTTGAACTTACTCATGATGGGCGCTCTATGCACTGGGTGTTATATAGTAGGCTAGTGTCCATGCACCATACGACTTAGAATCACGCTTAGGAGCTAAAATGAAAATCATATGATTGCTATATGTCCTTGCAAGAGAACGGCCGTTATCTGTGAAGTAACTAGAGTCTTTGCTAGGGTCACAGGACAACCCAGTCCCATCGGATCCCGTCCTGAGTCAATCGAATCATGGAAATTCCTTTACTTATATTATGAGCATGATTGTGAAAGCTGCGTGCGGGCTTTATTATTTCTTATGGGGCGGGTTGGACATGCGTGTCGCCCGATTATTATGGAATGCATTCACGAGCTGACCAGTTTCTGCCCTATCGGAAGGGGTTGGAGGTAGTAGAGGGACATGTCACTCGGCATTCGGTGTGGATCCATTTATCGCTTCCTGCATTATATTAAACTGTCAGTATATATATATATATATATATATATATATATATATATATATATATATATATATATATATATATATATATATATATATGATTCAATTTCCGCACTTCATTACACATTTCATCTTAGGGATAGGATGCTTATTATATGCCTCTTAGAGTGTGTTTACACACGTGCATGAGTGACCTGATGATTGACCCAGATCCTCCTCTTTTTTTTTTATATTCAGGTACCCGTTTCACTCCTTGATTTCGTGCTGTTATGACGGGGTCCATTCATATGGCGGAGAGTGAGTGTTGAACTATGACTTCACCAGATTTACAATTTTTGGGATTTCTTCCTACTTATACTCTGTTTGACCCGGCCTTGCCGCGGAACTAGTTGTATCGTTTTAAGAACTTATGTCCTTTGCATGATAAAATGTTTTCCGCGTTGTAGACTTAGGACAGGTACAGGGGTTTACCTCAGGGTCTCCAACGGACTTTCAGGATTTGGGTGCGAAATCCCGCTTTAAACTACAAATCTTCGGTTTCAAACCTTCAACCTGTACTCGGAGCGCAAGATCCTAACGAGGGGTTTTAACCCTCGAAACGTAACTCGCGAATCATAATCCTGGGTCGTTACATTTGGATTGGAAACGAAGGAATATGGCTTACTGGAAGGTAATCGCGCTCGAATAGGGACGGCGGAACTTCGGCGGTTCGGTGGCAGCTCCGACAACTTCTGGGATGCGTCGGGGTGGCGGTGGACGTCAGAGGTGGTACGGGGTGGTGCTGTGGCTGCTGCCCTTCAAGGAGCAAGGTGGCCAGGATGGGGTGTGGGAGCAACGGTGGTGGTGTTAGGTGACGATGAACGAGGTGTCGATGGTGGTGATGAGGCATAAACTGGAAGGTGGCTGCGGGGCGATGGGGAATAGAGCAAGAGTGATGGTGGTGATGAACATCAACGATGAGTGAAAATGAGGGTGATGGTGAATGACAGTGATCAGTGATGGAGAGGGTGATGGGTGTTTCCGAAAGACGGGGTAGGGTGATGGTCAGAGGTATGGTGAGGTGAGGGAGTGGTTGAAGATTGAGTGTGAATTTGGTTAAACTAATACCCAGAAATAAATCTCGAATACGCGAATTTCGTATCTCGCAATTAGTTTTCAAATGTTAGTTTCCCCGACTCTCGCTCTCTCGATCAATTAGATTTTTAAAATAGACAAGGATATCGTCATCTGATAATTATTTTCAATTTTCGAGGTAAAAGGATGGAAATCGTTCGTCAAATTTTATATGCCGATTGGAATCTGCTAAACGAGCTTTTAATTCGATTTAAATTCATTTTAAATTTCTTATTTCTGAAAATTTAGGATTTGAAAATCTGAGTCTTTACATCTTCAACCTTGTGTTACTCATAGCGAAATGTAGTGACCGCCTGCAATGTGGACAGGGAAATCTTGTAATGTGCGAGTTGATAAAAAAATTTGCTCTAGTACCTGAGTTTTGAATTTTTCGTCGAACTTGTAGGGTATCATCATGCGTAGATATTGCTCCTCACCATCTAAGTAGATTTCGAAGGTGAAAGGGGTGTTTGAGTCCTGGGTTGCCATTTCTTTGGTGTAGGTGATGGTTGTGCAGAGGTTGGGTAGTTCTTTTACAGCAGTGTGGGCGGGGTCAGTTATGGCATTTTATCATTTTTTGCTAGGATTGTTTGAATTTTCCCGTGAATGGCGGGCTTGTTCATTGATTTGAAATATGCAGACGGCTTGGAAGGATTCTGAGTAGATTCTTTCCATCTGTAGGCCATGCAAGGTGCCTTGGGAACTCCCGATTCAAGTCCCCTTTTTCGTTCAGTGTACCTAATAAATGTTGGTGTAGAATACATGGTATGTCTTGCTATGTTTGCAATATATAAATGTGTGGTATTGGTGTTGTAATTCATTCCATCCCTAGTTTTTGTTTTTTTATCTTGGTAGAGAAGGAGATGGCTACGTCAGATTCTAGGATGCGGGAGTTTTATCGCTATGTTGACGTGGAGGAGAGGCTTCATCGTTTGGTAAAATGCTGGCCCTTTGTAATTTATTATATCCCAGTTTTTTGTTGTTTTTTTATAATCCTTATCTGATGATGTTTTCACAGCATCTCCCTTGCTTTGTTGAAAGAATGTATGGTCATGTCGTGTCTGATCGCATCTGTTTAGTGTCTTCGAGTAGGCGAGAATTCTGTGTTCGAGTTTCCAAGGATAGCTTTAATCAGTGGTGGTTAACTAAAGGTTGGAATAACTTTACGATCAACAATTACGTCCGCACTAGAGCTACAATGGTGTTTCTAAAAAATGTAGGAGGACACCGTGTTAAGGTTCTGGCCCTTGAAGATGAGGAGTAATTTAGTAAGATCGCGAACGACTTTGTGATAGTTGTGGGTGTGTAATAAAGCAAACGACTTCTTTATTCTGGTCTTGTTAAATCTGGCTCTTTTAATTGTTATTTTGTTAAATTACTCGCGAGGTATTTTTCTATGATTTTCTTGTAATATCTTCACTTTGAAATGAACTTATGGAACTCATGCATGATATAGCCGTATTTTCTATTGATCGTTCGTGAGTTGGAAACGACTATTCCCTGATTTTGATGTGGCTACTCAGGAAGGGTGCTATCCTGATCTTCCGCCACTTGTACTGCATGCATAAAATCTTGGAAAATTTGGATTGAGGCAATCGTTTTTGTGCGGTGTATTTAATAAATACTAAGCCTAAATGCTTTTTATTATTAATATATATGAGAACGGGGGGTGCGTGTTGTTTTATTGCCTTTGCCTACTGTCGTTGTTTTCTAAAACCGGGGTAAAGAATATTTTGTAGTTCTTTCCACCCAAGTCATCGAGATTTCTTCCGTTCGATTGATTTTGAAGAAAAGCTTGAATATTTGGTAGTTCTTTCAACCCTTTATACATGCTTTTTGTACTTTCTGGGCTTTTTTCAACAGAGTTTTGTTTTGATATTCTGCAGCTGCTTCCGGATTCCTTTGGTACTATGTATGGTCGCGTGGTATCGGACCATGTTTGCTTGGTTTCCCTTATCGGGCGAGAGTTTCACGTGAGGGCGTTTTGGGATAGTCAGGATCGTTGTTTACTAACTGAAGGATGGCGTGCGTTTGCAGGAGATAGTGAGCTATGTCCCAGATCCATATAGAAGAAAGGATCCATATATTATTCGCAATATGGTTTATGTACCTCTCCTATACTTGATCGTTCATGTACATGCTAGGATATTTTTCTACCTTATTCATGTTTGCACTAAATTGAGATGTTTCCTTTGATGAGGCTAATGCATGAAGAGTATATTTGTGGGATGAATGACTCATGTTTGGTTATTGCTTAAGGACAAGCAAGTTTAAGTATGGGTTGTTTTAATCTCCACATTTTTATCATGATTTATAGCTTTATTTCGAGTTCATTTACAATGCATTTAGATTAGAATCAAGTCGCTTTTATAGGTTTTCGTGTGTTTTCGATATGGCTGTCTACACAAGTGTGTTTTGCATTTTATAGGATTTTGGAGATATTTTAAAGGAGATGAGATACATTGGAAAGATTAAAGGAAGGTCAAAAAGATGTGAAAAAAAAGCTAAAGAAGTTAAAGCGGAAGCAAACAAAGTCGACAAGGTGGAGCAGGTGAAACTCCAACTTTTTGCATTTTTACACTTCGAATCAAGCTCTTACCTCTTCATAAAAGTTGTAGCCCTCGAAAATATATTTTCAATGCATATTCATATGCATCAATCGGACTAAAGATGACTCCAAAAAGACCATTTCAAGATAGAGCTGAAAAAACTAAAAATGCAGGAGTGGCGCCCGTCGATTCCGTATCTTCAACAGATTCTTCACGCGGTTGAATTTGGCCCAATGGGCTTTGCTTACACACCAAGGGAGCCGATCCTAGGGGTTTTTCTCATGTATAAATAGAGGCTTAGGGTGGGCCATTTCACATCATCCAACACACAACGAGAGAGAGAGAGAGAGAGAGAGAGGGGGAGGGAGATGGTGGTTTTGGCGACGGTTTGCGACGTTTTTAAAGAATTTTCAAGGTGGTTTCTTTACTTTATGCTTTTGATTGGATTTTCTATCATGAATAGTGAGTAGTTTACTTCCCTTCTAGGGATGGGAAGATCCCAACACTAATCATGTGTGTCGAATTAATGATGAATTGATGATTTATTTGCTTTTGTCTATCTTTGTGTACTTAAATCCTATGATGGAAATTTTCAAGGTGTTTTCTTTACTTCATGATTTTGATTGGATTTTCTATCATAAATTGTGAGTAGTTTACTTCCCTTCTAGGGATGAGATGATCCCAACATTAGTCATCTGTGTTGAATTAATGATGAATTGATGATTTCTTTGCTTTTGTCTATCTTTGTGTACTTAAATCCTATGATTGAATTTTATTGATGATATTTGATTGACAATTTGAATTGGAAAAGGATAATTGTTTATTAGATTACATGAATTAGGATTTTAAACGGAAGTTGAATTATCCTAATCAAGAACAAACATAGATTGAGATTGTTGATCGGATAAGCGGAAGTGAATTCCATTAGCTAGTTAGGTGATACGAAAGTTGAACCTTTCATATTGATAAGGGTTGTGTTTTGATTAAATTCATTGGTGATTCACATACATGACTATTGTTGTGGTGAAACCCTATGCCCTATAGATATCTTTTATTATTGATTTAAAATCCCTAAATTTAGCAATTTTACTCCCTCCCTAAAAAAACCCTACTTTCCACATCCTCTCGCTATTTCTTTGCTTTTTTAAAGTAACTAAACAAAGGAGCTGACTATTTCCCTGCGACTCCATAATCATCTTATCAGTTATGTTGCCTTCTTGTAGCTTAATTAACTCATATGTGTTGACTATATGTGATAGGACTGATCTTGTGTTTGTTATTAATAATGAGTCGGGTTCTGTCGGGTTTTGGTTCGGGTGAGTATTGACCGCTTTGTTGAATGTTACTACCTCCGATCCAAAATATAAGTCGTTTGACTTTTCAACACGTATTTTAAGAAGCCAAAAACTATATAAAATATTAACTTTTTTAAAATTATTTGTTTACAACTTAATATTTGTTGGTAATAAGTATTGGATTGTAAAAAAATAATAATAAAAAAGTTAATATATTATATAGTTTTTAGCTCCTTAAAATACGTGTTAAAAAGTCAAACGACATACATTTTGGATCGGAGGTAGTATTGTTTTTTATTGAACAGATTAAAGATGCAAGCTCTGACCCGATCCGAGAAACTTGACCGACTCGCCCGAACTGAAACCCGACCGAACCCGAAAATTTAGCGTTATGCATAACCCGAACCCGAAGTGGAACTCGACCGATATTGACCCAATACCCGAATTGACCCGAATACAAAAAAAACTCGACTCAACCCAAATCTGACTCAAATCAGACTTGACCCGAACTAGACCCGACCCGACTCCTAAACCGACCTGAATATCCTTTGAAATTTCTCTCCCTTCCCTCCTATGAAATTTCATTTCCTCCAAATAAAATCTCATTCCCTCTTATTTTCATTTTCTCCTACTTTATTTCATCCCAATAAAATTTTCCTCCTATATTTCCCTCCATTTCTTCCTATTTTACTTTTACATTTCCCTCCTATATATATTTCCCTCCCTTCTCTTCTATGAAATTTTATTCCCTCCCAATAAAATTTAATTCCCTCTTATTTTCATTCTCTCATATTTTAATCCCTTCATATAAATTTCTCTCCGTTCCCTCCTATTTTACTTTTACATTTCTCTCCCTTCAAATAAAACTTAATTCCCTCCAAATAAAATTTCATTCCCTCTTATTTTCATTCCCTCCAATTTTATGAAATTTTATTTGTAATGAATAATCTAATTACTAGAAATAAAATTCGATGAAGAAAAAATAAATTAAAATAAAATTTTACTTATGTAATAATCTAATTAACAAAAATAAAATGATAAATCAAATCATGTGTAATGCATAAAATATAAAATAATAACTTTATGTAGACATAAAAGATAATAATTTTTTTATAACGGATTTTATATCATCTAGTTAAATACTTAATAATCAAACACAAATAACTGAATATGGTTTTACAAAAAATTGCGGGAATATGAATATAAGAATATATGATAGTTTTATAAGTTGTATACTTAAGTAGTGTAGGTCCCGATCCGTGCACGGAAAATACTTTAACACAATATTAGAAATCATTTAGATAGATTCGAATAAAAAAAAATGAAAGTAAAAAATAAAAAATTTTACCAAAAAAATAATATAGATATAAATAAAATTAGTTCGATATATTATATATAATCTAAATATCTTTTATTTAGATTATCTCAAAATATAAACAAAATTCACATTTATAAGGTAAAAGCTTTTTTTCTAATTTAATATTATTTGAATCTCATATAATTTAATAGATAACTGATTTTTTTTTAAATTGATATTTTTTATTAAATATATATGATATATTTATTATGTTAGTTTACTAAAATAGTTATGCATGGATCACGGATGGATTGTGGCAACATAATATTTTTATAAATCATTTTAGGCTCAAAAAATAATATAAATATAAATAAAATAACAATTATTAAATAATTGATTTTTATATATATAATTTTTTCACCAAAAAATAATCTAGATATAAATAAAATAGCACTTGTCAAATACTACATATTTATCTATTAATATATTGGGCGGTTTTGCAAAATAGCCACGAAATTTGGCTGATTTTGCAAAATATCCGGGTTTTGGGACATTTTTGCAAAATGTCCTAAATATAAGGCTTCACCGTCTCTCGACACCGGCTTTTCTCTCTCCTCTAGCTCTCCATCTCCGGATGCTCTCTCTTTCTCCCTCCCGACCTGTTCGCCGGAGATTGCTAGGATTTCAGAGAGATTACCATTCCGACATCATCCAAGCGATCGATTTTTAAGTCTATTCTAGATAATCATGTAAGTCAATTTACTAGAATTTTAAGTCGATTAGAATTTGCGTCAAAGACGCAAATTTGTGCCGAAACCGCAAATTTCCTATAATTTTTGGATTACTCCTTCGGTTTTGCGATTACTGCTTGATTCTGTGTTTATCTATGCTTCAGTTTTGCAATCACTGCTTCTGTTTTGCGATTACTGCTTAAATTTGCGCCGAAGGCGCAAATTTCCTAAAATTTTTTGGTTTACTACTTCAGTTTTGCAATTACTGATTCAGTCTGTGTTTATGTATGCTTCAGTTTTGCAATTACTGGTTCAGTTTTGTGATTTACTACTTAGATTTGCGCTGAAGGCGCAAATCTCCTGTAATTTTTTGGTTTACTAATTCAGTTTTGCGAATCTGTGTTTACCTATGCTTCAGCTTTGCGATTACTTCTTCAGTTTTGCGAATACTGCTTCAATTTGCGCCAAATTACTGTTTCAGTTTTGTGATTACTGATTGGAATCGTGTGATTACAAGTGTAGATTACGCCAAATTTGTGTTTATCTATGCTTATATATACTATAACAGTATCGAAATATAGTTGAACAGAATGATTACTGCTTTTGAATGCATCAAAATTTGTGCCTTTTGCGAAAACTTTGATTCATTTCTTATGCATTGAATGATTAAGATTATGGAGTCACACATACAGTAGCATCAAAATTTGCGCCTTTGGCGCAAATTTTGATTGATTTTTTAAGCATGAATTAATGTTTATGAGCATTTTTTTCTGTATATGTGTAATCTTCAAGTTTCAAATCGAATCTGTGTATGTTTATGGTTATTTATGCTTCTTAATATTTTACATTGCTCAAGTCATCACTATGATTGCTTAAGATGTGATTTCACTATGATTGTTTCAAATAATCAGTAGACCTTAATCATAGAAGTTTTCCACCAGAAGTGCAAATTTTATATAATTCTTCTCACAACAGGTGTATTGTATTCATTTTGTTGCTCATGTCATCATTACACTTGAATCTGTGCTCTATATTGAAGTGTTAATTCCTTATTAGACTTTGATTGCTTAAGTCATCAACATTGATTGAGCCATGTCATCCATACAAATAATAAGTGTAGTTTATTCACTTTCGGTTGCTCTGGTAAGAATTGTAAGAATTTTTCATAACAGGTGTATTGTACTCACTTTGATTGCTCGTGTCATCGTTTTTTAACATTGACTGAGCCATGTCAGCACTTTAAGTGAGTCATAGAAAAATTGCACAAGGGGTGCAAATCTATTGTTGCATTTGACAATACAATGATCTAAATATTCCTTATTACACTTTGAAATTTTTAATGTCAACACTGTATTTTACTCATAAAAAATTTGCACCGTAGGTGCAAATTTTCTGAGAATTTTTTTCATAACAGCTGTATTCTACTCACTTTGGTTGATTGTGTCATCGTTTTTGAACATTGATTGAGCCATGTCAGCACTACAATTAAGTCATAGAAAATTTGCACAAGGGGTGCAAATCTATTGTTGCATTTGACAGTACAATGATCTATAGATTCCTTATTACACCTTGAAAGTTTTAATGTCAGCACTGTATTTGACTCATAAAAAATTTGCACCGTAGGTGCAAATTTTGTAAGAATTTTTTCCAGAACAAGTATATTTTACTCACTTTGGTTGATCATGTCATTGTTTTTACTCAGATTGTGTTTGTTATTACTTAAACGTATTTATCCTCTTAAATTCATACTCTGCAGATTACAATGGCAACCCACATTATTACAGTTGTATGTGTTGGGAAATGGTTGTTTGATGATTCATGCCCAACCTTTGTTGGAGACACTACTACAAAAGTGTTTATGATTGACGAGTCAATAACATTACAGGGTTTAACCGAAAAAGTGCACAACAGATTCAATATACATAGTGCATTAGATTTGAAATTCAATCATTTACACCCTTTCAAACTCTTGAGAGCTCCGCTTCTTGTTGAATGTGATGATGATTTGAAAGTGTTTTTAAGGTTGTCCGACCTACAGGATGTTAAATTTGTTGTGGAGTTGTGTGTCAGCATTAAATTAGATAGTGAACAAGTTGAAGATCAATAGGCATCCTCATCTGAGAGTTTACAGTTGGTTCCATGCAATCCAACTATTACCAATATTGTTACAGGGGAAAATAACCTGACATTGATCGGTGACACCAGGATGAAAGGTGTATTGTTGGAAGATGTTGGAGATGAAATGAATTCTCTAAACAGTGACACTGCAAGTGATGAAGAATCTGCAGATGAAATATGGAGAGCATTCTATTCTACAGCAAACAGGAGAGAAACTACACTCCAATATTGGGATGCTTATAGCTCTATTGTGCCTAGTGTGAATCTCAATTCACAAAACTTGATTTGCGTAGGCAAAAGCTTTGCATCAAGGAATGCAGTTAAGCATGCTTTGGGAGTCTTGTCAATAACCGAGATATTTGGTTTTCGCGTGGCAAAATCAGATACAAAGTATTATAGAGTGCATTGTGTAGATCCTGACTGCAAATGGAAAGTGCATGTCAAAACTTTTGGCCCAACTTGGCATGAGGTCATAGTGTATGTGGACATGCACACCTGCACATGGGATTTCAGGAGAAAACACTGCAAACAGCCTTCATCTTCTGTGATTGCAAGTATCATCGAATCAAGGTGAGAACTTTTTTTAAGAAATAGTATTTATATTTTAACTTGATTTCTAATATATGATTTATTCTAATTTGACTATAATTACACAGTGTTGATGCTGGATACAGACCAGCACAGATAAGGGATAAAATGAGAACAGAACAAAAGATGCAAATTAGCTATTGGAGAGCATGGAAGTCATCAAAAATAGCTCATGAAATGGTTAAGGGGACACCAGAATCAAATTATGCAGATTTACCATCATTTTGCCATATGCTCATGGAGAGAAACAATGGGACTATAGCTTTAATTTCAAAAGACAAAGAAGATAGATTTCAGTACTTCTTTCTGTCATTTGGACAGTGCATCAGAGCATTCCCCCTCTTAAAGAAGGTATGTCTTAAACTGTGTCAGCACAAATTCTGTTGTCATAGATTTCCTTAACTTCGATAACATAAGTAATTTTATTTCTTTATATACCAGGTTGTTGTTGTTGATGGAACATTCCTAACTGGCAAATTCAGAGGGACGTTGCTTGGAGCAGTTGCACAAGATGCCAATAGACAAATCTTTCCACTTGCCTTTGGTATTGTTGACTCCGAAAACAACAGCTCTTTGGAATGGTTTATGTATCAGCTGCTGCAGGTTGGGCCTCCATCAAATGACTTAGTGTTTGTCTCTGATAGACATGCTAGCATTTCAAGGGCTGTATCTTTAGTTTACCCAACAGCTACACACTGCATTTGTATGTGGCACTTGAAACAAAACATCAAAGCAACTTTCAGGCAAAAAGAGTTGGGGAAAATGTTCACAAAAGGAGCAGAGAGTTACACTATCCAAGAGTTCAACAACTACCTTGCACAAATTGAAGCAAACTATCCAAAACTTTCAAAATATGTGGTATCAGCAGGTTTTGATGAATGGGCCAGAGCACATTCAAAGTGTGAAAGATACAACATGATGACATCCAACAATGCTGAGAGCTTGAACTCCGTTTTCAAAGGCAAAAAGGATTATCCCATTGTGGCACTTGTGGAGTTTGCTAGAGAAAAGCTCACATCATGGCTCCTGGATAGAAGAGAGAAAGCACTGGCAAACCAAGACCGAATAACTCCTGAGATCCTTAAGGTGATAAGACAATCACAAGAGCAAGTTGGAGTATGCAGAGTACAAAGGATGAATGAATCGCAATTTGAGATCAATGGTCAAGGAGCTGTAGCTATAGTTGATCTATCAGCGAGGACATGTACATGCAGAGTATTTGATGTTGAGAAAATACCTTGTGTACATGCTCTAGCAGCCATTACACACATAAAAGCAAATGTGTCTGATTTTGTTGCAAAATTTTACAGCAATGACGCTTGGCGTATGGCATATGAAGAAACAATATATCCAGTGCTGGATGAAGATGAAGGAAACAACCCTTATGTGATCAAATCTATCAACTGTTACCCCCCAGTAATAAGAAAGAGAGCAGGAAGACCACCTACAAATAGAAAGCTTTCATTGGGAGAGTATAAGAGGAGGATGAAGCATTCAAGATAAGGTTGTCAGAGCAAATACTGTCATCAGTATTATATAAGAATAATGTTAGTAGATACAGTTTATAAATTTGTAAATGACATTTATTTTTTTGAAAATAAACATTAATTCAATAATATAGAATAAAATTTGAAATTTTACCATGTAATAATACAAATTTGTATACTCTTTTCCATCAATGTCATAAATAGATAAAAACAAGATCTTGTTGCAAACAAAGTCTTGTTTTGTGCAATATATAAACAATCGTTGAGCAAAAATAAGGTGATGCTGAACAAGTTTTCCCCAATAATAATATGTTGTGCAGTTTTATCCTATTGATGAGCAAAAATAAGACCATGTTGAGCAATAATCTATTAAGCAACTATGAAAACATAATTAGATAAAAATAAGATGTCATTGCAAACAAAGTGTTGTTGTGCAATACATAAACAATCGTTGAGCAAAAATAAGGTGATGTTGAGCAAGTTTTCCCCTTTGTAATATGTTGTGCAGTTTTATTCTATTGATGAGCAAAAATAATACCATGTTGAGCAATAATCTATTAAGCAACTATGAAAACATAATTAGATAAAACTAAGATTTCGTTGCAAAAAAAGTTTGTTGTGCAATATATGTCCTATCGTTGAGCAAAAATAAAGTGATGTTGAGCAAGTTTTCCCCATTCGTAATATGTTGTGCAGTTTTATTCCATTGATGAGCAAAAATAATACCATGTTGAGCAATAATCTATTAAGCAACTATGAAAGCGTAAATAGATAAAAATAAGATGTTGTTGCTAACAAAATGCTCTACTTGTGCAATACATGTACTATCATTGTGCAAAAATAAGGTGATGTTGAGCAAGTTCCCACCATTCGTAATATGTCGTGCAATTTTATTCTATTGATGAGCAATAATTTTTTAAGCAACTATCAAACCATATATAAAGAAGGTAAGAACATGGTTCTAACAACTGCACAAGGGTCAAGCGTTGTGCAAATATAAACTATTGTTGAGCAACAATAACACGATGTTGAGCAAATCTAATGTATGGAATTGTATGTAAAATAATAAGAAATAAATAAAGTCTCACAAAATTCCCGATTTTTGGCAAACAAAAAAAAAAGAAAATGAAAATGATTTTCCTAAAAAAAATATAAAAAGCAAACATCTGAATAGGTAAATAGATAGATGGTTTGGGAAATCCCAGGTATACAAAAGTATAAGGCCAAACGACGGGCCCTATGCAAAAGTGGATAACATGAGTTATCCAATCTATAAACTCGCCCACACCACCCAACACTAGCCCAAAAAATTTTACCCAGCAAACACTACATACACGCCATCACCACTCACCATACTCATGCCACGACCTACTGTTCATCCCCTACCTACCCATGAGAGATGTACGCCAACGTATGTCCCTTTGTGACTTGCACTTGCAAAAGAGGGATATACGAGTCTTACAACTCTCAATAATCTGTATAACATACGAATTTGCATGAAAAGTTTCTTTACAAAAAATTACTTTGTTTCGAGCTAACCATCTGAAGTAAATAATAGCTTGGAACGCCGTGAGCTTTACTTGAAACTGCACTGACTATTGCTCCTTCATAGGGGTTCTGGCGAACCAGCATAACCAATCTGATATAGATCCGGATCGACGAGAAACACCTGCCCAATCGAGCACTCCATTCATAACTTCACGGATCTTTGTGCAGCCGAACCACAAGTGTTGCACACTTTCTTCCTCCGTCTTACAAAGAGCACATACGGCTGAATCTGGCCCACACCAATGCTTGGTTTTGTCCCCCGTATGCAATCTGTTTCGCGCAGCTAGCCACACAACAAATGCCCATCTTCGGCATTGTGGATTCTTCCATATAATCTGCCCCCATTCCACTCTTTCCCCTTTGTTTCTGAATAAATCATACAGGTTTTTACATGCTATATGACCATCAGGATTTCGCAGCTCCTCAACATGCCTAGCAGCGTCTCCATCAGAGGAAAGAAGTAGCTTTAGCTCCTCTTTGCTGTCAACAATTCCCTTCCACAACCAAGTATCATCCACCCGCCTAGATGTGTCCCACATTCCCTCATTCGAAAGATGATTAGACAGGCACCACCTCTGCCAAACACTTGGAATATCAAAGTGAATTTCCAAGTATAATTTAGCATGAATACTTTTATTCCATGCCAGGACCTCACGGACAGCTAAACCACCCTCCTCAAATGGCTTTGTAACATCTTCCCAAGCCACCAAATTCTTCTTCCCTTCAATTGTCCCAGTCCATAGAAAATTCCTGCACATACTCTCTAATTTATCGATTACACCCTTAGGCACATGTGTAAATGCCCAAAACGCTTTTCAAGTTCGAGAAGTTCTCCATCACCTTCTTTTAGTTTCTTTCTCCAGCTAAATCTACTATCTCCATTTCTCTGCGAGATTTCTTGAGGCTTGATTGTAGGCTTGTAAGAAGGAGATCTATCATATACATCAACATGTCTTCAGATCCGAAAGGTTTGATTTCGTGTTTTTTGTGTATTAAAGTTTAAATTAGAACGAGTACTGTTTAGGGCTTAGTTTTCCACAAAAATTAGGAAAAATCGCACTTATTCAAGTGAATTTAATGTTTATAATCAAGCAGTTATTCAGCCTTGCAAGGCCTACCATTGCTATTTCAATTACTTTCGCATAATAAATTGAAGTTAATGTGATTAATCTAGAGGCTGAATTTGGGAATTTGATAATTTGGGAATTTGGGAATTTGTTCGGCATAAACTACAGTCTCTTACAATGTCATCTCTTCAATTATATTTGTAGAAATTGATTGTAAGTGTTCATTCTATAGGTAAACGTCCGCAGAATGTAAGTGATTCACCTGTTCTAGACAGTCAAAATAGAAATTCGAAGAGATTAAAACCATCTGGAGTTAAACCTCCAGTAGTTGATATATCTAGAGATTCACCTCCCTTCAAGGATGAACTGTCTGTTGATACTGACCCTGGTAAATCCTTCGAAGTAGGGGTGGGTTGTAGATCACTTGAATCCAAAGATTCGCAACGGCTTGTAAGAAAAAACAGTAAGAGAGAAGTGCACCCTGGGATTGATCTTCCTGTTAGCACTGTTGCTGTGGAGACCATTGAAATTGCAAAGCTAGAAAACCATTCACCTAATGAGACGGTTGTTCAACATGTAAACCCAACTGTGGATATCATAACATCTGATGAGCAAACAGATACCACAGACATACAACCTATCGCAGAAAACATGCAGCTGGTTGTGAGGAATGAGAGAAACACTACACCAAAAAATCTCCCATCATTGAAATCATGGTCAAGCTCACGCTTGCTGGTGTCGTCCTTGAAAAAAATGTATGCCAAGAAAAGGAAATTGATTGAGGATATTGGCTTTGGTTTTTTGTTCAACTTGGATATTGTTACCCTACCACTGCCTCTTTCATATTGGTTAGTGGATCAGTTTGACCCTAACAAGTGTTGCTTGGTGTTGGCTAGTGGAGGCGAACTTGAAATTGCAGAAATAGACGTGCATATCACAATGGGATTCCCAATGGGGAAAGTTTTAGTTGGAAGAAAATCAGCTAAAGAGAATTTCAATCTTGTGCAAGAGTGGAAAACCACATTTGATGTCCAGGACAATATAACAACATCTATAGTTATGGAAAAATTGATAGCTGACACTAACTGTGGTGATCAATTCCTTCTGAACTTTATTGTTATACTGGACTCTATCTTGGTTGATACACTAGGAAACGGACATGCCAACCATAGTTTAATAAGATTAGTTCCTGAATTGGGTGACCTGAAAGACCTAAATTGGTGTGCTCTTGTGTTGGAAAGTTTGGTCAATGCAAAGAGAAGCTGGGAAAAGAACAAGAATGGCCATTTCAGAGGGCCTCTATTATTCTTGGTTGTAAGTAATTTTTTCAAACCTTTGTTCGGATGTTAACTTAATTTCTTTACCATGTCAGTAGTACAAATGTCACCCCCCTACTTTTATCTACATGTCTACAGTATTCTTTATGTCAGCATTCCCTGCTCCATCGTTATACTGATATATGTTTATCCCCTTGGTGTGCCAGTTGTTTTACATGGATAGGGTGAAATTATTCACAAGCACAGCACTAAGAAGAATGACTCGTTCTTTCCCGGTTTTCGTTGGCATAAATTACAAAATCTTGCGCCAACGAGAAACCGATGATATAAGTACTGGAGGCTTTGGCTGTGGTTTAGTCCAGGCTCGCCAAGTTGTTCCTCACCATCAAGATGTACCATCTACAACTTGTCCACAACCTACTACACAAAACGATGAAGGCACCAGTCACCGTGCTGCTCCAGAAAAAGAGCCACCCCAGTTGAGGTTTGTATGAATTATTTAAACCAATTCAATGTAATATTTGTACAGTATAGCAATGTTCTGATATTTACTAATGACTTTTTATTCTTATTTTTTATGTGATGTTATCTTCTAGAGTTGGGTAAAGTTGTTTGCTCAAAAGACTTCTGCACTTGCATCTGCTATTTCTTATTTTGCTGAGTGGTCTACGAAAGTCCCGATTGAACTACAACATGATGACAAGGTGAAAAGACTTCTACATGGAGCAAACCAGCTTTTAGGGGTGGAAAATGTCAATTCTGAGGCTCCTACGGCTACGGATGCTGCTGAATGTCAAATATGAATGACCCTGTAAGCCCAACCACCAATTTCGTCCAAATCCAATTTTCAGGCGATAGTGTTACCACGGTAAACAACATCATCCATCACGTCCATCAATTGATGGAAACTCGTGCAAAACCCGATAGTGTTACCATAGTTCATCTTTTTAGAGATGGATGTGTTAGCATTGTGGTTAAAGGGTCTAGTATACTGATTTCTGTTATAACCAATTTTCAGGCGCCAATGGATAACAAAGAATGATAAATGGATATATATATAGGCAACAATTAGACAGTTTTCATCTTGTAACAATTATTTGTGACAGTTCATTACAGAGTAACTATAAAAAAAAACTGTGAAAACTGTAAAACTATAAACTGAAAACGGATTACAGTTATTTGAGTTACAGTTATCGTTGGTGGACATTAACTAACTCGTGTCAGCAATACTTTTGGCCTTATCCACCTAGTGTCATCACAAAAAGTTCAAAAACAGAAATCAGCCAAAATTATAAGAATAGTGTCACCAATAGATCCAACTACTCTAACCAACAATGTAAATATTGTGACAAAAGACTTTGAACACTTGCCAATTCGTGCAACAGCATACACTTGAAAATAACAAAAAGAATACTAGCCTAGGGTCTTAATTAAATGTACCTGATATCAGTGTCAGCGCTACTTTGGGACTTACCCTAATAGTGTCACAGACATAAGCTTCAATATCAGAAAATGTCAAGTCATAAACTTCAATGGCAGAAACCACCAATATGATCAACTAGTGTCACACCAAATGTCCTACTTAAATATCAAAGATTACTATAATTTGAATAGAAATCAGAAAGAAATGTGATCAAGGACAAATTTCATTCATAAAATGTATTTTAGGTTACATCAGTACCATACAAAATTACATACTGCACTTATATCATATACAACTAGAATTTTGCTCGGCAAAGAGGACAGTTGTTTTGAACTAAAAGCCAAGATCGTAAACAATTTGGATGAAAGTGATGTTGGCATGGCATTTGAAGAACAAGATCTGACTCCAACATTGGAAGCAGGCAAATTGTACATTCTTCATCATCAAGATCAAGGTGATATATCTCCCTTAATCCGTCAACATCCATAGGCTCTGGAGGTGCTGGAGGATCTGCTTGGTCAACCTCCATATGAATGTCATCGTTTATATCGGACTCATAGCTTGAATCAGACGAAGAGTCGTCATAAAAATGTACATTGATGGTGATGTTGGGGCGAAGACCATACTCAACAAGATCAGCATCGGCGTCAAACCAACTTCTAGTGTAATCCATTAGAAGCCGATTGGCTACCTGGGTTCTAACCTCAACAGTTACTCATGCATCCTGCAGCACTTCGTTGCAGCGGGCTAGACTCATAGGCAAACCATTCCAAGTAGACGTGTGATAGAATGTTAAGAGAATGTTGTCAGAGTGGATAGACACAACAAGTAGACCCGGTCCATACCAGTATGACTCAGATTCTGATATTTCAACTTCATAAGTACCAACAATGTAGTCGTAATCTAGTTTAGTATAGGTTGGGAATGCCATTGAAGGAGAGAAAACCTACACAGACAAAATCAAAATACACTCATACATTTGAGAAAGACAGATGAGAAAAACTGTCTGGAAAACAGGAAAAACCCTAACTGATGACTTTTAATGACAGTAAGAATCACAGAACACCCACAGAATATAATGCAATAGGAAATAAGCAAGACAAACACCAATATATGAACATTAATAGACTAAAAAGCAAGGGGAAGTCCAACGAAAATCGGAGAATACGACAATAAGAAATTTCCTGAAACAGTACATCAAAATAACCGATAACGTTTTTTTTAAAGGAAGATAACAGAAAGGAGTACATACCACAACCGGAATCGCACCTTGAAAAGAAGAAATCTTGATGAGAACGAGAGAGGATGAAGATGAACAAGAAGAAGAAGATGAAACGACTTGCAGACAATCTGAACAACGTTTAAGCACAGTATAAATAAGCGGGAAATGGGTCGGGCATCTCTAAACGAAGCCCAACAGCTATGTTGAAGGCAATATCAAAAATTTCAGCATTTGTGCAAAATTAATCTGTTGATAAGCAAAAATAAGATCATGTTTAGAAAATTTTCACCAATAGTCGGTGTTGTGAAATTTTAATCTGATGATGAGCAAAAATAATAACATGATGAAAAAACAAAATTATTGGAAAATTTTAAAATTATATTGACAAAAAATATAATCATTATGATAATATTTCAAAAGAATCGATTGTTGTGCAACTATAAACTACTGTTGAACAAAAATAAGTTGATGTTGAGCAAAATTACACCAATCACCCCCCACACATTGTGCAACTTTATTCTATCATTGAAAAAATTAAGACCACGTTGTATAACACTCTATTAAGAAACTATAAAATTAGATTGACAAATAAAATTGAATCATAATGGACAAAATTTCACAAGTCTCAATTGTGATGCAAAAATAATCTATTGTTGAGCAAGTTTAACTTACACAACATACACTCGCAAAACCATATAACAGAAGACTGGTATCACCACTAGTTGTAACTAATACAAGTCTGGTGTCAATACTATGTGCATTAAACACCCATGGCAACCACATACACTTTAAAATAAAAATATACAAGTGTAGTGTTACCACTATTTGTAACTAGTATTAGTGTCAGCACTACTTTGGGTCTAAAACACCTAGTGTCACCACATGAAATTCAAATATCAAAAAATGATCAAACTGGTGACACCAAAAATTCAAACTAATATAACTCACAATGTCAATAATAATATGGTCATTAAACACCTCTTTCACCCCATACACTTAAGAATAAAAAAATACAACACTCGTGTCATCGCTACTTGTAATATAATATGAGTGACACCAATACTTTGCATCTGAAACACATAGTGCCCACCACATACACTATAAAATGAAAAAAATATAAATACATACACTTCAAAAATCATAGAATACAAGACTTCAATATCAGGGGGGGGATGGGGGAAACCAGTGTCACCACTAATTCTAACTGATATCACTGTCAGCACTACTTGGGACACAAAACACCTAGTGTCACCACACACAATGCAAAATCAAAAAATACAAGTATGGTGTCGCCATTACTTTAAACTAATCAGACAATAAATGTTAACAATACTTTGGGCATTAAAAAACTCTTTACAAAATATACACTTCAACAACAACAAAAACTAGGCCATTGTCACCACAAATAATATATAAGCACATTCAACAAAGTTCATGTGGTCCTTCTTCCTCAAATAAAACACAGTATCATACACAAACAAATATAACAGTGCACGAACTTCATTAATATTATACATTTACAAACACCAGTTATGACAAATAGTTACAAAATACATTGGTATGATTGGAATGGAAATCAGATACAAAAAGGTGCCAGACACCAACTTCCATTCATACCATACATTCGATTAGCTTAACTACGACTAAATAGGTGCAACTACAATGTCTTTTCCAAGCACATATACATTACAAATATGCCTAAAAGGGTGATCGACAAAGTGGACAAATGGGTTGATACGACAGCCACTCTAGAAGACACCCTGTGTGGAAGGTATGATCACACAGTGTCCGAACACTTGGTGTTGATGACAGCATCTCATCAAGACATATTGAGCACTGGTCCCAATCCTGTTCTGGTTGAGGTGGCTCTTTTAAATTGCCATTTTTGTCTGCATTTTCTGGAGAAGCTGGGGGATCCACATCCTCTTCAGAGTCAATGCTCATCTTAGATTGAGAGCTTGAATCAGAGCTCATGTCATTTTCAGAGTCTTCAAGGTAACGTACATCGATAATGAGATCTGGGCAGAGACCATATTCAACGAACTCAACATCGCCTGAAAACCACATGTGAGTTCGAACCACATCAGTGACCCCTGCTTCATGTAACAGCTGAGCACATTGTTCATAAGTCATCGGCAAACCATTCCACTCAGTGAAATGGTCCAACAACAGCTCAGGGATTCTATCAGAATTAATAGCCACGTGCAGTGTGCTAGGTCCATACAAAGGCGTCTGGCTTGGTGTGATTACCACTTCAAAAGAGCCGACAATGTAATGGTAACCAATTTGAGTTGTAGTTGGAAGTGCCATCTAAGGATACAAAA
Source organism: Persicaria tinctoria (assembly GCA_037127255.1). NCBI lineage: Eukaryota > Viridiplantae > Streptophyta > Magnoliopsida > Caryophyllales > Polygonaceae > Persicaria > Persicaria tinctoria. The sequence goes on from JBANSL010000006.1 coordinate 82,151,018, forward strand.
CATACACAAACACAAATAAATTGGTGAAATGAAAACCCTAACCGACTAAAAGATGATGAAAAACTCATCTAAAATCAGGAAAAAACAAAATAAAACTTGCTGGAAAAATGTAAAAACCCTAACCGATTGCATAAAGATTACAGGAGAACGAAAGGGAGAGAAATACATAAGAAAGAGCGCACCTTGTGAAGAAAACTCCGGAGAGAGGAAGAGCGTGTGGAGGACGACGAAAAGACTTGGAGAGAGGGTAATCAGGAAGAGAGTGGAAAGGGTTTGAATGATGTTGGACTCTTGAAGAAACAAGGAAGAACACCGCCTTAAATAAAGTTACCGAATTGGGCCAACTTCTTTCATCGGGAAATGGGCCACGGTCTTATGTCTTGAGGTATAAAATAACCCAACCACCAATTTCGTCCAAATCCAATTGTTGTGCAAAATTTAACCTATTATTCAGCAAAAATAAGATCATGTTGAGCAAATTTCCACAAATCGACCATGGTGTGCAATTTAATTTTAATTATGGCGAAAAAAAGGACAACATCATGAAAAAAATATATTTGAAAATTCAAAAATTATATTAAGGAAAAATAATATCATATTGGGAACAAATTCACAAAGATCAATTGTTGTGCAAAATTTAACCAATTGTTCAACAAAAATATGATCATGTTGAGCAAATTTTCACTAATCGACCATGGTATGCAATTTCATTCTAACGATGACAAAAAAAAAGGCAGCATCGTAAAAAAATATATATTTAAATATTCAAAAGTTATATTAAGCAAAAATAAGATGATATTGGGCACAAATTCACAAAGATCAATTATTTTGCAAAATTTAACCTGTTGTTCAGCAAAAATATGATCATGTTGAGCAAATTTTCGCCAATCGACCATGGTATGAAATTTAATTCGAACGATGACCAAAAACAAGACAGCAGCGTAAGAGAATATATATTTAAAAAGTAGAAAATTATATTAACGAAAAATAGGATCATAATGAGCAAAAATTCACAAAGATCGATTTTTGTGCAAAATTTAACCTAGTGTTCAGCAAAATACAACAACAGTCTCAACACTGCTTGAAACTAACATCAGTGTCACCACTATTTTCGTACTTAATCAGCTGGTGTCAGCCCATAATGTTCACTTGTCTATTTTGAGCACTTAATTTGTCAGATTATATCCAAACTTCCCCATTTACACAACAACAACCTATCTAATTACTGGTTCTAAAATTTAAAACTCCAAGTTTCTTTGATCAGATCTGCACACATGAGTTCTCTGAAACGAAAGATCTTTTCGTTGTTGAAATTTTTAACATCTCCCCCAAATACAGAAGCTTCAATCGCTTTTAATGTAAATACACCACATGAAGCCCTGTGGACAAAGAAAGAAACAATGTAATGTAAGAACATAAATAACATCTAAATGTAACCAAAGAACAAAACAAGATAACAAATACATACTCAGTAGAATCATGCATTAACCCAAGAACCATGTATAGCTGGAAAGGAGAGGAATCGAAGTTTTCAAATAGCCCAGCCTTTGCTAAATGAATTGGGAGCCAAATAGCAAACAGTTGCAATTGTTCTTCAAGAACACCTTCCCTAACAGCAGGGACATTGCAATCGAACACGCTGATTACCCTATCCTCAATTTTAATCTCCAACGCCACCCAGTGCTTGTTTATCACGTTGAAAATTGTGTAGATTTTCTTTACAGATGCCCATGGCTTCCCATTATCAGCAGGGCACGTACCGACAAAATAATCCTCGGTGCTGGATTCAAGATCTATGTCTTCCCGATAACACGAAGCATAGTCAGGAAGGTAATTCATATAAAATAGAAAATCAAGAACAAGAACATCTCGATACTTGACAGGGTCCTCGTGAATGCGCTTCTTAATGTGAATCAAACCTGCTTCTAGATGCTAAACAAAGTAATAAAAAGGTGAATTCAACAATCAACTAATACAATAAAATCTAATCCACAAATATATATATACAACCAATTATTACCTGACAATCCAACCACGTATTCTTCAATAAAATCCGCTGGAAAAACTTTCTATCAACCCTTGAGATTGGACCAGCAACGGAAAAATTCCTGCCAAAGATTAAACAAAGCAAAAAAATATATATAGCATGAGATGTTGTAACTAATACAATAACAACAACATTTCATACAAAATACTAAACATAAAAATAAACCATACCTTTGCTTCTTTATGAGTCCATAAATAAATTCATGATCTTCCGAGCTGATCAGTGATTTCTTAGGGGCATGCTTTGGCATCCTCACTTTCTTCACTTCCACAACTGGACCATACAAGAATGTACTGTTTGATGGGATAAGATTGGAAGACTTTAGTTGGTCAACTTCGATTTGGATTGCAGGATCCTTGGCGAACGAATCCCAATCAACGCCTGCACCCTTGTCATCATCATTGTCAGACAGACAAATGTACTTTTCCAGGGATGGGTCAACCGTAACTCCAGCAACTTTACCACCAGAGCCTTCTCCTTCACACTTTGTAGATTGAGGCACTTCAGCTGAAGTTGCTGGAATCCCAACCTCATCTCCAAGAACATTAAAATCGGTGTCAGCAACAACAGGTGGAGACTCCTTACCCACTCCTGGAACCTCAGTACTTAATGATGGAAAAGACATGGGCGCAACTTCACCAGAAGCGGGAGATGATTTCAACATTAACTCCTCGTCAGAGAAAGACTGCTGAAGATCAGACACAACATCATTCAAAATTTTGTTCACATCTTTAACAACAGCCTTCACAGGTGTGGCCTGGGGTTCACCACCACTGACACGTTCATCATCACCTCTCACAGGAGTGCCGTCAGGCTTGCCAGGAACGTGCTTATCATCAGCCTTCACGGGTGTGTCCTGGGGCTTACCACCCCTGACATGTTCACCATCAACTATCGCAGGAGAGCTCGCAGACTTACCAACAATGTGCTTATCATCGGCCTTCACATGTGTGCCCTGGCACTTACCACCACTGGCGCTTTCATCATCAACTACCGCATGAGAGTTCGCAGTCTTACCAGCAATGTGCTTATCACGAGCCTTCACAGGTGTGTCCTGACACTTAGCACCACTAACAATTTCGTCATCAACTTTTACAAAAGTGTCCTTAACATCAGGCTTGACAGGGTTTGACTGCAACCTCTCAAACAAAGCCTCAGAATTAGCAACCCTAACCTCAAGCTCATCGTACCTCTTCGCCATCTCACCAAACACTTGAAGGCTCCCATTCAACTTAACAATCTTTGTTTCAATTGCATCTACCCTTGCAGACAACAGATGCATAATTTTAGGGACCTCTTCCAGCTTCGCAATCCTCCTATAAATCTCCTTCACCCATTCAGGATGAGATGGGAGAGAAGAAGCAAAAGCATCACCATGCGTTTTGGGAGGCAACTCACAAGTTGGATCATCGTTAGCATCTATTTGAGGAGAAACATCTTCAATATCTTCCACTTTCTCTGATGACACTTCTATTTTGTCAGCTTCATCACTTGAAATGCGAACATCTTCATTTTCACAAGCAGTAGATGTTTGTCCAAGCACAGACTGCCCACCAACAAAATCATGTGCTTCAACACTCCCTAGGGGCGACCTCTGGACAGAAGGGGTCGGTACATCACCCTCTCCATCACTGTCAGCAGAAGGTGTCTCAACTCCTTCAACGGTGTCACCACAATCAATGCCATCTGCAAGGTCGGCCAAAACATATAGCCTCGCAGTTTGACAAGCATCAAATTTATCGGATTTAGGGGAATGGGTGTCAGCGGCCAAAACATCAACCTTGTCGTCGCAAACAGGAACTTCACCACAAGATTTGGAAGAATGGGTGTCAGCAGTAAAATCTTCACCCCTGTCATCACCAACACTGACTTCACAACCAGATGTAGAGACTGCAACATGAATATCTACAGGCTCCACTACATGTGCACCCTTAGTATCAACAACGGGAACTGAAGGAATAATAAAAGACGTGTCAACAGTACTATCATATAATGGCCTACCACTACTTACACCACCGTTCTTCTTCAACTTATACCTCCGCTGAAAGACAATATTCAGCGGGACATCATCTTCTAAAAGGTCACATGAATCAGTACCCAACCGACATCGCTTGGAAGGTGAAGCAACCACATCAACCTCCTTATGCAAATATGTGTCAGCAGTAACTCTCTTCACCTCCTTAGAAGGAATACCTCTACCACCTGTCCTCACTGTTGAAGCCTTCTGTCGAGGCTTTTTTACATCACTCTTGACAGATTTTTTACGGTCTAGAGCAATGTATGGATTGAATAGAACACGACTTGCAGAACGACCCCTCCTCAGGAGAACCCGTTCCTCAGAGGTATCGCTGGACTCCACCTTCTGTTTCTTTTTACCACCCATCACTCCAGTGGAAGATTTCCTCTTCTTTGAGGTCCCTACATCTTCTTTATCCCCCTCAGGGAAAACTTCAAAAGCAGTTTCAAAGGACTTACCATCCTGATTCTTTCTAGCAGCCTTGCCTCTCTTCACATGTGTCTTCTTCTTTGAGGTCTCGCCTTCATCATGTTTCTGCAAGACATTAGCTTCTTCCTCCTCAACCTGGAGAGCCCTATTTGAAAACTTAGCTTCATATGCCCTTCTACGAACACGGCGACTCTCATATAAAGTCGCATCAATAGGTCCAGAAACTATTTCTTCAACTGATGCAGCAACTACTGCATCAACTACAGCATCAGCTTTTTCACCAGCAAACGCCATTCTTTCGGTGCGTGCAAACTCCCCATAAATAGGGAACAACAGAGTCTGGACTAAACGCATGTATCAGAATAAAAACCCAAAGATGCATCAAATAAAAATGTTATTTCAGAGAGAAAATATAAAAATATTACCAAATCGCCATGAAAGAACTTCTCAGCTTCAGCGTATACTTGGCTATAATCACATTGCCAGTGCAACAGTATGGATCTAGTTCAGGCATCTTAAAATTACAGTCAAAATTAACGGAGATAGCTGGGAAAGCTTCTAATATCCAAGCCTGTTACAAAAGAAAACTCGTTATGACACTACAAAACAATATTTAAATAATGCTCACAGACAAAAAAATGATGACATATGACAAGCAATAACTAAAGCACAGTACCTGGAATGCAAGGCAATACTCATACATTTGATAAGAACCCCTAACCCCATTCCGATCTGCAACAGAAGAACTCTTCAATGACTTCAACAAACGGGTGTATGACTCTCTACCCCAAGGAAATAGTTCAAACTCCTTCTCATTGCACGCAAGAGATAAGAATTGTGCACTTATAACTTCTGACCTCCTATAAACAATTAACCTCTCAATCAGCAACAACTTTGTCATAATCAACTTCTTCTTAGACATCTTTTTCTCAGATATGAAACGATAAAGTAACTCATCATGAGTCATTTTCTTCTGCCCAAAAAATTCAAATATTGACACTTTCTTTGGGATAAAGTAACTCATCATGTGCTTAATTGTCTTCACAAGAAAGGCCTGTAATAACATGAAACTCAGCAATTGAAAAACGTGCAAGATGTCCACCAACTCTAAACCACAACTCATTCTCTTTTTTTGTTTTTACTTGACGGAGCACCATTTGATGCATAAGCTGAAAATTCGTAGCCATTTTGGCGCCTTGCGTCAGCACCCATCCAACACAACTTTTTTGCAGAGTATTGTAGTGAGAAGGACACAAATGCTCCTTGATCAGATCACAGACAGAAGGATGTGAATATATGTTGGATCTACAATGAAATCGCTCAGAAACAGGAATGCAATATTCCAAACCCTGATCAATAACAGACAATTAAGCACAAAAACAACCATCGGATAAAGAAAAAACTACAACTTGCTCATCAAACTAAAAAATAACTTACATCAGAACCAGGATAAGAGGTGGATGAATCAGAAGATTGAGTTCCTGCAAGAAACAACATACAGAACAATGTAAATATACAGTAAAAGAATATGTGATGACACAAACAACCATAAACAATAACAATAAAATGTTACAAAGACATAGCAAAATAACAGAAACATCACAAAACACAACACAAAATACCAAATCCAAACACAGACATTGTTCGAACTACAATAAACTAACACAAAAACAGACAATGTCAGCCCGATACACATGAACATAGTAGCAGATAAGTACAGTATCATCAACACAAACAATCGAAAGCATGGAAAACAGATTCACATACACGAAAAACACTAAAAAGGCACTTACAAAGTGCCAGACCGCATAATTGACGAAAAGAAACAGTTCAAAACACTGAATTTACATATGCAACTTCCATAAACGACGGAAACTACTAAAAAACGCACATCAGTATGCATATAAAGCATCGATTTAACCATAGATTGTCAATATTATAATGAACAAACAATAAAATCAACATAAACAAACTTAATACAAAACCCTAGCACGACAAATTTCGCAAAAATCCCCCAAATTTATACCTGAGCTGCTGGATGACGACATTGAAGTAAACGATGCAAACTCCGAACTTTACCGAAGCAAGGAAGAACAATCGAGCCGGAAAAAGCACCAAACCGGATAATGAACAACGAACCAAGCCAGGGAACGCAAGATGAAAAATCTCGAGCAAAGAGAGAGTTGGAATTAGGAGGAAATCGATTTTCTGGGAAACACGAAAAACTGTCCGTACAAAAGCGAAATTAGGTATATATAGGGGCCATTTTGCAAAATTGTCCAAACACGCGACCATTTCGCAAAAACGTCCAAATAATGTGCATATTTCGCAAATTTTTTCTAATATATTTGATAAGTATGACTATGAAATATTTTTTATTTATATTTTTGTCAATCAACTAAAATATATAGATAGATAGATAGATTGTGGCTTATATAACTTTCTATTTATGACAGCATATTATTTTATTAATTTTTATCATAGAATCAACCACAACGCACTATTTAGGAATTTTTATCCTAGAATCAACCACAACACGCCACATATGACGCTATGCATCGGTTTTAGTATACGAAGAATATATACTTGTATTTAGAATTTTATATTGTCTCACATAAGTAAAATTATCAAAAATAAAATGATTGATCAAATCACTTGAAATAAATAAAATGATCGATCAAATTACCAAAAATGTATGATTTATATATTATGTAATAATCTAATTACTAAAAATGAAATGATCGATCAAATAACTTGAAATGAATAAAATATAAAATAATAACTTTATTTAGACATGAAAGATAATACTTTGTCTATAACGAGTTTTATAGCATCTACTTAAATACTTAATAATCAAATATAAATAATTGAATATATAGTTTTTTTTTTAAGATTAGGAGAATATGAATTATGAATATAGGATAGTTTTATAAGTTGTATTCATAATTTTATATTGCCTTATTTTCCAAAATTCAACGAGGGATGAAGGGAATACTTTAAATGCATCGAATATTCGAATCTATCAAATATTATAATTCATCGAATAATCATAGATGAATTTATATATACGAGGACTAAGGTAATCTTGCTTAGTAATTTTCATATAGACAGTAATTTGTTTACTTTATTAGTATTTAAGATTACCTCAGAAAGAAGTCAATTTACTAGATTACTCGAAACTACAAAAGTCATCAACTCATAGTATGTTCATATAGATTGATGTAAATCATTACTCATTTACTCATGTTCATGTAATGAATTATGAATGATCGAATTGAATTCAAGCATAGACCCACCCCTACTTGAAACCCGAACGAGCCTGACCCGATTTGACCGAAAATTCGAATGAGTCCAACCCGATTTAGACCGAAATCCGACCAATTTGAGATTCATTTTGACCGAATCCGACCGACCCAACCCGACCAAGCGCGACACGGAAATTTTACCCGAGTTGGCCCAACTGATCAATGACCCGATCCGAACCTGACCGGATCACCCGAATTGCGAGCTCTAGAACAAATAGTGTTGTGATTTCGTAATCTATTTTGGTTGGATAATTTTTTGTTCTCTGCACAAGTGGTCCATTTGCTTGTATTGTGAATTAGTTTTTTAAGACAACACAGTGGTTTTGTGACAAGGGAAACAGCAATCATGCAGGTGTATTCTAATTGTTTCACTAATGCATTATCATCCCCGACAAATAGCTACAACTTTAGCTACGAGGGATGCCACGACTCTCTGTCATGGACTGATCATTAGCCACGCTACAAAAAGATATGCAGCGGAACATGAACACCGAACATGGTTCTCATATAAAATGTGTTATTCGATTGATGCATATTTTCTCTATTGAAGCTTACTTCATCGATCGGGGTTCGTTGAACCATTTCAAATTAATGCAAAAAGTAGTACAGTATATCATACAACTTCATCAGCATACTGCATACCCCTTAGTTAATTTACCGAGGGAGTTGCAAATTATGAACTGGCCGGTAACAAGTAACACCTTTGCGGACTTGCAAAAGAAAGAAAGAGAGAAAGAAAGAAAGAAAGAAAGAGAGAAAGAAAGAAGGAAAGAAAGAAAGAAAGAAAGAAAGAAAGAAAGAAATCCAATATGACACCATGCATTGATGCTATTGAGCTCTCCAAATTAACGAGTTCAGAGCCATTTCTGATGAGCCTCTTTCCTAAGATGATTATTGGTATGGCTATGAGAACGGGTCTGATTCCTCAGATTGGCTGCCCTTGGATCCGCAAACTCCGGCTGCCCACATTCTTCGTTCGAACTCGGGGCCTGAAACTCGAAGTGATTCCGGCGATGAGACGACCCATTTAAAGAGTCCCCGCCGCCGAGGAGGTGGTGGTAGCTGTAGCTCCGCCGTGAGCTGTCGGAGAGGCTCTTGAAGCTGTGCTGGTGAAGCCTGTTCTTCTTGAGAGCGTTTACAACAAGTGGGATCAAACCTTCCATCTTTTGGTCCAAATGTTTTGGTTTTAATGATTATGGGGTTTTTGGAGGGCTGATTTTTTATTTGAGATTGTGGGTCTAATTTTATGCTTAGAATGCCAAATGTGGATGAAGAAAGATGCTTATATACAGAGGTCAGGTGGGGAAACTTGGAGCTGAACGTTCAAAGGGATGGACCGTTTGGCCCCTGGAAATGTTTAGTGTAATCTCTCCGTCTACTAAAACATATCCCTTCCTACTCCCCTCCCTTAATTAAAATTTTTTATTTTAGGATAATTTTTAAAAGTAAATACCAAAATAACTAAAATAACATCTTTTTTTAATCAATAAGATTTTACTCCTAAAACGACATGTTTTTCTTAACGGATAGAGTATTATTTATATACATTTTTTTATTAACCTTATGTGTATTTTTTCTGAATTAAAAACTGTATAAAATTTATAGTTTTATATTTTTATAATTTCATATTTAATATGCAAAAATATAACCTTATAAAAATATTTGTAAAAAATGATATATAATACCCCATCGTTAATTAAAAAAAGTGAGATTTTACTATTCATACACACTATTTTAGGTGTTATCAATTATATAAAATATTAACATTTTAAGTAATTTTTTTTATCTGACACTTACTATAATTTATATATAAAATAAATTGTTTATATTTTGTATAGTTTTAATCATTCTAAAAAAAATTGTATAGGAATAATAAAGGTTAAATTTGGTGAATATCCATTTTTCATGTGAAAATTAAGTAAATCTCCACTTTTTTTACATACTTAAGTAAATGTCTATTTTTTCCAAAAATACCCCTCCTTCCCCATCCCTAACCCTTTCTCCTTCCCCTTTTGACCATTTTTAATTTTAACATTGACTAGTCAACATTGACCATTCCGGTCAACACCTGCATTTGGTGACAATTTTTTGGTGACAGTTGAGTATAGTTTTCTGGTGACAGTTAATTATGATAAATATTTTGGTGACAATTGATTTTTTGTGACATTTTATTTTCTCCGGTGACAGTTAGGGGAAAATCTTTTCTAGTGACAATTGATTTTCTTTTTTTATTGTCATAATTGTTAGTGACAAAAAAAATTGGGTGACAATTGATTTTCTTCTACTGACAGTTGCCATTAACACTTTTTCTCGGTGACAAATGGGGTTTTTCAGCTAATGGATGATTTTCCTGATGACAATTGTTGGTGACAACTATTAATGACGAGGTTGATGACAATATATTTTCACCATGATATTGTAACCTTAAAAAAATTGTCACCGTAACATTATACATCACCACGACATTTTTACCCACTACAGAACACTGTTTTCATGTTGTTTAATAAACCGTATTGTCACCAACTTATAAAAAACATCATCACCAACCTCTTTTCAGTAATATATTGACACCGGCAAAAAAACAGTGTAACCAACCTGTTTTCATCAAGCTTCGGTCAATAATTTACTGTCACCAATTACAAAACTTTGTCACCAATCTAGTATCAACCACCTATTTTTGGAAATTAATTGTCACCAACAACAGAACAATGTCACCAACCAATTGTCACCAACTACAAAGCACTTTCATCAAACTAAAATGTTTACAATGCTAATTTTATCACATTTGTCATCTAATATTAACACATTTTTGTTACAAAACCGAAACCCTAGAACAAAAGGATCATAGACCCAAGAGGAGCTAAACCTGAGCAGACGAAAATTTGATGTACAGTATAGTTTAGGGTTTAGGGTTTAGTCTTTAGGGTTTAGGGTCTTGAATCCTAAACCCTAAACCCTAAAACGTGTGTACAGTACCAATGTTATGAGATTTGTCATCTAATATTAACGCATTTTTGTTACGAAATTGAAATCCTAGAACTAGGGGAGCATAAACCCTAGAGGGGCTAAACTTGAGCAAACAAATAATTCAATGTACAATACTATAATGGCATCACATTTGTCATCTAATATTAACGCATTTTTGTTACAATAATAACGCTAAGTAGATGAAATTTGATGTAAAGTTTAACTTTGTAATACTTAATTTGTAAGACTACATCAACTTGCAAAAATATCAAAACAAAGAGGAACAGTTGTGACATTTATACTTAACATCCAAAATAGAAAGACACTCTATAGCCATCCCCTCTCTCTCTCTCTCTCTCTCTCTCTCTCTCTCTCTCTCTCTCTCTCTCTCTCTCTCTCTCTCTCTCTCTCTCTCTCTCTCTATATATATATATATATATATATATATATATATATATATATATATATATATATATATATATATATATATATATACACGCATCCATATACTTGTCTAAAATAGCTTTAATACCACCATGAAATGCAAGACCCTCGATATATTTGATGGTATACATACCACAACATCCACTACAATTGAACAGAAGGATAATGAAAATTACATTATGGCTAAATGAGATATAAAGTCCATTTGTTACCAAAACATAATATATAACTCTACCAATTGTCACCAATCTAAAAAAAACAACAAAATAACAACATAAATTCCATTTTTCACCAAAACAGAATATGCAACTCTACCAACTGTCTCTAATCTAAATATAACAACATCAATTCCATTTGTCACCAAAACATAATATATAACTCTATCAATTGTCACCAATCTAAAAATAACAACATAAATTCCATTTGTCACCAAAATAGAATATATATAACTCTACCAATTGTCACCAATCTAAAAAAAAGCAACAAAAATATAACAATGTCATCAACCTATTATCATCAACCTCTTGTAAGTAATATATTGTCATCAACGATATAACAGTGTCACCAATTAACCTGTTGTCACCGACTACATTACATTGTCACCACTCTATTTTCACAAACTATAGAACATTGTCATCATATATTCTTTTCTCAAACTTATTGTCACCAAAAACAAAACATTGTCACCAACTACAAAACAATGTCGCCATATTATTTTCTCGAATGTATTGTCACCACTCACCAACGACAAAAAAAAAAAATGTCACCATCCTATTTTCATCAATATATTGTCAAAAACGATATACCATTCTCACCAACCTATTGTCATCAACTACAATACATTGTCACCAACCTATTTTCACCAACTATAGAACATTGCCACCATATTCTTTAATTTTCTCAACTATAAAACTCTAATATTATTACCACTCAAAATTATCACAAATACAAACTATCACACAAAATGATGTAACCAAAGCACCATTTGCTTCATTCGAACATGTCAACAAGTTGGCAAAATTTGAATTCATCATCTTCATTTTAATAACAAAAACAAAATCGAAAAAAAGAAAAGAAAATTGGATAACAAAGCTCACCTCTACCAATGAAAGATCTGAAAAAGAAGAATAATTTGTACCTGTTTGTTTCCGCGACGGGGGAGAGAAGCAGTAACAGTTGAGAAACTTTATGCCTTAGCGTTTGCCCGAAAATAGTACCCAGTGACCTGACATCAATTCAATTTCAATGAATACGGTCAAGATTTCCATTTTCGCTGCTTCTAGGTCTAGACAATCAAGGCTTTCCAAGCCGAAATTTGATGAAGCCATACTTGAGTACCAATACGAGCCGGTTGAACTCGACAAAAGGGTTATCGATGTAGCTTCGATTATCAGGATCCAGGTACAACGGCTGAGGCCAATTGCGCGCAAACGACTGAGTGCGGATTCGGTTGCCTCTGCGAGAAATTGGATGTTCAACTTCATCGAAGAAAAAGCAACGAAAAATGGATAGTCCGCCGGCGACGAGTGCGACCGGAGATGGAGCAGGGCAACACGACTGTCAATGGAGCATCGCCTGGCCTGTCAATCGAATTTAGGGTAACACGGCCAAATTTTTCCAAGAAAGAATGGAGGTCGGACGGAAGGGAGGGTATTATAATAGTAGGGGTAAAGTTGGGATTACAATAAAATTGTGGACACTTCCTTAATATCCCTTTAAACCTGAACATTTACTTAATTGGCCTTTCTAAATGGATATTCCACCAAAATTTTCCAATAATAAATTATATGTTTGACATTTTTTGGTGGGGAAATGATATGGGAATTAATTGAGAGTATAATTTTTATCATTAGAAAAAATATGTGCAGATATTAAATCACATGTTTGGATTAATGGAGTACATATTAATGGATTGGTGGTATACTGATAATTAAAGGTTGAGCACGAGGACTATTTCGTAAATTTTGTGGTCAAAAATCAATTCCCTCTGGGTTTGACTCTGTGCTATTTCAAACATTTGGACCGCAATACCTTAATTATGAATCCGTGTATAGAATGCTTTCTTTATATTACTTTGGTATTATATTATCCAAAACAACTGGCGAGTTTTGACATACAGCCGGCTAAACCCAGTTGCAGACTTGCAAGCGCTTTGCGAGGGCTGTAGTTATGGATACCATGTACAATGTTATCTTAGAAATTTATAATATATTCAGTTTGCTATTATAATAAGATATTATATATTTTGTCCATTGAAATAGACCCGTATATAATACAATGTGTATCGTTTAATAATTTACTAGTTAATATAGCCGCGTGCGAAGGCTACGTTGAAATTTAATATTAATGTTGAATTCCTTTAATCTCCACTTGCATACCAAAAACTTGGACTCATCATTTAAAACCTGTATATCAAAAATAGATGTACAATAACCAGATGGTTAAAGGTTATTGCAGAAGCAATATTACAAACTGTATATGTTACATCCAAAAAAAAAAACTTGTGTTCTCAACTCTAAATATATTACAAGCTAGAGAGAGGTATCTGAACATTCCTTTACTTGGCTGCAACAAACTTCCAAATCCACTTCAGTATTCTATTCGTTGATATAAATAGAGGATTTTTTGCTTCCTTCAAAAGAGTACCAACCTTCATGACATATTCGAATCCGGGTCGATATGCAATTAACAGGTACGTTTGGGGTGCACGTAGTTTTTTCCCCAATTTCCTAAAGTGTGTTTCCTTGACCTGTATGGGAAAAAAAATATGTATCAGATTATTTTTAAAAACATTATGTTTGAATATAAATATTAATTGTTTAAATTTACCTACATTTTTATCCATTTGATATAAATTTGTAGTTGTTCATAGAATTGTTGGAGAGTTCTTACATGCTAAGATTCTTTAAGTACTAATCTGAACTACCCAAAGTATAACTCTCAACTGAGTCAAGCAGGACAAACTCATGTCATGTCACATTTGGGATCGTAGTTTCAAGCTATGGGTTTAAAAGCACATATTCATAACTCCAAACTCGAATTATGTCAAAACATTCAGACCTAATCAAAAGCACATTTTTAATTTCTTTTTCTACTACAATATCAAACTAGATATAAATTTTAAACGAAGGGCATACTTCTGTATTGCAATAATATCAACACCGAAATATCTGAAATTCAGATGTGTCAAGAATGGATTGCTTTAAAGCAATAAGTAGCCAAACAAAGAGGCATGTATAGAGATCAGTAAAACCGTTAAAGTCATCTCACAGGCATCAGTAAACATGTCAGTGACATATGATTAGAAACTACACGGGAGCAGATAAAGGAAATACAAACAATCATGGGCTGATGTCCTTTTATAATGGGGGTTAAAAATTTTCATGATTAGAATATATCTATCACTTTCAACAATTGTACATCACGCATTAAATCACTACACAAGCATCAGCACACGTCTGGGTCATATGAAAATAAAAGCTAGTTTAGATAAGGAGAGGGGGGACTCTTATGCCTTAAGATTTCATTGACTCTGGTTGTTTTTGTACAAGGTGGTGATAATGATTCTTGTTCCTTAAGTTTTTTTTAGAGGGAATTGGTTTTTGGACTATGTTTTGGAAAATAGTTCTCCTACAGGTCACCTAATATTATAGGCATATATAATTATAATTATGTGCTTTCTGAATCTTAAGATATTTTGGAGTTAGTTCATTATTGAAGGAATTTTATTATAGCTCTCCTTATGATTTCCTTAATTAAAGATTACACATGGTGTTTCAAGCATCAGGAAGACATTTACACAAATTAATACTAAAAAGGGCTAATGAACACTGACAAAACATACATATCATCAGCATCGCAAGGCAGTCGAGATCTAGCGGAGATCTTCCCCTATGATGGGGATAGAGGAAAGGTTTGGAAATTAGATCTGTTTGAAATGCATAGTACATGCCCTGCATCCGACAGTAGCAACAACGAATTATTCTTTAGAAGTACTCGTGAGCCTGTCCAATTATCCGATTTCTCCTAAAATGCAAGCATTACTAATCTTCTATTTTTATAGTTGATATTTCTAATTTCTTATTAGAACAGTAAGGATGTGAAATCATTCTTATTCTTTTCTTTGGGGGAGATTTGGTCTGTTTTGGGTGAACGTGTCCTCAATCTTTTGCTATTGAGCTCCTTTTTGTTTTTACTTAATATTAATAAGCATGTTTAACACAGTATCTTGGACCTTACACTCTTTAAATCTTTTTTGGGAATGTTAGATTGTCCTCTGGGCACAAAAACTACTATCCAAATCCCTTATTTATCCTATGGGAATAAAAATTTAAAGTAGCAATCTATAAGAATTTGTAATCAAGGAAAAATAATTATACACTACTATCCAAATCCCTTATTTATTTCATATCCAACAAATAATAAAATCACTCTCCCTCAAGCAACCCTACTATTCAAACAACACCACTTCTCTCCTAACTAAACAACGACAATGAGCACCAACAAACCTTATGTAAAGCTCATAGTCCACAATATTGAAAATTTAAAGAAAATTAATTTGTCCCAAGTAAACTTAGATCGATTGAACAAATACATAAACTAATGGGGCAGATTACACGTTAAATGATACGGAGTATGAGCTCTCATTTATTGCCCACAGCGATTAAATATCTGCACTCAATTTTGTTAATGAATGTACTGAGTACTTCCTTAATTTTTTTTGTGAGGCACACAATTTCATCATGGTCTCTTCATTATTCAAAATGCTTGCTTGTAGTTTGAAGCCTCCAGGGCTTCATAAATGCGTGATTATGTCATTTATGTTTTTCATAAGGTTGGCATTTCGTCGAACACCTTAAGGGCATAATAAATTCACATACGTAGCCTAAAATTCCAAGCTTTTATAAGCTACAACCAACCCAATTCAGGCTGAAATTGCAAACTTATATAGTTTAGAAACAACCCAATTTCGGAAATATGCAAGATTGCAAGTGAAAGAGGGATGCAAGCAACCCAATTCAAACATGAAATCAAACGCACCCGAAACCCTAGTCGATCGTCTCCCTTCGAAGACCCGCAAAGTTCTTGTCCACCATCACCGCCGATCTCTCGTGATTGCAGCCTCCAAAGAGAAGCTATCAGATTTCGCCGGAGATTGGTCCTCCACCTCGCTTCTTCACGTCCCTCCTTCTCTATCACGATACAAAAAGGGGGAAAGGGGAACCAGAGAGAGGGAGAGGTAAGGGAAAGTGCAACTGGAAAAGGAGAAGCTTGAGAGACGGTGAAACAAGGAAGCTCCCAAAAAAAAAATAGTGGCAATTTAGTAATTTTCAAGCAACAGTGTCAAATTTGGGGGGTAAATAGGTAACTGAACTTTTGAGTTGCTTGCTTCAAAGCTTCCTTATATATACTAGGTAAGTAGTCCCGCGCATTTGCGCGCGGCGTTGTCATGTTTTTGTGGAAAAAAAACATAAACAGACCTTAAGCTGCTGATGAAGACATTTCTGAATCCGAAATGACTTGTAAAAATGAGTTTGCATCGCTTAGATGTAGAACAGACTGTTAAAAGCATGTTTAAGAGATTCAAAATAGGCTTAGCAACTCATTGGGAAGAATCCTTTGCTGGTGCTACCATCACTAGAACCTTTCTTCTCATCTTTTGTACCTATGAGTAATGTAGCCACTAACATCTGAATCGCAACCATCAAAATGTTACAACAACAACAACAACAACAACCCAATTAATCCCGTTGTAAAGTGGGGTTCTAGGGGGGGGTCAGGATGTACGCACTCATACCCCGAACAGGTCGAGAGAATGATTCCGATAGACCCAGAATGAAACGAAAATAACCACAATGTAATAGGACTCAGAGAAGGGAGCGGAGATAGCAGGGAATAGTAAAGGGAAGGCGCAGGAAAGTAGCATGGAAGTAAACAATGGCATGAGGAAACAACTCAAATCAAACCCATAACACATGACACTAAACATCAGCATTCTCATCTCTGCAATTGACAGCTTCTGTTCTTGCGCTTTAGTGATAGGCCAGTACTCAGAGCCGTACAACAAGGTCGGTCTAATAACCACCTTATAATTTTTTTCCTTCAGTTTAGCTGGGACTTTTTTGTCACAAAGCACCCCCGACATTCTTCTCCATCTTAGCCACCTGGTCTGAACTCGATGCTCAATATCTCTATCAATACTCCCATCACTTTGCACGTATGAGCCCAGGTACTTGAAATACTCCTTCCTGGGGACTGTCACCTCCCTCAATGCAATAGTGGGTCCTTGATCATACCCCTCACCAAAACTAAACTGAACATACTCGGTCTTGGTACTACTCAATCTGAGACCCTTAGACTCTAGCACAACCCTCCAGTTTTCAAGCATACGTGTCAAACCTGCTCTTGAGTTATCCACAAGCACAATGTCATCTGCAAACAACATACACCAAGGGACCTCTTCTTGGAGTTGGACAGAAAGACAATCCATGACAAGAGTGAATAGAAACGGGCTGAGAGCTGAACCCTGATGGAGCCCCACCCGAACTTGGAAGTACTCAGAATCTCCACTCGGCGTTCTAACACTAGTCAAGGAACCCTCACATATATCTCTGATAGCTCTGATATACGTCCCATGCACTCATTTCTCAACCAGGAAACTCCAAAGCAAATATCTCGAAACTTTGTCATATGTCATTTCTATATCGATGAATGCCATACGCAAATCATTTTTCCTATCTATGTGCATCTCGATCAAACTCCTGAGCAAGTGGATAGCTTCTATAGCCGGCCAACCAGGCTTGAAGCCAAATTGGTTCTCAGACACCTGCACCAAGTTCATGAGTCATACCTCTATAACTCTTTCACATAGTTTCATTGTGTGACTCAATAGCTTAATTCCTCTGTGAAGAGTCTATAAGGCGATGAATAATACTCTAGAAGGGGAGAGGGGATGAATAGAGTATGGACGTTTTTCGCAACAATAGAAATTTAGTGCAACTTGTCAAGACCTTGATACAGGCTATCAGGACTTGACGAAGTAAAATCGAATATGATAATGTAAATGCGGAATATAAAAGATAAACACACGAATTGTTAACGAGGTTCGGCACCAACTTGGCCTACGTCCCCGCCTAGGGTTATCCAACCAGTAGGATTCAAACACTTCTTATTTCACTTCACTTGAGCCTAGAACTTCCTAGAGAAACTACCCTTTCTCTATACAAAGCCTCACCGCTTCTATTCTAGCTCTCAACCTTACAAGTGAAATAAAAGCTCACACTACACACCAAGTGTGCTTTGATCGAGTATGAAATACTCTAAGTGTAAAATGAATGTCTTGTACAATAAGTGCTAGTGTTTCTCTCAACTCTTAAACAATGAATAACACTTAGGCTTTTAGAGAATGTAAGAGAAACTAGAGATGACGAATGCTTTTGGATGCCATGATTGCTTGAGTGCTTGCTTAGGTTGTTCTCATCCTTCTTGACCTTCGTCTTTATATAGTCGGAAAACTTGTAGAGCTTCTTGGAGGGAGACCGTTTGAATTTCAAATACTTTCCAAGACATTTGAATTCTTTCCGAAAAATGATCCTTCCGTTTGTGTGCTTTCCAAGATTGTTTTATCAATCTTCTTCATGATCACGTGTGATCAATTGGATCGGTTCTTTCCTTGTATGACAAATGAGATCCTAAGAAGAGCATACATAATGTATCTTGCACACAAAATGGGTTAGATGAGAAACATATGTATATAATTTGATTAAGGCCGAATCATATCTCATAACCCAAAAATAAAGCCCATTATAATATAGGCCCAACAAGGTTGGCCTCGGATTCTTTCCTGTGAGAGAACAAGTCAATAGAGAGATACATAAGTGATATTCCAAAACATTTTAGTCTGGGTTTCAAGACATTGAAACCCAACTTTTTGTCTTTCATCATCCTTTAGATCACTTGCACGTTAGGTCTCAAGATCTTACAATCAAGGTGGAGTCTTCAATCTCCCCCTTGATGGAAGACAAAACCTGTTTCAGTATTCATAATATAGTTCCAGCAATCATTATAAGGATATGAGCATATTATATAATATGAGCATAAAATGTTTGGATCATCTAAGTTTTAAAACATCAAGCACTAACCAACCAGTGCCAAAACGCAGCAACCAAAACATTCTCCCCCTTTTTGTCTTCCAACAAAAGGGTAGAGAGGTGAAAATGTTTAAAAGCAACAACCAAAAGCCAGGAGTGTTTTTTTTTAAAGAAGAGCAACAAAATAAGATTTTTTAGAAGGTAGAGTAAAGAGGGTGGGAGATCAAGGCCTTGAGTCAGATTCCCCATCTGCAACCTTCTTCTTGCTCCTTAGAGCCTTCTTGCCTTTCTTAGCAGAGGATGGCTCAGTAGCAGAGGATGTGCCAGGTGCGTCAGAAGCAGCAGGATCTTCAAGAGGGGCGATGCCAGCGCCTTCCTCAACCCATTCGCCAAAAGTCGGGTACTGCTTGTTGGGTGGAAGGTACTTCCTCCTGACCTCATCTCTGCACCTCTTTCTCCACCTATCCATGGAGTCTTTGGTGACCTTGTCTCTTTTAATTTCTGTACGTTTTCTCTGATGCTCCACATCCCTGTACTTCTTGACCACACCATATTGCTCGACTGTGAGGATGGTGGGTTCATGGTGAGTGGGGCGCAGAATTGGGCGTTTCTTCACTTGATTTTCACAGCTAAGGATGACATTCCCTGTCTTCTCACGCACATGATCGAAGGTTTCTTGTTCTAGTGGCATGATAGCGCATGTAGCAGTGTAGGTTAGAGCATTGAGAAGCATCATCTGATCTAGCTTGCAGTTGACCATAGAGAGTAGCTCATGAGTCTGGTCCTAGCGAATCACCACATCCGACCACATTCTACTCAGATCAAACCTAAGGTCTTCAATCTCAGCCTCCACGGAAGCCAATGTGTCCTCGTTCACACTGGGGTCAGCAACCTGTTTTCCCTTCGAATCTTTCCTCAGAATCCATTGCCCCCTCAAGTTTTTAGCAATCCCCAATCTCTCGAGACAGCCTTCATCAATGATCCCGCTATAGGTTTGCTTTTCTTCTCCTGATGTGTCGATATCAAAGGCTTCAAAGATTTTGGGCAGGAGGTTTGCATAGGATAATGGCATAGGACGAGAGGATGTAGAGACATGGGTCATATATAATCGAGAATGAGTTTGGGCAAATCAGGCTCATATCCGTTCATAATTAGGAAAAGGATCTCGAGAAGATTCTCGGTCACTAATTCTCTGGAATTGATGCGTGGGAAGATGCAGCGAGCCAAAATAGTGAAGATGAGCTTGGCTTGAAGGTTTAGGGCAGTGTGAGTTGGTTTGAGGGACGACGAAGATCCAGGGCCTTGAGATTTTAGGAAGAATTCATCTCGTGCTCGTGAGAGACACTCGAATCGGCTTGGGAATTCTTTTGTGGGGATTTCAGTTGGAAGCTCAAGGATGAGAGCAAGGCTTTCGGGAGAGAGGCGGATTCGGGTGTTCTTGACTTTGGATACGAGTGTTAGGGTTCCATTTACCCGATGAACCGTGAGGTTAGCATAGAAAAGTCGAGTAAGCTGGGGATATGCAAAATTGCCAGGGTTGAGGACAGTCCAGAAACAGGTAGATTTGAGGAGGGAAATGCATGGCAGGGGCATGGATTGGAGAAGGGAGAAATCGACAGCATCACAGAAGCATAATCTTCGGTTGCAAAAGTCCTGTTTCCAGGACTCTGCAACCTCTTTAGAGCAAAACCAGTTAGGGGAAATGCTAGAGGATACCTAGGGAGGACGAGGAGGAGCAGATGTGGTTGGAGCTTTCCCTTTGGATTTCCTGAGCAGAGGAGGTGGCGATGGTGATTTCTCGCTGGAATCCTCGGAATGATCTTCAGATTCTTTCATAATCTGCTTGCCCTCGTTGGCCGGCATCTTGTACCTCTTAGCAGATGGAGCAAGAGACGGGGAGGCTGAAGAGCGCTTGGATCCCACCATTTTTGTTTTAGAAACAGGGAGGGGTTTTGGAAATCAGTGAGACAGAGAGAGTGAGAATGGAGTGGATTAGGCCGAGAGGAGGAGGGGTTTCTTAAAAAGCAAAATAAACTGGAAACTGAATCGTTTCTTCCTTTTCAAATCGGCAAGTACAGATTAATAACTCTTTTGAATAGTAAGTAATGATTATCTGATTTTTCTAAACCCAAGGAGTCAAATCCACTTGCAAAAATTAAAAAGATTGGAATAATTTTAAAATGGAAAACGAGATATGTGTAAACAGATATTTGAAAGAGATAAAGAAAATCAAAGAAACTCTTGTTGAATATCCATAAGATACCAACAGAATTTGATTCAATATAATTTTATTCGGATGAGCATCTCGGAACCTTATGAAGTCAAGGCCTTGAGATGTCATTTGAATTTTGAACTTTCATATAGGGAGTGATTACTCCCCCTAAGAAAATGCTTCCCTATTAAGCATACCCAACTCCAATCTAATAAAGTTAAAACGATCTTCAGGGAGTGGTTTAGTAAAAATATCAGCTAACTGAAAATCAGTAGATATGAAGGATATTGATACATCACCATTCTCCACATGATCTCTTATGAAATGATGTCTCACATCAATGTGCTTGGTTGTCGAGTGCTGCACCGGATTTTTAGTGATGGAAATAGCACTAGTATTATCACACAATATAGGGATACCTTTAAGATCAATTCCAAGGTCTCTAAGCTGTTGTGCTATCCAAAGGATCTGAGAGCAACATGCACCAGCAGCAATGTACTCGGCTTCTGTGGTTGATAAGGCCACTAAATTTTGTTTCTTAGAGTGCCAACTTATCAAGGAAGATCCTAGGAGTTGGCAGCAACCAGAAGTGCTTTTTCTATCAATTTTATAGCCTGCAAAATCTGCATCTGAGTAGCCTGTTAAATGAAAGTTACTCTGTTTGGGATACCAGAGCCTAAGGTCTTGAGATCCATTTAGGTATCTAAAGATTCTTTTTACAACAATAAGGTGAGACTCTTTGGGGTCACTTTGGAATCAAGCACACATACAGACACTGAACATTATATCAGGTCTACTAGAAATAAGGTATAGGAGTGAACCAATCATACCTCTGTACTCTTTTTGGTTTACATTCTTACCATTCTTATCTTGATCAAGGGAGAGAGTGGAGCTCATAGGGGTCTTTGCTACCTTTGATTGTTCCATTTTGTACTTCTTTAGTAGATCCTTGGTGTATTTCCCTTGATTCAGAAAAATTCCCTAACTTGTTTGAATAACTTGTAAACCGAGGAATAAGTTTAATTCTCCCATGAGACTCATTTCAAATTCTCTGCACATAATCTCAGAAAACTCCTTGCAGAGGGAATTGTTAGTAGCACTAAATAATATATCATCTACATAAATTTGAACAATAAAAAGATCATTTCCACGAGTCTTGATGAAGAGAGTTTTATCAATCAATCCTCTTTGAAAACCATTTTCAAGAAGGTATTTGGACAATCTCTCATACCAAGCTCTTGGGGCTTGTTTTAGACCATAGAGAGCTTTGTCCAATTTATACACATGATTAGGAAATTCTTCACTTTCAAATTCTGGTGGTTGAGCAACATAAACCACTTCTTCCAAGAACCCATTTAGAAATGCACATTTGACATCCATTTGAAATAGCTTGATACCCATGAAAGATGCAAAAGCAAGTAATATTCGTATAGCTTCTAACCTTGCTATGGGAGAAAATGTCTCCTCGTAGTCTATACCTTCTTCTTGATTGTATCCTTGAGCAACAAGCCTTGCTTTGTTTCGAATAATCTTGCCTGCTTCATCCAATTTATTCCGGAACACCCATCTAGTTCCTATGACTGATTGGTGCATTGGTCTGGGTTGAAGAGTCCATACCTTGTTCCTTTCAAACTCATTTAGCTCATTTTGCATGACCGTGATCCAGTCCGAGTCTTTGAGTGCTTCAACTGGGTTTTTGGCTCTACAAGAGAGACAAAAGCATAGAAGGCACAAAGATTTTTTAATCTAGATCGAGTTTGTACCCCAGATGATGGATTTGATATAATGTCTTGAGCTGAGTGTGAAGAGGCATGTTTGAACTTTCGTTGCTTTGGACCCTGATCGTTTGGGATAGTAGCAGGCCTTTCTTCAAGGTCTTGAGTGACAGTTTGAGAGTTGGATTCTTCAATAACTAAATCTCGATTCTGTAGTTCTTTCTCAAGGTCTTGAGATAGCTCGTTGGTATCTTGGATTTGTTCTTGCATGTTTCTTTCTTGGTCCTGCTTATTCTCAGCCTTGGCCTCTTCTTCTGTATCCGAATCATGATGATTTAGATTGAGATCTGCAAAACCTTCACTTAACACACCATTATTGCTTTCGTCGAATACCACATGGATACCCTCCTCAACAATTTTGGTGCGCTTGTTATAAACTCTATAAGCTTTGCTAATAGTAGATTAACCAAGGAAGATACCTTCATCACTACGTGCGTCAAATTTCCCAAGATTATCTTTGCCATTGTTATAAACAAAGCAAGTACATCAAAAAGGTTTGAAGTAGGAAATGCTAGGCTTTCTTCCTTTGAAAAGTTCATAAGGAGTCTTTTTCAAAATGGGGCGAATTAAGCATCGATTCAAGATATAGTTGGCCCTATTAACAGCCTCAGCCCAGTAGAATTTTAGCAAATCATTTTCCAAAAGCATTGTCCTAGACATGTGCTCCAAAGTGCGGTTCTTTCGTTCCACAACTCCGTTTTGTTGAGGAGTTCTAGGTGCTAAAACGTTCTGTGAAATTCCATATTTAGCACAAAACAAATCAAATTTAAGTTGATCAAATTCTCTACCATGATCACTCCTAATGGAGACAATAGGTATGTTTTTCAAGGTCTGCAACTCCTTACAAAGTTTAGAAAACTCGAGCAAAGCCTCTGATTTTTCTCTTAAAAAGGAGATCCATGAAAAACGAGAGAAATTATCAATAATAACCAGGATGTATTGTTTACCCTTTGGAGATTTGACACGCATAGGTCCACACAAGTCCATACGTAACAACTCAAGAGGGCGAGAGAAACTTACAACCTTTTTAGGTTTGAAGGAACTGCGTGTCTGTTTACCTCTTGTGCATGCATTGCATAGATCTTCTTTCTTGAAGTTCAAATCAGGTAATCCTCGAACAAGATCTCTTGTTTTAAGTTTATTGAGGGTGTGCATGCTTACATGACCTAGTCTTCTATGCCATAGGCTGGGGTCTTCTGTCAAGACCTTGAGACACTTGAGTTTTATACCTGTAATATGGTTAGCATTTACGGCATAAGTGTTGTTGTGTCTATGAGCAGTGAGGATCAGATCATCAGTCTCTTCATTCCTGACTTCACACTTGTGTCTGTCAAAGCCGACTTTGTTTCCTTTGTCAGACAACTGAGAAACACTCAAGAGGTTATACTTTAATCCATCAACAAGATAAACATCCTTAATGCAACTTTTTGAATTACCAATATTACCAATACCGATACTCACTACTAGAAAACTTCAATTATACATCTGTTGTCAACAGATGTCTTTCAAAAAAAATTCCGATCTCTTTGTGCGTGTAGTAAAAGATCAAAATTTCCACATCGGTTTTAAGCAGATGTCTTTTATTAATTAGAACCCCTCAATTTTGGTTATGACATGTTCACTTGTTGATGAATATCCATAATTTGTCATTTGAAAACATGTGAAGATGTCCTCCTAAAGCAAAAAAGTAACATTTACATCTTTATTTATTAAAATAATTGATATCTTAATAAAACATAGACAACAGTTTTTGTTGTAGTGATCACGTTTATAATCATGTTCTATATATAATTTATGATTTTATATGGTTTTAATTTAACCGGCCACATGAAATATAGGCATAAATGATGTGTTTTAATGTTATCGACATCTGAGAGTATTCATTCTCTGTGTATTAATTTCATGTCCATTATATGTGATATTATATTGTTCTAAAATAATACACTATGTTAGTTGTATACACAGAAGATGCCGTTTCATACATTTGTATCAATTTTTTCAAAATAAAATGACGTTGTTGCTCCATTGATACATCTGTTAATTTCGTAGATAACGATGTTACTTTGACAAATATATATCAGTTCATATATAATTTTTAATGTTCAAACTTGTTTTTCATATTGATTTAAATGTAAAATGACGTTGTTGCTCCATTGACACACGGTTTATTTTGTAGATAATGATGTGTATAATTTATACTGATATCTGTTTCAATAGACGGATCTGATGTTAAATGTACGAATGCACTATTTTCATATTTAATCCGATATTTTTGTTTGGATACGCAACACGCTTTTGTCAATAGAACATCGCATTCATGTACATGTATACTAGCTTCATGCTATAACATTCACAAAAAACTAAAATACACTGCCGCTATTCATAGCCACAAAATTGGCTAGCCACAACATCACAAAAAAAAATGGCTAGCCCCTATATCTACGATATACATTATTTCTGAAGAATAAGAAGAAATCAGTAGGTAATAAAAATAGCTTGTCCATCGATCTACCACTATGTTGAGTAGTAGCTGCTGAGTCATAACCGCCTTCATACTCAACTCCATTCAGTTGCTAACAGAACAGATTTTGGATGTAAGAACTACAGGCACTAAATTGCAGCAGGGGCATGCATGACCAACATTTTATTACACACTAGTTGCTATCCCGCGTGCTTCACACTTGAATATTTCACAATAAGTTCCTGCAAGAAAAATGCCACCCACAACACTTGGAATATTATGTTAGCAAATGGGTCCGCCAGGCTCGTAACAACCTGGAATGAGCTAATCATTTTAGTATATTGCTTGGATATGAATTTAAGCATTTCCAAAAAAAAGGCTGATTTAAGTTCCAAACTAAAACTTGTAAAAGTTAGGAGTTTCAAGATGTGAAAATGTCAGGAATAAGGATGTAAGGATGTAGCTGCTTGTAAGGTCAAATGTCTCAACGATTTCTGATGACAGCAAAGCTCGGGACATTTAGATGGGCACTAAAGGCAAATAAAAGTATAATACCTGTGATACTATATTAACTTCTTGTAAGGTTATGTCCTTTCCTCCAGTGATATTGTATACAACACCGGTAGCAGATTGTATGGATGATCCAATAAGAGGAGTCAGAGTTGCTTTTTTGGCTGCTTCTTCTTCTTCTTGGTTCTTGCTGGGCGAAACACCTACTTCAAGCATCGCAGTAACGGAATCCTTCATGATTACCTTCTTCTTCTGCTTGTTTATCCTATATCTAGTAGATGTCACTAGTATCACACCATCTATATCTCCACTGTAAAATTCAAGTATGAAATCATGTATTGATAATCGAGATTCAAGTAATTGATCGATGTCTTTAGTACTTCACATTACCTTACCTGTACAACCAAACACGCAACCCTTTATCCATCAACTCTTGAATCAACGGTAAGACGGTCACTGTCTTGTCTCTCCAATGCCTCGTGATGTTTGGACTTCAAACGAAAGCATTCATCAATGGACAACGGTTAAACCAAGTAAAAGGCACGAATCCAACTCAGGGATTCAATCCCCTTGAGAAGGAGATATAAAGAAATTGAAAAGAACATACTGAAACAAAAAAAAAACACCAATCAACAATTTAAGGCAAGCATTGTCAGAGTGATTTGTTTCTAGGATAAAATGAGGACATAAAATGAGATGATCCCTTGTTTCTAGCTAGAAAGGCGATAGTCTTAGTACTGATTTAGCCTTTAGGTCGTATCTTGCTACTTGAATACTAGATTGTTCATGCCACTTTAATCATATGCATCATTATCCATGAAATAAGTCAAATTAAAAGGAAAAACCTACAAAATCCAAATTAGGCATGGAGTGAGGGGGCACCATCACCTACATGTCAAAGCGGGTGTATAACTATATATAAGAAACTATGTATATCTATACTTATAAGAAACTATATTTATAAGAAACTATACCAGAGTTACTACATATATCTATACCAATAAACGTGTATTTAAAAATCTGCTATAAGAATCTCATGTACAAATAGTGAATTACATAAGAATCTCATGTACTTGAACATGAATACATATTGAACTATATAAGAATCTCATATAATAAGCCAATAAACATGTATAAATACCGAACCATATAAGAATCTCATATAATAAGCCAATAAACATGTATAAATACCGAACCATATAAGAATCTCATATAAAAAGCCAATAAACATGCACAACCGACTCAAATTTTGTAAAGCAATCAATTTGTGTGCCTGTGTTTGGTTATGTAGATTAACTAAATGTTCAAGCCTTAACTCATAAGAAAGAAAAAAGAAATCTATAACCAATCAATTTGTGTGCCTAATTTGGTCTTTGTCTTGAATTAGGTTCCACAGGCTTATTTGCAAACATCTGGGCTTCACAAAATAGTATCCAGTGAACATAGACCGAGCTATCTCAGTATGAATTTCGAGTTTGTTTATAGATCTATCTCATTATCTCGGTTTCACATCACTTAAGCAACATTCCTACTGTCAGTGATCAAGTAAAACAACACCACTAACAGAGTGAAAAACTGACAATAGTAAAAATTCTAACAGAAAAATCGAATTGAAACAGACGTCAACTTGACACGACAATAAAATTGAAACAGACATCAAATTGACACAGAAACTGATAGAGTAAACATTCACACAGAGTGTCACTAATATAAAATTCACACAGCCATCAGTTTGACACAGTTTCACCAATTCGAAATTCACACAGAGTTGGAATAAAAACACTTCACGAACGACAGGTTGAAAGGTGAGAAGGTATACTTACCGTCCACCTGAGGTGATTTCATCTAATTTGTTCTCCTTCTTCATTCAACCCACAATTAAGTACTGTATTAGTGAAGTATTGATCTCCCACCATCACCAGCATTGAAGACGAGCAACCAAAGTGCTTCTCGATCTCCTTGGCATTACCCGCTGGCTTCTTTACCCTATATACATATCACAATGCATCAAAGATACAAACTCAGTAAAACCTAAACCTGAAAATCAATATTGAATCTATATTCATTATTAACACCTCAAAAAACTGGCTAAAATCCCTCAAATTTATCAAAGGAGCCAACCCATACAAATATAATTATCTAAACCTAAAAATCAACATTGAATATGCTAATTAACACCTCTAAAACTCACTACTTAATTTCATCCCAATCTCAGCACAATGTATCAAACAAAATCAGTACTTTTTTGGAAGCAATTCTAAGTAAGGAATTATATTTCCAGGGATATAAGTTACCTGTGTCTGATGACTTTAATCCCAACCTGCCCCTCCAAAACCCTAGCCTTGGACTCATCTGGATCGAATTTTGATAGCCCATCTAAATTGCTAAACAAGGCGACATATGCAACTTCTTTCAATTTGTATAACACCAAAGGAATGCTAGAAAGTTGTCATGTAAACATAAAAAGATAGGAAACGAGTACCAACAGCTTGCACAAACTGGAAATTCTCGGAAGGCATGCCGGCGGCCTCAGCTGCTGCCTTTGCATACTTCTCCATCTTATTTGGATCAACATTGACCAGGTTGACCCCATCATCACCAGCATAAAACTTGAGGTTAAGACCTGTTCCTATCCCAATCTCCAAGATATCCTTTATGTGCCCCCTCAATTGATCGAAGAGATGCAACTTGTAGCCTACAACCTTACATGAAAACAAGAAATCAGAAGCAATAAGCAAAGATGATTACAAGCCATTTAATTCAGCCCTATCTCATCCTCATATGACTTCATGAACTTGTTCATGACTGATGCATACATCTCCTGATACAATGTGGTACAACAAGGTTGCCTCGGTATGAAACACAAAAATAAGGTACAAGATGAGTAAGGAGGAATTACCTGCAGATATGCTCTGGATGCGTTTCTATTGATAACTTCACCTAAAAGAACCTTTTCTTGAGTCTTTGCGTTTTTCAAGAGGCACAGTAGACTTCACCCAGACCATCATATAAGTTATTCATCACCGTCTTGATTGTCATAAATGAAGCATCAGAAAATCACCACTACATACTAAATATACAATAACTTAAAGTTATAAATCATAGGGTAAACATACAAATATTCACTAACTTATTGTGCAGCGGAACTATAAGATAATAACTTTGACTAAAAACAATAATGTAGCTCTATTTTTTTAAATAATTATAACATGCATCTGTCATGAGAACAAAAGTCCTATTTAATGATAAAAACATGTATCTGTCATTGTTCGAAGTGTGTAACTGGAAATTTATCTTCAACTGCCAGATCTACTTCTTCTGAGCTAAAAACACATAAACCTCCATCAACAAATTTTTGATATGGCTAGTGGCTACCAGAAACAACTCTAAATAAGAACCCAAACAAGAAAACATGCAATCAAATGAATAGAAACATATTTAAACACAAATCAAGCAAATTTACAAATAGATCTAGCAGAACAGGAGCAATCGCAGATCATATGAGATAAAGAGGGGAAATGGAAGAGAGACCAGTCAAGCAAAATTGTAGAGATAAGAGCTTCATGGTGTAGATCCCATAAAAAAATCGCACAATGTGAGATGTAAATCCCACCACAAAATCACAGCAAACAGCAACAAACCCTATATCTACACAAAAATAAAAAATAAAAATGGACAGCCCAACAATCCTAGATCTCCAAATCGGATTACCCATACATTTCAACAACTGAAGCAAAGAAAGAGCACAAAAGAGAAAAGAAGGAGACCATACCTGTTGCTGAGAGAGCGAAGAGTAATGTCTTCCAGAGAGAGCGAACAGAGAAGGCACACCGACGAGCATGGGCTTTCAAGAATGCTTGCAGGCGGCGTCCGTTCTCCAGATCTAGGTCCATCGCCTGGGATTGTATTGGCGGAAGAGAGAGGAAGAAAGCGAGAGCGAGAGAGAGCAGAGAGAATGGGAACGGAGGAGAGATGACAGAGATGGGGGAGGGTGGATAGATCTGGTGGTGGCGAAGATCCCGGAGATAGAGAAGGAGGAGGAGGTGGTGCTCTGGAGAGAGGAAGAGCGAGGTCGGGGTCGGGATAGGGTTCAAGAAGACAACAAGACGATGGCGGTGAGCGGGCAAGGAGGTTGGAGCAGAGAGAAGAGGAGGAGCTCTTATCTGAAGAAAGTTCGCCGGAGCGGTGAGAGGTCGCCGGAGCTGGAGGACAGTGGAGACCGGAGGTGATTGAGAAAGAGATGGTGCTGAATGGGAGAGAGAGAAGTTGAAACAGCTGAAGTGGAGATTGGGAAATTTTCCAACTATTATAATTTTCCTCCAAAATTTGAAACCTTTCGTAAATTTTCTAAGTGTTACAATCCCGCTCGTTCAACTTAGAAAATTCAAACCCGCGCCCATTTTAATTTTTTTTAAACAAACAATTTGACATCGGTCAAAAAAATTGACAGTTGTTAAAATGTTATTCAACATCATAAATTTAATAATTGATGTAACATACTAATTTAACATCAGGTGTTTTCTTGACAGATTTAAAACACGTGATGTCTAATTGCATAATTCTAGTAGTGAATGTTACACTTCCCTTTATCACCAAGAGTAATTGTTCTAGTGGTTTGCTCCTTAAGATCTTGGAATACAGATTTTTTTCCACTCATGTGTCGTGAGCATCCACTGTCCATTATCCATTTTGGCTCTTTGTTCTTGATGATATCCTGCAATACAAACATCAACCTTTCCGGCTAGACCAATACATAGTTTTAGATTCATAATGAGGATAGACCATATTGGGTAGTCTTGTCCCCTTAGGAACCCAAACTTGTTTTATCTGCTCATTAAGTCGAACTGGAAATGTATTTCTAATGATGTGAGGATCTTTTCGCCTATATGGACATGTTTCCTTAACATGCCCTTTCTTACAGCAGTGGAAGCAAGTAGGTGAACGCCAATAGCCTTCAGCTTTCACAAAAGTGGTACTAGGTTTCTTTGGAAAGTTCTTGTTGTATCTAATACCACTCCTATTAATAGAGAGTTGTTGTTCACCCAACATCTTATCAATATTGGCTTTAGATCTGGTGAACTGGATGAGTGAAGTCTGCTGGTCTTGGCACTTATCGGTTAGCTTTGCCTTCTCTTTCTCTAAATCCTCATTACGATTCTTTAGAGACGAGAGGCTTTGCTTGAGATCAGAATTTTCTGAGCTCAAGATCTTGACTTTAATGTCAAGGGCCGACCGAGAGGTTTCAAGATTTTTCATTTCCAGCGACATATCACTAATACATTTCTGTTGATCTATTAGCTTTTCCTTCAAGGTGTTGATTTCACTGCTGTAAGCATCTTCATTAGAAATCATATTTCTTAGGACTTCAGAAAGAACATCAGGGGGGCTAGACATTAAGTTTCTTACCACGTGTTCAAGTTCTTGAGTCTGTGATCCTTCATGTTAAGCCATAAGGCAGAGATTTGCCTGCTCTTTTTCAGTGTCTGAGTCACTTGATGAATCTGAGTCACTCTAGGTTGCAAGCATAGCCTTTTTCTTTTGTTCATATCTCTTGAACTTATTTCTTTTCTTCATAGGACACTCCTTTACGAGACGATCTGTCTCGCCACACTCAAAACATGTTAGCACTTTTGTCTTCTTTGACATGTTGGGACACTTGCCTTAGAATCTAGATGAACCAGCATTTTCACGGTTGGAAAATTGCTTTTCTATCTTCAGAATTCGAGCTAATCCCAGTGTGATGAGAGCAAAGGGATCATCTTCGTCGTCAGATTCATCACTCTCAGATTGTGATTGATCTTTCTTAGCTTTGAGAGCAAGGTTCTTTGCTCTTGAGGATACTTCTCCATCTTCCTCGTTTAGTATCATCTCATGAGTAATAAGTTTTCCGAGAAGATCATCTAATGGTAGTGTTGAGATATCTTGAGCTTCCTCAATTGCAGTAACCTTGGGACCCCACTTGATTTTTTGGAGGCTTCTAAGATCCTTCCGAACTTTCTCCGTGTTGGAGAAGGTTTTTCCAAGTGAGTCGAGGTTGTTTACAATTTGAGTGAATCTCGTAAACATCTCCTTTACTGTCTCATCAGGATTCATCTTGAATAGCTCGTATTGTGTGAGAAAGATATTAATCTTACTCTCCTTGACTTGACTGGTGCCCTCATAAGTAACTATAAGCTTATCCCAAATTTCCTTGGCACTTTTGCAAGCTGAGACGCGGTTAAACTCATTAGCATCGAGAGCGCAGTACAATAGATTCATAGCTTTGTAGTTCTTAGCAATGTTTTCAAGATCAGCCTGATCGTAATCAGATTCAGTTTTATGAACTTGCTTTCCATCGACAGTCTTTTTTGGAACGTGTGGTCCATTCTTGACCAAGCCCCATAGCTCAAGGTCTTGATCAATGATGAACATTTGCATCAGTGATCTCCAGTGGACAAAGTTATTACCACAGAAAAGTGGAGATCTATTGGTTGACCTTCCTTGAGCAAAACCTCCATCACCTATGGTAGACATGCTGAAAACTCACACGATTGTTAAATGAAAAAGCTGTGAGCCTAGCTCTGATACCAATTGAAGAGTCTATAAGGCGATGAATAATACTCTAGAAGGGGGGATGAATAGAGTATGGACGTTTTTCGTAACAATAGAAATTTAGTGCAACTTGTCAAGACCTTGATACAGGCTATCAGGACTTGACGAAGTAAAATCGAATATGATAATGTAAATGCGGAATATAAAAGATGAACACACGAATTATTAACGAGGTTCGGCACCAACTTGGCCTACGTCCCCGCCTAGGGTTATCCAACCCTTAGGATTCAAACACTTCTTATTTCACATCACTTGAGCCTAGAACTTCCTAGAGAAACTACCATTTCTCTATACAAAGCCTCACCGCTTCTATTCTAGCTCTCAACCTTACAAGTGAAATAAAAGCTCACACTACACACCAAGTGTGCTTTGATCGAGTATGAAATACTTTAAATGTAAAATGAATGTCTTGTATAAGTGCTAGTGTTTCTCTCAACTCTTAAACATTGAACAATACTTAGGCTTTTAGAGAATGTAAGAGAAACTAGAGATGACGAATGCTTTTGGATGCTATGATTGCTTGAGTGCTTGCTTAGGTTGTTCTCATCCTTCTTGGCCTTCGTCTTTATATAGTCGAAAAACTTGTAGAGCTTCTTGGAGGGAGACCGTTTGAGTTTCAAATACTTTCCAAGACATTTGAATTCTTTCCGAAAAATGATCCTTCCGTTTGTGTGCTTTCCAAGATTGTTTTATCAATCTTCTTCATGATTACGTATGATCAATTGGATCGGTTCTTTCCTTGTATGACAAATGAGATCCTAAGAAGAGCATACGTAATGTATCTTGCACACAAAATGGGTTAGATGAGAAACATATGTATATAATTTGATTAAGGCCGAATCATATCTCATAGCCCAAAAATAAAGCCCATTATAATATAGGCCCAACAAGGTTGACCTCAGATTCTTTCCTGTGAGAGAACAAGTCAATAGAGAGGTGCATAAGTGATATTCCAAAACATTTTAGTCTGGGTTTCAAGACCTTGAAACCCAACTTTTTGTCTTTCATCATCCTTTAGATCACCTGCACGTTAGGTCTCAAGATCTTACAATCAAGGTGGAGTCTTCACTCTGTATTTGCGGCAGCACTGGACATCCCCCTTGTTCTTGTCGAACGAAACCAATTTACTAAGTCTCCATTCCGCTGGCATTTTACCTGAACATAGGATGACATTGAAAAGCGACGTTAGCCAAATCAAACCTTTAGCGCCTAACAATTTCCAAACTTCCCCCGGGATTCCGGACCAGAAGTTCTGTTGTTTTTCGACCGACATACAACTCATTTAACCTCCTCAATAGTGATGTGACGGTAGAAGCCAAAGTCAATACGCTTTGCGAACCTGGGGCTCTGTTGAGGGGGGAGGAAATCCTCGTTATGTAGTTCTGAGAAGTATATCTGTCGTCTCTCCTTGATCTGTTGATCTTCTACGAAAAATTAAGCACTCTCATCTTTGATACATCTGACATTGTCTATATCTCTGCTTAATCTCTCTCTCTGACGAGCCAAACGGTAGAGAACCTGCTCCCCACCCTTCTGATCTAAAGCCTTGTACACGCAATCAAATGACTTGCCTTTAGCCTTAACTACTGCTCGTTTGGCCTCCCTCTTTGCCACATTGTACCTGAACCTAAGCTCTACGTTGTCTTCTCCCGGACCTCTGTGTAGCCACCTGCGAAACGCTACATGCTTCTCTTTCACCTTTGCCTTCACTTCCTCACTCAACCAATCTGCGCCCCGACTGTGCCCTTGACCGCCTTTAGACACACCCAAAATCTCCCGACCAACTCTGCGAATACAACCAGCCAAACGGCTCCACATCGCGTATGGATTGTTTGCAACTCTCTAATCCCCTCCTTTTCAGCAGCCTGCCACACATTCTCTTTGAAAACAGACCCAATAGATTCTGAGAGACGCCACCACCTGATTATCGTAGACAGATTATTCTTTTTTTTTTCGAATTCGACCATCCACCTCAAGGTCCAAGATCAGAAGATGGTGCGGCGTGAAGATCGAGACCACCAAAGGGGGTCACTTTACAATCTCTGCAGCTCCGTCGGTCTTCTTTTCTCACAAAAAAATAGTCAATCTGCGATCTACCGACTAAGCAATCAAATGTAACCAAGTGTTCATCTCTCTTATGGAACAATGAATTACAAATGACCATACCGAACGCAACAGTGAACTCCAACAACGCAGTTCCGCCATCATTTCTAACTCTGAAGCCAAAATCTCCATGAGCTTCCTCAAACCCGTCATTACCCTTTCCAACGTGAGCGTTGAAATCTCCTCCAATCGCATACTGACCTGACACTGGGATAGTCCCGACCAACGCATCCAAGGCCTCCCACATGCAGAATTGAATCCTCCGACACTGGGATAGCCCTGAGTATCACAACTTCCATCCATCAATATGTCGGGCCTTACATCCCACCCACTTTGTTTCACTACTAGAATACTGCAATTAGACATCATGTGATTTAAGTCTTTCAAAAAATCAACAGATGTTAAATTAATCTATTACATCAAAAAAAATTTGTGATGTTTAAAATAGTTTATACAACAGTCAAATATGTGGACAGATGTGAAATTATTAGTTCTGGAAAAAACAAAAACGCGCTTCTCTAGGAGAAAAGGCGGGATTACAACTTTTAGAAAAAAAAAATTGGAGCCCGGGCTTTTAAATTTGAAAGTCATGTTAACACTTTTACAAAATTTTCAAATACGGAGTAGCTTCTAATTCACTTAAAAAATATCTGACCCACTTTCTTAAAATTTACGACCCTTTACCTTTCTATCTTCTTTTCTCTCTCCCCTCACATTCATTCACCTCTAACCTCGTTCTACCTCTCTCCAGATCTGAGCCCCTAAATCCCCAACTCCATCTTCACCTCTCTCTAAATCCGAGCTTCCTCTATCAGCTCCGGCGACCATCCTCCTCGGTTCTGTGCCGCCTTCCTCCTCCGGCCGTCATCCCTCTAAAGCCCATCCAGACGATGTACGACCCGCCGTTGCGAAAATGGATGCGATTTGAAGAACCCTAATCGTTGACTCCCTTCGGTATCTGGCTTCCTCAACTCTCTATTCTTCCGGCACCGGCTTCCTTCCTCTGAATCTAAGCTCCTTCTCTTGGCTCTAGTCTCGTTCTCCCTTCGCCGTCATCAACACTAACAGGACGACACTCTCTCTCTTGTGAAAACCCAATCCATGCTTCTTTTTATTGTTTTGCTCAATTTTTTTTTATAGATCCATATTATTAAGGTTCTCAGGGTTTCCTTTTCATTCATTTTTGTGTATGCATTTAGGGTTCCACCATGATGTCGAGCACCAGATCTTGGTGAAGCTCCAAGTAAATCGAAACCTTTTTTGATCCAATAAGGCTAGATCTAGGAGAAAAGAAAAGCTAGAAGGGTTGTGTTCTGGCGAAGGCTAGTTGGCGATGGCCTAAGTCAGGGTTCTTGTTGTTGTAAGGTATCTCTCTTTGTTCCTATTGTTTTTCTCGGTTCTGTTCCTATTGTCAGTTGTATTGTTAATAAATTATGGAAATTGTAATCAAAATTTCCATTCTATTTGTGATTTCTTAAGGTTCTATTTGGTAGATACCTGAATTTTATATGTTTTAAATATATCTTCACAACCATGTTTCACTAGAGATTGAGATAAATTGCAATTTAAGCATTAGTAATAATGGGAGTGAACATAATAAACCTATTTAAAGTATTAATACTAATGGCAATGAGCACAGTAAATTGTGTGATTAAGAACTATGTGACTGTTTGCAATCATGAGATGTTTGATAAGATGCCACACTTCCAAAACTATCATGCACTCATTTTTTCTTTAATCTAAAGTGATAATATAACTGATTTGTTAGTTTAGAGATTCTTTATGGTGAAACCTTGCCCAAAGGATATGAATTGTGGCATACATGGAGGTGGGTCTCATATATTTGTTTGAGTTACTCCATTATTCTTAACAAGCCTCATTTGCCTGAGGAACTTATGTCTCACCTGTTTGCATTGGCAGGTGACACATTTTTCACCAACTTCTAATGATATTTTTTCAGGTTAGTACATATGCCATCAAATATATGGGTCAGGAACTTTTGTGATCACCCAAAGAAAGTGATCTATATAGATCACTTCTTACAAACACTACACATGATCTAGCTTGAAGCGAAAGGTACAATTACGGGTCTCTGTAATTTGCAACATATTTTCTCACATTATTTTAATATTTGGGTAGTGTTTTGATCAACCTTTCTACTTTAATCATCAAGATGTATGAACCAGCATATTACATGAAAAAATAAAGCCTATATGCATTCAATATATGAATGTGCTATATATGTATTTTGATAAGGTCTTATTTAATATATTACTGGGTTTTTTTTCATTATGTGTTGCCTTTTTTTTAATATCTCAATTTAGAGATTGATCATGTTGTTTTTGTGGTTAAATGTTGTATCACATAACTAATCTAATGCTATCATCATCTTACCTTGATTTTTAATAGCTTCCGCTCTTTGATTTACATCCATGTATCGTCACTTTACAAAGAGTTTTCCTTTCCGAATATGCAAATAAAGTAGGATAGTTTTAGAAACACTTGGCAAATAATCTGCAGGCCAGGAGAAAGAGAGCTCTAGGTTTTGCTATTGCACACTACTTGGCAAACTTATGAGCGATCGTTTAGTTCTATAAACACTTTGGCAAACTTTTGATTGCAAGCTTAGAATTGATCAATTCCTGTAACAAGACCTCTGGCTTGGCTTACTAATTTGAATGGTAGTATTTATAAAATTCTTGACAAACGTAGACAATTTCTAAAAAGATAGATGAAATAGACGTGTCATTTGAGAGATCCCCGTATTGCTTAATGTCAAATGTTCCACAATTTCATTTATTTACTACTCAGTGGTTTTTGATGTACTTACTATATTAGTTTCTTGTCTAAATAGTCTTATTTATGGCTTATGAACATAGATACACATGAACTTGGGTGTCTTTATTTGGATGGTTTTGTTTATCTGTTTATGTTGAGGAACTTTATGCTATGGATTTTCTAAATATGCTATGAGCATTACACCAGATTATAACAAGAATATCAATACAAGATCTATTGATTCTTTAATCTGTATCTGGTTAGCTAAATTAATGTCCATACCCAATTGTATATATTTCGGTTAGGTTTGTGATTGAAATTGATTTGGATTCTTCAATTGGACCTACTGTTAATATATCCTGGTAAATTCCATTTCAAGTGCTTATATAGAGTTTATTTGAGCTTAGTGCTCAGAAAAGTGGTTTGGGTTTGATGGGTTTTTTTTTATTATAGAAGTGCTTGAGGATAAATTTTCTCTGAGGTTCCAGTTTTAGAATGTTTTTACATGCAAAGGCATGCATTTCTTATCTGTAGTCATTATTGTCCTTGGACTTGATTCTGTTGAGGCTCGGAGCTACATAAATGCTATTGCCTGCAGTTTTTTAGGTGTGTATTATGGTCATATTTCTTTACTGCTGAAAGCACTCTTATATTCTGTTGTCTGACATAATATTTTTCTTTCAAGAATAAATGTTGGATCTTATATTATCCTAGACGGTATACGACTTATAGATCAGTTCTTATAGTTCAGTTCTGACAAGAGGAGAATGTCTGTGGTATTAAGAGATTGCAAGAATGGGAAAATTAATTAATATTTTGTTCCAAATAAGTTTTTTTCCCTCCCAAAATGTTGTTCTTGTATTTATTTGAAATAATATTTAAATGGATATGTCAGATGGATGGATGTAGTCATGATAGCATTTCTTATGTTATTTTTTACCTTAATATTTTCTCTTTTATTTTTATTTTATGGTACATCTTTTGGATAGAAAATTTATAAGAAAAATGTATCTTGATCGGGAGGGTTTTCCTTCTTGAACCTTGATTTATCATATATATGCATCCAGTTGTGTTTCTCGTGTGACTACTTGTTTGTATTTTGTAATTTTTATACTATTGCCCTTGTTGGTTCTTCCCTTTTCCTGATTTTTATACTATTGTTGAGTTATACAAATGAAGTACAAACTCTGAAATTTAGGGACTTATTTACATTTGCAAATTGCTAAAAAAAATTGTGACGATTGTCTCATTGGTATTTTTTTCCCTTTCCCCCAATTTACAGGCTTCTGGACACGTTCTTCATTGCCTAGACGTTGGCGGTGAAAGTGCCTCTCTTGTTGCAGTCGGTGGTTCAGATAACAACATAAGGATATGGGATCCTCATAGACCAGGTGAATCCCGTGAATGAAGTTCGCATGACCTTTTCTCTCTCTCTCTCTCTCTCTCTCTCTCTCTCTCGTCCCTTCGGGCCTATCACAAGCTCACACTTGATTCTTGCAGGCACATTGGCTCCTGTATTCAAGTTTCAAACTCATACGAAATGGGTTAAATCCTGCAAGTGGCACCGAAAGTCCTGGTTCCACTTGCTTTCCGCCTCTTATGACAGGACAGTAAAGCTGATTTTTTTTTATAGTGGTAATATGAAATCTGTAATTTTGTAAAATTAAAACAATTAAGTGGATTGTGGACTGAGTTTCTTTGATTGAATCTCCTGAAATTCAGTTGCTGAATTGTGGATTGTTGGTTGATTTTTTTTTTTAATTTTAGGCGAGAGTTGGACTGAATTTCAAGCTTCTGAAGTTTCGAACTAATGTCCTTTATCGACGAGGTAAGTGTTTCAATTAGTCCTTATGGCTTCGTTGTTTTCCTTGATCGTTTTCTTAATCTAAATTTTTATCGGCTAGGAATTCTTGAAGTGGTAGATGAATCAATATATATATGCTGATTTCTGGATGAAAAGATTATTTTTAGACCACACATATATATGCTGAATTTTTATGTGAATCACTATATATGCTAAATTTTTAGATGAATCAATATATCTTGATAGGAATTTTGGAAGTATAAAATGTAGGGGTTTTTTAGGCACACTATATATGCTGGATTTTTAAGTGGTGGGAATTTTAAGTGGTAGGAAAAGTCTGAATGAAAATATTGTTTTTTCCTTAATTTGATTTTTAAGGGTTAGGAATTAAGAAAAACTATATAAAATATTATTTTGAGATGGTATAAAGGAGATGGTATGAATATTTGAAATTAGGCTTCTTAGATCATTTTTAAAGGATAGGAATTGAGTGATAGAAAAAATACGAATTGGTTTCATACATATTTATTATCTTCGATTTCTTAGAGATGAGGAGGTAATTCATTTCATTTTCATGTTATGATTCTTAAATTGTCTAGGGTGAATACTCTCTTCTGTTGTGTTGTGTTGTGCTGCCCAACCCAGTGACATGCTCCGTCTTTGTGTGATTCTTAAAATCTGTTTAAATTTATTACATTTTCCCATTGCATATTTTTTTGGACAATGGGTTCTAAGAAAAAGATCAAGGTTGTAAGGTCTCCGGCCAGTGGCAAAAAGGAAGCCAATTTTGTAGCCATCAAATGGATCGGATGAGGACTCACAAGGTCCTGCTAAGTCGAACAATATCAAGGATGGAAGTGAGCCAATTTTGTAGCTATGAATAGCGCCTAGTGGTGTTGTATTTTGTAACTATC
Source organism: Persicaria tinctoria (assembly GCA_037127255.1). Lineage (NCBI taxonomy): Eukaryota > Viridiplantae > Streptophyta > Magnoliopsida > Caryophyllales > Polygonaceae > Persicaria > Persicaria tinctoria. The sequence continues at coordinate 82,191,465 of JBANSL010000006.1, forward strand.
ATAATATGATGCTAGTATTTATGTACATGTTTTCGTTAAACAACTTATCATTTCAAAGGACAAAAGCGTGTTGTGTATCCAAATAAAAGACATCGGGTTATATATGAAAATAGTAGCGCGTTCATACCTTTAACATCATATCAGTCATTGGAAACAGATCCCAGTCACTACTACATAAATGATCTAATGTAACAGTTGATTGTAGCGGTTTAATTTATGTGGCGGATTTATAGTTGTACACCGTCCTAAACCCATTTTCCGTTTTTGAAGACTAATGTAGCGGTTCTCAAGAGTCTAATGTGGCGGTTTTCTAAATTCTAAAAAATAAAGCAAATGTGGCGGTCCTTTTTTAGCGGACGTAGCGGTTTCCATAGGCGGGAGAATTCCGCGCTTCGTCCATTGGAAAAATTTTAAGAAATTTTTTTAATGCCAAAAAGTTACTTTTGCATCCCTCCTCTCCTCCAGATACGAACTTTGAGATTTCGATTAGGGTTTGAAACAAATTGCTCCTGGTGACCTTGTGCGACCTTTTCGATTTCAGTTTTCTATCAATCGATTATCCTTTTGTGACCTTTGATTTCGCTCATGTGCCAACAAGCGCTTCTAGTGCGACATTTGATTTCCGATTTTCCACTGGCTAATCGCGCACCTGAAGCCAACCTTCAATCGAGCAGTTCTTCCCTTCGCTGCAACAATCTGTCCTTTCTGGTTTGTTTCCTTGATTTCAATTGAACTTTTACTCTGTCTGATTTCAATCGAGCAGTTCTTCCTTTATTATTCCATTGATTGTCTATTTGAACATGTAAGTTTCAATTGAAATTTTACTCTCTCTGATTTCGCACTTGGTAAGCGAGGGGTTCAAAATAGGGTTTTCATTCAAGTTAGTGTCTCGTGATTTTTTTTAGGTTTTGGTGATATTTGAGGTTACTCGATGATATGTTTAGGCTTTCCATGGTCAATTTACATTTTCTTTTTTATCATTTAGAGAACTCAACCTATCACTAAAGACGGTGCTTCAGCTATCGTTCTCTGTCACTGCGATCCTTTGGCCGACAAGGGCATGAGGCTGAGCGAGGCCAGAGGAGCAGCTTCTCGGCAATAGAGGTTGTCTTGAATTGAAAAGGTACATTATTTCCTTTCTTCCGAGTTACTTGTGGTCGTTCTAGCTTTGTTGCTTTATGGAATCGCTTGTTTTTAGCTTAGCTTGGGAATTTGAATGATTTAATTTTTTGTAGATGTGTTTTTGCTTTTTCTCTATGATGCCGAGGGGAAAACACAATCTAATTATCAGTGTAAGGAAAAGGGGGTTTTCTTGCCTTGTTTTTGTTACTGACACATACACATTATACCTGGAAATTATAATGGTCTTCATCACATAACATCAAAGGATTTTAATGGTGACTAATTCAGCTATGTCTATGTAGTTAGTTGAGGGACGAAGGAGGTCCAATTTAGTGTACAATTAGGACTATGAGTGTAAATTTTGGGATTTTAAATTATTGATTCTGGAATGTAGTTTGTAGACTTATTGGACTTGACCTGCTGCATAATTAAATCATATGATCTACAATATTTAAAAGGTGTTGCTGGCTATTTAAACTGGTTCACGCATTAATCAACTAGTCTTATGCATCTAATTAAAAGGTGTGAGAAAAAAAGTAAATTAAGAGCTTATTTCACCACTAAATGAAGTTATCCTCTACTGGACATTGACAATGGTAAAATTAAGGATATTAAAGGTCCTCACAAGTATAATGTTAGAAAATGTATAATGTATTGGAAGATTACACTCACACCACTGTTGTAGAAAAGCTGTAATGCTAGCAGATGAGATTGTTCATATTTATAGTTACATATGAACTTTTGAAGAGGAAATGACTACTAATACTTAACGGTTAAATGACTTGTAGAAAATAGTACGTTCATCTCTATAGCAGCTACTTTGAGCATGATGGTTAGCTACATTTATCTAAACCTAAAGGTAAGCTAGATATATAATAGAATTACTTACCATTATAAATGTGAGAAATATATCAAAGGAGATTAGCTTTTTCAAAATTCTATGAATTTCAATTTTTACTAGATGTTATTCGAAATCTTAAGATTACTTCGAGTTGGTGCAGTTTCCTATATATTTGCCCATTTTTTCATCTTTTCATATTGACCTTGGAGCTGAATATTTCCTCATCTTATTTTTAGTTGAAAAGCATCTTGGCTTTTCACACTCTCTAAATGTCTAAATCACAACTGCCATTGAACAATTGAATTAAAATTAGTTTCTTTCTCTTCCCATATCCTCCACTGATGCCGTGTTCTCCCGTTGGCGTGCTAGACTAGTATTACTTGTAAGAAAATGGAAATGTTGTGTGTTCATTGCTAATATGAAATATCATCTTTTCTTATATGGATGCCATGATTTTGAGCTGTTCATTTTGTAGTATCCTACCCACTAAATTTCTGAATATACCAGCTCAAGGTTAGTGAGATATATTTGGAGGCTATTCAGTTTGATTGTTTACAGAAGTTAATATAATGCAACATTCCTAACTAAATTTTAGATACAATTAATTTGTAATAAAATTATTATAAGAATGTTCTATTGGCCATGTAATCGGGAAAATGTGGTTATCTGTTTTGGAAGTAGATCTCATGCCATGCATTTGGCCTCCTAGATATTATTTAATCAACAAGAAGTTATTATAATTAAAAGTGATAAATTCCTTATTTCATTTGAGTCTCTCTTTGCGGGAATGACTTTATTTCTAAACCGTGGCATATATTGGGCAATCATTTGCAAACTACCAAGTTTGATAAAGGAATTCCACCTCTAATTAACTTATACAAACCGACACTTTGCATGAACACCCTTCTTGAATTTGTAATGGCCTAACAAATTGACGATGTACATTCTGTAGATTTTATGGGACACTATCTGCAAGCTTACGTACTTTTGTATTGGCTGGCCATTGAGTGATTGTCCTGGGCTACTGAGTTTGTATTTGAATAGTTGTACTTGCAATGTTCTACCAGCTTGAATCAGATCAATGGTATGATTGTCGTATTTGTTTGGTAGAGTGTAATTATACCTCCGAGCTATGGAAATAGATTTACAATAATTTCCTAGTTCTCCTCTAATTACCACCATCTTTATTGTCATTTCACTATTATTTTTTTGGTCATATTGTTCAGCTGATTTTAAGAAGGTCCTAATAATATCATTAAATGTTTTCCTTGTCTTGGACTTACAACATTCGTATGTCAGACATTCTTAACTTAAAAGTTCTTTTGTTTTCAAGATAAATTATGAGCTGCTTTTATAATGGAAATTATGGAATCACCCCTAAAACAAGGAGTCAACTAAAAAAAGGAAAAAAAACAAAAATTATGGAGGAATATCATGCCTTTAGAAAGGACTACACCTAAAATTACCTGTGCAGATTTTTTTTATAATGCATCTCATTTCTTTAGTGGATTCCTAGTGCTATTACCGGAGTAGTAAATTTTGTTGGTGGTGGTTATAAGCTCTCTAAGACATCCTTGGGGGTAGATGGAGGAGAAATAGATGCAAGTCAAGGCACTTTTGGTTTTATAATTTTGTCGATTCTCTAAACAATTTGGACATCAAAAATATTTTCTATGATAATCTCTCCCTATCAGATGTGCTTTTTTTTTTGGCAGTTTGAATTTTAATTTCAAAGAATTTGAAGCTTTAATATGATAACTACAAATGCTAATGCTTATGGACTACAACTTAATGTAAACTCTCTTTAAGTAATTTGTTTCTTGACTTTCTTCACAAAGAATCAGTTGGAAGTATAACTCCTAGATTTCTTTTTCTCTATAGGTAGTATCCCACATATGTTAAGTGGAACTTCTATGCACATATTACTTGTTAAGTAATATAAGGTCACACTCTATGCAATCATACTAATTGCATGAACACCCTTCTTTGGCTACTTGCATTGATTGTTCACAGCAACTGGTTCTCTTGATTGGAACATTTTTTATTTATTTAAGTTTTCTTTTTGGATTGAGGGTTTTTTTAATTGGGAGAAAGAGAAGAGATTGTACAGATGTACATGGAGTCATGAGGTTTGGTTTCATTGAGATTGCTATTAAATTTAATTGCTATAAGTATGTGGTTAGAGAAAAATGCCCTAAAATTTATCCAAACTGGACAAGTATGGGTATTAGTGGGATGAACAAGCATAAAAGAGGATAGAAAAACACACGTGAGGGGAATGTAATGAAATCTTTCTTTCTTTTTTTCTTGGCAGGAATTAGGTTGATGTAGGTTGGTTCCAGCCCTATTATTACACGCATTTTGGTTGACATCATGGACAAGTGCTACTTCCAACCTTTAGAAGATTATCCTTTATTTTGTCATGTCCAAGTGGTTGCACTTGAACAATACTTAGTAGTTGACTATAGTAATATAGTTAATTAGTTTGTGTTTAAGCGCTGGCTATTTTGTTAAGCTAAATTTTAAATTGTAAGCACTTGCCACTTTGTAAATATGAATTCTCAATTATATATGAATAATGGCCTGTTTTTCAAATTTATTTGTAAATATAATATTTTCCAAATTTTACAGCTAAAAAAAACATGTAAACCGCTACTATAGGTGAAGAAGTGCTACATGCTATTTTGGTAGAAACCTCAATAAACCGCTGCATAAAGCTTAAAAACCGTTGCTCGTAGAATTGAAAACCGCTACCATAGATGAGAAAAACCGTCACTATAGAATAAAAACCGCTACATTTGTTAAATTAACTCCCACTAAATTGCAATGACAAAACCGCTACATTTCATTTGTAGCTAGCGGTTTTTTATATCTAATGTGGCGGTTTATTTCATTCTTCATAAACCGCTACATTTGCTTTTAAAAACCGCCACATTTGAGCTAAAGCAGCGGCAGCAAATGTAGCGACTGAAAAACCGCTACTTTAGACTTTAAGAAGCGGTTTTTTGACTTTAGGTGACAGTTTGTGACCGCCACAATAGCCGCTAAATGTAGTAGTGAGTATAGTTATATAAATCAGTTCATTAATTTAAATCAATGTGCAACATTAGTTTGAACATTAAAATGATATATGAACTGATATATGATTGTCAAAGTAACATCGTTATTTGATAAATAAATCGATGTGTCATTGCAGAAACAATATCATTTTATTTTGAAAAAACTGATGTAAATGTGGGAAACGACATATTTTGTGTATACAACCACAATAGTGCATTATTTGAGAACAATATAATATCACACATAATCAACATGAAATTAATACACAAAGAATGAATACTCTGAATGTGATGTAGATAATATGAAAATACATCAGTTATTCCTATATTTCATGTGGTCGATTAAATTAAAACAATATAAAATCATAAATTATATATCGGACATGATTATAAACGTGATTACTAAAACAAAAATTGTTGTCTATTGTGTCTTAAGACATTACTTATTTTATAAATAAAGATGTAAATGTCACTTTTTCGCTTTAGGAGGACATCTTCACATGTTTTCAAATGACAAATCATGGATATTCATCAACAAGTGAATATGTCATAACCAAAATTGAGGGGTTCTAATTAAGAAAAGACATCTGCTTTAAACCGATGTGGAAAGTTTGATCTTTTACTACACGCACAAAGAGATCGGAAATATTTCTGAAAGACATCTGTTGACAACAGATGTCTAATTGCGTTTTTCTAGTAGTGTTTCCTTAACACATACGATGTCTACTCACTACTAGAAAACTTCAATTAGACATCTGTTGTCAACAGATGTCTTTCAAAAAAAAATCCGATCTCTTTGTGCGTGTAGTAAAAGATACAAACTTTCCACATCGGTTTTAAGCAGATGTCTTTTCTTAATTAGAACCCCTCAATTTTGGTTATGACATATTCACTTGTTGATGAATATCCATAATTTGCCATTTGAAAACATGTGAAGATGTCCTCCTAAAGCAAAAATGTGACATTTACATCTTTATTTATAAAATAAGTGATGCCTTAAGACAAAATAGACAACAATTTTTTTTAAGTGATCACGTTTATAATCATGTCCGATATATAATTTATTATTTTATATTGTTTTAATTTAACCGACCACATGAAATATAGGCATAGCTGATGTATTTCCATATTATCGACATCACATTGAGAGTATTCATTCTCTGTGTATTAATTTAATGTTCATTATACGTGATATTATATCGTTCTAAAATAATGCACTATTATGGTTGCATACACAGAAGATGTCGTTTCCCACATTTATATCAGTTTTTTCAAAATAAAATGATGTAATTGCTACACTGACACATCGATTTATTTGGTAGATAACGATGTTACTTTGACAAATATATATGAGTTTATATATCATTTTAATGTTCAAACTGGTACTGTACATTGATTTGAATGAACAAATTGATGTGTATAATTATACTGGCATCAGTTTCCATAGACTAATATGATGTTAAAGGTATGAATGCATTTCTATTTTCATATATAATCCGATGTTTTTAAATATGGATACACAACACGCTTTTTTCGACCGAGCATCACATTTTAGCTGTTCTTCGAAATAATAGGACGTTGAATGAAAACATGTGCATATAAAAAAGATCATACTATAACATTTACAAAATACTAGTTGTATCCCACGTGCGAAGCACGTGGGAACTCAACCTCTTCACATAAGCTCTTAAGATCCAACACCAACCGACAACATTCCTCGCTAATCTTCCCATTTTTCTCCTTCTCAGACCGGTTACATTTTGCCTCCAAGTCAACAATCTTTTTCGCAGAATCAATGGTGGTTCCTTCAATCTCAATTACTACAGTTTTTTAATGCACGTACTGAAACAAAACGATGACAAAAACATGTTAAATTTATAATACAATCCAATAAGTAAAAGAACTACAACGACATCTTGCATCTAGTGTTTGTAAGATGTGTGTTGGGAACCTTGTCATATTATATGTTAGCAAATGAAACTTCTTATACATGCAAATATTCAGAACAAAAATCATTTACAATATATGTCAAAATTAAGTACCAATCCCAATATTATTGGCAAGCCTCTTCTAGAAGCAAGAGTTAACATGGATTTCAAAGAAGTAAATGGTCTGTAGGTTCTGTATAGGTAATCCAGAGCTCTCCAATTGCCCACTTCAAACCCTACAAGTAAATCTGCGTTCATATTTACAGCATGTGACATTTCTTAAGTTTCTAAATCTCATTCAAATCAATCCACCTATTTTCATGCCTTAAATGAATAAGTCCAAACCAAATAATAATAGCAAGTAGTAGCATCAGTGCCACATAACTGTTATTTCACATATATATATTAATGTATCAATTTATCTCCTAAATTACTTACTCCAGTTATTACTCGTATTAATTCATGATCACACAAATACCACTATATTACTTTAGTTTCTAATCAAGTGTAAACCACTTCACTCTTATGCAATTAAAGTCAAGGTCTGCCAACAATAATTATTGCTTCTTATCTAATCATATACTTACACATACAGATGCACAAAACTTGACAGTTACAAGCACTCATGCACACAGAAAATTACACAATAGAAAATTCTTGATTTCACTCAATCAAATTTTGCTTAATTGAGCTCCTGGTCGCTTGTATGAAATATTACTTTACTGGTTTTCAGTATCCTAATTGTCCATATCCAGAAAAATAAAAATGAGCCAAAACAGATTGGTGCCCACATTTTTTTCCCTCTCTAAAATTTTAAGTTAAAAATGAGCCAAAACAGATTAAGCTTGAGGAGCTGCATTCTCCCATAATTCTTATTAGATTTCAACAAGGTGCAGAATAGATGAGGTGAAGATTAGAAGCGAAATATTTAGGAGATAAAACCTTTATGAAGACGTAGTCCTCCAGCATAATGTTTTTTCACTGGTGCCTTCCTGTTGTTATTCTTTGTGAGTTCCTTCTACTTTTCCTTTACTTTAAACAGCTTAATCATTTTCCTGGAGTTGAGCTCTGCATCATGAAACAAAAAATTCAAACAAGCATTCAAGGCCACCAAGTCTAAATTTTGATAGTGTGATACATAATCCAAATTTATAAAGGAAAAAGGAGAGAAAAGAAGGCACTGGATTATGATTGTAAATTAAAATAGGGAGAACTGAAAACAAGTTGGAAAGAGATAAGAAAGAGATGCATAGAAAGCTAGCTTAATCAAAATATACAAGAATAATCAAAGAAGACAAGAAAAAGGGGCTGGATATTGTCGAATTCCTAGTGGTTTTTAAAACTCAAAGACCCGAGGCAGGATATTGTCGAATTCCTAGTGGTTTTTCACAAGCTCACTACCCCATAATGGAAGCCAAGAAAAAGAATAACAGGGTGCTACCAGTTGCATTAGTGTCATACTTAATGGAAGAAAATGAGAAAGAACTAAGATTCTTCAACCATATTTCAAGTGACAGTTTAATCTTTTCGTTTTAATTGGATGTAAATGTAGATAGTGATCTTAAAAGGCAAAGAATAACAGGGTGCATATCCAATAGACCAAGAAAGCAAGAAATCAGATGGTCTTCTCTAATCAAACACTTAAAGAAACATAAGAGGAAAGCTAATTCAATAGCAAGACACTTTTGTGGCTTAACTTATAAGCTTCTTTTATCATAAATGGACACACTACCATACAACCATTTTTAAGCCATTAGATAGACCACTACAAGCATCAAGTGTGAAACTTGAGATTAAAGTTCAGATAAAGTGGTACAAGAAGATTCAAAGAATCAGAAAAGAAAATATTTGATGCTTATCCTTTTCAAAGTAATTTATAGGTTGATTCATCAAGCAAATGTCTACACACTATTTAGCTCAGCAAAAAGAGAGAACAAAGGCATTAAAGTTACTACTACTGAACACTTTTTTACCTCTGATATTGCCTGTCTAGATACATGAATGAGTTGGAACACATCTACTTCTTTAGCTCGGTGTCTGCTATAGTCTGTTGAACAAAGCACGAAGGGTGAATGTCGTGTCCAGGAGCTGGATCCTAAACTACCATTAAAGTGAAGCCTACACAACCCAACAAAAAAACCATAAGGGGGCTGATTTCAGCACCAGAGAGAATAAACATAACACAATCCACTAAAATATGAAATTCAAACCTTTCATGTAGAAAAAGAAAGAAAAAACAAAGCCTTTTTATCGAACATGATATCAAGTCAACTACGAGAAGTATCATACGACGAATATATTCACAGATGCGATCATTATCCAAAGCCTAACCTAATTCATGTTTTAGAAAGGTATATAGAAGAAAAGCAATTTGGAAAGTTATTAAATCAGCTATGATAGAAGCACTGACCAATGCAGCAGGTTTTCTAGAATAGAAGCAATTTGGATAATTCAAAAGCACCGACCATTACCAATTCAGCCAACTAACAAATAACAAATATAAAAGTTCTCAAAATGAAACATAAGAAATATTTGCAGTCAGATTACAGAAGTTCGAGACAAAAAAAATTCTTGGAATGAAAAATAATTCAGAGCTGGTGAAACTGAAAGGTTTCCCTAGATCAAATCGTCAATTCAGTAGTTCTTCAGAGGCGAGAGAACTTAAGTTCAACTCATCTAATTCAGAGATTGTACAGGGAACAAATGTCAAACACAAAGCTTCATCACAGATACAAACACAAAACAAAATCCATGAAATTTGGGCAAAATAAACAAAGAAGAAATTATCTTCTGGTCTAGCAGTAGCCAATGTGCTGTTGACAACTTCTCATGTTAATGAGCAATAATGAAACAAGAAACAAAAAGAACACACACATTCCCAGTTGCTCCTAGGATACTAACAGGGTGAACAAGGGTCTATCCAGTAAAACATCATTCGTGATAAACTTTTAACATTAATAACTAGGATGGTGGAGAAGAGAAAAGTGAAAAGCTTACTTGCGCCCAGACAGAGGTTCGGTCTTGAAGTACCTGACAGTGAAATTAAAGTAAGATGTTATACCTCTTCTTATTTCTATTCCAACCCTATCGTATAATAATCTTCCTTAACAACACAGCATCAAAATCAGTAAGGCTGCTGCGTCTGTCAAGGCATACACAACAGTTTATAGCTTATAAGTTATCACGATAGTCGTGCTTATAAGATATTCATAAGCTAATTTTAGCTTGTTTTCAAAGCAAGATAATTGGCTTGTCATACCAAAGACACCCTGAGAAAGTACTAACATACATGCTTATGCCATAAGCACATGTCTCTGAAATCAAATTAACTAAATGATGTATCAACAGCTCATCAACCAAAAGGATCCATTGGAATTATTATTTAAATAAATAAATAGTGTTTCAATTTATTCAATAGGAACAATAGGGAGAGAAAAACAGCAACATATTTCCACAATAAAACCAATACAACAGAAGCAAAGAAGAACAACGAACACATAAACCACAATCATTACAGCCATATAATCATAGAGAAGAGGGGAGAGAGATGCAGTCATACTCATGCTCAAGCGCCTGTGCTGCTGTTATACGCTTTCGAGGATCGTATCTGCATGAATTTAATATCAAAGTACAATGAGGACCCAGTTGATTCAACCCAAATTTAACCACTCTTGTGTACAAAACCATGCAATCCTAAAAACATAAGCATTCTAATTCATCTTTTTCTTTTATTTTTCTTGACGCTAGTGAAACTTCAATGCTCCAAAGGCATTTTAACGCACACGAGCATAGCCCAACAATTTGAAGAAGTGAATGTATCTGGTTAGTAATGAATATTATCCTCTGTTAGTTCAAGATACCAAATCTATGTCAGACAAGCCTTTTTCATTCTACCAAATTTCCAGATTAGAATCAGGAAAGTGTGCTTAATATCTTGTTTCAATAACAAAATAAAACATGCTTTGTGGAAAGACATAACTTACTCTAGCATTTTTGCAAGGAGATCATACGGAGCTGATTTTGGATTAAGATGAACAATGTTATACAGTCTAGGATTGTCACTAACATGTACAAAGAAAAAGATCCCATGAGTATTTGAAGAAGTTACGACAAAAATAACCACCGAACCTGGCTAGGGTTTCGATTGGGGACAAGATATCAGATCTGGAGGGAGGGAGACGCCGACGAGAAGGAGGTGAAGAGATGATGTCAGTGGCCGGCGAGGAGGAGGAGACCTCGGATCTGGAGGAAGGGAGACGGCGGCGAGGAGGAGGTGAGGAGATTGTGCGGGTGGCCGTCGAACAAAGGATATCACAGATCTGGAGGGAGGAAGACAGCAGCGAAGAGGAGCACTGAACCCAGGAGGACGGTCGCCGGAGAGAAAGCTCGGATCTGGCCGGAGAGAGAGTATCGAACATGGAGGATCTGGAGAGAGATGATCGAAGGAGTTGGGGATTTGGGGGCTCGGGTCTGGAGAGAGTAGAACGTACTTAGAGGGAATGAGTAGAGAGAAGGATTCAATTTGTTTGTACCTCAAAATTTAAAAATTTCTAAGTGTTTTAATCCCACCCTTTCCCGCTTTTTTGCCTTTTTTCGAATTAATCATTTCACATCTGTCTATAAATTTGACCATTGTATAAACAGTTTTTAACATCACAAAAAAAATTATTGATGTCATAAATTAATTTAACATCGGTTGATTTTATGACAGACTTAAATCATATGATGTCTAATTGCAGTATTCTAGTAGTGACTCTACGGTTCTGCAGAATCCTCACTAGTTCAAAAAACTTACCTGTTAGAGTTCCCACATTCCACGAACCAAACCGAAAAGGGGACACCATAGGTCTAGAGCTCCCTAGCCGAGCCACCCCTCCTTGACTAAGACCAGAGACCACCCGACGAGACATTCGAGCAACAAACGACCAGAACTAAGTAAGAACCACCGACACTCACCGATAGTAGAACAAGGAGAGTATAGGGGAAGCAACAAAGAGATCGAAGTATACCACAAAGATAAAAGCAGAAAATAGTTATGAAAATGTAATGAAAAGAAAGATTTGGCCATGGCCGAGTAATTTGTATCAAAGGTCTTATATCTTCTTATCCAACTACAAGCACTAAGCGTTTATTGCTATCCTAATCACTTTAAATTTAAGAGGCGTATCTTGTTGTAGGATATGGGTATGGGAAAGAAAACCACGGAAACTGCTAAGGAATAGCTTGCTAGATAAATTACTACTATTTGAGCGTTAATCGCATGTAGAGTTGATGATTTTTCAAAAGTAAAAAATTACGTATTTGTTAATGTACAAGGATGGAATCATATCTTAAATCTGGTCTCTTTTCTTTTCTAGTAAGTAGAAACCGACAACTATTTATCAAAAACCCATTAATGATAGGAGGATAATACATTCAACAATGATATTCACTTTCTGGTCCACCGAGTTGAGTGATTACATGCACAAAACGATCATGCAACTCCGCAGTCCATCTCAACCGTTGCTTCCCACTTCCACCTGGCGGGGTTGGATTCTTAACAATGCCAGTAACCATTGCCCCAGAATTAGCTTCATGTTCACTGCCTTGAGCATTATGTGGTGCCCAGCTTGTAGTTGAGATATTAGCTTGATACATGTTAGTAACACTGAAAATTTCCAAACAAAAGGGAGCATTGATCCATCGCATCACATTTGCTTTCTTGCAACCAAACTACGCCTCTAGGCCCTCAAGCTAAACTTTCAGAATTCAACATATTCATTTCAAGTTTGCATGATTCACTGAAAGCACTTTGTACTATTTCCTTCACCAATAATGCTGCCATTCAAACAATCACGTAAGCACAAGAACCAAATGTAAAGAATTCAGAAAACTCTGGAATGTCACTCTAAAAGTATAGGAATTATACAGTCTAGCTATGACTATTGACTACAACAACACAAAGGGATGAATCTTACTTTAGAGAAGAGAGTTACATATGCCTCGACCTTCTGAACAGTCCAGGTCCAGTGATCTGCCACTACCTATATAGCCACAATGCATTAATTCCCTTTTATTTGGTGAAGTAAATAGCAACAGTAACCTCAGCTTGCACCAACAAAAAACGGAATGCCAAATTCTTCATATACTAACCACATTACATTACACATTCAGGACCAACAAAAAAAATATTCTAGAATGGAGAGTGTAAATCATAAACACTACAGGGTTACTGAAAGTTGTAGCTATGGGATTTTGATGGACAACACAAGTTCGATAACAGATTCCTACATTACGAGCCAATAGAGATTGAATATTTTGAAAAGCATAACCTAAAGGCATAGTTCCGAATCGGAAAATGAGTTTCACAAACTATCGTCGAACTGAAGACGAAGACAACCCGACTCTAGAGCCTTACTCGATATCGAGTACTTTACTCGATATCGACCAAACCTTGAAGCCATGCCCGGAGTCGAGGAGTCAGCACCTGATCGAGAAGCCAAAGACCTAGTCAGACCGAGCAGCCTTTCCCCGATATCGAGTAGTTTACTCGATATCGACAAGACCAGCAACACTTGTCCGAGCCAGGTCGGGGAGAAGTTGCTCGAGCAAGCAAAAAGCCGAAGTCGACGTCAATTTTCCTCGATATCGAGTACTCTTACTCGATATCGAGCGGAAACTTCCTGGGCCGCGTTACGCGATTGGGTTGTCCGACGCGGTTTGGGCTTTCTTGAGAGCTAAGAAGTCCGAGATCTATCAAGTATATCAAGATCCAACCATGGAGAGAGGATTTATCCACACATGAAGATATTTAGCTTTTTAGATATATTTCCCTTTTAAAATAAATATTCCCTTTATTAAAGTTTTATCTTTTGATATAGATAGAGATTTCATTCCTTGATTAGCAAGGACCAGAAGCCTATAAATAAAGCCTTAGGGTCTGATTTCTATTCATTAAATTCAAGACACAATTAGTTACATAAAGGTAGAGAGAGAGAGTGAGTGGCCGAGAAGAGTTAAGGAGCGAGAGCAAGTTGGCTTCGATCAGTTGTAAAGCTCTGTTTGGCTTAATGCAAGTTATTTCCTTTCAATCAATGTCTGCGATTGCGATGAGGCGCGAGTAGTCCACCCACTTCTAGGGTTGGGGCGAGCCCGACGATAGCCCTGTGTGTTTGAGGTAAAGATCCGACTTTTATCATATTTTGAGCATCTACTACTTGTTATATGTTTATTACCCATCTAATGGAGGTCCATGCTAACAACTTGGATTGTAAACATAAAATCGGTAGATACAATTAGGGTTTCTTGAAAGAGTTGTCTAATTGTTGGAAAAGGAGAAAGGTTGGTCCTTCGATGTGATTTACATGATTATCTGTTGTATTCCTGCCTTATGCATGCTTGGTTATTGTTGTTGCAAACCCCGATCTTGGAAGTTGTCTTTCATACATAGTTTATTTCGAATCCCACAAGCATTGTTCTTTATTTTGTTTCGGTTCCTTTCTGTTCTTCCTTGATATCGACTGAATCTGGTTGATATCGAGTACTGATATTCGATCGACGAAGATCGTTGTAGCTTCTCCTGTGCAGGTACCCGAGATCGACAAGAAGCTTCCTCGATGTGTCAAAGTGTTATATTTGATTAATAGTTGTTGCCTTGTGCTGTATTGTATACATAGGTGCATATTTTTCGGAATCCAGAGCAAGCACACTTGAAACGTTAGAAGGTGCCAAGAATTCTCAACTTCAGAATACATCCTGTCTTTTCAATAGCATTTCGTCGGAGTACATCATTGCTACTAACAAGAATTCTCAACTTGAAACATTAGAAGGTGCCAAAACAATGAGTGTCAGAGCTGCTACAATTGTTATAGTTTTTGCAAGAGTTAAGTTTTTCTATTTCTAGCAGAATCCTACTTTCTCCCTCATCTATCAATTAGTAAAGGAGCGAATCCAAGAACGCAAATTGAAACCCAAATCAGACAAAATAAGTGTCAATTTTCAATTAAAGAGGAATCAGATAATGGAAGGAGCAATACGTTCCTTCAGTCCTGTTGCCCTCTCTTTCAATTGCCCAAAACCAGAATTCCCAAATTACAAATTACCAAAATCGGCCCTAATTGATTTTTTTTGGAAACGAAATCATCAAAATCAGATCAAATTAAGGGTAAAATGTAGGGAAAAGGAGGAAAACAAACCTGTAGAAGCTTTCAACATCTCCGATTGGCAGCAAATTGATCCAAAATACCACTATTCGAAAGCCCTCTTGTTGCTGAGGTCGAGCTTGGCCCCAATCACCTTCGTAAACTCCAATTTCCTATAGTTGAGGAGAAAATCCTCATCATCGATCAATAAATCCTCCTGCCAGATCTTCATTACGAAGGCATCATTCACGGAGAGGCAGGCAATGACGTCCACGCTCTTTGCCTTGAGATCGGCGGAATTCTCGACGAATTCAGGGAGGGGCTTTTGAGAGCAGGTGGGGAAGAGGGCGCCGGGGGAGGATGTCCTTCTTGGCCTTGCTGAGGTCGGAGTCGATGGTGGTCTGGATCTCACCTGCAGATGTTGTTCCCCGCTGACACACCGCCGCTCAAGGGGCACAACGAAGAGGCCCTGAACCGGAAGAATGAGAGGAAGAGGAAGAGACTACAGTGAAAATTGGTAGAGGATTCATAGGTTAACACAAGGAAAATACAAACTAACCCCTAAATTGAGTGAGCAAATCAGCAAATGGGAAAGAAAGGAAGGGTATATTGGTCATCATACTTGATGAACAGTAATTTTTCAACTTCAGCTTTTATATAGTAAGATAAGATGTATGCAGTAAAATGTTAAACGTGTGTTTCATCATTTAATTTTTATTGCAAAAAAATTTAGGTTACGTCTGAAAGGTTTGATTGGAGGCATAAATCTATAAAACTATCGGATTGTATCGGAAATGATATCTCCACCACTAATTTTTACTATTTCCACCGCTAACCACTTTAAGATGGTGTGGTGGCCTATTTACCGCTAATCAGATCCACCGCAGCGTAGAACGGTGATCATGATCTGGTATTTGAACAGACTTAAAGCCCATCGCAACATGGTGCGATAGAGAGGGAATAAGGCAAATACAATGTTGCTTCCATTATGTTCATAATTAGTGTGTTGTCATTGCGGTGCAAGGGATCCTCAAGAAGGAAAAGGTCTCGTGTTTGAATTTCTGAAATGGCGCTCTGAGGTTATAAAATTTGTTTAACAGGGAATATGTTGTTTTGGGGCTGGCAAGATTGGAACCCGCAACTGAAGATTCCGGTTTTCCGTACGGTCCGCCCTCGATCGATCACCGGTTATCTATGGTTCCTGGAACCTGCAACTGAAGATTCCGGTTTTCCTTACGGTCAGCCCTCGATCGATTACCGGTACTCCCCGGTTTTCCTTAGTTTTATATCGATTTCTGCATACATTTCATACATTTGGGTTAGAATAGTATATCATTTGTGTAGTATATGTTTATTTGCAATATATGGAGGTCTACACAAGTTTTTGTTATATTTCGCAGAAATCGGACGCACTTTGGAGCTTAAAGGAAACTCATGGAGAAGCTAAGAATTGTGAAGCTGGAGAAAAGACCATTTTTCAGCATTCTTCATTCTGAATCAAGCTTTGATGTCTTCATGAGAGTTGTATCCCTCGAAAAGAGCTTTCCAAGGCATGGTCATATGCGTCAATCCGAGGAACGAGGACTTTAGAAAGTGTGTTTTAAGAACAGAGCAGAAAGCTGAGAGATTTACTCGATATCGAGTACTTTGACTCGATATCGACCAAAGATGTCCGAGCACTGCCTGGTCGAGGAGAAGCTGATCGAGGAACTGAAGACGAAGACAACCTGACTCCAGAGCCTTACTCGATATCGAGTACTTTACTCGATATCGACCAAACCTTGAAGCCATGCCCGGAGTTGAGGAGTAAGCACCTAATCGAGAAGCCGAAGACCTAGTCAGACCGAGCAGCCTTTCCTCGATATCGAGTAGTTTACTCGATATCGACAACACCAGCAACACTTGTCCGAGCCAGGTCGGGGAGAAGTTGCTCGAGCAAGCCAGAAGGCGAAGTCGACGTCAATTTTCCTCGATATCGAGTACTCTTACTCGATATCGAGCAGAAACTTCCTGGGCCGCGTTACGCGGTTGGGCTGTCCGATGCGGTTTGGGCTTTCTTGAGAGCTAAGGAGTCCGAGATCTATCAAGTATATCAAGATCCATCCATAGAGAGAGGATTTATCCACACATGAAGATATTTAGCTTTTTAGATATATTTCCCTTTTAAAATAAATATTCCCTTTATTAAAGTTTTATCTTTAGATATAGATAGAGATTTCTTTCCTTGATTAGGAAAGATTAGAAGCTTATAAATAAAGCCTTAGAGGCTGATTTCTATTCATTCAATTCAAGACACAATTAGTTACATAGAGGTAGAGAGAGAGTGAGTGGCCGAGAAGAGTTAAGGAGCGAGTGAAAGTTGGCTTCGATCGGTTGTAAAGCTCTGTTTGCTTTAATGCAAGTTATTTTCTTTCAATCAATGTCTGCGATTGCGATGAGGCGCGAGTAGTCCACCCACTTCTAGGGCTGGGGCGAGCCTGACGATAGCCCTGCGTGTTTGAGGTAAAGATCCGACTTTTATCATGTTTTGAGCATCTACTACGTGTTATATGTTTATTACCCATCTAATGGAGGTCCATGCTAACAACTTGGATTGTAAACATAAAATCGGTAGATACAATTAGGGTTTCTTGAAAGAGTTGTCTAATTATTGGAAAAGGCGAAAGCTTGGTCCTTCGATGTGATTTACATGATTATCTGTTGTATTCCTGCCTTATGCATGCTTGGTTATTGTTGTTGCAAACTCCGATCTTGGAAGTTGCCTTTTATACATAGTTTATTTCGAATCCCACAAGCATTGTTCTTTATTTTGTTTCGGTTTCTTTCTATTCTTCCTCGATATCGACTAAATCTGGTTGATATTGAGTACTGATATTCGATCGACGAAGATCGCTGTAGCTTCTCCTGTGCAGGTACCCAAGATCGACAAGAAGGTTCCTCGATATCGAGGAGTTTTACTCGATATCAAGTAACCACCGAGAGTTGTTGCTTTGTTCGACTAGCCTGGTCTTCTGCCGACTAACCCTAGTCAAGATCGAGCACTGTGGTTGATTTCTGTCCGTGAGATTCCACTGCTGCCTAGGACTCGCTGATAGGGTCTATTTTAGTCATGTTTTTAGAGTAGATTTACATATTAATTCAGAGCATTTTTACATGTTTTATAACCTAAACCCTAGTTATGTTTTGTCTGATCGGAGCCGACTTATTTCCAAACCTAAACCCTAGTTATGTTTTGTCTTATTTATATGGATATCTAAACTCTTTCGTTTCGTCTATTGATTTAAGCTTTGATTTGATAAAGTTGTGAGATTTCTATTCTTGTTCTATTCCTATTAATTCGTGTTGATTCTTTTGCGAATATTGTTGATTTCTTCTATTCCGTACAACTAGTTGAGATTATTGCTAGGATTTTGTAGATTACTCGTAGCGAACCTTAATACATGGTAGCAATCATGCCTTTTTAGGACTCGTAGGACTAAACTGGTGTGTAGAGAATCAATTATATGTTGAATACTGACTCGTAGCTTGGTGTTGCATATATCCTGGTTAATCCTTAATCTTAATGCTACTATTAGGTTGAATCTTAACCGTGTTAGGGTTATCTAATCAGTAAGGGTTACTAGGACTCGTAGGATTAGTAATTTACACAAGATCAGGACAGGAACAATAATAGGATGAAAAGAGAACTTGAAGAAGAATCGAGGATCGACCGGTGAAATTAAAGTGGATATCTGTAGATGAAACTATCTTCTTAATTGTTATCTCCGCTAGTTGTTTATAGTTTATTTTATTTTATTTCTTATTTCAACCACTCAAAAACCCCTTTCTATTAATTGGTAAATAGACTTAACTTAGGAATAACTTGATTCTCTGTGGGATCGACTCGTGCTTACCACACTACATTAGTTAGTAAGTTCGAATTTATTTTGATACGGTTAACGCGACTAAAAACCGTTTATCACCCGCTGACACCCTTCCTCGTGGATCGATCCTGACTTCCCACTACTGCATCAGGAGGAGGTCTTGTAATTATTTGCAAGGGACGGAATCTGGATTGCTTTGCTTTATTCATATTTTAATTGCAATTCTCGATTTCCTCCTACATCAGTTCACGGTTTTTCGTACGGTCCACCGTCGATCCATTAACGGTTCTCCATGGTTTTGTGTGTGTAATTCGATACAATTCCTGCTCCGAAAAAGACCGAAAAACTAACCGAAAGGGTAACCCATTTCGATATATAAAACACCGACCTCTTCAACTGAGACCTAAATTTCCTATTTATAGGCTTTGTTGAAATGATCATGGCGTGGAAGGTACCGACGACGCGAAGGTTCTGTGTTCGATTCCTCCCACTCACGATTTAATTAATATTTTTAGTCATGAATTTGGCTATTTTTTACGAGGGATAAAAATATGACAATAGTTATTTTTCGAGGTTCGTAACTGAGACCTCTTGCTTCATTGGCTGCAGGCATGGAACCAGGATAATAATATAGGGTAGGCTAGATTTACATATAATTTTATTTAATTTTATTCATCTCTCACTATATATATTTATAAAAAGAATTGGCAATAATAATTGGGAGAAACAAGAAAAAAATAGAAGTAAAAGAAAGAAAATAAAGGAGGAAAAATAAGTAGCAAAACAGAACAAAATTGAATGGGCATATAGTAGTAATAATTGGCTGACACAAGGAAAAAAGCAATAAAATGTAGAAAATAAAGGAGGAGAAATAAGCTATAAAATATAGAAATGAGGCATCAGTGAGATCCGAACCGCCGTTTCCAATTAACACCTCAAAACCCTTAACCAACTGGGCTAGCCAGATAGCTTGTCTACATATGTACCTATAATGTATATGTATTATTTTTAAAACGGGGTAGGCTGCAGCATACATGAGTCTACCCTTGGGTCGGTCCTTGCTTGGCTTTAGGGGTGTGCAGAAAAACACGAAACCGAAAACACAACACGAAAACACGACACGAAAAAACACGAAACCGAAAAGACACGACACGATAATGACACGAAGCGAAAAAAACCCTGTTGTTAATGGTTCGTTTTCGGTTCGGCAATAACACATTTTCGAATACCCGACACGAACTGTTAATTTTTTTTTTTAATTTTTAGATCTGCTGGTATAATACTTGTATAAAAAGTATCCCTTAAGTAATAGAATGCTCTACTAGCACAGTTGGCACACGGGATGCGGGAAACCTGGGCAATAACCCAACAGATCCGAGTTCGAACCTGGCTTGCTGCATATTTTTTATTCCCATTTTGCACACACAGCTATAGTAGCGCTCTGTTAAATGTTTTTTTTTTATCCTTGCGGCGCTCTCCACACTCAGACAAATCGAGAATTTGGCTCCCTGCTGATCTCGACCCTCTCAAATCCGGCCCTAACCCTAACTCAATCTCACACCCACAATCCAAATTGACAAATCGCCCCAGGCCCCCAACCAACCCTATCGGCATTCTCAATTCTCACAGGCTCTCATTTCTCACAGGGTCTCAAAGTCCTGTTCGTTTTTGCCCTTCCGCTCTAGAGTCTAGTCTCGGCTCTCAGTCTCAAGCTCTCAGCAGATCTGAAAAATCGACATCTCTCACCGAAACCGTGGTAAGATATTCTAATCGAATTGGTTTGTTTTGCTCTTTCTTAAGCATTTCATGGCGATTTTATGCTATTTGGGTTGTGAAATGTGAATCTGTGTGTGATTTGAGGGAGTTAGTTACGGCTGTTTAAAATCTTTCGATTTCATGAGTATGTGCTCAGTTGCGAACTTGCGAAGTTGGTTTGTTTTGATTTTATACTCATTGCTCAGTTGAGTCTTCAAATTTTTGATGCTCATTGCTAAGTTGGGATGTGAAATTGTGAATCGAAAACTCCATTTACTCACTGCAGTGGCTGCGTTTTATATTTGTTGTTATATTGTTATGTTTATTACTTAAACTTATTACAACCTTCACTTTATTTGTTTTGTAGGATTCTAATATGAAAAATGTTGAGAAAATCTTGAGTGATGATGAGTCTCTTAGTGGTGACACCATGACCGAACCTGAGATGGAAGAATCTGAAGCTTTAGAGCAATCGACATGTGCTGCTCAGGCAGCTGCCATGTCTCTGAACTCGTAGACCTTCTCGTCGAAGCCTATCACAACCCTTACTTCCAAAGGTCATTATACCTTCTTCATCAATCTTCTGTACACATATGTAAAGCTTAATTTAATGTATTTGAATTTGCAGGGTTATATGTGCAGAAAATGGCAAAGCACCCTCAAAGATATCTTCATAGAAGTTGCTGGATTTGGGGTTTGTCGATCTACAAGTATCAGTTACAAGACATAGTCAGTCAATCTGCAATAGCTTGTATGGAATGTAGTTATCTTCCTCCTATGGATCAATGTATGGATTTATTTTATGTATGATGTGAACTTTATGTAATTGTATTTATGTTATTTTATTGTATTGTATGCACACAATTACACAAACACAATACACACCCACTACATTACATACACAATTACATTTATAGTAGGTGCTCAAACTGTACAGTTTACACCAATAGTACACTGTACAGGGCTACAGGCCTCTCAAGCCATAAAAAAAAAAGGAAAAGGCCTTTACCATGTCGGATCGGATAACACGGATATCCGACACGAAACCGGATACCTAACCGTGTCGGATACCCGGTTCCTGACAGTTCGTGTACGGTTCGGCATATTGCTCATAAACAGTTCCGGGTATCCGACACGGTTAACCGTGTTGTGTCGGATACCCGGTAACGCACACCCCTACTTGGCTGATTCGTGGACCACCAAGCCATTTTGTTGTTTCTGATTTAATGCTACGCGATATAAAACATATCACGTATTTGGCCAGCTTTTACGTGACAATACTTTACTCATGGAATATTTATTTACTCATGTTTAAATAATCTCTTTTATACTTAAATAATTAACATTTTAACAAAATAAGGTAATTCTTTAATTTTCTTATAGGGTTTAATTTATATAGCGGGAAACCCCTATTAATTTATCTCTTAGGATCATATAATCTTGCTTTTTCAAATTAATACAATGTTTAATTAGTCCTATTTTTAGGGCATCGTCATAGGTCTTCGGACCTCAATCGCATACCGAACGATTGGGGTTCAATAAATACTATGCATTTTTTTATATTCTTTCTTATTCGTGATCTGGAAATGCTATAGATATATGTTTCATGATACTATAATTTCAAGTTGTTTGATGATATGGGTAATTTGAGCTCTAGCGTGCTGAATGAGCCACGCAAACTAATTTGATTCGAGCTCTAGCGTCCAGAATGAGCCACGCGAGCTAATTTAATTCAAGCTCTAGCGTGCTGAATGAGCCAGGCGAGCTAATTTGATTCGAGCTCTAGAACGAGTCACGCGAGCTAATTTGATTCGAGCTCTAGCGTGTTTAAATGAGCTACGCGATCTAATTTGAGATCTAATGTAAATAAATAAGTCACGTGAGCGTTTCGAGCTCTAGCATAATAAACAAGTCACGCAAGCGATTCGAGCTCTAGCATAATAAACAAGATATGCGAGCGAATTTGTTTCAAGCTTTAGCGTGGAGAATGAGTCACACGAGCTAATTTGTTTCGAGCTCTAGCGTGCTGAATGAGCCTCGCAAGCTAATTTGATTCGAGCTCTAGCTTGCTGAATGAGCCACGCGAGCTAATTTCGATATATTCGAGCTCTAGTATGTTGAACGAGCCACGCGAGCTAATTTGATTCGAGCTCCAGCGTGCTGAATGAGCCACGCGAACTAATTTCGATTCAAGCTCTAGCATGCTGAACGAGTCACGCAAGCTAATTTGATTCGAGCTCTAGCGTGCTGAATGAGTCACGTGAGCTATTTTGATTTGAGCTCTAGCGTGCTAAATGAGCCACGCGAGCTATTTTGATTCGAGCTCTAAGCGTCGAATTTTGATTATTTACCTTTTTCTCGTGAAGGAAAGTTATAGATAAGATCGTGAAAGTGTATATTTAACATAAAACTAAACACATGTGTATGTATGATGAATGTATGTATGCATGTGTGTATTATGTCTTAAGTGTCGATTCCGACTACTTAAATCTTTCGAAGGTCGATCCCGACTACCCAAAATTGCGTTTTTAATCTCCATAGAAGCTTGTGTGCAATTCCGTTCTCGAAAGGCATGCGAAGGCTAAATTTATTCTCCGTAGAGGCTTATGTGCAACTCCGTGCTCAAAAGGCACGCGAACGCTAAATTTATTCTTCGTAGAGGCTTGTGTGAAACTCCGTTCTCGAAAGGCACACAAATGCTAAATTTATTCTCCTTAGAGGTGTGCAACTTTGTGCTCGAAAGTCACGCGAATGCTAAATTTATTCTCTGTAGAGGCTTGTGTGCAAATCCGTGCGCGAATGCTAAATTTATTCTTCATATAGGCTAGTTTCATGCTTACGAGGTCGATCCCAACTGTCATAATATAAATCTAGAGTGTCGATTCCGATTCCTCGTTTTAGCACTCTAGGGCTTCAAATGTCGAATCTGACTTTTTGAGAGCATTGAGGGTGTCGATTTCGACTACCCAGATGTGCTCCAGATTCCAAGTTTCGAACTCAACTACATGGGTACGCGATTAAGGATAAAGTGGTGATCCTGGCTGCTTAAGTACGCGATTGAAATTTCAGGTGTCGAATCCGACTACATGAATACGCATTAAAAATGTCAAATGTCGAGTCCGACTTCTAGAACACGTGTTTAAAAATCAGAGTGTTGATTCCGACTACTCATGGATGCATTTGAAATATCAAGTGTCGAATCCGACTACATGAATACGTGTTAAAAATGTCAAATGTCGAATCCGACTAAATGAATAAGCGTTAAAAATTGTCAGGTGTCAAATCCGACAACCCATGTTTCAATCATCGTAATTTAATGTGTGTGAAATCATGGGATGGAATTTAGCATAATACCTTTGATGCTTGTCGTTTCAATCATCGTAATTTAATTTATTTTTATCTACACATAGACACCCCTCTTGCATATGTTTGTTGAAAAAAAATTCATTTGAATAATACCCATATTTTCCTTTTTAAACATTAAAAAACTATTTTTTTATGCTATGTTATTATAAATTAATTACTTAATATTTTTATTATTAATAATAATAAAAGAATTGAGTAAATAAAAATGAAAAATAATAAAAAGGTAATTTAAGGGCCCAAGACTTGGGCTCACGAATGGAGGTGAAAAATTAAAAAGTTAGAATGAGGCTTTTAAACTGATGTGGCATAAGAAAAGTAAGTTAAGGGCCCGAGGTTGGGGCTCACCATTGAACATGCTCTAAGTCCATCCACTGAGTCCCCTTTCGCGAGTTGCTTTTTGTTGATAGCATGATCTCTTTCCGCGGATAAAGATGCATAAAAGTAACCTTACTTTTATTTTAAAGGAATGACAAAAAAAAAAGGAATAGAAAAAGCTTGGCTCTCATGGCGCTTGAACTCGCGATCTCGCCCTACTTGCAAGGCCCGAACTTTATTTCACTTAATGGTGTTTTGAATCCTGCAGCACATTGTTGCAAGGCTCGAACTCGCGACCCTTGACACCTTTATTGGGAGTTCGTACACATGCTCCTCCATTGAGTTTGGTTTGCCTGCCAGAGGAACTCGAACTCGAGACCTCTTGAAGTATAATAGCACGCGTGTGTAAGCGTAACCCCTAGGCCAAGTAGATGATCTTGTGTTATGTTTGCGTTCAAAGAGTTTTATACTTCAGGATTGTAGAACCCATCTTCTTCCTAACGAACTTCAAGTGGTGTGGAATAGTTTCCTTGACTCTGCCCAAGTCCTCGATTCGCAATCGTTGATTCAATTAATTGCTCCCGGACAGAGATCTGAACCGGTAAATATATAGATAGGTGGCATAAAAGCCAAGAAAATACAAGAAAGCAAGACCAACAACGGACTCATAAAGGATGCTACCCACGACTTTCTACCCACAAAAGTGTTGCTTACCACTAATACGTACCCACCAATTTCGTACCCACCAATTTCGTACCCACAAATTTTCTAACACAAAAGGGACCTACACTACATCCACATCAGCAAGTCAATCCATCACCCAATTACAATACTCGGTCAAACAAACCACCAAGCTAATTAAAAAGAAACAAAGAAACACTTTGCACTTTTTAAAAAGCAAGAAAACCTCCTTTCACACACAACCTTCTCAGCTTTAATAAAGCAAAGGAAGAAGCTGGGACTAGACATGAGCAAGGGTCAAGGGTCGACCCGGACCCGACGGGTTTTGACCCGGCGGAAACCCGAAGGGTCGACGACCCGACGGGTTAGGGTCAACAAGGGTCAGGGTCGAGGCGGGTCAAGGGTTAGTGTTAGGGTCATGCTGATTTTGACCCGCGGACCCGGCGGGTCGAACCCGAAGGGTCGACCCTTAGGGTCAACCCGCCGGATCATCTATTTTTTTCCAAAAAATCAAGGTAAAGAGAAAGAGGAATTCAACATTATAGAATGACGTAGTAATCTAGAGAGATCCCAATTTCCTACTACGTAGGCAATCACTCGTCAAATATTCGCCGCTCCATGCTCAACTCTAGCGGTGGAGCAACGTTTTAGCCAATGTTGTCAAATATTAAGCGAGAAGAGATCAAGACTCTTGCCCGAGACTCTGGAAGGTCAAGTTTGCCTAAACGATTGGAAGAGGGTGGAGATGCGAATTCAAAATAATGACCACTTAATCGAGTCAGAATCGGATAAAGAACTCGACGATGACACAATGGTCAGGAGCTCAGATGCAAAGCAAGGAGAAGAGTCTTAGCATGAGATAAGGTAAGTAGGGATCAGAACGAATGTAAAGAACTACGTGAGCTTTCATTCCTCTTCCCCGAGAGATACGTACACAACTAGAAAACCGGTCCATACCCTTCTTCCTTATTATTTTTATTTATTTAAACTTAAAAAACTTTTTAAAAAATGACATGTCATGACCCGACGGGTCAAAGGGTCGACCCTTGACCCGGCGGGTCACCACAACCCGTTGACCCGTGGCTTGGAAGGGTCAGGGTTAGGGTCAGAGATATCCCGACCCTTGACCCGGCGGGTCGAACCCTTGACCCGGCGGGTTCGACCCGTGCTCATGTCTAGCTGGGACACGCCACCACATGTGACCTACACACCAGCTGTCATCCCACACACGCGCCAGACCGAGCCCGGAGCACACGCGCCTACAAGCTACACCGACGGAGTCAACGTTCAGCCCAAGCTCGCAAATTTCAGACTCCGCCGACGAACAGGAAGGATACCCACGAACCAGAACTCACCCAGCAATTGGAATCGCACACGAGCCACCAACAGACCCAACCACTCGCCACTCGGGCAGTCCAATCGACGCTCCACCCAGGCCTCTACGCACCGCCGGAAAACCCCCATCAAAACCCCCTCAGCAACCCCGAATTCCGCTCTTCATCAAAAGATAGGGAGCCAAGGAAGGAGGAAGGAGAGGCTTCCCAAACCGGAGCCCCAACACCCACCTGAAGCATCAACCACACCACCAAACAGGCCCCCGCACAGCCAGTCGCACCACCCAAAACCACCACCCTCGGGAGCCCGGAGTTCAGCACGTTCACAATAGATAGGGGCCGAAGGAGGTGGGAGACAGAGTAGAACCGACAGCCGACCGGAACCTGGAACAACTCCCCACCAGATCCGAACAGTTGGGCCGACCACCACTCACCAGATCCGACGATGAGACCCCGCTACAGCGGTCCGACGGCTCAGGAAGGACCGTTCTTGCCAGGGCCGGCCAATGGATTTCGGAGGCCCTGTGCCAAACTTAAAACGAGATTGTACTCGATCTAAATTTTAGAAAAATTATGAATTACATTGATACATTTAAAACGTTTGTATTCGAACCAAATTCTAGAAGAAATGACATAAATAAAATCAACAAAATATTTTTCTTTTGTCTTAATAAAGTTAACAAAACTAATAAATCTAGAAGACATGAGTCAAACATCCAACAATTGAACATAAAATAGAGAAATTGACACCTAAATATAATTTTTTTTTATCAAGTTAAACAAAGTGAAACAACATGACGTTATGAATTGAACCTTGAAATAGATTTCTTGCCCATCTAAGATTACATTTTCAGACGTCCGATTAAAAAAATTATTCCCTTTATTGATAAATAACATATATAAATTTTTAGATTTCATTTTATTTTATATTAAAAATAGATTATTTTTGTTAATATTTAATCACGTAAATATATTTTTCATACCGTCTTTAATATAGAAATATAACTATCAAAGTTACAATGGAAAAATACAATTAAATAAAATACCTTTTAATTAAAATTGAGAAAAAAAAAGGGTAGATATCTATGTTAAAAAATTTAGATTATTTTAGTTAACATTTAATTAATTTCATAAATTTTATTCATTAATAATAAATCAGATATATATATATATATTAATTTCATACTTGTATAATAAAAAATCTAGATTACTTTTGTTAATATTTAAAGATTTTAATTTTTTTTTTATAAATTCTTAAAATATAAAAACTAGTACATCAAAGTGAGCTAAAATGCAATTAAATTAAATACTCCGTATAATACAATGATGAAAAAAATGAAGCAATTAATGCTCCAGAATCCAGATCGGTAAAATGCAATTAAATTAAATATAATACAATGAAAAGAAAGAAGCAGTTAATGCCCCAGCCCCAAATGAGTAAAAATGTAAAATGCAAAAAAAAACCAAGCAGTTAATGGCTTAATGCTCCAGCCCCAATGGGTAAAATGCAAAAATAAAAAGAAGCAGTTAATTCCTTGTAGAAAATGAAGCAATTAAATGCCCAAAAGGCCACAAGTGAGTTTCGAACCGAGGACAATTCAAATAAAAAACGTCTCCCCTACAGACGAACCACTAAACCAACTGAAACAAGTGATACTTAGGCAAACTTTTATATATATATACTATAATAATATTATTAAAACGAGGCCCTACAACATCGGAGGCCTTGGGCAGTCGCACACTTTGCACTTGCCCAGGGCCGGCCCTGGTTCTTGCTGGCCCCGTCTCCCCTGGAACACACTCCAAGACCACCCTCTCTAAGCCAAGGAATCAACCCCGGAGGCAAGCGGCAATAACCAACCCACCACCGTCCAGATCTAGGCGACGAACGAACTGAGAAAGATGCAGAGGACCAAATCTGACCAATAAGCCACCAGATCCGACGCCCAACGCACCCCATGAACCCCAAAGAACGGAGAGCAAGCCGGGCCACACACTCACCCCCGACAATCCGCCCCCACGACCCGGGAAAACCCACCCAGACGCTCACCCACCAACTTGGCCAAACTCCCAAGAGCCAAATCGGAGAAATATCCCACCAGATTTACAATAAATGAAGCATTAAACACACCAAATCTAAGTGGGGAGGAGAGGATGATGCAAGTATGAGAGAAATCCAAGAGGAGAGGAGAAAATCCCCTAGAGAGTTTCTCTCTAGATTTCTCTCACCATCCAAACCTTCTCCCGGGCGGAGATACATAAATTCAAATGCCAGAGGGAGAATTGTGTTATAGAATGAATTTGTTCGCAAATTTATATTGATCTAACGATCCATTCACAACCTAAGTCATACGCAGAGGATCAAAATTTCACGAACATTCCCACTGGGATCCCTATCTTCGTGAGCGAAAAAACCCTTCGTAGCCACTACTTGCAGCCATGAACATACCTCTTGAGTCTTTGAATGCTCTATGGAGTTTATGACAATAGCGGTTTTTTATTCCATCGCGATCTTATCATTAAAAATTTGTCGACGGCGATCTTAGATGGTAATTGGTGCTAGCTTCCCTCTGATTTCGTAATCAAGCACTCCCCACCCAGCCATTCATCGCGATATCATGTGATGTAGCATTATCATTGTGGCAAAGTAAAGGTGTAGAGTTAATGTATAGCTAGAATTTAGTATTTAAAAAGATGTCAAAGAAATTAAAAAGAGAAAATTTGCCCAACGAATCCATTTTTGGGCCTCTATTTGGGGAGTGTCTCCCACTCTTGTAAAATTAGGGTTTTGTCGACCTAAACTTTTTTGGACAAAATTACCCCTCAATCAATGGCGTTTTCAGCACCAAAAATAAAACATTGTTCCCGTCATCTTGATCTTTGCTCTGTCACGACGCTCTCTCCCTCTCCTTTCGAAATTCGTTCTTGCCCTCTCCCTCCGTCAATGGCGAACAGCTGCCGACGCTCCACGAGATCCTCGGATCTGGCGGCAGAGAGCCCGGAGGCGACCGGATCTGGACGGTTATTGCCGGAGTGGAGCACGGAGGAGGACACGGGATCTGGACGGAGGGGTGCAACTGCCGCCATGGGCGAGCAGATCGGGAATTGGATTCAGATCTGCATCCTCCGTTCTCCTCTTTCGATCGCTATTTCTTTCTACTGGAGATTCGGCGGAGGCGGAGGCGGAGGTCCTCTTCCCGTCATCTTCATCTTTGCTTAAAGTAGATCCGATTCGCGCTCCGAGCCCGGTGGTGAATCGGACTCTATGGAGTGGTGAAGCTGTCGAGTGCTGAAAGAGGGGCTGAGATGGATCTGTTCCGGCTCCGATGGCTTCGATGCTCTTTTGCTCTCTTTGTTCTTCTTGCGCCCCCTCTCAGATCTTGATCTTTCTTCTCTGCCTCTTTTTCATTCCATTCGGTAATTCATTTTCTCGACTTTTGATTCTATTCTATATTAACATATTTCATTTTTTTTTGTTCGGTTTTGATTGAGGTTTTTTGTTATATCGTCGATATATGTTAGAAGATCTGATTTGTCTAGAAAATGCATCCGATTTCTGGATTGAATTGCTCAATCCGTGTCCGCGGAATTCGAGTTCGGATCCGAAATGGCGTGTTTTTGTAGCTGGAAGTTCCGATTTTGGTTTTTTGATTTGGAGAATTTGAATCGGTGTCGATGATGTTGATTATTGGAGGATTGTAATTTTTGCAGATCATCAATGGAGACGGGGAAGCTTTTCGTGGGTGGAATTTCAAGGGACACCAACGAAGACAGGCTGAGGGAGTATTGGCCGGTTTCCGCATATCTTCCATGGTTTGTTTCAGCAAGATCCAGGGGAGAAAGGAGCAAGATCTAGGGGAGAAAGGATCTTGTTTCAGCAAGATCTGGCCACGTACAACATCAAGAAGAAGAACAAAGCAGGCGAGACCAACAATTACTTGGACGACATCTATATCCTCTTCACCTACTTCACTAAGTCTGAATCCATGGCTGCTCTTGATGCCACACTTAAGACAGACGACGATGTCATCAGGTCGTCTAGCTTCAAGATTCGGAAGAGGAAGTACAGCTAGCTTGTTTCGGATCTTCAATGAGGTAATCCTTTTCTTTTTGGTCTTTTTGAAATCTAAAGAGGCACCAGTGGAGGAAAATTTTAACTCTGTGCTTCAATTATCTCACCATTTGCTGTCTATTGTGTGAATGATCACCTTGTCTATTCTTACATTGGTTTTTGGAATGCTAGTTCAAGTGGCAATTACACAAGAAAGCGGCACAAGTGCTGTATTTGCACAAGTGGCAATTCCTTTGCTTCTTATGTTTAATAATCTATTCTTCTTTTTTTGAAAATCCTTTTTTCACTGTCCTTTGCTTCTTATGTTTAATAGTCAATTGCAGCATTTTTTTTTATGTAAGTGCCTAAGTGGAAGCTTGTACTTCCCTTGGCAATTTCAGCAATTTTTTTTACGGGATCTGAAATGCTGAAATTAATTTTTATTAGAATTTGCTGAAATTTTTGTGGTTGAACTTGCTTTAAATCTCCTTTAAAAGCCTCTTAGCTCAATGGTAGAGCGATGTGCTATACGCAAATACATGGGTTCGAATCCCGCATAGGTTAAATTTTATATCCCGTAACATGGTTTCAACAACAATTTCAGCATCAACAACGTTGCTGAAATCAGGGTTTCAGAATCAACAACGTTGCTGAAACCGTGGGCTTAGCATCAACAACGTTGCTGAAACCGGGGTTTCAGCATCAACAACAGTGCTGAAATCGAGATTTCGGCATCAACAACAGTGCTGAAATCGGGGTTTCAGCAACATGAAAAACAAAACAGTAACGCGAAAAGAAAAAAAAATAGCTGAAACAGAGAGTGGCACATGAGTTTCAGCAACTCTGAAAACGCGAAAAAAAAAAACGAAAAAATAAAGCAAAAAAAAAAAAAAACTGCTGAAACAGAGGGTGGGACAGGGGTTTCAGCAGTTTCGCGGGGAAAAAAAAAATGGGGCACAATTTCAGCAAATTCGTTTCAGCATGATGAAAAATTCGGTGAACAAATCCTAAATATGGAGAGGGTAGGAGACGGATTTCTAATATAGCCTAATTTCGTGCCTGTATGGAAATTGTCCCAATTAAAAAAGATTGATTTATTGATTACACAGCTTCAAACTTTGATGGTTCTGAGACTGGCCAATTGTGATCTGAATCTGCTAGAACATTTCATCTTCTTCGCGATTCGAGAACAGGGGCTAGACCTGCCTTCCTCATGCTGGCTTGTTGTCTTCGCATATGTGCTAGCCCGACGTCCTAGCCTTCGTCCGGGGCGGACGCGGAGGATTGAAGTCTCGTGGTCCCTAAACATTAATTAGATGCATAGTTTTTTAGTTGCGATTGGAGGTTAATATGTACTAGGGATATCAAGCTCATATATGATTAATAAGTGGCATATCTCTCGTATCGGCTTTTTTTAAACATCAAAGATTTCCTTTAAGTTGCTAGCCTTTTCAGAGGGGATGTATGAACACCCTCCTTGTAGTTGTTTGTTTATTTAATCAAAAAATGGTTGTTCACTTAGTATGAAGTATGAACTAGAAGCGTTTCATTCATAAACAAACAATCAGGTTCTGTTCCTCTGCTACCCAGTGTACCAAACGAATTTTATGACAGTAACTACCCACAATTAAATATTTTGCTATTTTCTCCTTCGAAAATCATTTTTGAGTTTCAACAACATAGAACTAATTATCATCACAAAATCCGGATCTGGAGGTTTCACCACATATGCAGGCAATGATAATAACAACCATAACAAACGATGATCGTGAATACCTTCTCATTTTAACTTGTTATGACAGCAACCTTCAATCTTTCAAAAAGTCACCATTTTCTCCAAACTTCTTGTTTAATCAACTAAAAAAAAGCATATATCGAAACTCAATTAAGGTGAAATAGGCAAATATTTAACCTTAAGTAATCACCTCTTAGGGTGAACGGTCCCACAAACAGTGCCAATGAAGGCAATGAAGATTCCCGGTTATCCGTAAGCTCCGCCTTCGATCGATTACCGGTTCTCCATGGTTCGATGTGCACAATTCGATACAAATCCCGCTTCCAAAAAGATTAAAACGCTAACCAAAATGATATATAAAATACCGACCCCTTTAACTGAGACCTAAATCTCCTATTTATAGACGATAATGAAATGATCCTTGTCATACTTGTTTGCTCAGTATTTTGTTGTTGCACTTACACATATCCAATTGAACTCGTGGGTGTTTAAAATGTTGTGGGCGCAAGTTGTTGGAATGTGGTTGTCCCACATCGGTTATATAGACAATGTTTGAACAACATATAAGGTTGAAGGGTTACTCCTCTCATTACCAATTGATTTTGAGATGGAACCTCGTTCGGGTTTATGTGTTATTTGAGTCTCCCGCATGTGGGCCCGTACACACTACCTCCCTTCAGCTTGTCTTAACCCCACCGGACCCAGCCGACTTTAACATGGTATCAGAGCCGGGTTTGGATAGTTGCGGTCAGGGCTTCGGATTAGTGGGGCTGCTGGCCTTGTTGACATGTCGCGGGCATTGGTTCCCATTTAAGCACATGTGGAAAGTGCAAGGGGGCATGTTGGAATGTGGTTGTCCCACATCGATTATATAGAGAATGCTTGAACAACATAAAGCTCACACCACGGGCAAAAATGTTTTAAACCGGTTTCTCATCACACAGACAAATTCAAAATACTTGATAAAAAGTGGAAGGATGGCTTGTTACACATCGACAGGAGGCTCGTTATTCTCATCGCGAGGATGATCAGGGTTGTTCTCACCAGCATGAGGAGGCTTGAGGACGGCGACTTCTTCAAGAGGGGCATTAGACGGGAGAGGCAGGCTACGTTGAGGATCTTCAAGCTTCATTTTCTCAGTGTTATCGTAGGGAGGGAATATCCTCACAGAATCCCTAAGGTAACCAAGTATCTACCCCATCTCATCAACCTGGATTCAAAGTGAATAGATATACACTTTGTCTTCTTGTCAAAGTTGAAGAGGTACGTGATGGTTTATACCTTTTCTTTGTTTTTTTAAATGTTTTATTTCAACTCAACCCGGTCACTAAAGAGTTGATTTCTGAATCATTTTCTGTCTCCTATCTCTTTTGTCTTTTCTTATGCAATTTCTCTATTTGGTAATGAAAAATGTATGTATGAATAAAATTATTTTCTAGTTGACTGATCATAGGTGTTGGGGATGAGGTTAGTCGTGCATTTTGTATATTTTCTGGATAATTGATCATAGATGTTGGGATGAGTTCATTCAGGCATTTTCTATGCTATTTGGAACAACTAGATATAATTTTATGTGTCAACACTGCAGTCGCTTCTCTTTACACACTTGTTTATCGCTCCTCTCATCTTCCTCCCATCTCGCGATTGTGCTTTACTTGAATCTGCAGTCACTTATGTTGTCAACACTGCAATCATTTCTCTTTACACACTGTCGTCAACACTGTAGTCACTTCTGTTGTGGTTATTTAGGGTTTTGAAGTATATTGGGGGTTTGAGGTTCACAATTATGCTTTACTTGAATCTTAGAAGGGATACG
Source organism: Persicaria tinctoria (assembly GCA_037127255.1). Taxonomy (NCBI): domain Eukaryota; kingdom Viridiplantae; phylum Streptophyta; class Magnoliopsida; order Caryophyllales; family Polygonaceae; genus Persicaria; species Persicaria tinctoria. The sequence continues at coordinate 82,225,451 of JBANSL010000006.1, forward strand.
CTTTTTTTCTTATTAGATTTAAATTAAAATGCTTCATTACATTATTTAATTGAATTAGTATGGATTATTGAGTTTGGTGTTGTGTATCCCTTTTTAGTTGTATAGGCGAAGGATAAAGACGAGAGTGAGAGAGGGTTTGATTAGCCAGAAGAAGGAACAATTGAATTTCCTGTGAAAATGAGCGATTGTGATTTGAGAGGGGTCAAGGGCTTATGTTGATCTCTTCATCTGATGAGCTTTAACTCTCCATCGACATTCAAGTGCAGGAGATTTACCAGTTCTGATTCCATGGAAGTTGACGATGTCAAGGTCATTCATTCTCTTTCCTTTTACTCTTCTACTCTTTATGTCCATGAATCAGTTTGTATGATCAATAACTCTGCGTGTGTTTTTTTGATGTTTTGGGGATCTGGTTTATCTTTGGACTTGAGTGAGTACAGATTAGCAATGCAGCAATTTGTTTAGGGTAAATTACCCATAACGACCCCTTATTTAGCCCATTTTCCAGAATCCCACTCTTCATGCATTTAAACCATCATTTATGCATATTTTGAATACAATTCATCACCACATGTTTTTTTAGCCTTATTCAAATGTGAAAGGAGAAAGGAAATGCCCAATGTAAAAGTTTTATAGTGCAATAGGTATGAGTAGTGAAATATGAAAATGGACTTCTGATGCTATTTGTAAGGTAAAGGCTGGTCACTTGGTTTTGTGCAAAGTGGCTTAAAAAGGGGTGGTTTTGTGCAATTCCCAAATTTATTTTATTTTTATGATGTTTTGTGGTGGGTTTCAATACTTAATTGCATCAATGTACTTGTAAGCTAAGCTTATAGCTGCTAAAGAAAAATATGGGCGAGAAATGTGTGTTTTTTTAGACTCTTGGAACTTCTCAATCATCCACTTTGGTTACAGATACTGGTAAAATCAATTTTTGTTTCCATAATTGGATTATCGTGTTTAATAAAGAGGTATTGCACCCATTTCTGAAATATTTTTTTTACATATAAAAAAAGGGCGGTTTTGAAAAATAGCCACGAAATTTGGCTGATTTTGCAAAATATCCGCGTTTTGGGACATTTTTGCAAAATATTTTAAATATAAGGCTTCACCGTCTCTCGACACCGGCCTTTCTCTCTCCTCTAGCTCTCCATCTCCGGACGCTCTCTCTTTCTCCCTCCCGACCTGCTCGCCGGAGATTGCTAGGATTTCAGAGAGATTACCATTCCGACATCATCCAATAATACCTTCCATCTTTTTGTAGAACTAGAAAATAAGGTATATGTGCGTTGCACCACACCAAAAAAAGAAACAGCTTTCACACAAGCATGGGCCATATCACTAAGAGTGAGATTAAGACTATGACAAGCACATGGCATATACAAAGCTCTTGGATTTATTTCAAGTAGTCGTTTTTGAACCCCTTGGTGTTTTCCCTTCATATTAGAACCATTATCATAGCCTTGACCCCTCACATCAGCAACATTTAGTTCAAGAGATTTAAATGCCTCAATTAATTCATTAAAAAGCCCTAAACCAGATGTATCATTCACACTCAAAAACTCTACAAAATACTCCTCTATTTGTACCTTATTACTTTTGTTGGACATATTAACACATCGTACAAGTAAAGTCATTTGCTCCCGATGACTTACATCCGGTGTACAATCAAGAATTATAGAGAAATACTTTGCATTTTGGATGAGTCGTATAATAGACTTTTTAACACTATAGGCCAAAAGAGCAATCAACTCATTCTGAATTTTGTGGCCCAAATAATGATGGTGAATTTCTCGATTTTGAATACGTCTTATATGTTCTTGCATTATCACATCAAATTCTGCAATCATCTCAATCAATCCTAAAAAGTTACCATTACTATGTTGGTAAAGTTTTTCATTAGATCCTCGAAAATCCAGATTATGCTTAGAAAGACACTTTACAACATCAACAATTCTTTTCAAAACTTGTCTCCAACGCTCCTTTTCCTTTGTTATTTCCAGCTGTAATTCCCTATCAATTGTTTCATTTTTTTCCAATCTTATTCTCAATTCATTCCATGTTTTCATGTTATTCATGTGTTCAACACTATTTTCATGCTCTCGAAGTCTCTCACTAAGATGCTTCCAATCTTTAAATCCATCATTTGCTAACAAGTATCTGTTGCTTTCAGATTTGAACAACTTACAACAAAAGCAATAAACTTTGTCTACATGTTTAGAGTAAACCAACCATTTTCTATCCGTAGTTTCTCCATTACTCAACTTTCTAGAATAATAAGAGTATGAAAAATGTCTAGAAAGCTTATCTAATGGAAACACAAGATTCAATTCTCTTATAGGCCCCTTTTCAACTAAAAAATCTCTTGTTTTGTTGTCAAGAATTTCCCAATTTCTAGGATCATAAATATCACAAGGAGGGGCAAATTTTTCTTGTTCATTAGCTCCTGAAATACCAATATTAGATGCATTAGGAATATCATCATGCCCATCCCAATGATTAATATCCTCATAGGTGTGAATCTTGTTATTTTCATCTAATGGATTTTCATTAAGATGCTCTGAATTACCAACCACTACTCCTGGTTCCTCAGAATTTTGGACTGGACCTAGTTGCTTGATTAAAAACTTGTTCATAGCTCCTCTTTGCGATTTAATAAACTGTTCATTTTGTGCTCGTATTTTTCTTTTTGCACTCCCAGATAAATGTTTTTTAGGCAACATTGTAAGATCATCTACAACAATCAACAACAATCAGTCAATCAGAATACAACAGGAGAATAAGGGAACAAGATCACCTGAATGGCTTAATCTGAATGGTTGATTAATCGACAATCCGAAAGGAATTTGACGCAAGCCGCAAACACTTAAAAATCCACTCTTGAAATCCAATGGAACACCATCGTCTGCAGAAGCAGTTCTGCATAAAAAAGGGGAATTCAAAAATCAAAATAAGAATAGAATATATTTATACTCAATAGATGATTGAATATTTGAAACCAACTGAATTGAATCGAAATAAAATCAACATCTTACCGGCGAAATTCAACGAAATAGGAGCAGGGGGCGGAAGTGACGGTTGCCATGGTGGTGCTATAAAGCCGAGGGCCTTGAAGCCGTTGAAATTCACAAGGCTCGCTCATCTCGTCGCCTTGAATGCCCGGCCGAATTCGCCTCTTACAATTCCCTAAACCCCCAATTTGATTTGGAGAGAAGAACAAGGCCCTTGCTTCTCTGCAATTAGGTTTGCCGTTTGCACGCTTCAAGCCTTCAATTCAATTCTTACTTTCACTCCTTTCCACGTACAGTAAATACGGAGTACATAATTAGTGGAATTAATTTTTTTTTCTTTTTTACTTTTCCATGTATTTAACCGGGTTGGGTATTTATTTGGGCTGGGTATTTATTTGGTTGGGCCTCTTAACTATATATATGTATATATACCGAATTATATTATTGGGCCCCTAATTTTTTTGGGCCCTGAGCAAGCGCCCAGCCTGCCCTTGCCTCTGGGCCGGGCCTGGTTTTGGTGGGTTTCAATACTTAATTGCATCAATGTACTTGTAAGCTAAGCTTATAGCTGCTAAAGAAAAATATGGGCGAGAAATGTGTGTTTTTAGACTCTTGGAACTTCTCAATCATCCACTTTGGTTACAGATACTGGTAAGATCAATTTTTGTTTCCATAATTGGATTATCGTGTTTAATAAAGAGGTATTGCACCCATTTCTGAAATATTTTTTTTACATATAAAAAAAGGGCGGTTTTGAAAAATAGCCACGAAATTTGGCTGATTTTGCAAAATATTCGCGTTTTGGGACATTTTTGCAAATTATTTTAAATATAAGGCTTCACCGTCTCTCGACACCGGCCTTTCTCTCTCCTCTAGCTCTCCATCTCCGGACGCTCTCTCTTTCTCCCTCCCGACCTGCTCGCCGGAGATTGCTAGGATTTCAGAGAGATTACCATTCCGACATCATCCAAGCGATCGATTTTGAAGTCTATTCTAGAGAATCATGTAAGTCGATTTACTAGAATTTTAAGTCGATTAGAATTTGCGTCAAAGACGCAAATTTGTGCCGAAGCCGCAAATTTCCTATAATTTTTGGATTACTCCTTCGGTTTTGCGATTACTACTTGATTCTGTGTTTATCTATGCTTCTGTTTTGCAATCACTGCTTCAGTTTTGCGATTACTGCTTAAATTTGCGCCGAAGGCGCAAATTTCCTAGAATTTTTTGGTTTACTACTTCAGTTTTGCGATTACTGATTCAGTCTGTGTTTATGTATGCTTCAGTTTTGCAATTACTGATTCAGTTTTGCGATTTACTTCTTAGATTTGCGCCGAAGGCACAAATTTCCTGTAATTTTTTGGTTTACTAATTCAGTTTTGCGAATATGTGTTTATCTATGCTTTAGTTTTGCGATTACTTCTTCAATTTTGCGAATACTGCTTCAATTTGCGCCAAATTACTGCTTCAGTTTTGTGATTACTGATTGGAATCGTGTGATTACAAGTGTAGATTACGCCGAATTTGTGTTTATCTATGCTTATATATGCTATAACAGTATCGTAATATAGTTGAACAGAATGATTACTGCTTTTGAATGCATCAAAATTTGTGCCTTTTGCGAAAACTTTGATTCATTTCTTATGCATTGAATGATTAAGATTATGGAGTCACACATACAGTAGCATCAAAATTTGCGCCTTTGGCGCAAATTTTGATTGATTTTTTAAGCATGAATTAATGTTTATGAGCATTTTTTCTGTATACGTGTAATCTTCAAGTTTCAAATCGAATCTGTGTATGTTTATGGTTATTTATGCTTCTTAATATTTTACATTGCTCAAGTCATCACTATGATTGCTTAAGATGTTATTTCACTATGATTGTTTCAAATAATCAGTAGACCTTAATCATAGAAGTTTTCCACCAGAAGTGCAAGTTTTATATAATTCTTCTCACAACAGGTGTATTGTATTCATTTTGTTGCTCATGTCATCATTACACTTGAATCTGTGCTCTATATTGAAGTGTTGATTCCTTATTAGACTTTGATTGCTAAAGTCATCAACATTGATTGAGCCATGTCATCCATACAAATAACAAGTGTAGTTTACTCACTTTTGGTTGCTCTGGTAAGAATTGTAAGAATATTTCATAACAGGTGTATTGTATTCACTTTGATTGCTCGTGTCATCGTTTTTTAACATTGACTGAGCCATGTCAACATTATAAGTGAGTCATTGAAAAATTACAAAAGGGGTGCAAATCTATTGTTGCATTTGACAATACAATGATCTAAATATTCCTTATTACACTTTGAAATTTTTAATGTCAACACTGTATTTTACTCACAAAAAATTTGCACCGTAGGTGCAAATTTTCTGAGAATTTTTTTCATAACAGCTGTATTCTACTCACTTTGGTTGATTGTGTTATCGTTTTTTAACATTGATTGAGCCATGTCAGCACTACAATTAAGTCATAGAAAAATTACACAAGGGGTGCAAATCTATTGTTGCATTTGACAATACAATGATCTATATATTCCTTATTACACTTTGAAAAGTTTTAATGTCAACACTGTATTTTACTCATAAAAAATTTGCACCGTAGGTGCAAATTTTCTGAGATTTTTTTTCATAACAGCTGTATTCTACTCACTTTGGTTGATTGTGTCATCGTTTTTGAACATTGATTGAGCCATGTCAGCACTACAATTAAGTCATAGAAAATTTGCACAAGGGGTGCAAATCTATTGTTGCATTTGACAATACAATGATCTATAGATTCCTTATTAGACCTTGAAAGTTTTAATGTCAGCACTGTATTTGACTCATAAAAAAATTGCATCGTAGGTGCAAATTTTGTAAGAATTTTTTCCATAACAAGTATATTTTACTCACTTTGGTTGATCATGTCATCGTTTTTACTCAGATTGTGTTTGTTATTACTTAAACGTATTTATCCTCTTAAATTCATACTCTGCAGATTACAATGGCAACCCACATTATTACAGTTGTATGTGGTGGGAAATGGTTATTTGATGATTCATGCCCAACCTTTGTTGAAGACACTACTACAACGGTGTTTATGATTGACGAGTCAATAACATTACAGGGTTTAACCGAAAAAGTGCACAACAGATTCAATATACATAGTGCATTAGAATTGAAATTCAATCATTTACACCCTTTCAAACTCTTGAGAGCTCCGCTTCTTGTTGAATGTGATGATGATTTGAAAGAGTTTTTAAGGTTGTCCGACCTATAGGATGTTAAATTTGCTGTGGAGTTGTGTGTCAGCATTAAATCAGATAGTGAACAAGTTGAAGATCAACAGGCATCCTAAACTGAGAGTTTACAGTTGGTGCCATGAAATCCAACTATTACCAATATTGTTACAGGGGAAAATAACCTGACATTGATCGGTGACACCAGGATGAAAGGTGTATTGTTGGAAGATGTTGGAGATGACATGAATTCTCTAAACAGTGACACTGCAAGTGATGAAGAATCTGCAGATGAAATATGGAGAGCATTCTATTCTACACCACACAGGAGAGAAACTACACTACAAGGTTGGGATGCTGATAGCTCTACTGTGCCTAGTGTGAATCTCAATTCACAAAACTTGATTTGCGTAGGCAAAAGCTTTGCATCAAAGAAAGCAGTTAAGCATGCTTTGGGAGTCTTGTCAATAACCGAGATATTTGGTTTTCGCATGGCAAAATCAGATACAAAGTATTATAGAGTGCATTGTGTAGATCCTGACTACAAATGGAAAGTGCATGTCAAAACTTTTGGCCCAACTTGGCATAAGGTCATAGTGTATGTGGACATGCACACCTGCACATGGGATTTTAGGACAAAACACTGCAAACAGCCTTCATCTTCTGTGATTGCAAGTATCATCGAATCAAGGTGAGAACTTTTTTTTTAAGAAATAGTATTTATATTTTAACTTGCTTTCTAATATATGATTTATTCTAATTTGACTATAATTACACAGTGTTGACGCTGGATACAGACCAACACAGATAAGGGATAAAATGAGAACAGAACAAAAGATGCAAATTAGCTACTGGAGAGCATGAAAGTCGTCAAAAATAGCTCATGAAATGGTTAAGGGGACACCAGAATCAAATTATGCAGATTTACCATCATTTTGCCATATGCTCGTGGAGAGAAACAATGGGACTATAGCTTTAATTTCAAAAGACAAAGAAGATAGATTTCAGTACTTCTTTCTGTCATTTGGACAGTGCATCAGAGCATTCCCCCTCTTAAAGAAGGTATGTCTTAAACAGTGTCAGCACAAATTCTGTTGTCATCGATTTCCTTAACTTCGATAACATAAGTAATTTTATTTCTTTATATACCAGGTTGTTGCTGTTGATGGAACATTCCTAACTGGCAAATACAAAGGGAAGTTGCTTGGAGCAGTTGCACAAGAAGCCAATAGACAAATCTTTCCACTTGCCTTTGGTATTGTTGACTCCGAAAACAACAGCTATTAGGAATGGTTTATGTATCAGCTGCTGCAGGTCGTGCCTCCATCAAATGACTTAGTGTTTGTCTCTGATAGACATGCTAGCATTTCAAGGGTTGTATCTTTAGTTTACCCAACAGCTACACACTGCATTTGTATGTGGCACTTGAACCAAAACATCAAAGCAACTTTCAGGAAAAAAGAGCTGGGGAAAATGTTCACAAAAGCAGCAGAGAGTTACACTATCCAAGAGTTCAACAACTACCTTGCACAAATTGTAGCAAACTGTCCAAAACTTTCAGAATATCTTGTGTCAGCAGGTTTTGATAAATGGGCCCGAGCACATTCAAAGGGTGAAAGATACAACATGATGACATCCAACAATGTTGAGAGCTTGAACTCCGTTTTAAAAGGAAAAAAGGATTATCCCATTGTGGCACTTGTGGAGTTTGCTAGAGAAAAGCCCACATCATGGTTCATGGATAGAAGAGAGAAAGCACTAGCAAACCAAGACCGAATAACTCCTGAGATCCTTAAGGTGATAAGACAATCACAAGAGCAAGTTGGAGTATGCAGAGTACAAAGGATGAATGAATCGCAATTTGAGATCAATGGTCAAGGAGCTGTAGCTATAGTTGATCTATCAGCGAGGACATGTACATGCAGAGTATTTGATGTTGAGAAAATACCTTGTGTACATGCTCTAGCAGCCATTACACACATAAAAGCAAATGTGTCTGATTTTGTTACAAAATTTTACAGCAATGACGCTTGGCGTATGGCATATGCAGAAACAATATATCCAGTGCTGGATGAAGATGAAGGAAACATCCCTGATGTGATCAAATCTATCAACTTTTACCCCCCAGTAGTAAGAAAGAGAGCAGGAAGACCACCTACAAATAGAAAGCTTTCATTGGGAGAGTATAAGAGGAGGTTGAAGCATTCAAGATAAGGCTGTCAGCACAAACTCTGTCATCAGTATTATATAAGAATAATGTTAGTAGATAATACAATTTATAAATTTGTAAATGACATTTATTTTTTGAAAATAAACATTAATTCAATAATATAGAATAAAATTTGAAATTTTACCATGTAATAATACAAATTTGTATACTCTTTTCCATCAATGTCATAAATAGATAAAAATAAGATCTTGTTGCAAACAAAGTGTTGTTTTGTGCAATATATAAACAATCATTGAGCAAAAATAAGGTGATGCTGAACAAGTTTTCCCCAATCATAATATGTTGTGCAATTTTATCCTATTGATGAACAAAAATAAGACCATGTTGAGCAATAATCTATTAAGCAACTATGAAAACATAATTAGATAAAAATAAGATGTCATTGCAAACAAAGTGTTGTTGTGCAATACATAAACAATCGTTGAGCAAAAATAAGGTGATGTTGAGCAAGTTTTCCCCTTTGTAATATGTTGTGCAGTTTTATTCTATTAATGAGCAAAAATAATACCATGTTGAGCAATAATCTATTAAGCAATTATGAAAACATAATTAGATAAAACTAAGATTTCGTTGCAAAAAAAGTTTGTTGTGCAATATATGTCCTATCGTTGAGCAAAAATAAAGTGATGTTGAGCAAATTTTCCCCATTCGTAATATGTTGTGCAGTTTTATTCCATTGATGAGCAAAAATAATACCATGTTGAGCAATAATCTACTAAGCAACTATGAAAGCGTAAATAGATAAAAATAAGATGTTGTTGCTAACAAAGTGCTCTACTTGTGCAATACATGTACTATCGTTGAGCAAAAATAAGGTGATGTTGAGCAAGTTCCCACCATTCGTAATATGTCGTGCAATTTTATTCTATTGATGAGCAATAATTTTTTAAGCAACTATCAAACCATATATGAAGAAGGTAAGAACATGGTTCTAACAACTTCACAAGGGTCAAGCGTTGTGCAAATATAAACTATTGTTGAGCAAGAATAATACGATGTTGAGCAAATCTAAGGTATGGAATTATATGTAAAATAATAAGAAATAAATTCCCGATTTTTGGCAAACAAAAAAAAAGAAAATGAAAACGATTTTCCTAAAAAAAATATAAAAAGCAAACATGTGTAAATGCCCAAAACGCTTTTCAAGTTCGAGAAGTTCTCCATCACCTTCTTTTAGTTTCTTTCTCCAGCTAAATCTACTATCTCCATTTCTCTGCGAGATTTCTTGAGTATTGATTGTAGGCTTGTAAGAAGGAGATCTATCATATACATCAACATGTCTTCAGATCCGAAAGGTTTGATTTCGTGTTTTCTGTGTATTAAAGTTTAAATTAGAACGAGTACTGTTTAGGGCATAGTTTTCCACGAAAATTAGGAAAAATTGCACTTATTCAAGCGAATTTAATGTTTATAATCAAGCAGTTATTCAGTCTTGCAAGACCTACCATTGCTATTTCAATTACTTTCGCATAATAAATTGAAGTTAATGTGATTAATCTAGAGGCTGAATTTGGGAATTTTGGAATTTGTTCGGCATAAACTAAAGTCTCTTACAATGTCATCTCTTCAATTATATTTGTAGAAATTGATTGTAAGTGTTCATTCTATAGGTAAACGTCCGCAGAATGTAAGTGATTCACCTGTTCTAGACAGTCAAAATAGAAATTCGAAGAGATCAAAACGATCTGGAGTTAAACCTCCAGTAGTTGATTTATCTAGAGATTCACCTCCCTTCAAGGATGAACTGTCTGTTGATACTGCCCCTGGTAAATCCTTCGAAGTAGGGGAGGGTTGTAGATCACTTGAATCCAAAGATTCGCAACCGCCTGTAATAAAAAATAGTAAGAGAGAAGTGCACCCTGGGATTGATCTTCTTGTTAGCACTGTTGCTGTGGAGACCATTGAAATTGCAAGGCTGGAAAACCATTCACCTAATGAGACGATTGTTCAACATGTAAACCCAACTGTGCATATCATAACATCTGATGAGCAAACAGATACCACAGACATACAACCTATCGCAGAAGACAGGCAGCTGGTTGTGAGGAATGAGAGAAACACTAGACAAAAAAATCTCCCATCATTGAAATCACGGTCAAGCCCACGCTTGCTGGTGTCGTCCTTGAAAAAAATGAATGCCAAGCAAAGGAAATTGATTGAGGATATTGGCTTTGGTTTTTTGTTCAACTTGGATATTGTTACCCTACCACTGCATCTTTCATATTGGTTAGTGGATCAGTTTGACCATAACAAGTGTTGCTTGGTGTTGGCTAATGGAGGCGAACTTGAAATTGCAGAAATAGACGTGCATATCACAATGGGATTCCCAATGGGGAAAGTTTTAGTTGGAAGAAAATCAGCTAAAGAGAATTTCAATCTTGTGAAAGAGTGGAAAACCACATTTGATGTCCAGAACAATATAACAACAGCTATGGTTATGGAAAAATTGATAGTTGACACTGACTGTGGTGATCAATTCCTTCTAAACTTTATTTTTATACTGGACTCTATCTTGGTTGATACACTAGGAAATGGACATGCCAACCATAGTTTAATAAGAGTAGTTCCTGAATTGGGTGACCTGAAAGACCTAAATTGGTGTGCTCTTGTGTTGGAAAGTTTGGTCGATGCAAAGAGAAGCTGGGAAAAGAACAAGAATGGTCATTTAAGAGGGACTCTATTATTCTTGGTTGTAAGTATTTTTTTTCAAACCTTTGCTCGGATGTTAACTTAATTTCTTTACCATGTCAGTAGTACAAATGTCACCCCCCTACTTTTATCTACATGTCTACAGTATTCTTTATGTCAGCATTCCCTGCTCCATCGTTATACTGATATATGTTTATCCCCTTGGTGTTCCAGTTGTTTTCCATGGATAAGGTGAAATTATTCACAAGCACATCACTAAGAAGAATGACTCGTTCTTTCCCTGTTTTCGTTGGCGTAAATTACAAAATCTTGCGCCAACGAGAAACTGATGATATAAGTACTGGAGGCTTTGGCTGTGGCTTAGTCTAGGCTCGCCAAGTTGTTCCTCACCATCAAGACGTACCATCTACAGCTTGTCCACAACCTACTGCACAAAACGATGAAGGCACCAGTCACCGTGCTGCTCCAGAAAAAGAGCCACCCCCAGTTGAGGTTTGTATGAATTATTTAAACCAATTCAATGTAATATTTGTACAGTATAGCAACGTTCTGATATTTAATGATGACTTTTTATTCTTATTTTTTATGTGATGTTATCTTCTAGAGTTGGATAAAGTTGTTTGCTCAAAAGACTTCTGCACTTGCATCTGCTATTTCTGATTTTGCTGAGTGGTCTACGAAAGTCCCGATTGAACTACAACATGATGACAAGGTGAAAAGACTTCTACATGGAACAAACCAGCTTTTAGGGGTGGAAAATGTCAATTCTGAGGCTCCGATGCTGCTGACATGTCAAATATGAATGACCCTGTAAGCCCATATTTTACCGAATCATAAGAGAAATTCTGGGCAGACCGTGTTTTATTAGATTGCATTACTCAGATCGAAATGGCATATCAGAACAAGCAAAAAATGAAATCAAATATCAAAGTGGACGGGGAATTTTCCTTTGATATATTTCTAGATGATCATATTTTTAAGAAAGATGAAGGGACATCATTGAACACATCGGTTGAAATGAAGAATGCTAATGAAGCAACCCAGGCTCCCCCAGACAGCCATGGCCAGTCTCCAATACAACAGAGTGTTGAAGCTACTGTTAATCCCCTACCCACTCAATTTAAAGCTGATACTCCACCAGTGAACCCTTTGGGAGCTACAATAAAATGCATTCCCACTGCTGCCTTGCCACCAAGAAGGTCGCCACGGATCAAGATAGTTGATGGAAATGCTATAGAACAACTTAATAACATGAAGAGAGAAGAAGCTACAAGGAGAGCACATAAACCTTCTACATCTTTGAGAAGCCCATATTACTCGCGTGTTGTTGACATTACAGATCCTATCTCTGAAATTGAGCGCACTGTTTCAGCCTATTTAGCAATGAAAACTGTAACGGCCCAGAATTATGATTTCCGGGTTACGTTTCAAGGGATAAAACCCCTTGTTCGGATCTTGCAATCCAGGTACGGGTTGAGTTTTAAAACAAAATATTTGTACTAAAAGAAGGGATTTCGAACCCTTAAAGATCGCGGATCCATTGGGGATCAAATACCTGCCTTAGTCTAATCGTGAAATCGAGCGAAAGCAAAAATAAGGTTGAGTTAAAAGACAATCCGAAAGGGAGTATAAAAGAGAGGAAGTGTGGTGGTCTCTCAACCTCTCGATCTAACGCCAAAAGTCTGAACCCGCCAAGCATCCACATAAGCAACGATAACGGCTAGCGATTACCTGAATCTAAAAAAAAAAAAGAGGGGGATCTGGGTCAATCATCAGGTCACTCATGCGCGTATGTAAACACACTCTGAGAGGCATATAATAAGCATCCTATTCTTAAGATGAAATGCGTAATGTCATGCGTAAATTAAATCACATATATATACTGACAGTTTAATATAATGCAGAAAGCGATAAATGGATCCACACAGAATGCCAAGTGGCATGTCCCTCTCGTACCTCCACCCCCTTTCAATAGGGCGGAGACTGGCCAGTTCGGTGCTATAGCATATCAATTTCCTCGTGGTGGTGCACAAACCACGACATCATCATATCATATCATCTCATCGCTTGCCCGATGGTGCTGGGCTATCATATCATGCTCATATAGACTCGATTGACTCAGGGTACCCGATGAGGCTGGGCTACCCTATGACCCTAGCAAAGACTCTAGGACTATCACAGATAACGGCCGTTCTCTTGCAAGGACATATAGCAATCATATGATTTTCATTTTAGCTCCTAAGCATGATTCTAAGTCGTATGGTGCATGGACACTAGCCTACTATATAACACCCAGTGCATAGAGCGCCCATCATGAGTAAGTTCAAAGAACTTACCTGGAGTAGCAGATCAGCAAGATGAAAAGCAGCAAGATATAAGCAAGCAGGTTACAGATCACCTAGCAATTATTAATAAATATGCATAAGTAAACTGCACACAATGAGATCCATTTACCACTACATAACATGCTCATCAATCCATTAATCATAGCATCATCAACATCCTTTATCTCAACTTATCTCAACATCTTATATCATCTTATTCCATTTTCATTTTCATAACGGGCTCAATCATACTTCAATCCATAAAATCTCACTCGCTAGTCCAGTTGTTAGTCAAAACAATTACTTCAAAATTATACTTAACCATTTCTAATTCATAAAATATTTAATCTTTAAAACTACTTCCAAAAATCCGATTAAATAATCCCGGCATACTTTACTTTAATTAAAATCACCATTCTAGGGACTTAAATAACTTTCAAACGTTACTAAAATAATTCAATTTATATACTTTAAAACCGACTCTTTTTAAATATCGACACACAAATCGATTTCTAAATATTCAATTATCGGAAATCGGTTAAGCAATTAATTAATAAATCTAATAAATAAATAAATAACAAATAACCCAAACCGAACCAACGCTTTTAGCCCAAACCGAACCGACCCCATAACGTTAAACACCAAACCGGTTAAATAACAATTATATTATATATATATAAGTTAGAAAAAGGGTCCCACCATGCCATATTGGCATCTCCTTCCCCAGATTCAAACCGAATCCCTGCCCCGCCAGCTCCGTTCGATCTCGCTCCCGCCTGAAGCTCGACGCCGGCCGCCTCGGAGAGCCCCATCGGCGCGCCTGTTCGCCCGGACTTGCCCAGCTCGGCCTCCTGCTCACCTAGACCACCTCACGCTCACAGCTCGCACCTCTCTCGCACACTCTCGCTGCTCACCTCTCACACGCACGCGCTCGCTCGTCCTCACCCTCACCGCGCAGCCCTCGAGCTCGCCGGAGCTCTCGAGCTCTCCTGACTCCCCGCACTCAGCTCTCACTCACTCGCCACTCGCCCATAGCCCGACCCAAGGACTGAATCGAATCGAAACAGAGAAGGGAAATGTGGAAGCTCACCGAGGGGGTTCGCGTCTTCGGAGCTCTCGATCGGAGTCCTGAGCATCGTCGGAGGCTCGCGATGGCTCGTCGGACCTGCGTCGGATGTGGGTAAGTGCGATGGTAGGGCTCGAGAGTGGTTTGGATCGGAAACGAAGGAGAACGGCTTACCGAAAATTTGTTTCGCGCTCGAACGGAGGCGACGAAGCCTCGGTGGCTCGGTGGTGGCGATGGGAGTTCTGGGGCTGCTTTGGCCTGATGGACATCGCTAGAAGGAGGACGGAGGCTCGACCTTCGGGTGACAGAGGTGCTCGGTGGTCTTGGGCTTGAAAACCGAGAGTACGAGGCGTTGGAACGTGGTGGCGAGGGAGGTGTTTGGTGGCGCCGGTGATGTACAGATGAGATTTGGAGGTGGCTGAGGATTCCGATCGAAGGAGAGCGCATTGGAGGACAGAGGTGGTTGAGATGTGAAAGACAAGGGGAGGAGGGTGGGTTGAATTTGAAGGGTAAGGTGAGTGATGGGAGTGGGTGAGGGATTGTGTGTTGAATTGGTGAAAACCAATACCCGGAATAAATCCCGAATACATGAATTTTGGATCCTACAATTAGTTCCTAAATGTTATTTTCCCCGACTCTCGCTTTCTCGATCAATTAGATTTATAAAAATCGAAAAGGATATCACACTACGATAATTATTTTGAATTTTCGAGGTAAAACAACGGAAATTATTCGTCAAATTTTATATTTCGGCCAGAATCCGCTAAATGAGTTCTAAATTCAGTTTATGTTCATTTTTAATTTCCTTTTTCCAAAAATTTAGGATTTTAAATTACGAGCCTTTACATCATCCACCTCTAAAAACAAGTCTCGTCTCCGAGACTAAAATAATCTTAAAACAGGGGATGAAGTTTGAAATTGGTGAGTCCAAGGATCATGTCATTGATCCCGTGAACACCTCATAAGTGCCCCTATGAGATCCTCACAGTACCGTTGCCGTGATCATAATATCCCCAATAGACCGTAGTAAGAATGTAATATGGGCCCCTATCACATCCTTACTCCGACTCTTTGGCCATATCATAACTCAAATATTATTATCCACTTCGTGAGGCGTCATAATGCAAATCCAGTCCCGAATGATTCAAAAGAGTTTTGCAAATGGAAAGATTGACCTCGAAATCGTTAAAATTCTTGATAGGATTTATTCTTTTAAAATCCAAGTTAGTATTTTTCAAATCCGTTCAAAATCTTCAAATTCGACGTTAGTCAAGCAATTTCACATCACGAGAGGTGGAATCATCCACCTCTAAAGACTAATCTCATATTCTCTTCCTAGTTTCCGAATCAAATCAATCATCATTCTCAACTCAGCATGAACAAAAGTAAACCAACTCATCAACTCATAACATCATCAGCCACCTATCATGTGGCAAATCTCAACATCAATCATGATAATCTCAACCACATAACATTTTTACCCATAACATAAATCATACCATCCATTCAGAACATGCCAAAAGCAATAACAAAATCTCAACATCATACCACGAGCCATAAGGCATATCTACATCATCCGAAGGAATCACAAGTCCATGATCGAATTCTCATAAGTTATCATGCAAGCACATATGTCAAGAGATCAATGGGCTAGGTGTCACAGGGTTAGTATGTCAGTACACATCAATTCTCAAAATCGCATAACATCGCACTACAAGTAGAACCGGTCATAGCAGATTTATCATGTCAACATATCAACACATCAAGGCCATGCCTATTAAGATTCAGAAAAGGAAGTTCAAGTAGTATATAATTCACCAACATGTCAGCATGCCCTAAAAGACATCACTTCAACTCATCACAATATCGAATGACGATCATTTAGTAACCAGGAACCATTGAGTCATGTTCATCATTTGACGTATCAATAATCATGTTTAACTATATAATACATCATCATGCTTTCATATAATAACAAATCATTATCTCATATATCATGTCGCAACACATCCTAACATGCTTCTACAACAACATAACAGGTTAGCAAATCATCAATATATCATGATAGCATTTGTCACTTTCACTAGATTTCAATATTGCATATCAACATGTAGTATTGTTCCATACCAAGTTCCTCATGGTCGCTATCTAACATCATGCCAGTACATATTTACAAGTCATGTAAGCAAGAAAATTCCCAAATTATCATCAGTACGTCAACAAGTCTCAATTTGCTATTATGCTCAAAATTATTGCAAAACATCATTTATGAACATAGTCAATTCAAGCTAGCAAGTTTCATCATAACCTTATCATATAACAATTTAGGTTCCTCAACATTCGCAGTTAATACTTTTATAGGCACAAGAGTTCAGATCATGCTTAGCAATATAGGGTAGCAAAACATGGAAACATCATGGTACATGAAATTTATAAGACATTGAGTCATATCATCATAGACAATGGATGATCATGCAAGATTCATTACCAGGTCAGGACATCAACACAAAAATTCCATCGCCATATCAATGCAATACCATCATCAATTAATTCAGAGAGGATTAAGAGTTCGAACGGAGGACACTCCTGCTTGCAAGTCATATCGTACTCAGTAATCGTCATCCTCAAAACGTGCTTGTCTTGCTGAAATCATTGATCCTGAGGCCCGTGGGTTATGGGCCCACGCCTTCGCGGCGTTGCTCTATCGCTATCGGACTTCCCATTTCCTCTTTCATGCGGTCGCTCGTCCAACGTGTCGCGTAGGAGTTCAAGTTAGCGAAGATAGGGGAGGGACAAGAGCGGGCAACCCAATGTTCCTTTCGGAACAAACACAGACCAACCCTAAAGATGACAACTAGAGACGAAACTCCGACCTGAGAATAGCAACAATGCCCTTATGGAAGTCCATTAAGTTATAATCGCGACAAGTAAACACGAATTCATCATGGAGCATATCAATCACACTAATCCACGCTAACATGTACATATATCAAGGGAGCAACATTCGTATTCATTTCCAACGACACGATCGATTCCTATACTCATGCATGCGAGACAAGATAATAGTCTATTATTCCATGAAAGCAGATATGCCTAGCAACTTAAGCAAGTTATGCGGAATCAAGAATGATCATGCAGGATTCGAGGTTATGTGGGATTTAACGACAATGACGAGTATGGTGCATATGAACGAATGCACAAGCATGGTGTACGCATCAATAGGTCAGGTTAGATATGGCATGGCGAGGTGTAACATAACAACCAGATTAAGCGTCATACAAGAACATATAGGAGCAACCTAGCAACTATCTCATCCGAGCACACTGGTCATATAATAGGTCAAGCATGACACGTAATCATACGATGAGATACATTTAGAAAGCACAGGTCCTATATGATACTAGGGACACATAATGTGATACAAGCATAGTCAAGAGTCATTAAAAGGGGTTCAATAGGATGTTCACGAAACATGAGGCATCATTAAAAGTAACAAGAAGGACATCATGGGCAATAGATTATAATCATGCTAGGAACGAATCATCATAGGACACATATAAAGGTACAATAGTTATCACATCATAGGATAGGTACAACATGTAATCATTTAGCGAGTCATATCGGAAATCATAAGTCCCACAGGATACTACTAGCACATATCGAATCATGACCACAATCAAGGTAACTCGACTAAATTCATTCTAACATTCATGCGTCATGCATATGCGAAATGATATAACGTGGTGTGTGATCATGCGAGGTGCCAAGTCATACATCTATGCCAACACTAGAGGAATTCATAAGGTAATAGGGGAAACACTACCGAGTGATAACATGTAAGCATGCTAGGATAAACCATCATATAAAGCAATTGATCATCGAATTCAACATCAATCTAATTTGCATGAGTAAGATATTTCAAGGTGATAGAAAGAGGGAAGGATCACCCTATTAGAGATCTAGCTCGAGAGGGAATCAACAATAATGCAAGCAAGGTATAAATTCGCACAAGTCACAACCAATGGTCCTACATGATACTAAAGGCTCAACATGACATTCGATACATACTTGCGCTTGAATGACCAACACATCGATGTGCAAGAAATCCTATGAACATAGTCCGTCGATATAGAATCATGGGAGGAATATAGCAATTCATAATGCAAGCCTACACAACAGGCAATATGACTAACATACAAGGTATGTATTCCAACTCAACAACCATTTGAATAAGGCATGCATTTACCAAGACATCACGTCAAATAGCATGATCACAATTGAACTACTAATTTAGTCAACAACCACGCGTAACATCGACTAATCATGCAGGGGAAATCATCTTACGGCATTCATACAAGGGAAGTGTAGCACACTATCATGGGCCTAATCTAGGGGAAGACAATAACTATATACAGGCACTTATCATGCAATTCATGCTTCAAATTAGTCGTTAGTACGATCAATACAGCAAGTCAATTAGACATGCGAAGACGACATATAATGAGGACAGGAAGCAAGGTGCAACATGAGACCTAATCAACGGGGCAAGCATGGGT
Source organism: Persicaria tinctoria (assembly GCA_037127255.1). Classification (NCBI taxonomy): domain Eukaryota; kingdom Viridiplantae; phylum Streptophyta; class Magnoliopsida; order Caryophyllales; family Polygonaceae; genus Persicaria; species Persicaria tinctoria. The sequence goes on from JBANSL010000006.1 coordinate 82,244,513, forward strand.
ACAGAATGTCATACAACCACAGATTTACATTAAGGATCATCATCTTAACATGTACTGGGAATTACGTATCATATAAGGCATGTTGACATCAAGTTATAACACATATTCATCAAGTATGGAACTCACTCTATCATGACACTAGAACTGAACGATCACACTATTATGAACCTATTTACAGGGAGGACATTAATCATGCAGCTTCCTAACACGTGACATTTACATTCATGCACTAGTATAGCGATGCAACATACTGAGTAAGGCATGCTGGGATGACAGAGACGTAACATGTGTAACTTGAACTCACATAATGGCCATCATGAAGTCATAAACATTAAAGCATGCATTTATCAAGACTCAATTATACCACATACTCCTCATCCAACGCACTAATCACACAACAATATAAAGTGCAAAACAACCATCTGACGAATACAGAATAGATGAGCATGTTGTAGATTCTTGTCATAAAACGAGTAATAAGCATCAAGGCGTCATCAGCTAGTATGCTAAAGAGATCATTTACAAGCATTCACACGAAGAAGAGTTTATCATGCTATCATGGGCCTAAAACAGGAGAAAACAATTATCATGTAGGTTCATATCATGTGGTTTATATGCTTCCAATCAATTATTAGTACAATTAATACAATAAGTCAAGTAGGCATGTTATGACAACGTAATCACGATAAAGAGTGAGGCATAACACAAAACTTGATCAATGTAACTAATCACAGATGTAATAACATGAGCAACATTTTACAAATGAGCATTTGCAAGGTACAAGCAGGAGGTTACAAAATCATGTCATGAAGTTTAGAGAGAGTCACCATTACAACCGGACAGAGATCCCTAAGGGCAACCATTGACCTTCCCCAACTGACTCATCACCCCTATTTCTCGTGGGACCTTGGTACGTACGACTCTTTATGGAAAGAAAACCTCGGTTGATCATCATAAGAATCAAGGAAGACAACCCCAAAAACACCTTACTTTTGACTCAAAATGACATCAAGAACTATCTTCTAATACTCACTCAGACAACCTCCATATACATACATGAGTTTCTGACGCAATGTGTTTACCAACCAGATTCCGATGAAAGATACTGACATCCGGGAGAAAGACTCGATAGAACCGTCAAAGGGTTAACAAACATAGTGGAATGGGCTATTTCACACAAGCTGGGTTGACCACATAGAATTAAGGGTACTCCCACTATCCCGTTTGTACAGATCAGTCGATACACATTTAATTGTTAGGTATACCAATCAGACTTTAGCATATCAAGCACTCAGCATAGAATTAGTCAATGACAATTATAATGACCTCCTTCGAGGGAGATCGTACTCAGTCTCAATATATAAAGCACATCAAGCTATCTAATGTCACTCTTCGAGGAGCGACTGGCCGGAGGGGCAAAAACCTCGTGATCCTACCTAACTCGCCACTCCAACGACCTTGGTGCAATCTCCTTGGAGTCTTCTGAACCCTCTGTAAAGAGAAAGCTAGTATTTTGCCTACCGTTCCCAACTACACCCAATAGGGGTGGTCTAGCGCCTTTACTACCCACTCGTGTCCCCGTTTGGTCGATTTTCCTTATTTATTACAAGTCGAGTTCATTACTTAGTCCAATTTGGGTTAGACATCTTAAGTTCATTTTTGCCCTTTTAAATCCTTTTCAAAAGTCCTTGAAACTCGTGGGCAGTTTTCAAAACATACATTCGACCCTTGTGTACCCGAATTGCACAACCTGAGCTCTGATACCATCTTTGTAACGGCCCAGAATTATGATTTCCGGGTTACGTTTCAAGGGATAAAACCCCTTGTTCGGATCTTGCAATCCAGGTACGGGTTGAGTTTTAAAACAAAATATTTGTACTAAAAGAAGGGATTTCGAACCCTTAAAGATCGCGGATCCATTGGGGATCAAATACCTGCCTTAGTCTAATCGTGAAATCGAGCGAAAGCAAAAATAAGGTTGAGTTAAAAGACAATCCGAAAGGGAGTATAAAAGAGAGGAAGTGTGGTGGTCTCTCAACCTCTCGATCTAACGCCAAAAGTCTGAACCCGCCAAGCATCCACATAAGCAACGATAACGGCTAGCGATTACCTGAATCTAAAAAAAATGAGGGGGATCTGGGTCAATCATCAGGTCACTCATGCGCGTATGTAAACACACTCTGAGAGGCATATAATAAGCATCCTATTCTTAAGATGAAATGCGTAATGTCATGCGTAAATTAAATCACATATATATACTGACAGTTTAATATAATGCAGAAAGCGATAAATTGATCCACACAGAATGCCAAGTGGCATGTCCCTCTCGTACCTCCACCCCCTTTCAATAGGGCGGAGACTGGCCAGTTCGGTGCTATAGCATATCAATTTCCTCGTGGTGGTGCACAAACCACGGCATCATCATATCATATCATCTCATCGCTTGCCCGATGGTGCTGGGCTATCATATCATGCTCATATAGACTCGATTGACTCAGGGTACCCGATGAGGCTGGGCTACCCTATGACCCTAGCAAAGACTCTAGGACTATCACAGATAACGGCCGTTCTCTTGCAAGGACATATAACAATCATATGATTTTCATTTTAGCTCCTAAGCATGATTCTAAGTCGTATGATGCATGGACACTAGTCTACTATATAACACCCAGTGCATAGAGCGCCCATCATGAGTAAGTTCAAAGAACTTACCTGGAGTAGCAGATCAGCAAGATGAAAAGCAGCAAGATATAAGCAAGCAGGTTACAGATCACCTAGCAATTATTAATAAATATGCATAAGTAAACTGCACACAACGAGATCCATTTACCACTACATAACATGCTCATCAATCCATTAATCATAGCATCATCAACATCCTTTATCTCAACTTATCTCAACATCTTATATCATCTTATTCCATTTTCATTTTCATAACGGGCTCAATCATACTTCAATCCATAAAATCTCACTCGCTAGTCCAGTTGTTAGTCAAAACAATTACTTCAAAATTATACTTAACCATTTCTAATTCATAAAATATTTAATCTTTAAAACTACTTCCAAAAATCCGATTAAATAATCCCGGCATACTTTACTTTAATTAAAATCACCATTCTAGGGACTTAAATAACTTTCAAACGTTACTAAAATAATTCAATTTATATACTTTAAAACCGACTCTTTTTAAATATCGACACACAAATCGATTTCTAAATATTCAATTATCGGAAATCGGTTAAGCAATTAATTAATAAATCTAATAAATAAATAAATAACAAATAACCCAAACCGAACCAACGCTTTTAGCCCAAACCGAACCGACCCCATAACGTTAAACACCAAACCGGTTAAATAACAATTATATTATATATATAAGTTAGAAAAAGGGTCCCACCATGCCATATTGGCATCTCCTTCCCCAGATTCAAACCGAATCCCTGCCCCGCCAGCTCCGTTCGATCTCGCTCCCGCCTGAAGCTCGACGCCGACCGCCTCGGAGAGCCCCATCGGCGCGCCTGTTCGCCCGGACTCGCCCAGCTCGGCCTCCTACTCACCTAGACCACCTCTCACAGCTCGCAGCTCGCACACTCTCGCTGCTCACCTCTCACACGCACGCGCTCGCTCGTCCTCACCCTCACCGCGCAGCCCTCGAGCTCGCCGGAGCTCTCGAGCTCTCCTGACTCCCCGCACTCAGCTCTCGCTCACTCGCCACTCGCCCATAGCCCGACCCAAGGACTGAATCGAATCGAAACAGAGAAGGGAAATGTGGAAGCTCACCGAGGGGGTTCGCGTCTTCGGAGCTCTCGATCGGAGTCCTGAGCATCGTCGGAGGCTCGCGATGGCTCGTCAGACCTGCGTCGGATGTGGGTAAGTGCGATGGTAGGGCTCGAGAGTGGTTTGGATCGGAAACGAAGGAGAACGGCTTACCGAAAATTTGTTTCGCGCTCGAACGGAGGCGACGAAGCCTCGGTGGCTCGGTGGTGGCGATGGGAGTTCTGGGGCTGCTTTGGCCTGATGGACATCGCTAGGAGGAGGACGGAGGCTCGACCTTCGGGTGACAGAGGTGCTCGGTGGTCTTGGGCTTGAAAACCGAGAGTACGAGGCGTTCGAACGTGGTGGCGAGGGAGGTGTTTGGTGGCGCCGGTGATGTACAGATGAGATTTGGAGGTGGATGAGGATTCTGATCGAAGGAGAGCGCATTGGAGAACAGAGGTGGTTGAGATGTGAAAGACAAGGGGAGGGGGTGGGTTGAATTTGAAGGGTAAGGTGAGTGATGGGAGTGGGTGAGGGATTGTGTGTTGAATTGGTGAAAACCAATACCCGGAATAAATCCCGAATACGTGAATTTTGGATCCTACAATTAGTTCTTAAATGTTATTTTCCCCGACTCTCGCTTTCTCGATCAATTAGATTTATAAAAATCGAAAAGGATATCACACTACGATAATTATTTTGAATTTTCGAGGTAAAACGACGAAAATTATTCGTCAAATTTTATATTTCGGCCAGAATCCGCTAAATGAGTTGTAAATTCAGTTTATGTTCATTTTTAATTTCCTTTTTCCAAAAATTTAGGATTTTAAATTACGAGCCTTTACAAAAACACCACAGAGCAGGTAAGTTCATTTTAAACTTAATCTTCTTAAAGTATGTTCAGTTACAAGTAAAAGGTTATTTTCATATAATCCATCTTCAAAATGATTGACATTAGAGGGAAATTTTGTTTAAGCACAAGTCTGTTGAAATTGTTAGAACAGACATGGCTACGCTTGGGGATGAAACCCACTTGTCTAGTGTCATTATTGATGCATGGACAGCTATCCTCAACCACAAGGAACAGTATAAAAGTGCTCAATTACCAGCAAGACTTTTTATCAATATCAACAAAACTGTAATATTTTTACAATTTTAACTTTCAATTACACTCCATTGTTAGCCGTTATTACAATTCGTCTGTTTTTTTACTAATTTCTATTCTTCATCCAGTTTAATGTAGTGTATCATTACGAGCTTGTGATGAACAGTTCAAGAGGTTTAACCTCCACATTGATATTGTATTGTCATTGTCACCACACCTTTCTTTGAAGGATATAGACATGGTACTCCCTTGCAATTAAATAAATAAAGTTCACAAGACCAATCACTAATGTTTATTTGTTTTTTATTATGTTGATTAGATTGTATTTGGGGTTGAACGAACAGCAGACTATGTCATGGTTGCCTTCAACTTTAAAAACAAAGTGGTCCAAATTGTTGATGTCACACCATCTTGCGCTGATCCAATTAGCCCATTCGCATCACCCTTTGAATGTTTGGTAAGTTTTACTACCGATATCTAATATTTCTTTCCTTGTCTTAATTTCATTTAAATATCAACTCATTTTATAATTAAAATTACATGAATTATAATTCAATCCATGCAGGGGGATATGCTGATTGCTTATCTAACAGATAAGGGACTCCGAGCAAATGCAGAAATAGTGTCAGATGCACCATCATCAAAAGTCCCCATCACATGGGCTGGAGAGGAGAAAGTTCAATATTCTGGGGTATGCCTCATGCGCCACATGGAGACCTTCTTTGGGACAGAGAGAGGTTACAAGTGTGGATTGGAAAAGGGCAATTTCAAGAATATTTCAAAGCTAGGTGTGAAGTATCTGACAGATATAGTATGTTCAGAGTTGAATGAAGTGAACGCAGATGTTGTGAAGGCAGCAAAATCCCATGCAAGAATGACTTCAAAAGGAATTCAGGGACAGAAACTAAATCTTGGTTGAACAACCACAACACAATTTCGTGTTTTATTTGCAAACTTTGGAATGTATTTTGGTGTAGACAGTTATATACTCTGCTTCTGAACAGTTTTCTCATACCAATAAAGACAGTTGTTGTCCCTGTGGTCAGTTTTCTCGTACCCGTTAAGACATTTGGTGTCCCTGTGGTTTTTTGATGGATAGTATTTGTCAAGATGCATACAACTATAACTGTTTCTAAACAGTTGTGTTTGTTCTTCAAAATGTCAGCACAATTCTCTGCCCCGATAATCAAGTGGTCTATGTTATTCAAACAGTTGATTTAGTGATATCAATTCGTTTGTTGTGCAATTATAAACTATTGTTTAGCAAAACTAAGATGATGTTGAGCAAATTACCAGTAACATAAAAACGTAGTTAAACATTGTCAGCACTACTTTTACCAAAACAATCCACAAACTAATCAAATGTGTCCGCAATATCACAAGAGATAGACGTAAAACTTCAGCAACAATTTATAATTTGAAATATGAGGAAGGAAATTACAAAATAATTATATGATTATTATGATATTAATATGTTGCATCATATCATTAGGATTAGACCTGTCAAACGGGTCATTCGGGTCGGGTTCGGGTCGGGTTACTTCGGGTCTCGGGTAAAACGGGTCCCGGGTATTTCCGGGTTTACTAGAACCCAGGTTTGACCGGGTTTCGGGTCATTTCGGGTCGATTTCGGGTTTGTCAATTTTTTCCATTTTAAATTAAAAAAATCATGATTTAACAATTTTGCAATAAATTTTAATTATATATAAAAAAAATTATATTTAATTAAAAATCAACCGGGTCAACCGGGTCAATCGGGTAAAATCGGGTCAAAATTACCGGGTCAATCGGGTCACCGGGTCGAAACCCTGATGACCCGGAAAATTTCTGGTTTTTCGGGTTCGGGTCGAAAAAATTTCCGGGTCAAAATTTCGGGGTTCGGGTCGAAAATTTTCCGGGCGATCGGGTCGGGTCGGTCGGGTCGGGTTGTGTTTTCACAGGTCTAATTAGGATGGAATGCATATAAACTAAAATAACAAAAAAAAAATACATTCAACATATAAATAAGTACCAATGTTATTGCTTATTAATATAGTAGAACTACAGTCCTAAGAAGTCATCAATCTTCTTCCTCCTTTTCATTTCTGCATCTAAAACCTCTTTAACACACCCCATTAGATTGTTCTTTGCGTTATCAAACAACTGCCTTTGATTGCCCAGTTCTCTTTCCATCTGTATAAAAGATAAAATACAAGACTCAATCACAGTATGGAAAAAAAAATTTATGGATAAAACTTCAAATGTGATGTTCAGTTGCTATTATGGATCTTTGGGATTCCTCATATAATGTGTAATGAACCACGGCGACTTCCAACAACTCGGCCCTGCGAGCCTCTTTGTTAGTCTCGCATGCTTCATCAACTAGATTCATGTGATAACCACGGTAAACAACACCATCCAGCACGCCCATCAATTGATGGAAACTCGTGCAAAACCCAACAGTGTTACCATAGTTCATCTTTTTAGAGAGGGATGTGTTAGCAGTGTGGTTAAAGGGTTTGGTATACTGATTTCTATTAAAACCAGTTTTCAGGCGCCAATGGATAACAAAGAATGATAAATGGATATATATATATATATATATATATAGGCAACAATTAGACAGTTTTCATCTTTTAACAGTTATTTGTGACAGTTCATTACAGAGTAACTATAAAAAAAAACTGTGAAAACTGTAAAACTATAAACTGAAAACGGATTACAGTTATTTGAGTTACATTTATCGTTAGTGGACATTAACTAACTCATGTCAGCACTACTTTTGGCCTTATCCACCTAGTGTCATCACAAAAACTTCAAAAACAGAAAACAACCAAAATTATAAGAATAGTGTCACCAATAGATCCAACTACTCTAACCAACAATGTAAATATTGTGACAAAAGACTTTGAACACTTGCCAATTCGTGCAACAGCATACACTTAAAAATAACAAAAAGAATACTAGCCCAGGGTCTCAATTAAATGTACCTAATATCAGTGCCAGCGCTACTTTGGGACTTACCCTAATAGTGTCACACACATAAGCTTCAATATCAGAAAATGTCAAGCCATAAACTTAATGGCAGAAACCACCAATATGATCAACTAGTGTCACACCAAATGTCCTACTTAAATATCAAAGATTACTATAATTTGAATAGAAATCAGAAAGAAATGTGATCAAGGACAAATTTCATTCATAAAATGTATTTTAGGTTACATCAGTACCATACAAAATTACATACTGCACTTATATCATATACAACTAGAATTCTACTCGGCAAAGAGGACAGTTGTTTTGAACTAAAAGCCAAGATCGTAAACAATTTGGATGAAAGTGATGTTGGCATGGCGTTTGAAGAACATGATCTGACTCCAACATTGGAAGCAGGAAAATTGTACATTCTTCATCATCAAGATCAAGGTGATATATCTCCCTTAATCCGTCAACATCGATAGGCTCTGGAGGTGTTAGAGGATCTGCTTGGTGAACCTCCATATGAATGTCATCGTTTATGTCGGACTCATAGCTTGAATCAGACGAAGAGTCATCATAAAAATGTACATTGATGGTGATGTTGGGGCAAAGACCATACTCAACAAGATCAGCATCGGCGTCAAACCAACTTCTAGTGTAATCCATTAGAAGCCGATTGGCTACCTGGGTTCTAACCTCAACAGTTACTCCTGCATCCTATAGCACTTCGTTGCAGCGGGCTAGACTCATAGGCAAACCATTCCAACTAGACGTGTGATAGAATGTTAAGGGAATGCTGTTAGAGTGGATAGACACAATAAGTAGACCCGGTCCATACCAGTATGACTCAGATGCTGATATTTCAACTTCATAAGTACCAACAATGTAGTCGTAATCTAGTTCAATATAGGTTGAGAATGCCATTGAAGGAGAGAAAACCTACACAGACAAAATCAAAATATACTCATACATTAGACATTCACTTAAAAATAAAACATTACATCGATATTAATAAGAAATAAACATTTGAGAAAGACAAAAGAGAAAAAATGTCTGAAAAACTGGAAAAACCCTAACTGATGACTTTTAATGACAGTAAGAATCACAGAACACCCACAGAATATATTGCAATAGGAAATAAGCAAGACAAACACCAATATATGAACATTAATAGACTAAAAAGGAAGGGGAAGTCCAACAAAAATCGGAGAATACAACAATAAGAAATTTGCTGAAATAGTACATCAAAATAACCGATAACGTTTTTTTTAAAGGAAGAAAACAGAAAGGAGTACATACCACAATCGGAATCGCACCTTGAAAAGAAGAAATCTTAATGAGAACGAGAGAGGATGAAGATGAACAAGAAGAAGAAGATGAAACGACTTGCAGACAATCTGAACAACGTTTAAGCACAGTATAAATAAGCGGGAAATGGGCCGGGTATCTCTAAACGAAGCCCAACAACTATATTGAAGGTAATATCAAAAATTTAAACATTTGTGCAAAATTAATCTGTTGATAAGCAAAAATAAGATCATGTTTAGCAAATTTTCACCAATAGCCGGTGTTGTGAAATTTTAATCTGATGATGAGCAAAAATAATAAAATGATGCAAAAACAAAATTATTGGAAAATTTTAAATTTATATTGACAAAAAACATAATCATTATGATAATATTTCAAAAGAATCGATTGTTGTGCAACTATAAACTTCTGTTGAGCAAAAATAAGTTGACGTTGAGCAAAATTACACCAATCACCCCCCACACATTGTGCAACTTTATTCTATCATTGAAAAAATTAAGACCACGTTGTGTAACACTCTATTAAGAAACTATAAAATTAGATTGACAAATAAAATTGAATCATAATGGACAAAATTTCACAAGTCTCAATTGTGATGCAAAAATAATCTATTGTTGAGCAAGTTTAACTTACACAACATACACTCGCAAAACCATAAAATAGAAGACTGGTATCACCACTAGTTGTAACTAATACAAGTCTGGTGTCAATACTATGTGCATTAAACACCCCTGGCAACCACATACACTTTAAAATAAAAATATACAAGTGTAGTGTTACCACTATTTGTAACTAGTATCAGTGTCGGCACTACTTTGGGTCTAAAACACCTAGTGTCACCACATGAAATTCAAATATCAAAAAACGATCAAACTGGTGACACCACAAATTCAAACTAATATAACCCACAATGTCAACAATAATGAAGGTTCGATAATGTAAAAACAATGTAATAAGAAATACTCTAGAAGGGGGTTGAATAGAGTATGCCCGTTTTTCGCAGAAAGTCTCAAGACTTTTGAAGCTTGAATCAAAACTCTTGAGATTAAACCTGAATCACAAAGTTAGACAATCGAACCAAGTGCGGAAATAAGGTAAAGCAAATAAGTAAAGGACACAAGTAATTGTTTACGAGGTTCAGCACAACTGGCCTACGTCCCCGCCTAGGGTTCTTCCACAACCCTAGGATTCAAAGGCTTTATTGAATGCTTAGCTTAGGATCCTAATAGCTCACCGAGAAGCCTCTCTCCTATACAATTGCAATCTAGTCAACTCACGTTCCCTTGGAGTCCTAGACCAATCTAGAAGAGCCCCACCTCTCTCAGCTATCTAGTACAATCCTCTAACTCTCGCAAATCAATAGCCTAGTGCAACTTCCCGAGTTATAAACTCTCGAGTAACACTTGAAATAAATATATCCTATAAGCTCACAGTGACTCTCAAAGGCTTTGAAATAAACAACAAACTATTTGAGCGCTTTGCAGAGAGACACTTGGAAGACAGATCGCTTGAATGAATTGAAGCTCGTGTGTAGCACTTGTACTTCTGTCTTCTCCTTCCTTTCCTTTATATAATAGCATGGAGATCGCATGAAGCGTGAGGATCTTCATCACCAGATCTCCAACGGCTCTTTCCAATCAGGTTTTGATCCTGGATCTTCTATTTAAGGATACTTCGAAGCCATGATCTATTTTGAACCGATCTTCTCAACAAGTAAAGGGAAGGATGTAATCTTGATTTATACTTCCTGAAATGGTTAGTCCAACGAGTATATATAATATAAAGGAAGTATATAATAAGATAAAATAATATACGAATAATAACTTAGGTTTTGTATTTCATCAACTGTTAACGCTCCAAGGCCTTTGCCACAAAAAACCTGTCAAAGCCTTTGGAACATCTTTTCCGATTTTCATCAAGGGAGGGAGTTATCAATCTCCCCCTTGATGAAAGACAAAACCTGTGCATCCATGCAACTTAATCAAACAAATATATCATAATAAAAAACAGACTAAGTACCTGCAAGGGTTAGACAAATGTTGGATCAAAATAATTTTCAAGAAAGAGGACATCCAACCGAAAACCATAAATCAAAAACCAAGGTCTTCCAAGACCTTTAAACAGAGGTTTTCAAAGTCTAACGATCATCTCCCCCTTTTTGTCTTTCAACAAAGGGCGGAGGTAAAACAGTCATCAAAAGTTACCAAAAGTTTTAAAAAAGTTTCCAAAAACCAGCAAAGTAATAAGTTTCAGGGTGGGATAGGGTGGGTTAAGGTTTAGGCTTGGTCAATCCAGAGCATCATCAGTGAGCCTCGTCCACAGTCCTTCCAACATCGTTGAAATCCCGCTCATCTTCGTCATCACCTCCGTCTGCAGCTCCTTAATATCCAGGCGAACTTCCTCCAAGCCCAACTCTAGGTTGTCCATGCGTTCATCGAAAGCTGGAGCAGTGGGAAAGGCTTTTGAAGGAGTGGCAAGACTCAAGGTCCCTTGGGGAGACCGAGTGATGCCAATCTTTTCAAGGCCTTTAGTGTCGAACATACCCGTATGACGCAGCTGCTCTTCATTTTTGACATCAATTCCAGAAGCTTTGAAGATAGGGGTCAAAAGGGTAGCAAAGGGGAGGGGAGAGCCTTTTCGAGCTTTTCTGGCATGGGCCATGGTTCCAAGGATAGTGTTGGCCAGATCAGGATCAAGGCCATTTAGAATGCGGTAGAGCAGGACCATGGCATTGTCGGTTAGGAGTGAGCCAGAGTTGAGACGGGGTAAGAGGCATCTAACAATGATGTTAAAGATAATTTTTGCCTCAAGGGTTAGGGATGAGTGGGTGAGTTGTTTTGAGGTGCTGTTGGACGCTTCGGGTAGGAGATATTTGGCTCGGGCTAGGATGATGCAGTTTTCTTTTGAGGGTTTACTTGAGCAGGTGGAACAGGGGTAGGTAAGCCTAGAGAGTCTGCAAAGTCATTGGAGTTGAGAGAGATTCAAACCCCTTTGACGACAGACTCCAAAGACCAACCATCAGGATCACTTTTGGCTTTTAGGTTTATGTAGAAAAGTCGGGTAAGCTCGGGGTAGTAAACAGTCTCAAGATTAATAAGGTTCCAGGCAGGGGATTTTTTGAGGAGCTCAATGCAAGGTAACTTCAAAGCTTCAAAGAACTCGATATCTAAAAAATCAGAACAACTAATCTTACGAGTTCTAAACTCGTCTACCCACTTATCAGCAGTCTCAGCATCTTGAAACCAAGAGGAGGGCAATGATTGATTTACCTGGATATAGGCCGGGGGTTCAGCGTTCTTTCTGCGTGCAACAGTTGGAGCAGCTTTCTTGATAGGCGCTACAAGACTCTTGACAGGGCCCTTCCTGGTACGCTTAGGGGATGGAGGCTTGACTGGAGCAGGGGCTTTCCGCTTCTTCGGAGACGGGGGAGGAGGAGGAGAGGGAGAATGGGATTCTTCCTCCTCTTCCTCAGACCCCGAGTCCTCACCGGACCCCGCTTCATCACCTTCAGGTTCCTCGTCCTCTTCGGATCCCTCGTGCTCTTCCTCTTCCTCTTCTTCTTCCTCAGGCTCCACCTCAGATGGAACCTCTTCGACTTCGGCTTCCTTCCGAATTCGCTCAGCTTCCTCCTCGGCCAGTCTCTTAGCAAGCTCGGCCTCCTCATCGGCCTTTTTCTGTCTCAAGGCCTCCTCCTCGGCTTCCCTGGCAGCATCTCTTTCCAGGGCATCATCAAGGTCGTCTTCCTCTTCTTCCTCATCCTCTTCCTCAGCCATGATCTTTCTCTTCCCCTTTTGTTTAGCACTCAAGGGTTTCTTAGCAGCACGTTTCTGAGAGCCTTTGGGAGCCGTGGCTGAGCTCGACTTGACGGTGCTCTGGACAACTGCTGGGATGATGGCTTGAGTAGGAGGTTCGGGTGGGAGAAGTAGCATTGGCCTGGCGTCCCTTGGGGGTGGCGCCAAGTCTTTTGGGAGTGACGGCTTTCTTGGTTTTGGGTGCCATGGAGGTAGTTGGTTAGGGTTTCTTTGAGAGATTGAAGATGAAGAAGTGGAAAGGGTTTGGATAAAATCTGAGTGTGGGTTGTAGTCGGGTACAGATTTGGTTTAAGTAGAGAGAGAGGGTGATGGATTGATGGGATGGGTTTAGGGTTCCAAGGAAAGAAATCATTACCTTGCCAAGTTGAAGGATTTTCAAATTCAAATTTGAATTCAAATTACCATAAAAATCGGACTAAACACAAACCAATTTAGTTCCATAATTAAAATATCTTAACGGTTAAGGAAATCATGAAAATAGGCAATTTTTTGAAATCCGATTAAAACAAATATAATTGATTGAATATCTAAAAAGATATTAACCAAAAATATATGATCCGATATATGTACTCCACTGTTCAGTTAGCAGACCTTGACATAACTCTCAAAGGTCTTGACACTGAGTGGAGTTTATCTTTCGTAAAGGGAAAGCTCCCCCTACGAAAGTGCATCCTTGTCAAGCATCCCAATCTCTCGTCTAATGAAGGTGAACCTGTCCTCTGCCAAAGGCTTAGTAAAAATGTCAGCCCATTGATAATCAGTAGAAATAAAAGATATGGACACATCACCTTTTTCAACATGATCTCTAATGAAATGATGTCTTACATCAATATGCTTGGTCCATGAATGTTGAACATGATTCTTAGTGATGGATATGGCACTTGTATTGTCACACTTAATTGGGATACCCTTGAGGTTGATGCCAATATCTCGCATTTGTTGAGCTATCCAAAGGATTTGTGAGCAACAAGCTCCAGCTGCAATGTATTCGGCTTCTGCAGTGGATAGAGCGACTGAATTTTGCTTCTTTGACTGCCAACTGATCAAGGATGCTCCTAAGAATTGGCAACACCCTAATGTGCTCTTTCTATCCACCTTGTAGCATGCAAAATCTGCATCAGAATATCCAATTAAAGTGAAATCCTTTTGCTTTGGGTACCATAGTCCAAGTTCCTTAGTGCCATTGAGATATCGAAAGATCCTCTTCACAGCCACGAGGTGAGATTCTTTGGGATCAGCTTGAAACCTAGCACACATGCAAACACTAAACATAATGTCAGGTCTACTAGCCGTGAGATATAATATAGATCCAATCATTCCTCGATACTCCTTTTGATTGACACTTGTTCCAGTCTTGTCTTGATCTAGAGACAATGTTGAGCTCATGGGAGTCTTGACTGCTTTGGATTGATCCATCTTGAACTTCTTGAAGAGATCCTTAGTGTACTTGCTTTGGTTGACGAAGATTCCTTTCTTGGATTGATGAACTTGTATCCCCAAAAAGAAGTTTAGTTCACCCATTAAGCTCATCTCAAATTCATTGCACATAATGTCAGAAAATTCCTTGCACAAAGATGTGTTAGTAGCACCAAATAATATATCATCAACATAAATTTGAATAACCAAAATGTCCTTTCCTTTGGTCTTGATAAAAAGAGTCTTGTCGATCAACCCTCTTTTAAAATCATTTTCTAAAAGATATTTTGACAAGCGCTCGTACCAAGCTCTTGGGGCTTGTTTCAAACCATAAAGCGCCTTGTCAAGTTTATAAACATGATTGGGAAATTCTGAACTTTCAAAACCTGGGGGTTGAGCCACATAAACTTCTTCTTCTAAAAAACCATTAAGAAAAGCAAACTTGACATCCATTTGATATAACTTTATGCTCATGAAAGATGCAAATGCTAATAAAATGCGAATGGCTTCAAGCCTGGCTACGGGAGCAAAAGTCTCCTCGTAGTCAATACCTTCCTCTTGATTGTAGCCTTGAGCAACAAGCCGTGCCTTGTTCCTCACAATCTTGCCATTCTCATCTAGCTTGTTTCGAAACACCCATCGAGTGCCAATGACTGATTGATGCTTTGGTCTAGGCTTCAAAGTCCAGACTTTGTTCCTCTTGAATTCATTGAGTTCACTTTGCATAGCTATAATCCAGTCTGGCTCCTGAAGTGTCTCATTTACCTTCTTTGGCTCAATAAGAGAAACAAACGCGTTAAAAGCACAAAGATCTTTAAGTTTAGAACGAGTTTGAACACTAGAAGTAGGGTCATAAATGATATCCTTTAATGAGTGTGATGAGGAGTATTTGAATTTCCTTTTGCTAGTCTCAGCTCCTTGATTCGTCACACCATCAGGATTGATTTGTGGTACATCTGACTCCGTGGTTCTGTTAGGTTCATTTACAGCAGTTTCTGACGTCTCAACACTGTTGGATCGGACACCAAGGGCTTTGGACGAATCTTCAACACCTTGGGCCAATTCTTCAGTGTCAAGAATCGGTTCCTGCATGTTCCTCTTCTCTGTGTTCATGGTAGCAGCATCATCACCTTCCTCGTTCTCTTCATGGATATTAAGATCTATATCTGCAACACTTTCTCTCAAAGCACCATCATTGCATTCATAAAAAATAACATGTATACTTTCTTCAACTACCTGGGTCCTTTTATTGAAGATTCTATAAGCTTTGCTACTCGTGGAATAGCCAAGAAATATACCTTCATCACTACGCGCATCAAATTTCCCAAGGTTATCTTTTCCATTGTTATGAACAAAACAAGTACAGCCAAAGGGTTTAAAATAAGATATAAGTGGTTTGCGGCCTTTGAAAAGTTCATAAGGAGTTTTCTTTAAGATGGAACGAATAAGACAACGATTTAAAATGTAGTTAGCTGTGTTAACAGCTTCAGCCCAATAGGTTTTAGGTAATGCATTTTCTAAAATCATAGTCCTGGCCATATCCTCTAAGGTGCGGTTCTTGCGTTCCACAACCCCGTTTTGTTGAGGTGTCCTAGGAGCAGAAAAGTTATGGGAGATGCCATATTTAGCACAAAACAAATCAAATTGAAGTTGATCAAACTCCCTACCATGATCACTCCGAATAGACACTATGGGCTCATTTCTTAAAGTTTGCAACTCCTTACAAAGTTTTGAAAACTCAAATAAGGCCTCTGATTTTTCTTTCAAAAATGCAACCCAAGTATATCTTGAAAAATCATCGACAACAACTAGCATGTACTTTTTACCATTGGGAGATTTGACTTGCATAGGACCACATAAATCCATATGTAAAAGTTCAAGGGGTCTAGAAGAACTTACAACCTTTTTGGGTTTGAAGGAGCTACGTGTTTGTTTACCTCGTGTGCAAGCATTGCACATGTCAATACCTTTGAAGTCCATCTCAGGTAGCCCTCTTACAAGTCCTTTGGACACAAGCTTCTGTAGTGTATGTGGACTCACATGACCGAGTCTCCTGTGCCAAAGCTTTGGATCGTCCGTCAAGGCCTTTAAACAGGTTAAGCTTCCTTGTGCCACTTGATCAACATTTACAGCGTATATGTTGTTGTAACGGTATGCAGTCAGAATAACTTCACCTGTATCATCTCTGCACACTATACATCTTTTCTTGTTAAATCTGACATTGTTACCACTATCACATAATTGAGAAACGCTAAGCAAATTATACTTTAAACCATTAACAAGATAGACATTTTTAATACTATGGCTGGAATCACTTCCAACACTACCAATACCAACAATGTCGCATTTCCCTTTGTCACCAAGAGTGATTGTTCCCGTGGATTGCTCCTTTAGATCATGAAAGAGAGAACTCTTCCCACTCATATGCCTCGAGCAACCACTATCAATAATCCATTTGTGTTCTTTCACTTTGGTGATCTCCTGCAAAACAAACATCAACCTTTGTGGCTAGACCAATAAGCAAATTTGGATCCATTATTGGGGTAAACCATATTAGGTAAAATAGTGCCTTTTGGGACCCAAACTTGTGTTATCCGTTCTTTTCTCAAATGAACAGGAAATGTATTGCGAATAATATAAGGATCCTTTCTTCTATAAGGGCAGGTCTCTTTTACATGTCCCTTTCTAGCACAATGGTGACATATAGGAGAGGTTCTGCTTCCTTTAGCCTTTACAAAAGTGGTAATGTGTTGCTTCTTTGAAAACTTTGGATTGTAACCAATACCACTTTTGTTTAGAGAGCTTTGTTGCTCACCCAACATCTTATCGAGAGTGCCTTTGGATTTGGTAAAACTTATGAGGGCTGTCTGTTAGTCTAGAATCTTATTATTCAGGGAGATCTTCTCGTTCTCTAAGTCATGATGCACATTTCTTAGAGAGGAGAGATCTTGCTTGAGTTCAGATTTCTCTGAGTCAAGCGTCTTGACTTTAATGTCAAGACCTGAATAAGAAGCTTCAAGACCTTTGACCATCATAGACAGATCCTCAATAGTTTTCTCCTGATCCACAGTTCTCTTAATAAGAATGTTAGTTTGGGCAATAAGCTTCTCTTCATTGGCAATCATATTTGAAAGGAATTCCGATAATACCTCTTTTGGACTTTCCATTAGTTCTCTTACAGTAGCTTCAAGCTTTTCATCGTGGGATTCATTTTCTGAGGCCATAAGACAGATGTTGGCCTTCTCATCGTCGGAGTCAGAGTCGGAATCACTCCAAGTAGCCACCATAGCTTTCTTCTTCCATTTGTCACCTTTCTTGGGCTGGCTCTTAGTCTTTTGAGGGCAGTCCTTCACAAGATGATCTGTTTCACCACATTCAAAACAAGACAACGGTTTAGTCTTCTTTTCATATTTGTTGTATTGAGGCTTACCTCGAAATTTTGAAGACTCTGATCCATCCTTGTTGTTGAATTGCTTCTTCATTTTGAGAATTCGAGCAAGGCCTCTTGTGATAAGAGCAAAAGGATCATCCTCATCGTCATCCTCATCTTCAGAATCAGATCCATCCTTGGACTCATCCTTCTTAGACTTGAGTGCCAAGTTCTTGGTGCTAGCTGGAAGTTCTCCATCGTCTTCATTAAGGATCATCTCATGCGTGATCAGCTTTCCAAGAAGGTCATCAAGGGGTAAAGTGGTGAGGTCCTAGGCTTCCTCTATAGCTGTTACTTTTGGACCCTATTTCTCCTTTGGAAGGCACCTCAGTATCTTCTTCACTTTCTCAACGTTGGTAAAGCTCTTGCCGAGAGAGTCAAGGTTGTTGGTGATTTCTGTGAATCGTGTGAACATGGCTTTTATTGACTCATCGGACTTCATTTTGAAGAGCTCATTCTTTCGAAGGAAGATGCTGATCTTGGTGTCTTTTACTTGGCTCGTTCCTTCATAGGTGACGACCAACTTGTCCCAAATCTCTTTAGCTGACCTACAAGAGGAAATACGGTTAAACTCATCAGTGCTAAGACCACAATAAAGTAAGTTGATAGCCCTGTAGTTTTTGGAGATGGTTTCAAGATCTGCTTGGTTGTAATCAGACTCCTTCTTTGCCACTTTGGTATCGTTTGGTCCTTCCTTCTCTGGAATCTTCGGACCATTCTCTATAATGTTCCAAAGCTCTAGATCTTGGTCAATGATGAACATCTTCATCAAAGATCTCCAGTGGACAAAGTTGTTTCCTACAAAGAGTGGCGGTCTGCTTGTGGACCTTCCCTGTGCAAATCCTCCGCTTGCTTCACCAGACATGATCGAAAACTCACAAGATTGTTAGATCAAAAACAGTGAGTAAAGCTCTGATACCAATTGAAGGTTCGATAATGTAAAAACAATGTAATAAGAAATACTCTAGAAGGGGGTTGAATAGAGTATGTCCGTTTTTCGCAGAAAGTCTCAAGACTTTTGAAGCTTGAATCAAAACTCTTGAGATTAAACCTGAATCACAAAGTTAGACAATCGAACCAAGTGCGGAAATAAGGTAAAGCAAATAAGTAAAGGACACAAGTAATTGTTTACGATGTTCAGCACACCTGGCCTACGTCCCCGCCTAGGGTTCTTCCACAACCCTAGGATTCAAAGGCTTTATTGAATGCTTAGCTTAGGATCCTAATAGCTCACCGAGAAGCCTCTCTCCTATACAATTGCAATCTAGTCAACTCACGTTCCCTTGGAGTCCTAGACCAATCTAGAAGAGCCCCACCTCTCTCAGCTATCTAGTACAATCCTCTAACTCTCGCAAATCAATAGCCTAGTGCAACTTCCCGAGTTATAAACTCTCGAGTAACACTTGAAATAAATATATTCTATAAGCTCACAGTGACTCTCAAAGGCTTTGAAATAAACAACAAACTATTTGAGCGCTTTGCAGAGAGACACTTGGAAGACAGATCGCTTGAATGAATTGAAGCTCGTGTGTAGTACTTGTACTTCTGTCTTCTCCTTCCTTTCCTTTATATAATAGCATGGAGTTCGCATGGAGCGTGAGGATCTTCATCACCAGATTTCCAACGGCTCTTTCCAATCAGGTTTTGATCTTGGATCTTCTATTTAAGGATACTTCGAAGCCATGATCTATTTTGAACCGATCTTCTCAACAAGTAAAGGGAAGGATGTAATCTTGATTTATACTTCATGAAATGGTTAGTCCAACGAGTATATATAATATAAAGGAAGTATATAATAAGATAAAATAATATACGAATAATAAGTTAGGTTTTGTATTTCATCAACTGTTAACGCTCCAAGGCCTTTGACACAAAAAACCTGTCAAAGCCTTTGGAACATCTTTTCCGATTTTCATCAAGGGAGGGAGTTATCAAATAATATGGTCATTAAACACCTCTTTCACCCCATACACTTAAGAATAAAAAAATATAACACTCGTGTCATCACCACTTGTAATATAATATGAGTGACACCAATACTTTGCATCTCAAACACATAGTGCCCACCACATACACTATAAAATGAAAAAAATATAAATACATACACTTCAAAAATCATAGAATACAAGACTTCAATATCAGGGGGGGGGATGGGGGAAATCAGTGTCACCACTAATTGTAACTGATATCACTGTCAGCACTACTTGGGACACCAAACACCTAGTGTCACCACACACAATGCAAAATCAAAAAAATACAAGTATGGTGTCGCCATTACTTTAAACTAATCAGACAATAAATGTTAACAATACTTTGGGCATTAAAAAACTCTTTACAAAATATACACTTCAACAACAACAAAAACTAGGCCACTGTCACCACAAATAATATATAAGCATATTCAACAAAGTTCAGGTGGTCTTTCTTCCTCAAATAAAACATAGTATCATACACAAACAAATATAACAGTGCACGAACTTCATTAATATTATACATTTACAAACACCAGTTATGACAAATAGTTACAAAATACATTGGTATGATTGGAATGGAAATCAGATACAAAAAGGTGCCAGACACCAACTTCCATTCATACCATACATTCGATTACCTTAACTACGACAAAATAGGTGCAACTACAATGTCTTTTCCAAGCACATATACATTACAAATATGCCTAAAAGGGTGATCGACATAGTGGACAAATGGGTTGATACGACAGCCACTCTAGAAGACACCCTGTGTGGAAGGTATGATCACACAATGTCCGAACACTCGGTGTTGATGGCAGCATCTCATCAAGACATATTGAGCACTTGTCCCAATCCTGTTCTGGTTGAGGTGGCTCTTGTAAATTGCCATTTTGGTCTGCATTTTCTGGAGAAGCTAGGGGATCCACATCCTCTTCAGAGTCAATGCTCATCTCAGATTGAGAGCTTGAATCAGAGCTCATGTCATTTTCAGAGTCTTCAAGGTAACGTACATCGATAATGAGATCTGGGCAGAGACCCTATTCAACGAACTCATCATCGCCTGAAAACTACATGTGAGTATAATCCATTAACATCAGGCTGGCTACTTGAGTTCGAACCACAGCAGTGACCCCTGCTTCATGTAACAGCTGATCACATTTTTCATAAGTCATCGGCAAACCATTCCACTCAGTGAAATGGTCCAGGAAAAGCTCAGGGATTCTCTCAGAATAAATAGCCACGTGCAGTGTGCTAGGTCCATACAAAGGCGTCTGCCTTGGTGTGATTACCACTTCAAAAGAGGCAACAGTGTAATGGTAACCAATTTGAGTTGTAGTTGGAAGTGTCATCTAAGGATACAAAACATACACAAACACAAATAAATTGCTGAATTCAAAACCCTAACCGACTAAAAGATGATGAAAAACTCATCTAAAATCAGGAAAAAAAAAACAAAATAAAACTTGCTGGAAAAATGTAAAAACCCTAACCGATTGTATAAAGATTACAGGAGAACGAAAGGGAGAGAAATACATAAGAAAGGGCGCAATTTAATTTTAATTAAATTGTTGTGCAAATCCTATTGTTGTGCAAAATTTAACCTATTGTTCAACAAAAATATGATCATGTTGAGCAAATTTCCACAAATCGACCATGGTGTGCAATTTAATTTTAATTATGGCCAAAAAAATGACAACATCATGAAAAAAATATATTTGAAAATTCAAAAATTATATTAAGGAAAAATAATATCATATTGGGAACAAATTCACAAAGATCAATTGTTGTGCAAAATTTAACCTATTGTTCAACAAAAATATGATCATGTTGAGCAAATTTTCACTAATCGACCATGTTATGCAATTTCATTCTAACGATGACAAAAAAAAAAGGCAGCATCGTAAAAAAATATATATTTAAAGATTCAAAAATTATATTAAGCAAAAATAAGATGATATTGGGCACAAATTCACAAAGATCAATTGTTTTGCAAAATTTAACCTGTTGTTCAGCAAAAATATGATCATGTTGAGCAAATTTTTGCCAATCGACCATGGTATGAAATTTAATTCGAACGATGACCAAAAACAAGACAGCAGCGTAAGAAAATATATATTTAAAAAGTAGAAAATTATAATAACGAAAAATAGGATCATAATGAGCAAAAATTCACAAAGATCGATTTTTGTGCAAAATTTAACCTAGTGTTCAGCAAAATACAACAACAGTCTCAACACTGCTTGAAACTAACATCAGTGTCACCACTATTTTCGTACTTAATCAGCTGGTGTCAGCCCATAATGTTCACTTGTCTATTTTGAGCACTTAATTTGTCAGATTACATCCAAACTTCCCCATTTACACAACAACAACCTATCTAATTACTGGTTCTAAAATTTAAAACTCCAAGTTTCTTTGATCAGATCTGCACACATGAGTTCTCTGAAACGAAAGATCTTTTCGTTGTTGAAATTTTTAACATCTCCCCCAAATACAGAAGGTTCAATCGCTTTTAATGTAAATACACCACATGAAGCCCTGTGGACAAAGAAAGAAACAATGTAATGTAAGAACATAAATAACAAGTATCTAAACGTAACCAAAGAACAAAACAAGATAACAAATACATACCCAGTAGAATCATGCATTAACCCAGGAACCATGTATAGCTAGAAAGGAGAGGAATCGAAGTTTTCAAATAGCCCAGCCTTTGCTAAATGAATTGGGAGCCAAATAGCAAACGGTTGCAATTGTTCTTCAAGAACACCTTCCCTAACAACACGGACATTGCAATCGAACACGCTGATTACCCTATCCTCAATTTTAATCTCCAATGCCACCCAGTGCTTGTTTATCACGTTGAAAATTGTGTAGATTTTCTTTACAAATGCCCATGGCTTCCCATGATCAGCAGGGCACGTACCGACAAAATAATCCTCGGTGCTGGATTCAAGATCTATGTCTTCCCGATAAAACGAAGCATAGTCAAGAAGGTACTTCAGATAAAATAGCCAATCAAGAACAAGAACATCTCGAAACTTGACAGGGTACTCGTGAATGCGCTTCCTAATGTGAATCAAAACTGCTTCTAGATGCTATACAAAGTAATAAAAAGGTGAATTCAACAATCATCTAATACAATAAAATCTAATTCACAAATATATATATATAATGCAGAAATACAACCAGTTATTACCTGACAATCAAACCACATATTCTTCTATAAAATCCGCTGGAAAAACTTTCTATCAACCCTTGAGATTGGACCAGCAACGGAAAAATTCCTGCCAAAGATTAAACAAAGCAAAATATATATATATATATATATATATATATATATATATATATATATACATAGCATGAGATGTTGTAACTAATACAATAACAACAACATTTCATACAAAATACTAAACATAAAAATAAACCATACCTTTGCTTCTTTACGAGTGCATAAATAAATTCTTGATCTTCCGAGCTGATCAGTGATTTCTTAGGGGCATGCTTTGACATCCTCACTTTCTTCACTTCCACAACTGGACCATACAAGAATGTACTGTTTGATGGGATAAGTGTTGTTGCAGGAGTAAGTCAAGTATGAAATAGAATATGGTTCAGAACGACTCCCCTGTCTCAGCAAATAAATACAAGACTTCCTCCCGTTGTAGTAAGAGAAAAGTCAGGATCGAATCCACGAGGAAGCACGTTAGCAGTTCTTAAGTAGCTATCAGATTCTCACAGATACAGCAGCACAGACAGAAGTAACACAGAAACAGAAAAGACAAATATCCCGGCAAGGGCAGCTAAGATAAAAGCAAAGACAGAAGCAAACAGAAAGTAACTCGAGGACACAGAAGCTGGTCGAAGTCGACAAGCTGTCCTCTATCTCGACTAAGGTAAGTGCAAAAAACAGAAAACAAAAGTAAACAACTCGACAGAAGGCAACGAACTCGATCTCGACCAGACTCAACTCGAGATCGACAAGAAAAGGTAAACACAGAAACTGGAAATCGACGAAAACAGAAAGAAATCAAGTCGACCTAGACGAAGCCCTACTCGATCTCGACTAAGGCTAACTCGAGATCGACTACAGTAACTCTTTGTCGACTGGAACAGGAAAAGACAGAAATTTAAATGCAAATGCTCTTCGAACACAGAACACAGAACTTTGACAGAAATTTACTTCAATATTTTAAAAGACCTCCAAGGCTAGGGTTTCGACACCACAGCGATAACCATGCAGAACAACACATAAAGGCATAAAAGATCATGCTTTCCATCAAATAACTTTCGTTATTAACAACTAGGCATATAGAGGCTCTCGCATAAACCCTAATTGTTACTAACCCTTTTCACATAATTAATCCAAGTTGCATTAAGATCACTTTCGCTTCAATAATACAAACAAGGATCACCTTCAACTCTCGCAAAAGAATCATGCTCATAGGGATAGAAGACAAATCACACAAAAGATCTGACCTTTATCGCATCGCCTCACATGGCCACCGTCGGGCTCACCCCAGCCCCAGAAGTGGGTGGACTACTCGCTCTTCATTGCAATCGCAGACATTGATTGATGAAAGAAACTGAATTAAATAAACTAAATTCAAAGCCTTTTACAATCTTGGCAATCAACTGTCGCAAACCGCCAAAACCCTAAAAACCTTAGAATTCCTAAACTACTACTTCTCTCTCAAATTGAATCTTGAACTGGAATCGAATCTTGAATGATGAATAAAACTGAGCCCCTAGGGCCTTATTTATAGCCTTCATTCCCTAGCTAATCTAGGAAAGAAGATATCTATCTATATCTAAAAAGCTTAAAAGATAAATAAATGGAATTTAGGAATTAAATCAACTAGGAAAGGATAAAACTAAATAAGGAAATATGTCTTCATCTTGATAGATCTTGTCTCCTTCGGATAGAACATGATAGATCGGATAGAATCTCAGCGACTTTGGATAGAACTTTCCGCCTTCGGGACTAAGCAACTGAATTCTACTCGGACAGGACAAGTCGAGAAGCTTCTGGAAGCGTGGTCTAGTCGACCTCGACAAGTGCTCATCGACCTCGAGTAGGTTTTCTCGTCGACTGGACTTGGCTGGCTTCTCTGCTCGATGTGTCTCGTCCTGACTCACTGGTGCTCGTCGACCTCGAGGAAGGCTTGTCGATGTCGAGTAAGGCTGGTCATTGACATGGTCTCCTCGGGTTGGTCTCCTCGGCTTGGCTCGGACATGGCTCAAGGTCTTTGTCGATCTCGACAAGATCTCGTCGATCTCGACAAGATTTGCTCGAGTTGGCTCTCTCCGCTGGCAGCGGATGACTTGGTCCGCGGCAGCGACTTTCCTTTTCCGCGGCAGCGAATCGAGTCGCTGGCAGCGAGTCCTCCTCGTCGACTCCGGGCGTGGGCTAGGGTTGTTGTCGACCTCGACAAACGCTCCTCGAGGTCGAGTAGAGCCTGGAGTCTGGGTGGCTCTGGCTTCTCGATCTGGCTGTGCTCGACCAAGGTGGCTCGGCCAAGTCTTGTCGAGGTCGAGTTGACCTACTCGAGCTCGAGTAGGCTTGGTTCCCCGACTGGTTCTGCTGCTTTGACCTTGGCCTTCTGTAGTGATTTTCCGAGCTTTTCCGACCTTCTGTAGAATTGCTGTAAATGCTTCGATTTCTGCGATTTAAACAGAAACTGGTGTAGATTCCATAATTTTGGCAAATAAACATAAACTACACAGATTCTGTACTATCTTAACCCAAATGTATGAAATGTATACAGAAATCGATATAAAAGTTGCTGTAAAACATGACAGATTCCGCTCACAACAAACACCCCATACTTAAGCTTGCTTGTCCTCAAGCAATACTTTTACTTGTCATTTAGGGGAAGAATTTAAACTCTCAACATCTTAGATTCATTCTCATATGTCCCTGCAATTAATTACCATCCTCGAAAAGGTACTAGTGTCATAGATTCATGCATGTGCAAATATGTAAAAGCAACATCTACTCACGAAAGGAGGGTTATGCACAAATAATTCATACGTGACAAAGCATTGATAATCAAGAAGACTTTAATTTAAGCTCATGAAGGAGTAGATTGGTAAAAGGCTAAAAGGTGGGCAATTTCTGGCAATGTGGTACTTTTGATCCGGGGAAATGGATCACTTTCAAAACTTGAGTTTCATTCCACATTCCTTTTTCCACTTGATTCATCACCTTTCGTAATGCTTTTCTCAATAATAATGCTTTTTTTTTTCAATCATAATGCTTTTACCTCTCTAACCTCAGCACTGCCTTCTCGCGAGTCGCAAACATGGGTGTCATGAATGGCCCCGGATACTTAGTGCTTTGGACTCCTCACAATGTGTCCCATCTCTCCAAACTATTATCTCAGAGAGCAGGGTCAATCTACCTTTATCTCCTGAGGTGATTGGATTTTTTCTCACTCATTAAATTTTCCATAATTTCAAACAATTTCCTTCCAAACTTCAAATATGATAACAAACACAAACACCATATAACATCTCCATAATGTAACATCATTCTCAACATAATCCCCGGATAAGGTAAAGAATGGCAAATATTTAGATAATGTGGAGCAATTTTTGAAATAAGGCATATTATGGCTTTTGTGATGCATAAGCATAGGTAAGGCTGGGATTATAAACAATGAGCATTATATGGAAATATAAAGTCCTCCATCATTTTATCATGCAACATGCCAAAAGCAACTTCAAATTTTACCTCCTTTCATGGTTTTCAAGAAATAATGCACTTCATTGTGACTTCCCTTTACTAGGCAATTTCATGCTATATCTCTAATGAATCCAATTTTGCATCGTCGAGTCCAATATAAGCTTTCATGACATTATTCAAAATTTCCAAATTTTTAATGGGGGTCATTTTTCTTAAACTTTTTGGAAAACATGCATATAAGCACATAATTCAAATAATGCATTCTAAAATAGCCATGTAGCAATTCTAAGAAATAATAATGCACATATGTCAAATATGATCAAATAAATCAAATATGCATAATGTAAGCCTTTCCCCCACCCCATACTTAAACATTACAGTGTCCTCACTGTATAAAAAACAAGGTAAAGGGTAAAGAAAGAAACTCACAAGACATGTGTGCAGAGCTGCAAAATTTTGAATGGAGCACGTCTTAGTCCGAGTGAGTCTATAGCTTTGATTCTATCCATGGACCTGAAATTTAGAAGACATATACCAACAAAAGAAAAACAAAAAACCAAAAAAATGTCCAAAACCAAAAATAAAGACAAAGCAAAGTCTCAAAATGTCCTAAAAAGTCTATGTACATGCTCTAGATTTTATAGTCGCTAGGCCGACTTTCATTAATGCTCAAGGTGGCATCTGCAGAGCCCATGTAGCTTGGGCCTCAAATAAGACTCCATTCTTGTCCATCAGCTGTAATCCTCCAGAATGGATCTTGTTCACCACGAATGGTCCCATCCGCTTCTTGTTGAACTTGTTAGGAAACCAATGATCCTTTGATTTAGAGACATAGAGCTTGTCTCCAACTTCATACTCCTTAGGCTCATCATTGGAAATCCTACACAGTCGCACATACCAAGGCAAACCTCTCCCATGTATAGATAAATCTTTAATGGAAATAGGAGAAGAAAGATCCATACCTTGGCTTACCTTCGCAGAAACGGAATCGGGCACCACGGTGTTTGGTCGATCCCGACTAGGGCTCCTCGAGATCGACAAGTCTGCTGGACCTGGTGGTGGTCTGGTCGAAGAGTCAGAAGTCGAGGAAGAACAGGTCTTGTCGACCTCGAGTTGGCTGGTCGACCTCGACAAGGACTCTGCTCCTGGTGGTGGTGGCTTCATCGAGGACACAGGATCTGGTGGCGCCTGGCGGTGGTCGACCTCGACAAGGCTACTCGAGGTCGACGAGGGTTCTGGTCCTGGAGTCAGCGTCATCGATGAAGGTGGCTCTGGTGGTGCTAAGTGTTGGTCGACCTCGACAAGGCTACTCGAGGTCGAGTAGCCTTCTCCTCCTGGTGGCTTGCTCGTCGAGGAGGGCGGCGCTGGGCTCTCCGAGGGGTGGTCGAGATCAACGAGAGTGTTGTCGACCTCGAGTAGACTCGGCTTGTCTGGTTCGCTGCTTGACGAAGCTGGCGCTGGTGGAGTCTCCGTGGTCTGGTCGAGATCGACTAGGGTTCTACTCGATGTCGAGGAGCCCTGGTCGATCTTGACCCCATACTTAGCTCCTTTGTTCTCTTTAAGGATTGCCATGATCTCCTCCACCTGGGCCTCCATGTCCCTCTTTTCCAGCTCCTCAGGGGTCATATTCCTGACCTTGGGTTCCCCGCAGGTGATGTAGCCAGCTGAGATGGATTTGACCTCTTCCATCGGACCCGTATATCTTTCAGTTTTGTTGAAGGAATACTCAATCACTTCATCGCTGATGTTGAAAGTGAGCACTCCTTTCCGTACGCTTATGTTGGCATCCACCGTCGCCAAGAATGGCCTTCCTAAAATAATTGGACAAGCAGGATCTTCTTGCATATCAACTATTAAGAAATCGGCAGGAACGAAGAATTTACCTACTTGTACTGGGACATTTTCCACCATGCCTGTTGGTATGACCACCGTGTTGTTGGCCATATAAAGTCTAGCATCCACAGGCTCCAGGGCACCTATCTTAATCTTGGACCAAATCGTTAAAGGCATAATACTGACACTAGCTCCAAGATCACATAGGGCATTAATTTTGTATGGACCAAATCCAATAGTTATAGCAAACTTACCTGGATCCGGCCGCTTTTCCAGTATGTCCAGATGGCTGCACTCCTCTGTGATTTCTGCCATCGATCGCTTTTTGCTCAGAATCGCCTTCAGGAATTTGACATAGGACGGCATTTCATTGAGAGCTTCTGTGAAGGGTATGGTGACATTCAGCTTTTGAAGCATCTTGATGAAGCGCTGAAACTTTTTCTCCGCTGGATCCTTTAGAGATTTTGTGGGGAAAGGCAGCTTCTTTTTCTGAGTTGGAGCCAGAACAGACGTTGGAGTTGCTGCAGATTTCTCTTTGTCGACCAGAGGTTCCTCGAGATCGACTACCCCCTTGTCGAGATCGACCAGTTTTGGCGACGTCGAGTTGCTGGGCTGTGCAGACGAAGATGAAGATTCTGGAGATTTCTCGTCGACCTCGAGTAGACCTTTGTCGAGGTCGAGTGGGCTCTTGTCGAGATCGACCAGTGTTTTGTCGAGGTCGACTAGCTGTTCCTCATCCTGCTGCTTCCCGACCTCTGGCTCTTGAAGTTGATGGCCGCTTCTGAGTTTTACAGCGGCGATGTGTCCAGTTTTTCCCTTTGGATTCGGTTCTGAAGATCCAGGGAGAGCGCCTGACTGTTTGGGGATGGCTGCTGCTAGCTGACCAATCTGTGTATCAACTGTTTTCCTCCAGGTATCAATTTCCCCAAGTCTTGAGTTGACACCTTGCATCTGAGTGTAGACGGAGTTGAAAGATTGCCTAGTTTCAGCGTGATTCCTCCGTATCTCCTCCAGGATTGTCTGTGTATCATCCTTTTTCTGGTCCCTTTCAGGATGTCCTGGAGCTCTGTAGGGCGGGGGGTTCCTAGGGACACCTTGGTTCCATTGTGGTTGCTGAAGCCTTTGGTCCCCCATGTAGCGATTCGGACCCCCTGCGTAAGCTGCCTCCTCATGATGTTCCGCCAGCCTGACTTGCTCTGCATGTGGGCACTCAGTAGTGGTGTGCCTTTGCGATCCGCATTCTATGCAAGGCTGGTTGACAGACAGATATTTGACTTGTTTGAGGAGCTTCTTATTCTGGTCTCTGTAGTACTGCTCCCTAACATCTGGATCAATCTCTTTAGGAGGCTCGTATAGGGGCATGGATGGTGCTGGCCTAGCGTAGGCCTTCTCCTCATACTTTGCAGGAGCCCCATATTTGTTGTCGTAGTTGGTGAGCTTATCCAGGATACCCCATGCTTCAGTTGGTGGTATGGTTAGGAACTCATATCGAGTATAATTGTTGATCCTGTCCTTAGTGAGTTGATCAAGAGAATTGAAGAAAATCTCCTGAACCACATAAGGTGGTTGTCCATGGGTGGGACAGGATCGCAGAAGTTCCTTGTAGCGCTCCCATGCCTTTGCCAGCGGTTCCCCAGGTTTCTGTTTGAAAGCTGTGATCTTTTGGCGTAGGAGTGCTGTCTTGGCAGGAGGAAAGAATTTGTCGAGAAATTCCTGCTCTACTTGGGCCCATGTTGTGAGACTTCGTGGTTTAAGCCCTACTAACCATTGCAATGCAGGGCCAGCGAGAGACCATCGGAAAGCCTTCATCTTGATGTACTCCAGAGTGGTACCTTCAACAAGTGTACGGCACATGTCAGAAAAGTTTATAATGTGCTCAAGAGGACACTCATTAAAATTCACATGAAAAGCATGATTTTTAAGTTCAATTAGAAATTGAGTGCGAATTTCATAGGAGTTTTCAGGGATAAGAATCGCCGATTCAGGCACGATGAGCGTGGGATGCATATAATCCTCTACAGTCGTTGGATATCGGGCAAGTTCAGCTTCTGCTTGCCTTGCTCGTTCAGCTTCTTGTTCCCATCTTGCTCTCTCAGCGGCGAGAGCAGCATCCTTGGCGGCTAGATCCCTGGTAAGCCTCTGTATCAACTGCTCCTGTGTTTCAGCGGCCGACATGGCTCTTTGCAGTTTATTTCTGACGTGTAAAAGGCGCTCCGGTTCGTCTAAGCCGTAATACTCAGGTGGGAGACCAGAACGGCGCATACACCTGAAAAGTAACTCAAAGAAACAGTGAGATCCGACTACCTAAGGCGCGATTGATTGCTTCCCCGACAACGGCGCCAATTTGTTGTTGCAGGAATAGGTCAAGTATGAAATAGAATATGGTTCAGAACGACTCCCCTGTCTCAGCAAATAAATACAAGACTTCCTCCCGTTGTAGTAAGAGAAAAGTCAGGATCGAATCCACGAGGAAGCACGTCAGCAGTTCTTAAGTAGCTATCAGATTCTCACAGATACAGCAGCACAGACAGAAGTAACACAGAAACAGAAAAGACAAATATCCCGGCAAGGGCAGCTAAGATAAAAGCAAAGACAGAAGCAAACAGAAAGTAACTCGAGGACACAGAAGCTGGTCGAAGTCGACAAGCTGTCCTCTATCTCGACTAAGGTAAGTGCAAAAAACAGAAAACAAAAGTAAACAACTCGACAGAAGGCAACGAACTCGATCTCGACCAGACTCAACTCGAGATCGACAAGAAAAGGTAAACACAGAAACTGGAAATCGACGAAAACAGAAAGAAATCAAGTCGACCTAGACGAAGCCCTACTCGATCTCGACTAAGGCTAACTCGAGATCGACTACAGTAACTCTTTGTCGACTGGAACAGGAAAAGACAGAAATTTAAATGCAAATGCTCTTCGAACACAGAACACAGAACTTTGACAGAAATTTACTTCAATATTTTAAAAGACCTCCAAGGCTAGGGTTTCGACACCACAGCAATAACCATGCAGAACAACACATAAAGGCATAAAAGATCATGTTTTCCATCAAATAACTTTCGTTATTAACAACTAGGCATATAGAGGCTCTCGCATAAACCCTAATTGTTACTAACCCTTTTCACATAATTAATCCAAGTTGCATTAAGATCACTTTCGCTTCAATAATACAAACAAGGATCACCTTCAACTCTCGCAAAAGAATCATGCTCATAGGGATAGAAGACAAATCACACAAAAGATCTGACCTTTATCGCATCGCCTCACATGGACACCGTCGGGCTCACCCCAGCCCCAGAAGTGGGTGGACTACTCGCTCTTCATTGCAATCGCAGACATTGATTGATGAAAGAAACTGAATTAAATAAACTAAATTCAAAGCCTTTTACAATCTTGGCAATCAATTGTCGCAAACCGCCAAAACCCGAAAAACCTTAGAATTCCTAAACTACTACTTCTCTCTCAAATTGAATCTTGAACTGGAATCGAATCTTGAATGATGAATAAAACTGAGCCCCTAGGGCCTTATTTATAGCCTTCATTCCCTAGCTAATCTAGGAAAGAAGATATCTATCTATATCTAAAAAGCTTAAAAGATAAATAAATGGAATTTAGGAATTAAATCAACTAGGAAAGGATAAAACTAAATAAGGAAATATGTCTTCATCTTGATAGATCTTGTCTCCTTCGGATAGAACATGATAGATCGGATAGAATCTCAGCGACTTTGGATAGAACTTTCCGCCTTCGGGACTAAGCAACTGAATTCTACTCGGACAGGACAAGTCGAGAAGCTTCTGGAAGCGTGGTCTAGTCGACCTCGACAAGTGCTCATCGACCTCGAGTAGGTTTTCTCGTCGAATGGACTTGGCTGGCTTCTCTGCTCGATGTGTCTCGTCCTGACTCACTGGTGCTCGTCGACCTCGAGGAAGGCTTGTCGATGTCGAGTAAGGCTGGTCATTGACATGGTCTCCTCGGGTTGGTCTCCTCGGCTTGGCTCGGACATGGCTCAAGGTCTTTGTCGATCTCGACAAGATCTCGTCGATCTCGACAAGATTTGCTCGAGTTGGCTCTCTCCGCTGGCAGCGGATGACTTGGTCCGCGGCAGCGACTTTCCTTTTCCACGGCAGCGAATCGAGTCGCTGGCAGCGAGTCCTCCTCGTCGACTCTGGGCATGGGCTAGGGTTGTTGTCGACCTCGACAAACGCTCCTCGAGGTCGAGTAGAGCCTGGAGTCTGGGTGGCTCTGGCTTCTCGATCTGGCTGTGCTCGACCAAGGTGGCTCGGCCAAGTCTTGTCGAGGTCGAGTTGACCTACTCGAGCTCGAGTAGGCTTGGTTCCCCGACTGGTTCTGCTGCTTTGACCTTGGCCTTCTGTAGTGATTTTCCGAGCTTTTCCGACCTTCTGTAGAATTGCTGTAAATGCTTCGATTTCTGCGATTTAAACAGAAACTGGTGTAGATTCCATAATTTTGGCAAATAAACATAAACTACACAGATTCTGTACTATCTTAACCCAAATGTATGAAATGTATATAGAAATCGATATAAAAGTTGCTGTAAAACATGACAGATTCCGCTCACAACAATAAGATTGGAAGCCTTTAGTTGGTCAACTTCGATTTGGATTGCAGGATCCTTGGCGAACGAATCCCAATCAACGCCTGCACCCTTGTCATCATCATTGTCAGACAGACAAATGTATTTTTCCAGGGATGGGTCAACCGTAACTCCAGCAACTTTACCACCAGCGCCTTCGCCTTCATACTCTGTAGATTGAGGCACTTCAGCTGAAGTTGCTGGAATCCCAACCTCATCTCCAAGAACATTAAAATCGGTGTCAGCAACAACAGGTGGAGACTCCTTACCCACTCCTGGAACCTCAGTACTTAATGATGGCAAAGACATGGGCACAACTTCACCAGAAGCGGGAGATGATTTCAACATTAACTCCTTGTCAGGGAAAGACTACTGAAGATCAGACACAACATCATTCAAAATTTTGTTCACATCTTCAACAACAGCCTTCACAGGTGTGGCCTGGGGTTCACCACCACTGACACGTTCATCATCGCCTCTCACATGAGTGCCGTCAGGCTTGCCAGGAACGTGCTTATCATCAGCCTTCACGGGTGTGTCCTGGGGCTTACCACCCCTGACATGTTCACCATCAACTATCGCATGAGAGCTCGCAGACTTACCAGCAATGTGCTTATCATCAGCCTTCACAGGTGTGCCCTGGCACTTACCACCACTGGCGCTTTCATCATCAACTACCGCAGGAGAGCTCGCAGTCTTACCAGTAATGTGCTTATCACGAGCCTTCACAGGTGTGTCCTGACGCTTAGCACCTGTAACACTTTCGTCATCAACTTTTGCAAAAGTGTCCTTAACATTAGGCTTGACAGGGTCTGACTGCAACCTCTCAAACAAAGCCTCATAATTAGCAACCCTAACCTCAAGCTCATCGTACCTCTTCGCCATCTCACCAAACACTTGAAGGCTCCCATTCAACTCAACAATCTTTGTTTCAATTGCATCTACCCTTGCAGAAAACAGATGCATAATTTTAAGGACCTCTTCAAGCTTCGCAATCCTCCTATAAATCTCCTTCACCCAGTCAGGATGAGATGGGAGAGAAGAAGCAAAAGCATCACCATGCGTTTTGGGAGGCAACTCACAAGTTGGATCATCATTAGCATCCATTTGAGGAGAAACATCTTCAACATCTTCCACTTTCTCCGATGACACTGCTATTTTGTCAACTTCATCACTTGAAATGCAAACATCTTCATTTTCACAAGCAGCAGATGTTTGCCCAAGCACAGACTGCCCACCAACAAAATCATGTGCTTCAACACTCCCCAGGGGTGACCTCTGAACAGAAGGGGTCGGTACCTCACCCTCTCCATCACTGTCAGCAGAAGGTGTCTCAACTCCTTCAACGGTGTCACCACAATCAATGCCATCTGCAAGGTCGGCCAAAACATATAGCCTCGCAGTTTGACAAACATCCAATTTATCGAATTTAGGGGAATGGGTGTCAGCGGCCAAAACATCAACCTTGTCGTCGCAAACAGGAACTTCACCACAAGATTTGGAAGAATGGGTGTCAGCAGTAAAATCTTCACCCCTGTCATCACCAATACTGACTTCACAACCAGATGTAGAGACTTCAACATGAATATCTACAGGCTCCACTACATGTGCACCCTTAGTATCAACAACAGGAACTGAAGGAATAATAAAAGACTTGTCAACAGTACTATCATATAATGGCCTACCACTACTTACACTGTAACGGCCCAGAATTATGATTTCCGGGTTACGTTTCAAGGGATAAAACCCCTTGTTCGGATCTTGCAATCTAGGTACGGGTCGAGGTTTCAAACTCATTTTAAGATTTGTAGAAAGAGGGATTTCAAACCCTGAAACCTCGAAGGGCCGTTGGGTACCCTTAACCCGTCCTAAGACTATGTCGCGGAAACCATTTCAAACGGAAGTAAAGCGGAAGTAAACTACAGATACAAGTGCCACGGCGGAGCCGGGTCAAAACGGGGTCAAAAGTATAAATCCAAAACAATATAATCAGAGTCTGGTGAAGTCTATAACTCCAGCGCTCACTCTCCGCCGACAAAATGACCCGCGCAATAAGCAAACAGCACTGATAGGATGAACATAAATAATTCCTAAAAAAAATTGATTTGGGGCGGGATCAGATCGATGCCCACTTAAGTCTGCATCCCAACCATAAGCACACATATACGCTATACCTAATAAAGATGCTCTAATGCAGTACGAAATTCAAACACACTAGCATGCTCCTAGTTCATAATATTGTGCAGAAATACTGTAAAGGGCCCAAGACAATGCCAAGTGGCATATCCCTCTCCTACCTCCACCCCTTCCGACAGGCGGAGACTGGCCAGCTCGTGAATGCATTCATTCATAATCGGGGGGCACGCATGCCTAACCCGCTCCACAATAAAGCCCGCAGGCATATCATAATATAAGGAAGTACTCGATTGACTCAGGGTACCCGATGAGGCTGGGCTACCCTATGAACCTAGCAAAGACTTCTAGGACTATCACAGATAACGGTCGTTCTGTTTACATACGCACAAAGAAATAGAATGCTCAACGATCGATGCAACCTAGCATGGTACTACATGGCATGCTGATCATGAATGCAAGCACCTAGTATATCATGCACCTAAAGCAGGGAATAGCTCTATTCAATCTGAGTAAGCTCCGAAGAGACTTACCTGAAGATGCAGAACAGCAGGATAATACAAGCAAGGGCCCAATGCAAGTCCAAAAGCAATACACACCTATCATCAAGTCAATTCCATAAGCTACCAGACCGATATTCATACATACGAAACCCAAGTTCCCAACATACTCAAAACCAACCGATAGTGAAACCGTTTTCCAAAACCTTTCCGATATGATCAACATCAACCAAAATCATTCTTCAAATCAAACCCCGTTGATAAAATTGTACCAACCATATTTTTTTTCCAAACTCTTAAATCTCAAATTAAGTCAACTCATATTCTAGATAATTTCAAATCATACTTGTCCAAATCAAGAGGAAGTATCAATTCTCCAAGTCAACCCCAACCTTGTTTTATCAAAATATTCCGGCATTTTGGTTTCAACACATCAAATCCTTTAAGAATCATTTTCGGACGACTTAAAACATTTTCTAAATAATTTAGCAACAATATTTATCTAAAATAACATTAAAATAACTCCATCTTTATAATCCCCATTTATAAAACATATTAAATAAATACATATTCCCAACAATATCACTTTTAAATAATTTTATAATATAATAATAATTTCAGAATTTATATTTAACACAAAATCTCAGATATAATAATAATAATCCATTCAAATAAACATATATATTAACTATATACAACATAAGGTATAACACATTTAACATAACACATAAAACAACACCCTTTTAAATAAAACAATACAACCCAATCCAACAAGCCCAAAACTCAACTCGGTCTCAGCCCAAACCCGAGCCCATAGGAGAAGCCCAACCCGGAAGGAAACTCGACCCAGGTCAGCTCTCCCAGCCCCAAACCCGGTTCAACAAAAAAAATAAAAGAAAGGAGAAGAACCCGGTTCGGCCAGAAAGAAGAAAAGAGGGCTAACCCGTCTCCTCCCCGCTTCCCAGGTCTGCTTCTTCCCCACGAGAGAACAGAACCCCGGAAATCCGACGGGAAGAAGAACGGAAGAGAAGGGAGGAATCCCAGGGCCGGCCGCAATCGTCTCGATCTCACCCCGATCTCTCTCGGGTTCACTCTCAGACAACCCAACCAGAATAAACCAAGGAAAAGAGAGGGAACGATGCTCACCGGAGGGGAAATCGAAGGTCGTCGGAAAGCTCTCGTCGGAGTCGATGGTGCTCGTCGGAGTCGGGATCAGCCTCTTTTGGTCTAGTAAGGAGGAGGAGTTAGTAAAGGTACTGTTTTGCAAGGTTTTGAGTCGAAACGAAACCGACCTCGGATAAGCGAAGATAGAGGGGGAAGAAGGAGAGAGGTGGCTCGGCGATGGCTCCGGCCTAGGGTGCTACTCCCAGATGCTGTTGTTGCTACTGATTGGAGAGACGCAGCTGCTTCTGCTCAGACAAGGATGGGGAGATGTGGGAGCTGCTCGGGGAGTCGGGGCTTGAATGTCGAC
The DNA here is from genome assembly GCA_037127255.1 of Persicaria tinctoria. Taxonomy (NCBI): domain Eukaryota; kingdom Viridiplantae; phylum Streptophyta; class Magnoliopsida; order Caryophyllales; family Polygonaceae; genus Persicaria; species Persicaria tinctoria. The sequence goes on from JBANSL010000006.1 coordinate 82,281,493, forward strand.
GGTTTCGACAGAGAAACGGCGGTGGCGCCTGAAGCGACGAGAAGGCGAGGCTGGGTGGCGATGGGTTCCTGAAATCGGCCAACAGAGGGATATTTAGGGTTAACTTGGTGCTCGGATGAAACAGGGGAGAAAGGGTTGCGACTGTCTCACGGCGACGATGAACGCCGAGGAGGAGGAAGGAGAAGCCGCCGGTTAGGCACAGTGGTGGTGGTTTCCTGATTTCTGCAGAGAAGGGAAAAGGAGAGAGAGAAGGAAGGCCACCTCTGGGTTTTTTGTTTGTTCATTTTCTGGGTTTTAATTGCAGGGAGCAAAATGGAAGAGGGAGGATTGCATAGTACAAAATGGGGGAGAGACAGCAATGGGTTTGGTTGTTTTCTTTTAAAATCTGAGATTGTGGTGTGAGAATTGACCTATAAAAGGACAATTTGGTATAGCTGTACAATGTAAAGGGAAATTGCGGGGGATAGGGTGGGCATCTCGTGAGGTCTGTGAGAGAGAGAGAGGTGTGTGTTAAAGAAAAGGAAGAAAAAGGAAAAGAAAGGAAAGCTCCAAATTTCAAATACCCGAAATATAAGCTTGAAATCTGCTCACTCGACCTTATTCCGACGCGTTTAAAATACTTCTAAATTTTCCAAATCCGAATTTAGTAAATGAAGTTTGAATATTATTTTCCACTACTCGACATATAACAGCGGGGTATAACATATTTGAAATTTTCAATTAATAATGCCGGAACTCGCTTCGAAAGATTTAGAATAAATCTAATAGCTCGAGGATAAAAAATTTCAAATCTTCCGAATCTTAGAATTTGAACGATTTTAAATCACTATTTCAATAATATATAATATTATAAATTTTTCGGTCTTTACATACACCACCGTTCTTCTTTATCTTATACCTCTGCTGAAAGACAATATTCAGCGGGACATCATCTTCTAAAAGGTCACATGAATCAGTACCCAACCGACATCGCTTGGAAGGTGAAGCAACCACATCAACCTCCTTATGCAAATCTGTGTCAACAGTAACTCTCTTCACCTCCTTAGAAGGAATAAATCTACCACCTGTCCTCACTGCTGAAGCCTTCTGTCGAGGCTTCTTTACATCACTCTTGACAGATTTTTTACGGTCTAGAGCAATGTTTGGATTGAATAGAACACGACTTGCAGAACGACCCCTCCTTAAGAGAACCCGTTCCTCAGAGGTATCGCTGGACTCCACCTTCTGTTTCTTTTTACCACCCATCACTCCAGTGGAAGATTTCCTCTTCTTTGAGGTCCCTACATCTTCTTTACCCCCCTCAGGGAAAACTTCAAAAGCAGTTTCAAAGGACTTACCATCCTATTTCTTTCTAGCAGCCTTGCCTCTCTTCACAGGTGTCTTCTTCTTTGAGGTATCACCTTCATCATGTTTCTGCAAGACATTGGCTTCTTCCTCCTCAACCTGGAGAGCCCTATTTGAAAACTTAGCTTCATATGCCCTTCTACGAACACGACGACTCTCATACAAAGTCGCATCAACAGGTCCAGAAACTATTTCTTCAACTGATGCAGCAACTACTGCATCAACTACAGCATCAGCTTTTTCACCAGCAAACGCCATTCTTTCGGTGCGTGCAAACTCCCCATAAACAGGGAACAACGGAGTCTGGACAAAACGCATGTATCAGAATAAAAACCCAAAGATGCATCAAATAAAAATGTTATTGCAGAGAGAAAATATAAAAATATTACCAAATCGCCATGAAAGAACTTCTCAGCTTCAGCGTATACTTGGCTATAATCACATTGCCAGTGCAACAAGTATGGATCTAGTTCAGGCATCTTAAAATTACAGTCAAAATTAACGGAGATAGCTGGGAAAGCTTCTAATATCCAAGCCTGTTACAAAAGAAAACTCGTTATGATACTACAAAACAATATTTAAATAATGCTCACAGACAAAAAAAAATGATGACATAAGACAAGCAATAACTAAAGCACAATACCTGGAATGCAAGGCAATACCCATACATTTGATAAGAACCCCTAACCCCATTCCAATCTGCAACAGAAGAACTCTTCAATGACTTCAACAAACGGGTGTATGACTCTCTACCCCAAGGATATAGTTTAAACTCCTTCTCATTGCACGCAAGAGATAAGAATTGTGCACTTACAACTTCTGACCTCCTATAAACAATTAACCTCTCAATCAGCAACAACTTTGTCATAATCAACTTCTTCTTAGACATCTTTTTCTCAGATATGAAACGATAAAGTAACTCATCATGAGTCATTTTCTTCTGCCCAAAAAATTCAAATATTGACACTTTCTTTGGGATATTACAAACACGGTCTTCACAAGGAAGGCCTGTAATAACATGAAACTCAGCAATTGAAAAACGTGCAAGATGTCTACCAACTCTAAACCACAACTCATTCTCTTTTTGTGTTTTACTTGACGGAGCACCATTTGATGCTTAAGCTGAAAATTCGTAACCATTTTGGTGCCTTGCGTCAGCACCCATCCAACGCAACTTTTTTGCAGAGTATTGTAGTGAGAAAGACACAAATGCTCCTTGATCGGATCACAGTCAGAAGGATGTGAATATATGTTGGATCTATAATGAAATCGCTCAGAAACAGGAATGCAATATTCCAAACCCTGATCAATAACAGACAATTAATCACAAAAACAACCATTTGATAAAGAAAAAACTACAACTTGCTCATCAAACTAAAAAATAACTTACATTAGAACCAGGATAAGACGTGGATGAATCATAAAATTGAGTTCCTGCAAGAAACAACATACAGAACAATGTAAATATACAATAAAAGAATCTGTGATGACACAAACAACCATAAACAATAACAATAAAATGTTACAAAGACATAGCAAAATAACAGAAACATCACAAAACACAACACAAAATACCAAATCCAAACACAGACATTATTGGAACTACAATAAACTAACACAAAAACAGACAGTGTCAGCCCGATACACATGAACATAGCAGCAGATAAGTACAGTATCATCAACACAAACAATCGAAAGCATGGAAAACAGATTCACATACACGAAGAACACTAAAAAGGCACTTACAAAGTGCCAGACCGCATAATTGATGAAAAGAAACAGCTCAAAACACCGAATTTACATATGCAACTTCCATAAACGACGGAAACTACTAAAAAACGCACATCAGTATGCATATAAAGCATCGATTTAACCATAGATTGTCAATATTATAATGAACAAACAATAAAATCAACATAAACAAACTTCGCAAAAACCCCTCAAATTTATACGTGAGCTGCTAGATGACAACATTGAAGTAAACAATGCAAACTCCGAAATTTACCCCCCAAATTTTTTAATTGGCATTTCTTAGTGCCTACCTTAGGAAAGGCTATTGGCACTGACGCAATGGTTGTTGATGTGTTGTAGCCTTGTAGGAGAGGTACCTCTAAATGAGTTGTACTGAGTGTTATGTAAATGACTAGCAACTCAAAATGTTTATTGATGTATTTTATCTTGTATTTGACACTATTGTTCTCTTGTATTTTATCTTGTATTTGACTTTATTGTCACTATTTAATGTATTTGACTTTATTGTTACTATTTAGTGATTCCTATCTTTATAGATATGTCGATTATAAAGACTAAATTGATTTCTAAAACTCACTATATATATAGGGTTTACTTCAAATGTAAAAACTCCTTAACGTGTAAAATTTGCTTATCGCGTAAAATTTGCTAATGGGCCTAATTTCATTAGTAGAATATCTGCCCCCCTGCCCATGCGTGTGCCCCCCCTTATCGGACCAGATTTTTTTTTTAAAAATTTTTTTTTTGGCCCAGAATTTTTTTTCCGTGTTAACCTTTTCTGTTGTGCAAGTATAACTTGCTTTTGTGCACATATAACATCTTATTGTGCAAATATAAGTTTATTTTGTGCAGACATAATAATTCATTATTAGGTAAATGTGCCTATTTCACTTATAAAATTGTATAATTGAAATATGTTTAATTTATGGGTAAATTGGTAAATATGTCTAATTTTATGGGTAAATGCACTTTTTCCAGTTTTTGACACCTTTTGTGCAACTGTGAACTGCATTTGGGGAACTGTGAAGTGCATTTGTGCAACTGTGAAGTTCATTTGTGCAACTGTAAAGTTCATTTGTGAAACTTTAAAGTGCAAATATAAGAACATAAAGTGTGAAAATAAGATTGTAATGTGCAAATTTAGAATACAAGTGTGCAAAAGTAGGATACAATTGTGCTAATTTAAACTACAATTGCGCAAAAGTAAGATACAATTGTGCAGATTTAGAATACAATTGTGCAAATGTAAGATCACAATGTGCATTAATAAGACAAAAGATGTGCTTTTGAAATCGATGTTTTGATTTTGTTTTTTTTTCTTTTGAGAGTTTGAGTTCACCTCTCGGATAATTTAGGTTGATAGATGTAAGTTTGAAATCGATTTTTTTACGTATAAGCTTTTAAAATTAAAGTGCATAAATAAGATTAAAATGTGCATAATTAAGGTTAAAAAGTGCATAACTAAGATTATAATGTGCATGATTAACAATTTGCGATTGTTGCGCTCTTGTCTATTATGTAACCTATGTGGGATTTGAACCCACATCTTTTGTGCAAACGCACATTGCTCTACCAATTGAGCTAATAGGCTAAATTATGATTTTTATGCTAAAATAAAATAACCTAATCGAACTAAAGCATATCGCAATATAAAATTCCAAACTTCAATTAGCTCATGATCCATAAACAATTTGACAATGATATGAACATGAAATTAGCTGAAAATCAACCCAACAACACCACCATATCATCAATTTCAATCAGTTTGGCTTTTGTCAAAAAGCCCCAAATTCTAAAGCATATCGCACTATAAAATTCTAAAATCCAATTAGCTAATGATCTATAAACAATTTGACAATGATATGAACATGAAATTAGCTCAAAATCAACCCAAAAACACAACCATAACATCAATTTCAATCAATTTGGCTTTTGTCAAAAAGCCCCAAACTCCGCTCCTAAATCAAACCCTAGGTTTTCAATGTCAACCTAAATCATTCAAACAATCCAAATAACTGTAATAAACAAGTTTAGAGTTAGAAATCATACCAAAGTCAAGTGGAAACAAGGAGCAAAATCGGGATTTCGAAGGTATTCCGAGCTAAAAGAACCGATTAGCGCTGTTGGGGAAGATGGGCTCGGTGTGGGATCGGCTGGGCACGAACCAAGGGGGTTCCGGTGTCGGGGGGTGCGCCTGAGTGAAGGGGTTCGAGCGGGTGGGGGCTGGTGGCCGGAGGTGGCTCGTGGGTGGCGTGGACAGCGAGGAGAGAAGCAGCGCGTTGTGGGTCGACTCAGCGCAGCACTTTCCTGGTGAGCGCGCCGGGGCTGGCTCGAACAGGGCTAAGTCTGGGCTCGGTAGGTGCGCACAGGGGTGGGCTCGAGTGCGGCTAGGGGCTGGTGGCTGGAGGTGGCTCGAGGTGGGTGTGGGAGTCCGAGAGAAAAGCCGATGCTGGCCTGATCGGTGCTTTACATGTGAAGCGCGGGATGTTGTCCTATTGATTTATTAAAAAAATTAATTTTTACACGTTAAGCAAATTTTACACGTTAAGGATGTTTTACATTTTAAAGCTTCCCTATATATATATAAACATCCTTAACGTGTAAATTTGTCGATATATATATATATATCGAAATTGTAATATAAAACGATGTTATAAAACACAAAAACATCATTTCTCAATTGAAAGCTGATGTGAAAATACATAAATAACATCGGCTTTTAAACTATTCAATATGGAAGATTACATTTATATAAAATAATATCACAAATTATCAATGAAAAATGAGTATTCACAAATCGAATAATGCATTATCGATATGTGTATGAATGTAAAACATCGGGTCTATAAAAAATAGCGATGTTAATGTGAACTTTTGTGTTATACTGCATACCTTCAAATGGATAGAAATACAAAATAATAATGGTTTAACATTAGGTGAATACATCAAAACGTAATTATATTCACGTATTCAAATCATTATCAAAAAGAAAAGCGATGTTATAGGTTATTAAAGACATCGGGTATAAACCGATGTGGTAAAGTTGGGATCTTTAATGCCACCCACTAGCAGGTCGAATTTTTGTTGTTTAACATCGGTTTTTAACCGATGTCTATGAACCGAATTCTAGTAGTGGCGGTGCCACCACCAAGGTTTTCTTCCCTCTTCCCTAAGAAGCCTAAATACGAGTAGGCATCTAGAAATTAAATGAAACATAAAAACAATCAGGGGACACTTACTCGAAAGAAGTGGAAGAAAAACATCGACGAGAGAGAACTGAGAAATGGGCCACCACTTAACTCTGGTATCGTCTTTCTGGAAGCAAAACCCTTAAGGCTCTCTCTCTCTCTCTTTTTCTGTCTTTGGAAGTATAAAATGAAACGACCAGAGATGAAATCCTCACTTCTAGGTCTCCATGGGGTCACCCTCCCCAAATGGGCCCAAATCCACATCAAGCCCAATTCAAGCCCATCCAAGAATAAGTTTTTTGCCGAGAAGCATCGCTTTTTTATCGAAACCTAATCGCGGGTGATACATCGCTTGCGATCCGGTTACGAAGAGATATGACGATGCCATAGAAAATAGATCTATTAATTAACAAGGATATGATGTCATAAACAGGCCACCCAACGCAAAAGACATCTGACCCTCTACTAGATTCATCATGAGTAGAATGTTTGGTCAGACCTTGGCCCAACTCGACACCCTAAGTTTCCTCAGTCTAATAGCGTCGCGATCAAATATAAGCATACGTAGAATCCACAACAAGTCCCACAAGTACCTCATGGCCCTTCAGGACCCAAACGAGAAGCTCGTTCGTTAAGCACCTCTCCTCTAACCATGCCACGTGTAATCCCTAGTTCCCTAGCATGAGGGCATGCGCTACACGTGTCCCCTGTTAAAACAACGAGGTCACCAGCGAGATGCTCGCTTAGTCTCCCTATAAATACCCTCGTCTAACCCCTAAGAAAAGGATATGATTCAAGAGAGAAGAAGAAGAGCTCTGAATATCTCTCTGACCTAAAACCCACGGAGTTGAGTTCTTAAGGTCTTTGATCGGAGAAGAATGTTCTTGGAATAAGAACATCATCTAACTTCTTCTTGAGGACGACGATTGAACAATAAATTATCTCCTCGCGAGCCAAACACATCACCCCAATCAATCGAACCAATAAGCATATAATCTGATCAGCGCCCTCCTCGACTAAGGCTTGCAGGTATAGTAAGACATTTTGTCGTTACGATGAGGTAATAAGTATAGGTGAAATTCCAAGATCGCGTCAATGTGCTTTTTATGTTTCTATAAAACCCTACTGAACGATAAGGGTCATTTTGGTTGTGTCCCACTGATACAAGTTTGGATTGTGTACCATTCTATCTTCGAGTAGTTTGGATTGTATCGACTGTTAGAACTTGGATTGTGTCCCATTTAAGATGGCATAATTGTTATTTACATTATGATGATTAGTTTAAGAGTTTGATTGTGTGTCTATTGATGGTTGAAAATTGTACTTAGAAGCTAAAAATTAGACTTGCTATGTGTTTTTGGATTCTAATTTTAGGTGTTGTATTAACCTGTTTATCAATCGTAGAATTCATTGGAGCTAACCCTTACATTGTTTGAATGATTTCCATTTCCAATTTTTGTACTGGCTTTGGAAAACAAAGGATTCCATTCCATCTATAATATTTTGTTAATAGATTGCAGCAGATTTTTTTTCTTCAGGTTTGTATCTAAAAATATTTGTAGGCAGATGAAACTAGTGTTGCACAAGCCATTGGGTTGAGAAGATTAGGGGTGAACTAAACACCAATTTTTAGCCTTGGTTAAGGCATTGAACTAAACACCAATTTCTTCAGGTTTGTATTTAAATATATTTGTAGGCAGATGATACTAGTTTTGTACAAGCCATTGGATTGAGAAGATTAGGGTGACTTAAACACCAATTTCAAGCCATTAGATTGGAGCAGATTTTTTTTCTTCCTAGCCTTGGTTAAGGCACTGAACTAAACACCAATTTCTTGATCATCTATCAGCTAGTTAATGATCATTAGGGGTGTAAGGGTTGATACTTCAAGGGAGAAAGGAATAAACTAGGAAGTCCTCTTTCCTTAGATTGAGAAGATTAATATTGTACTTGATAGTGTTTACCGACACTTTTTATATTAGCCTATTAGCTCAAAGGGTAGAGCAATGTGTTTTGTACACATCGATGTGGGTTCGAATCCCACATAGGCTATAACTCTATAACTTTTTTGGTTGCTATGATTATGGTGTTGAGGTCATCACTTATTAGATAATTGATTTTTTGAGAGGATGGCAATATGTTGTATTTCAAACTAACATGCTAATCACTTTTTTAAGGAGGATGTTCATGCCTTCTCTGTTGCTAAAATTTTAATTTAGATATTTATCTGTTGGGTGATTTAGAATTGCCAACAACTGGTATTATATGTATTTTCTACGTTTTCGTTCACTAGTGTATGATTACATCCACGTATTTTCTACGTTTTCGTTCACCAGTGTATGATTATATACATTCAGTTTAGCTCTGGTTTTATTATTTTTGCTGTCATAGCTTTGGATGATTTGACCCATTTATTCCGTCAAAGATATGAATTTATGCTTACAAAAATAGAATTTGAATACAGTTTATAGAAACTAAAAAATCACATGGAATTTATGTTCAAAATCTGAAAACCTGAATGCAACTTGCAAGAAACTGAACATCTGAATGCAGAAACTAAACTTAAGCAAAAGAGCAATCTGAATGCAACGATTAAACTTCAACGAAAAAGGAATCTGAAAATTTATACATTAACTTGAACATACTTTAGTGTTTTTAAAGGGAAGCAAAGATGTGTAGCCTATTTGGCATTCGAACTCACATCGATGTGTTTATAGAAACTAAAAAACTGAAAATCATCTAGAATGCAAAAACTGAAAATCATCTAGAATTTAAATGCAGTTTATAGAAACTAAAAAATCACATGGAATGTATGCTCAAAATCTGAAAACCTGAATGCCACTTTCAAGAAACTGAACATCTGAATGCAGAAACTAAACTTAAGCAAAAGAGCAATCTGAATGCAACAATTAAACTTCAGTGAAAGAGGATTATGAAAATTAATACTTAACTTGAACATACTTTAGTGTTTTTAAAGAGAAGCAAACATGTGTAGCTTATGTGGGATTCGAACCCACATCGATATGTACAGCACATTGCTCTACCATTTGAGCTAATAGGCTAGTGAAACAATATGTAAGCTATACATTTGAGTATATATAGTCAGAACTAAGCAACTTAGGATATAAGCTCAAGTACACGATTTTACAAGAGCATCGTGAGAGTTTATTAGAATAGATTTCATTTCATGAGAGTTGAAAAGGCATTATCTTGATAAGAGGTTTTATCCATCTCCCCTACACCAAAGTTGAAGTTTTTACTCATTTCAGCTCATTTTTCAGAAGTAATGGAATGACAATATAAGAAATTTGAAAGGTTATTCCTCGTTTTCCAACTGTCAAGCATGTCCTTGAGTGTAACGGCCCAGAATTATAATTTCCGGGTTACATTTCAAGGGATAAAACCCCTTGTTCGGATCTTGCAATCCAGGTACGGGTCGAGGTTTCAAATTCAATTTTTAGGTCAATAATAAAGGGGGATTTCAAACCCTAAAAACATCGAAGGGCCGTTGGGTACCCTTGACCTGTCCTAAGACTATGTCGCGAAATCCATTTCAAACGGAAGTAAGGCGAAAACAGAGTAAAGATACAAGTGTCACGGAAGAACCGGTCAAAACCAAAGCATGAGTGTTTAATTACCATTTTACTAAATTAGGATATTAGCCAGATTCTTCGATTCGCCAACAGGGAACCCCGTCATATAGACATCGAGCACTCAATCTGCAGAGAATACCTTTAAAAGAAGAACGGGGAAAGGAGTCAGATCGAGCCACTCATGTGGGACCGGCAGTCCTCGCTGAGGCCACATAGTATATGCTATACCTAATAAAGATGATCTAATGCAGTACGAAATTCAAACACACTAGCATGCTCCTAGTTCATAATAATGTGCAGAAATATTGTAAAGGGGCCCAAGACAATGCCAAGTGGCATATCCCTCTCCTACCTCCACCCCTTCCGATAGGTGGAGACTGGCCAGCTCGTGAATGCATTCATTCATAATCGGGGGGCACGCGTGCCTAACCCGCTCCACAATAAAGCCCGCAGGCATAATATACGGAAGTCATGACTCGATTGACTCAGGGTACCCAATGAGGCTGGGCTACCCTATGACCCTAGCAAAGACTCTAGGACTATCACAGATAACGGTCGTTCTGTTTCAAACGCATAAAGTAAACAGATGCTCAATCAATTAGTGCAACCTAAACATGATACTACATGGCATGCTTTTATGCATATGCAACACCTAACATAAAATGCAACAACAGGCATGAATGTCCAACCTGAGTAAGCCCCCAAGGGAACTTACCTGAAAATGCAGAACAGCAAAATAACGCAAGCAAGGGCCCAAATGCGACTCCAAAAGCAATCCAGTAATACACACCTATCATCAAGCCATTTCCATAAGCTACCAGACCAACATTTTCACACACATGAACCCAAGTTCTCAACGTGCTCAAAATCAACCGATAGTGAAACCGTTTTCCAAAACCTTTCCAATGTGATCACCCATCAATCAAAATCATTTACTTCCAATTAAACCCATTGATAAAATCGTACCGAACATATTTCCAAACTTTCTTCTCAAAACCAACATCTCCAAACCAAGACAAAGAATCCCGGCATTAAACATTTATACCTTAAAACAAATTTCTCAAAATTATATTATAGAAATACTCTCGACATTTCAGTTTCAACACATCAAATCCTGTAAGAATCATTTTCGGAAGACTTAACCTTCTCTAATAATTTAGCAACAATATTTATCTAAAATAAACATTTAAATAAATCCATCTTTATTAAATCATATTTATAAACCAATATTTATCTATAATAATACCATAATATAATATAACCCATATATAAAATCCCCCAAAATACCCATCATAACATATATAAGTATCAACATTTAAATAACAACAACCCATCAATTAAACCCAACATAAAAGGCCCGAAAAAAAACAGCCCAGACCCGAATTCGTTGCCCTCTGAGTGTGGGGGTTTAAGTGAACCGGATAAATTAAGCCCCAACCCTTACCCGGTTTCAAGGCCCAAACCCGGCCAACAAAAGAAAGGAAAGAAAGGGAAGGGCTCGTCTTCCTCAGGCGATAGAACAGAGCTCAGAGGCGCCGGCTGTGGCGACTGAACACGGAAGGAAAACAAGGGGAACTCCAGGCCGGCCGTCGGCTCCGTTCCCGACCCAATCCTCACCCAATCAGGCCGAATCATGATTCCGAACTCAACTCAAGCAAGGAATTTCAACGCGAACAAAGAGGAAGGAGAAGAAGAGATTACCGAGATTGAAAAGCTTCGCCGGGAAATCTTCGTCGGAAGCGCGATTGGGCTCGTCGGAGACGGATTCGAGGCGTTCTTGGTCTGAGGCAAAAGAATAGGTCATAAAGGCGGACCTTTAAGGTGTTTTAGAGCGAAAGGAGGAGGAAGAGCTTTACCGCGGCTTGCGAACGGAAATCAGAGGGAGGAGAGAGGTGGACGGCGTCGACGACTCTGGGGCTGCTCGCTTGTGGCCGGCTCCGTCTTTAGGGGATGAAAGGGGTGGAAGCGAAGAAGGAAGCAAAGGCGACCTTCCTCGCGCGAACAGATGAGGAGAAGCGGAATGCGACTCCGACAAGTTCCGGGTGCTCCTGCTGCGTTTTGGGTTCTCTGGCGGACGTCGAAGGAATGGAAGAGGTCGATGTTGCTGCTGCTGCCCGTCGGGAAAGGAGAACAGAGCAGTGGGGGTTCGGTCCTTGGCCTGCTCGGAAGGAGAACAGAGCTGCGGTGACGGCTCTCGGCGTCGCTGGTGGCTGAGCAAGGAGGTGGGATGGCTAGCGGAAATCAATCGGGGAGGGATAGGGCGCTTGCGCTGGTTTCGGGGTCCAAGAAACAGCTGTCTTGGTGGTTGTTTTCTGGGTTGCGGAAATGAAGGTCCTCTAGGCAATTGCAGACAACTGAAAAGGAAGGGGGAAACGAGGAATGGAATAGTGGGTAATGCACTGTGGTGGATGGGGAGTTGCAGAGAGGAGGAGTGGATACATATACACAAAACTACAAAAGGACAATGACAATTGGATGAGCTGCTCCTCACGGGTCTGAGAATAAGAGAGAGGGGAAGAAAAAGAGAAAAAGAAAATAAGGGAGAGAGTGGTCTAAAATCCAAATTTAAAACACACCCGGAAATAATTTCCTAAAACCTGTTCATTCAATTTTATCCCGACTCAATCAAAATAATGTTTTAAAGTCAAGATGATATCGGTGACGGAAGGAATTTTCGAATCCCGAAATGAAAGACGGATTCGATTTTTTTTTTAAATTAAAAAATTGGGCCGGAATTCACTTTAAATTCATTTTTTTATTTCCCTTTTCCAAAAATTAATATTTGAAAATACGGGCCTTTACATTGAGCCTTTCTTTACTACTTTTGATTTATATATTCGCAACGTCATATTGTTTGAGGTTAAAATTCCCACAAAACAACTTAAAACTATATACTCCTTCAACTTTCAACTCACAAATTTCATATTGGTCATTTCAGACTGCTTCTTGAATTAGTAAATACAGAGCGGCCATTCCGGGGTTCGAGCGGCCATATTGGTAATTTCAGACTGCTTCAACATTAACAAGTCATAAAATAAAATTAGATGGAGTGAATTCTACAAAGGCACATATCTTCAAATATAGCAGAAACTATCACCACTACAAAATTGTAACTTATGTCCCTCAGTTGCATGTATAAATGAAAACACAAAGAAGATATTTATGGGAGACTGGTTGGATGCTTATGATCAATATACTAAAGTCAAAATCCAACAGTTTCATGTCAAAGTGTCATTACCAAAACAACAAAATGAAAGCACTAGTTTCACAAGGTTATTTGTAACTGATAGGAAAACACTAGTTTCATAAGTTTCTTAATAATCTATACCTTAAATTTAAATTGAAACATCCAATTGTTCAACCAATGCAATGTGATTCATGGGGGAAAACCCCTTGCAGAGAAAGTGAAATCAAGAATTGAAGAATGAAGTGGATAATTGTTGATTGTCATGGACATATTGGGGAGTGTTATCTTGATCATGATTACGGTGAGAAATACGAGTAGAAATAACCTGGCAAAGGAAAGCAATCAATAGAGTGCCCAGATCCAAATTTTCAATCAAATTCAAAACTTCAATCCCAAAATAAGATCGTTCAAATGGCCTAAATCCTAAAAATTTGTTTGTATTCCCAACTCCAAAGTAGGACCCTGAAATCCTAAATCCAAATCACTAAATCCTAAATTTCAGAATTTTCTAAAGAAAAATCAAATACATACATGCTCTATCTCGACCCACCAGTCATCGGTGTCATCACCCGCTCCCGAATCGCTGACGCATCTCCTTGCTGGAAGCATGGGACCACTAGTCATCGAAGCCGAAAACCTTAGGCCATCCATGCTCGCCGCCTTCATTGTCTGCTCCCATTGTCGTCGACGTAGGTCTCGAGTCATTCGAAAGCGCTTCTTGATCTTTTTTTTCCTCTTAATTTTCTTTTTTTTTTTACTAAAACTAAATGGGATCTGTTAGTTTTGACAGTAGAGGACGCGAGGCGAAAATGTTATAAAACTCAGGGTTACCATGTGAAATATGTCAAGGTATTGTATACCTTGCGAAATAAGCTAAACTCCAAGGCTACCTGACGAAATTTCCGTGTATAATATTGAAAAATTGTGTGGGTTTTTTTTTAAGATTATACTACAAGGCTACCTGACAGTAGTATTGAAATATATTGTCAACATCCCATGCCAAGAGGTTCGAAGTTCGAATCCCCTTGGAAATATGGAGTGGCTTGTGAGTGGGAGGGTCAACCCCTTAAATGGGCCATACAGTACCCGATCCAGATGTAGAGCGACTGAGTCGATCAAACTGGACTAAGATAAAAAAAAAAAAAAAAAAAAAAAAAAAAAAAAAACATTGTAAGACTATATTTTATAATCCCCGTCTTCCCCATCAAGCCTTCTTCCATGGTTGTTCCTTCAACTTCATAGACATCTCTCCTCGATCTAGTTCCAATTCACCATCCACACTAAAATTGTTTCCCAAAATATCCAATTTCACCCCCAATTTGTTTAGTAAAAACCATAAATCGAATTGGCTCCGTAGCTTACCCAAATCCGAATCAAATTAATATTCAACCAAAATAGGGCAGGCGGAGGGTGGTTGGATGAAAGGGGTAAACAGGTGGTGGAACGGACCATACAAATTGAGGCGCTGTGGGGAACCAGAGGCGGAAGGGTTGACTGAGATTAGGAGGTCGAGCGTGACTGTGAAGGAGAAGTGGGGCGGCAGTGACGAGGGAGGATGGGGGCGGATCCAAGATGGCGGTGATGGTGGAAGGCAGAGCCCGAACCCGGAGCCGACATAGGCGGACACCTAAATGCCAGCGGGGGATGAAACAAGAACTGCTGGCAACACCGAGGTCGCCAGAAGAGGGTGACACGGCGGTGGTGCAGTGGCTTGAGAGCGCCCGATTGAAGACCATAGAAGGACTGAATCCACCAGCAAGGAGGTGGTGGTGCGGTGGGCTGAGAAACATTTGACGAATTGCTAGAGACTCTACCCTCCAATGGCAATCCAGTCACGAGAAATGGGCTTTGTTTGGTTAATTTAGAAGAATATGATGTACTCTTATAAAAACCCACACAATTTTTCAATATTATATATTATGTCCCTTTAATAGTTCAACCTCTCCTTTTCCAACCAAAATCAAACTTTTGGACGCGAGACAAAAAAAATTTAAAACGTCAGGATTACTAGATGAAAAAGTTAAAACTTTTGTTTATCACCCGAATTAGATTACTAGATGAAAAAGTTGAAACTCTTGCTTCCTTGGCTAATTCACGGACCACTAGGCCATTGTGCTGTTTCTAATTTAATGTTACGTGATATAAAACACATTTCGTATTTGGTCAGCTTTTACATGCTTAGATTTTTAGGCCAACAATACTTTACTCATGGAATATTTGTTTACTCAATGTCTAAATAATCTATTTTATACTTAAATAATTAACATTTTAACAAAATAAGGTAGTTCTTTACTTTTCTTTTAGGGTTTAATTTATATAGCGAGAAACCCCAGTTAATTTATCTCTTAGGATCATATCTTGCTTTGGTCAAATTAATACGATACTAGAGAGCAATTTCAGACCATGAATTTATATTTATCCTTTTTTTGCTCCACCGCACCATATAACGGTGGATTATGTCAATCTTCCGTCCCACTGCCCCATTAATTAACTAACCACAACACGTTACGGTGGTTAGCAATGAAGATAGTAAAAATTAGCGGTGTACATATCATCTCCCGATTGATATACATGTGTAGTGTCATCTTAATCCTTATTTTACGCTTTAAAGGTTTAGGAATGATTAAGTCTAGATTTAATTAGTACCCTACAACTAGTCGTACGAATCCATAACCAATAGGTAAACGACATTGATTGGGTGTGGAATATTGATAGAGATACCCAAAAACAAAGAACTTTCTCTAGAAACTCCTCCAAATGGACTTCCAACAAAAGAGAGTATGACAACCAATGGAATCGCGGTACCACAAACTTGTGTGACAACCAATGGAATCGCGATACCAAAAACTTGTGTTCTATGCAACCAAGGAAATAAGGATGCAAGTCACTTGTTCATGGAATATCCAAATTCCATTTATCTCATTCCCAATATAAATAGTAGAATACACAATAAGATAAATTGAGTCAACCGTCCATTAACAACGATCGAGCACATAGTGAATGAGGTATTCAGGAAACTAACCTCAAAAGAGCATACTATACTAGCAATTGCATAGTGGAGCATATAATAATATTCCTTTCAATATCCCAAATATAATTAAGGAAAATGGTTGGGAGCAGTACATTAGGTACCAACTGCAAAGCTGGAAAAGAACTAAAACAATATGCCAAAACGACATGTATGACAAGGACCAGACAACCATTAAGATAAGGAAAAGCAATACAAAAATATAAAGTGGAACCGCCTAAGCCTGGAGCCTTCAGGATCAATTTTGATGGCTCTAAAACTATAACGGCCCGGGATTATGATTCCCGAGTTATGTTTCGAGGGATGAAACTCTTCGTTGGGATCTTGCGCCCCGAGTACAGGTTGAAGGTTTTAAATCTAAGATGTGTAGTTTAAAGTGGAATTTCGCACCCAAATCCGGAAGGTCCGTTGGAGACCCCGGGGTAAGCCTCTGTACCTGTCCTAAGTCTACAACGCGGGAAATCCTTTATCATGCAAAGGGCATAAGTTCTGAAAGTGATACAACCAGTGCCACGGCAGAGCCGGGTCAAAACAGAGTATAATTAGGGAGAAATCCCAAAAGCGTGAATCTGGTGAAGTCGGGTTTCAAACACTCACTCTCCGCCATATGAATAGACCCCGTCATAACAGCACAAAAATCAAGAAGTGTATCGGGTACCTGAAACTATACCACCAAGTCAGGCCAAGAGTCCTCCCGCGGGTCCTCTGACCGCGCTGAGGACATATAATACGCCTATACCTAGAATAAAGGATGCCTTCATGCAGTACTGAAATAAAACCACACTATCATGCTCCTAATTCATATGCGCAGAATATTGAGGAAGACCTTAACAAAGAATACCAAGTGGTATATCCCTCTTCTACCACCACCCCCCTTACAGATAGGGTGGAGACTGGCCAGTTCGATGCTATAATCATATCAAATCTCATCATCATATCATATCTCATTATCATATCATATCTCATGCCCATCTCGTATCTCGTGATATATATAAATGACTCGAGGAGGACAACACCCGATGAAGCTGGGCTGCCCTATGACCCTAGCAAGGACTCTAGGACTCACAGATAACGGTCGTTCTGTATTCAAACGCATACAGAATAAGGATGCCCATTCGTAAATGCAATTCCTAAGCATGATACTACATGACATGCTCTTATGCATATGCAACATCTACATACTATATGACACATCAGGCAGGAGGTACTGGTTACCGAGTAAGCTCCGGATGACTTACCTAGCTAGCAGATCGGCAACAGAAGAATCCAGCACGCAGTAGTCACAATCATAGAGTATCACCTAGAACATAATGGAATATACATAAGTCTACATCCAACTATTAAGCACTCAAGCACACATCAATCAATAGAACAAGTAACATATTGTGAAAGTCATTTCATCACATCATCCGCTCCTTAAGACCACATCGTTCTCCATAATTCATTCAACCATTTCCGCATGTTCATATACATCATTTCCGCATATACCTCAGCGGTTCGTCAAAATCATAAGACATAATTTGTGTGATATAAAATCCTACTAAATCGTCATAATTATCCAACATTTAATCTCATATAATAATTCACCACAAGTCATGCTATTAGTCATACATATCATACTGTTAGTCAAAAGATCATATTATCATGCTAGTTAGTCACCTAACAAGTATAATTCCCAAGTTAGTTCCAAAACCGTTTCAACTCCGATTCAAATAGTTAAGAATTCCAACCCTTGAAAATACTCACAAAATTTCTTTTTCAATTTATTTATTAAATCAATTTCCAACCTTGAAATTCTTTCCAAATTCTTTTTAAATCTCCAAGTCCAAATAATGTTATATTTTAAACCCCCAATAATATTATATTATGTCTTAAATACCATTAATTAATTAATTAATTAATTACGAATAAACCCGAACCGAACCGAACCCATTTAAATCCAACCGAAACGAAACGAACCGAACCGAACCAAACCCATAAACAAAAACCCAACCGGTTAAATATATAACAAAACAAATAAGAGGCCCCACAACGTATCTTCTTCTTCCTCCGATTCAAAAGAAGGATCTCCCGCCCGGCACGCCATGGCTGCTCGACGTCGCTCACCGGCCACCGCGCACAGTTGCGCCCTCAGCTTCGCCTCGTCTCGCGTCCTCATCCTCGTCCTGTCCTCGTCTCCCTAGCTCGCTCGTCTCTGCTCCCTCGCTCTCGACGCTAGCTCTCTCTCTCGCACTCACGACGCCGCACACGACCTTGCCGCTCTCGAGCTCGCCGGAGCTCTCGAGCACACCCGATCATCCCACACTCAGCTCACGCTCACTCGCGACTAATCTAAGCATAGAAAGGAAGCATGGAATCGAACGAGAAAGAAAAGAAGGCTCGGGAGCTCACCGACGTGTTCGTGACTTCGGAGCTCTCGATCGGAGTTTTGGGCGTCGTCGGAGGCTCACGATGGATCGTCGGACCTGCATCGGGCATGGGTGAGCGTGATGGTGGGGCTCGAGGGCAGTTTTGGTCAAAAACGAAGGAGAATCGCTTACCGGAACGTGGCTCGCTCTCAACAGGGCAAGTGGCGCTTCGGAGGCTCGTCGGCAGCTCCGGTGATTCCTGGGCAGACCTGAGTGGCGTTGGGCGGATCCTGCTGCTGCTGGTAGCTCTGAGGAGGTGTCGAGGGCTGCCGAGGGTTCTTGGGTGGAAGGAGAACGAAGGTGGAAGAGATGGCTTGGTTTGCTTCTTCTCGGCAAAACAGGGGTGAAGTGGGAGCGGGGCTGCGGTGGTGGTGATGGCGATGAACTGGTGGCTGTTGATGGAGGAGACGGTGATGAAGAAGAAAGGAAGGAGCGGTGGCGGTGATGGCGTGAAGGAGAGAGCAGGAGAGGCCGATGGTTGCTGAAATTGACGGGGAGAGGGGTGAGTGATGGAATTTTTTTATAGAAATAGCCAAAAACAACAAAATAATTCGGAACTAGCCAAAATCTCAAACAATTTTGGAATTTAGCCAAAACAGAGCGACTTACCCATTTTTATTTTTTTAAATCCAATTTTAAATCAAAAACCAAAAAAATAAAAAGATATAGGAGAGATTTTTTATTTTTTTTCCCAAACGTTGAAGACAGCGTCTCTTCCTCCGGCGCGGATCTGATCTGGCCCTCGCCCTCGCCGCGGATCCTAAGCCGCTGCTCCTGCTCCATCTTCCTCCGGCAACCGGCTCGCCCTCGCCCTCGCCGCGGATCTGACCCTCGCCCTCGCCCTCGTCGCGGATCTGGCCCTCGCCCACTCCCTCGCCGTCGTCGCGGATCTGGACCTCGCCCCCGCTCTGCTGGCCGCTGCTCCTGCTCCATCTTCCTCCTGCAACCGCCTTGCCCTCGCCCCCACTCCCTCGCCCTTGCCGCGGATCTGGCCCTCGTCGTCGCCGCAGATCTGGCCCTCGCCCCCGCTCTGCTGGCCGCTACTCCTCCTCCATCAAATTGATGGTCGTTAACCCTTTTCCAAACCCTAAAACCGGTCAAGAAAGATGGAGCAGGAGGAATTCGACCTCGACCGCCACGATTTCAACAAATTGATGGTCGTTGATGGCTTTTTCATCAGCAGTCAAGAGGCTTATTCGGAGGAATTCGAGATGGTTCCAACTGAGCCCGCCGATCCCGTTCTCTCGCTGTCACCCTCGACCTCTCCCATAACTGGTTTTCTTTCATCTCTCCGGTTCCGATTGAGCCGGACTTCCTTCCTCCCGCTGCTCTCCGGGATCCTGGTGGAAAAATAAAATAAAAAAGGAGAGTCGCTGTTTTAAACAGCGACTCTCCTATTTTTTTTTATTTTTTATTTGGTTTTTGATTTAAAATGGGATTTAAAACAATAAAAATGGGTAAGTCGCTGTTTGAGATTTTACCCTGTTTTGGCTAAATCCCAAAATTGTTTGAGATTTTGGCTAGTTCCCGAATTATTTTGTTGTTTTTGGCTATTTCCAAAAAAAATTCTGAGTGATGATGGTGAGGTGACGGGGTGAAATAAGCAGGCGAGGGGTTCAGTTTGCAGGGTAAGGTGAGGTGAGGGAGTTGGTGAGGATTGAGTAGGGCTGGTAAATGGTACGAAAATTACCATACCAACCACGTAACAACCACAAACCGACTATATTGGTAACCATACTCGTGGGAACCAACATGGTGGTAACCATCTTGGTGGTAACCACGTGAAGGTGGTACGGTAATGGTAATGAAATCTGAATACGTTACCATGGTCACCAAGTATATATATATTAATTTTTTATTTGATGTTTTATTGATATTACTTTTAAGTTTTAAGTTTTTAATTTATATTTTGTGTTTTGATTTTGACCTAAATTGGTCATTTCTATTTTTTCTACTAGAAACAGTAGAAACATTTTGAATATTTGAAGACTTTGAACTTGTTTTGTTTGAACTTGCAGGAACATTTTGAATGTTTGAACAATTGAATTTGGTTTGTTTCAAGATATTGAACTTGGTTTATTTAAATTGGCTAGTATTTTACGTAGTTAACTTGATTTATTTGAACTTTTAATATACGTTAATCATATTATTTTTTGTAACCATATTTTTTCGTTCGATAACTTTGATGACTACTGGAAGGTAGCCAAAGTGTTTAAAAAAAATACAAACAGAATTACAACTTGGTAACCATGGTAATGTACCGATGGTAACCACAAGTCGTGGTTATCACATATGCGGTAACCACGACTTGTGGTTGGTACGTGGTATGAAAATTTGCGTACCACTAATTTGTGGTTGGTACGTGGTAATCACCATTTTTTTGCGGTTACCGTACCATGCCAACCCTAGGATTGAGTGTGAGAATGGGTAAGGTAAATACCCGGAATTAATCCTGAATACGCGAATTTCGAACTCCGAAATTAGTTTTTGAATGTTAGTTTTCCCGAATCCCACTCTCTCGGTCAATTAGATTTTTTTTTTTAAACTTAAAAGGATATCGCCATCCGATAATTATTTTGAATTTTCGAGGTAAAAGGCCGGAAATCGTTCATCAAATTTTATATCCTGGTCGGAATCCGCTAAACGAGTTTTAAATTCGACTTAAATTCATTTTTAATCATATTTTTTTCCGAAAAATTAGGATATGAAAATCCGAGCCTTTACAAAAACGCTACCGGGAGATGCTACATCATGTTTCGCTATTCGAGATCATGCTGGAATGCTTGTGTTTTCAAATGCTTTCTCTTGTAGGTTAGATTCTATAGTAAAAGTAGACGCTTTAGTACTCCATGCAAGAGTGACGACGGCATAAAAGTTTGGCTTCCATGTTCTACACTGACCGGGTGCACTTTGGGTATATCTTCCACGAAATCAACTCAATTGCAGATTGTCTAGTCTAACTTCGTCATGGGGACTCTTCCAGCTCTCTCTATCATTACATCTAAGTCCTTCGGGACGCTATTGATTGGCGTACAAGTCGTTATTAACGCCTTCCAAATTCTTCCTCCGTCAAAAAAAAAAAATTATAGTTACCACTTACCATTGGTTGTTGAAATCTATTATTCTATTCTTCGACATCCCGAAAAGGACTTGCGGATAGTACCCATAGGTCCCAGGTTCGAACCCTTGAGTTTTTAGATTTGGGAATCTCACTGCTATTTTAGAAGATCGGTGCCTTCAAATTTATAATTGCCAGTTTGCTATCTCGGCTGACTTTTAGGAAGAAAAAAATGCCATCTCACCTGATTAAAAAATAATAATTGTCATCTCAAAAATAAAAATAAAATCATTTGCAATGGTATTCTTCTCATCCTGTTGTCTCCATGTCCTTTAGAGTTTACTTTAGATTGGACTTTTGTGATTTAGTTTACTTCCATGTGAACATATCACCTCATTAACCATCCAACTCACCCATCCATCATCCAACCCATCTCCTCCCCTACAGTACTTATGTATTCAAAGGACTATGAAAGGAGTAAATAGGATAGGACAGCTTGAAAATAATATCATTCACCTACATTATGCACCTCTGAACCAAATTCATGCATGGAAAACACAATTATATTAAAGAGATAGGTAGTAATCTACACAGATTCAGGGACCAACGGCAAACTGCAGATAATTTATCAACAACTAGGGTACTGCGCTCAGGATAGCAGGAAATACATGGACTTCTCTATGGGTGAGGACCATTCGTATTTATGAGCAGCATAATGACTCATCTACTTCGAAGGAGAAGTTAGTTTACCTTCATCCGAGTCATGCTTCAATGAAGAATCACCTCCCATCAGTTCCTGGAATCCTTCCACTTTCACAGGCGGTGCTCTTGAGACACCCACATTCCTGGTCAGAGTTAAATGTAAAAATGGTTCAGGAACATCAGCATTTTTGCATTAGCGGAACTCTGTTCTAAATGTATCTATAGAGCAAAATGGAAAGGAAATAAGAAAAAATACAAAAAATCTCCTTTACATTGTCTGCAATTGTGCCATCTGAAGGTGAGAAAGCTGTCTGTACTGAGATCCATTCTGTGTCTGGAACCTTTGCAAGGGAGTAGCAGCAAGCTGTTGCTGTTGCTGTTGGCGCATATGTTGCAACTGCTGTTGCCTACTGTTCATCATGCTGAAGGCATTGCTATCCAGAGGAATATCGGGGTTTTCGAGCTTGACTTCAACCAGGGGCCTGTCCTTGTCCATGCTCATTACAGGTCTAGGAGAAGATACCTGGGGGCCCCTCCGCATTCTGAATAATTGCTGCTGTTGCTGAGGAGTTAAGTTCTGAGATTGCATCATTTGCTGCATCTGTGACTGCATTGGCCGTGGAACCTGTTTCATGAGCAACATTCACATTTTTATGAGAATGCCAGCTATAAAGATCTATGGACGTTTTAGATATCTTCGATCACATATAACAAAACAAAATTGTAGACATCAAGCACCATTATCTATAGAAAGTTTGAACTGACAGCACCATGAATATGTAGTTTCCCTTTTTCTTCAAGGGTACGGAACTACAGGGTATTTCATTTCCACCCTTGCCATAATTATTTCATTCTCGCTAGCACTGTAATGTGTGAGAAGTAACCAGCATGGTTGGGCAACTGATAACCATCAGAATTATTTGGTTCTTGGTAGCACATTAAACTGTGATGAGTAACCAGAGCACAGTTGAGCAACTTATAACCAAAAGAAATATTTGATTCTTGATACCAGCACATACTTGGGACATGTGAAGGGGATTGGAGTGCATCATTGGCAATTGGGGCTGGATGTTTTGCACCTGCTGCTGAGACTGCTGGACTACATGTCTGCCATTCTTAAATAATTCTGCTAAGGTGCCAAGATTACTGCAGAGATGTCCCAAGAAAAGATGTAGATCAATAATAAAAGTAAATAGCATATTTTTTTAAAATTTTTTAAAAAATGTAATATAAGTATATAACTCATGGTGTAAAATAATAATTGCTTCAACCAAAGATATCAGACTCTCTGTACAATAAAGCAGATGTTTGCAATCAGATTTCCTAAAGCAAATATGAAGTTAATTTCAAAAAATTTATATGAAATTGAAATGTCAGCAGCCATCATGCAACTTGACAACTATAAATGCAAAGGGTTTTCAACCTTTGCCACAGATGCATAAAATCTGCAGGTGCATTGAGTATATTCAATTCAAGTGCGTAGTTATGGTGTAAGGGATCCAACAATGTCGAGGGCAGTGAAAAGAAAATGAAGAGGTACATATTTCACCAATGAGTCTCAGTAGGAAAGCAAGAAGGAAAGGAATGGTTTAGCATTTAGAGTAGAACAAGAGGAGATGTTGTAAGCTTTGCAGCCTGGCAAAGATAAAAATAAGAAAGAAAATCAAAATAAATGGATATCTCTGAATACCAAACTTACAGAGAGAGAGATGTTCACAAGGTTGATGCAAGTTTTACTCACCCATTTCCTGATACCCGGAGAAACATCCTGATCAATTCAACTGCTGAATACTTCTTCCTATAACTATCAGCAAGGATTTTCAACATGCTCCCTAGTTTACAGATATGACAGCTGAGTAATTGAGACAAAACTTCCACCGGAACCTCAGTCGCACTATCGAAACCCACATTTGCCAAATTACGGGCAACTAGCTTCTTAGAGACCAGGAGTGCTTGCTCTTCACTGATTCGCCTCCTGTTTCCGATGGAGGCAACTTTAGTCCGGGTTGGACCTGGTCCCTGATCCATGCTAATGCCTAGCCTTTCAATCATAATAGAACTCTTGGTTGCCATTTGTGGTAACCTATCAAGAACAGCAAAGAACTCCAATTCCGGTGTCTCCTCTGCTACACTAGAAGGTGCAATTGCAACATCCGGCACACAATTCATAAACATGGTTTCAGGAAAGAAAGTTTCATCATCTGAAGTATCTCCATCTAACACAGAACCGAGTTTTACATTTGACCTACTTTCCAAACTCGAGTTGCCAAATCCAGTAGATGAATCCCCTTTAAAGGCAACTCTTCTTCTTTTATGCTTCTCAAGATGTCTAAGGTAATTAGACATCCCACTGGGGCTACGTTTGTCTGAATCCCAATTGAAAGATGACAAGACATAAGGCATGCTTACTCTATGCTTTTCAATAAACTGACTATACCATGTTTCTGGAATATCTTCTTTTGTGAATCTCTGGGACATGCTATCGATCTCAGATTCGCCATATCGAGATCCAGTGCCAAAAGCTGCCTTAGCATGGACCTAAATAACAAACCATAGACATCATAATACATACCAACAATAACAACCACCACCATCGACATCATAATACGTAGTGTAGTTAGAAAAGAGTGGAAGACTATTTTTATTCATAGCAAATTTATAGAGATCTTAAAAAACGTGTTATGGTAATGAAGAGCATAAGACTTGATTTCTGGTAGTCTCATCAGAAAAGCAGCAAGGGATAATTCTAACAACATGTTCATTTAAGGATTGATAATCCATAATGTCATTCTTGTGTTCACCGTAGCAAACCTCCCCTTTACCCTCTTTCCAAGCCTGAAACCATCTCCAGATAATTCTTTGGCCCCGGTGAAAACAACATACCGTTTTTTTATTTAGCCTTCAAGAGACAAATATACAACAAGTGACAAGTGAATGGACAGAGTCCAGATCAATCAATTAGCTGCAAATCTACAAACCAAACACCAGTAAACCTGTCAAACGCAATCAAGTCCTCTCAAAAGCAGCTTGTTTGATAGTTCTAGTCTAGAAGAACTTCTATAAATACAAAGCATCTCCTCCGGCAGAAAAGACGGTTAGAAACAGGGAGTTACAACATCGACATCAATTAGTTTGATAGCATGAAGCTCTAAATTTCCATCCTTAATCCGCTGTTTTTGTCAGCTGTTGATATAAAAGAACATTTCAATTAAACAGCCGAATCTGAACATTGTCAAATCCTACCTTTGAAGGCGCAGTATTTGAAACAGCAGGAGCATCACTTCGCTGACCATCTTCCAGAGTGAAGTACACATCATCTCCGTGCAACTGCAAATCTAGAATCGATAAAATTAAATAAATAAATTACAAGTTGTATGAAAAGAGAAAAGAGATAAACGAAACGCGATCCTGGATTTGACCTAAAAAAATCGAACAATTCAGTAGTCGAAGCAAAAGAGATGAATTACAATTGGGATTGAGCTTGGAGATAATAAGGGAAGTAGCAGCAGCTGATGGAATTCGGAGGAAGAGAGAGAGCGTGGCTTTGTCGAAGAGAAGAGCACGAACACGGAGTTGGAGTTGGATCTGAACCCTAGACTTTGTATCGTCAGCTCTCATGAAAGAATCCCAAGACGAAGGAGAAGCGAGACAGTGGCTGAAGTTTGGGTAGATCGACTCACCAAGCCACGGTCGCCAAACTCCGTGGGATTCGAGCTTGCGAGCCAGCTCGAACCCCTTCCCGTCTTCGCCGAGCAACGACGCCATTGCTGTCTCAAAATGAAGACCAGTGACTTTTATGGAGTATAAACAAATTAATTTCAATGTTAAATGGCTTTGGCTTTCTCTTTTGCTATAAGTAAATCAACTAGTAATTTTCCGGTATCATGTACGGGTGAATATTTTTATTGAAATTTACCGTTTTAGTTTCCCTTCGTACTTTGAATATATTTCATTTCATTTGAATTGTTGTCATGTTATCAATTATAACTCTTGTTATAATACAATAACACTTACAATCACAAATAAAAGTCTCATGATTACGGTCAAGTTTGATATCTTAAACAAAATATTCGACACGTTAATTTTCTACTAACATATTGCTCTTGCTTCTTGTCATGTTGTTCTTCGAAATCTTTAATTATCATGATGAAATACTTTTTTTATTGAGACAATCGATACTTCAAATTTGACAAAAAAAAAATAGTAAATCACCCGCTTCTACGCTTCTCGTAGTATCCATCCTAATTGAAGACAAAGAAAGGAAACCTTATAGTTTTTAGCTTAAGAAAGCCGGATTCGGATCTTTTATGATATTTTATCTATTACACATTATTCTACACTTTTTAAATTGATCTAAATTATAAACCAATTTGATAAAGATACCCTAAGTTTTAATGTATAAACCATATATAGCTAAAGAATTTTAAAAATGATATTTAATGTGTGTTTTTATAATACTTAGACCCTTAATTAGAAAAAAAAGGAACTCTATTTGTAAGTGTATAAACATTAAGAGGCCAAAACATTAAGGAAATTTATAGATATCAAGAATCAAGGCTCCAATTATTGATCGGAAGAAACATAGTTTTAATTTATAGATATATTTAATTTTGAATTTCTATAATTGTAATCTTAGAAATTTTTTCTTTTTTTACTGGCGACCCTCTGTGTAGGGTCATTCAAGCCATCTTTTGATGGCTTCAAGATCGCTGGGTCGATCTTCTAGATCGCCGAGTCGATCTACTTCTTGCCTACTGTAAAAAAAAAGAGGTCAAAATATTAAAAAAATGTTATACCTCTCAAATTGATGGAATGTGAAAATTTGTTGGGCATGCCTTGTGTATGTAAAAAAAAATTATGAGTACTCGGTTAGGTTTTAGATGCAAGAAATTGATAGATCGTAAATGATAACTAATCAAAATAACATTCGTATAGTTGATGTTTTGTATGAAAGATTTGACAAAAGACTCGCACATATAAGGAAATTTTTTTTACATCCTTATAAAATTAGAAGCAAATTCTTTACAAAAAACAAAAAAAAAAAACAAAAAAGGGTCCACGTGTCCCTTTTTAATAAAAATTTTAAGCATTTATTTTTACATCAATTTATCATCCCACGTTCTCAATGAATTATTAGAAAACCATGTTCACAATTTATTTGTAAAAGCAATTTATCAAATTCTCTCAATTTCTTCCATTTTCATCATACCCACGCTTAATAATCGTCGAAGGAAACGAGTCAATTCAGCATCCACAAGATGTTGTTATGAGATCCATTCAAATAAGACTACAATCACAAGGAAGAAGTATGGTGGAGATAGAGATTGCCTCAGAATCACGACATCCGTAAGGGTGGCGACAGATGATTGATTGGGGCAGAGTTCGTGGTGGAGATTCAGCTTGGCTAGATCTCGCTCTCTCTCAATGACACAGGTACTCAATGGATAATTTACTATTTAATCAAGCCCAAAAATAAGGAGAAAAAATTAGCTCCAATCCAAAATAGAAAGTAATACCAATCTCACTACTTACTAAATTAAAATCCAATGGCAAAAAGAAAAATAGAGACCTCACATCAGGGGATATTAGCTCAAATCCAAAATGTAATGAATCAACCTTAAAAAATCGAATTTGGTTGAAAACAGTGATAATAAATGAAGAAACAACCAAAGTAAAGCTTGCATCATGAAGGAAATGAAGAGTGGTAGCGTACTGGTCGGCATGACATCTTTTTGTGGTCATTGTCGGTCTTCTCTCTGTTGTAATAAGGTTGAATCTCTAACGCAGTGCCTTTTTTATCGCCGGACATCATATTGATTCTCTATTGAAGAGATGACCTCCTCGCATTGAATTGTTTATCTACCGAAGCTTCATCAATTTTACCTAAAAGAGCGATTTTGTTATGCAAACATAGAGAAAGAGAAAGGGAAAAAGAAACCTATCTAGTTGGTTTATTAACCAATTAGTCAATCTTAAACAAAAAAATAAGAAACCTATCTAGCTGATATTGAAAACTGATTTTCATGATTATAATATACTTCGTACCATGACTGTGAAAAGGGCTGAAGAAAATAATTGTTTTATGATTATACTCGTATTAAGTTCGTGTGTTATCATGGTAGTCCAATTATTCCAACTCAACCTACCATAGACTCATAAGCACCAACTAAATCTATTCAATAACAATTTTAAGTACATTAAAATTTGAATGAACCCTCTAAAATTAAACTAATGGAATCATAAAATTAAGTTCAAACGAATGAGTAACCGCCCATTTCAATTTGACATCTAATAGACTATTTATTTTCAGATATTCTTAATTTTATTGTATGTAATATTAAAACCTCATTTTTCATTGTCATAATATAGTTCACACATTGCCTATGAATCAGACTAATAAAATACAACAAAACATTAAATAGTGATACAACACAGAAAGTAAAAGAAATGGGAATTGGATTTACATAAATAAGCTGATAGATTTAACAACAATGCCATGAAACAAAGTATGGTCATAACAACAGTAATGAAAGATAACAACTCGACCCAAACTATATGAAACTCCCAAACTATATGAAACTATGTTAATTAAGATGCAAGCTACATTGAATTACAAATACACATGACCCAAAACAATTCTAGTTCTTAACAACAAACTAATGGCTTTTACTCAGCACAGTTCACAACACAGGCATGAAAACAAATATGGCCATAACAACAGCAATGGCATGTGTTAAACAGATTTAACAGCAATGTCGTGAAAAACATTATGGTTATAAGAAGAGTAATCAAACATAACAACTCAACATAAACTATAACCAAACATCTTATTTAAGATGTGAGCTACATTAAATTACAAATACACATAACCTAAAACAATTCGGGTGTTTAACACCAAATAATGACTTTTATTAAGCACATTTCACAGTCAAATTCAATTTTGATTGAAATATGTACACAAATCAACAAATATAAGCGAAGCACATCCCAATTGACAGAATGTGTGCAACATATGGGTTATAAGTTATAACCCATATGTTATTCAGAAGCACTCTAACAACAACAATGCACTCGAAAACACTCGAAATTCTGAAGAGAAATCAACCCTAGAGAGAAATTAGAAGCAAAATCAGTCCTAGAATCAAAATCAGTCCTAGAGCACTCAAAATTCAGAAGCGAAATCAGAAGCAAAATCAGTCCTAGAAGCGAAATCAGAAGCAACATATGTGAATCAGTCCTAAAGCAATAGAAATTCAGAAGCATAGTCGAAATAAAAATCAGAAATTCAGAAGCAAGCAAAAAAGAATCGAAATCAGTCCTAGAGCGAAATCAGAAGTAAGCGAAAAATCAGAAATTCAGAAGCAAGCGAAAAATAATAAATCAATCCTAGAAGCAAAATCATTCCTAGGGCAGTAAAAATTAAGAAGCGAAATCAGTCGCAGAGCGAAATCAAAAGCAAAAATACGAAATCATCCATATAAGATCAAAAAAATACCCAAGAAGAAATCGAGCATAGATGTGCATGACAACATTTTTTCAATGAAATGTAGTCATATTCATGACAACATTTTTCAAAAATTAAAAATATACATAGATGTGCATAGAAGCAGGTAGCAAACAAAATCAAGACTAAATTCTCAATCAAATGTAGTCATATTGTACAGTATATTGCAGTATATGTAATTCTCAATCACTGTAAGTATATTGTTGTATATGCAATCATATTGAACATCTAAAACCGAATTAGAAAGCAGAAACGACAACCCTTGGGAGATTGATTTCAAAGCCCCCTTTCAGCAAATGATGGAATCAAAGATATGCATGCATGTAGTTAATAACTTTGGTGTTCTTCAGCAAATTCTCAACATTGAAGATAGACAAATCGTCAGTGGTTTCTCCTAACTTCTTTTGTGAAGAACCTGAACTATCGCTATATTCTAGGGTAGATTGGACATGAACAATATAAATTCCCATCAAAACATCATACTCTAGGGCACTAACGATATTTCATATGTACATGATTGATTATGAACTAATGATGATAGATCAAATAAAAAAAACTTGCAAATTTAGATATAATGAAAGAGAACTGAGATGCTTTGCTAATATGACAGCAGGTTCAAATTGGGAGAATACTTTAGGAATATGCGATAAATATAAGCCATAAGCAAATTATGAGGTTCCAATTGAGAAAGTAAGAATTTTAATTCCTCAAATTCAAATCCAATTGGCAAAATTCATCAAGTTCAAATCAAAACATAGCCCCAAATCAAAAACCTAATTCTCAAATCGAACCACCCCTATACAAATTCAAGAAACATACCGGGAGAGAAATTGGGTTTTTTCGCACCACGCACAGATGTGAGGTATCCAGATTCATCTCGGCATTGATATCGTTTGTCGTGTTATCTATTATAAACCAAAAACCGCCCATTCCACGGAAATTGCATGAGAGAGAGGAGAGAGAGTATACAGAGAAATATCTCATCATCATAGTTCTCCATCACTTCCCGTCCGATCAACCCCCGTCGTGGGATCCGCCTCTCGCCGCCGGTGCAAAGATGAACACCGCCGATATCTCCAAGCAGATCCATCAGATAGTCCGCTTCATCCACCAGGAGGCCGATGTCGTCGGGTTCTTCACACCACCCAAACCACTTGCCCTAGCCTTCTTCGGTCACCACCCGCTTGCGCCACACCTCCAGCAAAGATTACCGCCACCAGCCACATATCCGATTACGCTATGCCTCCAACCGATTGCCGCCTCACGCCGTCACCGACGAAGCTGCCTCCTGCCAGTCACACTCCTCCGACCGCCACGCCTTTAGCAACGATTGCCACCACCAGCCACTGATGGAAATAACGATTGTGAGGAAGAAGAAAATATAACGTGAAGAGAAAAGAAACCAATTGCAAGAGGTGAAATCCATGGTTACTTCAATTTCAGAAAGGGGATTTGAGCACTTGAAGAGAACGTGGGTTGAGAAAGTAATTTGAGAAAGTAATTTGAGAAACAATTTCAGTTTTTAGTAGTGGTAACGAAAAGAACGTGGGTGAGAGAAAGTAGAAAACTGCTTTTTATTTTTGCTCAAAGAAGGAGGACACGTGGCTCATTCTTTTACAAAGAGCCTGCTTCTATAATAACAAGTATAAGGGGTGGATTTGAATGATAAAAGAGAGTTGTTCGATACACCGCTAATTTTTACTGAATACACCGCTAATCTTCGCATCAAGCTGCGGAACTCGCTATGCAACATCTTGCGTACTTCGGCGGACGTCAGGCCAAACAGGGTGTTTGATACAGTGTTATTATGCTTAAGGTTGCGGAACTAGGGGGCAATGTTTACAAGTCTGCCAAACAACGTCTTATGGTAAGCGGTGGTTCTTGATACAGTGTTATTACGCATAAGGTTGCGGAACTAGGGGACGCTGTTTTCAAGTCTGCCAAACAACGTCTTATGGTAACCGGTGTTTCTCCGCAATCCGCGGCGGACCTAAGGCAACAGTGTTTTGCCGTATGACAAACATTGTACTCCTTATGCTTGGTATAATAACTTCAGTTATGTTGGTTAAAGAATAATTCGTTGAGAACGTGACACATTCATAGAAAATCATAAATAATCCTCGGAATAAGTGTTTTGAATTGTAGTTGTAATAAACAAAAGACAGTGACACGAGTAACACATCGGAAAATCACAGGTAAAACATGGGGGGTCCATCTCGAAGTCGGAAGGGACGGTATTGGTTGATTTTTGCCATAAACGGTTGATCCCATCCAAAATTGCTTTGTTGTCTGTGCTGAAACCACTCAGGGTATATGGGTGGGAGCAATGAGTCGTCACGCAACCATACCTGTGGAAAGAGTAAAATGAATACGTCAGTATTTGTGGCTGTGAAGTTGGAAAAAAATATGTCAGGTAATTGGTAGCTCACCGGCACCCAATGGGTTCTGTTGTTGACGATGCAGATTGCTAAGTTTGCTTTCTGTGGGGGAGGGTTGCGTGCATCGAGAGGGAGTAGAAGCATGGGATAGTTCCTGCTGAGGATGACTAAGGGCGTCTGGAATCTTGTGGCAAAGACGAAACCCATCATAGGACACTCCATCCAGTACTCTCGGTCAGCAATGGGGCCGTTGAAGGTACATTTATAAATGTAGTCATCCAGTCGCGGTTCGTGGCTATAAACGTGTCGATGCTCAATCATCTCCTGTGCGAGGGCGAGGCGAACTTGTTTCCACTCATTTTCACCCATGCCAAGGAGCTCAGCAAATGCTCGATATCCGCAATGGCCGTCAAAACCGACGTTCTTCACTCTATGGATGAAGATTGTCATGAATGGGTCGATGTCATCATCTGCCTAGGGGAAATGGGTCTGCACGACCGGTACGGTAGGTGGGGCCTCCGCGTCGGCTATGTTGGAAGCCGCCTCTTCGTCGCGCGACACATCTGTGGAGTCGTTCTGGGCACGGCCGCGGCCACGCCCGCGGCCTCTTCCGCGTGGACGTGGTGCTTGTGGCCGCTCCTAGAGGCGTCGTTCAGCTGATTGCGTTCTCTCTCATGCTAAGGGGTTAGTTTGACATAGGTTACGGCGCCATCGTCCCCGAGGTTTGCCCCTCGATAGCTCAGGGGGATTGGGTGGAACTAGGTTGGTGGTAGCAGGGAACTGGCCGTCCGCCAACGTAGTTGCCACTCTAGCCAACTCGTCCTCGGGCACTTCACCGCGTTGGTACCTTTGCAATATGTCGTTGATGGCGATCTGAGCCTCAGTCATGGGGACGGAGTCCGACGACGAGTCCTGCTGAATGCTCTTCCAATCCAACTGCTTCCAAAACGTGTGAATCTGGCTCGGCGTAATAGGCGTACTATCTTGGATGCAACGATATATGTTGTGAGTACATGGTATCCCATACGTGACTCTCTAAAACTGGTCGGTGCATTCTTGGGTCGGTGGAGTGTCTTTAACCTTCTAGTATAGTGCGTTGAGGAGGTCGTAGCATCGCGTTGAGATCCTATCTTGGACCTGGCAAAAAATGTCAACGTTGTTCATGCCGGTGCATCACATGTTGCGGTCCCTGTTTAGTGACGCTCTGACCTCTAAAATTTTATTCTTCATCAATAAGTCAATGACAGCGAACACGCAACCGAAGTCTCATACGGGGGACTGCAACGCGTTTTTCAGTACTCCTTAAATGAAAATTCCATTTTGTCCAGCTTAGCATAAAATATATACATGAGCACGTAAACGTATAGATTGAGGAGGGCAGTGGATGTAAAACCTGTTTGTGGTCCTCGTCCCTAAGTGAAGGCTGGTGTCCACCCAAGCTCTGACAATTTTGTTTCGGTGATGCAGTAGCCACGGGGAGGAGAGGTACCGCATCAATCCGGGGATGTGGTTCCACTTGGCATATATCCACCGGGGCCGTGAGTCGTATGACTCAGGGGATCTCGACTCGACCATAGCTCTACAGTCGTTCTTGAACTTTCGCGTTGTTTCTAAGTCGCGCGTTCGTTCGAAGGCCGCTTGCTCGCACCCCCGCAGAACGTGGACCCAACATAATATATGGTTGACAGTGGGGAAGGAAGTGGCAATCGCACTAATTAGACCAAGCTCCTTCTCAGTGACGATAGCCTCCGATGTCTTGTCTCCGTAGAGGAAGCGGAGATGGCTGAGGGCCCAAGCGTAAGACTCTGTGGTCTCATCGTAGAGGAAAGCGAAAGCTATGCTGAAGTTCATCCCCGTGCATGTGAAGCCGATGAACTCAACCAAGGGCATTTTGTACCTTAAGATGTGGAAGCCAAAAAACAATGTGAGATGAAACTCAGGCGAAAAATATTAGATGAAATTCAGAACAAATTACAACAGCAACAACAGTTAAAAGGAATGACATGAAGACGTACTGGTTGGTTTTGTACGTACTGTCGATTTCGACGACATACGGAAATAGTTTCAGCAAATGCAGGGCGTCCGGGTAGGTGAAGAAAAGACCTCCTACGACATCGGAGTTAGGCTTCCTCCTTACAACGTAGAAGTACCGTTTGGCCTTCATCTGGTGTAGTACATCTTGGGTGATGGTTCTGTCACCTCGAGCCTTGGACTTAAGCTTCGCCTTGGCGTTATACAATTGACGTCATGATGTAACACACCCCTCTTCTGAGTGTAGCAACGAGTATATCGGCTTTGGCGGTGTCCCATGTGACGATAACATCTTCACGACCTCCAATGTCTGCGGGTGGATACGCCGACGGTAGGCGTGACCTAGTAGAATATCTGGAAGGTCGTGGTTGTGCGTTCCAGATAAAACGTACATGTGCCACTTTTCGCGTTCGAATTCCCGAACCATTAAAGAGAATGGACAGTTTGTGAGTTTCGTGTTACCCTTTTTCGTTGCCTCGCCGCGCTCCGTAAGTTCTCTCACCTTCTTTCTCGGTTCATAGTTGCCGAATTTTTTCACACGCGAGGAGTACGCTACCGAGGAGCCGTTCGGTTGACGGCCACGATCTCTTGATCACTAGCACCATTTTCAGATGGGTAGCGGTTGCGTCTTGGAATGTCTGAACCATCTCTTCGCGATTTGTCCAGTCCCGGTTGGTTGTAAAAATATCTGTGAAATCCGGCATTTCTACTGAGGCGTCGACATCTGCGTCCTATTCAATTTTTTGAGTTGCGTGCATAAGTTATAGGGAGAATAACAAATTTTTTTATTGTAAATGTGATGAAAATGGTAGGAAATGAAGCATACCTCATCGACAGATAACTGTTCTATTGGTACGTCATCGACGGAAACGTGTTCGACGGGATCGCTAAAAGAACTCGACATGGCTACGCAAAGCCAAGAGGAGATGAGGGGGGAAAGGATTTGACAGATGAGGAGGGAAAGGGTTCGGGGATTGCGGAACCAAGCGACGCTTACTATTTGTTGTTAGCTGTAATCGACAATTATAGAATTTGTCAGTGGGCCTAATTACTCCGCAATGTCTTGCGGAGATGACCGACGCGTGAAAAAGAGCCCACATGATGCGACATGACCGTTGAAAGGAGCGTTTAGTTCTGCAGCCCCTTGCGTAATTGTGGGAATGCACTACGAAGCAGGTTGCTTAATATTACGTAGGAAAGAGCGGAACAATGGAGCCTCGCGAAGCCGGTACGCAACATGGGC
The DNA here is from genome assembly GCA_037127255.1 of Persicaria tinctoria. Classification (NCBI taxonomy): domain Eukaryota; kingdom Viridiplantae; phylum Streptophyta; class Magnoliopsida; order Caryophyllales; family Polygonaceae; genus Persicaria; species Persicaria tinctoria. The sequence goes on from JBANSL010000006.1 coordinate 82,316,909, forward strand.
CATTCTCCGCATGACGGTGTGGACGGAAGTCGACCGTTGTGAAAGCGCGTGCTATAACACATCATCATGCACAACGAATTTGGCCGTTGCCACTTTACAACTTTGAAATTTGAACGGCTAAAACGGTCCGCAATGTAGTGCGTTTGTATTATACGACGAATTTTCCATACGTGACAGATACAACATGTTACTAATACTGGTGCAGATTTTCAATGGTGAATATCGATATGGCGATGGATACTGAATAACTATAAAGATTTGAGAAAATGTCCATAATTGATCAGTATTTTGTAATCGTCGTTTTCTTTGTAGATCAATATATGTTATTAAAGTGGGTTCATCATATTATGCAAAATAGTAGACATATAATGGATAAACACTTTGATAATATATTGTAACAAAAAACACTTAGATATGTCATTCATACAGATGCACCATGTAGTAGTTCAGAAAAATGAGGACAACCCGCGTGAGATTGAACATTGCAGAACATCGTAATGTAAATATTTGCACTGTATAACGCATTAATACAAACCGTCCAAACGACTAAGCAAATATGTTATCAATTTCATCATACAACTTTAACAAATGTATGGAGATGTTAGTTAAGGATAAATAAAAAACACTATTATGGTAGTGTATTCCACGAATAACCAATGTGTATTGACCAACTTACACTAATAATGGATGAGACAAAGTTAAGATAATAAAACAACAGTACTCCCTCCGTTCAACAAAACTTGTCGTTTACTATTCACGCACGCTTTTTTAGAATGATAAAAACTATATAAAATATTCATTTTTTTAAATTTTTTTTTAACAAGTTTGTACTTATTAATAATAACTACGAAATTGTTAAAAGAAATTATTTAAAAAGTCGATATTTTATATAGTTTTTAGCTCCTAAAAAAGCATGCATGAATAGTAAAACGTCAAGTTTTGTTGAACGGAGGGAGTATGATAGTTCACAGGTATTCGTAATAGGTCGCAAACGAATAAAGTTTGTATCGTATACGGAGAGAGGCGATGTGGTGGACGCAACGCAACCATGCAAGTAGAATTGACGATACTTGGAACGAATAATCGGATGTGTCATCAAAATGATAAATCGATCTTTACTTAAATTCGTAGGAATTGTAACAAAAGATCGGTGAAACACTTTGATAATATATTGATATTCGACAACGTACACCCATTCGAAATGAATATTTTGAGTTCTATAAAAACCGCCGATAAAGTTGGTCAATTGGATAACCGGATAATCTATCAAAGTATTCCATGATCTTCGACTAATCTTCATAGAGATTATATAAAGATCACGGAAGCACTTTGATAGTTTACGGGCATCCATAAACGACGATAGAAGATAGAAATTAGTGAGAGAGAAAGTGGAGGGTGCAACGAAGTGAGGTGGGGAGTGGAAGTATTTGTAGGGGATCGGGGGCGATGGCATGCGCTTTGTTCCGCGAGATACCGCGTATGTATACGTGTTGGGGTGCGGATAAATCCGCCATTCGAAGCGGATAGATCCGCATGCTGACGCATGTAGTTACGCGGTTGATTGCGGAATCCTCCGTTGTAAAATAGTAACTCTGATACAGTGTAGTTACGCATTCTTCGGAGTGAACCGGGACAGTCTGATACATACGCAGTACATTGTGGATATATATGCATGTGGTCACGGATATATGCAGATCTGTAATGCGGATCTATACGGCCGATAGAAACTATAGGCCAGGAAAACGCCTGGTTGTATCGTGCGGCCGTCCTATGAAGCCCTTACGCATCGTCATGCGTAACAGTAGTAGATCCGCAGCAAATTGCGCAATACAATGCGGACATGTATATATACATCACCATGCATTCTGTTAATATTTGTCTTATAGTCATTTAAATGTATTGCACTTCCACATTCTCTTTTGTAAAGTTCCACCAGGACTAAAGTTTTCTTGTACTTCAATCAAAGTGTTTTACCAATCCTTCTCCACATTCCTGTATGAATTAACCAGTTCGTACGAGTATGAAACAACAATCCTTGTGAACGAGCAACAAACACCCATTTGGAAAGATGGATGCAATTTCCGGACCACGACGTACTCTATTTATAGGGTGAAATGACAGGAACAACGGATAGATATGCATAAACATGCATACGTACGAGGTACGCTACGCAGCAGGATGCGGATATATATATGGCCTCATGCGTGTTGCTCCGCACCGACATGCGTACTACTCCCCCACAATGGCTCCGCACCTACTTTCGATGCGGATAGCTCCGCGTCCGATTGCGAAATTTGACGTAATCTGCCACTTCATGGTGGGGTCACATACAACTATCAGTATAAATACATCAACATTCATCATCAACATATGTTCATATAGGCATGTTAATGTACTACAGTACTACATCAACGAAAGTAAAGATCATGGAAGCACTTTGAGGTAGGGACGATGAAAATACATCGTCGGTTGCATAACATCCAACTCTCGTCCCATCGTTGTTGGGTCGATCGGTCCATGTGGTCGATTCTTCGGGTGTTTGAAGAAGGAAGGCAGCTCGTTGGTACTCACATTTGAGTGCGTAACGGCGACAAATGACTCCTCCCCCCCCCCCCATCAGAATATGGGACATGTTGCGACAACGTGTCCCATATCATATTGTTAGTCACATACTCCGCCGATTGTTCATTTACCTGCAAGCAGCATACTTGGCAGATGGCGAAGATGAAAACGTGGCTACAACAAACAAAATGACCTGCAAGCATACTTGTCATATGGCGAAGATGGGGACACCAAAACAGTAACTTTCCGACATATTGACGTTGCGCTAATTTACTTTTCGACAGTCTTGTGTATCAATTGGTATCTATTTGTAGTTCGTTTATTACGCTATTTGGTTTTGTCAACTGATTATAAACACCAAAACACAGACATCGAATTCCGCATAACCTTCCGCCTCTCCTCGAATGCGTAGCGGTTCTGAAGACACAATATCGAGTGCCAATATTGAACCGGGATAGTGACCTTCTTCCATCGACATACGCAACAGCATGCGTATATAGACGGCCTATAAAAACGTGAAGGTTCTGACCTAGGACAGTGCATTATGCATGTACATGCGTAACAACCCCGCCAACACATACCTCAATAGTTCCAAATCTCCCAACGACAATGTCATAAGGCTCCAAGTAGCGACGAGGCTCAATAGTTCGAAATCATGCGAACGATAGACACAATAATATTTCACATACTAAATACTTCAAAATTAATTGATGTAAAGGTATCCCTTACAATTTTATTTTGTTGGAGGGATATCGCATAAAAATTGAAATAACATTGTCGTTTTCGATGCGGGACATGGAAGTTCAATACGGGCTAGTGTATCCAACAGAGCAGCTCCCGACTGACTCTTCTGGGGGCTTTGGGTAGATCCGAATTTGTATCTGTTGGAACGCGTACGTCGTCATCTCTTCTTGGGCGGGGCGTACAGCTAAATCAACTGCAAAAGATACGACATCTCGAATTCGAGAGACAGAAACATCGTTGTACAAAACGGACAACATATTCTTTATCTTCTTGTGGATAGTTCGGAAGTTATCACAGGGTCGTCCTCACATTCCTTGCAGCCAAACATCAATTGCATTGATGATAAAGACATTCGAACACCAGGCAGGGTCAGTAGGCTGCACCGGAAAGAATGGTCATATTGGTTGTGTTTGCAGTTGCATGCGCAATTTTCAGGTGGACGACAGTGTTTGTCCACCGTAACGATGAAACGGGTTCCATCGGTGAACTCGCCGGGTTTATCAATTGTGAGTGAGCTTCCAGGATACATATCTCACTACCTTGTTAGTGATGTCTATGTGGGGACCGTTGATGGCAATTTTATAGGGCGATTCCATGGTCCCCGCCACGATTTCTGCAACGAAATGCGTAGTTATTGGATAACCACCGGTATAATTTTTGCATTCCGCACCTCCATGTGTAACCTAGCTTTTGAACACGGCGCTCTGGACTTGGACAATGCATGCATTGATCGTAGGATGTATTTTGTGGGTGCATGCATCGGGCGAGTTGTGGTGCACGCATCGATACGTGGCAGGATAAACATTGTTCCGCATGCCGATGCGCAGTGTATCCAATGTCCGCGAACCGAGTTTCATGCCTTGTATTCAATTCTCACTCACTCCGCAACCGGCCGCGGAACTAGATTAGCACCTTCATTTGCCTATATAAAGACCCACATCCGAGAAGTGCAGTCCAAACCCACGCTATAACCTCCCACCACTACCAGGGCATTTAAAGCCGATACAAATTCACATCTGCAATGACGTCATTTTCCGACAATGTCTTCTCACGAAGTTGAAATTCCGTCGGAGCACTTGTTCACCCGTCACTACGAGAAGGAGGTGGTAGCAGGTGGCGCCTTCCACGCAACATGTCGTTATTATGGCTACCTCTACAAAGTGACGAATAATCTACAGTACGGACATTTGAAGAGGAATATCACCACCAAACATTCCGACAAGGTCTAAGTCATAGGCGGTCATTATTTGTAGTTGCATTTGTGTGTGTAAAACTTTGTTTATTTACATCTTTCCAGTTGTAAGAAAGTGGGGCTGTTAAACACCATATTTTGGTGTTTTGATTTTACCATGTCGTTATGTTGCCTGTTTTGTTAAAGCTCTACAACCTGTGTTGATGATTTTCATATCCACTGCACTCGTCATCAGGCAACGGTAAATCTGTGAAACAACGCGTACATCTGTTATAGGCTCCGCACGGAAATGCAGAGCCTTCCGCGACGTCATGCGAAACACTTAACGTCGGGCATGGTGTCCTCTTTAGGCATCTGTTATAGGTCCGCAATTGGTTGTGGAACATTCGGGCAACTGTCTACAAACTAAATCAAACATACCCTCATGTTTCTATTCTCTTGAAATAATACAACAATCTGACTTTCAACGAAATGAAATAGTTGGTCGATGACGGGAGAATAAAGACGCATATCACAAATACGTGTACATTACATTAAAACAATTACAGAACATTACGACTGAAACATAAAAACAGTTTACATTCCATATAATTTTAACGATGCATCTCACAAAGAGTGTACATTACATTGAAAGAATTATGTTACATTGCGACTGAAACAACCTAAAAACAATAAACAATTACTACAACTTTAACGTGTATAGTCTTTCGTGGTATCCACCGGTAGCGCGTCTGCTGCTGGTTGTATATGTGCAGCCAAACTCGGCGTCCACACCATTTGAGCTCTACATCTGCCTAACCTCGCAGCGTGAGCCAGAATACGACCAGTCTGCTACAACATTCTGCGCATCATGGTCTATTCAATTCCAAAGTGTTTCACCGATCTCTACACACTTCAAAACGTAAATTGACTTCAAACCATACATATAATGAAATACCGTTGCCAATGACACATATGTGTGGATGTGAGGATCGAGAGCAAATAGACACATATTTATAGGGATTATTGTCCTCTCCAGGAGTTACGCATCTGCACGCTTACATGTTTCGCAGGTACATGCGGAGACATCCGTGACAAACCGCGGTTATATCCGCATCCCATTGCGTAGCTTATGTCGTTCTTTCATAGGTGTAATTTCACCCTATTCTTGTTGTACTTTATTTTGGTTCAATTGCGATGTTTTTCGATGCGTGCCTGCATACCCTGTCCCAGTTCAGGCCGCTGGGAATTGTGTCCCCTGTACAATTACGCAAAACGGTGCGAAGCTGGCAATTAGAGAACGTAGAGTTGGGAATAGTGTTTATTTTACTAATTTAGTAGAGATTCAGGCTTAGTTTGGTAAATTGATTGGAAAGCTGAAGCCCGATTGAAAAATTAAAATTTTAAAATCGATTGAATAATTAATATTTTTGGTGAACTCTGGCTTGAACTGTGATTGCTATTTCTTCAATTTCTTCGAAATGAACAAAGTCCGAACATTTGTGTAATATCTACTGTCATCAAATCAAACTACATCGATAGAAAACAAAACTCTATAAACAAGATATGCTTAATCTTCAAATTTAAGCCAAGATTCAATCAAAGAAAAGGCCTTGTTACAATTGTGGAGGGGATTGGGGTAATATTTTAGAGGAGAGCTTCGAGCGAGGGCGACCGCGGGCGTTAGATCTTAAGCGAGGCTCGAGATGATAGATCTGAAGAGAGAGAGGACTCGAGACGAGACGAAGGAGAGGAGACACCCGCCTTGCTGCTTACATGTCGTGGCCGGAGGGATGAAACTCGTCCGGGCCGCTTACATGTCGTGGCCGGAGGGACGAAGCTAGTCTAATAGCCAGCAGACACCCCACCTATCTGCTCCCCTCCGCAACCTGTCCACTCCCCCTCCACAACCTGTCCACTCCGCCCCGCATATCTAAAATCAAAGTACGTACTTCCCTGATCATTAAAGTGTTTATTTCATATGGGAGATATAAGGTTTGTAAAGCATCGCTGTATGGGAATTAGACCATTCCAGTATATGCTTTTGAGGTCCAGCATCCCCATCCGCTGCCTTTTATAGATGTCTGAGTTCCGCAACTACATGCGGATAAATATTGTGCATTTTAATGCGGATCGTTTCGTAGTTGGTTGTGTTTCCCCTCCGCATGTTAATGCGGAATTTACCTGCCCACCACTGTTGTGTAGCTGCGTATAAATAGGGTCACTTGCTTGCTAGGCACTTACACACCCAATCATTTTCATACTATCATTCTTTCAATCACAATGCTCGCCACATTTGTAAAGTCCAGCAACCAGGTGTGAAGATCATGGAAGCACTTTGACTTCATGGTGAAAAAAAGAAACCGTCGGTTTGCATTCTTGGATCCATCATCTTAGAATGTCTCGAATCACTTGTGTAACCATTGACTCTCAGCCCGACATGGTGGTTCGAAACTGCTGCAAACGGTCGATTTACTCTAAGTATAAAATGGTCGATTTACAATGGGTGTGTATTATATTGTAGTTATTTATATTGTAGTCATTGGAATGTAAATCATTTTGTGGTATGTGTTGTTTCAATTCTCATTGTCACAACCCAATACATCATCGATTATAATGACTACTTCCCAAATACCATCCACTGGCAAGACGCAATATGTCGCAATCACTGCGGTATGCTCGATCTAATGTAATTATCAAACGTAACACGTAACCACGTATTCAATGCAGATAGTTTCGCAGTTTATTTATTTTAGGCTCCGCATGTTATTGCGGAAGTTAACGCATTTAGCCGCGGAACACTACGCGGTATACAGCGGAGCTTACCTGCCGACCACCGTATGCTATTTTGTGTACAACGGAACCGGGACAGGGCACACTCTCCAACGGCCTGAACCGGGACAACGCATGCATGCATCGGGGGGGGGGGGGGGGGCAATCACGGGAGCAGCTCCGCACCGTTTTGCGGATCTGAAATAGTGCATGCATGCAACGATCAAGGGGAAACACCTGAGTTGCTCCACAATGTATTGCGTAGCAGTACGGACGCGTGACTTTCCCACCGGTCTGAACTGTGGGACAGGGCATGCATTCATCGACCAACCACGTCATCTGACCCGCAGTGTCATTCGTAACTTCGCATCATATTGCGTAAATGATAGGCGACGCAATTCCCAACGACTTGACACCTGCCAGAGCGTGCATCCATCGACAACCTGAATAGGTACATTCCACATGTTCCGCAGTGTTATGCGTAATTACCTTGTTGACACATAACACACTGGCCTAAAGCGGGAAAGTGGATGCATGCAAAATACATCGATGAAGGACCGTTTCGTAGCGGATGATGCGAAAATGTCATTTTGTGGTAGGAGATACAAAAACATATCACAAACTTCATTTTTTGTCATGCAATGTATTCGACGGACCCTTACAATGTCGTTTTGTATGCGTACAATCTAATTGAAACTACGTTGAACACAATTTCATACAAAGACATAAACATCTGTCTTGATGATTATACACGGGGTCCATGCCCGAGTTGGAACTGACCTTACAAATTTGAACTGAGGTAACACGCCTCTAGTGGTGTTTCCGAAATCAAAGTGTTACACCGATCTCCGACAGTTTTGGTTTTCATTGTTGTTGTATTAGACGAGAAAATTTTACCTTCGTTGAATTGTATGTACAGAGCATTTGTATGGCAAAGTGCTTCACCGATCTCTCCTTGACCACATGTAATTGACATGGCGAGAATTCATTTGCAACCTTCATTCCGTTGTAGATGATGTGGGGCCCCATAACATTTGGTAGAAATTATTAATACATTGATTTAAATACAAACTAGTCCATACCTCAATGACCATTTAAAGTATTACATACAGGAACTTAAAGTAACAACACATAATATATATCATCAATAAACTCTTCACTATTCCTAAACTGTGGTTTTAACATACCATAATAGCACTGCACTTGACAAGGCGGATGGAGAACCAGCGGGTGTAAGATAGCCTGAATCAGACTAGGAACCACAATTTCGTATGGATCATAAGAGTGATTACTGCAGCTCCCTGACCAGCTAATTCATTTCCATCACCAGCAGCTTCATATCCATCAAAATCAAGGTGATTCCGTGATCTTTTGATAGTTAATGTACGAATACATATTAAAGATGGGTGAGAAATATACCGTAGATTGAGCCATGATTTGGGGATACGGTTGGTCCGTGCTGTATTTATAGGGGTCCAGCATATTTGCGCAGCTAGGTGCGCAACGAGGTCCGTTGTTACGCAGGTAGGTGCGTAACTAGTTGCCTAACTAGTTGCGTGCTTGTAGGCGTCCAGTCTGCCACCTACCATTCCCAGATTTGTGTCAGCCGTTTAGGTACGCATCACCATGAGTAACTGAACAGCCAACACAAATCTCCATGCCCTGACTGACAGTGCATTTAACCTGCATAGAAATTACGCATATTCATGCGTAACTAAACGACCGACACAAATCTGCATGATCGGACTGGGACAATGCGTTTGAGATATTGCGTACATCTACGCATAGAATCGCGTATATTACCGCAAGGGAATGCGGATCCTACCGCGATGACATGTGACACTCAGCTAATTCATTGCGAACATGTATATATACATCACCATGTATTCCGTTAATATTTGTATTTAACTCATTTGAATGTCTTGCACAATGACATTCTCCTTTTTACAGCCGTTCCACCAGGACCAAAGATGATGGAAGCACTTTGGAGTTAGAGGGGCGAAAAGACACTACCAGTCTGTCGTGGTACGGTCCAACATGTACCGACAATGAAGTGTGGTGAACAACTACAAGATTGGCGTTGCCTATTCGTCGATTGTGCATGTAACGTGAGAAGACTGCGTAGCAGTTCTTGGTCACTCGCATGAACGTATCTACGGCGAATTGCTCGTCTCCCCTCGATAATGCCACTCAATTCATGCGACAAACGTTAAAGAGTTCTCATACTAACTAATTTGTTATTTAGTGAATTTCATGTCCATTCTTTTAATGTCATTGTACACATGTCATATCGAATGTAAATTAAAAAATGTAATGGAACTTATAAAGGCGTTTCCCAACGTTGTTATGCATACCGTACTTACAGACATAAAATAACATTACTACTGAAACATAAAAACAATAAACAATCCATACAAATGTACGCATTCCGACATCAACCCTTCGCCTCCGTTATAGCTAAAGCCACTTAATTTTATTTAACACATGATTAGGCGCTAATCATGTCATTTTTGGGATCACTACAATCTTAAGCTCATTGAATGCAAAGGTTCTGACCTCCATATTTGCTTCCCTAACAAGTACTTCTACATGCTGGGCCACATCGACGTGGTCATGTTCGCTTAACTCGGGGAAGAATGATCGAATACGCTCAAGAAGAAGGTCTCCAACCCTCCAATAATACGCTCCAGGAATACCCTAACGAAAACGATTGCAGTACGCGCAATCAAAATGCAAAGGTGTGGATATGTGAGTGTCATTTTCACACTCGACTCGAAACAGTGCGCAGGGATGAACGCCACTGTATTCTGGATTGCGGCAAGCGCAATCGGACTCGTCAGGCGGCGTCGAATACCGATCCCATTTAATTAAAAAATCAATGAGTGGGTTTGAGCCGCGATGTTCTGTTGTAACCGACTCCATTTGCAACAAGTACAATGTGGAGTTGTGTAAGTATTTTGTGTATCAAATCAGGTGTTTATAAAGCACGCCGAAGGTGTGGCGTGGGAGACCAAACCAACTGAAGGGGGCTCACCCTTTGCGCATGCCAATGGGTATACATATGCAACTAAATGCGGATATGCGGTGTTCTAGTCAAACTGCAGGTCCTGAGGGCATGCGCATCCTTCCATCGGCATTGGGCCCACAACCTCTTTATGAGTGACGCATCTGAATGCGAAACTAAACAGTCGAAACAAGCTGAGCCCGAACCTAATTTTAAGGTCGGTTGAAAGCTCGAATCGTTCGATTTAGACTCAAATATATGGAATTTCTACATTTTTTTTTTCGCATCAGCAAGCGTAGCTGTACAGGGCCTAACCCACGGACCTAGTTGGTTGATACGCACTGAGTGCATGCTTCAATCGAACAAAGGACATTGTATAGATTTTATAGACATGCGTATGTAGTCGTTGGTGGATGCGGACCACCACCGAACGTAGCATGCGTCTCCAATTAATCAAGTGTGCATTCAATTCAAATCATCGTACATTAAAGTTTATTAAATCGCAATCATTCTACAACAACAGTTAATGGATTTTGACAATATTAGTACAAATATAACAAACGTTTTTACATCAGAAACTCATCAGATACACCAACGAGCAGGCACGAAGTTCACCCGGTTGTTGTTGAACCGCCATTGTTGATCCAGGAAGACGCCAACATTTACACATGGCGGCGTTAGGGGTGAAGCTGTGCTTACATAGGGATATTTCAGCCTACCAATCCCGTCGGACGAAGTCACGTCGTAATTACAGCTCGTTGGATCCTCAGAGTTGTAACGACAACTAGATAACTTCGCGACCTGCGACGGGAGTTTTCTATTATTGCACTCAAATTGTTTCACCGATCCTTCACCACCTCCCTATTTGAAATAACCAGTTGGAACGAGTATGAAACAACAAACATTTCGGACGAGTAAGAAACAACCATTTCGAGAAATGGGTGCAACTTCCCGAGCATGACCGACTCTATTTATAGGGTGAAATGCCGCCAACCTATGAACGAGCTACGGTAAGCCCCAGGGTTCGGATGCTTCCGCACCTATTTGCGGCTGCCTCCGCATCTAGTTGCGGTCTTGCGGATGGCTCCGCACCTACTTACGGACTGATCTGCACCTTGTTGCGGATGGCTCGGGCGTTGGGAGTTCCCTTGTCGTGGGGTAGTAGTCCCATTGATCAAGGATCCGCAACATATCACGGAAACCTATGCATAGATATGTGTATATAATCACAATGTAATGCGGACCCCACCGAAATGACATGCGGACTGGTAGGTTCCGCCGGTCTCCCATGCATATTTAAGGGTGACGAACAATTTTAGTTTCAGAATTGTAGGTGACATAAAATTCTAGTCAATGTTGTTATCCAGTCATTCATCAGTTGATTTTATTCCCCATTTACAAGTGTTGTAAGGGTCATGGAAGCACTTTGTCGCGAACTCTTTCCGGCTAACAGCATCCATGCCGACAACCCCAATCAGAATGTATCTCCGTTTGTAGGTCGCTACAGGAAACAATTGGTTGTCATTGTTATTGTCACAGAGCGTTATTGTTACATGCAAATATTGTAATGATTTCATTCGTTAGTGAGATTGTGTTATATTGTGACATTAGTCAATAGGTTACAATACACCGTCATACATCATGTGTGTTCCGTACGTTACATTTTCAACACTATGTTATGTCTACTTGGTAACCTACTCAAGGACGAGATTGTTGGTGGAACTGGATCACCGTTGGTTGTTGGGGGAATCGGTTGGGGGGTCTTTATATGGATCTTGTATCTTGTTTTGCATAACGTACCTACAAACACCAAATAACTTAGTTCACCAATATTTGAAACGAAATTAATTTATCGGAAAACTACATACCCACACGAAAGACCACGGAAATTGGTTGTTGGTGACAGTAGTGAGGAGGTCCTCGTATGGATCATGGATTTTATTCCGCATACCATACCTACGGATATCAAATAACAGAGGTCAACATCAGGTTAAATGAAACAATGTTAACAAACTATCAGTTACCGGAATACGAAGTACCCACCTCAAATACCGACCAAATCAAAGTGTTACACCGATCTTTTCCCATGTTGATTTTTTGAGATGAAAAAATTTGACTTTCGTACAACTTCATATAGATCCACTTTGTAGAGCGAAGTGAGTTGCCCACCCCTACACCACCACATATGTTGTTCATTGGAACTGCGTATGGTATGTGGTGGATGATGAAGTGAAAGTATGTCAGTTCTGGTTTTTATATACAACTCCCCAATGGTAAGCACCCTTTACTGTTACTGCTACGCAATTTAATGCGGAATGGTTACGCATCCAAACGTGTAGCTTTGGACCGTCGGACAGTACATGCATGCAGCGAAATAGTATACGGGACGAAATGTAGGGACGTTTCCTGACGGGCCATGCCTAAATATACGCACCAATCACCGAATATTTACAACCCTCGACACAAATCTGACGGCCCTGAGCCGGGCCAATGCACGCTTTCGTCGGACTTTAACTCAATAGATACGCAGCTTCATGCGTACTGTGTCGGAGTTGATATCACTAGATACGCAGCTTCATGCGTAGCATACCAACCTGAACCCCCGACACAAATCTGACGGCCCTGTCCCCCATTATAAATACCCGACGATTGTGTCATCAAGCACTGAGCCATTGTCGGTATCATAGGTTCGGAACATGTTCGGGTCAATGGGTTATTTTAAAGGGCTCAACAGGGAGCGCAATCCCCCAAATATAAGTTCTGAAAGGGTCATGGAAGCACTTTGAAGACAATTGTTTATTTGGGGTTTGGTTAGGGTTTCGTGGAACACAGTCGATTGATATGACATGACGACACATTCACGGAGGGGCCCAACACTCTCTCCAGCCTGTGCCGTTTGCCTCCACAATGATCCGCAATATCATAAGCGGAAGTGGAGGGCAGGCTCGTGGATCTCCAATTCCATGACGAGAGGAAAGCCGTAGGCACTGCCACATCGAGAGGAAAGTTGTGTGCTCTGCATCAATCCCGTCATGGCCGACTCGCGAGTGAATGTGGTCACGCGAACCCAGGACCTAGGCTTACTAAGCAAATAAGAATGGAGGTTCGAACCCAATGTTCGAACCCCTGACCTAACTTTACTAAGCAAAAGAGACATCTACACATATGAAGTGTCCATTCTGTAATTTGCATTTCATCCTTAATGTCAAATATTCTATTTTCAACTTCCTCCGGTGGATATATGGTTCTAAAAATGTACCTAATCGCCTGAATCTTGCTTCGAGGATCTAACACACATGCAACTATCATCAAAAGAGAGGACTCCTTCCAATACTTGTCAAACTTTAGTTTCATGCTTTGAACCATAAGTTTCATGAATTCCCTTGGGTCATTGGTCATCTCATCCAAGACCTTCCTAATCTCACAAACCTCAGGGAAATAAAGATTGGCAGTTGTGTAATCTCGCCCAGAGAAGACATTAGTTACCTTATCAAAAGTCTTCAAAAACTTGCACACATCACGAGCTCTTCCCACTCTTCTTCGGATGGAACGGTTTTGTAAGAAGGCTCTCTACTTGCATACCTAAATTCAAGAAATCAGTAGACAAATAAAAATCAGTAGCTATATCAAAAAATTAGTAGACATATAAAAAATGTAAAAAAATCAGTAGCTAAATAAATAAAAAAATCAGTTGTAAGAAACAACTATATCAAGAATTCATATATTAGACATGTAATTCAAGAAACAACTAAATCAAAAATCAGTAGCTAAACAAATAAAAATCAGTAGCTAAATATATCAAAAAATCAGTAGCTATATCAAGAATTAACTAAATCAAAAAATCAGTAGCTAAACAAATAAAAATAAGTAGCTAAATATATCAAAAAATCAGTAGCTATATCAAGAATTAACTAAATCAAAAAATCAGTAGCTAAATATATCAAAAAATCAGTAGCTGTATCAACAAATAAAAATCAGTAGCTAAACAAATAAAAAACAGTAGCTAAATAAAAAAAATCATTACCTAGGAAAAGCATCCTTGAATATTAGAGCTCTTTCCAACATATGATAGCTTGAGTTCCACCGAGTAGAAACATCAAGAATTAACTTGTTGTTTGTGGGCAATCCTATACTCTTGACAAGCTCATTCCACTTGTGAAGGCGTGAGGGACTCAAAAGTATGAACTTCACACTCTCACGGACATTTTGAATAACGCTCTTCAAAGGAATCAATCCATCTTGGACCAATAAATTCAAGATATGCGCACAACACCTAACACGGAAGATCTTCCTTCCAAAGATCAATGCATCTCTTGCCTCAAATTGTTCTTACAAAGATGTGGTGGCGGCATCATTTGAAGTAGCATTGTCTACCGTGATGGTAGAGATCTTTTTTTCTAATTCCCATTCAGACAAACACTCAAACATCTTGTCCGCAATAGCAATACCCGTGTGCGGTGAAGGCAACAAACAAAAATTCAAAATGCGATTTTGCAACTTCCAATCTGAATCTACAAAATGCCCGGTGATGCACATGTATCCTTTCGTTTGGTTAGATGTCCACAAGTCCGATGTTAAGCTAACCCTTCCAACTTGTGTAAACATCACCTTCATTGTTGCCTTCTCTTCCCTATATAACTTCATTGCACGATCTCTAATAGCAAGGCGACCAATCGGCTCAAACTTCGGGTTAAGCATTTGACTATAAGCCCTAAACAACTCATGCTCAACCATCATGAACAAGTATTCATGCACCATAATCATCTTCGCCATCATGTTCAAAATTGCCTCCTTATCATACTTGTAAGGAACAAGTGAACCACTTCCACTAGAATCAAAACTAAGGAGTTGTTGCATTCCACCGACACCTTTTCCTTTTCCCAAAAGCTTACTTTTCCGAATCACACAAAGGTCAATGTGCCTTTTGTAGGTAGTTGTTGGCCCTCCCTTGGTTTTTATCATTTTCTGATCACAATGGTTGCATTTCACATAAGCTACACCATCTACCTCAACTTCGGTAACATCGTTCCAAACAGCAGAAACTTTCCTTTTTTTCTTTTTTCTCAGCCTCAATGTCAACCGTACCCGTAGTTTGCGCTTCACTAGCAGAAGGAGCTACTGTCTCAGCCGGTTGCTCTTCACCACTGGGTTGTGTAGCCTCAGTGGCAGAAGCTCCTAAGTTTTTGACGGAGTCACTCGGTTGTGGAGCCGACATAATCTAATAAATAAGAGAGATTAATCAAAGTTAAACAATTAACAAATTAACACAAGAAGATAGTTCATTCATATTTCAGTAAACTATATTCCATATGTAAACAAGATTTTAAACACAAAAACAGTACATCATTCATACAACAAGAGAGGGTTCATATTCCATATTTGGCCATCGATTTTAAACACAACTATAATAGTTAATTATTCAGAATTCATAAAACAAAATTCCATATTCAGACTAGTATAACAAGATTCACATTCAAAAAATTCAGTTGGAGTATAACAAGATTCACAAATACAGTCGAAGAAGAGGACAAATCTTAACAAATACAGTAGAAGAAGAGGACAAATCTTAACAAATACTGTAGAAGAAGAGGACGAATCTTAACAAATTCAGAAAACAGTAGAAGAAGAGGACGAATCAAAGTAATTAAGAGGAATGAAGACAGTAGAACATACATATTGCAAGGAAGAATCAAAGTAACGAGAGGAATGACCTGTTCACCGTCGAAGAAGACAGTAGAATAAGAAACATACATATTGCGACATGCGAGGACAGTAGAAGAAGAGTGAAGACAGTAAAAGAAGAAGACGGTAGAAGAAGAGGACAACCTGTTCACCGTCGCCGCGCCGCCGCCGCCTGAGTCGAGCTTGGAATGAAGACGAGTGACCTGTTCACCGTCGAAGAAGACAGTAGAATAAGAAACATATATATTGCGACTTGTGAGGACAGTAGAAGAAGAGTGAAGACAGTAGAAGAAGAAGACAGTAGAAGAAGAGGACAACCTGCTCACCGTCGCCGCGCCGCCGCCGTCTGAGTCGAACTCGGAATGAAGACGAGATACTGCCGACTGGGGCGCCGAGGAAGAAGAGATACCGCCGAGGAGGAGAAACTGAGAAACAGAGAAAGTGAGCGAGACTGCGAGAGACGGCCGCACTATGCCACCAAACCCTAAAATCCCTCCTCTCATAACCCTAGGGGCATTTCTGTAAATTCAGGCATCGAGCTTCCGAGCTCGGCTCGGGCTCGGTTCGAGCCCCAAAGTATGTTCAAGATCGGCTTGTTTACCCTATACGAACGAGCCGAGCTCGAGCTTTTTCGAGCCGAGCCCGAGCCGAGCTCGAGCTGTTCGGCTCAGATAACACCCCTAGAGATTACAACCCTTATGGAGATCTAGAGATTATAGGTCACCAAACACTCGCCTTATAAGCTCTACACCATTTTCACGCCTTATGCTACTACCGAAAAAGATACTGCATTGGCCCAGGTGGTATTTCCCACGTTATTTCATTTAGGAAATGCCCACTGTACCTTACAGATACCCCCACCTGTCTACTCCCTTCCGCAACCTTTCCGCTCCACCCCGCAATGCTGAAATCAAAGTACTTCCATGATCTTTAAAGTGTTTGTTTCAAATAGGTGATATAAGGTTTGTAAAGCATCGTTGTATGGTGATCACACCATTCCACTATATGCTTCTGAGGTAGAGCATCTCGTTCCGACACTGCCTGCCTTTTATAGACGTCTGAGTTCAGCATGTACATGCGGATAGTAATTGCGTAGTTTAATGTGGAGAGTTTCGCAGTTTACTGCATATACTTTCCGCATGGTAGTGCGGAAAGTACCGCGTTTATCTGCGGAATATTACGCGGTTAACACCGTAACTCGCATATGTTCTTGTCCGCACAAACTGTTTAGATAATGGAAGCACTTTGCACAACAAAGTTATTTGCTTTACTACATTGTCTATTTACAAAACAACGTTTTTAATCGTTTCGTATTACATTGTAGTCGTTTATGTTGTAGTCGTTCGAAAATCTGAAAAATCATCATTCATTTTGTGGTATGTTTTGTTTCAATTGTCATTGTCACATGCAAATAGATTTTCGATAATAACCCCAACTTTCCGAATACAATCAAATGGCGACACACATTATGAAGAAGTTACTTCGATACGCTCGATCTATCATAAGTATCAAACGTAACAATACATTCACATCCATTGAAAGCATGACCACGATTTCAATTCCATTCAAAACCAACCATACGTATGTACGAAAGTTCAAACCCGCCATGCAAACAGAAATCCAACCACAGTTCTGCACAACCACAATTCCGCAACAGATCAACATAAAAGTCACCACAGAACCAAAGAAATGTACGCGTACACATACGTCACTGCGTCTGCACAAACGACGGATCTGCGGTGTAGTACCGCCCTACAATGCGCATAATCTCCGCCCTCCATGTATCCTCCGGCTCCGACAGAAGACGGGTCAACTAAGCCCCCACTGCGTCATACCGAGCCGCCACATCAGAGGCACGGGGTGGAAGGATGGCAGCCGCAGAAGAGCCCTCCGTCGGAACGGGCTGCGCCTCCTTCAGAACGGGTGCCGGCTCCTCCGGAACAATCGGCTCCGGTTCTGGAGGGATGACGGACGAAGGGAGGATTCAGACGTGTGACCTCGGGCGAAACCACTCTAGGTACCCTTCCATCGACGCCCATGGACGCTCTGCAGGAGCCATCGGTGTGGCCTCGAGGTCAACCAAGTGCGCATGGCGGTCAACCCAGTGGTTCGCCTCCCCCGGCATCACAAGCTCGCACGGGCGGTGTGGTCGCGCATCCCGTACCACTCGCACAGGAACGAATGGGTCCATCGGGATGCCCTGCATGTGGCCGAACTGTCGTACCACCCTATCAGGCATGTACGGCTCTACCTCCTCCGCCCATGTTATCGTCCCGCGGTAGGCCGACACTCTGTGGACCCCCTAAGAATCCAGGTCATCCTTGTACGACATCCAAGATACCTGCGATTATAATGTATAGATACAGGTTACACAATAACATTGTTACGACTCTGATAGTCAACGATTATATATAATTCACACTCTAACGTCCACATACCGATCGGGGTCCGCACTGGTCAATGTCCCAGCGTAGGGCTGTAATCCGCCCTTGCTCCCGCCTGGGGTCGTAGTCATGATGAACCGGGCCGCATAACTTGCATCAACCCTCATTTCAATCATCGGCGCAAGTGTGCCATGCTGAATAAGGAAATAGTTGTATATCCAGGCCTGCATGAAAACTCATTTTAATCAAACTCAGTCACTATCTAACATCTTACATTTCATTGTAAATACACTAGACCCGTTACGATGATCATGTCCATTACCTGCAACAGGAGCGGGCAGCCGTCCATCCCTTTTTCCCTCCTTCGCATTCCCTTCCCCATGGCTTTGTACTGGTACGCCAACGCCGCAACCCCCCATGCATATCCCCCCGTCGCTGCAGGGTCTCTGCACATGTAGATCAATGGCACACATATCCTATCCTTCGACTTGTCGATCATCAACGTCGACGAAAGAAGGTACGCCAACCACAACGTCGCAACCCTCTGGCGGCCGACCCCATCCTCTGGGAGGCCTGCGTCGATGTACGCTGCTATCTTCGTCTTCAACTGCGACTGTGGGATCCCACCCGTCGTCCTCCACTTGTTCACCCGAGCCACTGGCCACCCAAAGCTCTCCGCCACCCATTGAGCGGTCCCCAACACGTCTACGTCCATCATCACCTGCGCACCCTCTATAGCTAGCCCAAACAACAACTGCACATCGTGCAGAGTAATCATCATCTCACCCCACTCGAAGTGAAATGAGTTCGTTTTCGGCTGCCACCGATCCATGAAAATCTGACACAGCCCGTGGTCAACGTGGCTTCAACTTAGATCCAACAATCCCACCAGCCCGCTCTGCGCGACTAAGGGAAACCAGGTCTCCCTTCCGTGCTCCAAGGCCTGCCGCAACTAACTAATTGTCTTACCCCGCCTATGCACGTCCAACAGTACCGGTGGGTCATCCGGAGCCACCCAAATCCTCCGCGCCACATGAGGGCCAAAGCTCAATAACAACGACTTATCTTCCGCCCCCCCCCCCCCGCCAAATAACTCCTCTGGGTCATCCTCCTCAGACGAAGTGGCTCCACCCTGCTCACCCCGCTGGTCACCACCATCGCTGTCATGCTGATCCTGCGGGCCATCCGGCTCCTGGTGAGCATCCTGCTCATGGGCAGCACCCTGATCGTGGGGAGCATGGTCCTCGCTTCTGATGTGGATCCGCACACAGAACCCACTTCAGGGGACCTCTCCGCACGGTCGTCCCTGCCTTGCAGTAGGCCCCCAAAATCCACCCAACCTCTTCCACACGTTCTCGTCAACGGCGGCGCCCATGGAGGAGGCTCCATCGGCAACATCATCTCTAGGTTTGGCCCCTGCGCTTCAGGACTCCTCATACAAGCATGTAACTCTCCCACAAACTCTCCCACTCGTACAGGGTCGGGCTGGTCGCCATCCACAGGCGACTCCACATCCACCATCTCCAACTCCACCACTGCAACAGCTCTCGTCACTACAACAACTCTCTTCACCTTCTTCTCAAACTCCTCACGCGCTGAGGCTGAAACAATCCGTCCACTAGTCCGATCTCCTTCTCTGGCACCCTCAATCCCACACTTACGACTTTCCTGCAACTCCGCTACGAACTTGTCCCTCTCCTGTCATTTTAATCGTTCTCATTGTTTATAATTATTTTTTACGGAAATTTCGCCTGGTGCCCCTGAGATAAGGGCTTTTTCGCATAGTGTACAATAGTTTGGTATAATTCACAAAATACCCCTGAAGTTTGGAAATATTTCGCCTCGTGCCCCTATGTCATTTAACTAACGGAACCGTTTAAAAAAAGGAAATTATTAACGAAAAAGAAGGAAGAACCGAAGAACCCTCCTCTCAGATCTCCTCCATCGCCTCACCTCCCCTCTCCCTTCTCTTCTGTCCGTCAAGGTGTCCACCCACCTGCCAGCGACTCTTCCTCAGAGGTCTCCGTCCTCATCTCTCTCCAGTTCACAGCCTCCTCCTCCCTCGTTTCTTCACCACTGGCGCTCACCAGCGCCGCCCCACCACCAGAATTTCACTCCCCCTGGCAACCACTTCTCCGCCTGCCTTATATTATCTCCAACGCCAGCAAAGCCAACGAATGCACCAGATGCCGCCCCAAACCTGTCTGTCTCCTTCGGTCGCTCAACAACCGCTCTGGGAAATTTCCTTAGGAATCGATGCAGGCTCCGCCCCAAACCTGTCTGATTTGTCATATAAAGAATTAGCTTCTGTGATTTGTTTTCTGAATTTGGTGCTGGTGCCGACAAAATGGAACAAGGATGAGGAAATTTATAGCTTGAATTCCTCAATAATTGCTCATTTGAACGCAGATTTTGTGGTTTCTAGGTTCCTTTGTCTTGAATTTGTTTGGTGTGATTTCTATCATCGAGTTTGTCTCTTGTTGTGTTTGGATCAGTTTCAGATTCGATTCTCAACTGTTAAGATGCACTTTATGTGTAGATTCCATGGGAGAACACTACAAAAAAAAAAAAATTTGCAACGCTTTATAGCTTCGGCCGAAGTGTTGCGTGGCAAATGATACCCTTTTGCCACGGGAGTAGCCACTGGAGGCGTTGTATTGCCAAAAAAACCAAATCTGTAGCTTCGGGATGTAGTAGCCATGGCTAACACACACAAAAATAGGAATTTTCCACGCATTGTAGCAACGACAAGAGTCTTCCGTAGCGAATGGGTACACTTTTAGAAATGGCGCAGCGGTGGCAAGGGCATGCCGTAGCAAACCTCCATAGCAAAAAAAAAATGAAATTAACTTCAAAGGGGAATAAAACCGAAAGTCGGACCCAAATTCAAAGTCGGGACAAATTTCATCGCTCTCATCCCTAGCCCTTCATCCCTCATCAGTAACCCAAACCCTAACCCCCAAATCCTTAGGAGACCTTGCTCCGACGGCCCCTAGCTAGTGAGCTAATGTGAAGGGCAGACGGTGACGGCAGCCTACCGGAGCCTCAACTCCATCTGTCCATCGTCGCCAGCCAAGGAAAGCTTTTCATTGCTAGTTCTCACCGATAATGGAACCCTAACCTTCAATCCCTAACGAGGTCGATTAGACGCATTCTCCCCCATCTTTTCCCTTGAAGAAGCTGACCGACGTAAGAACTGAAGAGAGAAGGTCGCCGGTGCCAAAAATCGTAGATCCATGTCGTCGGAGACCCACGTACAGGGGATTTTTGGTAAAATTTATCTCCCTTATTTCTCAGATCTAGAGCTGTTGAATTTGTTCGATTTTGATTTAGATTTGAGAATGGAGGTATTGAATGAGTTAGTGCTTGATACCCGTTTAGGGTTTGGGTTTAATTTGGGGAAAGGGGTCGGGTTTGCTAGAAAATTTAGTGTTTTTTTTCTTCTGAAAAGAGTACGCTGGAATTGATTTCGAATTTGTGCCAAAGTATTTAGAATTTGTGTGATTTCACTCTCCTTGATTTGTCAGAGTATTGTTGCTCAATATATTTATAATTCTCCCATGTGTGTTTTGATGTAGATTTGACAATGGAGGTGGTGAATGACTTAGTGTTTGAGTGTACAAAGCTTTTGCTAAGCTTAATTGGATTTTGATTTTGATGTAGGGCGCTTTGATTCTCCATTTAAGCAAGAGCTGCAGAGCTGTAGACAGTAAGATCTGACTTTCGGATCCTGAAACAATTTGATTCTCTCTGTCTTCTCCTGCTCAATATACTTGACTATGAAATGAACTCTTGACACCAAAATGTTATCCACTGCAACCATGGATCATCCATATATTGCAGTTGTGTTGCCTTCATTTTTTGTCGTAGATGAATAATTTATTAAGAGATTACAGTAAAACAAGAAAGAGATTGTATATGGTATATAGCTAACTGAAATGCGGATTCATTTATTTTGATGTCAATAGTAAGTGAATGTTTGTTTGATATATCCTTATGAATGACTTTTTAAGTTGAGTAAGTTAAGATTTTGTCTTCAAAGTTGGTAGCTTTCTGTTATAAGGTTGCTATTATTGATGTCTTATAGTGTCGACTGTTACTAAATGTAGTTATTTATACATAAAATATAATTATCTTATAACGGCCCAAGATTATGATTCCCGAGTTACGTTTCGAGGGATAAAACCTCTCGTTAGGATCTTGCGCCCCGAGTACATGTTGAAGGTTTGAAACCAAGGATTCGTAGTTTAAAGTGGGATTTCCCACCCAAATCTGGAAGGTCCGTTGGAGACCCCGGGGTAAACCCCTATACCTGTCCTACGTCTACAACGCGCGAAATCCTTTATCATGCAAAGGGCATAAGTTCTGAAAGTGATACAACCAGTGCCATGACTGAGCCGGGTCAAAACAGAGTATAATTAGGGAGAAATCCCAAAAGCGTAAATCTGGTGAAGTCAGGTTTCAAACACTCACTTTCCGCCGTATGAATAGACCCCGTCATAACAGTACAAAATCAAGCAGTGCATCGGGTACCTAAGACTATACCACCAAGTTAGGCCAACAGTCCGCCCGCGGGTCCTCTGACTTCGCTGAGGACATATAATACGCCTATACATAGAATAAAGATGTCTTCATGCAGTACTAGAATATTAACCACACTATCATGTTCCTAACTCATATGTGCAGAATATTAAGTAAGGCCTTAACAAAGAATACCAAGTGGTATATCCCTCTTCTACCACAACCCCCCTTCTAGGTAGGGTGGAGACTGGCCAGTTCAATTCTATAGCATCTCAAATCTCATCATCATATCATATCTCATCATCATATTATATCTCATCATCATATCATGGATCTTGCCTAAAGAAAATAAAATGGTGATAATAGTAAAGGTGTTCCAACGACCCGGATGACTCATGACTAACCCAATGGAGCTGGGTTGTCCTATGACCCTATCAAGGATTCTAGGACTCACAAATAACGGCCGTTCTGTATTCAAACGCATACAGAATAAGAATGCTCATTCGTAAGTGCAATTCCTAAGCATGATACTACATGGCATGCTCTTATGCATATGAAACACCTACATACTATATGACACATCAGGGAGGAGGTACTGGTTACTGAGTAAGCCCCGGAGGTACTTACCTGGCTAGCAGATCGACAATAGAACAATCCATCACACAGTATTCAGAATCAAAGAGTATCACCTAGTACATAATGGAATATACATAAGTCTACATCCAACTATTAAGCACTCAAGCACACCTCAATCAATAGAACAAGTAACATATTATGAAAGTCATTTCATCGCATCATCCGCTCCTCAAGACCACATCGTTCTCCATAAATCATTCAACCAATTCTGCATGTTCATATACATCATTTTCACATATATCTCAACGGTTAATCAAAATCATAAGACATAATTTGTGTGATATAAAATCCTACTAGGTCGTCATAATTATCCAACATTTAATCTCACGTAATAATTCACCACAAGTCATGCTATTAGTCATACATATCATCAAACGATCATATTATCATGCTAGTTAGTCATCGAATAAATCTTATTCCCAAGTTAGTTTCAAAACCGTTTCAAATCCGAGTCAAACGTTTAGAAATCCCAATTCATAAAAATGTTAGCAAAACCCTTTTTTAATTATTTAATACATCATTTCCTAACTTGGAATTCATTTTCATAACTTCGCTTTTTAACTTGACAAATCCGAATATTTTATTTAAATCCCAAATGATTTTATAGATATTTGAAACACCATTTTATCAACACTTTTATAGAGTATTTCTAAATCCTTTATGAAATAATTTCAACCCATTTATATTCGATAAAACCACCCCTTTATAAATCTCCTGAAATAATATTTTATACCTTAATGCCCAAATAATATTATAATATTTGAAATACCGCTAAATAGTTAAATAATTAAACGGTTAAACTATAACCAAACCGTACCCATTTAAAGCCAACCGAAACGAACCGAACCAAACCCGCCTAAATCGAATCCAACCCGGTCAAATATTAAACAATTAATATAAATTGCAAGGGGCTCCACAATACATCTTCTTCCTCCAAATTGAAATGAAAACTCCCGCCATGGCTCCCTGCTCGCCCGACCAGGAAACCCGTCGGCGACCCTGAGCTCCACCTTCCGGCTTCCCTCGTCCTTCCTCCATCGCACCTGCTGCTCCCGGTGCACTGCCCACGCTCGGACCTTTCTAGCCTGCTTGCAATCCCGGCCTCGATCGCTCCTCCGTTCTCACACTTGTCTCGCACTCTCGGCCTCACTCTCGAGCTGCCGGATCTCTCGAGCTCGCCCACTCCTCTCCAACCCATTCCCGACTCTCTCTCCAGGACTCGCTCTCGATTGGAGGTCTCGGCGTTGTCGGAGGCTCGCGATGGCTTCTCGGACCTGTATCGGACATGGGTGAGTGTGATGGTAGGGCTCGAGAGGGGTTTGGATCGGAAACGAAGGAGAACGGCTTACCGGAAGGTTGGTTCACGATCAAACGGATGGGGATCTTCGGAGGCTCATCGATGACATTGGGCGGCTCCTGGGTGGCGTTGGACGTCGATGGAGGTGCGGGCTAGTGATGCTGCTGCTGCGGTCTCAGAGAGGAAGGTCGAAGATGGTTGGGCGGTGGTTCGAAGGTGCGGCGACGGTGAAACCGTGAGATGGTGGTGGAGATGATGAGAAAAGGAGACGGTGATGGTGAAATGGTGATGAAGTGCAGCAGAAGAGTGGGGAGGAGCTGAAGAATCTGAAGAAGGGAGAGGTTTGAGGTGATGGGGGATGGCGTACAGAAGAAGGGAACCGGGTAGCTGGCTCCTCCGGGTTGCAGAGGGTAGGGGAGGGGCTGATTTGACGGGAACTGGTGGGGGATTGGACCGATAATAAATGCGGCATTAGTTAAATCACATACCCGGTAAAATAATCCCGAATACGTAAATTTCGAAACCCAAAATTAGTTTCCGAATGTTAGTTTCCCCGAATCCCGCTCTCTCGATTAATTAGATTTTTATAACAAAAGAGGATATCGCTATCCAATAATTAATTTGAATTTTCGAGGTAAAACGACGGAAATTATTCGCCAAATTTTATATTTCGGTCGGAATCCGCTAAATGAGTTTTAAATTCAGTTTAAGTTCATTTTTAATCTCCTTTTTCCCCAAAAATTAGGATTTTGAAAATCCGAGCCTTTACATCATCCACCTCTAAAAATAAGTCTCATCCCCAAGACTAAAATCATCTTAAAGTAGGGGATGAAGTTTGAAATTGGTGAGTCCAAGGATCATGCCGTTGATCCCGTAAGCATCTCATAAGTGCCCCTATGAGATCCTCACAGTACCGTTGTCGTGATCATAATATCCCCAACAGACCATAGCAAGAATGTAATATGGGCCCCTACCACATCCTTACTTCGACTCTTCGGTCATATCATAACTCAAAACATCACAACGTTCTCTTTAAAACAATGTTCAAAACTTCAAGTTCGGCATTAGTCAAAAGCATTTCTAACCTCTCCATTCATCCACCATCCACCTCTAAAGGCTAATCTCATATTCCCTTCCTAGGTTGAAAGTCAGAATCAAGGTTCAACAGTTCAATTTCTATCATTTCCATCATCAGGCATCATGTATATATCAAATAACAATAGCACCTCACGTCTAATAGCATAACATAATCACCTCAAGAATAGCCACATACCATAGCATATCTAATGTTGTATCATATATGGTAGAATTTATCACATCATCTCACGGAAGTTACACACCATATCAATCAGATAAGCAAGTTATATCAATCTGATAAGTACATCATACTCATTCTAAGTACCAAACGAAATCACATTAGAGGCAACAACTGCTTCCGTACAATAGCATTCCATCGAGTTCAACGATGTGTTAGTACTAACAGTTCCCTATTGTCAACAACAACACATCAGAGAATCAACATCGTCTATAACATAGAATTCGCACAACATTCGGCCCCAAGTAAAGTATACACTAGATCACTACTTCAGGAGAATCTGCCTACACTACCAATCATGACAAGACACGACCACTACTCATCATCCCTCACACTAAAATCAACTTCACTGAGGTCTACCAACTCAATCCACTACCAGCTCTAGGAATCATTGTATCCTGCTCACATACAACCCTTATAGCCTCATAACTATTCGCAATATAGGCCGAATACCGAAACCAACTATTAGGTATCTCAACTCTTATGCTATCAAGCCATCTAAGAGCCAATCCACTTCGACATCCCGATCTCAAGTCCTACCTTCCACTCGACTATTTAAAACTATATCTTGGAGTTCCCAAATCACAAAATTCCCTCATTCCGACAAGCTGAACAACTCGATCTACTACCAAGACTCCACCTGAACATCATCCCCCAAAGAGACATCTCGAATCACCTTGCTAACCCAATCATACTTCCCACGCCACTAACCACTCTCACTAACCATCCACCTCTAAGGACCCAACTCATGCTGACCATCTCACACCTGACACTCCCGACCAATTCTAGATCCTCTTCCCAACATACTCTACCTGGACTAGTTCCCTCAACTCCGCATGTTTCCCCAAATTGCCTCAGATCACGCTTCCTCAAACTTTGAAATCTCTACCGCTTAAACCCTTATGTACCGATCATCATTTTCACCAAATTCGTATGACATCCTCGTCCGAATTTTCTAAGTACCGCAACTTCACCAGCCTTCTAAAATCTCTTATCCTCTCGCGTCCTCAATACCTTCTACTTTGCCTAGTTCCCAAATCCATGCTCATAATCTCCCTATCTCAACCTTAAGCGCACAGTCTTACTAGGAATCTCAACTACATCTTTGCCTAGCTACCAGCCTTTCCTTAAAGATTTATCTCACACCCTCAAATACTTCAATAGCCACAATAACATCCACTCATAAATCCCGATTCATTCCCTATGCTAAAATCCTCCAACAACGCAGTTAGAAATCATTCACTCATAAATTCCCCAAGCATTACCAATCCTATCTAAACAACCCCAAATACTCATCACACGAACAACCCTGATATGAACAACTTAATATCCCCGATCGATAATTTCCCAAGCAACCTCATACTACTTTTCCTTGGCAATACCTCAACCTTATCCTTTACTGAAATCGCCCTCACTCACGGCACACATCACCTAGTCCCAAATTCTACAATTCCTCAGACGTTCCTTAATCGATCATCCTCGACACCGCCAACGATCCGCTCATAGACTATCTAGACACCTTCCTTAGCACACCAATCCGTCTCGCAAAACTTCCCCTCAACAATCTTCCCGATCCACTCCTAGCTCTCTCATCCACCTCTAGAACTACGCCAACTGCCTATACTCACACCCACTCTTAAGGTCACCCTCATGGAACTAGTCTAGACCTCAACCGCTACCCTTATATCCTAAAGGCTCACACCGCACACCCACTACCTACCGACACCTCTAGCTAGGACATCTCCCTCAAAATCTCGACATACTAGCACCACTTCCCACCTAAGACCTACCTGGAAGCTCATCTATACTCACGAACCACTATCTTCAACACATCCCAACTCTCTCGGCTCTACTCAAACTAACGCATAATTCCTGCACCCCATCTCACACAACCAAAGACCCAATCCGAAGACCTCAATCCACCTGCCACTTTCCAACCCGTCTCACTGAAGAATATCACGACTCAAGCTCAAGAAAAAAAAACACTCCCATACATATAGCCCATAACCTACTCACCAGCAAGCCAGTATACCAAGCACCAAGGCACATCGTCATAGAAACAAGTTAGTCAGGCAATCATTGCTACCAATTCAGCACATCCATTTCACACATTCAATTATGTTAGTTCTAGGGATATCACACAACATCAATTCCGATTAGTATAGAAGAATCCACGATTTGAATTAAGAGCGTCCTTCCTTGAGTCATCTAAGAGAATCACATACAGGGCTACCATCTTTCAAATGTGTTCGTCCTTTGTATACTTTTGAAGACGTCAGTCCTGTGGTCTATGTGTCATTGACCCATCACACTTCCGTTGCGCCGCTATGGTGCCACTTGGTCGTTGGTCCTTTCTTGCATGTAGGCGCTCATCGAAGGATTGCAAGGGTTAGAAGTTACGGAGATAGGGGAGAGACAAGTGCGGACGACATAACTTCCTTAAGGGTTCAGATATGGACCAGGACTAGGGACGAAGAGACCAAGGAGAAGATCCCAACCCGAGAGTTACAACGATTCCCAGATAATTGTGGCACGCAAGCACATAAAAATCAAGAGATATCATCACATTATTTCACACTAGTATGCACCTATCTCAAATGATATCGATTTATGCATTCATAACATGTTCATATAATCATCTTTATGTGTGCGCAGAACAAGCTAGCAACCTATCATTTCCTTCACCAATCATGCTTGACAGACTAAGAACATGTATGCACAGACCGACATGGGACATATATGCATAAGTTATGCAAGACCTAGCAAACATCACAGGATATCATATGCACGACTTATCACTCAATTTAGATACACACATAAGCATGTCATAATATTGCGAGATTGAGGCAAGCATGCTAAGATGCACCCTAAAAATCATGCTAAGGGTATGGTCAGTTCATGCAGGGTTGGTATAGAAACTATCTCATCACATACTTCCATATTCACATAATAAGACTAAGACGTCACACAATCATATGAGGGCCTCCTACGTGATACTAGCAATACTTATTAAACATGTATACAATCATGAGGTCCAATCAGGTTCATCTGGCATGCTAAGTCATCTAATTCACGTTTTAACATACAACGAGAGTTGACCACACTATCATGGACCTAGTTCATAGGGTGACAGTAATCATAGGAATTCAATACATACGGCACATACATTTACTCATAAGTGCAACCATGCAAGGTACCCGAGAGAAGATGGTAGAATTCGTGTTTGACTCTTTTGACAAGGAGATACGGTTGACCATTACGAGACTCAAGAGGGATGACTCCATAAGATAACGCACTCCTAACTCGGAAGAATGTCGATAGTCAACCTCAGGTAACCCTCAAATCATACACAATCCCCGAAAGTAGTTAGTTGATCGACCCAATTTCCCATAGAGAATGTTGACATTAGGTATGAGACTCGATTGCCATCTATAGTTGGAATACAAATAGGACTCAAGTCTAGAGGAACGAACACTCTCGACCCTTATTATCACCTCCAAGTGCTTTGGTGGGACAGATGACAGAATCGGGATTATCAAGGGGGTTGTACTATGGAAGAACTATT
Organism: Persicaria tinctoria; assembly: GCA_037127255.1. NCBI lineage: Eukaryota > Viridiplantae > Streptophyta > Magnoliopsida > Caryophyllales > Polygonaceae > Persicaria > Persicaria tinctoria. The sequence continues at coordinate 82,346,562 of JBANSL010000006.1, forward strand.
CCGACAAGATAGAAAATCTGATTACATAAGAATAAGGTTTCCTCCCGCTATCCCGTTTGCAAATATGGTCATTTACATGTTCAAGTTAAGGCATTCTAATTAATTCGCTATCCTAAGCACACTAGCACTCAACACGGAAGCAATCAACAAGATTAATATGATCCTCTTCGAGGAGAATCGCCCTCGGGCCCAATTGCATATATGTATATATAACGTAAGCGTAGAGACGATCTATGCCGTCCTTCTAGAGACGACTGACCGGAGGGGCAAAACCTCACGGCCTCTTAACTCAACACTCCAACCTCCGTATTGTTCCTTGGAGTCTTCTAGGCCCATCTGTAAATAAAAGCTAGTATTTTGCCTACCGTTCCCCGAGTTTTATATCCATAAGGGATGTCTATCGCTTCGGTCTCTACCCCCGATATTGTTTCCCTTTATTCATTTATGTTTAATTCCAATTAAATTCATTTTGCCCTTTTAAAAATATTTTCCGAAACCATTTGAAAACATTGGGCGTATCTCAAAACCACTTGAACCTATTGTACTCGGATTGCAAAGCCTCAGCTCTGATACCACCTTTGTAACGGCCCAGGATTATGATTCCCGAGTTACGTTTCGAGGGATAAAACCCCTCGTTAGGATCTTGCGCCCCGAGTACATGTTGAAGGTTTGAAACCAAGGATTCGTAGTTTAAAGTGGGATTTCGCACCCAAATCTGGAAGGTCCGTTGGAGACCCCGGGGTAAACCCCTATACCTGTCCTAAGTCTACAACGCGGGAAATCCTTTATCATGCAAAGGGCATAAGTTCTGAAAGTGATACAACCAGTGCCATGGCAGAGCCGGGTCAAAACAGAGTATAATTAGGTAGAAATCCCAAAAGCGTGAATCTGGTGAAGTCAGGTTTCAAACACTCACTCTCCGTCGTATGAATATACCCCGTCATAACAGCACAAAATCAAGCAGTGCATCGGTTACCTGAGACTATACCACCAAGTCAGGCTAAGAGTCCGCCCGTGGGTCCTCTGACCGCGCTGAGGACATATAATACGCCTATACCTAGAATAAAGATGTCTTCATGCAGTACTGGAATATTAACCACACTATCATGTTCCTAACTCATATGTGCAGAATATTAAGTAAGGTCTTAACAAAGAATACCAAGTGGTATATCCCTCTTCTACCACCCCCCCCCTTCCAGGTAGGGTGTGGAGACTGGCCAGTTCAATTCGATAGCATCTCAAATCTCATCATCATATCATATCTCATCATCATATTATATCTCATCATCATATCGTGGATCTTGCGAAAAGAAAATAAAATGCTGATAATAGTAAAGGTGTTCCAACGACCCGGATGACTCAGGACGAACCCGATGGAGCTGGGCTGTCCTATGACCCTATCAAGGATTCTAGGACTCACAGATAACGGCCGTTCTGTATTCAAATGCATACAGAATAAGAATGCTCATTCGTAAGTGCAATTCCTAAGCATGACACTACATGGCATGCTCTTATGCATATGAAACACCTACATACTATATGACACATCAGGCAGGAGGTACTGGTTACTGAGTAAGCCCCGAAGCTACTTACCTGGCTAGCAGATCGGCAACAGAACAATCCATCACACAGTATTCAGAATCAAAGAGTATCACCTAGTACATAATGGAATATACATAAGTCTACATCCAACTATTAAGCACTCAAGCACACCTCAATCAATAGACCAAGTAACATATTATGAAAGTCATTTCATCGCATCATCCGCTCCTCAAGACCACATCGTTCTCCATAAATCATTCAACCAATTATGCATGTTCATATACATCATTTTCACATATACCTCAACGGTTAATCAAAATCATACGACATAATTTGTGTGATATAAAATCCTACTAGGTCGTCATGATTATCCAACATTTAATCTCATATAATAATTCACCACAAGTCATGCTATTAGTCATACATATCATCAAACGATCATATTATCATGCTAGTTAGTCATCGAATAAATCTTATTCTCAAGTTAGTTTCAAAACCGTTTCAAATCCGAGTCAAACGGTTAGAAATCCCAATTCAAAAAAATGTTAGCAAAACCCTTTTTAATTATTTAATACATCATTTCCTAACTTGGAATTCATTTTCTCAACTTCGCTTTTTAACTTGACAAATCCGAATATTTTATTTAAATCCCAAATGATTTTATAGATATTTGAAACACCATTTTATCAACACTTTTATAGAGTATTTCTAAATCCTTTATGAAATAATTTCAACCCATTTATATTCGATAAAACCACCCCTTTATAAATCTCCTGAAATAATATTTTATACCTTAATCACCAAATAATATTATAATATTTTAAATACCGCTAAATAGTTAAATAATTAAACGGTTAAACTCGAACCAAACCGTACCCATTTAAAGCCAATCGAAACGAACCCAACCAAACCCGCCTAAATCCAATTCAACCCGGTCAAATATTAAATAATTAATATAAATTGCAAGGGGCCCCACAATACGTCTTCTTCCTCCAAATTGAAATGGAAGCTCCCGCCATGGCTCCCTGCTCGCCCGACCACAAAACTCGTCGGCGAGCCTGAGCTCCACCTTCTGGCCTCCCTCATCCTTCCTCCATCGCACCTGCTGCTCCAGGTGCACTGCCCACGCTCGGACCTTCGTAGCCTGCTTGCAATCCCGGCCTCGATCGCTCCCCCGTTCTCACGCTTGTCTCGCACTCTCGGCCTCGCTCTCGACCTGCCGGATCTCGCAAGCTCGCCCACTCCTCTCCGACCCATTCCCGACTCTCTCTCCCGACTATCCGAGGACAAGAAGGAACCAAAACGAATCAAGGAAAATGATGGAGGTTTGAACGCTCACCGAGATGGTGCGCGACTTCGGAGCTCTCGATTGGAGGTCTCGGCGTTGTCGGAGGCTCGCGATGGCTTCTCGGACCTGTGTCGGACATGGGTGAGTGTGATGGTAGGGCTCGAGAGGGGTTTGGATTGGAAACGAAGGAGAACGGCTTACCGAAAGGTTGGTTCACGATCAAACGAACGGGGATCTTCGGAGGCTCATCGATGACGTTGGGCGGCTCCTGGGTGGCTCCGGTGTGGCGTTGGAAGTCGATGGAGGTGCGGGCTAGTGATGTTGCTGCTGCGGTCTCAGAGAGGAAGGTCGAAGATGGTTGGGCGGTGGTTCGAAGGTGTGGCGACGGTGAAGCCGTGAGATGGTGGTGGAGATGATGAGAAAAGGAGACGGTGATGGTGAAATGGTGATGGAGTGCAGCAGAAGAGTGGGGAGGAGCTGAAGAATCTGAAGAAGGGAGAGGTTTGCAGTGATGGGGGATGGCGTACAGAAGAAGGGAACGGGGTAGCTGGCTCCTCCGGGTTGCAGAGGGTAGGGGAGGGGCTGATTTGACGGGAACTGGTGGGGGATTGGACCGATAATAAATGCGGCATTAGTTAAATCACATACCCGGTAAAATAATCCCGAATACGTAAATTTCGAAACCCAAAATTAGTTTCCGAATGTTAGTTTCCCCGAATCCCGCTCTCTCGATTAATTAGATTTTTAAAACAAAAGAGGATATCGCTATCCAATAATTAATTTGAATTTTCGAGGTAAAACGACGGAAATTATTCGCCAAATTTTATATTTCGGTCGGAATCCGCTAAATGAGTTTTAAATTCAGTTTAAGTTCATTTTTAATTTCCTTTTTTCCCAAAAAATTAGGATTTTGAAAATCCAAGCCTTTACATATCTGAATGTATTAATGTCTTATAGTGTCATCTCAGCACATTTCTCATGCTCATCTTTGTTTTCGTCATCAAGGAGAGTCCACTTCAGTTCTTGGGCGTAACGTGAAGAGAGTTATATTATTTCAACCCAGGTGGCTCGTGAGGTAGCCTTTTGATTACAATATTTGTTTTATGTGATTCTCGTTGTTGTAGTTTTACGATCTTGTGAATATATTTGAGCTCAATGGTTTGCCATCAGAGGACAATCCTTATATATTCAATGTTGATTTTGTGGATAGGGGTGCATATTCAGTGGAGGGCATCTTGACCTTGTTTGCATTCAAGTGCATGTGCCCATCAGGTAAATCATCTACCACTTTTGTGGGTTGGTTGCTTTTCTTCTTTAGTCTATAACTGGATTGTTAGAAACTCTTCTTTGAGCTTTCATCTGAATTGGCAGTGCTACTAAAATAAGTAATTAAGAGAGAAAATGAAGATTAAAACTAACACAAAACCAACAAGTTCTCCTGGAATTCAACTTGAATCCAGGAAGAGATCTTCAATTACTCAAAAAACTCTCAAAGGAGACACAACCCTATTTTAGAGGTATAAAATGATTAACTAGAAAAAGTGACCTAACACATAATAAGATGGAAAATACCTCATTTATTTGACTTGTAAAAATGCCTTATTTTCTTCAAGAAAAAAACTGAAAATAACTTTCACTAACTTTAGGCTTGTGTAAGGGATTCATTTTTTTTTTTAACTACCAGTATATGCTACCTCATTCTTCTTCTTCTTCTTCTTCTTCTTTCATGAAACATAACAATTTGAGGATAAAATGCCATTATAACTTGATGACCTTATTTTCACACAGAGTGGGGTGATATGCTGTTGAGTCTTACTTGGAGCAGATTCTTTCCCATGGCGTCATGCAAGCCTGTAAGTGTTTCACTGATTTCAATCTTCTCTATATTTGCATCTGTTATATATTGTATGGTCAACAATTCACATCTAGAAGATGGTTAAGAAGTCAATAATTATTAAAGAATAACTGTACAAATATTTTGGTTCAAGTTAAAAGTGATTGTTAATTGTTATTAACATCTTAATTTTATTGGTATAGTTAGGACAAAGGGATAAGTGTTAGAAGTCAATAATTATTAAAGAATAACTGTAAAAATATATAATCAAAGAGAAGCAAGAGAGGTCAAAACAGTAGTTAGCAGTTGAAGTAACCACCCAAAGTGTGTATAAGAAAAGATCACCAATGAAATTCCTTAAGAAAACTACCCAACACACAAGTTGTAATACCAATAAAATTTCAAGTATTAATTAATGGTCATATCTTCCCATCTCAAGTGTAAACTGAAAGAAGGTGATTTTAAAACAATAAAACCATTTTTTTTAAGAAACCGACAATCTATGTGCCATAATCCAACATTAATAGATCACCATTAACCAAACATTCAATAAGACAATACCATAGGATTAAACATAACGACATAAAATTTAAAACCATCCAACAAACAAGGAAGTCAATAAAACACAGTACGAATAAACCAACACAACACATTCAAATACAAGTCTATCGTAGGAGGTAGCGAAAATGGGGTTGCGTGGACCATCTGGTTCCATTCCACTCGAAGTGTGGGCGCATCTCATGGGCACGATAATCATGCGTATCCCCGGTCAACGGGAAGTGGATACTATAAGTTGGAATATTCCCAAGCCATTGACCATGCAGAACTACCTGACCTGTCCAATACCCATCGAGGGCGCGGCAATCGACTCGGTCATCGATCGTGTAGACAAGGTGATACCTAACCTGAGGAGGTCGTGGACGTAGTCGTCCAGCCTGCACTACTTCCGCAAGTGGCTCATTGTCTTCGGTTGTGAGGATGAGGTACTCCACTTCATAGTGGCTTGGATCCACTCTCCTTAGAACGGTCACCTCGTACAAGGATCCTAGCAGCCCGCCTTCTGCCCCTATGACCTCCACTCTTTGATTTTGCCGGTATGGCCCCGGCATTGGTGCTGCATACAAAATAAACACAAGTTAATTTAGGGATACATGTAAAAAAATGAATACTAAACCGAAAAAATCAGTGACTAACCTATGTAATCATACCCTTCGTCCGAGCTGTCGGACGATATAACAATGGGGATGGGGCGGGGAGGGAGGCCGGATGAGGAGCTGTGGTGGTTTGAAGAGTATTGCATATCGTTGAAGGGGAAAGGTTTTTGGGAGATATGCTTCAATTGCAAGGATGAAGGGGTAGCAATCTGTAGGGGAGAGGTTAAGACTTAGTAGCATATAAATACATTGAGAAATTATGGTTTTGGCAAAAAAAAAATATATGGTTTTGCCCAATGTTCAGCATGTGGCTTTGTTGATGCTTTTTTTATGCTTTGTAGTTGCTTTTTAAAGCATGTGAGGAGCTTTTTTTCTCCTGTCAGCAGCTTTGAAGTTATTAAAAAAAACAGTAGCATTGACCATAGTAAAAAAAAACAGTAGTAAAAAAGAATAGGAAAAACCACATAGCATTGACCATAGTAAAAAAAAACAGTAGCATTGATTAAAGTAGAAAAGACAGTTGCATTAAAAGAGCTGCCAAAAAATCAGTAGCATAAAAAAACAGTAGTCATGAAACTCGAATAACATTAGCCTCAAAAACAGTAAGTTTGTGAGTCTAGTAAAAAACAGAAGCCTAAAAAAATGAAGCCTCGAAAACAGTAGCATAAAAAAACGAAGCCTAAAACACAGTAAATTTGTGAGTCTAGTCAAATAAACACTATCATGGAACTTTGTGAACAAACAGTAGCATTGAAGGAGCTTTGGGAAAACAGTTCCATTGATCTTCAAATGTTGCATTAAAGGAGGTTTGGGAAAACAGTTGCACACTTTGAAAATATCAAATTTTCTGAAAATAGATGCATTAAAGGAGCTTTTGGAAAACAGTTGCATACTTTTAAAATCAATCAGATTTTTTGAAAATACAGTAGCATTGAAAAAACAAACATTAGAAATAAAAATTTACAAACAAACATTAAAAAAACTAAACATTTTCAACCTACATTGTGTATAAATATTACCTAAAAACAGTAAGTTTGTGAGTCTAGTCAAATAAACACTATCAAGAAACTTTGTAAACAAACAGTAGCATTCAAGGAGCTTTGGGAAAACAGTTCCATTGATCTTCAAATGTTGCATTAAAGGACCTTTGGGAAAACAGTTGCACACTTTGAAAATATCAAATTTTCTGAAAATAGATGCATTAAAGGAGCTTTAGGAAAACAGTTGCATACTTTTAAAATCAATCAGATTTTCTGAAAATACAGTAGCATTGAAAAAACAAAAATTAGAAATAAAAATTTACAAACAAACATTAAAAAACTAAACATTGATGTTTCTACCGTTTCCTGCAGGCAGGTCCTTGAGGTTGTCGCTTGATTCAAAGGCCTTCACATCCACCAACTGAGAAATAAGTTGTCCAGACCATCTTGTGGTTTGTCTCCTTCTCTATCTTATCCGTTTGTTTGTGTTCAAAGTTCGTCTTTTACTCTCTCTGAATACTCACTTGGTGAGTTAGACAGTTATCATAGGGTTGTTATAAGGTTGCATGTCTTTCACTACTCATGTGTGTGGGTTAATTGTGTTAACTGTAAAGTAGAAAGGCTACCACGAGTATTAATTAAGTTCAAAGTCTTCAAGCTTTTAATTAAGAAAGGGAAACTAATTTCATGCCTACATAAAAAAAATAAAGTTCAAAGTCTCATAATATAGTTTCACTCTATTTTGATACATACTTATAACATTTCTATTTTCTGTCAAATAGGACATGCCAATCCATGTAGATAAGTCATGGATTGATTGGGGTACTAGAGTATCGGATGAATATTATGCAAAGCTAGATGAATTTCTAGACTTTGCATATGCCAACAAGGATGATAGGACTCGCATATACTGTCATTGTAGGAAATGTAAGAATAGGGGAATGTTTGATAGAGACGTTGTGCAGAAGCATCTTCGGGAAAACGGTTTTTTGGTTAGCTACAAGTTATGGACTAAACATGGTGAGACGATTCATGATCTGATTGAAGAGCCGCAACTGAGGGGTGAAGTGCTAGCTGCGCCAGATGGTTTCATGGATGTGGATATGACGAGATTGGTGAAAGATGCATTTGGTAGGACCGACGTTCTTGAACCGGATAGTCTGGAAGATGATGGCGTTCATGAGGGTGACACTACTTCACAAACAGCGGGTACTCACGAGTTCCTGAAGCTAATGGAAGCTGCCAACTTGCCTTTGTATCCGAGATCTAAGAAGCACACTACTTTGTCCTTTGCTGTGCGTCTCTTACAAGCAAAGAGTTTACACGGTTGGACAGATCACTCATTCAAGGAGCTTCTAGAGATATTTTCCGAGACTTTACCTGAAGGGGTCAACCTCCCTACATCTTATTATCAAGCCCAGAAGTTAGTGGACGATTTAGGATTCACCTTCACCACTGTGGACGCATGTCCTAATAGTTGCTTTCTCTTCCGAAATGAAAATGCAAACCTAGATCAATGTCCAGTCTGCAATGAATCGCGATGGAGGCAAACCGTTGAGGGTTTTGAATCAGGGACACGAAAAGCTGCAAAACAAGCTCGGTATTTTTCATTGACGCCCCGCCTCCAAAGGCTGTTTGCGACAGCCGAGTCTGCCACCCTAATGAAATGGCATTCCTTGAAATGTGTTGATGACGGTGTCTACCGACATCCTGCGGACTCCCCTACTTGGAAGCATCTAGATGCTAAACACCCGAGTTTTGAATCTGAGATGAGGAATGTACGCCTTGGGATTGTTTCTGATGGATTTAACCCTTTCGGGAATCAAAATGTTAATCATAGTACATGGCCTGTTGTCATTGTTCCGTACAACTTACCACGTATGTCTATCATGAAGCAACCGTATGTATACCTTTCTGTGCTGATTGATGGACCAAAAGGACCCGGAGATAAGATAGATGTATATTTGGAGCCTTTGATAGAAGAGCTGAAAGAATTGTGGGAAGTGGGCGTACCCACATTTGATGCTTCCATGAATGAAATGTTTCGAATGCGGGCTGCCATACTTTCGACCATCAACGACTTTCCAGCCTACGCGAATTTGTCTGGGTGGAGTACTAAAGGTGAGTATGCCTGTCCAAATTGCAACATCAAGCCAGGGTCAACGTACTTAAAAGCTAGCCACAAGTGGTCGTACGGGAGGAGTAGGAGATTCTTTCCCTATGCTCACAAGTATCGACGAGACTCTAAGTCATTTTATGATGGACGAGAATTTGATCATGCACCTCCTCGACTGACTGCGGCTGATCACCTCTCCCAGCTTGAAGCTAACAAAGTTCTTACTTGTTATAAAAAGGAGGACATGATATTGTGAAGGGAGATGGGACCAGATAGGCCGGAAAGGGATCCAACAAAAAACAAGAAGCATAACTGGAAGAAGAAGACCATCTTGTTTGAGCTACCGTATTGGAAAGACAATTTGTTGCCATACAACATAGATGCGATGCACTCTGAGAAGAACTTCGCCAAAAATGTTCTAAACACAATCATGGGAGTGAAAGGTAGAACAAAAGACAATGTCTCTCCCCGTCACGACCTTGAGACTCTTGGGATTCGCAAGGAATACCATGTGAAGGTCACAGAATCAGGTCGTCAGGTGTACGAGAGAGCTGAATTTGAGATGGACAACGCCGGGAAGGATAATTTCTTATTAGCATTATCTAAGGCAAGAATGTCAGATGGTTCATGTCAGACCAATACAAGTTATTCATAGGCATTCATGGCGAAACGAAAGGGTGCACCCACCAGACCGCGAACCGTTAGTGAATTCTTAGCGTCTGCTGACTCACATGCCTCCCGGACTAGCTCGGCATCGTCCATAGAAGCAATTGGAACACTGCCGCTCACAGCTTCACAACTTGCTCAACCACTGACTCCGCTTCCGGATGCAACTCCACAACTTGGTCCGCTTCCGACTTTAGCTGCGGCGAAGGTATGTTGGCAAGATCGAGTCCAATTCAATAGAGTAAGTTGCGTGTTTTTTTTTTGTTTTGTCTTGACACTAATGGTTTTCGTATTCGTATAGGCACCCTTGAAGAAACACAAGGTTGGAGTAGGGAGACCGCGAAAAATATCTGATTTTCTACAGCCTACAAGCTCGACATCCTCTCAACGAGGTGGGTCCTCACCGCCTACGTCAAGAGCACTCCCTCTAACTGATCCCACATCAAATGCAGCTGCTGCTCCAGTCCCCCCCACAACCACAGCCTTCGCATCCTGCAACTCAAGCCGCTACTCAAGTCCCCCCCCAGAGACACAACCTTCGCTTCCCCCACAACCGCATGCTTCACTTCCTGCAACTGAAGCCGCAACTCCAGTTGCCGCTGCTGTACCCAGTACTCCGCATCCAGATACTCTAGAGACGGCCGACCATCCAGCTGGTAAGGCAATCATTGCATCCTTTTATATATAGTGTATTCTTCTGATTATGCACATGTGTTCATTAATTCTTAAATATTTGTTGTGTCAAGAAGAATAGCCACTTGTAGTTATTCGTAGAGGTCACAATCAGGGTGTGCTGGGTTAGAACACCGGGGCTAAGTATGAAGTCGAATTCAATGAGGTGTTCGTTCCAGTTGGGGTTAACGCCAAAAATCTCAGATCGCAGCTGGGAATATTAGTGCGTGATGGGCAACGATTTCCGCTGATTGTACTCGAGTGGACAACTTTTGGAGAAGATGTGATGGATGGTATATGGGAAGAAGTGAAGGTATTTTATGTAGCATACAACCTCCTATTTCTTTCATATTGAAAACAATAGGTTCATTCATTTGAAGAGGAAAAGACACTAGGTAATTATTAAGAGTAAAACAATAACATACAACCTCTTTCTTTACCTTATTAAGTGAAGGTGTTTTATTTTGGTGTAGAGAAATTTATTGAATCCTCCCGACGAGTTCAAAGAGGTTTGCTTGCACATGTGCAACCTCATGTGGAAAGACTATAAGTAAAAAACAAATGCCAAATATTTTACTGCGGTCATGAATAAGCCTAATCTAGAGAAGTTCCCTCCTCCGAATGTCCTGCCGGCTGATTGGGTTCTGCTCCTTGCATACTAGAGAAGTGAATATGCTCAGGTATTCTTTATTTCCTTCTCATGTTCGATGGTCCATACGCAAAAAAAATGTGCAGCCTCTTTGTAAAGTCATTTTCTGTACAGAATCAATCTGAGCAGAACTCAAAGAATTGAGATAAGCATGGACCGCTGCATATTACTGGTCTACGTTAAGTCATTCGCTGAAGTAAGACATGAGGTTCGTATGGTCTACGTTGCATGATTCTATGCATTCCTTATGTTTTTAATGACTTAACTTTTGAGTCATTGCATGGATCAAATCCATGAGGTTTGTATTTAATCTGACTTGGATTTGTTTCATTTAAATAGAGGCTCAAATCCAACCAACCAACTGATAAGATGAGCTTGTGGATTTCATCCCGAAATGCAGATGATCCTGATGTTATTGAGACCATCGTAAGATTCTTCAACCTTTTCCTTTTCTCAATGATATATGAACTCAATTTTCGCAACTTGGTTGCCATTTTTTATCTTCAATTGTTGACCTCGTTTGATAATGTAGAAAGACTACAAAGCCCTCTTAGAAATGGAACCTGAGGATGAGCGAGGACTTGACTCCGTGAAAGATAGGATATTCCATGAGATCATTGGACCTGATGGTCACGGATACTGCCGCACATATGGTGCTAGTGCCCCTCCGCTTTTGGTCTATAACTCTATATCAAACAAGGGTCAAATCAGTGTTAGAGAGATGCGGGAGATTGCCCAACAGCTAGAAGACAACCTAAAAAACCACATAGAGACGAGACTTCAAGACTTCAGAACTGAATGGATGGCGACTTGCCAGTGCCACAACGAGAGAGGCTCACGTTCACACGGACAAGTAAGTCAGGACTATTTTTAAATGAGTGCTGAGGAAAGTGAATGGCTGCTGCATTACTGATTTTTTGTTCACTTCATTCCTTCTATTATCATACTCGAAATTGCACTTTTCAAACTTAGCTCTTTTGGATGGTTGAATGATATTTATGTCCTTCTCTTAAGTAATGCATTTAGGGGAGTGACTTCCATTTTTTAGACGACTTAGAAAGTTTAGACCATACGATGATTGCCCCCACTCATTGGAATAAATATTTGGATGTTAGGTTAAATTAGCATCCATCAAGGTCATTTTTTTTTGCAAATATCGGGACTTACGTTTCAATTATGAGGTAAGGTTGTTAGCTTTGATTTAAGTCAATTTTTTGCTTTTCAATTGTAGGCAAGTGTTCATCAGACTATTCTGAGGGAGTCAATTGGAGATGGAAATGTTATGCTATCCAACAATGAGCAAGCTGATGTTAACACCTCAACTGAACCAGAAGAAGACACCGAACAATCTGCCCACAGTGTGAATGACGGAGGTGTTGTCTGACATGGTGAATATGACGCAGTTTAGCATCAGGTTCAATGGACTTTTTGTTTGTTGGTAAGACTATATTTTATGGTTTAGGTCGTGTGAATTTACAGCTCTAAGTACATTTTGGGATTTCGCAGTCTTTGTTATCAATCTGCATGGATCTTTCTGTCTTCTATTGGCTGGAATTAGTTGTTGGACTTCAAACAAGGTGTTTGTAGGATGTATTGGAATGGACCTTTAACTTGTGGTGTTGTTTATATATATATGGTATTTGGGATAATTTGTAAACCATGCCAGTAGCCTGTAGGTATATTTATATATATATACAGGTCGACTTGGAGAAACGGCTCCTAGCCGTGGCAACCATATTACAAATATGTGCATTGAAAAAAATAGCCACGGGGTCGAGCCGTCGCAAGATTGTTATACGGACTGCTATTGTAACTTCGGCTAACAGTCGTGGCAAACTCATAGCCACGCCAATTTTGGTGCGAAAACTCTCCCTCCAAACTTTGGGCGCCAAAAGTTTCGCCACGCCAACTACCGTGGCAACACCAGAATATGGCGCAAAAAATTTCCCGCCTTCAATTTCACTAGCGACGGCATACAACCGTCGCATATTGGTTGTCATTTTGAGCTAGGGTCGCTTGCCATCGCTTTTTCCGTGGCTAACAAACTTGCCACGGCTAGTACCCGACGCTAGGATAATTTGCCACCGCCCGGTTCACCCCCCCCCCCCATTTGTCGTCGCTGTGCCGAAGCTACACCCCTTTTGCCACAACAAACACCCCTGTTGCCACGACATTTTTCCGAGGCAAATTTGATTTTTTTTGTAGTGGAATTTGGCCAATTACTCCTCTTTTGGTTGTATATGTTTCTTTAAATAGAAATATGATCATACTACTCGCATTTTGACATCTTTTTGTTGCAGGAGCTTTCGACCCAGGCGATGGTTACAAAGGATTCAGTCACTGGTCACATAATTTCCACTACAATTGGGGGTAAAAATGGGGAGCCTAAGAAGGTAATTGCTAATGAATTGTGGCTGCGCTCTGATTGTTCACTGAGGTTCCCCTTTCGATCAATTCGTTTTGTGGTTGGCATGGTTTTACTGTTTATTATTTTACCAAAAGTGGCTTGCTTCATTGATCTGGTTGCTTATAGTCTTGTACCATATTGCTTGCTAGCAAGTCATATGACTGATCAATAAGCCTACATTTTGCGAACTATACCTTTGGATTAAAGAAGCATCATCCCTCAAGTTATTTGTCGTTGTGGTTCTTGTAATGCAATTGTTTTGTTCTTTTCTCCTTTATATGTATTTGGATCTGACAAATAAGCAATGGTTTTGAAGGCCATCAGTTATATTGCAGAAAGAGTGGTGGGCTCTGGTTCATTTGGTATTGTGTTCCAGATGACGTGAAGTCAATTGTTGAACTCTAACAAGTTCACTTTTATGCTTACACTGATTAATCAAGTTTCTCAGGTAAAATGTTTGGAGACTAGGGAGACTGTAGCAATAAAGAAGGTTTTACAAGACAAGAGATACAAGAACCATGAGCTGTTGTTAAACTTGCATTATAGGGGTAAAATGTGATACAAAGGTGTCGAATTTCATATATCAGGAACATGAGTGCATGATGGAATAATGAAAAGAGTGAGTTGTTGTTATACTTGCACATTTTTCCTTCCTCAACCGTGTTATACTCACATCCATGTTTTCATGTTGAGGATTCTATGATGATTTTGTTATCAATGTTTAATTACGAGATTAATGAAAACTGCTTGAGTTTACTGGCTATGTTGAATGAGTTCAAAGGAATGGGGATGTAAAATAGCGTTGTATCTATTTATATTTAATGCGTAATTTTTAAGCCTATTAGCTCAAATGGTAGAGTAATGTGTGCTCACACACAAAGATGTGGGTTCAAATCCCACATAGGCTTTTAAATCTCATAGTCTATAGTTATGTGTAGTTTTTTCAAGTAACCAAGTGCACAAAGAAGCTAATAGTATAAGAGCTCCAAGAACTCAAGAAGCCATCAGTATAAGAGCTCTTAATCTGGTAAATTTTTGCTGGCTAAATCAATTAAGTAGGTATACATCTAGATATTGCGATATATGGCGTGAGAATGTAGAATAGAAAATGATGTTTCCATTGATCTGCTAACTTCCTGCGTTAAGAAAGAAATACAAGTTCAATATTGATCAAATAAGGTTTGCAGTCATGGTCTGTAGATAACATTTAACTTGATCATGTTCTCTAAAAGTTGACAGCTTTTTGTCATTGCCAGGGTGAATGAATCAGATGAAAATTTTTTCCTATAATGATCAATCAGGGGCTTGCAGCAAGTGTTTTAAGGGAAGACTCAACTACTCTTTTAAGAAAAGCAAAGTTTTGACTGAAACTATCTTACAATAGTAAAATTTTGCCGGAAACTGATATTCGTGAAATTGCATGACAAAAAATATTAGTATTTAATAACACGGAGCTATTTTTTGCAAGAAACTAACAACAGAGTTTTAAGACAGAGGTAACATACTTGGTAATTCAGAGCAATAACATACGGTCAAGCTAGGAACTCAATTCATTGGTCTATGTGTGGTTCGAACCCACGTCTTTGTGCATGAGCACATTGCTCTCCCATTTGAGCTAATAGGCTAAAATCATATACTAGCTAGCTAGATATCAAAATATACCATATGGTGATCTCAAACACTTGAAACGACATTGTTCGGTTTTTAGTTTTGATTCATCAAGCGCAAAACTGATGGACGTACACCAAGCAACAATTATTTTTGCAGCTCCAAACATGGCAAATACATCAAAAGAAGTATCTAACCCAAACAATACATTAAAAAGAAAAGAACCAAGTTTATGCAAACCTTCAAAATCTAAAAGCATCCAGACCATTAAAGATGACAAGAAATTGATATGTTGGTTTGTATCCAAACCATTAGCAACCCAATACCAAATTTCTCAAAGACTAAGGGGAAAAACTCCTTCTATAAGAGTAAACGCCTTCTAAAAAATTAAGTCATGACAGTTGAGGAAATTTATCAACAGTAAGCACCCCAATAATAAATTTATTTCCATCAAGAAGGGCAACCAAACAACAACAACAACAACAAAAACATCAAATTGAACAATAGCAGTAGTAGTCGAACAACATAGATTTTGATTTTGAAGAGCCCTAATCGAACAGAAATTTTGAATAGCAATCGAACAACCTTCATAAATAAAACAGTTCTAACTAACTTATTTTATTAATACAACAACAAATCGAACACGAAATCGAATAGCTCGGATAGATCTCTTTCACTAGTAAATCCTCAATCGAACAAAACAACGTATACTAAATTCGAAAACAAGTAAAGCCCTAAATCCCCAAACCATAAAATAGCAAAACTAGAAATTGAAATGGGATCGAACTCAATTAGATGTCACAGTTTAACATATAATTGATCCATAAAACCAACCAACAAACCCCAATTTGAAGATCTTAAAACGATAATCGAAAAAAAAATCACAAATCGAAAAATCTCTAAACCTTGAAAATCTATATCCCCAAAGTTGAAATTGAAAAGCGAGACTTGCCTCAAGATCGAGCAGTTGCAGTTGTCGGGATCAGCATCCTCTCCCTCCATCGGCGTTGAGTCGTCTAGCTGCCCCCTCCCCTAGCTCCTTGCCTCTCTCCGTCGTGAATGGCCTCCGAAGAATTAACTACGACTCTACGGGTATTATTTAACGGAGGGTTAAAGTTTTTCTAAAAAAACTCAACTGAGGGGCACGAGGCGAAACCAACAGAAACCTCAGGGGCATTTGGCGAATTATTCAAAAGTTTTGTACACCCAGCGAATTTACCATTACCTCAAGGGTACCAGACGAAAATTCCGTATTTTTTATCAGTCAAAGTGTTCTACTTATAATGTATATTTCACTCTGTTTACTATAACGTTTTCCACAATTGTAATTTATTTGTAATCTCCAATTATTCATCGAATTCTTTGTTTTCTGTTACGCATATGTAATTACAGCTCAACTTTATATACTTATAATGTATGTATCTCTAATTTCTAACGATTATTTTAATTCTCTATTTTTCGACCATTATATTTCCCATATTCTCCTCTTTCTTCCTCCATTTGGTACCCTAAGGTCACACATACTAACATATTTTTTTTATCACATTACGCTTTACAAAACACTCAAACTTAGGCATAATTGAAGAGTAATGAAAACTAAAAAGAATCATCAACGTAACACTTACCTCCGCCAATAATGTTTTTCTTGGTCGCGGGCGCAACACTCTCTTCCCATCTACCGCTGCCGCCCTCGCCGCCGCTGTCCTCGCTGCCTCCTCCGCTGAATCTCTCGCCGCCTCCGGGGCAGCCACCCCCACTGTCTCCTCCACCGCAACCCTATCTGCCTCCGCCGCCGCGGCTCTTTTCTCATCCACTTCCCTCTCCCGAGCCCTTTCTTCCTCTGCCGCCCTTTCCACCTCCGCTGCCCTGGCCAGAGCCGCATCTTCCTCCTCCTCCCGCTGCATCACTGCACACACCATCTCAATCGACACCTCCAGAACCCCCGGCCGAATCCCTTCTCCGCCCTCTCCACCCCGACCCCCATCACCGACCAAATCCCCGCCATCTAATTGTGTTAACATCGCCGACCACTCGCTCTCCACCTCTAATTTCCCCGGTGACATCGTCCTCGCCTGCTCCGCCGCCTTGCTCAACTCCGCCGCCTCCATCGCCGCCCTCTCCCCATCTCTCCAGTCCAACGAATCAAAGAGTTCCTTCACCGTCGGCTCGTTACCGGCTACCAGCACCACAAGCGTATCGGTCGGCACTCCACCATCGCCCTCGCCTTCTGTAGCCCTCTCTTCGCCGCGCCTTTCAGTCGCCATTGTATTCTCCTCCTTTCTGAATCACAAACCGTCGTCGCTCTCGGAATCGGAGTTCGAAAGTCGTACCACCGATTGCGGTTTCGAATCGTACTTTATACACCCCGTTCTTCACACCCCGATGCGCAACTCGTTTTGAATTTCAAATACACCATATTACGCAACTCGATGCAAAGTCCTTTCGTATTCCCTTATGCCGCGTTTGGTTTCATTTCCGGACATTCCGCATTCATCTGCGTACCCTGTTTCGCATTCCGTAGCGGAATGTTTGGCGGGGGTGGTTAGGGCGTGTTTGATCTGACGCAAGGCGAGCTTTGCATCGTGTTGCGGAACAAGTTCTGCAACTTGATGCGAAGATTAGCGTTGTATCCAGTAAAAATTAGCGGTGTATTTAGCTTTTCCGAAACTCAAAAAGGCAACCCACTAACTGAGCAGTGCCAAAAAGTCTCTCCATTGTACCATCTCACTCTCACCATTCACTCTTTTCTTTTAAAGGAAATAATTCGAAATCTCAGATGACGATAGACATCTGAGAAAACGAGAAGTCGAGGGAACGGAAAACGGGAAAACCGTCGTGAAACAACTAGGACAAACTAAAATACAAAAGAAAAACCCGAATACAAACGATCGCAGCAAAGAAGACAAACAGAGAGACAGCCGAAGGACATCAAGTGAAGACTACGAATGCCGAGAACATGGGAAAGTCGTGGGAGTGACACAACGTCTCGATGTCGAGGAGACAGAGGCAGAAAACCATCAAAGAAAAAGGCGTCTCACCATTCACTCTTTTATTTTCCTTTTTATCTAGTAGTATTTTTAATCCGTTTTGTTATCGGCACGACTTCATCTCGCCATCGGCACGGTGCCGATGCCGAGTACCCAAGTCGGAAAAAAATTTGCCGACTTCGAGTGCCCAAGTCGGCACCATAGGCTGCCGAATCCGAATGACCAAGTGGGCATCAAAGCTGCCGAACCCGAATGACCAAGTCGGGAACCATTGACCGAGTATGTTGAAAGTCCTATAAATAGAAGCATGGTCGGAGTTATTTTCGATTGAAAATTTCATCATAGGATCGGAGAAAAATGGCGTTACCGGAAGAAGATGGCGGAGGCGATTTGCCGTTGGACATTTTTAGCTATAGTGATCCGGAGGAGCTCGTGAAGAATCTCGAGGTAAATTATTCATACATTGTTAAAGTTGGTAAAACGAATATATATAGCGGAAATTAATATATAATTATGGATATGGTGTTTGAATAAAATCATACTATAGCGGAAAGTTTTCATACATTTTAAGCTATAGTGATCAAACAAAGTTGATTATATAGAGGGAACGTTTATATAATTATGGATATGTTGTTTGAATCGAATCATAATAAAGCATAGTTGTGTAAAACAAAACCATCATATAATATAGCGTTGTTGATAATATTTTGTAAAATTCTATATAGTGAGATTGTGTGTGAAAAAGTTCTTAGTACATAAGTGACATTATGTAGGAACAAAACCAACCTCTTGATGTGGGTACAGAATATGGTTCGATGTTACAGTTGATGGTTATTGGGCTGATCAAGTAAACATGAAGGCATTGGCTAGATATGTAGGGAAGATAAGAGAAACATGGTATTTGTGATCACTCGGTCATGGAAGAAAAAAATGAGTAGATTGGGTACCTTTCGTTTAGTGTGTGATAAGTAAGGAGGGGCTCGAGATAGTCCAGATGTCGACTTGGATTTTTCTCCCACATCGAGTAGGAGAGGGAGAACGACAAAGCTCGGATGCGAGTTTAAGCTAGAGGGTCGTCAAAATGATGTTGACAATTGGACCATCAAGGTTATATGCGGCACCACAGGCTGCCGAATCCGAATGACCAAGTCGGCATCAAAGCTTCCGAACCCGAATGACCAAGTCGGCAACCATTGACCGAGTATGTTGAAAGGCCTATAAATAGAAGCATGGTCGGAGTTATTTTTTATTGCAAATTTCATCATAGGATCGGAGAAAAATGGCGTTACATTTTTAGCTATAGTGATCCAGAGGAGCTCGTGAAGAATTTCGAGGTAAATTATTCATAGATTGTTCAAGTTGGTAAAATGAATATATAGCGGAAATGTTTATATAATTACGGATATGTTTGAATAGAATCATACTATAGCGGAAATTTTTCATACATTTTTAGCTATAGTGATCAAACAAAGTTGTTTATATAGAGGGAACATTTATATAATTATGGATATGTTGTTTGAATTGAATCATAATAAAGCATAGTTGTGTAAAACAAAACCATCATATAATATAGCGTTATTGATAATATTTTGTAAAATTCCATGTAGTGAGATTGTGTGCGAAAAAGTTCTTAGTACATAAGTGACATTATGCAGGAACAAAATCAACCTCTTGATGTGGGTACAGAATATGGTTCGATGTTTACAGTTGATTGTTATTGGGCTGATCAAGTAAACATGAAGGCATTGGCTAGATATGTAGGGAAGATAAAAAAAAACATGGTATTTGTGATCACTCGGTCATGGAAGAACAAAATGAGTGGATTGGGTATCTTTCGTTTAGTGTGTGATAAGTACGGAGGGGCTCGAGATAGTCCAGATGTTGACTTGGATTTTTCTCCCGCATCGAGTAGGCGAGCGAGAATGACAAAGCTCGGATGCGAGTTTGAGCTGGAGGGTCGTCAAAATGATGTTGACAATTGGACCATCAAGGTTATATGCGGTGTGCATAACCACAAGCTTGGAGATAACATGTTTGGACATCCCTATGTCGGTCGATTAACACCAGGTCAACATCGGCAGGTTCGTCGTGACATGTTGATTGGGTTAAGACTGCGAGATGTGTTGCGCGGGATGAAGTATGATGATCATGACTGCGTGACGGACATTCGTCAAGTGTAATGCACGAGCCCAGTTGTGGAGAAGCGCTGCAGAGGGACGGAGGGATCTGCCTCAAGTGCTACACAAACTCCACCAGAAAGGATACTATATCGCCACAAGGAAGTCCTCTAAAGCAGGAGTAGACGAGGTTACTAACGTACTTTTGTCACATCCGCAATCCCGCCATCTTCTGATGTTGTTTCCATATTTTATTGTGAAGGACTCGACCGACAAGACGAACGAGTAAGAGTTATCACATTTATGTCGACTACTTTTATATTTGTCATACGTTGTAGCATTTTGTTTGACTAATTCATGTTCATGTGATAGGTACAAAATGCCATTGCTAGAGATCGTTGGGATTACTAGCATAATGAACACATTTGCAATTGCGTTCGTATTCATGGCAGGGGAGAGCACGGATCACTATAGTTGGGCACTAAGGCGACTACGTCACTGTGCGGTCAAAGACTCCCAGAAGTAATTGTTACAGACAGAGAGTTGGGTCTTATCAAGGCTCTTCGGAAGGAGTTTTCCACAGTAAAGCATATGTTGTGCTCCTTTCATATTATGTGCAACATTGAACTGAAGGGTAGGATCACACAATCAAGAGACAAGCGAACCGCTTTCTACAATGATTGCTTTGCCTTATTTGAGTCGAAGACTGACGAAAGCTATGAGGTGCGTCTACAATCGATGAAGTCGAAATGGGAGGCACGATGGGGTCTTATGAAGTACCTTGAAGACAGCTGGCTCATAGAGTTCAAGGAGGCGATTGTTCGTGCATGGGTTGATAAGTCCCAACATCTTGGGATGCGAACTACGAATAAGTAAGTGACATTGAATTATACAAGTTTTTAAATATTTTATTTAATTATCATATATACGTCAAACTAATAAATTTTTTATGATATAGTGCCGAGTCAGCACAGTCAAAATTAAAGTCCATGCACAGGTAGACCAACTCAAAGGGTTGGTCAAAATTAAAGTCAAAATTATGTTGGTGGGTTCGTTGACATTACAGATTGTATTGACAGCATGGTCAATGAACAGGTAGACCAACTCAGAGGGTTCCTTGAGAAGTCACGGCTGACAATCAAACGGTGTGTCATAAGTGAACCAATTTTCGCCCCGCTATTGATGCTGGTGACTGACGCGTGCTTCGAGCTTCGGCTGGCCAACTACAATAAGGCGAAGGCACTTCCGTCTAGTCATGATGGTGTTTGCAGGGATCGCTATTGAAGGGATGCTTATGGTGTTCCATGTGTACATGAGTTCTTAGACGCGATCTCCAACCGACAACCTATTAGGCCCTCACAGATTCATCCCTTCTGGAAACAAGTAATGTGGGATCCAGTGATTCCTCCCGAGGGATCTAGTGGCGGAAACAATGACACAACTCCAAATAGTCAAGAATTTGTCACCATTCAAATGGAGATTGATGGAAACAACCTCACGCCTGATCAGCATGATTTGATGGGCGAGGCATACTTCAACATGAACAACCCTGGTTTGTCGACCATGAGAGAGCCAACCGGGATCCATCAAAAGGGTCGTTCTACAGGGAGACGATCATACAGCGAGACCTTTCTAGATTTGAGCACGTGAGACAAGATGGTGATGCTCGGGTGCGTGGTAGAGGCCGATCAAGAGGTAGAGGTCGGCAGGTAGATCGATCGGTAATGTTGACTGATCACATCCATAAGTTCATGCTACACTTTGTTGATAGAAGTTGCCCGGTTTCTGGTGATCGTACACGACAATAGGCGGAGCATTTATTTGCGGTAGCTGTTGGCGTGAGCTTCTGAAAACAAATGGATGGTCGTGCTCACCATACCACTCCATGTACTCTGCTAAAACAGCGTGAGGCTCAAGTGCTGATCTATGTCCGATGAAAGAGATGCACACAGTTG
This sequence comes from Persicaria tinctoria, assembly GCA_037127255.1. Classification (NCBI taxonomy): domain Eukaryota; kingdom Viridiplantae; phylum Streptophyta; class Magnoliopsida; order Caryophyllales; family Polygonaceae; genus Persicaria; species Persicaria tinctoria. The sequence continues at coordinate 82,368,537 of JBANSL010000006.1, forward strand.
GAACAATTAATTGGTCATCCCAACGCTCGTCCACGGGGTGCAAGCGCAGCTTTAGGCTCTTGGCCTATGGGGGTCTCACTTCTTGAAGGGGGAGGATTCTCTCCATCGGAACTGTCTGCACATACCCAAACTAGTGCAGAACTCGGTCAGGCATGTAGGCTTCCAAGACTCCGGAAAATTGTATTATTCCTCTGTACCGAGATACCAGGTAAAACCCATCGAAATATAGAGGACCATAGGGCATGAACTTGACGTCCTCGGCACACATTGTTTCAAGTTGTTTGATGAACATCAGAGTCCTCAAATATGTCACATTTGGTGTGGGTCGAGTAGCGTATCGCTTTGCCCAGCGTGCGTCTCCATGGTCCGCCGGGTCCTCACATACGCCGGGTGCGAACATTGGAAAGTGAGCAAAGATCCAATACTGAAATACCGTAACACAAGTAAGTCATTGACTAATATTAAATAATAAAACAAAACATATGTAGGGGATGGACACCCACCAATGGTAGACATCCCGAACCTCGACGAGATCACCAGCTGTATGATCCGTTCCCCAAGCTTACTCTAGTGTGCGTGTATGATCCGTCACGAAGTCCAACGCAGCTATAGATATGGATGTGGTGGTTCTGTCGCTCAACACACTAAGCAACCAAGAACCTCCAACAGATATCCTGTTGCGATTACCCGATGGGGTGTCAGTGAGTTGAGCAATAGATTCAGCATGTGAAAATCCAGGCTATTGTGGAAAAAAGAATTCCCACTTGGTACGAAGTCGTGCGTGGCGAAGCGAAAGTTTTCTGTTAACCACTGCTGTCGTACAACATTTGAAAGGGTAGGAACCAGTGCGCATCCGTCGATTTGCAGACCGAACAACTTGTGCACATCGTGCAAGGTAATTGTTATCTCCCCCCATGGGAGATGGAAGCTGTTGGTCTTCGGATGCCACCGATAGAGGAAGATTTGGATGAGACAGTGATCTACTGTATCAATTCTGATGTCATCCAAGTGATGTAACCCATTGTGCCTCGCTAGATACCACCAGTTCCACTGGTTTGCTTCATGAGGCCATCTGCGCACTGTCTGCCACCGATCTCCACGCATGAGGCTCTTTAAAGTCATCTCCACCGCCTACAAAACATATAATCAGATATTCAGCAAAACAGTTGCACACGCAATAACCGTAAATGTTTACAAATCCTTCATACAAGTACACCCACCTCATTTATCCACAGGATGCGACACCTGTGAGTCTTGTAGTGTCGAAGTGGCTCGACAAACTTGGAGCGGCCGTAGTCCACATCCCGAACGTTCAACTCGTCCAAATACCAAGGGCGGCAATTGGGGTTATGCAAGGGATATGTACTGGATACACCCCCAAATTGGTCACCTACCCCGAAGGTGTCAAACGCTGGTGTCGATGTACCAACACCTGGGTTGGATGAGGATGAACCCACGTCACGGATGGGCTGAGTGGTCATTCCCGGCCACATCCGCCACTGTTCAGGTCCCAACACGGGCGTATACTCGGGGGTATGGTCCCATAGTCCCAGCACGGGCGTATACTCGGGGGTATGGTGCCATTCGTCTCCCCACGAAGTGGTATGATGCCTGAAGTCTGCCACCTGTGACGTATCGACCTCGTCGATGCTTTAATCGGCGAGAAAATCCTCGTCGTCGCGCCCTAGAAACAATGTGCTAGCGCGCGCAGGCTCCTGCACCGGTGGTTCAATTTCTGGTTGTCTAATGGCAGACGTGCTCGCACAAGCCGACTCTAAAGGCCTATCACCTCGCCTTAGAGACGCGTTTGGCCTTACCTGTTCGCGCTGGGATACGGCCCGCCTCATTGCCTACATTAGCAAAATGATCTTTATAAGGACTAACATCCGTAACTTATTTCATAAATCGTATTATAAAGTTAATACTAAATTATCCATTATTATTTATAATTTTCACATAGTTGGACCACATTTTATCAAGTGTCATACTAAATTATCCATTATTTTTATCTTTCATACTGAATTATCCATTATTTGAACATATAATATTTATTATCCATAAACTATGTGAAAAATAATTATCCATTATGTGAAAATAAATTCCATACCTAAATTTCACATTACTTAATCTACATTTCTCTAAATTCCATTTAAATCAACATTTTATCTAAATTCCATATCTAAATTCCATTTATAATTGCATTAAAAATTCCAAATGTAAATTTTACATAACTAAACCTATATTTTATATTTATTTCTTTAAAATCTATTTAAATCTACATTTTATCTAAATTCCATATCTACATTCCATATCTAAATTCCATATCTAAATTCCATTTATAATTGCATTAAAAATTCCATATGTAAATTTTACATAACTAAACCTACATTTTATCTTTATTTTTTTAAAATCTATTTAAATCTAAATTTTATCTAAATTCCCTATTTACATTCCATATCTAAATTCCATTTATAGTTGCATTAAAAATTCCATATGTAAATTTTACATAACTAAACCTACATTTTATCTTTATTTCTTTAAAATCTAGACCTATAATAACATAAAGTTAACATTAAATCTTGACATACCTCGACTGCGGCTTGCACTGGAGGATCGTTCGGCGGGGGTTAAGGTGAAGGCTTCCGCGGATCATTCGGCGAGGGTTGAGGTGAAGGCGACTCTTCGCAGTCCCTCGTTCGAGATAGCAAGTTGCGCCACTTCACCATGTCTCCTTCGAATCTCTCTTCACGACAATTTCCCTGGGCTACCGACTTGGAGTGTTTACGAATAAGGTAAGTAGTGTGTGAGTGGTGTGTGTAGTACAAAGGGTGGGCGTGTCTATTTATAACATATCGCCACCGCCTTTGTCGACCTGGGAGTTCGGTGGCGGCATCAGATGACGTGACGGAAAGCTACAAGATTCCCTGCCACAATCCTACAAGATGCCTGGCGCCACAGTCCGATGGGACATGCCGACTTGGAGATCCGGCGTCGGCATCAGATGACGTGACTCGCCACAGTCGATGGGACGTGTTTGGTTGACCATCTAATCAGGCTTCCCTTTCGTCAGTCCGTGTCTGCCGACCTGGAGATTCGGCTTCGACAGCCGGGATGCCGACCTGGGCATTTGGCTTCGACATTTTCCATGTCGTCTCGAGCTTCCGGGGTCGGTACCGTGCGTCTTGCGAGATATTGGTCGTGTGGATAACAACCACGTTTTTAATTTTAATTTGTTTTGATTTTTTTATAAAAGGGAAAGATATGAGGACGGGCATAGGGGGGATAGGAAAATTTGGTATAGGTGATATCATCCGCTAACTGAGATTAGTGATTTCTCCACTCTTTCTTTCTTTCTCCCGGTGGATCATTTGGTATTTTCGCAACAAGGTTATATTCGACAACATCAATCCTAACCCTACCACAATAGTAGCATTCATCTCGGACCAAATTTACAATTGGAAGAAATCAACTCGACCAAGATCTCGATCTATGTGCACCCAAACCGAACTCGACTTCTCTAAAAACCTCTAGAAAGCGCTGCAAGTGGTCAAACCTCAACCCGAATGGCGCAAACTCAACATCGACAGTGCAATCACCCCTCTGGAAACAACAGTTATGGTTTTATCATTAGAGATGATAACGGTTCCTTCCTCTACTATGAAGCTGGAACCTCGCCTCTTTCCACCGTCCTTGGTGTCGAAGGCTTCGGCTTGTGGAAAGGCATCCTAAAGGCCCTAGAGCTCAATATAAAAAATATTAGCGTTGAAGACGATAATCTTAGTATCATAAACAGTCTTAAGACTTGGACCTCTTGCGCACGTGAGATCGAGATTATCCTATCAGACTCCTTTCTATCTCTTCACCTTTTATCTCAATTTGAAATTTCCCGCAACTTTATGGAAGGTAATCGTGTGGACTTTCACATCTAGGTTACTTCATCTCTTACTCGATTTCCCCTACTGATACTGTCCTTCGTAGTATTATCCTCTGGGATGCCTTTGGTTAGACGGCTTTACCGCCTTCCAAATTCTTTTAGGTTCAAAAAAAATGAGATTAATGATTAATGTGGGAATATTAATCATCTCCATTTTGAGAATTTCTGAGCTTTCCCTTCTTCTTTTTTAAGACATAATAATAAACTAAAACCAACTAACAAAATGGAAGGCAAACTCTCTGTCTCGGCAAGGAAGAAAAACCCATAGTAGCAAGCATACTATTTTAGGGGAAGAAATATTGCTTCAATCAATTCCAGGTCACATGATAAAGATATCTAAACACAATTTAAAGAAGAAGTAATCAAGGAGAGTATTCACACACAAAGAAACTATGTGAGATATTTGTGTAGTCCTAATAAGGCCAAAATAACTCACATGGACAAACTTTTAGAACTTCAATACCGCATAAATTCCAAAGATTATACATGTTCAATTATCTCATCAATCACGTTCCCAAAAATTCTATAAAACAAGTGACTTAGATTGGGAAATAAGACCTATTATATATGAAAAACATAAATAAACATGATATAAACCAATGACCCTTTGCCCTAATAGTAAGGGAGAGGTGGCCCTTACAAGAGGTCAAGGGTTCAAATCTCACTCCTTACACAATTTGTGAAATTAGTTGGTATTCAAGCCTTCATTGTCTTGGGTGAGCCTACTTGGTGGCTTGCCCCCTCGCTAACCGGTTCGCGTCATTTGCAGGCTAGGGCTCGGACCCGTGGGGGAGTAGTTGATAACCTCGGAACCCCCACGTTAGATTAAAAAAAAGGCATCTTATATGAAATGCATCATGTTTTTTGTTTTCCATTTTTTATATGAAAACCATAAATAAACATGATATGCAAAATCCATCAATATGCAATGCAATCCCTCCCCTATACTTAAATATTTCAGTGTCCTAAATAAAAATTAAAGACAACAAAATTCAAAATATAACGTAAAGTAAAGAGAAAATAGAAACTCACTAAGGTGGTGGAAAGATGGACTCAAGAGCCTTCAGGGACGAACAAAGACCAACAAGCAAAGCAAATCAGCAGTCGCGAGCACAACCCTCTAACCTCATCTTCTTCTCAATATGAAGTGTTGGGTGCAAACACCGAAAACCCCAAACACAGATGGTGGTATGAAATATCATGGGTTTTACATCGCCAAAAGAAATAATAACCCAAACGAACAAATTAGACTATAGTGAGTAAGGGATCGAACCCATAGAGAAACAAGTATTTTTTATCGCAATGTGTATTAATCAATTTTGAAGATAAAGATAGAATATGAATGTGAATAAAGATAGACAATGCAAATAAACTAAGATGAAGATTGAGTCTATTTTAGTCATGTTTTAAGTATAGATTTGCATATTAATTTATACGTAGTAGCATTTTACATGTTTTTATAACTTATTTGTTATTATTTAGTTTTCGGAGTCTACACCCGTATTTTATTTATTTTAGGTATTTTGGAGCAAATTTGGAATAATTCACATTGGACAAATGATACGGAGTCAGACTACTCAAATTACGAATCAACTAGTCGGGCTGATGAATTTTTATACGAGGGGAGACACCGATTGGAAATGTTGCTTTAGGGATTTGTCATTATTACATTATAAATTGGGGGATTTTGCAAAATAGTCACGAAAATAGGCTTAATTTGCGAAATGTCCACGTTTTGGGAAAATTTTGTAAAATGTCCTAAATATAAACAATTTGGTACGCGCTCTCTCCCCTCCTAATTCTCTCTCCTCTCTCCCCGGACATCTCTCCTGTCTCGCGCTCTCGATCTCTTCTGTCTCTGACCCCGGAGGTTGGCAAATCGATCTTCGATCGATTGATTTCCTTATCAATCAATCTCTCAAACGTCTCAGCTCCGGCGAATATACACCTCTTCGACGCTCATCCTCATCGTAGTGATCTCCGTGACAATCATCCTCCTGCGACGCCTTGTGGCTCCCAGACACGTTGTCGGATGGATGAAGATCGCTCCTCCTCGTGTCCTTTGCACCGTATCTCTGAAGAAGGTGCACCGTATCTCCAATACACGTTGTTGCTGCCTTATGTCTCGAATCGATGTTTCGGAGGCAATCCCAAGCCCTAATCGACGAGCATCGGAGGAATAATAGTTGTCATGTATGTCGAATCGAGGCTTAGGTATATTGTGTCCTGTTACACTTGCTGTTAACATCAATTTGCATGTGTGATTATTTAGGATGTGATTTCATAATAATGGAAATTGAATCTGTACTTGTTCCAGTGATTTTGAAGTCTCCCGTGATTACTAAATCCAATGATTCGTTGCTAATTTTGCTGATTTCCTTATCAATTGATCTTCGATCGATTGATAAGGAAATCGAACTTTGCTTCTGCTAAGATTTATGCTAAGATTGAAAATACAGAGGTGATACAAAATTAAAAACTTCTCATGTTTAAGGTCCATTTATCATCCATGTTTTAAGGCATACAGTTTCATCATTTTTTGATACTACTTTCAGGTTTTGAAGAATTTCGATGAGATTCTTAGAGAAGCGGATGGTATTATTCTGGCCCGTGGAAACTTAGGGGTAGATCTCCCACCTAAGAAGGTCGATTTTCAGAATCCCTTTTATGCTTTTTATCATGTTAAAGTTTCCGTTATGTAAACTTACTCTTAGTTTTGCCATTTGCTATGTGAATCAAGCAGGTCTTTTTGTTTCAAAAGGCAGCTATATACAAGTGCAACATGGCTGGGAAGCCAGTAGCTGTTACTCGTGTCGTGGATAGTATAACAGATAATTTGAGACCCACTCGCGCTGAAGCTACCGATGTTGCCAATGCTGTGCTAGATGGTACTTTTGATTTTTTCCCCTGTAACTCTAAAGTTAGTTTTCAATGTCAGTACTCATTCCCATATCACACTTCGGTGTTCAATCAATGCAGGAAGTGATGCCATTATTCTAGGGGCCGAGACTTTGCGAGGTCTATATCTGGTGGAAACTGTTTCTATGGTTGGTAGAATTTGTGCTGAGGTAAACCCTCCCTCATTCAGGATTTGTGTTGAATGATTCTGTATAGATTCCCCCACCCCCCAAATCTGGTCCCTTCGGGGTTGAGCTGGCTATCCCATGTTGCAGGTGGTTGTATTTTCGAGTTGATTGCTTCCTTTGAATTCTTAGGCTGCTAACTTTGTGGCTTACTTCAAATACTATGAATTTATATGTCTTTATATTACCTTGCTCTCAAACCTTGAAAGGTGAAGAGAGTAGAACAGTGCTTGTTTTCTACTATGCATTCTACTGAACTCTTTCTTCATGTGCATTTTGCATTGCTTCCTTGTGCATCTTTTCCCACTATTCTTAGTAATCATATTCTTGGTGCTAAAACTTAAGTTGGATGAACACTTTGATTTGAAAACTTTGCTTGAACAATATTCCAATGAATTGATTATGCTGCAGAAGTGGTGTGATGAGCACTTTAATCATATTCTTGCTGCCAGTGTACATTCGATATCTTTGATTGTAAAACAGATAAACTTGCTTCAAGACTTTGTGCTGACATGATTTAGTGCAGGCGCTTCTTTGCCTGAAGCTGTTGTTCAGCTTACATAACCCCCATATGTGGTTTGTGTTTCATGTGGGGTTGCCTGATTTTGAAACTTGAAACATTTTGCAGATTCTTATATGCATCAAGTGCTTGCATTTACCCTGAATTTAAGCAATTGGAAACTTGAAACATTTTGCAGATTCTTTTACTCTTTCTTTTTCTTTGTAACAGTGGTGTAGTCCTTGAGCAGATGTATAAAGTTATGGTCTCTCAGTTTGGAGCATGGGCCAACCATTCTTCATAACTGGGCAATCATTACCTCCGGCGTGTTTGTATTCGTTGCTCTTTTGCTCTCCATGTATCTTATCTTCCATCATCTGGCTTTTTACAATCAGCCAGAGGTGAGTTTCATATATTATCACGATTTTCTGGATATAAATTCTTTATTGTGTCCTTGCATATGCCCTTGTTTATATTGTCTTCATATGGGAAGTTTTCTTTACCACCTTCTCTGTATCAGAACATGGGACTCGGTTATATAAATTTGTTGGATCTTTTCTGGTTTACTCTACTGCTGAAATAGGTGGTCTTTCCTCTTCATTTAAATTTCAGGAGCAGAAGTTTTTGATTGGATCGATACTAAAGGTTCCTGTCTATGCATTAGAATCGATATGTTCATTTCTGTCTGTCATATTGCTCCTTTTCCGGTCTTTGTAAGGTAATCCCTGGTGTTCCTTTCATGCAGAAGTTGTATGAAATTAGAATTATGAGATTCATCTTTCTTCTTTTATCATTTTCTTTTGGAAGTTATTCCATGTGTAGCTTATCTCAGCATATTGGTTGTATATTTCGTTTTTTATCAATCTTTTTCTCCTTGCAGTTCTTGTCACCGTTGGATTCAAAAGCTGCATTCAACTGTGAAGTTATTCGTGACTGCTATGAAGCCTTCGCATTGTACTGCTTTGAGCGATATCTGATTGCTTGCTTAGGTATATGAAATGTCTGACTAACTTGTTTATCTTCCTTTGGTTTCTTAAAAAAATGCCAATATTTGAGTTAAAATTTTAATTTCCATCTAGCATCTCTTATCCCGATGTTTATTTTTAAACTCTTCTCTCTCTATGATTGTGGATGTCAAAGGCGAAATAGCATAGCTCAGGGGGGTGAGCTAAGACCGCGATGGCCGCCGCCGCCAAGGGGATTTATCAAACTGAACTGTGATGCATCGGTTGGAAGCGACAAAGGGATAGGTGTTGGTGTGGTTGCACGGGATGAGAAAAGGAGAGTTGTGTTTTGCAGCAGTTAGATCAATTGGATGTGCATCGACATCAGGCGAAGCGAAGGCGGAGGCAGTGTTGTGGGCTGTGCAGCTCGCGGAAACAGAGGGGATTACTCATGCTGTAATCGAGAGCGACTGCTTAGAAGCAATCGATTGGCTTCAGAAGAGGTCAACAACGCGATCGTCAATGGGGAATGTGTTGAGGCGGGTAACGGAGCTGGCAGGAGACTTGCAAGTATGTAATTGAAGCTATGTTCGAAGGACTGGAAATGCAGCGGCTCATCTGTTAGCTTCCATTCGCCTCGATAACCTGGTGTTTGATTTCACTGATTCTTTTACAAATTGCAGACTTTCAAGTATTTTGATGGATGATTTGGTAATTTCTAATTAATGAATGGTGGTTTATCAAAAAAAAAGAGGGGGGGACTTGATTGCTTGTTCAAGCTTCAGGAATGTGGAATGAACTTCTTTTTTTTTTTTGTGTTTTGCTATAGCTTTTATGGCCTATGCATGCTTTTGCCTTTTATTGTCATGCTATCTCAACAGTTCGACATTTCGATCTTAGATGTAAATATATGGCTCCATTAATGAATCATTTGTTTATAAAAAAAAATAAGAACATGTTGAGGATAATTTCACCAATTTCACATGTGCAATTATAGTCTATTGATGAGCAAAAATAATATCATGTTGTGCAATAATCTATTGAGCAATTATAAAATAATATTGAGAAAAAATAAGATCATTTTGAATACAATTTCACAAGTTTCAATTGTTGTGCAAATATAATCTATTGTTGAGCAAAAATAAGATTATGTTGAGCAAATTTCCACCAATCCCTCATGTTGTGCAATTATAGTCTATTGATGAGCAAAAGTAAGACCATGTTGTGCAATAATCTATTAAGCAACTATAAAATAATATTGAGAAAAAATAAGATCATGTTGAGCACAATTTCACAAGTCTCAATAGTTGTGCAAAAATAATCTATTATTGAGTAAAAATAAGATCATGTTGAGAAAATTTCCACCAATCTCTCATGTTGTGCAATTATAGTCTATTGATGAGCAAAAATAAGATCATGCTGAGCACAATTTTACAAGTCTCAATTGTTGTGCAAAAATAACATATAGTTGAGCAAAAATAAGATGATGTTGAGCAAAATTTCACCAATCCCTCCATGTTGTGCATTTATTGTCTATTGATGAGCAAAAATAAGACCATGTTGTGCAAAAATAAGAGCATGTTCAGCAATAATTTATTGAGAAAGTATGAAATTATATTGAGATAAAATAAGATCATGTTGAGCAACATACGGTTATATTTGCACGGCAAAATGTAAACTAAAATTAAAAAAAAAACTAAACTCGGGTCATATTTGCACAACTTACGGATTTATTTGCATAACATACTCTTATATTTGGACGACAAAATTTTAAAGAAATAAAAAAAAATATAGATTATGGATCGCTTACAGTTTATGGATCGTCATTACCATTTTCACCCCAAATAAGATTGCAGTGAGCCCTAAAATGATCTCTAGCAGTCCAGAAGATATGATCAAACTTGATGATATATGTGCTGAACCTTTTGAAAGTTCAACAGCAAGTAAACAATCAGTTTTAAGAATTTCGTTCTCTAGAAATTAGTATTCAAACCAACCTTCTTGTGTTTTCTCAATGGAGTTCCATTACAAACCATTACCTGATGCGAGATAAAAATCTGGAGGTATAGTACAGGGATTTAAGAAAAAATATGTATGAACAAATCGGATACAAATAGGTCATAGATCAAGACGAGGAAGAATCATGAACCCCTATTGCAACATAAAACAATCCCACTACTGAAACGGCTGCTTTCATATACTCTGATGGTTGAGAAATGAGGATTCAGATACTTCATGGGTGCCTCAGAACCAGCCCCGGGTCCAGCTCGAGTGTTCAACAAAGGCTGCAAAGCCTTAACAACGATGCTCATGTTTGGTCGGAAATCAGCTTCATATTGCACGCAGAGTGCATCCACAACTGCCAACTGTATTGTATTGAGATCAAACAAAAATCCCATTTATGTTACAACGCTACAACCATGACTTGTTTTCGCAAATGTTTGGGTGAGTGAAATCTGAGGCAGACATATTTTTACCTTTGCAACAGCCTTGGGAGGATATTCTCCATTAAGTCGTGGATCAACACACTGCTTTACCTTATCTTCACTAAGCCTCAGCGTTGCCTGAAACAGATCAGTTCAGAGGTCTTGAAAAGGGCAGAACGGAGAAGAAATCACAAATCCAAAAAAAAAAGACTGCAGTGGAAAAAGTACCCAAGTCACAAGACTCTGTTGTTCACGTGGTAATGTATGATCAACAGGTTTCCTTCCAGTGAGCAGCTCCAACAGCACAACACCAAAACTATAAACATCGCTCTTTGCATTCAGTTGTCCAGTCATTGCATACCTGTACGGAGACATTAAAAGTCTTTAAAATGCCATAAAGGAGAAATTTGGCTATAAAGCTGACATTTTGGAAATTTACACAATTCGTTAAGTAACCAATTGATGTGGGAGTTTATTGGTGAGCATAGTTTTCTTTAATTATACTGAGCAACTAAATCCGCAAAGAGCAAAACTCAAACTGCTGATGCTCAAACATATGGTAATCAATGGGCACGATTCAGATGGTAATCAATGGGCATAATGCATCAGGCAAGCCCAGGACCCAGCTCCCCGGTCCATACAGTTTAACACATCGCAAGCTCAAAACTGCCAAAAGAAAAAGAAGCAATCATGGGACACTTACTCAGGTGCAGGATACCCAAAGGTTCCAAGAACACGAGTTGAATGAAGACGTGCATCCATGTCAGGTGCTTGATTAGAACAATCAAAATCGGCAATCTTAGCCACATCATCATCAAAGAGCAGCACATTGATGGACTTAATATCACGATGAATAATATGAGGATCTGCCTTTTCATGCAAATACTCAAAAGTCCTTTTGCTACCCCTACCGCAATCTTAACACGTTGTGCCCATGACAGAACTGGTCCTGGCTGTGCCCCTATTGCAAACAACCACATAGCTCAGTTTATAAAATTTAAGAAAGCCCCGACACAAATAGACACAAGGCCAGTTTATGAGGTAAAAATTAGAACATTTAGAGTGAAATGTAAAATATGAAAGGAACTACATTCATATTCCTACAAAACTAAAAACCAATGAGCAGGATACGACGCAAGTTTGAGACAAGATTTTATCTTTTAATCATTGTCAGATGACAGTAATCTAATAAAAATACTACCTGGGTACACACCTATTATAGTGAGAAAAAAGACGACTATTTTCATCCAACAGCTAACACTCAATAACCGACTAATAATAACAATTTCAATAACACGCTAGATTGATCGATCAAAAGGAGTCTGAATCCTTTCATCCACTTCTCGCTTTGTATCCTAAAACACAAGAAGCTCGTAATACTTTTAGGGTAATCGACACCAAAATGCTTAGACCAATTGGTCCGTACTAGTTCAAAAGGTATCTCAATCATACCATACACAATAATGGCTTTTAGCTATTGGATTGGAGTGTGATTCATATACTGTATGTTTGGTAAGCTTCTAACTGTCGGAATCACCCAATCATAATGCAAGTAAATTCAATTCAAGATTTGATCTTTACCTCGCTAATCGCTGTCGTCATCATCACTGCCAGGGAAGTTGAAGGACAGATGATCAACCCGAGAGGAGCTGAGCAAATCCGGATGCACAAACCCAAAACTACGAAGCACCTGATTGTCGGCGAAATTGAGAGCCATCTCCATCCCATCCCAGGAAGAGTTGCCAGTGTACATCTCATTGTGCTTCCCATTGCAAGGCTGACAGCCAGTGAAGTGAGTGATAAAATTAGATATACAGTTCCTCAAAATATCAGGAATTAAAATTTAAAGGGAATAGGTTTCAAAAGAAAATGCTCCATCGTCACAGTTCACCCAAGAAGCTGAAAGTCACAGTTTTTTTTTTTTTTTTTTTGCTAGGTACTGATGCAGTAACACTTTAAAGACGAAGTCCTCTCATCAGTCATCACAAGCACAAGCCTGGCATGATAGTCATGAATAAAAGAGAATATCTTATCGAGCTCGCTAGTGCATTTATCAGCCTTCTCCTTTTCTTTCTCGAATCCGAATCTCCATTCAGCAGATTCATCCACAGCTACATTATGTGCAATGTCAAACTGTCTCCTATAGGCACATTCAAAATCCATAGAAACATCGGTGAATTAAGAAGATGATAATCACCAACTACCTTCAAAATCTTCAAAATTTAAACATCATTCTAAAGCACAAATCTTCAAAATTAGAGGAAAAGGTTCAAATTGTAGCTCAGTTACATTAATTGTATCACAACTAATGTAATCCAATGAGTTTAAACCCTAATTTCCAGCTCAGTTATGCACATGATCCGAAATTGCAAGTATCACCAATGATTAGACCCCTAAAATCTGAATCTACACAAACAATGGAGCAAAAGAAGATCACATTTGCTTCAAATTGGACAGTAATTCAAACACAATCTCGCCTCTCACATTCAACTGTCATGGCAATCTTCAACAATTAGCCAAACATGTACGACAAAATCTAAATCCGCCATTTTCGAGGCAGATTTAGAACGGTAACCTAATTCCTCATCTTAGCAATCTAACAACCACTCGTAAATTTCCAATTCAAAACGGCAAAAATTTCCAAACTTTTACAAAGAGTGAGAGAGAGAAAGAGAAGGACCTGCTAAGATCAGCATCCTCGGAGGAGATCTTGTATTCAATGATCCACAGTCGAAAGTAGACAGTACAACCCAAAGCCATAGCCACCAACAACCCGATCAAAGATCTCGGCGCTCGCTCGACCTCGCTCCGGCGGTCGCTAAACCAGATCCGGCATCTCGCTCCAGATCTCGGATGGCCACATCCGGCGCTCGCTCCGGCCTCCGCCGCTCGTTCCCTCGTTCGCTCCACCGCTTGCTCGCCACTAGACAACGGCTCTGGCGTCGAATCGAGAGCTCCATCGCCTTCAATGGGGAGTGGAGAAAGAGATTGAAGAGACAGGATTGGGGGCAACGATCAGAAAAAAAATTAAAAAAAATTGAGAATTAGTATATATATAGTGGGCATTTTGCTAAATTGTCCAAAAAACGTAACCATTTTGCAAATTCGTCCAAAAAAAGTGTCTGCTTTGCATATATATTCATTCGGCCGAACGTGAAAAAGGCCGTGTATACAGTGGCCGAGACTAACTTTTGTTCCAACTAAACCCTAAGTATGTTTTGTTTTATTGTTATGAAGACCTAAACTCTCCCGTTTTGTCTACAATTTGAAGCTTTATTTGGATTGATTGTGAGTTTCTAATTCTTGTTCTTTATTTCCTATATTGAATGTTTCGGCTTCTTTGTGCTTGAATGTTTAATTGTTTTATTCTATCTCGACTGATCAACTTGGTAGAATCAATTCAATTGCTAGGGTTTTGTAGATTCCTGATTGTGAACCTTAACCCAAGTGACAAACTTATCCCTTCAGGGCTGATTGAACTAATTGGATAGGTAGGAAGTTGGATGTGTTGTTAAATCCCTCTTTAGGGACTGCAAATACCTTGGTTAATCTCTGAACTTAAAGCTATCAATTGGGTTAAATCCTTCTTTAGAGACTGTTCGATCGATAAGGGTTTCTAGGACTGATTGAATTAGTAACTATATTAGGTTGGGACAAGGGCATTCATAGGAAACCTAAAAGGACAAGAGAAAGTTGCAATATCAATTTAACCAACTAAAGTGGATATTTGTAGATGAAAATATTTTATTAATCGTTATCTTTATTAATTTGTTTATAGTTTATTTTGTTTTCTTTCTTATTTCAATCAATCAAAACCCCATTTTTCCTATTAATTGGGAAATAAAATAACTTGGAAATACTTGATTTTCTGTGGGATCGACTCGTACTTATCACACTACATTAGTTAGTAAGTTTGAATTTATTTTGATACGGTTTGCGCGAATAAAAACCGTCTATCAAATTGGCGCCGTTGCCGGGGAGTTAATGTTTATTTCTTTGTTTTGTGTGTTTTCCGATTATTGTATATAATTAACTTTGTTGTGAGCCTATCTTACGGTTCATAACACCTGTGCTACTAACTATTTGTGTTTGTGTCTAGGTGGTTCCCTCTAAAGATGACTCGTGATTTATTTTGTTATTTTTGCAGACTTTCTAATCATATATTTAAATATTTTCCGGTGTTTAGGGTTCCGATTGGAAAGGTTAAGGAAGTATATCAATTGTGCAGAACTCAACTTCCTAGTGAGGAGGATATCATACATGAGATTGCACAATTAGAGCTCCAAATCGGACAATTAGAACCTCAATGTCTGGCTCCGCAAACATCACAAGAATCGTCCATGTTGCCCCATATGGAAGAGCACTTTGCTACAACGGAGTTCCAACTTATAATGATCCAAACTGATTTCAATAACGAGATGAAGCGGATCCAAGTGGCTCAACAAATTACAATTCCAATTATTTCAGAGATTTTTCCTAGGCAGACGGAGGTGGTGGTTAGTGACGACTACGCTATCATCTCTCTTGACGAGGAGATCTTAGGAGATTGGATAGATGAGCAAGATGAGGAAAATTTGACAAAGAAGATTCCATTGTTTGAATTTAATGAGGGTGCAAATGGACAAAGAGCTAAGAGATGGCAAAAGAGGAGCGCATATTTTGAGAAGCCACCAATGGAACTGAATTGGTGGTATTACATACCCTCTGCAAGAAGCCATGCTCGCATATTTGATAAATTGAAACGGTTTTTGTCTGCAATATTATTTAGTTTCAGTTTATCAATACATTATGCAGGCTTATGTGAGATATGTGCCCAAGAGTTTGACAAGTTGTTGAGGGATTTAACAATGTCCGTATCGATCTTAGAGATATTGTGAGCCAACCATGGTATGTTTTTTTTTCCTTTTTATTTCTAGTTGGGATTAATTTTTATTCATTTTTTTATTTATTTCCGTAAATAAAAAACCGAGCCTTTCATCTGTCTCCCTTCCATCCTTCCATCGTCGTCTTCTTCCATGGCCTCTCGTTGCCGCTGCGCACCACCACACACCCTCCACCAGACTATCCCTCCTCTCTTTTTTCTGTTCACCGCGCCGTCTCTCCCTCTCCACCCCATCGTCCACCGCCTCTTCATCCTCCGATGGTCTCCAACACCATCGATTTCCTTTGCCTTTTCCATTTCACCCTTTCTCCCTCCGAAGTGTCCTTCTAGCGCCTCCTATGTCTCCGCTGCTGCCCATCTTTTCACCTCGCCATCCCCTTCTGTTCGCCGGACTCCCGCACCGACGACTGAAAACCAACCCAAATCAACCTATCTCCCTTCTTCTTCACCGGCGCCGCACAATCAGACCAACGCCCTGGCTTGCGTCTTCTTCCTCCGCCAGCTACCGTCTCCGGCTGCAATCGGTCATCTGAAGCCGCTGGCCTCCACCACCTCCGCCCGCCATCCACCGTTCTTCAGCTCTCCACCACTCCACCGGCGCAGCACCACCGGTCCCTCTCGGATCTACTGTTGTCATCGCTCTGCTCCAGTCCGATGTGCCATTGTTGTTGCCCCGTGTAGCCATGATTCATCTCAACTGGAGTCCAATTTTGGTTAGTTAAGTTCCGGTAGTTTCTCCCTGAGATAAGTGTTTATCGATTTCGATTTTGGGATCTTCCAGACTGATCGTGTGCTTACTTATGTTGAACTGATTGAGTCGTCGATTGATTCTGCTCGAGTTCGATTGTTGTGGGTTGGGCGAATGCCTGATTTTGCTTCAAATTTGCCTCTCGCTGAAATTGTTGTGTTGATAATTGATAATGTGCTAGGAATTTTATTGTGCTGAACTTATGCTTGAGAGCTGCTAGATCGAAGCTTCTACACCTGTTTGTTACTTTTTTGCTGATTTGGCTAGGTAATGTGAGAGATTCGTGAATTAGAGTGATAGTTGGTTCTCATTGACATTACTCGTCCTAGGTTTGCTCCCTGTAGCCGATTGATTTCTTCCTGCTATATTTTAAATCAACTGAGTAATTTTATTTAGTCTACAGTGCTAATATCAATATAAGCCTAGATACTTTGAGATGGTGCCAATGTTTCAATCTTTGCTTGCTAGTTCTTCCTCCCTGAAATCACTTGAAATTCATGTTTTAAATTTGTCATAAGTGATTGAGAAGGTATCGATAAGCTGATTTTTGTAATACTGGGTTGTGATATTGCTTTTACTTGGATGATATTATTTTTCTTGGAAAGTTGGACTGCATTGTCTAGTATGTTTTCTTTTCTTTGTGTCTTGGCCATGAGCTTTTGGAAAGGAGACGATGCCCATATTTTTCCACATACAAGACGGTTCAGAAGTGCAAAATTGCATCCAAGAGTTGCTGACAGTTTCTCCTCAATACCCACGGCTGTAAATTCTGATATTTTATCATATTTTAATGGTGTTAGTACTTAGGATAGTCACTTATCTGGCTGAATTTTATGCTTTTGATATTCCTTTTCTATTGAGGTGAATCTGTTGTTGATTACTATCTAGTTTTGCTTGTTTTTGCTGCTGTGAGCTGCTAGCCTCCTTCCTACAAGTTACAACTGCATTTTCTGGCGGGATTTGTTGCTGAATTTCCCCAATGATATCACCTATTTTCTTCCTTTCTCCAAATTTGAACTGACAACTTGTTATGAGATGTCTGATTTCATTGTTAGTTTCCTCTACCTCTTTTATTCTCTTTCTTTACTTGGAGGACAAAGTAAGATTTTAAGCATGGGGTGGGGAATTTAAGTGTAGCTCCGTCTTTATATATATGTTGGTTTTTTTCTTTTTGTTTTTTTCAACTTTTATTATGCATTTCATTGCATATAGATTTTATTAACGATACACATCTTGGTTTAGTTTGTCCTTTAATTCATTTTTATGATCTGAATTGCATAAATCCCATGATTTGATTGAATTGCTTGAAAATGATTTTGGAGCATGATTTGAGAATATAATTGAGCAAGTATGATTCATAGTTGAGGTTTAATTGAAATCTAAAAAAATATAACCCTTGTGAGTTTGTTTTGGCCTTATAGGGACTTTACATATTATTCCCTTTTGCTTTTATTGTGTGATTATACTCTCCATGTGCTTCTTATTTTAATACCATATTGCACATGTTTGTTGCTTGTGAATTTCAAATGATTGAGGCATGTTTTCTTTAGCCATATTATACCTTATCTACCATTTTCATTATCCTTTGCTTGAAGCCCATCTGAGCCTTAAAGCTTATTCTTTTTTATAGCTCCACAAAAATGTATCATATCCAATGATTAGCCTGACCCTATCCGGGAATTAGGAGTAGAATTGGTGAAAAATCTATATGTTAGAGTTACTTTGAGTGGAGATGATGTATGTATGGTTGTGCATTGCGAGAGGCATAGCCGAAATAAGGTAACCCTTCTTGCATAATAGAGATGACTTATTACTAGGGGCCTAAGGATGATAAAATTCACTTAGGAGTAAAAGTCTAGTAAGCTTGGACCTAGGGAGGATAAAATTCACCTAGGGCAAAAGTAAGCATAAAAGAAAAGAAAAGAAGTCATCATCCCCAGATGAAAAAATTGCATGAGTTGTATGGTTAGTGAAATCGAAAAGTGCTTATTAATGTGTATTGGAGTTTATGTTATTGGAATGTTTTGCGAAGTATGAAAGTTTTGGTGTTGTTCTGGTTGGTTGTTGTTCCTTTTTCCCCGATTTTTAGCACCACAAGCCTAAATATTTCCCATCCCTTATGTTCCTACCAAAGCCCCATGACAACCCTATAAAAGTCCTCATGATGTTGTTTGCAAGTGATGACTTTCACGGTGTATAGAGCATTTTGGATTGAGTTGGGAGTTGTACTTTAAAACCTAAAACACATGAGAGCTTGAGTGAAACACATTATCCATGTGAGGTTGGATTAAAATTTTCCATTACTATTGGATCGCTCATATATTTGTTAGGATATTTGTTCTCTTATTCATGGCTCTTATTGCTTGATGTTGCTTTTCTAAAATTACAGCATGAAGATCTTATTTGTGGGATGATTAATTCTATATTTGTTTTTCATTGCTTGAGGACAAGCAAAAGTCTAAACATGGGGTAGTTTGATAGAGTCTATTGTAGTCATTTTTTATGTACAGATATGCATATTAATTATTTTACATGTTTTTATAACTTGTTATTATTTAGTTTTCGGAGTCTACATCCGTATTTCATTTATTTCAGGTATTTTGGAGCAAATTTGGAATAATTCACATTGGACAAATGATACGGAGTCAGACTACTCAAATTACGAATCAACTAGTTGGGCTGATGAATTTTTATACGAGGGGAGACACCGATTGAAAGTGCTGCTTTAGGGATTTGCCATTATTACATTATAAATTAGGTTAGATATAATTATATTAATATATATTATATAAATTAGGATATGTTAGTTTAGATAGATTTAGGTTTGGAAGATTACTCTGTAGTACAATATATATATATATATATATATATATATATATATTCATTCGGCCGAACGTGGAAAAGGCCGTGTATAAGGTGGCCGAGACTAACTTTTGTTCCAACTAAACCCTAAGTATGTTTTGTTTTATTTTTAAGGAGACTTAAACTCTCCCGTTTTGTCTACAATTTGAAGCTTTATTTGGATTGATTGTGAGTTTCTAATTCTTGTTGCTTATTTCCTATATTGAATGTTTTGACCTCTTTGTGCTTGAATGTTTAATTGTTTTATTCTATCTCGACTGATCAACTTGGTAGAATCAATTCAATTGCTAGGGTTTGGTAGATTCCTGATTGTGAACCTTAACCCAAGTGGCAAACTTATCCCTTTAGGGCAGATTGAAGTAATTGGATAGGTAGGAAGTTGTATGTGTTGTTAAATCCCTCTTTAGGGGCTGCAAATACCTTGGTTAATCTCTGAACTTAAAGCTATCGATTGGGTTAAATCCTTCTTTAGGGACTATTCGATTGATAAGGGTTTCTAGGACTGATTGGACTAGTAACTATATTAGGTTGGGACAAGGGCATTCATAAGAAACCTAAAAGGACAAGACAAAGTTGCAATATCAATTTAACCAACTAAAGCGGATATTTTGTAGATGAAACTATTTTATTAATCGCTATCTTCATTAATTTGTTTATAGTTTTTTTTTCTTTCTTATTTCAATCAATCAAAACTCCATTTTTCCTATTAATTGGTAAATAAACATAACTTGGAAATACTTGATTCTCTGTGGGATCGACTCGTACTTATCACACTACATTAGTTAGTAAGTTCGAATTTATTTTGATACGGTTTGCGCGACTAAAAACCGTCCATCAAAGATGTTAATAGGAACAATATAAGATAAAAGATAAGAGTGTGGTTTTGCATACAATTCGCAACATTGGTTAGTTTCTTTGATCCGTGACTCAATTCATTGTTATTTTCAATCAATGCAAAGCAATTGACATCGATGGTTAGGCCGACTTGTCTTAGATAGATTGATCAACATAGGCTCAGTCACTTACATTCCTTGAAATACAACATAGAATAGCATGAAGATCCATGTTCATGGCCAATTAGCAATATCATATCTCAATGCAATTAGGAAGTCAAAAGTGTGCAAAGCTCTCAACCCTTATCTCATAGAAACCAATATTAGCCAATTGTCATTACCCTGCATAGTCAATTAATTCTTTGACGGAATCAATTACCTATTGCTTGCTACCATGGATTCAAATCTCACAAAAGGAATCACTAGTTTGAATGCAAATTCACTCAAGGTGTACAGTCAAGAGGGAATATATATGCAATCAACATTATGAGCACAAAAATAATGAAATAACAATAGAAATCAAATCTCCCAATTCAACCAACCAAGTCTTGAATGATAGCAAAACCACAAGAATTCTAAGTACTCATCGAATACCTTGAACCTCTCAACTTAAATCCTCTAAAGCGGTCCATCAGTTAATGAAATTAGATCTGAATTGTATGAGAAAAACCTAATGAAAATATGTCTAATATAATGCCTCAAATCGGCGGCACAAACCCTAGAATAAGATAGATATAGCTTCCATAAAGATAGAATTGGGCCGCATTGTGCATATCCGGAAATAGCGGAACCGGTGGGCGCGGGTATAAAATCGGCGGGCGTTGTTTATGGAGTGGCGACAGCTTTGACAGACTGAACTTGTAACGCACTTCTTGGAGTCGCCGTTCGTCTGATTTACATATATGAATATGCGTTGGAAAGATCTTTTCAAGGACTACAACTCTCTTGAAGATTTCAGAAGCAGATTCAAAGTTATCAGAAGTGTAAAGATGAGGTTTCTCCACTTTCTTCGTTTCCGCTCTTGTTCTCGTGCTCCTTAGCTTCCCAATTCGGCTTCTAACCCTTCATTGGCTTGTTCCATGCTCTTCCATAGCTTGTGCCTTAGCTCTTCTTATTCCATTTTCTCCATGATTTCTCTACATTTCGAGCTCGGATCTTGTAATCTACAAATAAGCACTAAAAACAATAGATTCCAAACTTCGAATACCAAATGATGAAGATTGCAAATTAGCTTATTGGACATGCAATATGGACACTTAATGCACCTAAGACCACCTATAATGCCAATACAAAATATGCGTTGTCAACAGACTAACCCAGAACAATCTAAAAAAATAATTAAAAAGAGAATGAAAAGAAACCATTACCTATCTTGGGTTACCTCCCAAGCAGTGTCCTTTGTTAACGTCATAGACTAGACGTTGTGGGTCAACACAAGACACTAATTAGATATAGTGAAACCCCTTATCAACCTTTCAAACTCTTGTGCACAACTACGAGGCAAACATGCACTACATATAACTATATTGAAACTAAATAATAAAGAATTTAATAAATAATTCAACTTATTGTATCCTTGAGCTTGGCTTCCTTAAGAGGAAGTAGAATACCGCTAATTTAGGTTCATTGGTGGCTTGTTGAAGTAATTTTCCCAAGGGTCTCCATAATCACGAAATGTCTCTCTAGTGTAGAAGGTAATAGTCTCTTGCTCAAGAGCCTTAGGAATCGGCTCTGGACATAGTTCATCAATAGGCGAGCTAGGGAGAATCTCTTAAGATGGAGTACCAAAACACACGGAACCTCATGCGTCAACTCAACATGGACGAATTATTGGCTTTGATGGCCGCTTCTGTTTACAATATTTTTTCCTTTTAGAATTTGTTCTGAATATCAGCATAAAAGTTCTATCTTGCGGAAAGAGCTTTCCAACACATACTTATAATACTCAATCGGATCACCTAGGCCTCTACAAAGTGCGAAACATGTGCAGCTTGTCAGGCGACAACTTATGATGACTTGTTCTTCACTTCGGCTCTTGAACTTCGACTCCATCCCATATTCTTTACTTTTCTTCCTCATCTTGGATCTGATGATCTTCCCTCATCCATGAGCCTCCTCATTCCTCATCAGATCCACGTCTACTCGAAGTAATAAATAAAAGCATGTATATTCCGGCTCCCCCAATATAATGAGTACAAATGCAAATAGGTATCAAAACAAGCAATATGGACATCTAAATTATGCTAAATGCATCATAATATGCCTACCTAAATACGTTCTATCACTCTCTCCTTCTCCCATATCACAATCGTTCCATCTCTTGTTGTTTTCTTCCAAAAAAAAACCGCCTCTATGTTTTTCTTGTAACTACCACAAAAATTTCCATAAATCTATACAAACATCAACATAAGAATTTTTTTCCATTCTCTCTAATCATGTAGTAATCAAGGTTATTGCTTCACTGCCTTAGATGTGATTGAAGACGAAGCCCTTGGTGGAATGGATAAAAAAACAGCTTCACTTCTTCCCACTACTGCATATGGATCTGAACTTGCCCAAGAGGAAATTACTCCTTTATCGATGCAGGTTCCTCACACTATGCTTCCCATCAAAGAGCATCATAAAATCAACAATGGTGAAGTCCATAAGGATAAGAAGGAAACATCTCAAAAGTGCTCCCAATAGATAAAACTGAAGAGGTATGTTATGATCCTCTTCCCACGGAAACTTGTCTAATTTTGGTCTAGATGGAGAACTTGAGAGGGATGTTGCAAAGATGTGAATACTCTGTTAACAAAAGAAGAAAAAAATGACGAGCCTTTGGGAAAGGTAGTTGAGAAAGTAGAGAAGGTTTATGGGAATCATAAAGAGAAAGAAAAAGAAGAGGTCAGTGAGAGTTTGGAAACTGGTGGGGTTCCTCTAAAGGTTAAGGAGTTGAGAAATAGGAAAGAATTTGCCACGGTGGAGGAGTTTGTGTCTATAGATCCCATATAATCTAGAAGAAAGATGATGGCTTTGAGGAGTGATGGGGTGGAGAAGACCCCTGCAAGGAAGCAGTTGAAATTAACCCTATCCTCTAGGATTCTCTATAAAACATGAGGTGGGTTCTAGAGTTTCTTCCCCTATGAAGAAGAGGAAGATGGTTAACAATGACATTATCCTACCACTGAAGTGGAAGAGGAAGTATCACTTCTCAATAAAAGAGTTAAAGTCATTGCTCGTCTTAAGGATTGGGATCATCTCTACAACAACCATACCTACATCAACAATGGGCATGTTAGGGAATCATATAAGGGACTGGAACCCAGAGAAGAGGGGAGTGTGCTCAATTTTGTGTTGAACTTCCAGAGAAGGCCCTACAAGGAAAATCAATTGGCGAGGCAATTTAAGCTCAAGCTAGTGTGGTTTAGGCAGAAAATCAATATAAATTTCATGGAGAATAGTGGAGAATTTTTCAAGATGATCTTCGGGAAATTTAAGCTCCCCTATCCTTCATAGTCTCGAAAGGCCTCTAATTTGTTCCAAAAAACATCCACTAGTTCATCATAAGGGCTACCACTCACATACCTACAAGAAATCATTGATCATAGTATCTGTCTTCGTGCTTATAGGTCATATTTTCTTGAGGAAAAAGAGGATTCCTCTAAGAACGAGTCTCCAGTCTTGGACTCATATGATGAGAGTAGGTCTTCTAACTAAGTGTTCGTTATGGTCGATCTCACTCTCTCTCTCATATTTATCCCTGGTAGTTTGACTTTCTTTTGAAATTATCTATAATTTTAGACCTTGTTTTGGTATTTTTTAGAACTATTTATTTTTCGCACTGTAATTATTTGTGGCTTTGAACATTGTCTTTGAGGACATTATTTCCGAAGGACCCTTAACATGTTTTGACTGGTTTCCCATATATTATACATGATTGTGTTTAGAACTATGATGTCATGATGAACTACCTTGAAGGTTCAATAATGTATAACAAAGTAGAATAAAGATACTCTAGAAGGGAGGTTGAATAGAGTATACCAACTTTTCGCTGATAATCTCAAGACTTTTGAAACACTTGCAAAACCCTTTGAGATTAGATTTAAATCTTTCCTCTGGAAAACCTGAATCACAAAAGAGTTATACAATTCGAAACAAGTGCGGAAATATAGTAAAGCAATAAGTAAAGGACGCAACGAATTGTTAACGAGGTTCAGTTCCTTAAAGGCTTAGTCCCCGCCTAGGGTTCTTCCACAACCCTAGGATTCAACCGGCTTTATTGATTCACAAGACTTAGGATCCTAATATCTCACCGAGAAGCCTCTCTCCTATACAATTGCAATCTAGTCAACTCACGTTCCCTTGGAGTCCTAGACCAATCTAGAAGAGCCCCACCTCTCTCAGCTATCTAGTACAATCCTCTTACACTTCGTGAATCAATCGCCTAGTGCTCACTTCCGGAGTTATAAACCCTCGAGTATAACACTCTTTCCGAATATATCTTATAAGCTCACTGTGTAACTCTCAAATGCATTGAAACAAAAGATACAACTCTTAACGCCTAGCAGAGAGTACGAGAAGAAGACAGATTGACTTGAGGGCTTTGTGTGCGATGTAGATCAATGAGGTTTTCGTTCAACACTTGTGTAGTCTTCTCTTCTTCTTCTCCCTTTTTATAGTAGATCAAATCGGCGCCTCTATTCAAAGAAGGATCTTCTCTCAACGGCTAGAACAGATCACGGCAATCTTCACAATCTTCTATTCTGGGAAACTTCGAAGCCATGATCCACCAGATTTGATCTTCTCGTCTTTAAGCTTAAGGTAGGAGATTTTCTTTCGAAATACTTGCTGCATTGTTAGTGCATAATATATAATAATATCTGGAAATATATATAATAATATCATATAATAACATCCGAAAATAATATGTAAATAATACAGGTTTTGTGTTTCATCAACACAGCTATAGCTTCAAGACCTTCGATACAAGCTATGTGTCAAAGCCTTTGAAACCATTTCCGATTTTAATCAAGAGAGTGGAGTTATCAATCTCCCCCTTGATGAAAGACAAAACCTGTGCATCCCTGTAACTTAGTCAAGAAGATATGTTATAAGGCAAAATCGGACTAAGTACCTGCATGGGTTAGACAAATGTTGGATTATAAATTTTTTAAAGCCAAAGAGAAACATCCAACAAAGCAAAGCAAAGTAAGGTCTTCCAAGACCTTGGTTCACAACAGTTTTAAAGTCTAAACCATCAAACCATCTCCCCCTTTTTGTCTTTCAACAAAGGGAGGAGGATAAAAACAGTAACCAAAAGTTTTGAAAAAAACCAACAAAACAATAGTGTTTAGATCATGGGCTAGTGTAGGGGTTTAGGATTCATCATCTTGAGCATCATCCGTGAACAACAACTTCAGCTCGTTCAGCAACTTAGCCACCCCGCCCATCTCCAGCAACAACTCTCGATGCAGCTCCTTGACGTCCAGGTGAACTTCCTCCAAACCCAACTCCAGATTTTCCATGCGCTCATCGGTGGAAAAGGCAGTGGGAAGAGCTTTTGAGGAGGGAGAGGCAAGATTCTAAGTCCCTTGTGGGGACTGAGTAATGCCGATCTTATCAAAGCTCTTGGAGTCGAATTTACCCATATAATGTTGTTGTTCTTCATTTTCAAAATCAATATTAGAAGCTTTGAAGACATGGGTTAAAAGTTTTGCGAATGGGAGGGGAGTTCCTTTTCTGGCTTTGCAGGTGTGAGCCATGGATCCTAGAATGGTATTGGCCAGATCAAGATCTTGGCCATTCAAAATTCGGTATAGGAGGACCATAGCGTTGTCTGTGAGGAGGGAGCCAGAGTTGATTCGGGGTAAGAGGCATCTCACAATGATGTTGAAGATGATTTTTTCCTCGAGTGTAAGGGACGAGTGGGTAAGTTGTTTGGTGGTGCTGTTAGATGCTTCGGGGAGCAGGTATTTGGATTGAGCGAGAGCAACACACTGATCTTTTGTGGGGTTTTCAGGAGAGGGTGGACAAGGTTTAGGAAGGCCAAGGAGATCAGCGAAGTCAAGGGAGTTGAAGGTGATTCTAACTCCTTTGACGACTGACTCCAGAGACCAACCATCAACAGTGTGTTTGGCTTTGAGGTTTATGTAAAATAGACGGGTGAGTTGGGGGTAGTACACAGATTCAAGGTTCAGAAGGGTCCAGGCAGAGGTTTGTTTGAGAAGAGATATGCAGGGTAGGTTCAAAGCTTCTAAAAAATCAAGATCGATAAAATCGGAACAACAAATCTTACGAGTTCTAAACTCGTCTACCCACTTTCCAGCCATCTCGGCATTCTCAAACCAGGAGGAGGGTAAGGATTGGTTTACCTGGATAAGTGCAAGCGGATCGACATTCTTCCTTCGAGCTTTTGTGGGAGCAGTCGTCTTGACAGGCACGTCAAAGCTTTTGAGAGTGGCTTTCCTTGAATGCTTAGGAGGTGGAGACTTCTTGGCCTTAGTGGCTTTGCGCTTCTTCGGAGATGGGGGAGGAGGAGGAGGAGTAGGAGAGGGAACAAGTTATGGCTCTTCTTCCTCATACCCCGAGTCCTCAGCAGACACTTCAGCATCATCTCCCTCGGCCTCCTCGTCATCATCAGCAGTCTCGTCATCCTCTTCCTCTTCCTCTGGTTCCTCTACAGCGGGAACCTCCTTCTCTGCTACTCTTTGGGCCTCTTCCTCGGCCTCTTTCCTTGCTTTCTCAGCCTCTTCCTCGGCCTTTTTCCTTGCTTTCTCAGCCTCTTCCTCGACCTTTTTCTTTCTCATGGCCTCTTCCTCGGCTCCTTTGCAGCATCTCGCTCTAGAATCTCATCAAGATCCTCCTCTTCCTCCTCTTCCTCGGCAATGATCTTTCTCTTCCCTTTTAGCTTTGCACTGAGAGGCTTCTTCATCGGGCGCTTCAAAGACCGCTTGATTTCGGCAATGGTGCTCTCAGGGATGGTGCTCGGGACGATGCTTGGGACAATTGCTTGAGGAGTAGGTTCGGGTTGAGAGGAGATCACAAGAGGGGTCTGGCGTCCTTTGGGGGTAGCGCCAAGGCGTTTGGGTGTGGAGGTCTTCTTGGATTTGGGTGCCATGGAAGAGATTCGGTGAAGCTTTCCGAAAAAGGCTGAAGGGGAAGGTTAAAAGATGGAGGGTTTAGGTAGTTCTGGAGAGGAGATGAACAGTTAGTGTAAGAGTGTGTGGTTTAAAAAGGGGCAAGAGGGTAAGTCGATGGGACGAGTTTATAGTTCCAATGAAGATAATCATAACACTACTGCCAAAATTAAAAGATCTGATTTGTCAAAATTTTAAAATTATAAAAACATCCTTTCACATTTTAAATGCAACAGAGAATATATCCGAAAAAATAACTACCATAAATAAAATATACTCGGATATAAGATTTTTGGAAAATGAAATCGGTAACAAATAAAGAAACTTAAAATCCATTAAAACTATATTTGATCAAATATCAAATAAGATATCAACCAAACATGTGATCCGTTATATGTGCTCTACCATTTAGTTCACAAACTTTGACATGAATCTCAAAGGTCTTGACACTGAGTAGAATTTATCTTTCATAAAGGGAAAGCTCCCCCTACGAAAGTGCATCCCTGTTAAGCATTCCGATCTCACGTCTAATGAAGGTGAACCTGTCCTTTACCAAAGGCTTAGTAAAAATGTCAGCCCATTGATAATCAGTTAAAATAAAGGATATGGACACATCACCTTTTTCGACATGGTCTCTAATGAAATGATGCCTTACATCAATATGTTTGGTCCTTGAATGCTGAACGGGATTCTTTGTAATAGAGATGGCACTCGTATTGTAACACTTAATGGGAATGTCTTTGAGGTTGATGCCAAGATCTCTCATTTGTTGAGCTATCCAAAGGATTTGGGAGCAACATGCTCCAGCTGCTATGTATTCGGCTTCGGCAGTGGAAAGAGAAACTGAGTTTTGTTTCTTTGAGTGCCAACTAATCAAGGATGCTCCTAAGAATTGGAAACATCCCGACGTGCTCTTCCTATCCACCTTATAGCCAATAAATTCTGCATCAGAATACCCATTTAGTGTAAAATCTCTTTGCTTCGGGTACCAAAAGCCAAGCTCCTTAGTGCCATTGAGATATCGAAAGATCCTCTTCATAGTAATGAGGTGAGATTCTTTAGGGTCAGCTTGAAACCTAGCACACATGCAAACACTAAACATGATGTCAGGTCTACTAGCAGTAAGATATAATAAAGATCCAATCATCCCTCGATACTCCTTTTGATTGACACTCTTTTCGGTCTTGTCTTGATCTAGAGACAAGGTTGAGCTCAGGTGTGTCTTGGCTAATTTGGATTGGTCAATATTAAACTTCTTCAAGAGATCCTTAGTATACTTGCTTTGGTTGACAAAGGTCCCTTTCTTAGATTGATGAACTTGCAACCCCAAAAAGAAATTGAGTTCTCCCATCAAGCTCATCTCAAATTCACTGCACATAATATCAGAAAATTCCTTCCACAAAGATGTGTTAGTAGTCCCAAACAATATCTCATCAACATATATTTGGATAACCAAAATGTCCTTTCATTTGGTCTTGATAAAAAGAGTCTTGTCGATCAACCCCCTTTTAAAACCATTTTCTAAAAGATATTTTGACAAGCGCTCATACCAAGCTCTTGGGCTTGTTTCAAACCATATAGCGCTTTGTCTAGTTTGTAAAAAAGATTAGGAAATTCTGAACTTTCAAAACCTGGGGGTTGAGCCACATAGACTTCTTCCTCTAAGAAACCATTAAGAAAAACACACTTGACATCCATTTGATATAATTTTATGCCCATAAAAGATGCAAATGCTAATAAAATGTGAATGGCTTCAAGCCTGGCTACGGGAGAAAAAGTCTCCTCGTAGTCGATACCTTCCTCTTGATTGTAGCCTTGGGCAACAAGCCTTGCTTTGTTCCTCACGATCTTACCATTTTCATCTAGCTTGTTCCGAAATACCCAACGTGTGTCAATGACTGATTAATGCTTTGGCCTAGGCTTCAAGGTCCAGACTTTGTTCCTTTCAAATTCGTTAAGTTCACTTTGCATAGCAATGATCCAGTCTGGCTCTTGAAGGGCCTCATCTGCCTTCTTTGGTTCCATAAGAGAAACAAAAGCGTGAAAAGCACAGAGATTTTTAAGTTTAGAACGAATTTGAACACTAGATGTAGGGTCAGACATGATATCCTTTAATGAGTGTGATGAGGAGTATTTGAATTTTCTCTTTCTAGTCTCAGCTCCCTGGTTCGTCACATCAATAGGATAGATTTGTGGTACATCTGACTCCATGGATACGTTAGGCTCAGTTACAGCAGTTTCTGAAGTCTCAACATTTTTGGATTGGTCGCCAAGGGCTTTGGACTGAGCTTCAACACCTTGGGCCAATTCTTCAGTGTTAAGAATCTGATCCTGCATGTTCCTCTTCTATGTGTTCTTGGTAGCAACATCATCACCATCCTCATTCTCTGTATGGCTATTATGATCTAGATCTGCAACACTTTCACTTAAAGAACCACCATTGCATTCATCATCACCATCCTCATTCTATATGCTTTGCTACTTGTGGATGAGCCAAGAAATATACCTTCATCACTACGCGCATCAAATTTCCCAATGTTATCTTTTCCATTGTTATGAACAAAACAAGTACATCCAAAGGGTTTAAAATACGATATAAGGGGTTTGCGGCCTTTGAAAAGTTCATAAGGAGTTTTCTTTAAGATGGAACGAATAAGACAACGATTCAAAATATAGTTAGTTGTGTTAACAGCTTCAGCCCAATAGGTTTTAGGTAATGCATTTTCTAAAAGCATAGTCCTGGCCATGTCCTCTAGGGTGCGGTTCTTTTGTTCCACAACCCCATTTTGTTGAGGTGTCCTAGGAGCAGAAAAATTATGGGAGATGCCATATTTAGCACAAAATAAATCAAACTAAAGTTGATCAAACTCCCTACCATGATCACTTCGAATTGACACTATGGGCTCGTTTCTTAAAGTTTGCAACTCCTTACAAAGTTTTGAAAACTCAAATAAGGCCTCTGATTTTTCTTTTAAAAATGCAACCCAAGTATATCTCGAAAAATCATCAACAACAAAAAGCATGTACTTTTTACCATTGGGAGATTTGACTCGCATAGGACCACATAAATCCATATGTAAAAGTTCAAGGGGTCTAGAAGTACTTACAACCTTCTAGGGTTTGAAAGAGCTACGTGTTTGTTTACCTGGTGTGCATGCTTTGCACATATCAATACATTTGAAGTCCATCTCAGGCAGTCCTCTTACAAGCCCTTTGGACACAAGATTTTGTAGTGTATGTGGGCTTACATGACCGAGTCTCCTGTGCTAGAGCTTTCGATCGTCCGTCAAAGCCTTTAGACAGGTTAAGCTTCCTTGTGCCACTTGCTCAGCATTCACATGTATCTTCTCTGAGCACTAGACATCTTTTCTTGTTAAATCCAACATCATTACCACTATCACATAGTTGAGAAACACTGTTGTGAGGAGGAAATCGAGTATGAAATAAAGTAAAATAATTCAAACCAGATTCGTGCCCCAGCAAATAAATACAAGACTCCTCCAATGCAGTAAGAGAAAGAAAGGATCGAATCCACGAGGAAGCGTGTCAGCGGATCCTAGGCAGCTGTAAATCTCACAGAAAAAGCAAACAGAGGACAGAAACAATGTAACAAAGAAAGAAAGACAGAAATAACAAACGAAAGCAAGAAATAAAAGCAAAGACAGAAGCTACTCGATCTCGACAAAATGCCACTCGAGATCGACAAGACGGAAACTTCGGAATCGAAAAAGAAACAGAAACTCAACTCGACGTAGACAAAAGTCAACTCGAGATCGACTAAGGTCTACTCGATCTCGACAAGCCTCTCCTTTGTATCGACTAGGCTCTACTCTGTATCGACTAAAACTCAGAAAGTTGTAAATTTGCAGATTCGAACACAGAACTCAGAAATTCAACAGAAATAAACTCAATATATAAAGAACTTCCAAAGCAAGGGTATCAACACCACAACGATAACCATGCAAAGTAACACATAGAGGCTTTCAC
This sequence comes from Persicaria tinctoria, assembly GCA_037127255.1. Taxonomy (NCBI): domain Eukaryota; kingdom Viridiplantae; phylum Streptophyta; class Magnoliopsida; order Caryophyllales; family Polygonaceae; genus Persicaria; species Persicaria tinctoria. The sequence goes on from JBANSL010000006.1 coordinate 82,399,853, forward strand.
ATAAACCCTAATTGTTACTAACCCTTTTCACATAATTAATCCAAGGTGCATTAAGATCACTTTCGCTTCAATAATACAAACAAGGATCACCTTCAACTCTCGCAAAAGAATCATGCTCATAGGGATAGAAGACGAATTGCACAAAAAGATCTGACCTTTACCGCATCACCTCACATGGCCACCGTCGGGCTCACCCCAGCCCCAGAAGTGGGTGGGCTACTCACGCCCCATCGCAATCGCAGACATTGATTGATGAAAAGAAACTTGCATTAAACTATATTCAAAGTCTTTACAATCCCGGCACTCAACTTTTACAGAATGCCAAAACCCTAAAACCTTTGAACTTCCAAAAACTTCTCTGTGGAACTACTTGTCTCTGACTGAAATTGAATGAATGAAAAACCAGCCCCTAGGGCTTTATTTATAGCCTTCTATTCCTTGCTAATCAAGGATAGAATCTATCTATCTATATCTAAAAGGCTTAAAAGATAAATAAAAGCAATTTAGGAATTAAATCTAAAAGGGAAATAATAAATCTAAATAGGTAAGATATCTTTCATGTGTTGTAAATCTTCTCCATAGATAGAACTGGATAGATCTCGGCCAAATCGATCTCTTTCGGCTTCAAGGACTCCTAGATCGACACGGACAGCCAAAGCGTGTAACGCGATTTCGGACACGGCTCTCCTCGATCTCGACTAGGGCTCCAAGAGATCGAGTACGGTGGTCGTCGACTGGGGCTGACTGGCTTGGTCGGGTAGCTCTGCTCGACAAGGCTCGGATCTTGGCTCCTGGCTCCTCGATCTCGACTAAGCCTCCTCGAGATCGAGTAGAGGTGGTGCTCGGCTTCTCGACTTTCTCCGTTTTCGGCTTCTCGACTTGGCACATCTCGTCGACTCCGGACATGGCGTCGAAGTATGGTCGATCTCGACAAGAGTTACTCGAGATCGAGTTGGCTTCCGGAGTCGGGTTGTCTCTGACTCAGTGTCCTCGATCAGCTCTACTCGACCAGGTGTGCTCGGACAGCCTTTGTCGAGATCGAGTAGATGTACTCGAGATCGAGTAGAGTTTTCTAAGCTTTCTGCTCTGTTCTTGAAACGCACTTTCCCGAGTCCTCGTTTGTCGGATTGACGCATATGACCATGCGTTGAAAAGCTCTTTTTAAGGGCTACAACTCTCATGAAGACATCAAAGCACGATTCAGAACGAAGAATGGTGAAAAATGGCGTTTTCTCCAGCTGCACCATTCTTAGCTTCTTCATGACTTTCCTTCAAGCTCCAAATTGCGTACGATTTCTGCGAAATATAACAAAAAACTTGTGTAGACCTCCATATATTGCAAATAAACATATACTACACATATTCTGTATTATTCTAACCCAAATGAATGAAATGTATGCAGAAAACGATATAAAAGTTATTGTAAAACATGGCAGATTCAGCTCACAACAAACACCCTATACTTAAGCTTGCTTGTCCTCAAGCAATACTTTTATTTGTCATTCAGGGGACGAAATCAAACTCTCAACATCTTAGATTCATTCTCATATATCCCTGCAGTCAATTACCATCCTCGAAAAGGTACTAGTGTCACAAATTCATGCATGTGCAAATATACAAAAGCAACATCTACTCACAAAAGGAGGGTTATGCCAAAACAATTTATATGTGACAAAGCATTGATAATCAAGAGGACTTTAATTTATGCTCAAATAAGGAGTAGAATTGGTAAAAGGCTAAAAAGTGGGCAATTTCTGGCAATGTGGTGCTTATGATCCGGGGAAATGGAGTATTTCCCAAACTTTCATACCACATTCCTTCTTCATAAGATTCATCACCTTTCATAATGCTTTTATCAATAATAATGCTTTTACCTCTCTAACCTCAGCACTGCCTTCTCGCGAGTCGCAAACATGAGTGTCATGAATGGCCCCGGATACTTATTGCTTTAGACTCCTCACAATGTGTCCCATCTCTCCAAACTATTATCTTAGAGAGCAGGGTCAATCTACATTTATCTCCTGAGGTGATTGGATTTTCTTTCACTCGTTAAATTTTCCATATATTTCAAATAATTTCCTTCCAAACTCCAAATATGATAACAACACAAACACCATATAACATCTCCATAATGTAACATCATTCTCAACATAATCCCTGGATAAGGTAAAGAATGGTAATATTTAGATCATGTGGAGCAATATATGAAATAAGGCATATTATGGCTTTTGTGATGTGTAAGCATAGGTAAGGCTAGGATATAAACAGTTTGAGCATTATATGGAAATATAAAGTCCTCCATCATCTTATCATGCAACATGGCAAAAGCAATTTCAAATTTTACCTCCTTTTATGGTTTTCAAGAAAATATGCACTTCATTGTGACTTCCCTTTACTAGGCAATTTCATGCTATATCTCTAATGAATCCAATTTTGCATCGTCGAGTTCAATATAAGCTTCCATGACATTATTCAAAATTTTCAATGGGGGTCATTTTTCTCAAATTTTGGAAAACATGCATATAAGCACATAAATCAATAATGCATTCCAAAATAGCCATGTAGCAATTCAAAGAAATAAATTTTAAATATGCACACATAATATCAAATATGGCAAATATGCATAAAGTAAGCCCTTCCCCCACCCCAAACTTAAACATTACAGTGTCCTCACTGTATAAAAACAAGGGTAAAGAAAGAAACTTACTAGACAGGTGTGCAGGGCCTCTTAATATCGAATGAAAAGAATTGCATGGGCCGAGTCTGAATATAGCTCATCCATGGACCTGAAAAGTGCAGAAGACATATACCCATAATATAAAAAGTGTTCAAAACCAAAAACAAGCAAAGTCTCAAAAGTCCAAAAGTAAATGTCTATGTACACGCTCTAGATTTTATAGTCGCTAGGCCGACTTTCCTTTTATGATCAAGGTGGAATCTGCAGGGCCCATGTAGCTTGGGCTTCAAATAAGACTCCATTCTTGTCCATCAGCTGCAATCCTCCAGAATGGATTTTGTTTACCACGAAAGGCCCCATCCTCTTCTTGTTGAATTTGTTAGGGAACCAATGATCCTTTGATTTAGAGACATAGAGCTTGTCTCCAATTTCATACTCTTTGGGCTCATCATTGGATATCCTACATAAGTGTACATACCAAGGCAAACCTCTCCCATGTATAGATAGATCTTTAATGGAAATGGGGGAAGAAAGATCCATACCTTGGCTTACCTTTGCAGAAACGGAATCGGGGACCACAGTGTTTGGTCGATCTCGAGTAGGGGTACTCGATCTCGAGTAGGATTCAGTTTCTGGAGGTGAGCTGCTCGAAGATGCTGGAGCTGGTGGAGGTTGGTCGACATCGACAAGACTAGTCGATCTCGAGTAGCCTGGCTGGTCTGGTGGCTTTAGCGTCGAGGAAGCAGGTGCTAGGGGAGCTTGGTCGATCTCGACTAGCGTAGTCGATCTTGAGGAGGGTTCAGGTTCTGGAGTCTTCAGCGTCGAGGAAGGCGAAGCCGAGGCAGTGAGGTGGTGGTCGATGTCGAGTAGTGTACTCGATCTCGAGGAGCCTGGCCCTTCAGTGTTGCTGCTTGACGATACTGGTGCTGGTGGAGTCTCCTGGTTTTGGTCGAGATCGACTAGGGTCCTCGATGTCGAGGAGTCTTGGTCGACCTTGACCCCATACTTGGCTCCTGTCAAGGCATCCGAAAAATAGTTAGTCCATAACGACGTACCTTGGTCTGTGTCGATTGGATTCTCTGTGTCCTCCTTTAGGATTGTCATGATCTCTTCCACCTGGGCCTCCATGTCCCTTTTTTCCAGCTCCTCAGGGGTCATATTTCTTACCTTGGGTTCCCCGCAAGTGATGTAGCCAGCCGAGATAGATTTTACCTCTTCCATTGGACCTGTATGCCTTTTAGTTTTATTAAAGGAATACTCAATTACCTCATCGCTGATGTTGAAAGTGAGCACTCCTTTCCTTACGCTTATGTTGGCATCCACCGTCGCCAAGAAGGGTCTTCCTAGAATAATTGGACAAGCAGGATCTTCTTGCATATCAACAACTAAGAAATCAGCAGGGACAAAGAATTTACCTACTTGTACTAGCACATTGTCCACCATGCCTGTTGGAATGACCAATGTGTTGTTGGCCACGTAAAGTCTAGCATCCACAGGCTCTAGGGCTCCTATCTTAATCTTGGACCAAATTGTTAAAGGCATTATACTCACACTAGCTCCAAGATCACATAAAGCATTAATTTTATATGGACCAAATCCAATGGTTATAGCAAACTTACCTGGATCTGGCCTCTTCTCCAGTATGTCCAAATGGCTACATTCCTCTGTAATCTCAGCCATTGATCTCTTTTTGCTCAGAATCTCCTTCAGGAACTTGACATAGGATGGCATTTCATTGAGAGCTTCTGTGAAGGGGATGGTGACATTGAGTTTCTGAAGCATCTTGATGAAGCGCTGAAATTTCTTTTCTGCTGGGTCCTTTGGAGATTTTGTGGGGAAAGGCAGCTTCTTTTTCTGATATGGAGCCAGAACAGACGTCGGATGTGCTGCAGTTTTCTCGATCTCATCCTGCCCTTCCTCGATGTCGACCACGTCCTTGTCGATCTCGACCAGATTGGGTGATGTTGAGTTGTTGTGCAGTGCAGACGATGGTTTCTGTATTTTCTCCTCGAGATCGACCAAGCTCTGGTCGACGTCGACTAGCTGCTGGTCGACTTGCTGGTCTCCTTTGTTCTGCTGCTTTCCAACTTCTGGCTCTTGTAGTTGATGACCGCTTCTAAGTTTTACAGCAGTGATGTGTCCGGTCTTTCCTTTTGGATTTGGTTCTGAAGATCCTAGGAGTGACCCTGTCTGTCTGGGGATTCCTGCTGCTAGCTGACCAATCTGTGTATCAACTGTTTTCCTCCATATATCAATCTCCTCAAGCCTTGAGTTGACGCCCTGAATCTGAGTGTAGACTGAGTTGAAGGATTGCCTGCTTTCTGTATGATTCCTCCTTATTTCCTCCAAGACAGTCTGTAGATCATCCTTTTTCTGATCCCTTTCCGGATGTCCTGGAGCTCTGTAGGGCGGGGGGTTCCTAGGGGCACCTTGGTTCCATTGTGGTTGCTGAAACCTTTGGTCCCCCATGTAGCGATTGGGACCCCCTGCATAAGCTGCCTCTTCATGATATTCTGCCAGCCTGACTTGCTCAGTGTGTGGGCACTCAGTAGTGGTGTGCCTCTGCGATCTGCATTCAATACAAGGCTGGTTGACAGAAAGATACTTTACTTGTTTGAAGAGCTTCTTATTATGATCTCTGTAGTACTGCTCCCTAACATCTGGATCAATCTCCTTAGGGGGCTCATATAGGGGCATGGATGGTGCAGGCCTGGCGTAGGGGTTCTCCTCATAGTTGACTGGAGTCCCATACTTATTATCATAGTTGGTCAGCTTGTCTAGAGCAGCCCATGCGTCAGGAGGCGGCATTGTCAGATACTCATAGTGAGTATATGTGTTGATTATGTCCTTTGCAGCCAATTCCAGAGAATTGAAGAAGATCTCTTGAACTACGCAGGGTTGCTGTCCATGTGTAGGGCATGATCGTAGTAGATCCTTATAGCGTTCACATGCCTTTGATAGCGTCTCCCCCGGCTGGTGTTTGAAAGATGTGATCTTTTGGCGCAGAAGTGCTGTCTTTGCAGGAGGAAAGAACTTATTCAGAAATTCCTGCTTCACCTGAGCCCATGTTGTGAGAGATCGTGGTTTCAGCCCTTCCAACCATTTCAGTGCAGGCCCAACCAGAGACCAACGGAAAGCTTTCATCAGGATGTACTCCAAGTTGGTACCTTCGGAAAGAGTACGACAATGTGTCAGTAAAGTTGGTAATATGGCGCGGAGGGAATTCATTAAATCTACCATGAAAAGCATGATTTTTAATTTCAATAAGAAATTGAGTGCGAATTTCATAGTTGTTTTCAGGGATTTGAATGGCCGATTCAGGCACGACGAGAGTCGGGTGCATATAATCCTCTACAGTGGTTGGGTAGAGGGAAAGCTCATCTGCCAGCAGCCTCGCACGTTCAGCTTCTTGTTCCCTTCCTGCTCTCTCAGCGGCGAGAGCAGCATCCCTGGCGCCTAGATCCCTTGTGAGCCTCTCGATCAACTGTTCATGAGTCTCTGCAGCTGCCATGGCTCTTTGCAGTTTAGCTCTGATGTGTAGAAGGCGCTCTGGTTCGTCTAAGCCGTCAAGCTCAGGTGGTTGACTAGAACGGCGCATACACCTGTAAAGTAACTTACAGAAAAAGTGAGAACTGACTACCTAAGGCGCGAATGATAGCTTCCCCGGCAACCGCGCCAATTTGTTGTGAGGAGGAAATCGAGTATGAAATAAAGTGAAATAATTCAAACCAGATTCGTGCCCCAGCAAATAAATACAAGACTCCTCCAATGCAGTAAGAGAAAGTCAGGATCGAATCCACGAGGAAGCGTGTCAGCGGATCCTAGGCAGCTGTAAATCTCACAGAAAAAGCAAACAGAAGACAGAAACAAAGGAACAAAGAAAGAAAGACAGAAATAACAAACGAAAGCAAGGAATAAAAGAAAACACAGAAGCTACTCGATCTCGACAAGATACCACTCGAGATCGACAAGACAGAAACTTCGGAATCGAAAAAGAAACAGAAACTCAACTCGACGTAGACAAAAGCCAACTCGAGATCGACTAAGGTCTACTCGATCTCGACAAGCCTCTCCTCTGTATCGACTAGGCTCTACTCTGTATCGACTAGGCTCTACTCTGTATCGACTAAAACTCAGAAAGTTGTAAATTTGCAGATTCGAACACAGAACTCAGAAATTCGACAGAAATAAACTCAATATATAAAGAACTTCCAAAGCCAGGGTATCAACACCACAACGATAACCATGCAAAGTAACACATAAAGGCATAAAAGATCATGCTTTCCATCAAAATAACTTTCGTTATTAACAAATAGGCATATAGAGGCTTTTGCATAAACCCTAATTGTTACTAACCCTTTTCACATAATTAATCCAAGTTGCATTAAGATCACTTTACCTTCAATAATACAAACAAGGATCACCTTCAACTCTCGCAAAAGAATCATGCTCATAGGGATAGAAGACGAATTGCACAAAAAGATCTGACCTTTACCGCATCACCTCACATGGCCACCGTCGGGCTCACCCCAGCCCCAGAAGTGGGTGGACTACTCACGCCCCATCGCAATCGCAGACATTGATTGATGAAAAGAAACTTGCATTAAACTATATTCAAAGTCTTTACAATCCCGACACTCAACTTTCGTAAAATGCCAAAACCCTAAAACCTTTGAACTTCCAAAAACTTCTCTGTGGAACTACTTGTCTCTGACTGAAATTGAATGAATGAAAAACCAGCCCCTAGGGCTTTATTTATAGCCTTCTATTCCTTGCTAATCAAGGATAAAATCTATCTATCTATATCTAAAAGGCTTAAAAGATAAATAAAAGCAATTTAGGAATTAAATCTAAAAGGGAAATAATAAATCTAAATAGGTAAGATATCTTTCATGTGTTGTAAATCTTCTCCATAGATAGAACTGGATAGATCTCGGCCAAATCGATCTCCTTCGGCTTCAAGGACTCACAGCTCGACACGGACAGCCAAAGCGCGTAACGCGGTTTCGGACACGGCTCTCCTCGATCTCGACTAGGGCTCCTCGAGATCGAGTACGGTGGTCGTCGACTGGGGCTGAATGGCTTGGTCGGGTAGCTCTGCTCGACAAGGCTCGGATCTTGGCTCCTGGCTCCTCGATCTCGAGTAAGCCTCCTCGAGATCGAGTAGAGGTGGTGCTCGGCTTCTCGACTTTCTCCGTTTTCGGCTTCTCGATTTGGCACAGCTCGTCGACTCCGAACATGGCGTCGAAGTGTGGTCGATCTCGACAAGAGTTACTCGAGATCGAGTTGGCTTCCGGTGTCGGGTTGTCTCTGACTCATTGTCCTCGATCAGCTCTACTCGACCAGGTGTGCTCGGACAGCCTTTGTCGAGATCGAGTAGATGTACTCGAGATCGAGTAGAGTTCTCTTAGCTTTCTACTCTGTTCTTGAAACGCACTTTCCCGAGTCCTCGTTTGTCAGATTGACGCATATGACCATGCGTTGGAAAGCTCTCTCCAAGGGCTACAACTCTCGTGAAAACATCAAAGCACGATTCAGAACGAAGAATGGTGAAAAATGGCGTTTTCTCCGGCTGCACCATTCTTAGCTTCTTCATGACTTTCCTTCAAGCTCCAAAGTGCGTCCGATTTCTTTGAAATATAACAAAAACTTGTGTAGACCTCCATATTTTGCAAATAAACATATACTACACAGATTCTGTATTATTCTAACCCAAATGTATGAAATGTATGCAGAAAACGATATAAAAGTTACTGTAAAACATGGCAGATTCAGCTCACAACAAACACTAAGCAAATTATACTTCAAACCATTAACAAGATAAACATTTTTAATGCTATGGTTAGGATTACTCCCAAAATTACCGATACCAACGATGTCACACTTTCCTTTATCACCAAGGGTGATTGTTCCAGTGGATTGCTTCTTTAGATCATGGAAGAGAGACCTCTTCCTACTCATATGTCTCGAACATCCACTATCAATAATCCATTTTTGCTCCTTCACCTTGGTGATCTCCTACAAGACAAAAATCAACCTTTCTGGCTAGACCAATAAGCAAATTTAGATCCATTATTGGGATAAACAATATTTGGTAAAATAGTGCCTTTGGGGACCCAAACTTGCGTTATTCGTTCTTTTCTCAAGTGAACAGGAAATGTATTGCGAATGATATGTGAATCCTTTCTTCTATAGGGGCAGGTCTCTTTTACATGTCCCTTTCTTGCACAGTGGTGACATATAGGAGATGTTCTACTTCCTTTTGCCTTTACAAAAGTGGTAATGTGTTGCTTCTTTAAAAATCTTGGATGGTAGCCAATGCCACTTTTGTTTAGAGAACTTTGTTGCTTACCCAACATCCTATCAAGAGTGCCTTTGGACTTGGTAAAACTTATGAGGGTTGTCTGTTGGTCTTGAATCTTCTTATTCAGGGAGATGTTCTCGTTCTCTAAGTCATGATGTTCATTTCTTAGAGACGAGAGATCTTGCTTGAGTTCAGATTTCTCTGAGTCAAGAGTCTTGACTTTAATGTCAAGACCCGAATAAGAGGTTTCAAGACTTTTCACCCTCATAGACAGTTCCTCAATAGTTCTTTCCTGGTCCACAGTTTTCTTAATAAGAGTGTTGGTTTGGGCAATAAGTTTCTCTTCATTGGCAATCATATTAGAAAGAAATTCTGATAATACCTCTTTTGGACTTTCCATAAGCTCTCTTACCGTTACCTCAAGTTGCTCATCATGGGATTCATCTCCTGAGGCCATGAGACAAAGGTTGGCCTTTTTATCGTCGGAGTCCGAGTCACCTGAGTCAGAATCACTCCAAGCTGCCACCATGGCTTTCTTCTTCCATCTATCACCTTTCTTGAAATGACTCTTCTTCTTTTGAGGGAAGTCTTTCACAAGATGGTATGTTTCACCACATTCAAAACAAGACAAAGTTTTAGTCTTCTTGTCATATTTGTTGTATTGAGACTAACCTCGAAATTTTGAAGACTCTGATCCATCTTTGTTGTAGAATCGCTTCTTCATTTTGAGGATTCGAGAAAGACCCCTTGTAATAAAACCAAAGGGATCATCCTCATCCTCATCTTCAAAATCAGACACATATTTGGGCTCATCCTTCTTAGACTTGAGTGTCAAGTTCTTAGTGCTTGTTGGAAGGTCTCCATCGTCTTCATTGAGAATCATCTCATGTGTGATCAGATTCCCAAGCAAGTCATCAAGGGGTAGCTTGGTGAGATTCTGGGCTTCTTCTATGGCTGTCACTTTCGGACCCCATTTGTCTTTTGGGAGGCACCTCAATATCTTCCTTACTTTCTCAACATTCTCAAAGGTCTTGCGAAGAGAGTCAAGGTTGTTCGTGATCTCCGTGAACCGTGTGAACATGGCCTTAATAGACTCATCTGGCTTCATTTTGAAGAGTTCATACTTTCGAAGGAAAATGCTGATCTTGGTGTCCTTCACTTGACTGGTTCCTTCGTAGGTGACAACCAGCTTGTCCCAAATCTCTTTAGCCGACCTACAAGATGAAATACGGTTAAACTCATCAGTACTAAGACCAAAGTGTAGTAAGTTAATAGCCTTGTAGTTCTTGGAGACGAGTTCAAGATCCGCTTGGATGAACTCAGCCTCGGTCTTCGCGACATTGGGACCATTTGGTCCGTCTTTTACTGGAACCTTCGGACCATTCTCTATAATGTTCCAAAGTTCTAGATCTTGATCTATAATGAACATTTTCATCAAGGACGTAGTTGTTTCCTACAAAGAGCGGTGGTCTACTGGTAGACCTCCGTTGTGCAAATCCTCCGCTTGCTTCACCAGAAATGATAAAAAACTCACAAGATTGTTAGATCAAAAGCAGTGAGAAAGGCTCTGATACCAATTGAAGGTTCGATAATGTATAACAAAGTAGAATAAAGATACTCTAGAAGAGGGGTTGAATAGAGTATGCCAACTTTTCGCTGATAATCTCAAGACTTTTGAAACACTTGCAAAGCCCTTTGAGATTAGACTTGGTTTTTTCCTCTGGAAAACCTGAATCAAAAAAGAGTTATACAATTCGAAACAAGTGCGGAAATATAGTAAAACAATAAGTAAAGGATGCAACGAATTGTTAACGAGGTTCGGCTCCTTAAAGGCTTAGTCCTCGCCTAGGGTTCTTCCACAACCCTAGGATTCACCCGGCTTTACTGATTCACAAGACTTAGGATCCTAATAGCTCACCGAGAAGCCTCTCTCCTATACAATTACAATCTAGTCAACTCACGTTCCCTTGGAGTCCTAGACCAATCTAGAAGAGCCTCACCTCTCTCAGCTATCTAGTACAATCCTCTTACACTTCGTGAATCAATCGCCTAGTGCTCACTTCCTAAGTTATAAACTCTCGATTATAACACTCTCTCAGAATATATCCTATAAGCTCACTGTGTAACTCTCAAATAATAACATCCGGAAATAATATGTAAATAATACAGGTTTTGTGTTTCATCAACACAGTTGTAGCTTCAAGACCTTTTATACAAGCTATGTGTCAAAGCCTTTGAAACCATTTCCGATTTTCATCAAGGGAGTGGAGTTATCATACCCCATGCAAGTACATATTAAAGTGATCTGAAAAGGTTGATGTGGTTTAAGGTCCAATCGTGAAGATAATTTATATGTTACAATTATTTGTGATTGACAAATTTGTGAATTATTACATAACATTGTGACCTTCGTGTCTTCCGGTTGTCAATGACCGACTTCTTATGTGCTTAATGTGTGTCAAGTAATTGTGTATGAAAATGGCAACTACAAGAGCAAGTCACGAAGATCATTAAACACTACCCAACATTGAAAGAAAGGAAAGTTCGAATCTTTTAAGAAAATGTGTCAATCTAGAAAAACGGAAAGAGGAAGATCTTGAAAATTTGACCGAGAGGTATGCGGAGCATGGAGAGGATTCTCTTGGTTAAAATATATACGCCATATATTTTATCAGAGGGCAAATGATCAAATTTTTCCTTATTCTGTAAATTTTGTATTAGTTGGGTTTTTTTCGCCTAACTAGTTTAGTAGCACTAACTCACTTTATCGAGGTTTTACAAAATGTGACCCATTTGACCTGACCCAACACAAAATCAATTTTGATCCGACTTGATCCGATTCGACCCGAATATATAATATACCCGACATGAAATGAACTTGAATGGTTATTACCCATTCCTAACCCGGTCCACCCGATTGACTCATCTAGCTTCTACGAAATTTAAATATTTTTTCCCACTGAAAAATTAAGGTCACAACCACTTAGACAAATAAATGACAAATTTAAATCCCTAATTGACTTCAATAGACTGGTATATACACCATCCCGTATGCACGAATATATTAGCCCAATATTTTAAAATTATGTTAATGAATTTTTTTTTAAAAAAATGAATGCAAAAAAATGTGAACTACAATTTGCTTTACATTTTTTGCGTTCACATTTTTTGTGTTCATTGTTAAAATATTAAAATCTATTAAAAATATAACAATGAACACAAATGTGAATAACAGTAAAAAATAATTACTGAAAGACTTAAAAAAGTAACCGGTTGTGACCTTTGTATCGGACTGAGCCGTACAAGACAACGTTCTAATAGCTCATGAAATCTTTCACTCTTTTTTCAAAACCCGCAAAGGCAAGGAGGGATGGATGGCAATAAAATTAGACATGGAAAAGGCATATGATAGGGTAGACTGGAGATTTACATAAGCGGTTTTGGAAAAATTCGGGTTTCACCCTATTTTTGTGGAATGGATTATGGAATGCATCTCTACAGTATCGTTCTCGGTACTAGTTAATAATGGTCCAAATGAACCATTCAAGCCATCGAGAGGTCTCCGTCAGGGGACCCTTTATCTCCCTTTTTGTTTATACTAGGTGCCGAAATTCTCGCAAGAAAACGAAGTCGTGAGTGTAACTTAGAGGGTGGACATATCGGCTCCCGATTTGGAAGAGACGGTCCCCGTATTCCTTCTCTTGTCTTCGCGGATGATATTTTAATTTTTACAAAAGGTAACATTACACTGGGTCAGAAAACGGAGCAAATAATCGATGAGTATTGTCAAATATTGGGTCAAAAGGTCAATTATCATAAATCTTCTTTCCAAAAAACCGTGGGTATAGCACCTAGCTAACAGGGTAGCGGAACTTGAAAGATGCCTTAGCACACTACTACATACATGGTTATTTATGACATTTAAAAGATGGCGTTTGTTAAAAAAAATGCCATTAAACATACCTTCTTATGGCGTTTAAATATAAAAATGCCATATTTTTTACTTCGAATATTATGGAATATATTTTATGGCGTTTTGAAAACGCCATGGAAATGGTGGCAATATTTTTAGCCCAAAATTTTTGGCCCAACATTGAAAGGGGAAACAAATAAGAGATATTAGGGTTATAGATTTGCCGCTCTCATTATCTCTCTCGGTTCTCTCCTCCCATTTCATCAGGTGATAATAATTTCACCGCTAATTTTTACTATTTCCACCGCTAATCACCGCATAGGTTTGCGGTGGATTTAATGACAGTCAACGCGTCCACCGCATAGGTTGACGGTGGCCACCGCCATACTTTCCAGTGGGTCGAGGAATACACATGCTCACCGCCATACTTTGCGGTGGCCTATCCCGTTCTGTTTCAACCCACCGCATAAGTTGGCAGTGGGTCTTGGTTGGCTCATATTAATGCGGTGGTTTTTTGGAATAACGGACCCCGTTCTACCCAACTCCACTGCATGTACATGTGATGGGTTCTTATACGGTCAACGCATCCACTGCATATACATGCGGTGGGTATCGGAAAAAGCATATTAAGGCCACTGCAAACCTATGCGATGATTAGCGGTGAAAATAGTAAAAATTAGCGGTGAAAATATCCGCCCCATATTTCATCCCCAAATGAGAAGTTTTGATTTCATGGACATCTCCATAGGACGTCTACAATTGTGATAATCGGACGTGCTTCCACTTTGTCGAGAAACCTCAAATCAACCCCACCTTCTCCTTCAAACACCGCTTATGCCACCTTTGTTTCTATGCTCGACTCAACATCCCAAACAAGGTAAAAAGTGATTTTAATGTTTCACTGCATATGTCATCTTTCGATATTGTCTCAGCCTCATGTCGTATGCTCTTCTATCCTCCCCGACCACCGCTCTCATTTTCTCTCTCTGCTCTCGGTAGAACTCCAGATCTAAAGGAAAGTTCGACTATTTCCAAGATCTAAGTAAGCTACGTAAATCACATTCTTCAATTTATACAATCATTCCAATGAGGGTTCAAAATTTTTATATTTGGGTTCTGTTGTGAGCTGAATCTGCCATGTTTTACAGTAACTTTTATATCGATTTATGTATACATTGCATTCATTTGGGTTTAGATAGTACAGAATCTATGTAGTTTATGTTTATTTGCCAAATTATAGAATCTACACCAGTTTCTGTTTAATTCGCAGAAATCGAGGCGTTTTACAGCAATTCTACAAAAGGTCGGAAAAGCTCGGAAAACCACTACAGAAGTCCAAGGTCAAAGCAGCGGAACCAGTCGGAGAGTCAAGGCTACTCGATCTCGAGTAGGCCTACTCGACCAAGACGAGCATGTCCGAGCACAGCTTGGTCGAGCAGAGCCTGATCGAGAGCCAGACCAACCCGAGCTCCGGAAGTCTACTCGATCTCGACAAGCTCTGGTCGAGGTCGACGAAGCCCAGGCGCCATGTCCGGAGTCGACAAGGAGAGGAGCCGAGGACGAAGCCGAGGACGACCAGTAGCACTCGCTGCCAGCGACTCGACTCGCTGCAGCGGACCACTCGCTGTCGCGGAAAACTTCGCTGCCAGCGGGAGAGCCAACTCGCGGAAGCGGGAAGGGAAGAGCCCTACTCGATCTCGACGAACCCTTGTCGAGATCGACGAGACCTTGAGTCCAGATCCGAGCTTGCCGAGGAGAGCCACTCGAGGAGGCCTAGTCGACGATCATCTCTACTCGAAGTCGACGAAGGCTACTCGAGATCGACGACGCCCAGAGTCCAGATCCAGGCTTGTCGAGCACGCCAACCCGAGGAAGCTTTGTCGATGACCTAACCCTACTCGACATCGACTAGCTTTTGTCGAGGTCGACGAGCACCAGTGACCAAGTCCGAGCCACATCGAGCAGATCTAGCCGAGGAAGTCCAGTCGAAGAACCACCCTACTCTAGGTCGACGAGCCCTACTCGAGGTCGACTAGAGACGTGTCCAGCAGCTTCTCGACGAGGACTTGTCCGACTAGACTTGGGATTCCTTGGGCGCGAAGGCGGAAGATTCTATCCGATTCCATCAAGTTCTATCCAAGGAGACAAGATCTATCAATATCATGAAGACCTACCCTATTTAGTTTTATCTTTTCCTAGTTGATTTAATTCCATTATGTCTTTTATTTATCTTTTAAGCCTTTTAGATATAGATAGATATCTTTTTTCCTAGAATAGCTAGGGAATGAAGCCTATAAATAAAGCCCTTGGGGCTGAGCATTAGGCATCTTATTCGAATCATTCAACACACACGATTCAATTCCAGTAGAGTAGTTTAGGAGTTCTAAGGTTTTTAGGGTTTTGGCTTTCTGCGAAAGTTGATTGCCGGAATTGTAAAGGCTTTTGAATATAGTTAATGCAAGTTTCTTTTTATACATCAATGTCTGCAATTGCGATGAGGCGTGAGTAGTCCACCCACTTCTGGGGCTGGGGTGAGCCCGACGGTGGCCATGTGAGGCGATGCGATAAAGGTCAGATCTTTTGTGCAATTCATCTTCTATCTCTATGAGCATGATTCTTTTGCGAGAGTTGAAGGTGATCCTTGTTTGTGTTATTGAAGCGAAAGTGATCTTAATGCAACTTGGATTAATTATGTGAAAAAGGGTTAGTAACAATTAGGGTTTATGCGAAAGCCTCTATATGCCTATTTGTTAATGACGAAAGTTATTTGATGGAAAGCATGATCTTTTATGCCTTTATGTGTTACTTTGCATGGTTATCGTTGTGGTGTTGAAACCCTGGCTTTGGAGGTCTTTTAATATATTGAAGTTTATTTCTGTCGAATTTCTGAATTCTGTCGAAAATCTGTAATCTTGTGTTTACTGTTTCTTGTCGACATAGAGGAGCCTTGGTCGAGATCGAGTACTGTTCTTGTCGATCTCGAGGAGAGCTTAGTCTAGGTCGAGTTGTGATTCTTCTGTCTTTGTCGATTTCAAGTTCTTGTCTTTACTTTCTTTGTCGATCTCGAGTACCTCTTGTCGAGGTCGAGTACGCTTTGTTCGTTGAGTTGATTTGCCTTTGTTTTCTGTTTTCTGTTTTCATTACTGTTCTTGTCGAGATAGAGGACAGCTACTCGAGATCGAGTAGCTTCTGTGTCCTTGATTTTCATTTTTGCCCTTGCTTTGTTCTTTCTTTTTGTTTTTGCTTTGCTTTGCTTTATTTTTTTGCTTTTGTTTTAGTTGCCCTTGCCGGGTTTATTTGTCTTTCTTTCCTTGTTTCTGTGTTTCTGTCTTTCTGCTGCTTCTGTGAGAATTTACAGCTACCTAAGAACTGCTGACGTGCTTCCTCGTGGATTCGATCCTGACTATTCTCTTACTACAACGGGAGGAAGTCTTGTATTTATTTGCTGAGACAGGGAAGTCAATCTGAACTATATTTCATATTTATTTCATACTTGACCATCCTCCTGCATCGCAACAAATTGGCGCCGTTGTCGGGGAAGCAATCATTCGCGCCTTAGGTAGTCAGTTCTCACTTTTCTCTTGAGTGAATTCGCAGGTGTATGCGTCGTTCCGGTCAAACACCTGGGTTTGACAGCTTAGACGAACCGGAGCGCTACCTACACATCCACTCCAAACTCAAAAGGATCATGGCGGCCGCTGAAACACAGGAACAGCTGGTCGCTAGGCTTACCAGGGAATTGGCCGCAAACGATGCTGTTATCGCCGCTGAGAGAGCAGCAAGGGAACAAGCACAGGATGAGCTTGCCCAGTATCCAACCACGGCAGAGGACTACATGCACCCAACTCTCGTCGTGCCTGAATCGGCGATTCTAATCCCTGAAAACTCTTTTGAAATTCGCACTCAGTTTCTTATAGAGCTTAAAAATAATGCCTTTTACGGCAGATTTAATGAGTGTCCTCTTGAACATATTACTAATTTTCATGATATGTGACGTACTCTTGTAGAAGGTACAACCTTGGAATATGTCAAGATGAAATCTTTTCGCTGGTCTCTCGCTGGACCTGCACTGAAATGGCTGGAAGGGCTGAAAGCAAAATCACTCACAACCTGGGCCCAAGTAGAGCAAGAGTTTCTGAACAAATTCTTCCCACCGGCCAAAACAGCACATCTCCGCCAGAAAATCACCGCCTTTAAACAGCAGAAAGGGGAACCGCTGGCAAGGGCATGGGAACGCTACAAGGAACTGCTACGATCTTGCCCTACTCATGGACAGCCACCTTACATCATTCAGGAGATCTTCTTCAACTCTCTTCATCAAGTCACTAAGGACAGAATCAACAATTATACTCGCTACGAGTATCTGACGATGCCACCAAGTGACGCATGGGGTGTGCTAGAGAAGCTCACTACCTACGACAACAAGTATGGGTCTACTGTAACCTATGAAAAGAACTCATACGCCAGGCCAGCGCCATCTATGCCTCTCTATGAGCCAGCAAAGGAAATTGATCCTGATGTTAGGGAGCAATACTATAGAGACCGGAATAAGAAGCTCATCAAGCAAGTCAAGTATCTCTCTGTCAACCAGCCTTGTATTGAATGCGGATCGCAAAGGCACACCACTCCTGAGTGCCCACACACAGAACAAGTCAGGATGGCAGAGCATCATGAGGATGTAGCTTACGCAGGGGGTCCCAATCGCTACATGGGGGACCAAAGGTTTCAGCAACCACAGTGGAACCAAGGTGTCCCTAGGAACCCCCCACCCTGCAGAGCTCCAGGACATCCAGAAAGGGATCAAAAGAAGGATGATATACAGACAGTCCTGGAGGAGATACGGAGAAACCACTCAGAAACTAGGCAATCTTTCAACTCCGTCTATACCCAGATGCAAGGTGTCAACTCTAGGCTTGGGGAAATTGATATCTGGCTAAAATCAGTTGATACACAGATTGGTCAGCTAGCAGCGGGAATCCCCAGACAGTCAGGGACACTTCCAGGATCTTCAGAACCAAATCCTAAGGGAAAGATTGGACACATCGCTGCTATAAAACTCAAAAGCGGCCATCAACTGCAAGAGCCAGAGGTCGGAAAGCAGCAGAACGACGAGGAATAGCAAGTCGATCTCGACAAGGCCGTGGTCGATCTCGACAAGACCTTCGTCGACCTCGAGGAGAAAATTCCAGAATCCTCGTCTGCACCACACAACAACTCGACTGGGCCCAATCTGGTCAATGTCGACAAAGGCCTTGTCGATGTCGAGGAGCCCCTGGTCGACATAGAGCAGCCTGCAGCACCTCCGACGTCTGTTCTGGCTCCGACACAGAAAAAGAAGCTGCCTTTCCCCACAAAATCTCTAAAGGACCTAGCAGAGAAAAAGTTTCAGCGCTTCATCAAGATGCTTCAGAAGCTCAACGTCACCATCCCCTTCACAGAAGCTCTCAATGAAATGCCATCTTATGTCAAGTTCCTGAAGGAGATTCTGAGCAAAAAGCGATCGATGGCGGAAATCACAGAGGAGTGCAGCCATCTGGACATATTGGAGAAGAGGCCGGATCCAGGTAAGTTTGCTATAACTATTGGATTTGGTCCATACAAAATTAATGCCCTATGTGATCTTGGAGCTAGTGTGAGTATAATGTCTTTAACAATTTGGTCCAAGATTAAGATAGGTGCCTTGGAGCCTGTGGATGCTAGACTTTACATGGCCAACAACACGGTGGTCATCCCCACATGCATGGTGGAAAATGTCCCAGTACAAGTAGGTAAATTCTTCGTCCCTGCTGATTTCTTAATAGTTGATATGCAAGAAGATCCTGCTTGTCCAATTATCTTAGGAAGACTATTCTTGGCGACGGTGGATGCCAACATAAGCGTAAGGAAAGGAGTGCTCACCTTCAACATCAGCGATGAGGTAATTGAGTATTCCTTTAATAAAACTGAAAGGCATACAGGTCCAATGGAAGAGGTCAAATCTATCTCAGCTGGCTACATCACCTGCGGGGAACCCAAGGTCAGAAATATGACCCCTGAAGAGATAGAAAAGAGGGACATGGAGGCCCAAGTAGAGGAGATCATGGCAATCCTCAAGGAAAACACAGAGAATCCAATCGACACGGACCAAGGTAAGTCGTTGTGGATTAATTATTTTTCGGATGCCTTGACAGGAGCTAAGTATGGGGTCAAGATCGACCAATCCCTAGTCGATCTCGACCAAACCAAGGAGCCTCCACCAGCACCGGCATCGTCGAGCAGCAAACCAGTCGGCAAGCCACCCTACTCGATCTCGAGTACGCTAGTCGAGATCGACCACCAGATGAGGAGCCCAGATCCACCTTCCTCGACGACGGCGACTCCAGGACCAGAACCCTACTCGACCTCGAGTAGGCTTATCGAGGTCGACCACCACTCGGCTCCACCAGATCCGCCTTCGTCGATGAGCAAACCACCAGGAGCGGAACCCTTGTCGAGGTCGACCAGGCTTGTCGAGATCGACAATACCTGTCCTTCGTCGACTTCTGAATCTTCGACCAGATCACCACCAGAGCCTGCAGTCTTGTCGAGATCGACTAGCCCTAGTCGAGATCGACCAAATACAGTAGTCCCCGATTCCGTCTCTGCGAAGGTAAGCCAAGGTATGGATCTTTCTTCTCCTATTTCCATTAAAGATTTATCTATACATGGGAGAGGTCTGCCTTGGTATGTGAGATTGTGCAGGATATCCAATGATGAGCCTAAGGAGTATGAAGTTGGAGACAAGCTCTATGTCTCTAAATCAAAGGATCATTGGTTTCCCAACAAATTCAACAAAAAGCGGATGGGACCGTTCGTGGTGAACAAGATCCATTCTGGAGGATTACAGCTGATAGACAAGAATGGAGTCTTATTTGAGGCCCAAGCTACATGGGCCCTGCAGATGCCACCTTGAGCGTTAATGGAAAGTCGGCCTAGCGACTATAAAATCTAGAGCATGTACATAGACTTTTTAGGACATTTGAGACTTTATTTTTTGTTTTTGGTTTTGAACACTTTTTTTGCTATTTTGGGTATATGTCTTCTACTTTTCAGATCAATGGATAGAACCAAGTCTTACTCGGCCAGGAGGTGCTCCATTCGAAATTTTGAGGCCCTGCACACCTGTCTTGTGAGTTTCTTTCTTTACCCTTACCTTGTTTTTATACAGTGAGGACACTGTAATGTTTAAGTATGGGGTGGGGGAAGGGCTTACTTCATGCATATTGATCATATTTGACATTATGTGTGCATTATTTCTTTGAATTGCTACATGGCTATTTTGGAAGGCATTATTGATTTATGTGCTTATATATACATGTTTTCCAAAGTGTTGAAAAATGACCCCCATTGAAAATTTTGGTTAATGTCATGGAAGCTTATATTGAACTCAACGATGCAAAATTGGATTCATTAGAGATATAGAATGAAATTGCCTAGTAAAGGGAAGTCACAATGAAGTGCATTATTTTCTTGAAAACCATGAAAGGAGGTAAAATTTGAAGTTGCTTTTGACATGTTGCATGATAAGATGACGGAGGACTTTATATTTCCATATAATGTTTATAATCCTAGCCTTACCTATGCTTACGCATCACAAAAGCCATAATATGCCTTATTTCAAATATCGCTCCACATGATCTAAATATTTGCCATTCTTTACCTTATCCGGGGATTATGTTGAGAATGATGTTACATTATGGAAATTATCATATGGTGTTGATGTTGTGATTATTATCATTATTGGAGTTTGGAAGGAAATTGTTGAAATATATGGAAAATTTAATGAGTGAAATAAAATCCAATCACCTCAGGAGATAAAGGTAGATTGACCCTGCTCTCTAAGATAATAGTTTGGAGAGATGGGACACATTGTGAGGAGTCCAAAGCACTAAGTATCCGGGGCCATTCATGACACCCATGTTTGCGACTCGCGAGAAGGCAGTGCTGAGGTTAGAGAGGTAAAAGCATTATTATTGAGAAAAGCATTATGAAAGGTGATGAATCAAATGGAGAAGGAATGTGGAATGAAACTCAAGTTTGGAAATGATCCATTTCCCCGGATCAAAAGCACCACATTGCCAAAATTTGCCCACCTTTAGCCTTTTACCAATCTACTCCTTCATGAGCTTAAATTAAAGTCTTCTTGATTATCAATGCTTTGTCATATGAATTATGTTTTTGCATAACCCTCCTTTTATGAGTAGATGTTGCTTTTACATGTTTGCACATGCATGAATCTGTGACACTAGTACCTTTTCGAGGATGGTAATTGATTGCAGGGACATATAAGAATGAATCTAAGATGTTGAGAGTTTGAATTCTTCCCCTGAATGACAAATAAAAGTAATTCTTGAGGACAAGCAAGCTTAAGTATGGGGTGTTTGTTGTGAGCTGAATCTGCCATGTTTTACAGTAACTTTTATATCGATTTCTGTATACATTGCATTCATTTGGGTTTAGATAGTACAGAATCTATGTAGTTTATGTTTATTTGCCAAATTATGGAATCTACACCAGTTTCTGTTTAATTCGCAGAAATCGAGGCGTTTTACAGCAATTCTACAGAAGGTCGGAAAAGCTTGGAAAACCACTACAGAAGTCCAAGGTCAAAGCAGCGGAACCAGTCGGAGAGTCAAGGCTACTCGATCTCGAGTAGGCCTACTCGACCTAGACGAGCATGTCCGAGCACAGCTTGGTCGAGCAGAGCCTGATCGAGAGCCAGACCAACCCGAGCTCCGGAAGTCTACTCGATCTCGAAAAGCTCTGGTCGAGGTCGACGAAGCCCAGGCGCCATGTCCGGAGTCGATAAGGAGAGGAGCCGAGGACGAAGCCGAAGTCTACTCCTAAACTTGCATTAACTATATTTATCTTTTAAGCCTTTTAGATATAGATAGATATCTTCTTTCCTAGAATAGCTAGGGAATGAAGCCTATAAATAAAGCCCTTGGGGCTGAGCATTAGGCATCTTATTCGAATCATTCAACACACACGATTCAATTCCAGTAGAGTAGTTTAGGAGTTCTAAGGTTTTTAGGGTTTTGGCTTTCTGCGAAAGTTGATTGCCGGAATTGTAAAGGCTTTTGAATATAGTTAATGCAAGTTTCTTTTTATACATCAATGTCTGCAATTGCGATGAGGCGTGAGTAGTCCACCCACTTCTTGGGCTGGGGTGAGCCCGACGGTGGCCATGTGAGGCGATGCGATAAAGGTCAGATCTTTTGTGCAATTCATCTTCTATCCCTATGAGCATGATTCTTTTGCGAGAGTTGAAGGTGATCCTTGTTTGTGTTATTGAAGCGAAAGTGATCTTATTGCAACTTGGATTAATTATGTGAAAAAGGGTTAGTAACAATTAGGGTTTATGCGAAAGCCTCTATATGCCTATTTGTTAATGACGAAAGTTATTTGATGGAAAGCATGATCTTTTATGCCTTTATGTGTTACTTTGCATGGTTATCGTTGTGGTGTTGAAACCCTGGCTTTGGAGGTCTTTTAATATATTGAAGTTTATTTCTGTCGAATTTCTGAATTCTGTCGAAAATCTGCAATCTTGTGTTTACTGTTTCTTGTCGACATAGAGGAGCCTTGGTTGAGATCGAGTACTGTTCTTGTCGATCTCGAGGAGAGCTTAGTCTAGGTCGAGTTGTGATTCTTTTGTCTTTGTCGATTTCAAGTTCCTGTCTTTACTTTCTTTGTCGATCTCGAGTACCTCTTGTCGAGGTCGAGTACGCTTTGTTCGTTGAGTTGATTTGCCTTTGTTTTCTGTTTTCTGTTTTCATTACTGTTCTTGTCGAGATAGAGGACAGCTACTCGAGATCGAGTAGCTTCTGTGTCCTTGCTTTTCGTTTTTGCCCTTGCTTTGTTCTTTCTTTTCGTTTTTGCTTTTCTTTGCTTTATTTTTTTGCTTTTGTTTTAGTTGCCCTTACCGGGTTTATTTGTCTTTCTTTCCTTGTTTCTGTGTTTTTGTCTTTCTGCTGCTTCTGTGAGAATTTACAGCTACCTAAGAACTGCTGACGTGCTTCCTCGTGGATTCGATCCTGACTATTCTCTTACTACAACGGGAGGAAGTCTTGTATTTATTTGCTGAGACAGGGAAGTCAATCTGAACTATATTTCATATTTATTTCATACTTGACCATCCTCCTGCATCGCAATAGGTTCCTCAAATTGAAAATCAATTTAGGGTTACATTTGCTAGTAAAATACGTTGTAATTTTTTGACAGGAAAATATGTTGTAATTTTGAACCTAATGCAAGCTTAGGTTTTCAAATTCGTTGTGCTAGGTCACCTATTGATAGACAAGTGCACACTCACTTGCTACTGGTTTTCATATTTCAGCTTCATCTCAAGTAAGCCCAAGTTTTCAGGTTCAGATTTTGTATGGGGTTCTTGATTTTCTTTCTATAATGTTCCATGAAAGGGATTCCCTTGGCCTAATAATACCACATTGTTAGTTTGGATCAACTATCCTAATTTTTAGTTTTTTCAGAACTCTTGAAAAACTCTTTTTAATTTTCCTTCAAGTTAGATGGATTTTTGTGCATATGATCTTGTGTATTCAATTTATTAGGTATATTGTGCTTATATGCGATAATATATATGACATTCTCTCTCTCAAAACAGGTATCCATGTTCAAGAAGAACCTATGTCCATCTCCCAAAGGATACATACTTTGTCATGTACAACTCAGTTATTTTTTAACTTATGGAAATGAAAAATATGTGTCCATAGATGGAACAACTACAAGAAGTCACCAAAGTAAGTGACTTAATACTTCTATTGGATTGGATTTTGGAATAATTCAGAATGGTACACTTTTTCATGTATAATAAGCATGAGCTAGCCACTTCCACTAGCATTTTATGGATTATGACATGATTAAATTGTAGTGGGCAAGTTAAAGTTTAATTTTGCATATAGTCTAGCTGTTGTCAATGGCTCAAACATAGGATTAGAATTTGGTGTGATCTAATTGATGGTGTTTGTCCAGTTTAGATAAGAGGACAATGTTTGTCCAGTCAAAATTAACAGTGTTTGTCCACCTTTTGTCCGGTGTTTGTTTAACTGTTTCTCAAAGGCTCAAACTCATTCTTGGTAGGTGAAGGATTAAGAAAAAAAATATAATCAGCTAGAATATATTGTAAGTGCTTTTACTTGAAGATAAGAGTGTTTTTTCATACCAATTAGTTGTTTCTTTTTTAAGAACAAGAATGTATTCATTTCCATACTTGTAGCCAAAAATATGAGAAGTCCATGTATATAGTTAGTTTAAAGGAGGTGGCTATTTAGAACCGAAGTCAGTTTGAACTTATTTTAGATATGCATTTGTGAACCGAAGGGCAATGCATAGTTTTAGGATAGTTGATGTTATTTAACAATCCCTACTCTCTACTAAACTTAAATAAAGTTCGCTTAAATTTTTGGGTCATTTTGCGGTTGATTGCACTTATCATATCAAAGCCTTCTATTCAACTCTAATTATTGATAATAAAAAATTCTTGCAGGTGATCTATGTAGTTCTTTGTCATCCTCTAGTGCACCCAGGTCTATTTACTATTTTATTCCTCTTATTTCTTTGACCTTTCTAGTTGCTTTTTATCAGAAAAAACATTACATTGGATCAATGAGTTGTGTGTGATCTTACCTGGAATTGGAGTAGATTTGGTAGTTTGTGTCATCTAGGATGTGCTAGCTAATAACTAATTTGAAAGACTAGTATTGCTAAAAATTCTTGTGCGAGTAATTTTTTTTTTTTTTTGCAAATAAACTTAAGTCGATTGAGGTGGTATTGGTTTGTCTTAGACAAATAGGCAAATAGTACAGTTTAGTTTCGTCTAATACTTCTTGTTATATATCACTACTAAATATGATCTGTTTCAGTTTTGCCTAATACATATATATTTTTTGGCTATATATTATTGTCTTAGACAAATAGAAAAATAGTAGAGTCTGGCTTTGACTAGTTTTTCTTGCTGACTATATTTGTTTCAGTTTATATTTTTTAGATATATATCCATATAGTTATGTGATTATGTTGCAGACTTAGGTGTATGAACAACAAAAGAGTTGAAGATGCGTCTGTTTAAGTATATGTACTTTGAATAAAATTGTACAAATGCTTAACTGTTTGTGTACTTAGAAGGGAGATATTGGCTTTTGAATAGATGTCACTCAAGTATTAATGTAATTATTTTATTAATAATTAGCAGACTAGTTGTACAATGCAATACGATTGCTTTACAATTTCAGCTGTATGATTTTTTAGATATATATCCATGTCGTTTTCCAAACGCCATGGATTTTAGCTTTACAATTTTTAGAGACAAGCATGGCGTTTTCATAAATGTCGTGGATTTCAGTTGTACAATTTTTTATCGACAACCATGGAGTTTAATAAACGTCGTTGATGTGACTTTCTATGGCGTTTAGTAAAATGTAACGGCCCAGAATTATGATTTCTGGGTTACGTTTCAAGGGATAAAACCCCTTGTTCGGATCTTGCAATCCAGGTACGGGTCGAGGTTTCAAACTCATTTTAAGATTTATAGAAAGAGGGATTTCAACCCTAAACACCTCGAAGGGCCGTTGGGTACCCTTAACCTGTCCTAAGACTATGTCGCAAAATCCATTTCAACGGGAGTAAAGCGGAAGCAAAGTAAAGATACAAGTGCCACGGCAGAGCCGGGTCAAAATATGATCAACCATTCAAATTCGAGCCGTAATTAAATTAGTCAAGTTGGAATCTCAACTCTCTCTTTCCGTCATGTTAGACCCAGCGGGCATGGACTCAAATCAGCATCAATAGTAGTAAGCACAACGGATACCTAAAAAAATTGATATGGGGCGGGATCAGATCGATGCCCACTTTAGCTCTGCATCCCAACCCTAAGCACACATATACGCTATACCTAATAAAGATGCTGTAATGTAGTACGAAATTCAAACACACTAGCATGCTCCTAGTTCATAATAATGTGCAGAATATTGTAAAGGGCCCAAGACAATGCCAAGTGGCATATCCCTCTCCTACCTCCACCCCTTCCGATAGGCGGAGACTGGCCAGCTCGTGAATGCATTCATTCATAATCGGGGGGCACGCATGCCTAACCCGCTCCACAATAAAGCCCGCATGCATCTCATAATACAAGGAAGTTTATGACTCGATTGACTCAGGGTACCCGATGAGGCTGGTCTACCCTATGACCCTAGCAAAGACTCTAGGACTATCACAGATAATGGCCGTTCTGTTTACATACGCATAAAGAAATAGAATGCTCAACGATCGATGCAACCTAGCATGGTACTACATGACATGCTGATCATGAATGCAAGCACCTAGTATATCATGCACCTAAAGCAGGGAATACCTCTATTCAATCTGAGTAAGCTCCGAAGAGACTTACCTAGAAGTGCAGAACAACAAAAGGCAACAACTAGGTATACAGAAAGCCAACATGTCACAGATGATCACCTAACACATATATAAGTAATACAAATAAGTCTACTTCTAATGTTTCTTAAGCATATAATATCACACACAAGTTATCAAATTTATTCACCAAGTTAGGCAAGGTAATGCATTTTCCCAAGATTTCCAAAACTCTTTTAAAACCTCAAGTTAGATAAAATCACTATTCAAAACGCTTTCTCAAATCAACCAGAAAATCCATTTATAAACATTACCCTTTCATCAACTTATTTTATTAGTATTTCAAAACAAATCCGACAAGTTAGGATATTTCTCAAAATCCACTTTTTAATTTTATTAAATCCATTTCCATCCTTTAAAACCTTTTCCAACTCCAAGTCCAAATATTATACTTTAAATCTCAATAATAATATTATATATTATATTCCATCTATTTAATATTTATATACTTGAAATATATACATCCCTTAAAGCTCATTTTATTAACACATTTTAACAAAATAGGTCAAAAATCCATTAAAAGAAACCGGATCCCACAAGCCCAAATCGGATAGGTCCAACCCTTTGCCAAAATCGGATCCAAGAACCCAAGTGTTATAACCCGGAACCAAAGGACCTAGACCCGCCCAAAAAGAAAATCCAGATTCTCAAAATACCCATTCCCAATATGATATAACCCGAATGGAGGCATCTGGATCAGGCCCAACCCGCGACCCATAGAAGAAAGAAATAAAGGAGCGGACGCCGTCCTCTTCCTCGCTCTGCTCAACGAAATTGGAAGAAGAAGAAGGAAGGGGACCTCGCCGGAAGATCTCCGTCAGACTCCCTCATCCTCGCCGACCACCCTTCCCGAGACCACGGACCCCAGATTCGACAAGAAAGAGAGGAGGAAGAAGGATGCTCACCGAGGCGGAGATCTTCGCCGGAAGCACCCGCCGGAGATCGATTAGGCTTTCCGAGGGCAGGGAAACGCCGGGGAACCTGGGTCGGACGGAAAATATTATAAAGGTGCATCTTTAAGGGCTAATTGGCCGGAAAACGAAAGGGAATCCATTACCGACATCTTGGGAGGAAACAGGGAAAGCGAGAGAGAAGGAGAAGCTGTGGCTGCGAGTTGCTCCTGGCCTGGCTCCGTCTTGTCGTCGGAAAGGTGCTGCTACTGCTGCTGCTTGATGGGAAGAGCAAGAGAGAGAGCTGCTGCTGCTCGGACACGAAGGAGGTGGAAGAGGGGCTCGCCGGAGACTTGGGATGTGCCAATCGTTCCGCCGGAAATAGACGGAGGAGGGAGGCGTTCGACTTCGGCTGCTCAGTCTGCTGCTTGCGGACGTCGGAGGGAGGTGCCTTGGTGCTTGGAGCGCTGCTGTCTGCTCAGGCTCGGAGGACTCGAAGAAGGAGGAGCTGGGCACTCGCCTCGTTGGGTGAGATAGGGAGTTTTGGGGTTTGAATGGGAATTTGTGTGGTTGAACAAAATGAAATCTGAGCTGAGGAGATATTGGGTTCAAGGTGAAAAGTGGACTGATGGAATCAAACAGAAGAGAGAGGGGGCAACAGGTTGATGTAGGAGCTTGTTTGGCAGCTTGCCAAAGATGGAGGGTCAACGCCTTAAGGAAGGTAAAAGGGAAGGGTGATGTTACACCAAATTGGAATGGAAAACATCTTTGTTTTTACTGAAATCCGGAAATGAGGAGAGGAGAAAAGACAAAGGAAGGTAGTCCCAAAGCAAGATTGGAATACCCAAAAATAAATCTCGAAATCCGTTCGCTCGATCGATTTGATTTTTAAAACCCGAAAAGGTTGTTGCCATGTCAAGTTAATTCTTAAAATTTTATTTTAGGCCGGAATTCGCTTTAAGAATTTCGAGTTCAATTAGATTGAGGATGCGTTTTCCTTAGAATATCCAATTTAAATCCATTTTATTTTATTTATTTCTAAATTATTATTTTAAGAATCCGGGCCTTTACATCATCCACCTCTAAAAACAAGTCTCGTCCCCGAGACTAAAACCAAAATAAAGTAGGTGTGAAGTTTGAAATGGATGAGTCCAAGGACCATGTCCAAGGATCTTGTAATCCTCTCGGTTGCGTCTTCTGGGATTCTCACAACATCCTAGTCACGGTTGTAACATCTCCAATTAGCCTTGACAAGTATGCGATAAGCGCCCCTACCACATCCTTGCTTCGACTTTTCGGAAGTACCACAACTCTAAAAGTTCTATAATATCATCACTAGGTCTTAGCAAACACCCTACAGGCGCCCCCATAAAATGCATGTATCCACTTCGTGAAGTATCATAGAGTTGCCCGGGTTTGAGAAGTTTCTAAAGAGATTCCGCAATTGAAAATAAAGATTAGTCTCAAAATTCTGGATATCGTTCATTCTTTTACAATAAAAGTTGGGCCTTTTTCAAAATCGTTCAAAATCTTCAAATAAGACGTCTAATCAAACAACCTTACACCAAAACAAGTCAAATCCTTTCAAATCAAGATTTCGTCAAAATCTTCCAACCACTAGATTAGTTTCTCGCATATCAAACAATAAAATTCAGAAGCACGGAGGTGGAATCATCCACCTCTAAGGGCTAATCCCATATTCTCTACCTAGGTTCCAAAATTATTTTTTTCATCATTCTCAACTCAATATGGCAATCTCAACATCAATCATGATAATCTTACCCATTCGACATCTCAACAACATAACATGTTTCCCCATAACATAAATCATACTATCACGCCAAAAGCAATAACAAAATCTCAACACATCATATCACGAGTCATAGAGTATATCTACCGCATACAAAAGGCATCACGAGTGCATCATCGAATTCTCATAACTTATCACGCAAGCACACATGTCAAGAGATCAAAGAGGTTAGGTGTCATGGAGTTAGTACGTCAGTACACCTCAAGTCTCACGATTGCATATCAACATCGCAATACAAGTAGAACAGATTCATCACGTTAACATATCAACACAACAAAGTCATGCTATTAAGATTCAGAAAAAGGGAGATCAAGTAGTATATAAATCATCAAAATGTCAGCATGCTCTGAAAGACATCACCTTAACTCATCGCAACACCGAATGACAATCATTAAAAAAAATCATGCACCATTCTCTCATATATACTAACCATGATTATACTTCAAGTCATATTCATCATTTACATAACCACTAATCATGCTTGTCAACCATATAGTACACATCATGCTTACTACCACATAATAAAACATCATTATCCCATAGTTCATACTCTTCATTACTTCATATGTCATATCACATCATGTCATATCATGCTTCTAAACTAATATAACAGGATATCAAAGTATTAATATATCATGGTAACACTTGTCACTACCAACTAGATTTTAACATTGCGTTTCAATAGGGAATGTTATTCCATATCAGGTTTTATCATGGTCACTATCTAACATCATGCCAGCAGATATAAATAAATCACATAATCAAGAAAGTCCTCACATCATACCAGTCAAAATAAAACACAATCTCCACTCGCCCATCTCCACTCTTAAACCAAGACAAATCCTCTTCTAGACCCGCCAACCTCATCTTAGACAAAATTTCCCAAAGAATCTCAATTCATCCCGATGCTCAAATCTCGCCCTCATTCCACCAAACTCTCACACAAACCATCCACCTCTAAGAATCCAACTTCTATCTCTAACTCCACACCCGAGTACCCTCTCATACTATATCCTCACTTCTCTTAAGGCCATTTCTTACACTTCCCACACTTCACAAGATATCACCAGCACCATGCCCTGCTAACCGAATCTCCTCTAGCAATTCCTCGATCACCGCCTAGGCGACCTATTGCTAACCATATCCCCACCCAAGTTTCACCTAAACCTCATCGGAACCTCCAAGCATTTCCTCTCATAAATCCCAAAACTCACTTGGTCTTACCCACGCCAACACTCCTCTCTCGCGACTTACCTCATAATATCATCGATCATCCTAACCACTCAAGCTCTTTCACCACTCTTCTACCATTTTTCAAGATAATCTCCCCCACAAGTTCAAAGAATAAGCAATCATGGACATTTTTACACATAAGGACCACATCATATCAACTAGCATTTATAATGATAACATCATTAATTCATCATCAAGCATTACAAATATGTCGAAAAATCTCAATTTACCGCAATGCTCAATCATTATTACAATTCATCATATATACACATAATCAAGTCAAGATAGCAAGTTTCATCATAACCTTAACAGATAAACAATTCAGGTTTCACAACATTTGCAGTTCATTCTTTTATAGGCAAAGGAATTTAGATCATGCTTAACAACTCAGAGTATCAACACATCAAGACATTATGACACATTAGTATAAAGCATCAAATCATATCATCATAGATAACAGACAATCAGGCAACAGTCATCACCAAGTCAGCACATCAACACGTAAGTCACATAGCCAGGTCAGTGTCATATCATCAACAAATTCAGAAGGATTAGCAATTCGAACGAAGGACACTCCCACCTACAAGTTCTATCGTACTCAGTAACCGCAATCCATAAAACGTGCTCGTCCTGCCGACATTGTTGATCCTGAGGCCCATGGGTTATGGGCCCACGCTTTCTTTGCGTTGCTCCATCGCTAACTAACTTCTTGTTTCCTTTTTCACGCGGTCGTTCGTCCAAGTATCGCAGATGAGTCTAAGTTAGCAGAGATAGGGGAGTGACAGAGACAGGAAACCCAATGTTCACTTCGGAAATACAGGCCAAGGCTAAAAGGATGACAAGACTGGAGACAAGACTCTGACCCGAGAATAGCAACGATGCCCTTATGGAAGTCGGTGAGGTTATAATTTGGGACAAGTAGCAAGATTTTATCACAAGCAAATCAACCATATCAATCCACACTAACATGTACCTAACTCAAGAAACAACGACATACATGCACATTCCTAAAGACACGATTGAGTCCTACACCGATGCTTGCGAAGCAAAATAGCAGTCTATTATTCCATGAACGTCATGACGTCTAGTAGCCCTAAGCGAGATATGCAGGACTTAGCAAACAGAGCAAGTATCACATACACGGACAATGCATGAGCAAGATATAGACAATAACAAGTGAGGTCAAATATAGCCTGGCGAGGGTTAAACCAGATTACGCGTTGTACGAGAACACATAGGAACATTATAGTAACTGTCACCTATGGCAACAATGATCATGTGATAGTTCAAGGATGGCATGTAATCATACGGCGAGATGCATTTAGAAGGCATAGTCCTACATGATACTAACGACACATGATGTGATACAAGTAGGGTCATGAGTCATTAAAAGGGGTTCACATAATATTTACGAACATGAGGCATTATCAAAAGTAACGAGAAGGGCATCATGGGTGACATATTATAATCATGCTAGGAGCGAACCATCGTGGAACAAGTATAACATGTAATCATTTAACGACTCATATTGGAAAGTAGAAGCCCTACAAGATACTACTAGCACATATCCAAACGTGACTACAATCAAGGCAATTCGACTAGATTCATTCTAACATTCATGTGTCATGTGTATGCGAACTTACGATGTAACGTGGTGTGTGACCATGCGAGGTGCCAAAGCATACATCTATGCAAGCATGATAATGCACATTTCTAATGGGCATTATAGGATAATTTAGTTGCATTTACATTGTAGAATATGCATGTTTTAGTGTTAATTTAGATAAAACTCTTTTTGTGGAAAAGTTCGGAATCTACGCTATTTCGGTTGAATTGTGCAGAATCGTAGATCCGACATGGTGGAAAGCAAGGGAAAGCTGTTAAACATGGCCAAGTGAAGTCAAGAAATCAAGCTAAGAAGATAAAGAAAGGAGAAGAGAAAGAAAGAGGGAAGAACAATGAAGAATCGAGCTTCTGGGCATCAGTCGCTGCCAGCGAATGATACAGTCGCTGCCAGCAAGTAGAACCAGAATCCTGGAGCCCGGCAAGCCAGCGAGAGGAGGAGCCAGCGAGAGAGAGCCCGTTGGAAGAGAGAGCCAGCGAGAGGAGGAGCCAGCGACAAAGGAAGGGCAAGCAACGTCCGCTGCTAGCGACTAATCTCGCTGCAGCGAGACGTCCGTTGCCGCGGAAAATTCCGCTGCCAGCGAGATTCACCAACACGACGAAGCTTCGCCTACTCGCGGCTGCGGTAGGGAGAACTCGCCCCAGCGAGTTTGAGATCTCGCCGCAGCGGAAGGCCCAGCTCGCGGCAGCGGGTTCAGTGTCTCGCGGAAGCGGAAGGAAGGGTCCTAGGAGGATGGAAAAATTCTAAGGCATGGAAAAATCGCTGCCAGCGAGTGTGCGAGCGAGGTGGTAGCGGAAATCCAACAGAAGCTCAATCAAGGTCATTCGCTGCCAGCGGAAATTTCTCGCTGCCAGCGGATTCCGACGCTGAATTAATTTAGGAAAGTTCTATCTTTTATCTAGTTTGTTTAGGAAGTTTCTATCTTTTATCTACCTTTTATGGAAGACATTAGGCTTATAAATAGGATGTTCTAGGGTTAGTTTAATTAAGTTTTCAATTGAAGCAATCACCATAGAAGAGAAGAGAGCTTAGGTAAGCCATGAGCGGCTAATTTTCCTAGTGTTCCACCTACGTTTTCGGAGACTTGGTTGGTGAATTGTGAGTTTTTAATTCAAGTTATCTTTCCTCTATTATAATTCCTTCAACTTCCTTGTGCTTATTGTTATGTTATTAATGTTATCTTGCTTGGCCGACTTGATAATATTGATTTCGTGCTAAGATTTAATGCTTTCGTATTTGCGTTATTTCTATAGTAGCATGCATAAGATTGTGGATTCCGTGTTTGAAGCATGATTATGTAGGAAGTTGACATATATCTTAAACATCGATTTTCCGTGTTTAATTGGTGTTATTTATGTGCTCAAGTTCTTGGGATGTTGTGCTATCTCTTTGTTAAATCTTAACCGTGTTATGATTGCATTGAGGTGTAAGGGATTAATTAGACTCGTAGGACTTTTAATCCATATAAACCAAGACGAGAGGAATTTGTAGGAAAGTTAATAGCTTGAAAAGAATTTGATGATCGATAAGCCAACCAATGTCAAAGAATTCGTGGGTGGAACCGTTCTCTACTCTTGATTTTACAACAAAATTCCATTTTTACTTTACTTTACTTGTTCTTATTTGAAAGTCGCATCTTTTCTCACTTTTATTACTTGTTGGTGATCAAATTGCATTGTGAAATCTTAAATCTCCCGAGGATTCGACCCCTTTCTTGCCAATTATACTAATTTGTGAGAGTGGGAACTATTTGATTGGGAATCAACGATTTTCATCCTGTCAAGTTTTTGACGCCGTTGCCGGGGACGAAAATCGTTGATTCCCAATCAAATAGTTCTCACTCTCACAAATTAGTATAATTGGCAAGAAAGGGGTCGAATCCTCGGGAGATTTAAGATTTCACAATGAAATTTGATCACCAACAAGTAATAAAAGTGAGAAAAGATGCGACTTTCAAATAAGAACAAGTAAAGTAAAGTAAAAATGGAATTTTGTTGTAAAATCAAGAGTAGAGAACGGTTCCACCCACGAATTCTTTGACATTGGTTGGCTTATCGATCATCGAATTCTTTTCAAGCTATTAACTTTCCTACAAATTCCTCTCGTCTTGGTTTATATGGATTAAAAGTCCTACGAGTCCAATTAATCCCTTACACCTCAATGCAATCATAACACGGTTAAGATTTAACAAAGAGATAGCACAACATCCCAAGAACTTGAGCACATAAATAACACCAATTAAACACGGAAAATCGATGTTTAAGATATATGTCAACTTCCTACATAATCATGCTTCAAACACGGAATCCACAATCTTATGCATGCTACTATAGAAATAACGCAAATACGAAAGCATTAAATCTTAGCACGAAATCAATATTATCAAGTCGGCCAAGCAAGATAACATTAATAACATAACAATAAGCACAAGGAAGTTGAAGGAATTATAATAGAGGAAAGATAACTTGAATTAAAAACTCACAATTCACCAACCAAGTCTCCGAAAACGTAGGTGAAACACTAGGAAAATTAGTCGCTCATGGCTTACCTAAGCTCTCTTCTCTTCTATGGTGATTGCTTCAATTGAAAACTTAATTAAACTAATCCTAGAACATCCTATTTATAAGCCTAATGTCTTCCATAAAAGGTAGATAAAAGATAGATAAAAGATAGAAACTTCCTAAACAAACTAGATAAAAGATAGAACTTTCCTAAATTAATTCAGCGTCGGAATCCGCTGGCAGCGAGAAATTTCCGCTGGCAGCAAATGGCCTTGATTGAGCTTCTGTTGGATTTCCGCTACCACCTCGCTGGCACACTCGCTGGCAGCGATTTTTCCATGCCTTAGAATTTTTCCATCCTCCTAGGACCCTTCCTTCCGCTTCCGCGAGACACTGAACCCACTGTCGCGAGCTGGGCCTTCCGATGCGGCGAGATCTCAAACTCGCTGGGGCCAGTTCTCCCTTCCGCAGCCGCGAGTAGGCGAAGCTTCGTCGTGTTGGTGAATCTCACTGGCAGCGGAATTTTCCGCGGCAGCGGACGTCTCGCTGCATCGAGATTAGTCGCTAGCAGCGGACGTTGCTTGCTCTTCCTCTGTCGCTGGCTCCTCCTCTCGCTGGCTCTCTCTTCCAGCGGGCTCTCTCTCGCTGGCTCCTCCTCTCGCTGGCTTTCCAGGCTCCAGGATTCTGGTTCTACTCGCTGGCAGCGACTGATGCCCAGAAGCTCGATTCTTCATTGTTCTTCCCTCTTTCTTTCTCTTCTCCTTTCTTTCTCTTCTTAGCTTGATTTCTTGACTTCACTTGGCCATGTTTAACAGCTTTCCCTTGCTTTCCACCATGTCGGATCTACGATTCTGCACAATTCAACCGAAATAGCGTAGATTCCGAACTTTTCCACAAAAAGAGTTTTATCTAAATTAACACTAAAACATGCATATTCTACAATGTAAATGCAACTAAATTATCCTATAATGCCCATTAGAAATGTGCATTATCAAACTCCCCCACACTTAACCTTTTGCTTGTCCTCAAGCAATGCAAAATAAAGAAGAACAAAACCATCATCCCACACATATAATCTTCAAGCACTAACCTTGTCAAAAGCAACATCAAAGTGGAGGAGCCATGAACATGAAAGCTAACATCCTAGCAAGTATATGAACGATTCAAAATAAGGCACATATCATCCAACCTCACCGGGATTATGTGTTTGCTCTCACTCTCATTGTGTTTAGGCTTAATAATATATCTCTCGACTCAATCCAAAATGCAAAGAGCTACATAGAAATTGATACATATATCACATATTCTCCACCGCGGATGCCATCACTCACAAGCAACATCAAGAGGTCTTTTAACAAGTTTGTAATGGGGCTTGGTAAGGAATCAAGGGCAAGGAGAATTTATGGTCATGTGGTGCTCAAAATCTGGGAATCAAGATCCTAGATAATCAAACATCAACCATCCATTCTCTCAAAAACATCATCTTAAACTCAAGCTCTCACAACAACTTTACAAAAGACATTCTTTTCTCAACCAAAGATAATTTCCAACTCTCACATTCATAATGAAAATAAAAGGCTCAAACTCATGCTCATTTTTTTTTCTTTTTTTTTTTTCTTCATTCATTCATTTTTTTTTTCTTTAGAGCCAAAACAATAATGCACAATGTGAGGAATAAAACTAGAATTACATACTCATCCAAACTTGTAACTTTCTCAACAATAATCTCTTTTCCACTCAACTAGATCAATCATTCACCAAGTCTAATCCTAATTCCCGGATAGGGTAAGGCTCATCATTGGCTAGGATAAATTTTGTGGAGCTTCAAAGAATAGGCTAAGGCTCAAATTTGCTACAAGCAAAGGACACATATGTAGGGTGGATATGGATAATAATATGGCTAAGAAAATCATGCCTCTATCATTTGAAACTCATAAGCAATAGACATATAAATTCGGCCTCAAATATAGATAACAATGTCAATCTCAAGAGGTAAGTGCATAAGGAGAGTATAATGTCAAACAAGAAAGCAAAAGGTAATAAATACGATGAAAATCCCTTATAAAGCCAAAATTTCTCACTAGGACAAGTTTTGTTGGATTTCAATGATGCCAATAAGAATCATACTTGCTCAATTAAACTAACAAGTCATGCTCCAATGAAAATCAACACAAGTAGGTGACAAGATTAGCCAATTCAAACATATCATGGGATTTATAGGTCAAGCTCAAAAACTCAAATAAAATAGAGGACAATTAAGGCAAGATGGGTATTTGAATAATACATGAATGCAATGCATGATATTTTTGGGTTTTTCAATTTTTTCCTTTTTTTTTCTTTTTCTAATGCAATATAAATGATAGAAATAAACATGATATGCATGTGAAAATTTTAAATATGACCTAACTAATGCAATATGTACACTAAACCCCTCCCCCACACTTGAATATTTCATTGTCCCTAATGAAATAAAGACAACAAAAATTAAACAATTGAAATTGGTGAGGGAGAAGGAAACTCACGAGCTTAATGTGGTGGTGGAAATTGGGTTTGCCACCCAAAGGGTGCCCAAGCGTTGAATTGGGTCATGATCTCCTCATGATTCTTTCGTTGTTGCTCCATGAGAATGTTATGGTTCTCCGCAATTTGTCGGTCCGTGGCATCTTGACGCTCGGTGATTTGACGGAAGGCACTCTCAAAGCACAAGAGGATATCATAGAGCAATAGAGGACCACTACCGAGCGACAACTTGTAAGCATGCTATGATTAACCATCACATAAAGCAAATCGATCATCGAATTCAACACCAATTAACTTGCATGAGTAAGACATGTTTTGGTAATAGAAAGAGGGAAGAACCACACTATCAGGAACCTAGCTCGAGAGAGAATCAGCAACAACGTAGACAAGATACAAGTTCGCACAAGTCACAACCGATGACCATACATGATGCTAAAAGCTCAATATGACGCACGATAGATGCATGTAACTACTCATGACGACGGGCAAGAACTCACTCAATTATATTCCACGACATAGAAGCATGAGAAAGGTTAAACGATGCATAATACGAGTCTAAGTAGTGGGCAATATGATTAGGATACGGGGCATGAGTGCAGATCAACACATACTGGGATGAAACATGCATTTGTCAAGACTCAATTATACCACATATTCTCCATTCAACACAAGTAACACACAACAATATTATGTGCAAAATAATCAGCAATAGCTAATCTGGCAATTACAAATTATATGGGCATGCTATGAATTCTTGTCACAAAAGGAATAATAGGCATTGACACGTCATCATCCAACATGCTAAGATGATCATCTATCAACATTCATATAAAGAGGAATTGATCACACTATCATGAACCTAATTCAAGAGGAGATAACGATCATGTAGGTTCATATCATGTGGTTCATGCTTCCTATCAACGATACGATCAGTAAGCCAAGTAAACATGCTATAACAACAAATAGTCATGATATAAGGAAGGGCACAACACGATACTTGAGGAGGGTAACTAACCACAACATGAGCTTAAACAAATCATGACAGAAAGCAAGGCATAACATGAGCAACTTCTTACAAACGATCATTTACAAGGTACATGCGAGAGATTACAAAATCATGTCATGCAGTTCAAAGAGAGTCACCATTACAACCGGACAGAGATCCCTAAAGACAACCATTGACTTTTCCCAACCGACTCATCACCCCTCTTTCCCGTGGGACTCTGATACGACTCTTCATGGCAAAGAGACATTAGTTGATCATCATAAGAATAAGGAAGGACAACCCCATAAACACCTTACTTATGACTCAAAGTGACATTCAAAACTTCCAATACTAACTCAGACAACTTAACATACCACCATGATTCCCGACACAATGTGTTTACCAACCCAATTTCCCGTGGAGGACACTGACATCCAGGAAAAGGCTAGATAGAACCGTCAAGGGGTTAACATAGTGGAAGGGGTTATTCCACACAAGCTGGGTTTGACCTCACAGAAACAAGGGTACTCCCACTATCCCGTTTCCACAGATCAGTCAATACACATTTAATTGTTAGGCATACCAATCAGATATCTAGCATAGCATGCACTCAACACAGAATCAGTTAGTGACACTCAAAATGACCTCCTTGGAGTCTTCCAGACCCATCTGTAAAGAACAAGCTAATATTTCGCCTACCCATTTCCAACTACATCCAATAGGGATGGTCTAACGTCTTTCTACCCACTCGATCCCCTCTTTAGTCGATCTTCCATATTTTATGATAAGTCAAGTTCATTACTTAGTCCAATTTTGGTTAGACGGCTTAAGTTCATTTTGCCCTTTTTAAAATCCTTTGAAATCCTTTGAAATTCATGGGCGTTTTTCCAAAATATACACTCGACCCTTGCGTACCCGAATTGCACAACCTCAGCTCTGATACCATCTTTGTAACGGCCCAGAATTATGATTTCTGGGTTACGTTTCAAGGGATAAAACCCCTTGTTCGGATCTTGCAATTAGGGTACGGGTCGAGGTTTCAAACTCATTTTAAGATTTATAGAAAGAGGGATTTCAACCCTAAACACCTCGAAGGGCCGTTGGGTACCCTTAACATGTCCTAAGACTATGTCGCAAAATCCATTTCAACGGGAGTAAAGCGGAAGCAAAGTAAAGATACAAGTGCCACGGCAGAGCCGGGTCAAAATATGATCAACCATTCAAATTCGAGCCGTAATTAAATTAGTGAAGTTGGAATTTCAACTCTCTCTTTCCGTCATGTTAGACCCAGCGGTCATGGACTCAAATCAGCATCAATAGTAGTAAGCACAACGGATACCTAAAAAAATTGATATGGGGCGGGATCAGATCGATGCCCACTTTAGCTCTGCATCCCAACCCTAAGCACACATATACGCTATACCTAATAAAGATGCTCTAATGCAGTACGAAATTCAAACACACTAGCATGCTCCTAGTTCATAATAATGTGCAGAATATTGTAAAGGGCCCAAGACAATGCCAAGTTGCATATCCCTCTCCTACCTCCACCCCTTCCGATAGGCGGAGACTGGCCAGCTCGTGAATGCATTCATTCATAATCGGGGGCACGCATGCCTAACCCGCTCCACAATAAAGCCCGCAGGCATCTCATAATACAAGGAAGTTTATGACTCGATTGACTCAGGGTACCTGATGAGGCTGGGCTACCCTATGACCCTAGCAAAGACTCTAGGACTATCACAGATAACGGTCGTTCTGTTTACATACGCATAAAGAAATAGAATGCTCAACGATCGATGCAACCTAGCATGGTACTACATGGCATGCTGATCATGAATGCAAGCACCTAGTATATCATGCACCTAAAGCAGGGAATTGCTCTATTCAATCTGAGTAAGCTCCGAAGAGACTTACCTGGAAGTGCAGAAAGGTAAAAGGCAACAACTAGGTATACAGAAAGCCAACATGTCACAGATGATCACCTAACACATATATAAGTAATACAAATAAGTCTACTTCTAATGTTTCTTAAGCATATAATATCACACACAAGTTATCAAATTTATTCACCAAGTTAGGCAAGGTAATGCATTTTCCCAAGATTTTCAAAACTCTTTTAAAACCTCAAGTTAGATAAAATCACTATTCAAAACGCTTTCTCAAATCAACCAGAAAATCCATTTATAAACATTACCCTTTCATCAACTTATTTTATTAGTATTTCAAAACAAATCCGACAAGTTAGGATATTTCTCAAAATCCACTTTTTAATTTTATTAAATCCATTTCCAACCTTTAAAATCTTTTCCAACTCCAAGTCCAAATATTATACTTTAAATCTCAATAATAATATTATATATTATATTCCATCTATTTAATATTTATATACTTGAAATATATACATCCCTTAAAGCTCGTTTTATTAACACATTTTAACAAAATAGGTCAAAAATCCATTAAAAGAAACCGGATCCCACAAGCCCAAATCGGATAGGCCCAACCCTTTGCCAAAATCGGATCCAAGAACCCAAGTGTTATAACCCGGAACCAAAGGACCTAGACCCGCCCAAAAAGAAAATCCAGATTCTCAAAATACCCATTCCCAATATGATATAACCCGAATGGAGGCATCCGGATCAGGCCCAACCCGCGACCCATAGAAGAAAGAAATAAAGGAGCGGACGCCGTCCTCTTCCTCGCTCTGCTCAACGAAATTGGAAGAAGAAGAAGGAAGGGGACCTCGCCGGAAGATCTCCGTCAGACTCCCTCATCCTCGCCGACCACCCTTCCCGAGACCACGGACCCCAGATTCGACAAGAAAGAGAGGAGGAAGAAGGATGCTCACCGAGGCGGAGATCTTCGCCGGAAGCACCCGCCGGAGATCGATTAGGCTTTCCGAGGGCAGGGAAACGCCGGGGAACCTGGGTCGGACGGAAAATATTATAAAGGTGCATCTTTAAGGGCTAATTGGCCGGAAAACGAAAGGGAATCCATTACCGACCTCTTGGGAGGAAACAGGGAAAGCGAGAGAGAAGGAGAAGCTTTGGCTGCGAGTTGCTCCTGGCCTGGCTCCGTCTTGTCGTCGGAAAGCTGTTGTTACTGCTGCTGCTTGATGGGAAGAGCAAGAGAGAGAGCTGCTGCTGCTCGGACACGAAGGAGGTGGAAGAAGGGCTCGCCGGAGACTTGGGATGTGCCAATCGTTCCGCCGGAAATAGAGGTCGGAGGAGGGAGGCGTTCGACTTCGGCTGCTCAGTCTGCTGCTTGCGGACGTCGGAGGGAGGTGCATTGGTGCTTGGAGTGCTGCTGTCTGCTCAGGGTCGGAGGACTCGAAGAAGGAGGAGCTGGGCACTCGGCTCGTTGGGTGAGATAGGGAGTTTTGGGGTTTGAATGGGAATTTGTGTGGTTGAACAAAATGAAATCTGAGCTGAGGAGATATTGGGTTCAAGGTGAAAAGTGGACTTGACAGGCCTAAGGTCGTTATGCCAAATCAAAGTAAATTCCTAAGATGCAAACTATAACAAGTATAGTAGGTAAGTTAGGGTCGAACCCACAGGGAAACAGAATCAATTGTAAAAGCAAGTATTATTACCCAAAAGTAACTGATTCAAGGGGGAGTTTTCTGTGTTATCAATGACGACAGAACAAGTTGCAATAAGAGGTTGCGAATATATGATGGAAAAGTATCACACCAGGTAATTATCCGCACAACAATTGAGATGGTTCATCATCGCATTCTATGAATCTCAAGTTCTAATGTCTAGTAATTGTTCTCAATTCCGATCGTGTAATAGCTTTTAGTCCTACCAGTCCTAAAAGCACTTATCACCAAATTACAAGGGAAAACCTTCACCGAATAATAAAGCGATAGCATTCAAGCATGAATTATAATGAGATACAAGCGATTCTAACAACCCGTTAAAATAGCTTGTAATCGAATCTCCCTCACAATCTACCACAAGCAACCCGCGTATGGAGATTGTGTTTGCTACAATGAATCTACAACCTCAAACCTGGAATTGGAAACCCTAGCAATATGACTAGCATCGATAAACCTAGGTGATCAATCCAGATAAATCAATAATAAGCAATCAAGCAATAAGCTCAGGAGATCGAAACAATTAACAAAGGACGAACAAGAGTAGAATACTCACAACCAAATCAATTGAAGGCTTCAAAGAACCAAGTGTAACAGAGGAGAGTTAGTTCTCCATAGGGTTTGTGAGATGAACAAAAGGGAAAATACGTCTCTGGAAAATAACCTCCTCTCTACTGCTGCCTTCTCGGCCATAATATAACCTAATAAAATCGGGTTTAACATCCCGTAAAAATATAAAATATAATATTAAAACTAATAAGATAGGGAAAATCGGATAAGAATCCGTCTTCAGGGACCGACGCGGGCGCGTCAGGTAGCAGCGCGGGCGCGCC
This sequence comes from Persicaria tinctoria, assembly GCA_037127255.1. Classification (NCBI taxonomy): domain Eukaryota; kingdom Viridiplantae; phylum Streptophyta; class Magnoliopsida; order Caryophyllales; family Polygonaceae; genus Persicaria; species Persicaria tinctoria. Next base: position 82,442,190 of record JBANSL010000006.1, read on the forward strand.
AGAGTCTCGTCTTCTACTTCTATCTGGTTCATCGACGCGGCCACTTCCTCCTAGCAGCGTGGGCGCGCCAATAGCAGCGCGGCCGCGCCAAGTGCAGCGCGGGCACGTCAGCCTCACCAGATTCCTGCTACTTCCGAAGTTCTTCACTTCAACTCTTCTGTAACTTCCTTCTTTCTTCCTTGTTCCTTCTCATGTATCTTGTGTTCCTCTTTGAGATATTGCATCTCCCAAATGTGTTCCGATTCAATCTGCGAGATAAACACAAAATTGCGCAGAATCCGAACTCTTCCAAAATAATCACAAGATGCAATTTAGCAACAAAGTATGAAAGAAATGCAACCTAACTAAACTAAAAATGTCTATAATGCCTATCTAATATATGCATTATCAAATTCCCCCACACTTAGCCTTTGCTTGTCCTCAAGCAATGATAGAATGAACATGAATCAATGTATCCCACAAGAAATCCCTTCAAATTTCAATCCTTATCAAAAAGCAACATCATAGCAGGTGAAAACATAAACCAAGCAAACAAACGTCATAGCATGTATTCTAGTGATCAAAGCTCAGAAGTAGACATCATCCAACCTCACCAGAAATGTGTTTCACTCATGTGTTTAGGCTTTTAAGTTACAACTCTTAGCTCAAACCAATCATGCACTAAACTCATAGACATTGACCACCATATCACCAATTCTCTACCGAATTGTCATTACTTGCGGGACACAATAAGGAAAATAAAATGCAACAATTGTTTTTTTTTTCTTTCTTTCTCTTTTTTTTTTCTTTTTCTTTTTCTTGTCTTGGTGCTTCCTTACGCGAAGCGCAAACATGGGTGTCATGAATGGCCCCGGTCTATCAACACCTCAACTACTAGTATGAAGTCCACTTGAACACCTTTTGACGCAAGTTGCAAACATGGGTGTCATGAATGAACCTGGTTACTCAATGATCAAGCTTCTTTCCTAGTGGATAGTTTTTCAACACCTTTTTGCACGAATCATACCCATGGGTGTCATGAATAGACCCGGTTACTCGGTACATCAACCATTGCCACCTTATTCACTAAATATGCATAAAATTAAATAAAAAGACTCAAAATGTAAACATAAACTCTGCAAGCAACAAACATGTGAGTCGGTCTTTAAAAATAGATACTGCAGTCAATGTCAAGAGGTAGCAACACTAGGCGAGTAATTCACACAACTGAGCAAAAATTCAAATAAGGCCAAACATTCTCACATGGTCATGTTTTTAGGACTTCAATCATACTTTAGCTCAATCATACATGCTCAATTATATTTGCTAGCACATGTTCCACAAAAAATCAAATAAAGACAATAATCAAAACATCCAGAACTCCATGGGATTTTTATGAATCATGCTAGAAATTTAAAATAGAGGACAAACTAAGCCAGATGGGTATTTGAATAACACATATGTATGAAATGCATGCTCTATTTTTGGAATTTTTTTTTTTTGATTTTTTTTTTTTTTTTTTTTAAATACGACAATAAACAAAAAATAATAAAAATGATTACAGAAATTAAACATGATGCAAAAATTTAAATATGATCTCCTATATGCATCTATATATAGAATTCCTCTCCCCCACACTTAAAGTTTTCATTGTCCTCAATGAAACAATAAAGACAACAAAAGTAAACCAAATACAATCAGGGTGAAGGAAAAGAAAAAGGGAAAAGAAAGAAAAACTTACCTCGGGTTGCCTCCCGAGAAGCGCCTTTGTTTCAAGTCGCTGGCTCGACTAACTGGCCCTTGATTGGCCTAGGTTCCTCCACCAGGGTCACCAACACCAGTCATCTTATTGACAAATGCAGGAACCCTTGAAAGGTGTAACTTTCTTTCCAAGCTGTCGTCCCAAACATAGTGGTTCGCTTCTCTTCGAATCTTCTCCGTTTGAGCATTGGTATGATCCGGAGGAGATTCCCCACAAACTAAGTAGTTTACAATGTCCCGGTACCAAGGGTTTACAGAATGAAGTCCTAGAACGGACTGAGATGGGCTGAGAAGTAATGGCGGGGGAGCGTCAGGGGACGACGCGGGTGCGTCAGAGGTCAGCGCAGGCGCGCCATGGAGCAGTGCGGGCGCGCCATGGAGCAACGCGGGCGCATCAGCTGTTGACGTGGGCACGCCAGACTCCGGCGTGCTTTTGTGCTCGATTCTGCATAATGTGTCATCCGGAAACGTGCCTGAGATGGGTTTCTGTGACTCCGGCTTGTCCTCCTCATTCACCAATCTGCTTAAGTGGTCAACCACCAAATTCTCCGCTCCTTTCTTGTCCTTAATCTCCACATCAAGAGTGCAAAGATGACTAGGGCGTTGTTTGAGTTCAATTTCAGGTGCCTGCACAACAGATGGAACAAGCACTTCGCTTGGAGTCAGTAGATTGGGGCCAATGCCCAAAAGAGTAGGGGACTTACCTTCTACATCCATCTGGGCTACTAATTTCTGCATGTTAGATGTAATTGAAAAATCTGTATAGGACTCGTCAATAGCATTCTCAATAATTGACTGCAACTCATCTTCCCTAGACATATCACATATATCTTGAGCTAATGGTTCAATCACATCAATAGAGCACAGAGAATGGTCATCAACAGGATGTTTCATAGCCTTGTATAAATCGAATTCAACCTTTTTTCCATCAAATTCCATTGTTAGTGTCTCAGAAACACAATCAATTTTTGTCCTAGCTGTTTTAATAAAAGGTCTACCTAACAGAATAGGCGCATCATGCTTATCATGTTCCATATCCAGGACAAAGAAATCTGCAGGAAAAATCAGTTTATCGACCACGACCAAAACGTCTTCTACTACTCCTTTAGGGTATTTATTAGACCTGTTAGCTAGTTGCACAATTACTCCAGTTTCATGCAAAGGTCCTAAATCTAGTGATTTGTAAAGTGAGTAAGGAAGCACATTTATGGAAGCACCCAAATCAAACATAGCTCTATCAAATTTTACATCTCCAATGACACAAGGGATAGTAACCATACCTGGATCAGTGCACTTTTTCGGCATTCTCCTCTGAAACATAGCGGATACTTGCTCACTTACTTTCACTTTCTTTTTTCCTTTCAGCTTCTGATTCCTCTTCACTGTGCAAAGCTCCTTCAAGAACTTGGCGTACTTGGGCACAGTTTTTATCATTCTCAGCAGAGGAATGTTCACCTGACACTTGCTAAATGTCTCAAACAGCTCTGAATCATCGATTATCCTCCTCTCCTTGAGTGCCTCAGGGAACGGAGGTTTTGGTTTCTCCGACCCGAGAGGGGGAAAATTCGGTCGTACATATGTATCGACATAGGGCTCAGATTCAGGCGAGATCGGACTCGACGTGGGCGCGCCGGAACTCAGCGCGGGCGCGTCAGGACTCGACGCGGGCGCGTCAGACTGTGGCGCGGGCGCGCCAGTGTTGGGCGTGGCCACGTCGGAGATTGGCGTGCTTTCCTCCTCATCTTCCTGACCTTTCAGCTCTTTTCCATTCCGAAGAGTTATAGCACTGACGTTTTCCTTTGGATTGACCACCGTTTGAGATGGTAGACCCCCTAACGTCTTTGCCTCCATTCTCGTGATTGCTTCAGCCATTTGCCCCATTTGTTTCTGTATATCTTTTATGCTCGATTCAGTTGTCTGAACATGCGCAGTGAAGTGCTGTGTCAGGGTATTGAGCATGGACTCAGTAGATGGAGCGTTACTCTGCTGCTTCTGATTGTAGGGAGGTGGCTGCTGCTGATGTGGTTGGTTTGGTGGATCCCTCCATCTGAAATTTGGGTGATCCCGCCAATCTGGGTTGTAGGAGTTTGAGTAGGGGTCATGTCTGGGTCTCTGAGGTCCATTTCCACCTAAAACACTTACTTCAGCGGTGTCTTCCTGGAGTGTAGGACACGCATCAGTTGGGTGGAAGTTATCACCGCAGATTCCACAAGCCTTGAGTTGTTGAGGAGTCCCTTGCAGAGTGAGCCTCCTAACCATATCCTTTAATTCAGCAATATCCTTGGCTTGGTTAGAGTCTACCGAGTTGACCCCTTTCTTTCTGATGGACTTCCCAAAATTTCTAGTCCCCTCAGCCATTTCCTGAATCTTCTCCATAGCTCCCTCTGGCGTGGCATTCAGAATATTTCCTCCGCATGCGGCATCAATCATCCTTCTATCAGATTCCAGCAATCCCCCATAGATGTATAAGACTAGGTCCTTCGTGTTGTAGCCATGGAAAGGGCAATTCACACAAAGCTTCTTGAACCTTTCATTGTAATCATAGAGGGTTTCATCATCTTCCTGCTCTATATTGCTGATTGCCTTCTTCAAGGTGTTCTCCTTCTTAGCAGGGAAGAATTTCTCCAGGAAGGCCTTGTGGAGCTTAGGCCAAGTATCGATGCTCCCTGTAGGAAGGTTGTAGTACCAGTCATCCGCAGCATCGAGCAGCGTGAACCCAAAAGCTCTCATTTTTATCTGTGCTTCGGATATATTGGCTGGTTTCATGCTCATGCACACATTATGAAACTTCCCCATGTGCTTGATGGGGTCTTCTCCGGCCAATCCATGAAATTTGGGCAGTTGATGAATCAGCCCAGACTTTAGCTCAAAATGGTTGTCATCCCCTATGGCAGGGATTGTCACAGCAGGTGCCTGCTGTGTGATGTTTGCTGCTGTCAGCTGTCGCATCGTCTGATTTGCATTTCCAGCCATTGGATAATGTTCTCTATGGCGGCGGTGGTATGTCCTGTCTATTTCCCAATCAAAATCAAAAAGATGGGGATCAGTAGCACGAGTGCGAACCATGCAAGAGGTTCGCACCCAAACAGGTAATAAGACAAACAAGAACAAAGATAAACCGTGTCCCCAGCAACGGCGCCAAATTTGACAGGCCTAAGGTTGTTATGCCAAATCAAAGTAAATTCCTAAGATGCAAACTATAACAAGTATAGTAGGTAAGTTAGGGTCGAACCCACAGGGAAACAGAATCAATTGTAAAAGCAAGTATTATTACCCAAAAGTAACTGATTCAAGGGGGAGTTTTCTGTGTTATCAATGACGACAGAACAAGTTGCAATAAGAGGTTGCGAATATATGATGGAAAAGTATCACACCAGGTAATTATCCGCACAACAATTGACATGGTTCATCATCGCATTCTATGAATCTCAAGTTCTAATGTCCAGTAATTGTTCTCAATTCAGATCGTGTAATAGCTTTTAGTCCTACCAGTCCTAAAAGCACTTATCACCAAATTACAAGGGAAAACCTTCACCGAATAATAAAGTGATAGCATTCAAGCATGAATTATAATGAGATACAAGCGATTCTAACAACCCGTTAAAATAGCCTGTAATCGAATCTCCCTCACAATCTACCACAAGCAACCCGCGTATGGAGATTGTGTTTGCTACAATGAATCTACAACCCCAAACCTGGAATTGGAAACCCTAGCAATATGACTAGTATCGATAAACCTAGGTGATCAATCCAGATAAATCAATAATAAGCAATCAAGCAATAAGCTCAGGAGATCGAAACAATTAACAAAGGACGAACAAGAGTAGAATACTCACAACCAAATCAATTGAAGGCTTCAAAGAACCAAGTGTAACAGAGGAGAGTTAGTTCTCCATAGGGTTTGTGAGATGAACAAAAGGGAAAATACGTCTCTGGAAAATAACCTCCTCTCTACTGCTTCCTTCTCGGCCATAATATAACCTAATAAAATCGGGTTTAACATCCCGTAAAAATATAAAATATAATATTAAAACTAATAAGATAGGGAAAATCGGATAAGAATCCGTCTTCAGGGACCGACGCGGGCGCGTCAGGTAGCAGCGCGGGCGCGCCAGAGTCTCGTCTTCTACTTCTATCAGGTTCATCGACGCGGCCACTTCCTCCTAGCAGCGTGGGCGCGCCAAGTGCAGCGCGGGCACGTCAGCCTCACCAGATTCCAGCTACTTCCGAAGTTCTTCACTTCAACTCTTCTGTAACTTCCTTCTTTCTTCCTTGTTCCTTCTCATGTATCTTGTGTTCCTCTTTGAGATATTGCATCTCCCAAATGTGTTCCGATTCAATCTGCGAGATACACACAAAATTGCGCAGAATCCGAACTCTTCCAAAATAATCACAAGATGCAATTTAGCAACAAAGTATGAAAGAAATGCAACCTAACTAAACTAAAAATGTCTATAATGCCTATCTAATATATGCATTATCAGGACTGATGGAATCAAACAGAAGAGAGAGGGGGCAACAGGTTGATGTAGGAGCTTGTTTGGCAGCTTGCCAAAGATGGAGGGTCAACACCTTGAGGAAGGTAAAAGGGAAGGGTGATGTTACACCAAATTGGAATGGAAAACCTCTTTGTTTTTACTGAAATCCGGAAATGAGGAGAGGAGAAAAGACAAAGGAAGGTAGTTCCAAAGCAAGATTGGAATACCCGAAAATAAATCTCGAAATCCGTTCGCTCGATCGATTTGATTTTTAAAACCCGAAAAGGTTGTTGCCATGTCAAGTTAATTCTTAAAATTTTATTTTAGGCCGGAATTCGCTTTAAGAATTTCGAGTTCGATTAGATTGAGGATGCGTTTTCCTTAGAATATCCAATTTAAATCCATTTTATTTTATTTATTTCTAAATTATTATTTTAAGAATCCGGGCCTTTACATAAAACGCCATAAAATATTAGGCAAAAGCATGGCATGGGCTTCAACGGTGTTTGAGCATGGCGTTTAAAAACGTCATCTTAATGTTTTTATGGCATTTTTCAAACGTCGTTAAAGGGTGTATTTGTACTAGTGGCATTTCAAACGAAAAATCATTGGAAAAATATTTAGGTTGTCCAATGATTAATGGAAGAATGAACATGGGAACATTTGAGGACATAGTATGCAAATCAAAAGACCAATTGAGTAAATGGAGAGCAAATGCACTCTCACAAGTCACAACAAGGACGAGTTGTCTTCATTGGAACGAACCTTGCAGCCAAACTGCTTTACACAATGCAAAGCTTTATGTTACCAAGTTCAATCCACAAAGAACTAGATCAGGTGAATCGAACCTTCTTTTGGAATAAGGATATTCAATATCGTCCACTAATCAGTTGGGACAAAATATGCGGGCCCAAAAGAAAGGGTGGTCTAGGACTTTGAAAATCATGTCACATGAACGAAGCTCTCCAAATGAAATTGTTATGGAAAATCTTGACTGAACCGGATAACTCGTGGGTTAAACTGATTCAATACAAATACCTTAAAACATCTCATGTTCTAAACTACAAAAGAAAAGGAGGTGCGTCCTGACAATGGTCTAAATTATACCCACTAATAGATAAGTTTAAAACAGGGTTAATATGGTCAATAGGTGATGGACAATCAATGAAATTCTGGATTGATAATTGGTTAACAACTGAACCTATGGTTAATAGAGAGGATTGCCCACCAATTGGTAACATCAACGAGATGGTGAATGAATACATAATAAGGGGAATGGTGGGAGGAGAAATTATACCCTAACCTACCCCAAAACATTGTAAAAGAAATCATCGACATCCCGGTTCCAAGCAATCAGTTTAAAGACAAGCTTTATTGGTGGCCGGATAAGGAAGGCTGGTTTACAACTGCCAGCACTTTCAGACTAATCTCTGGGCATAGTCGATTGGATGATGATCCAAATTCATGGATTTGGAGCATCGATGCTCCACCAAAAATAAAAAAAAAATCATTTGAAAACATGGGCAGAATGGTCTTCCAACTAAGCATCGACTAGGGCAAAAAGGTGTCTCAGTCCCCACATGTTGTGTATTGTGTAACCAAACTGAGGAAGATGATACACACCTGTTTATTGATTGTCAGTTCAATAATATCAACTCTTTATTGAGTGCAGGAATCCACCATGAAATAAAGATACTTAAAAAAAGGAAAAGAGATATAAAACCAATCCTAAATTTGATTGGTAGCAGACTAACTAAATCAGAAAAACAAACAATGACCTTCATATGGTGGACAACTTGGTATATTAGAAACAAAGCTATATTCCAAAATGAAGAACCACCGTCGGCAGAGGCAGTTAAACATATTGTATCACTAAGCATGGATAATTGGCATAATGCTAGCAAATTTGACAATGAATATGAGGTTGGTGAACAGCATGTTCGAATTCCAAAACAAAAGAATAATGCTAATAAATAAAGGAAAAAAAGAGTAAACGGAAAAAAACCTCCTCACGGCTCATTTAAATTAAATTTTGACGGATGCACCCTAATCAACAATGACAGTTCCACCGGGTACATCATTCGTGATTGGAAAGGTCGACTCATCAATATATGGGTGGTAGCTTGATTGGCAAACAAACGCCGATCAAGGCGGAAGCATTGACATTAAGACAAGGTGTTATGAAATTAGTGCAAATGGGAATACAGAAAATACAAATTGAAGGCGACTCTCTGATCATCATTAATTACCTAAAAATAAATAAACAATGCTCATGGGAAATTGAACTGCTAATGTCAGACATTAAAATCCTTTTGTCAAGAGTGAGAGATTGTTCCTTCTCTTATTTGCCCCGTGATGGCAACAAAGCGAATGATAAGGTTGCACACATTTGCCACTATGCTGGGGGAATTGATATTTATAATGATTATGGTCTTCGTGACCTCATTCGCAAGGATGCTATCGGGTAAGGCTCTTCCCTTCACGAATTCTTAACTAATAAAAAAAACAAATGTGAATAAATATTTTCTTTAAAAAATAATAGAAATGAAAAAATTGAACAATAACTTTTTTCTAAATTGTTATTTTTATTTTTTAAAGATTTATTTAATATTTTTTAAAAATTTTCTAGCAAAATGAAATATAACTTTGTTATCTATACCCTTAATCTTAAAAAATATTATAATATTTTTTGTTATGCAATTAATTTTTTATTTGAATAATATATTGTTGACAAATATTATTCTAATGGAGTTGTAAATTAATATCAAGTACTATAGTTTCCGCGCCATTGCACGATTTAAAAAAAAATAAAAGTTTAATGATAAAATAAATTTATGTTATACAACCAAATAAAATATTAGTTTAATATTTTGAATTAAATTTATAAGACTCTGTTTGGCACAATAAGTAGCTTTAAGAGATTTTGGTTTTGATTGTATATAGTTTTAAATTAAAAAAATATAAGATTTTTGTATAATTAGCTTTTGGAATCATAATTTTTCAATTTCTACCCATGCAAGCTTTTCGGGGCTTTTGATTTTTTTATTCACCGGTTTTCATCCGCTATCCTAACAGCTAGGTTTCTCAAACATCATACTAGGTTATTAATATATATTAAACATAAATAATCCATCAACTTCAGTTATCTCATCCACTACTCTTTTACAAAACATAGCCTATTAGCCTATATCATTTTATCAAAAAAAAATGTGGTAAAAATTATTTTCAAAATCAATAAAAAAAAATGATATGCATCAGACAACGGTTTGGTTCCGGTGGAGTTTAAAAAAATTGAAGTTGGAGGGAGGGGTGTTGAGGAAAAGTAAGGGGTTTTTTTAACCGGACAGTTGAGATTCTTTTAACTATGAGATTCAAAGTGATCAGGAGATAAATAGGTGATTCTAAATATGAATCGAACAAACCCTATGGCAAGAGGATGGAATCAGTCTGTCAGTCATTCATGCCTCCTCAAGTTCCGTACCGCACCCTATATACGAAAGTTATGTAGTTGTGTTGTTGTTAGTATTATTGTTATTTATTGATTTTTTTTTTATAAAGTTAAAAGTATGTCGGGTAAATCCTGAAACTAACAAGCTACAACAACATATATATTCAAGGCCGCCCAAATCGAATAAAGTAAAGAACCGCCACACAAATGAGGAAGCCGATTATGTAGTTGTGTTATTAAGATGAATCAAATGGCAATGTTATACTTGAAGATTAGAAGAACTACATTATCAATAATTGCAGCATATCAAACCAAAATAGTGATCTAACATTTATAAATGGTTCATTATTCAAGAAAACACTTGATGAATATCCCACATAATAACTCCATGTTCTTGTGACCGCAGCCGGTATTCTGTATACAAAATTTTAGGGGTGGGCGCGGGACGGGACGGGACCGGGACGGGACGGAGGTCGTCCCGCGTAATTTTTGCGGGACAAGACCGGGACCGGGACGGGACGGGCCTTGTCCCTCAAATAAAAAAATTATTAAAAAAACTTAATTTTTTCATAAATATATTGCGATTCTCAAAGGCGTAATACATATATATGTATAATTTTTTATATTTTGGAGGTTCCCATATATGCGTACGCATATATACATGTGTACATGTATATAAACACCGATGCAATGTGTGTGTGTGTGTATATATATTTATTTATATATATATAGGGTTTACTTCAAATGTAAAAACTCCTTATTGTGTAAAATGAGCTTAACGTGTAAAATCTCCTTAATTAACATAATTGGGCGCGGATTAGTATTAACCCCACACGCGGGCCTGTTTTGATTTGGGCCTTTTATTTTTTAAACCCGTTTCATCTCTTTCCCGTTGCGTTAGATCATCTCCCCTGCTCCGTTCGTCCTCTCTCTCTCTCTCGCTCGCTTTGTCGTTCATCTGTCTCCTTGCTCTCCGGGGAGGTTTTTTCCTGTGTCTTTGGAATCGTCGTTTCACCATGTCAAGTTCATCAGTCGGTACGTGCAAGGATTCGTTGTTATTTGCTCAAATTTAAGTTCTCCTGTGTGTTAGGGTTTCTATTTACTTCGAAATTGTGCGTTTTTATGTATTGACCTTATCTTTAGCGATTTTTCGCCTTATTGCTGTTATTTGTGTCATTGTTCTGTTCCTTTTCTTATTCAAGCTGTTTCGGTTTGTGATTACTGTCCTTTATGTGTTTTTTGTTATCATACTTTATGTTTTATCCTCGTTTCTGATCATAAGTGTTTGCTATTCTTAGTATTCATTGGGTATTTGTGTCTATACTTTATTTGGTGTTCGGTTTATGTCTGTTTTTGGTGTTCATTTATTCATCTTTGTAGATTGTATATATTTATTGCTAATTAAGCTCAATTTAGTTGTCGTTAGTATTTGTTGTCTGTTTATATTTTTCTTTTTTTGTTCCTTATAGGGAAAAGAACAAGGTCCAATGCCAGTGGTGAACCTCTAGCTGTTGTTCCCTATCGTTCAAAACGTGTTAAGAAATCTCGGCCCCCTCGACCTCCTCCCAAAGCTATTGATCTGGCACGTGATTCTCCTGGGTTTTCTGCTTCCGACGGTGAAGGCATGTCACCTGAGGTTGAATCACAAGATAATGTTCCCCTAATACGTAAATCAAGGGTTGTTGATAATAGTGAAGGTTGTGTACCCAAAGTTGATTCTGTAGGCCCTAGCACTGAATTTTTGTCTACTAATCTCCAGCAAAATGTACCTGATGCTGTCCCTGTAACAGCTGATGTTTCTGTTGAGAATGAAGGCCAACCACCTGTTGTTGAAAATTTGCAATCTGAAGGGATTAATGTTCAATCAGTAGCCTCTGATGTGCCCCTCCAAACCACAAATGTCCCCCAAGATGCGGTGGCTGGTGCTGTTTTCGTTAAGAAGCCGCGAGTTAGAAGGGCTAATCAATATCCATCATTGAAAACAAGGTCAAATCCTCGTGCATTTGTCTGTGCATTGGGTAGATTTATTGATAAACAAAAGGAGTGTATTAAGCGGATTGGTTTTGGTTCTTTGTTGGATTTGGAAATTCAGTATCTCCCCTTGTGTCTTTGTCATTGGTTGGTCGAGCAGTTTGATGCTGATCGATGTTGCTTGGTATTGGCTGATGGTAGTAGGTTAGATATAACTGAGCTTGATGTGCATATTACATTAGGCTTGCCTATGGGCAAGAATTTGATATGTAGGAAAACTTCTAAAGAGAAGTCAGATGTTCTTACGAAGTGGAAGAGTTCGTTTTCTGCTGGTGATTCCATTAATCATTCTGTTCTTATTGATCATATGGTTGCCGATGCTGATGCCGGTGATAAATTTGTCATCAACTTTGCTGTGTTATTTGATTCATTGCTTGTGGACAGTATCCAAAATGGCAATGTTAATCACAATTTGGTTAAAGTCTTATCTGGGACTGAGGACTTCAAAGAATTGAATTGGTGTGCTTTTGTTCTTGAAAGCTTAGTTGATTCCAAAAAAATTTGGGAGAAGAACAAAACCAGTCAGTTTAAAGGTCCTATTCTCTTCCTCATTGTGAGTATTTGTTATTCCTTTTTTCACCTTCTCATTTTCATTCAATACTTTTATGACTTGTTATTATATCATCCTCTCTTGTGTTTATTATAATTTGGTTTCTTATGTGTGTTGTTGTTGTTGTTTGGTTGTGTTTGCTAGCTGTTGTATATTGATAGGGTGAAGTTATTCTCAAGTACTTCGTCGAGGAGAGTAACTCGGTCTTTTCCTGTTTTTATGGGATTGACATCACCTATGCTTCGTCGGCGCGAAGACGATGATCTTTCCAGTGGAGGCTTTGGACGTGGCAGAATTGAGGAACGTCAATCTGTTCCTGTATATAACCCAAAATCTCCATGTGATGCCCCTTCAGATGCTCCTACTGTCAATCCACAAGTTTCTGGAAAAAATCCTCTCCTATTGAGGTTCCTGCTATTCTTTATTTATAGTTTATTTTTTTATAATATTCATGGTGTTTTGTTTGATTTTGTTTATCTTTGTTTGTGTGTGTGTTTGTGTGTTTTCTTCCCCTTGTAGAATTTTATTCAATCCTTTGCTCAAAAAACTGCTGCTCTTGCTACCTCCATATCTGAGTTTGTTGATTTGGCTGATAAAATTCCTCATGAATTTAGAGAGAATGACATGGTAAAAACCCTTAGTAATGCTGCAAAGAAGCTGATGGGTTTGGAGGTTGAGGGTGTTAAGGCTGCTTCTCCTGTTGTCGACAATTCTAATATTGGCAACCCCCCTGATTCTGAGTGGATTTCATCCCAAGATCCTTTGTGGTCAGATCCTGTGTTTTTGGATGCTCTTAACCAAATTGAGTTAGCTTACATTAATAAATGTAAGATGCAATCGTCTGGTCAGCCTAATCAACCTTTTTGTTCAGCGGGCAATGTATCCGGGGGTGGGCTTGGTGGTGGTTGTTCTGAGAGTGAGTGTGATGTGGGAAAGAAAGGTGATTCTGTAGTCTCTAAGGGTAAGGGGACTATGCCTATGAATCTTCCCGCTGAGCCATCCTTTGATATATTTGGTTCTGATCCTGCTTTCCAATCTCAAAAAAAATCTTCTGAAGAAGCAATTGCTAAAGATTTTAACAAGTCTGATAAGTCTGCACAAAAGGGTTCTGTCGTTGCACAAAAGTCCAATGCTGATGCACAAAAAGATATTAGCGATGCACCGCCTGTTCCCGTGGGTGTCCCTGGTGTTCCTTCCTGTGTTGTCAATATTGCCAAAGAATATTCTGGTGTAGATGCTGCTTCTACTTTAGGCATATCAACATCAAGCGACATTCAGTGTGCAACCCCTAAAGTGTATAAAAAGAAGCAAAAATCTCCTGTTGTCATGCCTTTACGTAGGTCTACTCGGGGTTGTCCTTGTAACGGCCCGGGATTATGATTCCCAGGTTACGTTTCGAGGGATAAAACCCCCCGTTAGGACCTTGCGCCCCGAGTACAGGTTGAAGGTTTCAAAACTTACTTTAATGTTTTCAAGGGGGGATTTCATACCCAAAATCGAAGGGATCGTTGGAATCCCCGGGGAAGTCCCCTGTACCTGTCGTAATCTAAGCGTGGAAATCAGAAATCATGCGACTAGCGGAAACAAGTATAATACAAAATTGTGCCACGGCAGAGCCGGGTCAAAACGGAGTCAAAAGTATAAAGCCAAAATATAATCAGAGTCCAGTGAAGTCTACACTCCAGCGCTCACTCTCCGCCGACAAAATGACCCGCGCAAATAGGCAAACAGCACCGATAGGATGAACATAGATAATACCTAAAAAAATTGATATGGGGCGGGATCAGATCGATGCCCACTTCTCTGCATCCCAACCATAAGCACACATATACGCTAATCCTAATAAAGATGCTTCTAGATGCATGGCGGAATATTAACACACTAACATGCTCCTAAGATCAAATGCATAATAATAGTAAGGCCTTAGCACAGAATACCAAGTGGTATATCCCTCTCCTACCTCCACCCCTTCCGATAGGTGGAGACTGGCCAGCTCGTGAATGCATTCATTCATAATTGGGCGGCACGCATGCCTAACCCGCTCCACAATAAAGCCCGCAGGCATATCATAATAAAATGAAGTGCATGACTCGATTGACTCAGGGTACCCGATGAGGCTGGGCTACCCTATGACCCTAGCAAAGACTCTAGTTACTTCACAGATAACGGCCGTTCTGTTTACATACGCATAAAGAAATAGGATGCTCAACGATCAATGCAACCTAGCATGGTACTACATGGCATGCTGATCATGAATGCAACACCTAGTATATCATGCACCTATAGCAGGGAATCACTCTATTCAATCTGAGTAAGCTCCGAAGAGACTTACCTGGTATCGCAGAACAGCAAAAAGGCAATCAACCAGGCAATATGAAATCCAACACGTCACAGATGATCACCTAACAAGTATAAGTACATGAATGAGTCTATCTTCTAAGGCACACAAAGCATAGAATTATCACACATATAACTTCACAACTTAACATAACAACCGTCACATCATCATTTCCATATTATCAACCTTATCTCATAATCTATCATCTCAACTTCTCACAATCATGCTCAACATAATTCGCCAATTCACCAACTTAAGATAATTCCAATTCATACTTAACCAATTTGCATGCCATCATTTCAAAACTTTACTTAGCATATAATTGCACATCCTCAACATACTCATATAACATTTAACCACAATAATAAATCACCACAATATCATATATTAAATCTCAAAACAACACTTCATATTTTAATCCCAATAATTTCACATACTACTTCTAACATCTTTTATTTTAACATCTTTATAAAATATTTATAAAATCCCAACAATATTCATTAAATCAAAACATTCATTTTTAATTTACCAAACCAACCTCACTTTATTAAAATTACCAAAAACCGCCCACTTATTTTATAAAACTCCAACCCGGCCCCCTTGTTTTAATTAAACCAAACCGGGCCCTTCAAAAGTTAGTCCCAAAGAAGCTTCCCATTTGTTTCTTTCAATTCAACGAGCTGGAGGTTTAAAAGATGAAGGGGGGCCCACGCACACAGGGAGGAAGGAAGGAACGAGGAGGAAGGAAGAGAGCTCACCGAGAGGGCTCCGAAGCTTCGTCGGAGTTCGTCGGGATCTCGATGGACTCGCCGGAGTCTCGATCCGCGCTAGCTCGGCCTAGGACGGAAGAACGGGGGTTAAAGGCGGTGCTTTTCACAGCTCGAAGTCGAATGGAAAGGGAAACGAGCCTTACCGGGGTTCTCGGAGAAAACAGGGAGGAAGGAGAAGGGAAGAGGTGCTGCTCGGCGGCGGTGGTGGCTCCGGCTGCTGCTGGTGGCGACGGCGGCGCTCCGGGGAGGAGGTGGTGCGGCAGTGGTGGAGGTGGCGGTGGTGAGGTGTGGCGGTGGTGAGGTGCGGCGGTGG
This sequence comes from Persicaria tinctoria, assembly GCA_037127255.1. Taxonomy (NCBI): domain Eukaryota; kingdom Viridiplantae; phylum Streptophyta; class Magnoliopsida; order Caryophyllales; family Polygonaceae; genus Persicaria; species Persicaria tinctoria. Next base: position 82,457,858 of record JBANSL010000006.1, read on the forward strand.
TGGAAATGGCGTGAGGAAGCTCAAGAACCAGTTTTGGCTTGTGAAATGTCGAGAGAGAGAAGGAGAGAGAAGAGGAAGAATCAACACAAATCTGATTTTTCCAAAGGTCAAATTGCACATAAAAGGTCCATTTTTTTGTGAAGAGTGAGGTATTGTTTGTTTGCCAAAATAAGGGGGTCAAAGAGTGGGGGAAGGAAAGGAGAGGATAAGATTTTACTATAATTAGGAGGTGATGAGTTGGATTAGGATAAGGGAAAGCAAAAAGAGAGGGAGGGGAGGTGAGGATAAGATTTTACTATAATTAGGAGGTGATGAGTTGGATTAGGATAAGGGAAAGCAAAAAGAGAGGGAGGGGAGGTGAGGATAAGATTTTACTATAATTAAGAGGTGATGAGTTGGATTAGGATAAGGATTCGGAATATGACGGAATTGAGAGCTCGGGTCGGGGATTTAAATTTCCGTTGATTGATCGTTCAAAACCCGAAATGAAAGACGGAATTGATTTTTAAGTCGGAGAATTTGGGTCGGAATTTATTTTAAATTCATTTTGATTTTCTTTTTCCGAAAATTAATATTTTAAAAATCCGAGCCTTTACATCATCCACCTCTAAAAACAAGTCTCGTCCCCGAGACTAAAATCATTCTAAAGTGGGGATGAAGTTGGAATTGGTGAGTCCAAGGATCACGTCATCGATCCCGTAAGTACCTCACAAGTGCCCCCATGAGATCTCACAGTACCGTCGTCATGATCATAATACTCCCAATCGGTCGTAGTAAGGATGTGGTAGGGGCCCCTACCACACCCCACTCCGACTCCTCAAGCATACCATAACTCAAAAACCATTATGACATCTCCGCTAGGTCTTAGCAAGCGATCTACAGGTGCCCCCATACATGCTTGTATCCACTTCGTGGGGCGTCATAATGAAAGCTCGGGTTGGAATAGTTTTCTCAAAATCTATGTCCCTTTTTAAATCACCATTTGATATTCTTTAAATTCGACATTAAACACGGCATTCCCAAACTTCCCAATCATTCTACATCCACCTCTAAAGGCTAATCCCACATTCTCTTCCTAGGTTCCGAGTCAAATCATAATTCCACAATTCAACCTCTAGCACTTCTAACATTTGGTATCATGGGTATAGCAGAATGATCATATTCTCAAGATAAGCAGGGGATTATAGCACGTCAAAGACAGTCACATACCATAATATCTAGCACATCATCATATCATCGAGGCTCATCACATCATATCACCAAGGATCTGCACATAACTACCACGTATAAGCACACAAATCAAGGAGATACCACTAACCAATCCCAACCAACTAACTAGGCATACTCACCGCACTCGAGAGGTCAAGGTAATGTCTACGCTCGGCTCAACATAGGACGCAAGTAGCTCATCTAAGACATCTCCATAGCTAGCCCGAATGCTCTCCTCGGTCTCCCATGTGGCCTCCTCAGGGCTCCTCCTAGACCACTGAACCAGAAGTAAAGGAACCTCCCTGTTCCTAAGCTTCTTGACACGACGATCAAGGACCCTCACTGGACGCTCTACAAAGGTATGGTCAGGCTCAATGTGAAGGTCTGAGTGGTCAAGGACATGACTAGGGTCGGGAATATACTGACGGAGCTGGGAGACATGAAAGACGTCATGGACGCCGGCCAAGGATGGAGGTAAGGCTAAACGGTAGGCTACCACACCGACTCTCTCTAAGATCTCAAATGGGCCAATGAATCTCGGACTCAACTTCCCTTTGATGCCGAACCGTCGAACTCCCCTGGTGGGTGAAACTCGAAGCCATACGTGCGAGCCTACCTCGAACTCAAGCTCGGTCCTCCGTCTGTCCGCATACTTCTTCTGTCGATCCTGGGCTACCCTCATATGCTCTCGGATGCGACCAACCTTATCGATTGTCTCTCTGACCATCTCGGGCAACGACAGAACTGCATCTGCAGGCTCGTCCCAGCAAACCGGCGACTTGCATCGCCTCCCATACAAAGCCTCATATGGGGCCATCTCGATCGACGCGTGGTAGCTGTTGTTGTAAGAAAACTCCACTAGCGGTAGATGCTTGACCCAATGGTCACCCCAATCCAAGACGCACGATCGCAACATGTCCTCCAACGTCTGAATCGTCCTCTCGCTCTGGCCATCTGTCTGCGGGTGATAAGCCGTACTGAAATGCAATCTGGAGCCCAAACTCTCCTGAACCTGCTGCCAAAACTTCGAGGTGAAGCGTCCATCTCGATCAGATACGATCCTCTCTGGTACTCCATGAAGCCTCACAATCTGGCGAATGAACTCGTCTGCTAACTTCGAAGCTGGCCATGTCTCCTGAATAGCTATGAAATGGGCCGACTTGGTCAACCTGTCGACCACGACCCAAATAGTGTCAAATCCTCTGACGTCTCGTCTCAACCCAGTGACGAAATCCATGGAGATGTCTGTCCACTTCCACTCGGGAACTGGAAGTGACTGGACGGGTCCTCTCGGCCTCTGGTGATCAATCCGAACCTGCTGGCAAACCTGACATCTGGCCACGAACTCTGTGATGTCTGCTCTCATCCTCTTCCACCAATAACTCCTCCTCAGATCCTGATACATCTTATTCGTCCCTGGATGGACAGAATAAGGGGTGGAGTGAGCCTCCTGCATGATCCTCTGTCTCAAACCTGACGTCGAGGGAACTACAACTCTGCCCTGAAAGGTCAGCATCCCGTCTGCTCTCTCTGCAAGCTCTCTAAATCTGCCCTGAGCCATCCGCCCTCTCAGAACTGCAACCTCTGGACAATCTGCCTGACCCTGCCGAATCTCTGCTGTCAACTCTGCCTGCACCTCTAAGAACGACAACTGCCCGTGATCTCGCTGGATCCAAACCTCAAAGCAGCATCTCATCAGATCTCTCTGCAAATCTCGCTGAGCTGTAAGCCTCTCAACGGTCACCTCATGATGAGTCTTCCTACTCAACGCATCTGCCACTACATTGGCCTTCCCTGGATGGTAGACTATGTCCAAGTCATAGTCCTTCAGAAGCTCCAACCATCGTCTCTGATGCATGTTGAGCTCCTTCTGTGTGAAAATGTACTTCAAGCTCTTGTGATCCGTCATCACCTTGCAAGAAGTACCATATAGATAATGTCTCCAGATCTTCAGAGCGTGAATCACGGCTGCCAACTCCAAATCATGGATGGGGTAAGACACCTCTGGAGGCTTCAACTGACGTGAAGCATAAGCGATGACCCGATCTCTCTGATGCAGAACACAACCCAAGCCGGAATGCGAAGCGTCTGTGTAGATAACGAAGTCCTCTATCCCATCTGGCAGAGCTAACACCGGAGCAGTCGTCAACTTCCGCTTCAGAAGCTCAAAGCTGGCCTGACAATCTGAACTCCACTCGAAGGGGACGTCCTTCTTCAGTAGCCGCGTCATCGGTCTAGCAATACTCGAGAAACCCTGGACGAACCTCCTGTAGTAACTAGCCAATCCCAGGAATGAGCGGATATCTCTGACGTTCTTGGGCACCTCCCAAGCAACGATGGCATCAATCTTTGCCGGATCCACGGCAACTCCCTCAGCTGAAATAACGTGGCCTAAGAATGCCACCTTTGTGAGCCAGAACTCACACTTGCTGTACTTCCCATACAGCTGATGCTTCCTCAGCGTCTCCAGCACAATCCTCAAATGCTCCTCGTGCTCCTCTCTACTCCTCGAGTAGACTAAGATGTCATCGATGAAGACGACGACGAACTTGTCCAAGAAGTCGATGAACACTCGGTTCATGAGCTCCATGAACGCGGCTGGTGCATTGGTCAGCCCAAACGGCATGACCACGAACTCGTACTGACCATAGCGGGTCCGAAAAGCGGTCTTCGGAACATCCTCTGGCTTCACCCTCAGCTGATGATAGCCCGACCTCAAGTCGATCTTCGAGAAGACCACGGCGCCCTGCAGCTGATCCATCAGATCATCAATCCGGGGAAGAGGATAACGGTTCTTCACCGTCGCCCGGTTCAGCTCCTGATAGTCGATGCACAGTCTCAACGACCCATCCTTCTTCTTGACGAATAGCACTGGCGCTCCCCAAGGCGATGCACTAGGCCGAATGTAGCCCTTCTCAGCTAGCTCCTCTAGCTGAGCCTTCAGCTCGGCCATCTCCGTCGGTGCCATGCGATAAGGAACTCGCGAGATAGGTCTGGTGCCTGGCTCTAACTCAATCGCGAAGTCGACCTCTCTCGGCGGGGGAAGTCCTGGTAGCTCCTCTGGAAACACATCTGCGAAGTCTCTGACAACGGGAACATCTGATACACTGGGGTGCGTGCGATCCACCTCTAAAGCATAACACCAATACCCGACGCAACCTTGGTCTAAAAGTCTGGCGGCTCTGACTACGCTGATGAGTGATCCATTTCTCTTAGGGTCGCTCCCCCAAACCTGGTGCTCAGTCCCGTCAGATGCCAAAATCGACACTGTCCTCGTCCGCAAGTTGATGATAGCCCCGTAGTGGTCCATGAAGTCCATACCCAAGATGAGATCGTCCATCCTCAATGGCATAACTATAAGGTCGGTAGGCCACTCTCGCTCACCTATCCGAATGGGGCACCCTAAAATCTCACGACTCGTCCTAACCTTGGCCCCAACCGCCAGACCAATAGTAAGGGGTGAACCACTCGTGCAGCTCAGGCTCAGCCTGGCCACGCACGCCTCTGCTATGAAGCAGTGAGTTGCACCAGTGTCAAACAAGATAGATAGGCACTCATCATGGAAGAATATCGTACCTGCGGAAGTCGGGGCTGAGCGGTCATCAGCATGCATCTGAAATACGCGGGGCGGTGGGGGTAATCCTGGTCCTCGACCTCCCGAACTCTGACCACGATCATACCCTGACCCTGACGGTCCTGCAGAAGATGATCCACGACCCTGACCTGACCCAGATGGTCCTCTACCTCCACGTCCAGAACCTCTACCTCCTCTACCTCCGCCTCGGCCTCTGCCGGAAGGGTCACCTCGTCCCTGGCCCTGACCCTGGCCCTGGGGATATGTCAGCAGTGGTGGCTGAGGAGCCGCAGGAAGTCTCGGTGGCTGTGCAGTAGCTGGAGCTCCACGACTCTGAGGGCATGTAGCAGCTCGGTGCCCCATAGTACCACAGGTGTAGCAGACAGTCGAACGGTCCGGGCAAGAAGCAATGAAGTGGCCCCTCCCGAAACACCCATGGCAAGTCCTCACTCTGGCATCTCCTCCATAAGAAGTCTGAACTGGGGGTGCTCTCTGTGCAGCTCCGTAATATCCTCCTCTAAACGCTCCTCTCCTAGATCTGTCATCTCCACGGGTGTCGGCTGGACGCGCCCTCTTCGCATCAGGGAGAACAGTAGAGTAGGAAGTCTCACACAAAATCCTCTGCTGATCGTACATAAGGATGACCTCCAGAAATCGGTCAAAGCTGACAGCTCCCAAGCTGGACGCATGCAGAAGTACAGGAGGCGGCAATCTCATAGACAGCATACGGATTCGACTCTCGTCTGATGGACATAGATGATCACAGTATATCAGCTCGCTCTTGAACTGGCGAACGATAGCAGCTACAGAAGCCGACCGGTCACAGATGCCGCGCATAAAAGATACCTCCCTAGCCAACTGTATCCCTGGTGGACGGTACTCCCTCAGCATCATGGATCTGAAATCGTCATAGGTCCACTCGGTCCGCTCCTTCTTGCAGCCAAACCATCTGGCATTCGCGTCCTCCCGTAAAAGTCCAGCAGCAAGTCTCTGTCTCTCAGAGTCAGGTACAGCAACATGGTCAAATAACCCCTCCATATCACGCAGCCATCTCTCAACGTCATCTCCGACGCCTCCCGCGAAGGTCGGCGGGCTACACTGAGCAAACCTCTTGACCCAATCGATGCGCTTCTCAGGGCACACATCGACCACAGGCTCGGCTGGCTGCTGAACTGGGACCTCTGGCGTCGGCGCCGTAGATTGAGCCCCTCCACGTAGCTCGCTCAGAATATCATGAAGCGTTGCCTCTAGCTGCCCAATCCTAGTCTCTGGGGAGGCTGGCACCCGGTCATCAACCCGCGGTGGCGAAACTCGCTCCTCAGCACCCTCAGCAACAACTCGACGAGGGCGTCCCCTGCCGCGACGCGCCCTACCCCCACGCCCATCTAAGCCACGTCTCGGATCAACCATACTTGCTACATAACAATAATTATATCACTCAGCACAGAAGCACTCAACGATTCAGTGGGACCCTCTTCAAGGAGGATCGCCCTCAGGCCCAATTGAATTTAAGACATACAAGCACAGAGACGATCTATGTCGCCCTTCGGGGGACGACTAACCGGAGGGGCAAATACCTCACGGTCTCCTAACCCATTTTACTCCAACCCTCGAGTTCCTTGGAGTCTTCATAACCTATCTGTAAAAGAAAGCTAGTATTTTGCCTACCTTCCCCGAATTCTACATCCATAAGGGATGCCTATCGCATAGTCTCTACCCCACGAGATTGCCATTCATAATTGATTAATTTATAGTTATGTCCAATTAAATTCATTTTGCCCCTTGAAAACAATTTGAAAACCACTTGAAAACAATTTGAAAACCTTGGGCCATTTTCAAAACCACTTCAACCTATCATACTCGGATTGCAAAACCTGGCTCTGATACCACCTTTTGTAACGGCCCGGGATTATGATTCCCAGGTTACGTTTCGAGGGATAAAACCCCCCGTTAGGACCTTGCGCCCCGAGTACAGGTTGAAGGTTTCAAAACTTACTTTAATGTTTTCAAGGGGGGATTTCATACCCAAAATCGAAGGGATCGTTGGAATCCCCGGGGAAGTCCCCTGTACCTGTCGTAATCTAAGCGTGGAAATCAGAAATCATGCGACTAGCGGAAACAAGTATAATACAAAATTGTGCCACGGCAGAGCCGGGTCAAAACGGAGTCAAAAGTATAAAGCCAAAATATAATCAGAGTTCAGTGAAGTCTACACTCCAGCGCTCACTCTCCGCCGACAAAATGACCCGCGCAAATAGGCAAACAGCACCGATAGGATGAACATAGATAATACCTAAAAAAATTGATATGGGGCGGGATCAGATCGATGCCCACTTCTCTGCATCCCAACCATAAGCACACATATACGCTAATCCTAATAAAGATGCTTCTAGATGCATGGCGGAATATTAACACACTAACATGCTCCTAAGATCAAATGCATAATAATAGTAAGGCCTTAGCACAGAATACCAAGTGGTATATCCCTCTCCTACCTCCACCCCTTCCGATAGGTGGAGACTGGCCAGCTCGTGAATGCATTCATTCATAATTGGGCGGCACGCATGCCTAACCCGCTCCACAATAAAGCCCGCAGGCATATCATAATAAAAGGAAGTGCATGACTCGATTGACTCAGGGTACCCGATGAGGCTGGGCTACCCTATGACCCTAGCAAAGACTCTAGTTACTTCACAGATAACGGCCGTTCTGTTTACATACGCATAAAGAAATAGGATGCTCAACGATCAATGCAACCTAGCATGGTACTACATGGCATGCTGATCATGAATGCAACACCTAGTATATCATGCACCTATAGCAGGGAATCACTCTATTCAATCTGAGTAAGCTCCGAAGAGACTTACCTGGTATCGCAGAACAGCAAAAAGGCAATCAACCAGGCAATATGAAATCCAACACGTCACAGATGATCACCTAACAAGTATAAGTACATGAATGAGTCTATCTTCTAAGGCACACAAAGCATAGAATTATCACACATATAACTTCACAACTTAACATAACAACCGTCACATCATCATTTCCATATTATCAACCTTATCTCATAATCTATCATCTCAACTTCTCACAATCATGCTCAACATAATTCGCCAATTCACCAACTTAAGATAATTCCAATTCATACTTAACCAATTTGCATGCCATCATTTCAAAACTTTACTTAGCATATAATTGCACATCCTCAACATACTCATATAACATTTAACCACAATAATAAATCACCACAATATCATATATTAAATCTCAAAACAACACTTCATATTTTAATCCCAATAATTTCACATACTACTTCTAACATCTTTTATTTTAACATCTTTATAAAATATTTATAAAATCCCAACAATATTCATTAAATCAAAACATTCATTTTTAATTTACCAAACCAACCTCACTTTATTAAAATTACCAAAAACCACCCACTTATTTTATAAAAGTCCAACCCGGCCCCCTTGTTTTAATTAAACCAAACCGGGCCCTTCAAAAGTTAGTCCCAAAGAAGCTTCCCATTTGTTTCTTTCAATTCAACGAGCTGGAGGTTTAAAAGAGGAAGGGGGGCCCACGCACACAGGGAGGAAGGAAGGAACGAGGAGGAAGGAAGAGAGCTCACCGAGAGGGCTCCGAAGCTTCGTCGGAGTTCGTCGGGATCTCGATGGACTCGCCGGAGTCTCGATCCGCGCTAGCTCGGCCTAGGACGGAAGAACGGGGGTTAAAGGCGGTGCTTTTCACAGCTCGAAGTCGAATGGAAAGGGAAACGAGCCTTACCGGGGTTCTCGGAGAAAACAGGGAGGAAGGAGAAGGGAAGAGGTGCTGCTCGGCGGCGGTGGTGGCTCCGGCTGCTGCTGGTGGCGACGGCGGCGCTCCGGGGAGGAGGTGGTGCGGCAGTGGTGGAGGTGGCGGTGGTGAGATGTGGCGGTGGTGAGGTGCGGCGGTGGTGGAAATGGCGTGAGGAAGCTCAAGAACCAGTTTTGGCTTGTGAAATGTCGAGAGAGAGAAGGAGAGAGAAGAGGAAGAATCAACACAAATCTGATTTTTCCAAAGGTCAAATTGCACATAAAAGGTCCATTTTTTTGTGAAGAGTGAGGTATTGTTTGTTTGCCAAAATAAGGGGGTCAAAGAGTGGGGGAAGGAAAGGAGAGGATAAGATTTTACTATAATTAGGAGGTGATGAGTTGGATTAGGATAAGGGAAAGCAAAAAGAGAGGGAGGGGAGGTGAGGATAAGATTTTACTATAATTAGGAGGTGATGAGTTGGATTAGGATAAGGGAAAGCAAAAAGAGAGGGAGGGGAGGTGAGGATAAGATTTTACTATAATTAGGAGGTGATGAGTTGGATTAGGATAAGGATTCGGAATATGACGGAATTGAGAGCTCGGGTCGGGGATTTAAATTTTCGCTGATTGATCGTTCAAAACCCGAAATGAAAGACGGAATTGATTTTTAAGTCGGAGAATTTGGGTCGGAATTTATTTTAAATTCATTTTGATTTTCTTTTTCCGAAAATTAATATTTTAAAAATTCGAGCCTTTACAGTCCTGCTGATCAGAATGAGAAAGATGTTGGAGGCAAGAGGGTTTCAAAACCTGCTGATTCCTTGAAGAGTCCTTACTATTTCAGGGTGGTTGATGTGAATGAGCGTGTGTCTGACATTGAGCGTTGCATTTGTGCATATTTGTCTAAGAAATCAGCTTCTGATGTGTAAGCCTTTTTTCTCCTTTTTCTTTGTTTTTTCTTTTTTTACTTTAGTTATTTTATTATATTTAAGTTTATTTGAGATATATATATTTTTTATAATTTGTTCTTTGCCTATTTCAGTGAAGTTCTCTTTAAGAATTCCTCTGTTGAAGTTATTAGAGCTGATTTTAAATCACTTGAAGAAGATTTTGAAGTAGCTTTCCCTATTGTGAGGGCATGGGCTTCTGTTCTTAATTACAAAGAACAATTCAGGAGTGCTGTTTCTCCATCAAGGCTTTTTATATCTATTGAGTCGTATGTAAGTTGTATTTGTTGTTCCTTACTTTTTTTCTCATTATACATGTGTTTATTTCCTTGTTCTTTATTTTGTATTTTTTCCCCAGAAATTTGCTCCAAACCCTCCTCCGAGTGATTTTGCTGAACGTTTCACAAAACATGGTATCCATGTTGATTCTGAACTGGCTGCTGCCCCCCACATTCGGTTGAAAGATGTTGATATGGTATTTGTTCTTTTTAATACTTTTTTTGTTTGATCTCTCCTACCCTCTTTATTACTTTATTTGTTTTTTATTGACTTGTTTTCTTTATATTTGTGTTAGTTTGTTTTTGGTGTGTATTATGACTCAATCTATTCCATGGCCGTCTTTAATCTGAAAACGCACGAACTTCAATTCCTGGATGTGTCAAGTGATACTCGTTCTTCTACCTGTATCTTCCAATATATAGTTGGCAATTTGGTTAGTTTTCATACTTATATGTCACTTTTTTACTCTTTGCCGGTTTTTTCCCTTATATTTTTCAGCTTATCATTTATAGTATTTGCCTCTCTTTTTTTTTTTTACATTTTTTATTTTTGCAGCATAATTTCTTGATTCAATATTTGAAGTCTCATGGATTATCAAAGAAGGCACAAGTAGTTTCTATGCTCCAGCAATCACCCATTTGCCTTCCTTGGGCTGGTGAAGAAAAGCGCCCCCATTCTGGTGTTTGCATGATGCGCCATATGGAAGCATTTGTGGGATTGGAGAAGGGATTCAAGTGTGGCTTTGACCACGGGACTGACAAGAACGTCTCCAAGCTGCGTGTGAAGTACATGACTGACATAATTTGTTCTGATGTCAATGCACTTCGATCTGAAATTTCTGCTCAAGCTAAGGCACACGCATCCTTGACCTTAAAAGGTGTTTAAGCTCTAAAACTGCGGTTGGATTGATTCGGTAGGAAATTGTAGTTAACAAACATTAGTATTTTGCTGGGCCTTCCGTACTTTTGAGGGTATACAAATTTTGTGGTCTACATGTGATGTAATGTATAACCCTTTATGATTCCCTTCTTGGGTTACTTTTGTCTATCTTAGTCTATGTTTGTACGCTTGTTGATGTTGACATTATTAATATTGTTGTGTTTTGATTATGTTGTGACATTACTATATAGCCATGTGCTGGCCTAATATTAATATGTGCAATTATATGATACTTATGTGCACCCTGAATAGCCTATTGTGCATATGCAATATGATGATCTATTTTTAATAACCGAAGTGCTTATGTATTCAGTCTTTTAGGGTGATGTTTGTTTTTCTGTTTTGTGGCTTATATTGGTCTGGATTCTTATTTTTTATTTTATTTTAATGTAATTTTTTATTTTCCATTTCTGTGAATATATTTTACTTTGTGTGCGTTTTATATTACTTTTTTCTGCAATAGTGCAAATGCATCTCTTTTTTGTGCAATTTTATTTGTATTATGTGCAGTTATAAATGTGCCCACTATAATATGTGCACTCATATTGTTGTTTTGTGCAGTTACACAGCTTTATTGTGCACAGCTAACACCTGTTTTTTTATGTATGTAACATTGTGTTTTAACTTGCCCAATTTTCACTAACTCTATTTTTTTTTGTAGTAATTTTATTTTAATTTATTTTTAATTTATAGAATTAAGAATTCACGCTTTAATATAATTTTTTTTCACTTCCCCTATAGTGCACTTGTAATATCTTTTTGTGCAATTACAAATCTATTATGTGATGTGTTAAATTGCATTTTAGAAAATGTGCACCCACAATATCGTTTTGTGCAACTCTAACACTTTAGTGTGCATATTTTAAATATAATGTTATTTTAATATTTACGTGCCTTTATATCTATTATTATTTATATTTTTTTGTTGTTTTTTCAATTCATTGTTATTCGTGTTATTTTCATATAGTTTAAATACCACATTTAAGTCCAAATATTATTCTGATATTGTACACTTGTAACCTTGTATTGTGCATTTGTAATATTGTTATGTGCAATCCTACCAACTTATTGTGCAGAGAAATCAATATATTGTGTAAACAAATTCTAGATTATATTTATAATATTAACTGAGATTACATTTATTTTTAGACAGTTACATGTCAAATAGACTGAAATCTACAAGTAAAATATGATATCTTATGGATCTCCTCCCTCCTCCTTGCTCTTGGTTGCCTGTCTTCTAAAACGCCTGATGTTGTCCTCCTCCTCTTTTCTTCATCCTCAGATACCAACCTGTTCCAATCAATCACATAGGCATATATACTGCAATACATATGTTATAAAATACTGAAATAGTTGTTCATAATTACACCTGCATACTTGTTTTTCCAAACCGAAATACCATTGTTTTAAACTTAAACACTTCAAATTAAGAAGAAATACAGACATTTCATATAAAATATATAATTAATAATTCAAAAGTAGAGTCTGTATTCTTCATCTTCCTGCACTTGACTGCTTATCTTCCAAGGAAGGTTGCAATCTTCCTCCTCCTCTTGTCTTCTTCCTCAAAGACCTCCCGGATGCACTCAGTCACGTATCCCCTGTACTCAGCCAGTTCTCCCTCCACTTGGACTTGTTTCTTTTGGTACTACAGAAATATTTATACTTAACAAGTTAAATAATCTTCTGATCTTATTTTAAATCAAACTATTTAAAGTTTTGATAACTTACCTTCTCCAGGGTCTCTTCCTCTCCTTTTTCAGTTGCCTCCAATATCTTGTAGGCATTTTCATTCCTCTCCTGGTTGAGGGCACTCAGGAACATCTGATGCTTCTCGGCGGCCTCCAGGAGGTTCTTCCTGGTTTCCTCAGTGTGTGTCTCTGCAGCCTCATCCAGCAGATTCATGTGGTACCCTGGGTACAAGTACTTGTCTATCTCATTGTTGATCTTGTAGAACTCTTCAGTAAACACGAACGGGTTGAATCCTTCCATCTTTTCTTTTTGGATCTTTGGTTTCTTTCTTTTTTGATGTGTTCGAAGAAGGCTTCTTTTTTTTCAGGCGGTTTGTGTGATGTGTTGTGATGGGGGATCTCTGTTTATATAGGCGGTTTTGGCTCTTCATCTCCCTTCATTTGATTGGCCTTATCCAATTGGCGGTTTTCCAAAGTCATTTACCCGCGCCCAACTCCCTATAACTGTAATGATTACCCCTTTTAAATGTTTAAACTTCTCAACTTCCCATATTTGTAGTAATTATTTTCATACAGCATTTTATTTGTAGACTTCATTATTTTAATTTATAGTTCTCCTCAAATCTCTACGTTTTTAAAATTAAAAGATATTTATTTAAGTTGTTCTTGTTATATTTAATTTTTTTTTTTATAAAATTTTTAAACTAATTATTCCTATAGTAACTGGTTTTATTATACGGTTGTTTTTGAAACAATCCCATTTCATACTGGTGGTTTTCTTCCTTTTGTGATGTTTTCTGATTGCACATTTATTGAGAAGTACTTAATTGTTGATTAGATGTTTGTAGTTGAGTCTATGTAAATGTATATTCCATCATTACTTGAATCTCACCTTGTCCAATTTTTTCTACAATCTTTTAAAGCAAGTCATAATTAATAGTAGGTTCGACCCTGTACTTATTAATTTGCAACTTGGGATTTCTCTCTTATTTCCTTTAAAAATAGATTGTACTGCACAATTAAATATTATCTTAACACAAACCCGAGATAGTAATGAACATAATATAAAAGTTGGTTCATAACATATGTGAATAAGAAAACATAAAGTATACCATTTTTCCAATACTAAAGTGCATTAATAAATTTCCATTACAACTTGTGCTTATTATTCCTCTTATGTTTCCCTCAATGGACATGTCCTGCTGTTGTGAGGTGCATATTCAAGGCAGATTGAGCATATTCTCTTCCCCTTTTTCTGTGATTGAATTGCTGTTTCCTTCCCGCCTTTAAGCCTCTTCCCACTGCCTTTTGTCTTTGCTTGTTTTGGGTCTCTTATTACCACATTCTTCGGGAGGCTTACTCCAGCAAACTCTTCAAACATAGCTTCAAGTTAACAAACTTATTAAAATTAGTATACTTTGAATATATAACTCTGGCCTATTATATTTCATTTTATTTTGTATAAAAGGGTTCAAATAAGGAATCAGTAATCTTGCGTTTCTGCATCAAACCTATCATACATACCAGACTTTGAACCTGTTGAAGATGTTGTTGTTTGTGTACTTTGTTGGAGCTCCCTTTTTGCATTTGTTAATGCAGATGTCAAGTGCTTAATCTGATCACTATTGTCCTTAACTAAATCCACACAAGCATGAAATTCAGCTAACATATTTGTCAACAGGAGTTTTTGTTCTTGTTTTGCACTTGACTGTCTGACCACAACATCATCCAAAGTGAAAACACTACTCAAATTTGCTGCTTTGGTCCAACGAGTAAGCAGTAGTGTTTCTGGCAACTTATCAAGTTGTATATCCTTCAAAACAGTTAATATATGCCTGCATGGATATCCTAACCTGTTGAACAAGTTACAAGAGCAGGAGCAATCATGATCTTCAAGTTTGTGCTCAACAGTGTATATCTTGTTGTTTTCTTTTAGAGTATATATCTCCAACTCATCAATCTCTGTCACATTTGTCACTCTGCAATTGTACAATGCCCCTTTCAATTCGTCCTGAAATTTCCCCCACATTTTTATTGTGTATAATCGGGATGCATGCTTTTCTAGAGGAAGGGGCGAAATCAGAATTGGTTCCAGTATTTCAGAGTCATAGTTCTTCTTCCCCTGAATATGCCTTTGATTTTCAATTCCACTTTCATAATACAACATAAACTCAATTAAATTTGCAGTGCAGTTGGAGAACTTACGGAAGAAGCTGTTCATGCTCTCTGAAATGGATGTTGTTTTAATCAATCCACTAAGTTTGACATTCTGAAAATACGCAGGGATCCACTTGTCTCTCATTCTAAACAGTTCACTTAACCACGAGTGACTTGTCATTCCATACTCTTCCATTAAGTCATTCCAGTCCTTTTCAAATTCTTCTGGCGTACTCTCCCTGTTCCACACAATACTCCTCAATCTGTCACTGAATTTGATGTATCCATTCATGGAGTTGTCTATTTTCTGAGATAGCTTGTCCATGATATGCCACATGCATAATCTGTGCCTACTCTCTGGAAATACAGTTTGAACAGCAATCTTCATCGAAGGATCCTGGTCCGTTGTGAAAATTCTAGGACACCCACCCATTGCCTTTTTGAAGTGCTCAAACAACCACACATATGACTCTACATTCTCATTCCTCAAAAGCCCTGATGCTAGCAGCACCAATGATTTATGGTGGTCATATGTTGTGAAGGGACTGAACACCATTTTGTACCTTTAATATAAGACACTTGTGGAAATTAGAATAATTTCAACAGAAACATGTATAAAGTTGGTATTACAGATGTATATAAATAAAAGATCACTAGGTTGTGTAGTTGTGCACTTATTCGATCTTGCAGTGCATGATATACATGATTTTGTGCATCTATACATTCTATCTGTGCAGCCTTGTTACCATATTTGTGAATAAATCAAGCAATCTGTCTTTTGTCTGTGTTATAAAAAAAATCTATGACAGTGCTTACACATATGATGTATCTAAATATTCAATATGAGTAATGTCTAATACCTGTTTGTGTTGTACGTTGAATCAAATGAAATAACATCTCCAAATAATGAGAAGTTTTTTTTGCTTACTGCATCACACCAGAACAATCTGCTCAACTGATTGTCTTCATCGACATCAAAAGCAAAGTAGAATGCACTGCATATTTCTTACTTATGGAAGAATCTGTCAATAACAACTTGTGCATCAGACCCTTTAAAATACGCCAATAGATCTCTTCTGTGATTTGTGAAATCAATCACTGATGGACCCACATTGCTATATCCTCCCACCATTTCTTTATATAATCTGTATGCTTTTGCTGGTCCAACTCTTTGTTTTGCACAGTCCAGCACAAATTTTTGATGGTAACTTTGCATCTTCCTATTACTCTTCATGTATACCCTGCAGATCTCATCAACGAAAGGGTGTGTGTGCTTCTCCTCAAATTTTGTCACCACATATCCTTGTTCAGGTACATATTTATATATTATCTTAGCAGTACAACCAACTCGTATAGATAATCTTTTTCTTACCTTCTTTGTCTGTTTACCTTTCGAGTATCCTTCTCTATTGCAGTATAAGTATTTCAGTTGCTGTACCCCATTAGCATTAACTGTGGTCCCATGTCTTACATCAAATCCCGCTTTATATGCATAATCTTTATATGCTTTCACAGCTTCATTCAATGTCTGGAACACTTTCCCTTCCTTTGGCTCTAACTCTTCACTGCAAATCGGTATCCAATATCTCGTGTTGTTTGGTGTCACAAACACCCTGTATGGGAGCTGATGTTGCACTATCATATTATTGATATTCACTTCAGGCCCTACATTGATGCTGATTGGTGTTGCACAAACGATTGCAGTAGTTGAAGCAGCTGATGATTCTAAGTTTTCAGTATGTGACTCTGGCACAGACTCCATATTATCTGTTAAACCAACATTGAAAAATTTATTAGATAAATTGTATTTTTGTAACCAGTGCCACCAATATATCAACAGTGCAATTTACAAGTACATAAGTGATAACTCAACATTCTATACTGAATATTAAGATCAGACAGCAAACTTTCAGATATGAGTTGTTTGATGTTTTATGAATATAAATTTCATGCAAATGAGGATGGGATTGTATATTAACATTGTTTTCTCTTCAATTTCTGTCTTATCTAAGTGCAATTGTGTGTTAATTGACGGTCATTTTCTGTTTTGCAAACTTCAAACCCTAGGTTCGTTTTAGCCTATTATTTTATTTTTACTACAAATTTTGGTTTTGTTTACACAAATTACACTGATATTCTGCATCTTTTTCAGATCGAATCCGAAATTAAGACAAATTATATGAACTTTGGACAAATTAATTCAGTAATGAATGCGAATTTGAATCTAATAAGATCGAACAGTTTGTGCACCTTTTTCTCAAAATTTCTTCCTCTGCCTCTGTTGTCGGTGCTTCGATCAGGATATTCCGCTGATCTTCGATGAATCCTTTTGCTGATTACAAGTTTCTGCAATTCAACTTGTTTGATTGTAATCCCCGGCGAGAAGGTGAAGGTTTTCGACAATCGAATCTGTTTCCATGGGAACGCGATATCGGTTCTTGGAAGGACCGGTTTTCTTATGTTTTTTTTTATTTTTTCCGGTTCAACCCGGTTTTTTTAAAGGAAATTCGGCGCGCGCCCCTTGAACCCAAATTTTACACGTTAAGCGGATTTTACACGTTAAGGAGTTTTTACATTTTAAAGCTTCCCTATATATATATATATATATATATATATATATATATATATATATATATATATAGATATACTATAATACATAGATATACTATAATACATATTCTATATCCTAATATTATATATATAGTATTACATTATTATTATTATTATTATTATTATAATATTATATTATTATTATATATACACATTATTATTATTATTATTATTATATTATAATTATAATAATTATTATTATTATATTATAATAATAATAATAATAATTATTATATACTCCCTCTGTTAATTAAAACTTGTCGTTTACTATTCATGCACGCTTTTTTATAACGACAAAAACTATATAAAATTTTAACTTTTTTAAAAATTTATTTTTATGAATTCATACTTAATAGTAATAAGTATGATATTATTTAAAAAAATTATTAAAAAAGTTAATATTTTATATAGTTTTTAACACCTAAAAATGAGTGCGTGAATAGTAAAACGTTAAGTTTTAATTAACGGAGGGAGTATATAGTATTACATTATTATTATTATTATATCCTAATATTATAATAATAATAATACTAATACTATTAATAATAATAATATTATTATTATTATAATACTAATAATAATAATAATTATTATAATAATAATAATAATACTAATACTATTATAATAATAATAATACTAATACTATTAATAATTATTATTATTATATGTGTGTGCGGGACGGGATTTGCGGATCCCGCCGGATCGTCCCGTCCCGCATCATTTTTACGGGACGGGACCGGTCCGGGATTTGTGCCCACCCCTACAAAATTTAAAATTAGATACACAGACCCCATGGCCGAATTATAATTTCAAAATTGAAAATGTCCAAAGGAAAAAATGGCACATTGGGACTAACTTTATAATTAAAATTCGTGGCTGACCATCCACCATTTTATCAGAAGATCTAACAAACAAATCCCATCCCAAAACAACCCAATTTCCAACCCCCCCCCCCCCCCCCCCTCTTAGCGACGGAATCATTCAAGCTCTTACACCTCTAGCTAAGCAACCTCCCCATCAGAAACATAGACCCCAAAGCTAAGAAAGCTTTAAAAATGAATAATAGTCGCCTACAGAAAGAAAGAAAGAAAGAAAAAAAGAAAAAAAAAAACATTTTTGCAGTTCCTGAACACCAAGAACCCCTTAAAATCAACATTAACATCGCCAATTACCCATTTCTGATTGTCTTCTTTTGCTTGCCCTTTGGCCTCAACAAGATCCCCTTCTTATCTCCTCATCAGTTCATGATTGTGTTGAAGCTCCACTGGGGGTCTGCTTAGCAACGTAGATTTGCTTCATTTTGGTAGGGGGGAAGCCTCTTCCCCCGTTCCCTGATACATTCCTACCATGGAAGCCCGTTCTTCGACCGGACCATTCTGCTCCTGAATTGTTCTTATGGGGTCCCCCGCCGCCGCCTCTCTGAAAATTGTATGCAGGCCTGTGATTGTGTTGCCGTTGTCCGGATGAGTTCTGCTCTGAACTAGTAGTCTGCATGTTGCTTTTCTTTGTATCAGACCTGCTAGGACCCAAAACCATGTTTGGGTTCGAAATGCTGTTGTTTGAGGAACCATGAACAGAAGTCTCTGAGAGGCCATTCGAGTTCTGGGAGTCCACAAGCCCTAGTTTCTGTGCTGACTGGGCCTTGGTTGCATCAGCCACAGTGTCAACAACAACATTTTCAGGTGGAGGCGTTTGTGGTTTGGCAAACCTGTTGGGTCTAAGCGAGTGGTTATCCATGGGCATGAGGCGTATCTGGGGTGGCATGGCATCATCAGCACGCTGTGGCAATGGCATAGACTGAGGGATTGCCTGGAGAGATGGTGGAGCAGGTACATGTGACCAACATGCTTGGACTGGCACTTCAGCTGAAGACTGCAATGTTTATTCTAATCGTAAGACAAAATATGGAACCTGCAATAGTGCAATGTATCTACCATACCTAGTGTAATTCCTAGAAAATTTCCTAGAGATTTTCATGTTCTGTGCTATATATCTAAGGTTCTTTTTCTCATAATGGTGTTAAATAGTAACACAATGACCATACCAATTCATCAAATAGTATTCCAGATTTGATCCATTCAGAAAATTACCTGGAATGGAGAAACATCAAACAATGCCACAGGGGGAGTAGCCATTGGCAGGAGGGCAGAGCCAGGAGCAAGATGCTGAGCTTGTGGTACACTGGGAGGGTTGTGCTGTGCAGAGACCATAGTCATGTTCTTGATATCACCATCAGGACCGGAAGAATTAGGAGCTGGGTTATGCTTCCAATCAGGTTGCTTTGTGGAGGAAATGTAGGTCCCCATGTAACTTAAACCGACTTGTCCAAACCGTCCAACTGGTGCAAAGTGGTTATAAACTACCATGTGAGGGGGACCCTGTACCCCAGAAATGCTTCCTGGAGGGTTCATGAAGGGGCCAGGGAATCCTGCAGGGGGGCCATAGAATGAATCAACACCCGAGTGGCAGGGTTGCCAGGTTCCAAGAGCGCCCGAATCAGCTGCACTACTTTTCTGTGGCTGTGATTGTGAGCCAGCAGTTTCCTCATGTGGACCAAAAGCATATACCGGACCCCCCAACATTGGATTCATATCATAAAATGGGAAAGGAGAAGGTGTGCCTCCAGGAAAAGGAGACAGAATATGGCTAGAAGAAGTATGTGGGCTCGGTAGAGGCGGCCATAGTGACATCGGTGGAGTATCAACAGAAAGATCTGCAGGAAGAGACACAGTAAGCGCTTCCTCTGCTTTCTCTGCTTTTGATTCAACTGTTGGTCGATCATGCACAACACCTGTGAAGTAACACCATAAGGAAAAGAAATTCACAGGAAGCAAAGAGAGCTATAACTGAAATATATAATGACAAGAAATTTACTTGACATTGTGCGCCCATCCATATCAGCACTGCCAAAACCCTTGGACGTGGAACCTAAGCAAGTACCCCGTCCATTTCCAATACCCTCATCGTTACTGATCGCAGCAACAGCAATAGCGGAAGCTGCTGCTTCAGCCGCTGCCTCACAATCTTCCAAATGTTTCTCTTTTTCAAACAAAAGTGAGCTGTCATTCTTTGTTGTTTCAACATTGCATGAAATTTGAAGGTCAGAACGAGAAACAGTTGGAAGAATACCATGTGGTATAGCAGAGCTGCTAGGAGGAAGAACCATTGGAGATGGGAGAGCCCCTACAAAACAACAAAAGTATTCCAGAAATTACAACATTGAAAATATAAAAAGTGAGATAGGACCTTAGGAGTTAAGAAACACACCAAATTGAATCTTCTCAGAAACAGGTGGTACAGTTGACACAGAACGGCTGCTAGGAGGAGCAGCTGGAGATGTGACGGCCCCTAAACAAAAAATCCAGAAGTTACACAACACACTAACACTTGCAAATTAGATGTAAACAAGGGCTCAGGAGTCTGCAAACACACCAAACTGAATCCTCTCTGAGCTCGGAGGCACCATACCATGTGGTACAGCACGGCTGTTAGGAGACAGAACTGCTGGAGATGTGACAGCACCTAGTAAACAACATAATTCCTAAACTTATAAGACTATCAAAAGTCGATGTAAAATAAAGCCTTGAGAGTTCGCAAACACACCAAATTGAATCTTCTCCCCAGCAAGCAGGGATTTTATTGGACTTGTTGCAGATGAGAACGCTGTAGTCTCCATGATATTAGGCGAGGCCGACCTCCCCATCTCACTGACTGATTCCAGATGATCTTCAACAGCACTTGAGTGCAAATCAACCCGTCCAGGCTTCATAGCCTCATCAAACTGGGTCTGTGTTAAGGGCATAACCTGCCAAATTCAATCTTATTTTTAAGACTTTTGAGATTCTAATATCCCAGTATACCGTTCAAGTTTTCTTGCTTATAACTAAAAATGCACAAACTGATATTTCCATAAAAGGTAGCACTACAGAAAGGATAATATTTCGAAGACAGAAAAACAGAAACATGAAAATAAGACTTACTGGAAAATGCTGAATAGAATTACAAGAAAGGAATAGATCAGTAAATTTAATTTTTATCTGATATCTTACAAAAGAATTTTTTTTAAGAAGTAAATAAAGTCAACTCAAAACACACTCACTAAGGTAAAAAAAAAAACCCAGTAATAAATGAAATCATATAACCATAAACAAAACCCAAATTTATCATGTAAAGATAAATGTAGGCATGCAGACAGAGCTTAGGGGCATTTTATCGCCAAATTCCACTAAAAACAAAATAAGTAAATAAATACAACAGACACCTTTGTGCCACCTTCTTGGCTCTAACTGCTGAAGTCAATTCAAGGTGGATGCCAGAAGGGGGTCGAAAGAGTGAGAGTTTAGAATTCGGTGGAAGTATACAACAGGAATGCGTATAGGTCTGATAAAGAACTCAATCTCTTCAGTTAAAGGACAAGCAAAGAAACCCATGCTTATTTCCTCTTCCTTTCAAGGGAACCATTTTTTAGGGGGGTTTTTAAACATGTGGAAAGTGGAAAAAATTCAAAACATCCTGAAAGTTGAAACAGTTTGCGCATGGCAAAAACAAAAGTTTCAGGTACTTCTGAAACATTTTGTGTTGCTTCCCATATCCCAACATTTGGAAAGGTGGTGCTTCACATACCCTTCTTTTGCATAAATTTCCACTAAAACACTATGATAGGAACAATTTTTTTCAGCATATATCAATACTTAACAAAATTTATCAAGAAATTCTTGTCAAGAAATCACTTTATTTTCCAGGGTTTGTCAACTGTGTGCCCTAAGGGCATAGAATAAGGATACTTTATTGGGAAAGAAAACCCTAAAAGAAAATGGGTGAGCCCCATAATCTAATTTAAAAATGGCTAAATCGGGTATATCTAGGGGAAATATTTCCCAATTTGGCCCCTAGACCCTGCTTAATTGCGAGATATACTGGGTTGTTGTTGTCCTTGCTTCTTCTAATCCATAGAAAGATCGTATTTTCTATTCAATTTTAAAGAGGAAAAAACCACTTCTTTAGCATTACAATTGAAGTAGATCATTCACACCTTCCAAATACTGATTCACCCATATCAGATTAAATCTCTGCTACTATTAATTAGTTCATCAAGAAAATGAAACAAACATACTATAATTATATCAGGGAAAAATACTCACATGATCAATAGATTAACTGCTCTTCTTCTATACTCTAAACTTGCTATAGCAGGAGACTCCACAAAACATTACATATCACTAACGCCAGGAATTGGCACGCTCTATAAACATAAACAGATTTACAAACTTAAAAGTGTGACACATCAACAAAAGTACCAATAATAGCAAGCCTCTATCAAAGCACAACAAACAAGCTAAAGAAAATGATCAAACTCACATGAATAATATAAACCAATTGCTTATGAATACAACAATGTCAAGGCAACTAAAAACAATCATATGATGTGAAACTGTTCAAGCATACCTCCTGGTTGGCCTGCGCATTATCCCAAGAACCTAAGGAAGTTTGAATGTTATCATGAAGATTCTTTTCTGATTCAAAATTTAAGCCTTGTCCAACAGTTTTCCCGCTTGTAGATACCGCCTGAAGGGTGCCTGTTTGTGCAGTCCTATTATGACAATTTGGTTAGCACATATGCAACCAAACCATGTACGTGCATGAAATCAAGCACACAATACAGGAGTTTAATATTCTTTTCCTACGACATACTTTTCAATTTGAGAATGAGAATCTGAACCAGCTGGAGGTTCAGGATTGGCTGGAGGTGGGCCAATTGGGGCCAATGACTGAGATACTATGTTGGACTCTGTAGCCACTTCCTGATACATTAAAGCCCGATTCTTGGTGACATCAGAATGAATGCTCTTCAGAGCCTCCCTATTTGATGATGTAGCAGGTTTAACTATCGTTCTCGCACCTGCTGCCACTTGAGTGGCTGAACGGGGCTTTCTCATTACCTGAGGAGAAAGGTTTCACATGAGTAAACAAATTACTGAATTTTTAGATAAAAAGAAAATTGACATTCTATCCCATACTAACCTTTTTATTTTTTGACTTTGCCTTTTCCTTCTCTCTCTGCTCACGTCGATCATTTAGCATTTGCCTTTTTGACCTGACCTCAATGAAGTCATCTTCATCACTGGGTGCTTCAATGCCAGGCTGATTAAAGATACGCACAATTCCACTTTGCAAGGGAGCGTCAACATCGTCTTCCGAACTCATGTGTCTTTTCAGTCTCCCCTCAACTAGATGTGAAGTTTCAAGTCTGTCCATCAGTGCTTCCTTTCCATCTCCCTTATGAACCTTGACTTGATGGTTAGCCCCTTGACTATCAACTTGATCAGAACTCCAATTCCCTGATTCAGCTATTTGTCTTGTCCTGTCTAATGGTGTCTCCCTCTGCAACCCACTTCTTGTGAAGGATCCAGAACCCTTTCCATTATTATAGGACTTCATATCAGTACTAGGTTGGTGAGTAAGTGGACCAGAAGACTGCCTTCTATCTGCACTTTGCCTTACTCTAAACTCCATTCTCTGAACACCACGTCGCGGTCTCTTCTGAAAGCCAGTAGCATGAGAGTGAGAAACATCACCAGCTGAGAAAGGTAATTTTTGGGTATGACTTCTGACAGTGAAAGGAACTCTTCTCCCCCTGTTTCCTGGTGCTTGACCATTTACAGCTGTTCTGGTTAAACATGCCGCAGAAGAATGAGACTGAGCTGACGAAGATCCAAGTTGTAGCCGACCATTTGATGTCTGTCCAGCAGATGTGGAGGCAATGTTCGTCCTAGCATTATGAAGAGAACCTTTGCTTTCAGGGTGATTACCTGATTCCAGTCTACACTGGTTGGATTCCTGTGCTGGACTCTGATGCAACAGCTGAACATCATTTTCTGTGTTTTGAACTCCTTTCACAAGAATTGGCTCCTTTGATGAAACATGAGATGCACTAGATTTGTGCAGATCATGGTGCTGGCTTTCCACTATAAGTGGGAAGGTGTAATCTTTAATGAAGCTGTGAGCAAAACCATCATGAGAAGGTTGTGCACTTAAAGGAACTCCAGGATTTTGATTCAGAGGATAATTGGCTTGAACATTTGGGTGATTGCAAGTTATAGATTGAGGTGCCAATTGCAAAAGTCCGTGTGAGATGGGAGAGGGGTATCTGATTTGACCAAATTGGAATAGTGTAGGCTGCTGTGGATGCATATGGGTATGTGATGAACCAACTTGGTGAGTTAGTTGCAAAGGCATCTGAATAGAACCAATCTGTATAGCTGGAATTGGGGATGGTATCAAAGAAGGGCCAGAGAACAACCCAAACTGAAGCTTCACTGGCATCTCAGCCTGGTTCTGTGAAGAAGTTGCAGTAGATACAACTGCTGGAACAGATGACAATGAGTTCACATTGGCTGAAGAATGCACTGGCTGACAACCTGATACAGCAGAACCAGATGAAAGATCTGCAGAATTTGACAGTTCATGAAATGCTGAGGTGTGGGAATCACTGATGGGCTGAGTGACCATGTCATGAATTGTGGATTGAGCTTCCCGAGCTGCTGAAAAACAACTGTCTACTGTGTGAGAAGGAGAATCAACATATTGTTTGTTCAAGGGATCTTCTTGTTTGTCACTGAATGATTTGGACTGATGTGAACTATCAGCTGATACTTGCTGTACCATGTAAGAACCCTCCTCATTCTCAGGGCTCCTTTCATATTCATCACTAGGTATGCCAACTTCTACACCTTGATCAAAACCTAGAACCAAATTTTCCATCACAGAAGGGTTTTTTGCATCCAAATGCATCCCTTCAAACTCTAGAGCCAGATCAACATTTCCATTGTCCCTTTCATAATCTTCATCTTCTCCATGATAACCATCTTCATCCTCATCATAATCTTTCTGTTCTTGCAATTCAACGTTGCTCTCAATTGCCCACTCATCATCATCACCTGTAGAAACACAACTTGAGGCAGACATCATTTTTTCCTTTCCAGTTTTTGAATCCATGACAATAGGGCCATTTCCTGACACAGTAATCTCTTTGCTTTCTGCAGGTACAGATGCCACCAGTGAGTCCCCAGTATCATCCAAGTCATCATGAGAGAGATGAACCGGAGAATGTGGCGGGCTCGAAACAGAGAGGGAGGATTGAGAGTCACACCCAATCGCACTGTTCCTGTTCAGAGTATGCATCTCTGCCTTGTCACTCTCTTCTTGAGGATCTAGAATATCAGCATCTTCCTGCATCTCCTGCCGATCATTATCATAAATTGATCCAGAAAGTTCACTTCTTGATGCATGGTTATACTGAGAGCTATTGTCTCCGTATGTTGGAGTACCTACAAGTTGGTCATCACTCCTGAAAGGTGGTCTATGCATGGAAACCAGTGGAGGGGGTAGAACACGAGGTTGTCTAGAAGCATATCTTGGCCTTCCATAGGAATATAATTCATCCAGCTCAGAGTTCTGATAAACACGATCCCCATAAGGAGCATGGAGATTCCCACGAGAATGACCTTGGTTCAATACCATTTCATTGAATCTATCAGCACCAGTGTCATGAAATTCAGAATCCAACTCTTTGTTTCTGTCATTCCGATCACTATCACCAGACATGCTCCACCTGTGAGCCTTTGCGTGAGTGAAGTCATCCTGTTGAGAGTCGGGGAAACCTCCTCCATAATAAGTCTTCGATGCCATATATCCATTTGGACTGTAACGTGGGAAGCTTCTCCCACTAACAAAAGCATCACGTCTGGGGCTTTGGTGACCATTTGCCTGCTCAGGAGGAAATAAAGATGAAGAACTTCCCTTATCAAAGACATCCCGCCTCCATGAGTTGGACTTTCCCCTCTCTGTGACATGCACCACTGCACCTGCATCAAATGACCTAGGAAGACCGGAGGATTCCGAAGGCACCGGATTAGATCTAATCGTTCTCTCACTGTCTTCCCATGAGCTGAAGTCCTCCACCCTAGAGGCGTCTCTTTCAATAGGTACTCTTGAAACTTTTTCATCTACAACAGCAGCTGAACTGTCGACGTTTACCGTTTCCGCCTGTCTTCTAGCAATCTTCTGTTCCAATTCAAGGAGCTTCTGCTTAGCAGCCTGTTTCCTCCTCTCCTCTTCCATCATCAACCGCCGTTTCTCTTCTTCTCTGGCCACCTTCTGCTCTTCGGCTCTTTGTATCACTTCTAACCTCTCTTGCTCTGCCCTCCAAGCTGCTTCACGCGATTCTTCTTCCAGCTGTCTTTGATGCTCTTCCTGTTCTCTGAGCATTCTTTGTCTCTCCTCTTCTTCTCTGCGAGCCATCTCCAATGCTCTTTCTTGCTCATCGATGATGCGTTGGCGTTCTTGTTCTTGGAGCTTCTGAACCCTTTCAAGTTCAGCCTCGAAAGATTCTCTAACAGGATCATGGAAATCAACCTGTTTACTTGTATCCTTCTTCCTCTTAACAATACCCAAAAGATTCCCAGGGAAAGGATCAGACTCATCAAAAGTGGTGCTTCCCCAGTCCTCAACACACGGCTTCTCCCCTCTAGAAAAGGAACGTTTTCCCCTCCCGAAATTCAGCAAGGAATCACTTCCAGAAAGACCTTTAATGCCTGAGGTAGAGGATGGATTGGACCCCGAACTATTCAGGATAGAATCAACCTTGTGCCTATTCGATTCAGGCAAATTCCTACTCCGCTCCCTCATATTCCTCTCTGCCCCTCTGCCATTAGATGATTCTATTGAATTATGGAACTGCTGCCTCCCTCCTGATCCATAGCCCGTATTGTTTTCATGGCGAGTCCACCTGTCCACGATACCCTGGGCTGGCTTGTGTGGCACAATGCTGCTCCTTGGAAAATCAAAATCCTTATCCCAGTATGGCTCCATCTTAGAAAACCCTAGATCCCTGCTCCTCTCAAATGCATGGCTTGTGTCACGCTCATCATCCGCCCAGTCAGATCTTGGGTTCACCCTAACCAAAGGCAGTGGAAGATGATCATCCTGTTTTCTGGCTTGCTCAGACAGATGACCAGGACCTGAAATAAGATTTTCACCTCTATTTGCAGAGAAACCATCAGCACCAGAAGACTGTGAAGAATGTCCACGTGGGCGCATATCAATGTCTGAACTCAGATGAGAGCCATCTCTCTGTGCACTCAATGATTCTTCAATCATCCCTTGCTTCTGATTATGCAAAGCATTCTTCTGCTTATGGGATGGGCCTGTCGTAGCAGAAATAGTAGCGCTTAGTGAGGGGAAATCTTCACCTCTCAATACAGTGGTTTTCCCAGGTTGAACTGGAATAGAAAGATTGGATCCAGATCTACCCAAACCTGCAGCAGGAGGTGGGAGGACACTACTCTTGGTTGAACCATCAACAAACTGATGCCGAAGGTCCCAACCTTCACTAGAATGCGGACGAGCATTATCAATCCCGTCTCTGTCAGCCTGTGAAACAGCACTTGGTTTCGACCAGCCCATTGCGGACAATGCAGGCCTTGGCCCATTTCCCGGCCCAATGCCAGCCACTGACCCGCTTCCTGACCCAAGCGGATCATACCTCTCATGTTCTTTCCTCAGAGATGGCAGATTCACGGGGGGTGGAACAGAAAGTTTAGGCGCAACCTTATGTGAACTCCTTGGTCGAGAAAGAACCACCATACCACTGCCACCAGCAGAATACCCACCTGTCCTGCCCCGTCCCGATGCATAGTTGCTACTGGATGAGCCGGAATGCCCTGACTGCCCATATGATTTATTCAGATTGACTGAAAGAAACTTAGCACTTGCACCGGGATTGGCCATAGAGTATTCCTACACAATATCCAGCGGATTCCAAACCCCTACAAAGCATCAAAGACGACCTAAAAAGGAAAATCAGTTTCAATGCAACAAAAAAATCCCTCATTTCCTATGGAGAATCTCTGTCTAATTCAAATCCGATTCAATGAATCAAACCCCAAATTAACCGGTCACAGGCCTGAATAAAACATAACATCAAATCAAATAACACTAAGATCAATAATCTATGAACAACCAAAATTTCCAATAGCCCGGGATTGACCCAAGCACTGAACGCACTATGAATGTGTTAAAAAAAAAAACTAGCAAACAAATAATCAATCCAGCGGAAAACACAAAGCCAAACATTAACAATTATAGGATCCTTCATCCAGGTGTGCAATCAATTAGAAATTAGGGTTCGGATAGGGATTGGGATTTGGGAATAACCAAATAAGGGATAGGAAAAATCAAATGGAAATTTAGGGTTTCGTTTGGGGATGATCTGAACAAGAGATAGGAGAGAGTGGCGAAAGCTCACCTTAGACGGGGAAGGGGAGTGGTGGATGAACAACACAGCGCGGAGGAGCAGATCGTCAGCGTTGAAGCACCTGACAGGAGAGGAAAGCCCTAGTACTCCTTCCTACCAACCCGACGCAGAGCGACACACACGCAGAGAGAGAGACTCGAGGAGAAGGAAAGAGAAAACGATGGGCTAGTTTTGTAGTTTGTACGTATTTTGCGATATTTGCCCCCCTTAGGTTTTCTTTTTTTTTCAAGAAGAAATTTGGCTAGGGATGTTTTGCATGAAATACCAATTTATGGACCACTTTATAAAAATGATCCGGATTCAAAAAATTGGCAAATGAATGACATAATGTCATTCTTGCAAATTCATGGACACGGGTTACCACAGGTTGCCGGTTAGACAATGGAAAAACCGGGAAAAGCTAGGAAATAAATAGAGACGAGTCGAATGGAAAGAGTGAGGGAGGGTAATCATTTTGGCCAAAAAAAATTAAAAAAAAAAATGGTTGCAGGGAGGGACAATGAGTCTGTGAGAGTGGGTGGAGAGAGGGTGTGGAATGTTGGAATGACCAGCATTAAATGATAGGAGAGAGAGTGTTACCTTTTCACACAAACAGTTCCCGCCAAGGCAAAATGGAGGGAAAACACATGGGGATTTTATCGGTTTTCAGATGGAGTATAAAATGAGATGGGGGAGCTCGCCAGGTGGACACAAAAAGTGCAAAACATCTGATTCTTCCCCATGTCTGCCATTAACGTCTAGTTGGAAGGATAAAACCCAGAAATTCAGTTACTAGCCAGGCAAAGGGAAATTCTAGTCATCAACCGAAGATATGTAGCCATAGACAGGGATACACGTGCCATCTGCAAAATCCAGACATCAACGAATATGGGTAAGTATGGTTTTTGTTTTGTATTCACAGTAATGGATTTTCCTCCTCCTTCCCTTTCCTCTAACCAATACTGAGAGGACCATCTTAACCTCATTATTTCACATGGGAGAAAGGGGTGGTATTACTTACTCTCGTTTGCAATGGTCGATGGGAGCATCTCGGAGAAGGATGGGTGTATCAAGGTCAAAACGCCCACAAAATAATGCTCATAGAGGAGACCATGTCGTTTGGGTCCGTCAAGAGCAAGATAATGGAGAAGCTCGCGGTTGACTCGAGGTGCTATGAGTTGGAGTTGAAATATCTACTCGATACGAAGACGAAGGGATGTTATCCGATTCAAGTGGATGATGAAAGTGATTGGGATGCTTTCGAGTACTACAACTCAAGGGTGGTGATGGCACATGGCCCCTTCTTTTGTACACATCGGTGAACGAAGGTGGAAGCCAACATGGAAGTCGCTCCATGGTTGGGAACATGGAACAACGCAACAAATCACCAGGCGGAGACATCAGAACACTCGTGGTGGAAGAGGGTGGTTTGGTTGATATGACAGTCGATGGGTCCATTTCGCATCTTCTTCTGAATTCGGAGAACGGCTCGGATAACACCATTGATAGCAAGGAAAAAACTTTATCTGGCAAGGAAATTCACACTGCTGGCAAGGTCATCCAGACAGCTAGGGCAGAACCAACAACCGTCACTCCGGAGACGAGAGGTCAACTGCTGGACGTGGGTCGGGGGAAACAGATCGTATGTCTGAGTAGTGATGAGGAGGATAATATATATGTGGGTGGGCATAAGGGGAGTGTTGTTTCCGTCGACTTGGCCAGCTCGTCGGAGGAGGAGTATGAAAACATCGGAGTAATAAAATTGGAGTCGATTGAGGAAACTTCATCAATGGGTTGTATATCATCCGATGATGAGATGTACGAGGCCGAACGGTGGGTTTCGAGGACGAAAGGTCCAGGGATGTCGACCGAGGATGTGAAGAAGATGTTGGACAAAGCTTTTCCGCAGGGAGGGGACCCCCTGACGCAAGGACACTGACCTTCATGAGGGTTTGTTGTTGAAGTCCAAGGAGGAAGTGCAAAACCGAGTAAGGTGGTTTGCGTTGGAGGGCTGTTTTGACACACATGTGAAGTGGTCGTCGCCGGAAGTGTACTCTGTGGTGTGCATCGATCCCAATTGCAAGTGGATGTGCCGTGCGTCAACATACCTGAAAACAAGTTTGTGGAAAGTGAGGAAGTACATGCCGGAGCACACCTGTGGGGTTAATGTTCGACACAACCATGATCGACAGGCAATGTCCAAGCTTATTGGGAAGAGCCTTGTATCCAGGTAAAAATAATTCTTACTGACCCCGTACCGTGAAACCCTAAATCCAAAATATCCCGCCTCTCTCCCTCTCTCTCTCTCTCTCTTAGGTCCGGACCTGAGACAAACAACGAAGCTCAGAATATGCAAAACCAAAAGGTGATCTCGGTTATATTTTCGCATGTGATATATTTCATGTTTGCATCCCGCTCTTCCTCGATCACCGACACTAGTCGAACTAAAATCAAAAGCACCGACAACCGATGGGAGTGGTACTGATTGTTCAAGAACAGGATAAAGCCATTGAATGTGCTGTAGATTTTAGCTCGACTAATGTTGTCGAGGAGGCCGAGGGAGGCTTGTTAGGATATGAAGGCAAGCTCTGTCCTTGCCGAAGCATCCAGATGTGGAATTGAAGAAGTTGCATATCGATCTCATGACTACGAGGAGAGTCATGGAAGGTGGCAGTGAAAATGGCGCAATTGATGTGCTTTAGCGGAAGTACGAAACTTCAGAGTAGGAGAAGAGGAAGATTGAAAAGGAATTGGGGGATCGTGTCATCAAACTTGACGAATTAGTTGCGATCTGGGTCGGGATAGAGGCTAAGGGGATTAATGCTGATTTCAAAGACTCGGGTATATAAAACAATTTGTTTCTCTGCCATATTTAAGATGTTCCTTAATTTGTTCTATTTCTGAAATTAATGAGATCCAACATGTTTAACTGAAAGAGATCATAAAAAATAAAATAAAAATTTTAATTTATAAAATTAAAAAATATATAAAACAATAAATAATAAATAGAATAAATTTATTTATTTGCATAAAAACAAAAAAAATTATAATTTATAATGAAGTAGAAAAATAAAAATAAAACAAATAAGAATACAAATAATAAAAAATAAAATAAAATAAATTTATTTATGACTAAAAAACAAATAAAAATATAAAACAATAAATAATAAATTAGTTTATTTACAAATACATAATAAAATTATAAAACAATAAAAATTCACTTTAATAAATTAATTTATTATTTATTTATTTATGTTTTATTAATTTTTACCAATTTATTAACTATACATATCTTTATGTATATTAATTAATTATTTATATTTTTATTAACTATTCATTTATTTTTTAATGTATTTGTTTATGTATTAATTATATATATTTTTTTATTTACATAAAAAAGTAAAAAAACCAATAAAATTTAATTTAATTTTCATTATTTTTTTTATTATCTAATTTCATTATTTAATTGATTTTTTTTATTTATATATGTTTATTTGTTTTATTATATTTAATTGAGTTTTATATTAAAAAACTATTACTAAAAATTTTAAATTAATATAATTTAATATTAATTAATTTATCAATGAATAAATTTGATTTATTTATCTATGTTTGTGAGTATATTATTTATATATATATATTAATTATATAAATATATTTTTATATTAAATATATTATTTTTGTATTAATAATTCATTTATTTATTTATATAAACAAATTATTTTTATTTTAAGTATCTATATATAATTTTTATACTGCCTCCGTTAATTAAAACATGTCATTTTAGACATTTGCAATTTTTTTAAGAAAGCAAATAAAAATACACTTATACCCCTAATTATTACTTTACTTTTCCACTTTAATGAAAATTACAACTAACAAATCCTTAATCATTACAAGAGTAATTTTGGAAAGTGAACACCAAAATACCTAAAACGACATGTTTTTCTTAACAAGATTTTACTTCTATTACGACATGTTTTTCTAAACGGAAGGAGTAATAAGTAATTTTGAAACATATTTTTTTTATTAACTATTCATTTATTTTTTATTGTTTTTATCTATGTATTTATTATATATATTTATATTTATATTATTTTATTAAATATTTATTTGTTTATTACATATGTATTAATCTATGTATTAATTAATTATTTATTATACTATTTTTTCATTAATTATTGATTTATTTATGTATATAAACAAATTATATTTATTGTATTTATTTATTATGTATTCTTTTTATTTATTTTATATAACTAAATTATTTTCTCTTATTTATTATTTACGTTTTTTATTATTGTTTTTTTAAATTCTTACTACTCACGTGTGGCAACACGCGGGTTTCTTCCCGGGGCGTGCCACCCCCTTGCACATCCTTGATGTGTGTGCGGGTGTGCACATTGATGTCTACTAAAATAGCCATCTTGAAATACACAGTTTAGCTCCATATTTTATACACTTTGCATATTTCGGGTTGGGAATATGTCGAATTTATGTAATATGTGCTTATTTGCAAGAAATGAAGATCTACATAAGTTTTGGTTTAGTATTACAGAATATGGAGCCATTTTGGGAGAAAACCAAGAAGCAAAGATGGAAGCTGAAAGTTCCTCTCCTATATGTCACCATTGTGCTAGGAAGGGACATGTAAAAGAGACCTGCCCCTATAGAAGAAAGGATCCATATATCATTCACAATACATTTCCTGTTCATTTGAGAAAAGAACGGATAACACAAGTTTGGGTCCCAAAAGGCACTATTTTACCAAATATGGTTTATCCCAATAATGGATCCAAATTTGCTTATTGGTCTAGCCACAAAGGTTGATGTTTGTTTTGCAGGAGATCATCAAGGTGAAGGAGCACAAATGGATTATTGATAGTGGATGCTCGAGGCATATGAGTGGGAAGAGTTCTCTCTTTCATGAACTAAAGGAGCAATCCACATGAACAATCACTCTTGGTGACAAAGGAAAATGTGACAACGTTGGTATTGGTAGCGTTGGGAGTGATTCCAACCATAGTATTAAAAATGTCTATCTTGTGAATGGTTTAAAGTATAAATTGCTTAGTGTTTATCAATTATGTGATAGTGGCAACAATGTCAGATTTAACAAGAAAAGATGTTTAGTGTGCAGAGAAGATACATGAGAAGTTATACCGACTGCATATCGTTACAACAATATATACAATATAAATGCTGATCAAGTGGCACAAGGAAGCTTAACTTGTCTAAAGGCTTTGACGGACGATCCAAAGCTCTTGCACAGGAGACTCGGTCATGTGAGTCCACATACACTACAGAAGCTTGTGTCCAAAGGACTTGTAGGAGGGCTACTTGAGATGGACTTCAAAGGTATTGATATGTGCAATGCATGCACACGAGGTAAACAAACACGTAGCTCTTTCAAACCCAAAAAGGTTGTAAGTTCTTCTAGACCCCTTGAACTTTTACATATGGATTTATGTGGTCCTATGCGAGTCAAATCTCCCAATGGTAAAAAGTACATGCTAGTCGTTGTTGATGATTTTTCTAGATATACTTGGGTTGCATTTTTAAAAGAAAAATCAGAGGCCTTATTTGAGTTTTTAAAACTTTGTAAGGAGTTGCAAACTTTAAGAAACGAGCCCATAGTGTCAATTCGGAGTGATCATGGTAGGGAGTTTGATCAACTTCAGTTTGATTTGTTTTGTGCTAAATATGGCATCTCCTATAACTTTTCTGCTCCTAGGATACCTCAACAAAACGGGGTTGTGGAACGAAAGAACTGCACCCTAGAGGATATGGCCAGAACTATGCTTTTAGAAAATGTATTACCTAAAACCTATTGGGCTGAAGCTGTTAACACAGCTAACTATATTTTGAATCGTTGTCTTATTCGTTCCATCTTAAAGAAAACTCTTTATGAACTTTTCAAAGGCCGCAAACCACTTATATCTTATTGTAAACCCTTTGGATGTACTTGTTTTGTTCATAACAATGGAAAAGATAACCTTGAGAAATTTGATGCGCGTAGTGATGAAGGTATATTTCTTGGCTACTCCACAAGTAGCAAAGCTTTTAGAATCTTCAATAAAAGGACCCAGTTAGTTGAAGAAAGTATACATGTTATATTTGATGAATACAATGACA
The DNA here is from genome assembly GCA_037127255.1 of Persicaria tinctoria. Lineage (NCBI taxonomy): Eukaryota > Viridiplantae > Streptophyta > Magnoliopsida > Caryophyllales > Polygonaceae > Persicaria > Persicaria tinctoria. The sequence continues at coordinate 82,492,489 of JBANSL010000006.1, forward strand.
GTTCTTTGAGTGAAAGTGTTGCATATATAGATCCTGTTCAAGTAAGGAGAACGAGGAAGGTGATGATACTACTACCAAGAACACAGAGAAGAGGAACATGCAGGAATAGATTCTCAACACTGAAGAATTGGCCCAAGGTGTTGAAGATTCGTCTAAAGCCCTTGGTGTCCAATCCAACAGTGTTGAGATGTCAGAAACTGTTGTAACTGAACCTGACAGGACCACGGAGTCAGATGTACCACAAGTAAATCCTGCTGGTGTGACGAATCAATGAGCTGAGACTAGCAAAAGAAAATTCAAATACTCTTCATCACACTCATTAAAGGATATCATTTCTGACCCTACTCTAGTGTTCAAACTCGTTCTAAACTTAAAGATCTTTGTGCTTTTCATGCGTTTGTCTCTCTTATTGAACCAAAGAAGGTAGATGAAGCCCTTCAAGAGCCAGACTGGATCATTGTTATGCAAAGTGAGCTTAACGAATTTGAAAGGAACAAAGTCTGGACCTTGAAGCCTAGACCAAAGCATCAATCAGTCATTGACACACGATGGGTATTTCGAAACAAGCTAGATGAGAATGGTAAGATCGTGAGGAACAAAACAAGGCTTGTTGCTCAAGGCTACAATCAAGAGAAAAGTATTGACTACGAGGAGACTTTTGCTCCCGTAGCCAGGCTTGAAGCCATTCGCATTTTATTAGCATTTGCATCTTTTATGAGCATAAAGTTATATCAAATGGATGTCAAGTGTGCTTTTCTTAATGGTTTCCTAGAGGAAGAAGTTTATGTGGCTCAACCCCCAGGTTTTGAAAGTTTGGAATTTCCTAATCATGTTTATAAACTTGACAAAGCACTTTATGGTTTGAAACAAGCCCCAAGAGCTTGGTATGAGCGCTTGTCAAAATATCTTTTAGAAAATGATTTTAAAGGGGGGTTGATCGACAAGACTCTTTTTATCAAAATCAAAGGAAATGACATTTTGGTTATTCAAATTTATGTTGATGATATATTATTTGGTGCTACTAACACATCTTTGTGGAAGGAATTTTCTGACATTATGTGCAGTGAATTTGAGATGAGCTTGATGGGTGAACTCAACTTCTTTTTGGGATTACAAGTTCATCAATCCAAGAAAGGGATCTTTGTCAACCAAAGCAAGTACACTAAGGATCTCTTGAAGAAGTTCAAGATGGATCAATCCAAAGCAGCCAAAACTCCCATGAGCTCAACATTATCTCTAGATCAAGACAAGACTGGGAAGAGTGTCAATTAAAAGGAGTATCGAAGAATGATTGGATCTTTACTATATCTCACAGCTAGTAGACCTGACATCATGTTTAGTGTTTGCATGTGTGCTAGGTTTCAAGCTGATCCTAAAGAATCTCACATCGTGGCTGTGAAGAGGATCTTTCGATATCTCAATGGCACTAAGGAGCTTGGACTATGGTACCCAAAGCAAAAGGATTTCACATTAATCGGGTATTCTGATGCAGATTTTGCAGGTTATAAGGTGGATAGGAAAAGCACATCAAGATGTTGCCAATTCTTGGGAGCATCTTTGATTAGTTGGCATTCTAAGAAACCAAACTCAATTGCCCTATCCACTGCAGAAGCCGAATACATAGCAGTTGGAGCATGCTGCTCCCAAATCCTTTGGATAGCTCAACAAATGCGAGATCTTGGCATCAACCTCAAAGGCATTCCCATTAAGTGTGACAATTCTGTACCCGATTCTATCACCATTTCAGACTTATCCAAACTCTTCTAATTCTCTTTCTTCAACCTCTCAAACTGTTCTAAAAACCCTAGCCGACTACCTCCATGGCTCCCAAATCAAAGAAAGCTTCCACTCCCAAAAGACTTGGCGCCACCCCCAAGGGACGCCAGGCCACTGCTACTTCCCCTACACCTGAACCCACTCCTCAAGCCATCGTCCCTGCTGTTGTCCAGAGCACCGTCGAAGAGAGCACATCTACAGTATCCAAGAGCTCTAAAAAACACTCTGCTAAGAAGCCTCTTAGTGCGAAACAGAAAGGGAAAAAGAAGGTCATCGCTGAGGAGGTGGATGAGGAGGAAGAAGAGGAGGATCTTGATGCTATTCTGGAAAGGGATGTAGCCAAGGAAGCCGAAGAAGAAGCTTTAAGGAGGAAAAAGGCTAAGGAAGAGGCCGAGCAGGCAAGGAAGCTTGTCGAAGAGGAGGCTGAGAGAATCAAGAAAGAGGCCGAGGCAGAGGTTCCTTCTGAAGAGGAGCCTGAGGAAGAAGACGAGGAGCAAGACGAATCCGAAGAGAACGAGGATGCTGATGGAGACGACGCAGGTTCCGCTGAGGACTCGGGGTCTGAGGACGAGGAGGAAGAGGAGCCAGAACCTGTTGCCTCTCCTTCTCCTTCTCTTCCTCCCCCATCTCCAAAGAAGCGGAAAGCCCTAGCAGCTGTCAAGCCTCCCTCTCCCAAGCGTACCAGGAAGGGTAGCCTCAGAAGCCTTGAGGCGCCTGCCAAAAGGACTGCTCCAACACAGGCTCGAAGGAAGAATGTTGATCCACCTGCCTACATCCAGGTAAACCAATCCTTACCCTTTTCTTGGTTTGAAAATGCTGAAACGGCTGGAAAATGGTTAGATGAGTTTCGAACTCGTAGGATTTGTTGTTTTGATTTTTTAGATCTTGAGTTCTTTGAAGCTTTGAACTTACCTTGCATCTCTCTACTCAAACAATCCCCTGCCTGGACCCTTCTCAACCTGGAATCTATCTACTATCCCCAACTTACCCGCATGTTCTACATAAACCTAAAAGCCAAAAACAATGCCGATGGTTGGTCTTTGGAATCTATCGTCAAAGGGGTTAGAATCTCTTTCAACTCCAATGACTTTGCTGATTTCCTTGGCCTACCTAGACCTTGTCCACCCTCTCCCGAGAACCCCACAAAAGAACAGTGCCTAACCCTTGCCTGATCCAAATATCTCCTACCCGAAGCATCCACCAGCACCTCAAAGTAGCTAACCCACTTATCCCTTACCCTAGAGGCAAAAATTATCTTTAACATTATTGTTTGTTGCCTCTTACCCCATCTTAACTCTGGCTCACTCCTTATCGATAATGCCATGGTCCTACTTTACCGAATCCTCAATGGCCTTGACCTTGATCTGGCCAACACTATCCTTGGATCCATGGCTTACGCTAGAAAAGCCAGGAAAGGAACTCCCGGCCTTTGCCACCCTTTTGACCCATATCTTCAAAGCTTTTGGAATTATTTTCAAAAATGAAGAACAACAACGTCATATGGGTAAGTTCGACTCCAAGAGCCTTGAAAAGATTGGCATCACTCGGTCCCCCCCAAGGGACTTGGAGTCTTGCCTCTCCTTTAAAAGCTCTTCCCACTGCCTCAGCCGTTGATGAATGCATGGACAACCTGGAGTTGGGCTTGGAGGAAGTTCGCTTGGATCTCAAGGAGTTGCACAAGGAGTTTATGACGGAGATGAGCGGGATAACCAAGCTGTTGCAAGGTCTGTGGACGAAGCTCACTAATGATGCTCCGGGCGATGAAGCTTAACCCTACCCTACCCTACCCTATCCCTGAAATCTGAAACATTGCTGGTTTTTGGAAACTATTTCAAAACTTTTGGTGACTGTTTTGCCTCCTCCCTTTGTTGAAAGACAAAAAGGGGGAGATGATCTGTTGTGGTTTAGACTTTAAACTTTTTAACTGCTATGAAGGTCTTGGAAGACCTTGGTTTTATTTTCAGTTGGATGGTTTTCATGCTTTAAAATTTGATCCAATATTTGTCTAACCCATGCAGGTACTTAGTCCGATTTTACTTATATTATATATGCTTGACTATGTTGCAGGGATGCACTGGTTTTGTCTTTCATCAAGGGGGAGATTGATAACTCCCTCCCTTGATGAAAATCGGAATAAGTTTCAAAGGCCTTGACAGTCTGTGTTTGTCAAAGGTCTTGAAGCTTTAACAGTGTTGATGAAACATAAAACCTGTTCTATATGATATTATGTTCGAATATTATTTTATGTTATTATATGCTTCCATTATATTATTATATATACACTAACCTTTCAGGAAGTATTTTCGAATATTATTTCCTTCCTTATGTTGAAAATTGGAGAAGATTCGAATCGGAAGATCATGGCCTTCGAAGTTTCCAAAGATAGAAGATCCAGCTCAAGCTATGATCAAGTCTAGCCGTTGGTGAAGATCCTTAGGCGCCGATTTGTTTCAATATAAAGAAAAGGAAGAAGAAGACAACTACACATTTGTTGAACACAAGCCTTAATACACTCAAGCCTTCAAGCGAGATCTGTCTTCTTCGTGTGCTCTCAGCTAGTCCTTAAGAGTCTGTTATTTCATTTCAAAGCATTTGAGAGTTACACGGTGAGCTTATAGGATATATTTTGTTATAGTTTTATACTCGAGAGTTTGTAACTCAGGAAGTGAACACTAGGCGATTGATTCACTAAGTGTAAGAGGATTGTACTAGATAGCATAGAGAGGTGGGGCTCTTCTAGATTGGTCTAGGACTCCAAGGGAACGTGAGTTGACTAGATTGCAATTGTATAGGAGAGAGGCTTCTCGGGGAGCTACTAGGATCCTAAGTCTTGTGAATCAATAAAAGCCGGTTGAATCCTAGGGTTGTGGAAGAACCCTAGGCGGGGACGTAGGCCAAGTTCGTGACGAACCTCGTAAACAATTCATCGAGTCCTTTATTTATTGCTTTACCTTATTTCCACACTTGGTTCGATTGTTTAACTTTGTGATTCAGGTTTTCAGAGAAAAGACTAAATCTAATCTCAAAGGGTTTTGCCCGAGCTTCAAAAGTCTTTAGACTATCAGCGAAAAACCGGCATACTCTATTCAACCCCCCTTCTAGAGTATTTCTATATTACCTTGTTTTACATTATCGAACCTACATAGGGTTTTGGCATTCAACGAGAGTTGGAGTGCCGGGATTGTAAAGGCTTTGAATTTAGTTTAATGCAAGTTTATTTTCCATCAACGATGTCTGCAATTGCGATGAAGCGCGAGTAGTCCACCCACTTCTAGGGTTGGGGTGAGCCCGACGATAGCCCTGCATGTTTGAGGTAAAGATCCGACTTTTATCATGTTTTAAGCATCTACTACTTGTTATGTGTTTATTACTCATCTAATGGAGGTCCATGCTAACAACTTGGATTGTAAACATAAAATCAGTAGAGACAATTAGGGTTTCTTGAAAGAGTTGTCTAATTGTTGGAAAAGGCGAAAGCTTGATCCTTTGATGCGATTTACATGATTATCTGTTTTATTCTTGCCTTATGCATGCTTGGTTATCGTTGTTGCAAACCCCAATCTTGAAAGTCTTTCATACATAGTTTATTTTCGAATCCCAAAAGTCTTGTCTTTACTTTCTTTTGTTTTAAAGTTTCTGCCTTCCTCGATATCGACAACATCTGGTCGATATCGAGTTACTGATCCCCAATCCCAGATCGTCGTAGCTTCTCCTGTGCAGGTACTCGACAAAGCCATCCTCGACATCGACAACTTTACTCGATATCGAGTAAGCTGTACTCGATATCGACAACATCCTATGACTGCTGCTGCGAGTTCGACTTGTCCGATCTTCTGTCGACTAACCCTAGTCGAGATCGACAACCTGTGGTCGACTTCTGTCCGTGAGATTCCACCGCTGCCTAGGATCCGCTGACGAGCTTCCTCGTGGATCGATCATGAGTTCCCATTACTGCATCGGGAGGAAGTCTTGTAATCATTTGTAAGGGACGGAATCTGGTTAATTTGCTTTGATTTATTTATATTTTTATTGCAAATCTCGATTTCCTCCTACAACAAATTGGCGCCGTTGCCGGTGAAGCTATCATTCGCGCCCTAGGTAGTTAAATCTCACGTCTGCTTTGAGTTACTTTACAGGTTTATGCGCCGTTCTGGTCAACCACTTGAGTTTGACGGCTTAGACGAACCGGAACGCCTTCTACACATCCAAGCTAAGCTAAAAAAGAGCCATGGCGGCCGCAGAAACACAGGAATAGCTGATACAGAGGCTTCAGAGGGAACTGGCCGCTAAAGATGCTGCTATCGATGCTGAGAAAGCAGGAAGGGAACAAGCAGAAGCTGAGCTTGCCCAATACCCAACCACTGTAAGGGATTATATGCACCCGACTCTCTTCGTGCCTGAATCGGCTATTCTAATCCCTGAAAATACTTTTGAAATTCGCACTCAATTCCTTATAGAACTTAAAAAAAATGCTTTTCATGGAAGGTTTAAAATTCATACTTCCTACCAAGACAGCATTCCTCCGCCAGAAGATTACAACTTTCAAACAGAAGTCTGGGGAGCCACTGGCAAAAGCATGAGAACGGTACAAAGAACTGTTGCGATCTTGCCCTACTCATGGACAACCACCCTACGTCATTCAGGAGATCTTCTTCAATTCTCTTGACCAAGTCACTAAGGACAGAATCAACCCGTATACTCGCTATGAGTATCTGACGATGCCACCAATTGACGCATGGGGTGTGCTCGACAAGCTCATCAATTATGACAACAAGTATGGGGCTACCACAAACTATGAGGAAAACTCCTATGCCAGGCCTGCCCCATCTATGCCCCTCTATGAGTCTTCCAAGGAGATTGACCCAGATGTCAGGGAGCAATTCTAAAGAGACCAGAATCGCAAGCTCCTCAAGCAAGTCAAGTATCTATTTGTCAAACAGCATTGCATCGAATGCGGATCACAGCGGCACACCACTACTGAGTGCCCACACACAGAGTAAGTCAGGATGACAGAGACACACAAAGAGGTAGCTTACGCAAGGGGTCCCAATCGCTATATGGGGGATCAAAGGTTCTATCAACCACAATGGAACCAGGGTCCTCCTAGGAACCCCCCGCCATACAGAGCTCCAGGACATCCAGAAAGGGATCAAAGGAAGGACGATTTGCAACTTATCCTCGACGAGATGAAGAAAAATCAAGCACAAAACCAGCAGTCTACAAGCGCCATCAATAATCAACTTCAGAGCATCACTACAAAATTTGGAGAGCTAGATATCTGGAAGAGGAACATAGAGACCCAGATGGGTCAATTCGCTGCACAAATTCCATGACCATTCGGACAACTTCCTGGGCAAACAGAACCAAATCCTAAAGGGAAGACCGGACATGTCGCAGCTATTAAACTCAGGAGCGGGAACCAATTACACGAGTCAGAGGTCGGAAAGCACCAAGACAAAGCAGAGCAGCAACTCGATATCGAGAAACCCTTGGTCGATATCGACAAAAACCTCATCGACACAGACCAGAAGCCAAGCTCGGACTTCACTGCACAACCCAGCAACGCGAGATCGGCAACCCTTGTCGATATCGAAGAACCTTTGGTCGATATCGAGGAAAAGCTCGCCGATGTCGACGACTCTGCAACTCCTCCGACGTCTGTTCTGGCTCTAAAGCAGAAAAAGACACTGCCTTGCCCTTCCAAAGCACTGAAAGATCACACTGCAGGTAAATTTAAATGTTTTGTTAATATGCTGCAAGAACTGAATTTCTCTATTCCCTTTACAAAAGCTCTGCAAGAGATGCCTGCATATGTCAAATTCCTGAAGGAAATCCTGAGCAAGAAGCGATCCATCTCAGAGATCGCCGGCGAATGCAAAGTGCATCACTTCCCTGAGAAGAGACCTGACCCTGGTAAGTTTTCTATTACTGTGGGATTTGGACAATATAAATATGAGTCCTTGTGTGATTTAAGAGCAAGTGTGAGCATCATGCCCTTATCAACCTGGCAGAAGGTAAAGATAGGATGTATAGAGCCTGTGGATGCCAAACTATACATGGCAAACAATACAGTGGTCATCCCTACAGGTATGGTTGAGAATGTCCTTGTCCAGGTTGGTAAATTCTTTATTCAAGCAGATTAGTGTCAAACAGCGATTGCTCACCATCACCTAGACCTGTCAAACGGGTCATTCGGGTCGGGTTCGGGTCGGGCCACTTTGGGTCTCGGGTAAAACGGGTTCCGGGTAAAACGGGTCCCGGGTATTTCCGGGTTGATTAGAACCCGGGTTTGACCGGGTTTGACCGGGTTTCGGGTCATTTCGGGTCGATTTCAGATTTGTCAATTTTTTCCATTTTAAATTAAAAAAATAAGATTTGACAATTTTGCAATAAATTTTAATTATATATAAAAAAATTAATTATATTTAATTAAAAATCAACCGGGTAAAATCGGGTCAAAATTATCGGGTCAATCGGGTCACCGGGTCGAAACCCAGATGACCCGGAAAATTTCCGGTTTTTCGGGTTCGGGTCGAAAAAAATTTCCGGGTCAAAATTTCCGGGTTCGGGTCGAAAATTTTCCGGGCGGTCGGGTCGGGTCGGCCGGGTCGGGTTGTGTTTTGACAGGTCTACCTTCACCATAGGCGACGAGGTGTTAGATTTCTCCTTTGGCCCTGCAAAGGAGGAAATTTCATGGCTGGAGGTGAAAAGCATCAGCAACCACGGGACCAAGCAGGCAACGAAGGAAGGCACCAGAAGTTAACTCGATATCGACAAGTGCTCCTCGATATCGACTAAAGCATTACTTGATGTCGACCAAACTTCATCGACATCGACTTCCTCTACTGAGCACCAGACTTGCCAGGAGCCTAAGTATGGGGTCCCTGTACTCGATATCGACCAGTCTAGCTCGATATCGACTAACCCTAAGCCCGAAGATTTCTGTTTTGGGCCCGAAAAGGTAAGTTTAGGTATGAATCCTACTCCTCCTCAGTCCATTAAGAAATTTATAAATAATTTTAGGGGAGGTAAGGCCCCGTGGCGAGAGAATCTGCGGAAACTAAGAGCTGGAAAGAAGAAGAAGGGAGGAAAGGAAGATTATGCAAGCAACCACCTGTTAGCTGAGCTTGCATACTACAATCAGGACCTAGATGATCCAGGAGAAGGGCCAAGCACAAGCGAGCCCCACATTAATGGTCCTTGAGCACAAAAGAAGAAGTCGGCCTAGCGACTCTAAAATCTAGAGCATGTATATAAAACTTTTAAAATTTTGGACTTTGGAATTTTTGGTTTTGGTTTTTTGTTTTTGGTTTTCTTTAGTTTAGAATACTTCATGTGGAAAGTCTTGTCTTTGTGTGTAATGTTGTGAGCCTAATTTGCCATATTTTATAGTTACTTTTATATCATTTTCTGCATACATTTCATACATTTGGGTTAGAATAATACAGAATCTGTGTAGTATATGTTTATTTGCAATATATAGAGGTCTACACAAGTTTTTGTTATATTGCGCAGAAATCGGACGCACTTTGGAGCTTAAAGGAAAGTCATGGAAAAGCTAAGAATGATGCAACTGGAGAAAAGACCATTTTTCGGTATTCATCATTCTGAATCAAGCTTTGATGTCTTTATGAGAGTTGTAGCCCTCAAAAAGAGCTTTCCAACGCATGGTCATATGCGCCAATCCAACGAACGAGGACTCGGGAAAGTGCGTTTCAAGAACAGAGCAGAAGGCTGAGAGATCTACTCGATATCGAGTAAGCTGTACTCGATATCGACAACATCCTGTGACTGCTGCTGCGAGTTCGACTTGTCCGATCTTCTGTCGACTAACCCTAGTCAAGATCGACGACCTGTGGTCGACTTCTGTCCGTGAGATTCCACCGCTGCCTAGGATCCGCTGACCAGCTTCCTCGTGGATCGATCCTGACTTCCCACTACTGCATCGGGAGGAAGTCTTTTAATCATTTGCAAGGGACGGAATCTGGTTAATTTTCTTTGATTTATTTATATTTTTATTGCAATTCTCGATTTCCTCCTACAACAAATTGGCGCCGTTGCCGACGAAGCTATCATTCGCGCCTTAGGTAGTTAAATCTCATGTCTGCTTTGAGTTACTTTACAGGTTTATACGCCGTTCTGGTCAACCACCTGAGTTTGACGGCTTAGACGAACCGGAACGCCTTCTACACATCCAAGCTAAGCTAAAAAGAGCCATGGCGGCCGCCGAAACACAGGAACAGCTGATATAGAGGCTTCAGAGGGAACTGACCGCTAAAGATGCTACTATCGCCGCTGAGAAAGCAGGAAGGGAACAAGCAGAAGCCGAGCTTGCCGAATACCCAACCACTGTAGAGGATTATATGCACCCGACTCTCGTCGTGCCTGAATCGGCTATTCTAATCCCTGAAAATACTATTGAAATTCGCACTCAATTCCTTATAGAACTTTAAAATAATGCTTTTCATGGAAGGTTTAATGAGTGTCCTCTTGAACATATTACCAATTTTTCTGACATGTGTCGCACTCTTGCTGAAGGTACAACTCTGGTATATGTCAAGATGAAAGCTTTTCGTTGGTCTCTTGCTGGACTTGCACTGAAGTGGCTTGAAGGTCTGAAACCACGATCCCTCACGACATGGGCTCAAGTAGAACAAGAGTTCCTCAACAAATTCTTCCTTCCTGCCAAGACAGTACTCCTCCCCTAGAAGATTACAACTTTCAAACAAAAGTCTGGGGAGCCACTGGCAAAAGCATGGGAACGGTACAAAGAACTGTTGCGATCTTTCCCTACTCATGGATAGCCACCCTACGTCATTCAGGAGATCTTCTTCAATTCTCTTGACCAAGTCACTAAGGACAGGATCAACCAGTATACTCGCTATAAGTATCTGACGATGCCACCAATTGACGCATGGGGTGTGCTCGACAAGCTCATCAATTATGACAACAAGTATGGGGCTACCACAAACTATGAGGAAAACTCCTATGCCAGGCCAGCCCCATCTATGCCCCTCTTTGAGACTTCCAAGGAGATTGACCCAGATGTTAGGGAGCAATTCTAGAGAGACCAGAATCGCAAGCTCCTCAAGCAAGTCAAATATCTATCTGTCAACCAGCCTTGCATCGAATGCGGATCACAGCGGCACACCACTACTGAGTGCCCACACACAGAGCAAGTCAGGATGAGAGAGACACACAGAGAGGTAGCTTACGCAAGGGGTCCCAATCGCTATATGGGGGATCAAAGGTTCTATCAACCACAATGGAACCAGGGTCCTCCTAGGAACCCCCCGCCATACAGAGCTCCAAGACATCCAGATAGGGATCAAAGGAAGGATGATTTGCAGCTTACCCTCGACGAGATGAGGAAAAATCAAGCACAAAACCAGCAGTCTACAAGCGCCATCAATAATCAACTTCAGAGCATCACTACAAAATTTGGAGAGCTAGATATCTGGAAGAGGAACATAGAGACCCAGATGGGTCAATTCGCTGCACAAATTCCATGACCATCCGGACAACTTCCTGGGCAAACAGAACCAAATCTTAAAGGGAAGACCGGACACGTCGCAACTATTAAACTCAAGAGCGGGCACCAATTACACGAGCCAGAGGTCGGAAAGCACCAAGACAAAGCAGAGCAGCAACTCGACAACGAGCAGCAGCAACTCGATATCGAGAAACCCTTGGTCGATATCGACAAAAACCTCCTCGACACAGACCAGAAGCCAAGCTCGGACTTCACTGCACAGCCCAGCAACTCGAGATCGACAACCCTTGTCGATATCGAAGAACCTTTGGTCGATATCGAGGAAAAGCTGACCGATGTCGACGACTCTGCAACTCCTGCGACGTCTGTTCTGGCTCCAAAGCAGAAAAAGACACTACCTTGCCCTTCCAAAGCACTGAAAGATCCCACTGCAGGTAAGTTTAAACGTTTTGTTAATATGCTGCAAGAACTGAATTTCTCTATTCCCTTTACAAAAGCTCTGCAAGAGATGCCTGCATATGTCAAATTTCTGAAGGAAATCCTGAGCAAGAAGCGATCCATCTCAGAGATCGCCGGCGAATGCAAAGTACTCCACTTCCCTGAGAAGAGACCTGACCCTGGTAAGTTTTCTGTTACTGTGGGATTTGGACAATATAAATATGAGTCCTTGTGTGATTTAGGAGCAAGTGTGAGCATCATGCCCTTATCAATCTGGCGGAAGGTAAAGATAGGATGTATAGAGCATGTGGATGCCAAACTATACATGGCAAACAATTCAGTGGTAATCCCTACAGGTATGGTTGAGAATGTCCTTGTCCAGGTTGGTAAATTCTTTAATTAAGCAGATTTCCTTATTATAGATTGTGCTGAAGATCCTACTAGCCCTATTATTCTTGGTAGACCATTCTTAGCTACTGTAGATGCCAAGATTAGTGTCAAACAGCGATTGCTCACCTTCACCATAGGCGACGAGGTGTTAGATTTCTCCTTTGGCCCTACAAAGGAGGAAATTTCATGGATGGAGGTGAAAAGCATCAGCAACCACGGGACCAAGCAGGCAACGAAGGAAGGCACTAGAAGTTAACTCGATATCGACAAGTGTTCCTCGATATCGAATAAAGCATTACTCGATGTCGACCAAACTTCATCGACATCGACTTCCTCTGCTGAGCACCAGACTTGCCAGGAGCCTAAGTATGGGGTCCCTGTACTCGATATCGACCAGTCTAGCTCGATATCGACTAACCCTAAGCCCGAAGATTTCTGTTTTGGGCCCGAAAAGGTAAGTTCAGGTATGAATCCTACTCCTCTTCAGTCCATTAAGAAATTTATAAATAATTTTAGGGGAGGTAAGGCCCCGTGGCGAGAGAATCTGCGGAAACTAAGAGCTGGAAAGAAGAAGAAGGCAGGAAAGGAAGATTATGCAAGCAACCACCTGTCAGCTGAGCTTGCATACTACAATTAGGTCCTAGATGATCCAGGAGAAGGGCCAAGCACAAGCGAGCCCCACATTAATGGTCCTTGAGCACAAAAGAAGAAGTCGGCCTAGCGACTCTAAAATCTAGAGCATGTATATAAAACTTTTAAAATTTTGGACTTTGGAACTTTTGGTTTTGGTTTTTTGTTTTTGGTTTTCTTTAGTTTAGAATACTTCATGTGGAAAGTCTTGTCTTTGTGTGTAATGTTGTGAGCCTAATTTGCCATATTTTATAGTTACTTTTATATCATTTTCTGCATACATTTCATACATTTGGGTTAGAATAATACAGAATCTGTGTAGTATATGTTTATTTGCAATATATGGAGGTCTACACAAGTTTTTGTTATATTGCGCAGAAATCGGACGCACTTTGGAGCTTAAAGGAAAGTCATGGAGAAGCTAAGAATGATGCAACTGGAGAAAATGCCATTTTTCGGTATTCATCATTTTGAATCAAGCTTTGATGTCTTCATGAGAGTTGTAGCCCTCGAAAAGAGCTTTCCAACGCATGGTCATATGCGTCAATCCAACGAACGAGGACTCGGGAAAGTGCGTTTCAAGATTAGAGCAGAAGGCTGAGAGATCTACTCGATATCGAGGACCTTTACTTGATATCGACCAAAGCCCAGGTCGAGCAGAGCTGATCGAGAAACTGAGAGTCAGAGACAACCCGACTCCGGAGCCTTACTCGATCTCGAGTAAACTAGTCGAGATCGACCAACACCCTGATGCCATGTTCGGAGTCGAGGAGCTGTGCCAAGTCGAGAAGCCGAGGACTGAAGACGCCGAGCACCAATCTACTCGATCTCAAGGACCTCAGCAGCGCCTGACCGAGCCGGATCGAGCAGCAGCAACCCGAGACGCCCAGCCAAGCCGAAGTCGACGTCACTCTTACTCGATCTCGAGTAGAGTTAGTCGAGATCGAGGAGCCTGTCCCGGAGCCGCGTTACGCGGTTTTGCTGTCCTACGCCGTTTGGGAGTCCTTGGAGCCGAAGGAATCCAAAGATTGCCGAGATCTATCAACATCTATCTATGGAGAAGACTTATCAACACCTAGAAGATTTACCTATTTTAGATATAATTTCCCTTATGGATTTAATTCCTTTATTGTAATTTATTTATCTTTAAGGCTTTTAGATATAGATTTAGATATAGATAGAAATTTCTATCCTTGAATAGCAAGGAGTAGAAGGCTATAAATAAAGCCTTAGGGGCTGGTTTTTTTCATCATTCAATTTCAGAGAGAACAAGTAGTAGTAGTAGTAGAGAGAGAGAAAGTTTGTGGCGAGCAAGGTGGAAAGGCGAAAACGGATTTGTCTTGTTTGGTTGTAAGCTCTCTTTGGTTTATTTTAATGCAAGTTAGTTTCATTTATTATTTAATGTCTTTCTTGATAACGAAGAGCGAGTAGTCCGCCCACTTCTGGGGCTTGGGTGAGCCCGACGGTGGCCATGTGAGGTACTACGGTAAAGGTACAATCTTTTTATGTAATTCCTCTTCTATCCCTATGAGCATGATTCTTTTGCGAGAGTTGAAGGTGATCCTTGTTTGTATTATTGAAGCGAAAGTGATCTTAATGCAACTTGGATTAGTTATGTGAAAAGGGTTAGCAACAATTAGGGTTCATGCGAAAGCCTCTATATGCCTATTTGTTAGTAACGAAAGTTATTTTGATGGAAAGCATGATCTTTTATGCCTTTATGTGTTACTTTGCATGGTTATCGTTGTGGCGTTGATACCCCGGCTTTGGAAGTTCTTTATATATTGAGTTTATTTCGTCTAAAATCTGAGTTCTGCGTTCGAAATCTGCAATATACAGTTTCTGTGTGTTTAGTCGATCTAGAGCAGTTTTGGTCGAGATAGAGTACTGTTTTGTCGATCTCGAGTAGGGTCTTGTCTAGATCGAGTTGTGTGTCTGAGTTTCTGCTTCTGTCGTCGATTCTGAAGTTTCTGTTTCTGCTGTTGTTTGTCGATCTCGAGTTAGCTTTGTTGAGATCGAGTAAGTTTCTGTCTTTGCTTTCGTTTCTGCTTTCGTTTGTTATTTCTTTCTTTGTTTCTTTCTGTCTTTTTGTTTGCTTTCCTGTGAGATTTACAGCTATCTAGGATCCGCTGACACGCTTCCTCGTGGATCGATCATAACTTCCCACTACTACATAGGGAGGAAGTCTTGTAATTATTTGCGTGGACCTAAATCTGGTCTGATCTATTTTATTATATTTCATACTCGATTTCCTCCTTACAACATGCAATCTAACACTTTTAGGTCGGCAAGCATAGAAGGATCGCGAAAGGTGGAATGAAAAAGTCCCTGAAAAACAGTCGAAATCGGCTAGGCCAGTGAACAACGACCAAGAGGAGCAGCCTAGAAGTTCATCGATATCGAGTAGGCCAACTCGATATCGACTAAGCCAGAAGAGTCCCCTCGACTTCAGAATCCACTTGACACAGATAGTCTACTCGATATCAAGTACAGTACTCGATATCGACAAGACCAGTTTACTCGACATGCCCTGTTTTGCCCTCATCGAAGCATTATTCGGTGAGTTCCTTCCTTTACTCTTGTTTTTATTTGATTTTATACAGTGGGGACACTGTATATTTTAAGTATGGGGTGGGGGAAGGGCTCATTATCATTATTATATGTTTTAGTCTTGCTTTTGGTTTTACATGGTGAAATTTTATTATGTTATGCATTCATGTTTAAATTTTTTGCATTTAAGTCTTTTTGTCATACTTTAGTCTTTTTTTTTAGTTACATAAAAAAATATAAAAAAAATTGTCGAAAAAAAGAAAAAAAATGCATGTTTAATTTTTGCATTGTCTTAGTTTTTATACCCTAACTTAGATGTCCTATGATGATAAATAATGACTGACTTGATCATGTAAATCCTATGGCATGTTTGGAATGTTTAGCCTAAGTCCCCAAAATTGTTTTTATGTGGATTGTAAACTTGTGATGAAATTGAGCACATGTGATCCTAAGCTAAAGGATGAAATCCAACCAAAACTGTCCTAGTGAGAATTTTGGCCTTATAGGGAGAACATTAAAAATCTCTCTGCTTTCTTGAGTGTATTTACTCTTCCTATGCATCTCTAAATGTTGTAATAGTTATTCAAAGCCAATGCATTTATATGTTTATGTGAATGAGAATTAAATGATGGAGGCACCTTTTAAGCCAATTTTATCCTCTCTTTACCTACCCTGCATTATCCCTGCTTGAAGCCAGAACATTAGCCTGAGACTTTTATTATAAACTCCACAAAATTATCCTTAGCCAAATTGAGCCTGACCCCCATTTGGGAATTAAGACTTAGATTGGTTGAATTATGGTTTGTGGAAGGAATGAGCTTGTGTTTGATTTCAAGTGAGAAGAAGTTCTGAGTTTATTAAGTTATGGGTTGGTTTTATCTTGCTATGCATACTATGTAAAAGGATTTTTGGCTCACCCTATAAATGCACTAGTTTTATTTTATTTTCAAAAAAAAAAAAAAAGGAAAAGTTTGTGATTATGAATAAAGTGCATGAGCCAAATTTACCTTATTTCTTTCATTTTCGCAAGATTCATACTTTGGAGAGGTTAATTAAGTTTGAAAGGTTACGTACTTCATTGAGATAAGTTGAAGAGTTTGGTTGATACATATGATTTAGAGTTTTGGTTTGGTTGAGTTGTGTTAGAGATTTAGGAGTCTTGATTCCCGCATTTTATTAAAGCACCACATGGCCAAATAATTCCATACCCTTTTATTTCTTACCAAGCCCCATTACAACCCCGTCGAATGGAATCTTCTTTGAAGACTTCTATTGAGCGAAGTCCTCCTGATAATTCTTGTTGCATTTACATAATTGGTTGCGAAGTGGATTTATATTTAAATTGCAATGTTTATGAGATTGTATATGGAATTGAGTTGAGAGTTGATCTGCATAGCCTAAACACATTGAGAGTTGAGTGTAAACACTTTACCCTGGTGAGGTTTGATTTAAATTGCCTATGCCTATGGATTGCTCATATATGTGTAATGACGTTAAATTCACCTGTCTTACATTACTACTACCTGAGATGTTGCTTTTGACAAAGGCGAAGACTTGAAGGATGTGTTGTAGGTCTTGGTTATTGTTTGGTTATTGCTTGAGGACAAGCAAGTCTAAGTATGGGGTGATTTGATGTCTACTAAAATAGCCATGTTGAAATACACAGTTTAGCTCCATATTCTATACACTTTGCATATTTCGGGTTGGGAATATGTCGAATTTATGTAATATGTGCTTATTTGCAAGAAATGGAGATCTACATAAGTTTTAGTTTAATATTACAGAATATGGAGCCATTTCGGGAGAAAACCAAGAAGCAAAGACGAAATCTGAAAGTTCCTCGATATCGACGAGTCTTTGTCGATATCGACTAAAGAAGTCCGGGCATATCACTGATCGAGGACAACCCTGTCGAGAAGCTGAGGAACGAAGTTACCCGACTCCAGAAAGTTACTCGATATCGAGTACTCTACACTCGATATTGACAAAGCCTTGAAGACGAGTCCGGAGTCGAGGAGAAGAGCTTGATCGAGGAGCCGAGGAGAGCTACTCGACCTGACCAGACAACCGAACACTGAGCGCCACTCTCCTCGATATCGAGGAAACTCTTCAATATCGACAAACCTAGAGCACATGTCAGAGCAACATCGAGAAGAAGCTGCTCGATAAGGACGGGCCAGCAAGTTGATGAAACCGCCCTCCTCGATATCGAGTTAGTTACTCGATATCGACAACACCAGAAGTGCGCACCCGAGCCATGTCGAGGACCAGCTAGTCGAGCATGCCGCTGAAGCTGAAGCCGACGCCAACTTTACTCGATATCGAGTAATTTACTTGATATCGAGGAGATCTATCCGGAGCCGTGTACGCGGTTTGAGTTGTCCTACACGGTTTTGGATTACTTGGGGCCGAAGATGTCCAATTCTATCCGAGGTCTATCAACATGTATCCATGGAGAAGAAGATTTATCCACATGAAGATATTTTAGCCTTTTAGATATATTTCCCTTTAAAGATTAATGTTCCTTTTATTTATGTTTTATCTTTAGATATAAATAGAGATTTCTATCCTTGATTAGAAATGATTAGAAGCCTATAAATAAAGCCTTAGGGGGCTGAGTTTTATTCATTCCATCACACAACAATTCAATTCACAAGCTAGAGAAGTAGTTCCACAGAGACGTTTAGGAGTTCAAAGGTTTTAGGGTTTTGGCATTCAACGAGAGTTGGAGTGCCGGGATTGTAAATGCTTTGAATTTAGTTTAATGCAAGTTTATTTTCCATCAACGATGTCTGCAATTGCGATGAAGCGTGAGTAGTCCACCCACTTCTAGGGTTGGGGTGAGCCCGACGATAGCCCTACACGTTTGAGGTAAAGATCAGACTTTTATCATGTTTTAAGAGCATCCACATCCATAGAGCTCAATTCGGTTCCTTAACTCCCCTTTTTATCTTTCTCTCTTCTTAAAAAACTCATCATAATTTTTAACCCACATCCCTCGAACCCATAAGAGTTCTTTAATTTTTCATTTATAATTATTTTAAAACCTATTACATACTATAAAACCCAATTTCATGGGCATGAGTCCCCCATTTTCATCTTTCTCCATTTTTAAAGGTTCCTTACTAAAGAACACATCAAATCATTCCTTAAAAAAATTTCTCTCTCTTCCTTATTATATTAATTGATTCCTTATATTTTGAGTTTAAACACCCCAATGCACATGCTCTAAGCATCTACTACTTGTTATGTGTTTATTACCCATCTAATGGAGGTCCATGCTAACAACTTGGATTGTAAACATAAAATCAGTAGAGACAATTAGGGTTTCTTGAAAGAGTTGTCTAATTGTTGGAAAAGGCGAAAGCTTGATCCTTTGATGCGATTTACATGATTATCTGTTTTATTCTTGCCTTATGCATGCTTGATTATCGTTGTTGCAAACCCCAATCTTGGAAGTCTTTCATACATAGTTTATTTTCGAATCCCAAAAGTCTTGTCTTTACTTTCTTTTGTTTTAAAGTTTCCGCCTTCCTCGATATCGACATCTTCTGGTCGATATCGAGTTACTGATCCCCGATCCCAGATCGTCGTAGCTTCTCCTGTGCAGGTACTCGACAAAGACATCCTAGACATCGACAACTTTACTCGATACCGAGTAAGCTGTACTCGATATCGACAATATCCTTCGACTGCTGCTGCGAGTTCGACTTGTCCGATCTTCTGTCGACTAACCCTAGTCGAGATCAACAGCCTGTGGTCGACTTCTGTCCATGAGATTCCACCGCTGCCTAGGATCCGCTGACCAGCTTCCTCGTGGATCGATCCTGACTTCCCACTACTGCATCGGGAGGAAGTCTTGTAATCATTTGCAAGGGACGGAATCTGGTTTGCTTTGATTTATTTATATTTTTATTGCAAGTCTCGATTTTCTCCTACAACACACATCCAGCATGTGCTTGCAGGTGCCCAACTTAACACCCAACTTAACACCCATCTTAGATAGATAGGATTTAGATAAAAGATAGATATGTTTTTATTTATTTTATTATTAGTTTTCCTTAGAGGGCAAGGATTATGTTTGCTATAAATAAAGGCTTTAGGCATAGGGCTTGAATGATCCATTAGCACTTGAGCAATCAAGTTATAGAGTAGAGAGAGTGTCCGAGAGTGAATAGAGAGGTTAGAGACGGTTTTCGGTTGTACTCTTTTGTTTAGTTCAATTCAAAGTTATTTCTTATGTTTTTGATGATATTTTCTATGATGTGGAGTGAGTAGTCGTCCCACTTATAGGTTTAGGGTGAACCCAGCAATAGCCATATAAGTATGCTCGAATTTATGTTATTCTTATGAATTTTTCATCTTTTATCTCGTGCTTAATCCGCTGTACGTGAAAGTAGACAATTCCTTGTTAATGATTATGAAACGAAAGTGAATTAATTATAAATGGATAGTAATTAGGAGTGATTTACAAAAGTCGATTAAACCCTAGTTATGAAAAGGATAGAAACGAATATGTTTTATGTGAGAGCTTGTATAATTCTATTTGTTGATGCAAGAGCTATCTTATGATGATAAGAGCATAAACTTTCATAACTCTAGTTTATGGAATGCATGATTATTGTCACAGTAAACCCTAACCTTGGAAGCTTTTTATTATATTGCTAGAAACCCCCTTTGATATTTTTGATCATTGCTTCTTATTCATTCTTTCATCTTTCGACCGTACTTTGTCGAACAAAAAGTTACTATTTTTACATTTCTGTCACTCGAAGATTGACTTATCTAGTCGACATCGAAAGCTTTTTACATTTCTGTCACTCGAAGCTTTTTATTATGTCACTCGAAGATTTGCTGAGAAGTGATCGACTACCCCAGTCAACATCAACTACTTTTGGTCAATATCGAGAGCTTCTGGTTGATACAAGGGACGTTTTTCTGGACTACTTTGGCAAGCGCTGACCAGCTTCCTCAAGGATCGATCCTAATTCCCTTCCACTACAGCGAGAGAGTCTTGTAATTTTATTTGCTAGGATAGGGAGTGGGTTACTTGAGATTTATTTTGATATACTTTAGTCCCCGAACAAAAATGCTATTTCGTTGTGGCAAAAGCCTATTAGACTAGAGGTTTCCTTTGTTTTCAACTTGGTTTTGGGGTTGGCCTATTTAATGTTATTATTTAAATGTTATTATGTGACTAATTGTTATGTGATTATATGTTTATGTGAGATTTATGATATTAAAATTATAGAGATTTCAAAATGTATTATTTGTGCTGTTGAACTTGAGATTTAAAAGGGTATTTTGGGAAAAAGTTTTCAAACATCGGAAGTTGATTTAGCTATTTGAAATAGTGATTTAGAATGTTCTAAATATGCCGCAATGTTTGATAAAACGAGATTGCAAGTTTGGTTTGAAAGGTTTAATGTTTTATCAATGGATTTGACTAAATATGGTTTTAAAGGAATTGTTGAGAGATTGAATTCACTTCTTTGAGATTTAATGGCTTTGAGAAACTTTGGAACCAATTTACTTAAGTTTGAATTGATGAATTGATTTATGAATCTTACTTGTGAAATTATGTGAATTATGGCATGAATATGTATATGAGTTGATATGTGAAATCCTGAACTTATTTATGGGAAAATGATGATTTGATATATGAGACGCTATATGATTATATATAATGCTATATGATGACATATTATGGCTTAAGATAATATGTTATGAGATGAGATAAGATGTTGAGCTGAGATGATGTTGAAGATGATGAGAATATGCCTAAGTTGTGGAAATAAGATCTTTCAACTTATGTGATTTATGTGAATGGTCATTATGTGCTTAAACTTAGACTTATGCATGTTATGTTATACTTGTTAGGTGATCTATGTTGGATTCTCTTGCTAACTTATTGCTAATCTGCTCACTCTAGGCATGTTTTTTGGGACTTACTCAAGATACGGACCTCATGCCTGGGTGTCATGTAGTATGTTAGGTGTTGCATCTTGCATATCATGTAGTAGCATGCTTATGCTTTGCACAACTGATTGAGCATGTGATTTCTCTTTGTGTATGCTAGAACGGTTGTTAATTGTGAGTCCTAGAGTCTTTTTGCTAAGGTCGTAGGATGACCCAATCTCATCGGGATCATACTGCATCGAGTCATTATGATTACAATATGAAAAAGAAATGAGAAAGAAAAGAGTATGAGTATGAATATGAAATCGAGAAATGAGATGGGATATGAGCATGAAAATGAGATAATGAGATTATGATATATTGCTTGAGCATTGAACGCGGTTGGGTCCTGCACGAACGAGAATGGGTGCGGGAGTAGGAGAGGTATATGTCACTTGGTATTCTTTAGGCCATTTACCACATTTTTCATTTTATTAGTATTATTAGTATTATTAATTTTTTTTATTTTTATTATTATAATTATTATTATTATTATAAAAGTTTCTACATGAAACTAGATCGGAGCCGGCTAACAAGCTGAGCTCCACATCCTTTTTGAATACTAAAAGCAATCCTAGTCAAAGTATGACAAAAATCCCTACTATGTCCAGGTACCCCCTTAGCGACCCCATACACCCGCTTGAGAAGTCCCACAACATGCTCGTACTTCTTCCTTTTGTTATCAGCAGCCACTCTAGCCGCTTTACCTGGAATGAAACTTGAAAGACCAGTCGAACTGAAGATAGAAGTTCCTGTAATGTCCACACAAGTGTCTTTACCCTGAAACCAGTTGTAGAACAGAATATCGGCTGGACGAAGCTCTCTTCCCTTGTCATCAACCATACCAGTAGATGCCTCTTTACGGACAGAGATTCCGGCCTTCAAGCACTCATCATACAAAGCATCACGCACCACATTATGTCGATGCTTAACACCAATGTCAGCAGCACAAGCAAGTGCATGATCTCCCCACGTATCCAAAATGCCTGTCATCAGACATACCAGTAGATGCCTCTTTACGGACAGAGATTCCGGCCTTCAAGCACTCATCATACAAAGCATCACGCACCACATTAAGTCGCCAATAGTAGAAAAAGAAAACGGGAGAAAGTGATAACCCTTGGCCTTGCAAACATCCTCGTACTTCTTCCTTTTGTTATCAGCAGCCACTCTAGCCGCTTTACCTGGAATGAAACTTGAAAGACCAGCCGAACTGAAGATAGAAGTTCATGTAATGTCCACACAAGTGTCTTTGCCCTGAAACCAGTTGTAGAACAGAATATCGGCTGGACGAAGCTCTCCTCCCTTGTCATCAACCATACCAGTAGATGCCTCTTTACGGACAGAGATTCCAGCCTTCTGTTGTTGCAGGAGTAAGTCAAGTATAGAATAGAATATGGTTTAGAACGACTCCCCTGTCTCAGCAAATAATTACAAGACTTCCTCCCGTTGTAGTAAGAGAAAAGTCAGGATCGAATCCACGAGGAAGCACGTCAGCAGTTCTCAGGTAGCTATCAGATTCTCACAGCAGCAGCAGAAAAGACAGAAACACCAGCAGAAGCAGAAATAAAATAGAAACAAATAATCCCGGCAAGGGCAACTAAAACAAAAGCAAATAACAAATAAAGAAGACAGAAATAAAAGCAAAGCAAATAAAGAACAAAGCAAATCGACAACAGTAAGTAAATCGACCAAAGTACTCGACCGAGTTTTGTCGACACAGAAGTCCTCGATATCGAGAAGTACTCGACACAGAAGGCTTATCGACAAGATGTTCTCGACAAGACACAGATCGACAAAACAGAAAACTCGACTTCAGCAAAAAGTTCTCGACGTCGACAAGTGAACTCGATGACGACAAGATTTTCCCGAGATCGATAAGAACAGAAATTTAAATGCAAATGCTTTTCGAACATGGAACACGAATTTCGATGAAATAAATCAATAAACTAAAGACTTCCAAGGCTAGGGTTTCAACACCACAACGATAACCATGCAAAGTAACACAAAGGCATAAAAGATCATGCTTTCCATCTAAATAACTTTCGTTATTAACAAATAGGAATATAGAGGCTTTCGCATAAACCCTAATTGTTACTAACCCTTTTCACATAATTAATCCAAGTTGCATTAAGATCACTTTCACTTCAATAATACAAACAAGGATCACCTTCAACTCTCGCAAAAGAATCATGCTCATAGGGATAGAAGACAAATTGCACAAAAGATCTGACCTTTATCGCATCGCCTCACATGGCCACCGTAGGGCTCACCCCAACCCCAGAAGTGGGTGGACTACTCACTCTTCATTGCAATAAAAGACATCTTCGTAAAAGAGGAAACTTGCATAAAACTAAATTCAAAAGCCTTTACAATCCTGGCAATCAACTTTCGCTGTAAGCCAAAACCTTAAAAACCTTAGAACTCCTAACTGTATCTCTGAATGGAACTAACTACTTCTCTCTGAAATTGAATCTAACTGAAATTGAATGAATAAAACTGAGCCCCCTAGGGCCTTATTTATAGGCTTCTAATCCTCGCTAATCAAGGATAGAAGATATCTATCTTTATCTAAAACTATATCTAAAACTTAATGATAAATAATTAACATAGTGTAATTAAATAAAATAGATAGACTAGGATTATATCTAATGTGTGGACATCTTCTTTGGTCTTGATAGATCTTGATAGAATTGGACGAATCTTAGCTTGCAAGTATCAATCCCGCTCGGACTTCTCCTCGATCTCGGATTCTGGAGTGCTCGACATGTCTTCTCGACATGTCTCCTCGATATCGACAAAAGTTGTCGATGTCTAGAAGTTTCTTCGTCTTGAGTTCATCAACTCGACCTCGTCTTCCAGTGCACATATCGAGTTGATACTTCTCGATGTCGACAAGTCTTCTCGACATCGATAACTTTCCTCAGCTCCCAGCTCTGTTCGTAAAACGTGCTTTCCCGATGCCTCGGTTGTCGGATTGACGCATATGACCATGCGTTGGAAAGCTCTTTCCGAGGGCTACAACTCTCATGAAGACATCACAGCCTGATTTAGAACGATGAAAACCGGAAATTGGCCTTCTCTCCAGCTGCACCATCCTTGGCTTCTCTATGACTTTCCTTTAAGCTCCAAAATGCGTCCGATTTCTGCGAAATATGACAAAAACTTGTGTAGACCTCCATATATTACAACTAAGCATAAACTACACATATTTTGTATCATTCAAGCCCAAATGTATGAAATGCATGCAGAAATCGATATAAAAGATAATGTAAAACATGGCAAATTAGGCTCACAACACCTTCAAGCACTCATCATACAAAGCATCACGCACCACATTATGTCGATGCTTAACACCAATGTCAGCAGCACAAGCAAGTGCATGATCTCCCCACGCATCCAAAATGCCTTTCTCACAAGCCGGGCATTTGGAACCCGCATTAAACAACTCAATACCCAAACGATATTTAATAACTTAGCGAAAGGTAAGAGGATTCATAACCTAACCAAGACCATGAACAGGAGCAGCCTTTAGCCAATGTTGGGCCATAGGGAGCTTTAGATTCGCAATAAGAGCTTCTTCCCTCCCAGTAAGAGCAAAGTCAACCTTGAGGTGCTTGTCCACGTTTTTGTAGTAGCAGCTAGCCATTTTCTTCATTAGGCAGGGGGCTGGCTGTAATACACACGTCTCCAAGACATCCTTATCGATAGCACTAACCCAACGGGAGACCGCTAATTCGAAAGAGGACCCATCACCAGTCACTCCAACTCTCCTCAAAATACGATCCTGCAAATCGCGGGACTGGATCCTCGAAGCAAGAAAAGCATAATGTAGTGTGTCTGCAGCGGTGTAGACCCCAAGACCCCCATAATCCAAGGGGGCATAGTAGACAGACGCCACTGTAAAGGGTCAAAACCTGCTCCT
The DNA here is from genome assembly GCA_037127255.1 of Persicaria tinctoria. Taxonomy (NCBI): domain Eukaryota; kingdom Viridiplantae; phylum Streptophyta; class Magnoliopsida; order Caryophyllales; family Polygonaceae; genus Persicaria; species Persicaria tinctoria. The sequence continues at coordinate 82,517,649 of JBANSL010000006.1, forward strand.
CCAAGCGTAACTATCTGTCTACTGAAGACCTCAAAGAATCATCAAAAACACGATGGGCATCTATAAAACATGAGGGTGGGGTTGTTCGCATTGCAAAGTACAGACGAGAGACTCCTGAGCAGGCTCGCAGGAGCAATAACTCACATTGAGGATCTTCTAACATCTTGATGGCTTCCATCAGAGCATTAGTTTTCAAAACTCTCCTCAACATCACATCATTGCAGAAGGAAAGATCCAAGCTAACAACTCCACCAAGAAGCTTAACTCCTCCCACCGGGCGTGAGATATGCTTGGGGAACACCCCGACTTCCCTACAGCGTGGGTCCTCACTCGGCCAGAATACTTCAACTTGCAGCTATCCTTGATCTTATGAATCAACGGGTGCAATGTAAGCGAGAAAAGTAGAGGTCCAAGAGGGTCACCCTGCTGAACTCCCTAACACGAATATAGGACCTGATCCCCATAATATAGGCGAGCAGGCCGTGCATAGCAAAACTCAACCCAATGGGATATGAAAGGGCACATATGACGAACCTCCTTCATCATAACACTACGATCAACAAGATTAAATGCATTTTTAAAATCAACGAGAAGCATAGACGTACTATTATCATACCCTGGAGCTTCTACTAATCTGTTGACAGCATGTAGCACCGCTTCTCCGCCCCCTGAAACACCCACTCCAAACTGCATATCTTCCAAATATGGGCCAAGGGTTTTACCGGCCGAAGAGGCAGCCACTTTGGACACTAAGCGCCTCCAAATCGACCCGACAGCTATGGGCCGAACCCCTCCACCCGGCATAAGAAGAGGCGTGAGAGGAGCACTGGCGATAAATTCACTCAAGGAAGCAGGACAATGACCACTAAGAAATAAGTTAACCACACTTGTAATAGAGTCAACTACCTCATCCGCGATAGCCACTGCCGCCCCGCTAAGAGCGTCCAATAAATGTTGGGCGCGAAGCCCATCTTTCCCACATGAAGTGCCTTTTGGGAAACTTCTAATTCTATCTAAAACCAAATTCCTGGAAACATGTACGACATCACAACCAATAGGTCCAGGAGGCAAAACATGACAAGTATCCCTAACAAGCTGAGCTCCACAACCCTTCTGAATGCTAAAGGCAACTCTAGTCAAAACATGATAAGTATCCCTACTACACCCAGGTAGCCCTATAGCAACCCCACATATCCGCTTGAGAAGTCCTATGGCATCATCTCCCAAGTCACCAATAGTAGAAAAGGAAAACGGCATAAAGTGATACCCCTTGTCTCCACAAAGAATAAGTCACCAATAGTAGAAAAAGAAAACGGCATAAAGTGATACCCCTTGTCTCCACAAAGAATTAGGAGTTTACTATTATTATTATTATTATTATTATTATTATTATTATTATTATTATTATTATTATTATTATTATTATTATTATTATTATCAGCAGCAATGTAATTACAAATTACAAGAAATTAGTGGGTAGCCGAGACACTATCTGGGCACCCACTCCTTTAGCGATAGCAAAGCTGAGTCTAGTGAAAATATAAGCTGCAGCACGAGCCCCTGCATCCTGAGATACCGAGAATTTCTGGATCCGCTTCAGCAAGGCAACCGCATCTGTATCCAGCTCCCCCAACGAAGAGAAGGAGAAGGGTAGGAAACCATATCCAGCCGTCGTGCACAAATCTCTATACTTGACACACTTACGTTGAGCAGCATCAAAAACAACACGGCCAGGGACAAAGTCAGACACTCCCGATTGAGTCAAAGGGGAGGATCCCGTCAGATCAACACACACATCTCGTCCCCTATCCCATGAGTAAAGAAGCAAATCTGCCGGACGAAGAGGCTTATCATGCCTGTCAAACAAACCAATATCAACTTCCTTACCGGCAGAAATCCCAGCCCTATAGCAGATATCCGATAAGGTGTCACGCACCAGGTTGTGTCGATGTTTAATGCCCACAGTACCAGCGCAGGAGACAGCATGATCTCCATAGACATCACCATCAAAGACCCTAGAACAAGCCGAACAGGGCCTAGGCACTGTGAACAATGGAACACCCAATCGATAACTAAGCACACTACGATAGGTCCTTCCATTCATAGTTTGTCCCAACCCAGAAATAGGAACTGCACGCAACCAATCGGAGGAGTGAGCACCCTGCTGAGACTTCCACAATGCCACCTGTCGCGGAGTGAAAGAGAAAACGGAGTCCGATGTAGCAGCAACCTTCGTGAAATATATATCTGCCAATTTCTTCATAAGATTGGGGGCAACGATTTCACTAGGATTGCGTAGAAGATCAGAACCTGTGGTCTCATTAAAAGCCCGACAAGCATCATAAAAAATAGGACCACTAGCAGTAATACCAGAAGGGCGTAGGAGCTTAGCCTGCAACTCAGCAGACTGGAAACGAGACGCCAGAAAAGCATAATGTAGAACATCACCAGCAGCATACACTCCGAGCCCACCAAAATGAAAGGGGAAGGTGGCAAGCCGCTACTGCCAATCTCCAAAGCCAGGCCCGGACGCAGTGACAATACGTTCCAAGCTAGAACGAAGTGCCGCATCGAATGAGAGTTGGACTGGGCCAAAGACGCGCGGAGAACAAGTACGTAAAGCAAAGTAAAGTTTAGAAATACCCGTACAAGCCCGAAGCAAAAGCAACTCGCACTGTGGATCCTCAATCCTCGCGACAGAATCCATAAGCTCTATGGTCCTAGTCACTCTCTTCGCCACAAGGTCGATGCCGAAAGCAGGGCACGTGCTAACAGGCCCCCCAAGAACTTTGACACCACGTGAAGGCCGAGCAATAGAGGGGGGGAAAACACCAAGAAGCTGACTTCTGGGGTCTTCTGTAGGCCAAAAAACCTCGGTCTTATCAACATTAAGATGAAGACCAAAGCGGGGACCATCTGCCATAATCAGTTCTAAGACCTTCCCCACCACCAAAGTGTCCCCAACAACAGTGCCATCATCTAAGTACCAAGCCTGCATACTCAAGGTGAAAGAATCCCTGATCTTGCACACCAAAGGATGCAACACCAAAGCAAAAAGTAGAGGCCCTAAGGGATCCCCTTGCTGAACACCCCGACAAGACCATAAGCTATGTTCCCCATAATACAGTCGGGCAGGAGTAGAGTAACAAAACTCCACCCACCGGGATAGAACCGGGCAGTGACGACGAACCTCCTGTAACATGGTCACACGATCAACTAGGTTGAAAGCATTCTGAAAGTCAACCAGCAACATAGAAAGACCCTCCTCACTACCACGAGCCTCAACAAGCCGATTCAAGGCATGCAAAATAGCCTCTCCGCCACCGGAAACCCCGACCCCAAACTGAAGACCGGCAAAATAGTCAGACAAAGAGGGACCAACTAAACATGCACCAACCTTAGAGACAAGGCGTCTCCAAATAGTGCCAACAGCAATGGGACGAATGCCTCCACCTGGTTTAACAAGCGGCGTGAGCGGAGCACTAGCAATATACTCACCCAGATCCTGCGGACAACGACCTTCCAGGAAAAGATTAACCACCCGAGTAATAGAGGAGATCAAATCATCAGAAATAGCAACAACAGCTCCACCCAAACAATCAAAAAGATGCTGAGCACGAAATCCATCCCTCCAACACGACGTGCCCCGCGGAAAACTTCGAATCATATCCAAAACAATAGTCGAAGAGGCAACTAAAGGATGGTGATCAACAGGCAAATGCGGCAATTCGGGAGACGGGGCAGTAGGGTGCTTATCCCGCAGGGCCTCAAGAGTGGCATCAGAATAAGAAGCAATACCTGATGAAGAAAGCACCCGAACAGCGGCAGTGTAATGACCATCACAAATCTTCCTTCGACACTGTCGAAGGTTAAGCTCACTCACATCAAGGTCCTCCTCCACACTAAAAGGAGGCGGAATCTCAGCTAAGGTCTCCTGAACAAGTTGCAAACTGCCGCCAGGCACGCCCCAAGCATGAATAGCACTAGCAATACTCTCCTCTTGACGTTGACGTTTGACAGCAGTCCTACACTCAAGATTACTCCGGGGAGAAAAGGTCTTAAGTATACAAAGAGGCATCACAAGCAAGCGAATCCAGCATGAGAGGTCACCAGGAGAGTCAACCACACCATCTAACGCCCCTTTCAAGACCCGTGAAAATCCCAAACGACACTTAGGAGGGATGGATCTCACGGTACGTAACCCCAAAGAGAGCAAACGGTCTAACAAAGATATAGACCAACCAAGAGGAACGACCCCACCATAAGACAAGGGAACCGACAGAGATGGAGCTGAAGGTCGGGGAATATCATAAATAACAAAACGAACAAGCCCATCACCACAGTCTGGAGGCGCCACAAAATCATCTTGACTATGCCGACACCGAGCACGAAAGGTATGTGTTTTAAGACATACCCCACATAACCAAACCCCCATACGCTTGAAAGTCATCTCAGCATCAGAATAAATAGTCGAACTCTCAGATAGAGTTTGACGGGTAAGCACCTGAGCATCACCACTGCAATGTCGATCACGAAGATGTCTAAGCATAGCGGTTTTAACAAGACCTCGACCTCCACCATCTAGACACCCACAAAGGCCCACAAAAGGACAATGATACCGAACAAGATCGGGCATCCCACACCCGATCACAATTAGATACAAAGCACTCAAATCTAAATAATAATAATAATAATAATAATAATAAAACTTAAACCTCCAACAAATTAAAGCTCTGCAAGCAACCGGCCGAGCAATGATCAATTGGGAAAACTCAAATCTTCAACAAACCACTGCAAGCAACCGGTTGATGATCAATTGGAGTTGACCACAACGCCGATCAACAACCCAACAAGTCGACGATGCCGCTCCAAAAACCAACAACACATCAGCAACCGGCCGGGAGAAGACCGCCGACCAATAACTTGACAACGTCGACTAGCAGCCGGAGGAGATAGCCGGAGAAGAACAACGACACAGCAACAACAACAAAACAACCGCGATCGAAACGAAACGACAAGCTAGTGAAGAAGCAACAGCGATCGGAACGAAAGTAAACCCGATCAAACACGCAGACACCGTACCAAGAGGAAGAAATCAAACCTGAAGAGACGTCCGGCATCGAGACGCCATCCCGGACAGCCTAATTATTATTATTATTATTATTATTATTATTATTATTATTCTATTATTACTATTATTATAATAATAAATATAGGAGTTTACAAAGAATTAGTGGGGAGCCGAGAGACAATCTGAGCCCTCGCTCCTTTAGCAATAGAAAACCCCATCCTAGTTAAAATATATGTTGCATTATGAGTCCCCGCATCTTGAGCTTGAGAAAATTTCTGGATCCTCTTTAGAAGGGATATGACGTCTGCCTCAAGTTCCCCCAACGCAGAAAAAGAGAAGGGTAAGAAACCATAACCAATGGCTTTACACTTATCTAGATACTTGAACCGCTTACAACGAGCCGCCTCAACCACCATATGCCCTGGAACAAAATCAACCATCCCATATTGCATCAAAGTGGATGACCCTGTCAAGTCAACACAAACATCTAGCCCTTCATCCCACGCATAAAGAAGCCTGTCCGCGGGACGGATGTAACAACCCAAATATAAATATTCGGGTTATATTTTGAAGGTCGGATACCTTCGTTCGGATCTTGCAATTCAGGTACGGGTCGAGATTTCACAAAAGTTAATCTTTTAAAATGGGGATTTCAAACCCCAAAACAAGCGGAGGACAGTTGGGTATCTAGAACTTGTTCTATTTGAGTAAGTCGCTCAAAATAGTTTGGAATTCAAAACAAGATAAGAGGAAATCTGAGTACAACTTGCCACGACAGAGCCGAGTCAAAATCAAAATACGGGTGTAAAGCAGAATTGAAATCATCCGAGTTTATATAAGTTTGGTGAAGTTAGTCTCTCGGTCGATCAAACGCCAGCAAGTAACCCCGTCATAGAGATACCAAGCAATCAAATATCTTCAATCATACCTTAAAAATAATACAGGGCGTGGGATCAGACTAAGGCCTACACACAGGACTAGGGCCTATTGTAATCATACCATATACACTATACCTAGATAAAGATGATCTAATGTAGGACACGAATTTAAATCATGCAAGTCATGCTTATCAGGATATATAAATATGCAAAAGTACGGTAAATAGCCCAAAGAATGCCAAGTGGCATATCCCTCTCCTACATTTGCCCCCCTTCCCGTTAGAGCAGACACTAGCCAGTTCGGTGCTATAACATAGCAATCTCATCATATATGCGCATCATAATCAATCATCATCTCATCTCATCATCATGCTCATAAAACAATCGAGCTCATCTCATATCTCTTGACAATAATGACTCAGGACAAACCCGATGGAGCTAGGCTATGCTATGACCCTAGCAAAGACTCTAGGACTCACAGATAACAGTTGTTCTCTTTCCAAAAGCATAAAGCAGACGGATGCCTATTCATAAAGTGCAAATCCTAAACATGCACTAGTATAAAAATCATTTTTACCCTGGGCGTTTTGAAGCATATACCCCGTATCTGACAAATTGTTGCTCTGGGCCTCAGGTAGGTTGGGGTAAAAACTGGTTCTGACTTTATACCCCGGATATTCACAAAAATAATCCGGGGTATATAATCTTACAAAAATCCTAATAAAATGTGGTGGAAAATACGCCCGGGGTATATGCCTCCAACATCTGGGGTATATGACACTAATATCCGGGGTATATATATGCACATTCATTTCGGGCTATAATTATTGGCAATTCGGGCTATAAAATATGCTTAGTCCTGGGTATATTTCTCCACCGATAACACATTCAAATGGTTTATATATCGGATCAAAGAGGCCCGGGCTATATAATATTTTATTTTTTTTAAATCGTATGCAGTTATATATATTCAGAATACACCTATTAACCTATAATTTATCTTCTACTAAACCAAGGCCTTGGTAACTTTAAATCAAGTCACAACCACAAATGAACAACCCAACTCATGAAAAAACCCAATTAATTATATTGAAGATCGATTTGGTAGCTTTAAGTTCTTACAAGGTCTCAAAAGACAAAGGTGCAAATGCAATATATATTGGAACAATTTCTTACAAGTTACAAGGTTTCACAATTGTACAAGGCCCATACCCACTTATAATATGACGAAAAAGATGAGCTTGATACGAAGCTCGGTTGATCTGCAATCAAAGTGAACGGACATAAACTTTTCCAATCCCGAGAGACCTTGATCAGCCTTTGCCTGAAAAATTCAGAATTGAACATACATTTCAGAATAAGTTAAACAGAATAAAACAGGTTTATGTACTAGTATAAAACATGTCATCCATGTGGTAAAATCTAGCCATATGATCTTAACCTTTATATGTTCTTTTTCTGCAATTTTTCTTGCACAAACTAGCAACATGCTACTTATTTTCAACAATAAAATTCATTATCACTACTGACAATAATTTGAATATAATTGCTGCTTGGCAATAAAAAAAACTAAACAAATTATTATAAAATCAGAAAGCTAATGATTCTCTTCATCTAAAACGTTTTTCAAAAGGGATTTCATCTTTATCCTTAGTTCCCTATAAGTTCTTTCAGTTATATATGTGGCTTGTTTTAGCTATCTCAAAGCATCAACAGCAACACCATTTGATATCTTCCAGTGTTTTCTGAAACTTTTGAGAATTTTCCTAAACACATATAACGATAGATATGTATATAAGTAAAAAAATAAAGACATTGCACATACATGATACATCATGTCTGCCTCATTTCATTATAAACCCAAACATGGAGTTATAAAAAAATAGGAAACTATTTAATTAAAGCAATTATTAAATATAAAATCAACTCCTAATCAACTGAGACCTTGACTACATATTTATCCTCATCACATCCGGAAACATTAAAGTTTTTAGTTTACTGAAACTTGTACGCTAAAGGACCCAGTCATTAAATAACACTTCAAATGCCAATGCTACGGCTGAAGGAAGTCAGTCAATATGCTACAAGCCTCCAAAGTTGATTGGTCAAGCAGATAGAAATTTGTTGTCATTGTTTTCGCTAAAAGCTAGGGCACAAAGATCAGTAGAGGAAACTTACAAAAAATGTAGCCACCCTGTCATACTTCAAGAATGTGATTGTGCCAACATAAATTCCTCTAACATATCCCAGACATCAAGGGTTGTAGCCCTATCTTGATGTCTTTTGTATTTGTTGATCTTCACAACCAAGTTATAAAAAGATATTAGAACAAAATCAAACTAAAATAATCTTATAAAGAACTATCTCCACAACTAGACAATATTGAAAGGTTGCCATTTGAAGAAATATGTCACAAGAAATAATTCAGTGCTTACTAAAATAATCTTAACATTCCATTGCTTGACAGTTTTTGCCGATTTCACTCTATCATCCTTAAATCTCATAAAAAAAACCAAAAAACTACATATACCACAGTAATATCTCCCACATAGGAATCAAAGTGGTTAATGAATAGCCAAAATTATACTTTAGTTTAATGTGGCTAAATAATGAGACAGTAATGCATCCAAAAGGATACTACTTCCTTCTTTTGCCTTGCCTAACTTACTAAATAATAGGAAAACAATATCTAATATCTACTTATTAGCTAAATGGGTAAAAAAAGTGAATTGGGGTGGTCAAATTAAAGGTTGTTTAAAGGGCTATAACATACTAAAAAACTACTGCAAATTAAGATATTGGAGAAGATTAGCTAACTGTAAAAGTTTGGTAAATTAGGAAAAAACATATCAAAAGAAAATGTTGTGCAACTGTACCAAGGTAAACACTCAAGTTAACACTTGCCTGAAGCTTGAAATAACGAACTCGCCACCAAACAGGTCGGTTCGACTAAGTTCAAAGCCCCAATGTATTCATGGATCAAAATCAAGTATCTATGGGAAAAGAATAAAAGACAGTGATATTCTATCCTGCTCAAACAAGAGATAATTTAATTACCAAGATCAAGATGAATCAATACAATAGTAGGAGGAAACAAATTTATGAATCTTTTTTTTACTTTGAAGTTGTTGTTATCCTCTTTAACCTTCTACTGCACTTTTTTTTTCTATAGCTTGGACAATAATAGGTCCAATAAATATTCCCAATAACCAGCCTACATATTCAAAAAGCCAAAATTGATCGAATGAATCACTCTTCTTTTGAATCCCAATGTAAACCTAAACATACTATCCAAATCAATGGAGGCATAGACAACGAACCTTGAGGCTGCCCTGGAGGAAAAGGCGACGCATCTCCGTTAACAAGGATACATCTATCTCAATTTATTTCATCTTCCAACTACAAACAAAACCACTAGAAATTTAAGCCGCATAATGAACAAATCAAACCGAAAACCCTAAATTTCGCAACGGCAGTGAAGGGAACGAAATGAACAAATCAAATTGATAACCCTAGATTTCACAACGAGAGTAGAGGATCGGAGTGAGTAACCTTCTCGGCGTGTTTGGGATGTAACAGTTTACCAAACACGAGTGAATCAACAGAGGAGCGATGCTTGGGAATGGAGGGCATCGAGAACGAGCGCATAGTCGATTCTTGCAAATCATTGGACTGCTCAAGAGCATTTGCAACTTCCTTCTGTTTGATTGACCGGCGAGGAAAATGGCGGAGGAAGAGTGGAAAAAGTGAACGACCGTCGGTAAGGGTGTAACAAAGAGATGGTAACAGCGGTGGAGAATCGATGGATGTGGTTTACCGGCGGTGGAGAATCGAGGGTTGCGATGCACGATGGTGGAGAATCGAGGGTGTGGTGAACGACGGTAGAGAATCGAGGGTTTTGAAAAGGGATCTCTAGAGATGGAGAGACAAAGTGTCCATAAAAATTAAATAAATAAAAAACAAACCTACCCCATATATAATTACATGAGGAGTATTCTTTTTTCTCCGGGGTATAAAATCAGGACTATACTGCCTATTTGGGGCAATAAGTTATAAGGCCCGGATAAGAATATGAAAAAACACCTGGGGTATATGATATCAGCCATTTAATAACTCACTATAATATAACCCAGATGTTTATTATATTATCCGGGGTGTATATATTTTCATATTAAGAAAAAAATAGAAAATTGTTGATTGTGTTATAATACCCCGAAAAACCATAATCCGGGCTATATAAGCTATGGGGTAAAATCCCAATTTTCTACTAGTGATGATACTACATGGCATCATTGGCATGCTCTTAAGCTATGATTAAATGCACATGAGAATCAATCTGAGTAAGCTCTATTAACTTACCTTGAGAAGCGCAGAATCCAAAGCAGTCACAACAATAGCAAGCAATCTAATCAGGTCACAATTCTCATAACGAGTAATACATGAAACGCATAAGTCCTAAGTTCTAAAGCATACAATGGTCATGACTAAAGCTCATAACAGCATCATCATCATCATCATCATCATCATTATCTCAAACGTCTCAGATCTCATCGCAATATTCCATCATCTCAATATCTCAATATCTCAACAAAATATCATAAAACAACATATAGTCACAAGTCTCGTTATCGCATATCTCAATTATATTCGTACTTGGATACCCAATAACATATTAATAATCATGTTTGGAATTCATAGGTCACCATACTCATCAAATACCTTATCACACCATAACATATCATATCATCTGCATAATATTCCTATATCATCCATAAATCTCACACTTAACACATCATGCCATATAATCAACTTATATTCACATCATGCATAATAATCAAATCATCATGACAATACCGCACATCATAATTTATACTAAGCAATTATACCGATATCAATACATGCTTTTCATAATTTACACACAACGAGTTATCAAGCCCTTCATAAAGTTAGGCAGAGTAAGTCAAATTCCCAAGATTTCCCAAGACTCTTTAAATCTCAAGTTGATAAATCTTTACTCAAAATATTTTCCCACTTCATATTTGACCCAAAAATACATTTATAAAACATTAAATCTTTAATCAACTTGCAAGTTTATTCCACTAAATAATCCCGGCATGTTTCTTATTTCAACATCATTGTATAATAAAGTCCGACATTTACTCACAAAAATAATTCTATTTTCACAACCATATTTATAAATCAAAACCCATAATTCATTTCAAATTTCCTAAAATCACAAATTAAAACATCACTAAATACATATTTAATTTTTTCAGAATTTTTTTATTTATCACAAAAACCCATAAGAATATATAATAATAATCTATGAATAAATTAACAATTATATAATACTATGAAGCACAACATAATATAACACATTAACAATAAAACTTAATCAACGACCCAAAAGGCCCAAATCCCCCAACCCGAAAACAGAACCCGGAAAGAAAGCCCAACCCGACACCCAAGCCTTCCCCAAATCTGATGAAGCGACCCGATTGCTTAACCCGACCCGAGCCCAGATGAAAGCAAGCAAGGAAGGAACCCGAATCCAACATTCCAGATCCAGCCCACCTCGCATCTTCCAAACTAAAGGAAAAGAAAGAGAAGGGGAGCTCCTCACCTGAAAGAAAAAGTACCCGAATTCGGCCCAAGAAAAGAAAGAAAAGAAGGAAGAGACCCGACTCCTTCCTTCAACCCAGAATTTCCGGCCGTGCTTGAAACGGAAAGGAAAGAGAAGGGGAGATCCTTGCCCGCTCGCCGACATCTCACCCTCGCTCCCACTCGACACCCCCACTCACCCGCCTCTTTTGCGAAAAATATGAGACGCGAAAATTAACGAACAGGAGAGAAGAAGGATCTCACCGAAGGCTCGAGATCTTCATCGGAAAATGCTTATCGGAGATACAATTTGGGCTTCAATGAAGACGGATCAATACCGGGGTAGCCTACGAAGGAAGAAGGACTTTAAAGGCGGACTTTTATGGTGTTGGAGAGCGAAAGGAGAAGGAGAGGGTGCTTACCGACCTTAATCAGAGAAAATAGAGGATCTGAAAGGGGGAGTGGCTTGGCGGCGGATCGGTTCAAACTCTGGGGCTGCTACTGGCGCGGACGGATGTCGGAGAGAGAGGCGACCGCTGCCTACTCGTTCAACCACCTTCGAATAGCAAAGGAAGCGAAGGCCCTCGGTGGTCCTGAATCAGAGAATAAGGGAGCGGTGTTGGTGGTGGTGCTTTGGCAAACAAAGCCGGAGGGAAGAGGTGCAGAAAAGGCGAAATGGAGGTTTTGCAACTGGCCTGATGGAGTTCATTCAATGGTAAAGCTCACATTTGAGGAGCTGAGGTACAGGTGTTCCGGTGGAGGCTCAAGGGGCGCTCGATCCATCTCGAGAGACAGGGAAGCGTTCGGAGACGCTCGAGTGCTCACTCAGGGCTGCGTTCAGTGTTGCTCCAGTGATCCTCGGAGGTCTTTGGGTGTTACTTCGAAGGCTAAAAGGGTTGATGCTGCTGCTAACCAAGAAACAGGGAGATGGGGGCTCGAAGCTTAGATAAAATGGTAGAAAATGAGGGTCTTGGTGGGCTGTTTGTTTGGGTAGCAGACTTTGAACGAGAGTAAGAAGAAGGAGGATTTGAGGAGTGAGGGGTGGGGTTAAGCTTGGTTTTGAATCAAAATGAAGTGAAGTGGGGAAGGGGAGCCTGGTGTTTATGAAATTAAAAGGGAGATAGGTGCTGTAGGTTTTAACGTGGTAGTGAGGGATCAAATGGGGGAAAGAGACAAATTGAAGTCAGGCTAAAGGGGGAAGAGGAGCTGGATGCTCAACTTTCAGATAAGAAGAAGGGAAGATGACAAAAGAGGTGAACTAGAACCTGGCTGGGATCTGATTTTGGATGAAAGAAAGAGGGAGAAACAATTGGTCCCAATTATGTATTTCAAAACACATGGAATTTAAATCCCGAAACCCGCTCACTCGACCTTATCCCGACTCGTCTAAAATTTAAATCAAAATTTCAGATCCGAAATAAAAGAAAGAACTCCAACATAAATTCCAAATCTCGAAGTAAGAGGGCGGGAATAAAATCCGTCGGAATCAATTTTTTTTTTAAATGATGCCAAAATGGTTCATATTGATTTTAAATAAAATATTGTGCTCGAGGATGAGTTTTTCTCCAACTTTATATCCCATATATAAAATAATATATTTTTAAATTAAAATAATATTTTGGTCTTTACAACGGAGGGGTTTCTCGTCTCCCCCACATAGGCCAATATCAGCCTCTTTACCGGTTGAAATCCCAGAACGATAATAGACATTCACTAAAGTGTCAGAAACAACATTGTGTCGATGTTTAATCCCCACAATACCCGCACACGATACAACATGGTCTCCAAAAATGTCTCCATCAAACACCTTGGAGCAAGCAGAACAAGGTCCCGAAATGGAAAACAAAGGGATGCCTAACTGGTAGCACAAAACAGAATAATACGTCTTACCATTCATAGTCTAACCCGACCCTGAGATCGAGACAGCCCGAATCCAGTCAGTAGCACGGTCTCGACGCTGAGAGCTCCACAAAGCCATCTAATGCAGTGATAAGGAAAAGGTATTCTCTTAGTCTTTCGTAATCCATGTGAAATATATGTCTGCCAATTTCTTTATGAGTTTGGGGCAGGCATCTCACTTGGACTACTCAGAATATCAGTTCCTAACTTAGTGTTGAAGACACGCATGACACCATCCAAAGCATTCCAGGCGCTGTGACAGCAGCATGTTGGAGAAGCTTAATCTGCATGCTAGCATATTGTAAATGCGAAGCTACAAAAGCATAAAAGAGAGCATCACTTGTAGAATAAACACCGAGGCCCCCAAACTTGAGGGGCAGCGTGGACATCCTCCAATGCCAATTGCAAAAACCCTGCCCAGAGTCATTGATAATACATTCCAGGGAACATTGAAGAGTTAGATCGAACTTAAGCTAAGCAAACTCGAAGGCATGAGGCATATACATAGAGCGAAATAAAGTTTTGAGACCCCAATACAAGCACGCAGTAACAGTAACTCACACTGTGGATCCCAATCTTATCAACCGCATCCATAAACGCGATTGTTTTGTCCAGTCTCTTCATTACAAGCTTACAATTGAACATAGAATTCACACTGACAGGTTCAGCAAGAAGCTTAACCCCTTCCAGCGGCCTAGCAATATTAGGTGGAAAAACACCAGCTAGCCCACTCCTTGGGTCCTCTCTCGACCAAAATATTTCAGTTTTATCAACATTAGGGTGCAGACCATAAATGGGTCCGTCCTTAATAATCATCTGTAGAACCTTCCCCATGACCAAGGTATCCCCAACAATAGTGTCGTCATCCAAATACCAAGCCTTGAAACACACTTGAAACGTGTCCCAAATTTTGTGCACCAACGGATGCAAAACTAAAGCAAATAGTAAAGGACTGAGAGGATCTCCTTATTGCACCCCTTGAAAAGACCAAAGGGTATGATCATCATAATACAACCTAGCTGGATTGGAGTAGCAAAACTCAACCTAATGAAAGATTGCAAGACAATGGGTCCGGACTTCACAAATCATTGCTTCCCGATCAAGCATATTGAAAGCATTTTTAAAGTTCACCAACATCATAGTAAGACCCTCTTCATTACTGCGCTCCTCAATCAAACGAGTCATAGTATGGAGGATGGCTTCACCCCTACCTGACACTCCCACCCCAAACTGAAAATAATCCAAATAACCACTCAATGAATGACCAATCAAGGAAGCACTAACCTTGGAAACCAAACGCCGTCAAACAGTACCCACTGCAATAGGGTGAATGCCACCACCTGGCTTGACAAGCGGTGTGAGAGGAGCACTAGCAATAAACTCGTCTAACACCTTAGGACATTTCCCCTTCAGACAAAGATTAACCACATGGGTGATAGAATCGACTAACTCATCAAAAATAGAAACCGCATCCCCACTCAAGCAATCCATAAGATGTTAAGCACGCAAACCATCTCTTCCACACGATGAACCACGTGGAAAACTCTTAATTCTGTCCAAAACAACTTCTTTAGACGAGAATAAGCTATGGTGACCAATAGGAGTATTAGGTATGGACGACGACTGAGAGAAATGATGTTTGACCTCTAACTCTTC
The DNA here is from genome assembly GCA_037127255.1 of Persicaria tinctoria. Lineage (NCBI taxonomy): Eukaryota > Viridiplantae > Streptophyta > Magnoliopsida > Caryophyllales > Polygonaceae > Persicaria > Persicaria tinctoria. The sequence goes on from JBANSL010000006.1 coordinate 82,532,754, forward strand.
AAGAGTAGCACTAGAATATGGGGCAATACTAGAGGAGGAAAGAACCCTAATTAACAACAACGGTGTAGTGTCTGTCAGAAATCTTCCTCTTACACTACTTAATATTACGCTCTGCCAAATCAAGGTCCTCCTCATCAGCAACTGACAAGGGAGGAGAGGGTTTGGAAAGAGTATCCAAAATAAGCTGCATAATAGTGCCAGAGTCACTCCAAGAACAAATATCCTTAACTATATATTTCTCCTACAACCGCAACTTGTTAGCGGACCTAGACTCCTGGCTACTTCTCGGAGAAAAGGTTTTTAGAATACACGTAGGCAACGATAACAATCTAACCCACCCTCCGATTTCAGCTGGATTGTTGATCACATTATCAAGAGCTACTTTTAACACCGGAGAAAACCCAAGGCAACACTTAGGGGGAATAGATTTCACAGTACGCAACCTCTTAGAGAAGATACAGTCAAGCAGATCAATATTGAAAGCACACTGCTGACAATCCATCAAATCAGAATTACAAACAAGTTGCACTAGAGAAGAGGTAACATGTGGCCTGGCAAAGTCATAAAGCACAAATCTAACCACACCATCACCATAATAAGGGGGGGTGTACAAACTCAGGACCACTACTATGGCGACATTTTAAGCGGAGAGTATGCGTTTTGAAACATACTCCACACAACCAAATCCCCATCTTCTTAAAGGTAGTTTCAGCCTCAGTGAAGACAAACACATTAGAGGAAATAGCATTCCTTCTCATTACCTGAGCATCCCTCGTATAATGACCATCCCTAAGGTGCGTGATCAAGGACACCTTGGTAAGCCCTTGTCCTCCACCGTCTTGGCACCCGTTGAGACCCACAAACAAACAATGAAACTGAACCGTAGCCACCGGCATCGGCAAGCAAAAACAAAAATAAAACCCGAAACAACACAGAACACCGAAAACAACAACAAACATAGCCCATTAAGGTAACGAAATCACTAGCACATAAACCAGAAGCAGGAAGCAATTCAACCATCAACACTAAAAAGACACATAAACATCGGCCTGTAAAACCACCAAAGAGCAATCCTCGAGACGGCGACACAATGAAGACTTCGAGCGCTTGTCACAGAAGCATACAGACCGAAGAACACCACAATTCATCGAGAAGAAGAACACGCCTTTTCACCGATAATAGCACACCGAGAGGCAACACACACTGATAAAAAATGGACCACAAAACAGATCCAACAACACCGAAAAGAAAGACGACAAACCTGACGAGGGGCGACCCCGAGAAGACTAAACACAAGCGATAAGAGGAGGAACATCGGCTGGGAAAAGGACTGAACCAGAGAAGCCCTCGCCGAGCATTCCTGATGGCCAATCACCAATCGCCGGACTGAACCACGATCGCATGCGGAAGAACGCGAACCTGTTGAACCATGCCTATGGAAGAGAAACAACACCAAGAAAGACGGCTCAGCGCCCTCGCCCAAGCCTTAGCTACCACCGAGAATGGGCTACGGTCACCAAGAACCCACACCGCTGGCCTCACCTGATCTCCTGATCGTTTGACCTCTAACTCTTCAAGAGTAGCACTATTTTTGTGTTTATTATTATTATTATTATTATTATTATTATTATTATTATTATTATTATTATTATTATTATTATTATTATTATTATTATAAACTTGCTTCTATTAACCAATTACTATTTACAAGAAGTTAGTGGGTAGCTGAGATACTATCTGGGCACCCACACCCTTAGCGATAATAAAACTGAGTCTAGTAAAAATATAAGCGGCAGCACGAGCCCCGACATCCTGAGATACGGAGAATTTCTGAATCCGCATGCTTGTGTGTTTAATTTTCTGTAGTGCATTAGACATCTTTATTCAGGTATATGGTGCCTATTATATGGCCTCGGAAATGCCTTCCGGGCATGCATCAGTGGCTTGCCTTGACTTGTTGTATAGTTTCAACTACTCGTTACCCCTTGATATGTTTAGTTTTTTTATTAGGTAATGTTTCAGATCGGGCGACCCTATCCCTAAGCATCCTTTCGGATGAGATCCTGTGAACCAAGATCATTAAGAATCTCTCTCCCCGGAGCAAAGTGGCAAAGGTGTTCGCCCTTATCAGCCACTTTATTGCATACACGGGGAATGTGAGAGAAAGATATTTGTTCAATTCCATGAAGGAGCAGTTTAATATGTGACATTAGCATTTCAATTTCCCATGGGCATCGAGCTGGAGCTACCAGGAAGATGATTGATAATAATTAAGGAATCCCCCTCAATTTGTATCTTGGGTATCCCAAGCTCTCTAATTTTTTCCCATTCTTGTAACAAAGCATGAGCTTCATCTTTGAGCGGGGATTGTTTACCCAAATTTTTGTTCCTTATACTAATAGGGTGTCCTTCCCAATCTCTGATAATAAAACTGCCGGAACTGTTTTGATTGGTCAAAGATGAACCATCAAAATTTAGTTTGAACGAATCGAAAGGTGGTTTTTCCCATTTGTGTTGACCTCCTCGAATATTGTTCTTAGGCTATGTTGTAGTTGGGTGTCGGGAGTGGTTATTCTGATCTGATTCAACGTTGAATTTACAGGTATGATTCCAGTTATCCATAACTGTTTGAGACATTAATGACATGTTAGTGTTGGTTGGAATCTCCTTGTTAGAGAAGATGATTTGGTTTCTAAAGAACTAAGTAGTCTACCATCTTGTTGCTAAACGTGCTTTGTTGTTATTGTTTAATTTGTCACCTATAAATCTAAGAATTGGTTTAATTTCTCTTGATTGTTGGATGAGATCATGAATTTCATGTTGTTTAGATATCGTGAGGACTCCTTGTAAGATATGTGTTTGGCATTCAAGAAATACGTGAGTGTCATCTTCCACTTCATCATTACAAAAGACACAAGTATTTGGTACGGGCACACCCCGCTGAGCCAATCTTGCTTTGGTTGGGATACAAGATTGGCAAAGTTTCCATATGAAATTTTTAATCTTTGGTTGGGTATCAATTTTCCCGATTCATTGATTTGTTTCATCCTCTCCCACTCTGTTTTGAGTGACCAACTTGTATGCGCTGGAAGTGTTAAACAAATTGATAATGCGGATTTTAAATAGGCATTATAGGTAGTTGTTAAGGAGTCTATGATAGTTTATTTTGTGTTTATTTGAGTAATTCGAGTATTTAGTGTTGAGTCTTGCAAGTTTGAAATCTACGCTCTTTTTATGCTTTTCTGCAGATTTATGTCCAGAAGCTGGAAGGACGAATCTATGGCTTGCCAGGGATGAGTTTTGTGAGCTAGGAACCTGAGGAAACATGTGAAGAATGCCAAAAAGAGGCGTGAAAGAAAGTTGGCTTGGATTGGAATGCACAAATCGAAGGATAAGCCTACTGATGAAACGGCACCCACCGCCCGTGCCGATACGGGATTTCTATCCCGTCTTTAGGAAACCTATTAGGGTTTATTATTTATGTTATTTTTCGGCCGATTTTGGCCGGGACTTCTTTTTACTTGTTGAAACCTTTTGAGAGAGAACTCCTATGAAGATATTGGGAGGCAGAATTTTCATGAGGAACTAAACCTCTTTTGTTTCGCCTGCAATTCAGAGACATAGTTATATGATTTGTGAGACTTAATTTCTATCTATTCTGAGTTTGGTTTATTCAATGTCTTTGTTTGTTATTAATTGATTGCATATATTCCCTCTTGATTTGGCCACCTTGATGAAATTTGCTTTCCTGCTAAAGGTTTGACTAACCTTTGCAAGTTAATTGGATTAGTAGCGCTACACAACTAACTGATCCCCTGAAAGCATTGATTGGGTGTGTAGGACATTGACAATTCTACTTTATCAATTATACCAATTAGGGTCAGGGAGTTGTTCCCCTATCTTTGGTTGTTTGTGTGATTGTTATTGTTGCATTGCTTAAGGTTGGAGTGATCCACCATTAGATGAATCAAACAAGGGAAGATAGATAAAGTCAAAGATCAAAGACATAACCATTATTGATGAATTATATTGTTGCTTTTGTTAAGTTCAGTTGTCTTGAAATTCAATTACTTCTTGATATTATTCAATTTTGATAGCGATTTGATAGACTGAAAAGGTAATCTCTCCGTGTGATCGACTCCTTACTATTCCGCTATACTAGTTACTAGTTTACTAGTTGAGTTGTTAGTTTGGGTTACTTTTTTTGATGTTGTAGAAAGGTAACGATATTCTGCACCACACCCAAATTTTGGCGCCGTTGCCGGGGTGATTTACTTTATTTCCGTTGTTTTTCTTATTGCTATCTTGGTAATTCACCTCGGTGGATTACTTTTTGGTTACTGATAAATCTTTGTTTAGTCTTTTTGAGGGTTAAGCAAAGATGGATGAAGATGTGGAAAATCCTCTCAGAAGGACACTGAGAGATATAAGGGAACCTAGTCTGAATTCGCAACACCTTGCGATTACATTACCTGAACTCCCTAAAGGATCCAAATTAGGATAAAAGCTTATTGGTTACTGATTCTTCCAGTTTTCCATGGGATGATTGGAGATGAGCCAAATAAGCACTTGATTGAATTTGTTAGTGTCTGTGACCGACTCAGACCTCAAGGATTTACTGATGATCAACTCACGTTGAGTTTGTTTCCGTTCACCCTGAAAGATGCAACAATAGATTGGCTACACTGTTTGCCTAAAGGAAGTATCACTACTTGGCATGAATTGAAGAAAGCTTTTCTGATGAAATATTTTCTAGCTACTCGTCTGAGTAAGGTAAAGAAGCAATTGACAAGCATAGAACAACTTCCTGAAGAGAGTCTCTACGACTACCTTGAGAGATTCAGGCGACTCAAAGCAAGTTGCCCTCAGCATGAATTTCCTGAGAGGATCTAATCCTCTATCTTTATGAAGGGTTTCTTGACCAAGAACGCATCGTCATCAACGCTACTAGCGTAGGTGATATATTGGATAAGACGTCGGAAGAAGCTATACAGATCTTCGACGGATTAGCAAATTCAACTCAGCAGTACAGGAAGTCTAGTGGATCTGGGAATCCATTTGCACTGGATGATCCTGTGAAGGGCTGCGAGGAGAAAGTCGCGAAGCTAACGAAGGTTGTGATGAGAATGGCAACTCAAATGGCAACACCAAACGCTCAAGGGAAGCAAGAAGTTCAAGAACCGCACTGTAAGGACTCTGAAGTTCTAAAAGGAAATGCTTTTAGAGATTTGATGATGATGGCAAAACATGAAGGAGAACTTCTGCGGTATATGTCTCAAGAGCTACAAGAACTCAAATTGAGAGATTGAAAAAGGAATTTGTCCGAAGAAGACTCCATGATTATGGCCCTTGGAGGAAATGATTTGGGTTTTTCCAATGAAAATTCAAAAAGAAGGTCTAGATAGATGATTTGTGGAGAAGATGATGAAAATTACGAATTGGAGACGCACTGTTGGAATGGCACCCGCCGCCCTTCACCACGACGCCCGCCGCCACCTCCAGTCAGGGAACCAATGTTCCATGGAGTTGAATCTTCGAAGAAATCATCAGAGCAGTGGTCTTCTGAGGTTGTAAAGCATGTACCATTCCTATCATATGCCTCGAATCTTGATTGTAAGTGGGAAAACGATAAGGACCTTTTTGATACTTTCACCAAACGCTAGGTAAATATTCCTCTTCTTAGTCTAGGTTAGTCCATTCCTCGTTATGCCAAATTCCTTTGGGAAGTTTGCACAACCAAGCAGACACAACGGGAGAAGGAAAGGGAAGGTAAGGAATTACAAGAAAATCTTTCATTAGTTTTTCAAAAGAGTTTACCCGAAAAGTGCTGAGATTTAGGTATGTTTATTCTTCCTTGTACAATTGGTGAAGTCACATTCAAAACTCATATGGTTGATCTTGGTGCATCTATCAATGTGATATCGTGCAAATTATATGATGAATTGAGTCTGGGTCCTCTAAATGAAACTAGGGTTGTGATTCAACTTTTTGATCACTCTCAACTTCACCCCAAGGGGGTGGTTGAAGATGTTTTGATCATGATTGATGATTTGATTTTCCCTGCTGATTTATATGTGATGGAAATGGGACTTGGTATACTTAAGACACCTATCATATTAGGTAGACCCTTTCTGTGAACTACAAAAGCAAAAATTGATTGTTCTTCTGGGTATTTAACTGTGGAAGTTGATGAAAAAAGAGTTGAATTTTTTTTATCCCTAACGGGAAATCTGGTTGATATTGTTGATGCTTTCACTAAGGATATTATGCATATTGATCGTTCTGACCAATTACATGGTGTTTTGGAATCACCTCTGGGTGAATTATCTTATGATTATGCTTTGCCTAATAACCTGAAAGAATTGTCCGTGGCACTTGATACTAACCTGGATGATTGGTCTCATGCCTATAGAACTGAATCTTTAGTTCTTCCTAGTGAAAAGCTGCTTCCGTCTGTTATTAAACCACCTCAAGTTGAATTGAAACCTCTCCCTGATCATTTAAAATATGCATTTTTAGGAGAGAATGACACCCTTCTTGTTATCATTTCTAACAAGCTTACTCTTGACCAGGAACAAACGTTGGTGGATGTCCTTAGGGAACATCGCACCGCCTTGGGAGGGACTATTGCCGATATCAAAGGGATCAATCCAACATTATGTATGCACCGCATACTTATGAAGGATGATGCAAAGCCGACAAGATAGTCTGAGTGACGGTTGAATCCATCCATGATGGAGGTCATCAAGAAGGAAGTCTTGAAACTCCTTCAGGCAGGTATGATCTATCCTATTTCTGATAGTCAATGGGTAAGTCCTACACAAGTGGTCCCTAAGAAGGGGGGTATCACGGTCTTAGAGAATCAAGAAGGTGAGATGGTACCTATGAGGGTACGGACTGGTTGGAGAGTTTGCACTGACTATCGCAAACTCAACACGGTGACACGTAAGGATCACTTTCCTGTGCCTTTTTTTGATCAGATGCTTGAGCGCCTTGCCGACTGGTCTTATTATAGCTTTTTAGATGGTTATTCTGGATATTTTCAAATTCCTATTGCACATGAGGATCAAAAGAAAACCACTTTTACATGTCCTTTTGGTACTCTTGCTTATAGTAGAATGCCTTTTGGTTTATGTAATGTGCGCACCTGGTACATTTCAAAGATGCATGATGAGTATATTTTCGGAATATGTTGAGCATTTTATTGAAGTGTTTATGGATGATTTTACTGTGCATGGGAATGACTTTGACTCTTCCTTGCATCTTTTATCATTAGTGCTTAAAAGATGTGTTGAAACTAACTTGGTTCTGAACTCTTAAAAGTGTAATTTTATGGTTGAACAAGGGATTGTCGTAGGTCACATTGTGTCTAAGAAGGGCATTGAGGTAGATAAAGCTAAGATAGATTTAATTCAGTCTTTAACTTATCCTACTAATGTGCGTGAGATTCGTTCTTTCTTAGGTCATGCGGGTTTTTGACGCAGGAAAAACCTGTCGTTGATCCGCCAAAGAAAACTCAAACCTATAGAAAGTGTAGCGATAAGCAAGAGGTCGATCCACAGGGAAAGTTATAATTCAAGTGTAATTCAGGTGTTAATCAAATTAACCAATTTTGGGGGGGGGGGGTTGTGTGTGAATGTTCCGCCTTTTATCAACTTCATACTCATTCAATTAGTTCAATCAGACCTAAAGGAACAAGTTTGCCACTTAGGTTAAGGTTCACAACCAGCAATCTACAAAACCCTAGCAATTGAATTGATTCTACCAAGTTGGTCAGACAAGATAGAACAAATCAATAATCAATCAAGCACAAAGAAGTTGAAGCATTCAAATATAGGAAACAAGGAACGAGAATTAGAAACTCACAATCAATCCGAATAAAGCTTCAAATTGCAGGCAGAATAAATGAGATTAGTTCCTCATGGAAGACATCATTCAAAATCTCTAAAGCGTCTAATGAATGAATAAAATAGAAGTGCTGAAAATAACATAAAACTTGGCCTTTTAAAACATCCAAAGTCGGCCATAAAATAAAGTAATAGATATAGGGTTTTTTAATATTCAAAACGACGCGCAAAAGCGCTGACGACCAATGCTGCGGGCGTAGCATAGATGCTACGGCCGCAACACACTGTTTCTTCGTACCCCGCTGCAGCGGGCCTTGCTGCTGCCGCGGCACGCATGCTGCGGTCGCGACATCTCTTTTGTCGTGTCTTCTTGTTTTCCTTTGCGGGTATCTCATCTTGTCTTGCATCTTTCCTTCATTGTTCATTCCAATTTTTCTTGTGTTCCTCTTCGAGATATTGCATCTCCCAAATGTGTTCCGATTCAATCTGCGAGATAAACACAAAATTGCGCAGAATCCGAACTCTTCTAAAATAAACACAAGATGCAATTTAGCAACAAAGTATGAAAGAAATGCAACCTAACTAAACTAAAAATGCCTATCTAAAATATGCATTATCAGTTTTTATATGAGTTTTATCAAGGATTTTTCCAAGATAACCTCCACATTATGTGAATTTCTTAAGAAAGATGTTTCCTTTGGGTTTGATGATAATTGAAAGAAAGCTTTTCATGAGTTGAGGAATCAGTTGACTTCTGCGCCTATCATTTAGGCTCCTATATGGACTCTTCCGTTTGAGTTGATGTGCGATGCTAGTGATTATGCAGTTGGGGCTATTTTGGGCCAAAAATTTGACAAAGCATCGCATGCGTTTTATTACGCTTCTATGATGTTGAACACGGCTCAGCGGAACTACACTACTACTGAAAAGGAACTATTGGCTGTGGTTTTTGCTCTAGAAAAGTTTCATCCTTATTTATTGGGTGCCAAAGTGGTGGTCTATAGTGACCATGCAGCACTTCGCTATTTAATGACAAAGAAGGACGCAAAACCGCGATTAATCTGATGGATTCTACTTTTGACAGAATTTAATCTGTAAATCTAAGATAAGAAGAGGGAAGAGAATATGGTAGCCAACCACCTGAGCAAAATCTACAGAACCGATGGTGGGGGAGAGTAACCGGACAGATTGGGAGAATTCCCTGATGAAGGATTGCTGAGGATTTCGACCTGGGACGAAGCTGCTGAAACGACGCCTGCCGCCTCAGAGCTCGACGCCCGCCGCCGTTGTAGCGTCCCAATTGCAGACTTGCTTGAAGATGATGAAGGTGAGCCGTAGGCTTTTCTTATGAGTATCCGGACGAAGCAATCTTAGTACACGGATATTGTGAACTATTTGGTGGCTGGAATCTTCCCTTCAAATTGCCCGAAAGCAAAGAAAGACAAAATCCATCATGACGCTCGTTTCTATGTGTGGGATGATCCGTACTTATGGAAGCACTACATTGATAGGATTGTTCATCGATGTCTTACGGACAATGAGGTAACTTCTGTTTTGAGATATTGTCATTCGAACCCAAGCGGTGGACATTTTGGAACACAGAGAACAGCTAGGGAAGCCCTTGAAGCGGGATTCTGGTGGCCACACATCTTTCACGATGCTCATGCGTTCTCCAGGAATTACGATCGATGTTAGTGAACTGGAAATATCTCAGGAAGGAATGAGATGAGACTATCTTCGATTATGGTATGCGAAATCTTTGATGTCTGGGATATCGACTTCATGGGACCATTTCCCAGTTCATTTGGAAATGTCTACATCTTGCTTGTCATTGACTATGTTTCTAAGTGGGTTGAGGTGAAAGCAACAAAGGTTGATGATGCTCGCACTGTTGCTAGTTTCTTGAAGAGTCTTTTCGCCAGATTTGGAATGCCTAGAGTTGTTATCAGTGATAGGAGAACTCACTTCTGTAACAAGATTGTTAGTGCTCTTTTGAGAAAGTACAACGTGACTCAGAAAGTCTCTACTGCTTATCATCCTTAGACCAACGGACAAGCAGAGTTGTCTAACAGGGAAGTAAAGTGGATTTTAGAAAAGAATGTCGTACCAAACAGAAAAGACTAGAGTCTCATATTGGAAGATGAACTATGGGCCTACAGTACTGCGTACAAGACACCTATCGGGATGTCTCCGTTTGTGCTAGTATATGGGAAGCCATGTCATCTGCTAGTTGAGCTCGAGCACAAAGCACTATGGGCGGTTAAGCAAGCCAATATGGATGCATTTGAAGCAGGAGAGTTGAGGAAGCTTCAAATTCAAGAGTTAGAAAAAATTCGCTAGGATGATTAGGAGAATGCCAGGATTCACAAGGACAAAACTAAAGCATGGCATGATAAGCACATTTTAAGGAGAGAATTCCACCCCGGAGATAAGGTTCTGTTGTACGTCTCACGTATGAAACTTCACCACGGAAAGCTCAAGTCTAGATGGACGGGCCCATACATTGTGGTACATGTCTATCCTTACAGTGCAGTTGATTTACAGAACCCGATGGAAGGTCATAACTTCAAGGTGAGCGGTTAGAGAATCAAGAAATATCACGAGGACATCACCGACCAAGTTATGGACTCCTGGCAAGGGAAGGACCTCCATGAGAAATAGAGTCACGTCACTACGTCGAGCCATGGACGTGAAACAAAGGCGCTGCTCGGGAGGCAACCCGAGGTAAGTCTTTCTATTTTTATTTTTCTTTTTGTTATTTTCTTTTTTCAGTCTAGTTAGTGTTATGATTGTTTGTTTTGGTCTTTTCAAATGTTTGGAACGAGGTTATGAGGTAAGAATTGAATTTTTGGATCAAAAACGAGAAAAATAGGCCACTGAGCACACGACGCCAGCCGTCGAGGCTGAACCAGATGGATTTGGGCAGCCGGTTCATTATTTGCCGGGCCCACTCCCAAACTAATACCCTATTTTCTATTTCTCTACACTTCATCCCTAACCTCTATTCACTCCTCCATAACCCTCAAACCTCCAACCCTTCTCCATCCTTACACTTCCTCACATTCCATCCAAACCGTTGCTCAAACCAGAATGTACACATCCCAATCTACGAATACAAACCCTCGGTTCTTGATTTCGTTCACTTTGGAAATTGACCAAAATCTCAAACCACCACTTCCGGCCATTTTTACTTCAAAATACCCTTCCCCAAGACCCTATATCACTTTTTTGTGAAGCAAGGAGGTGGAAAAGGGAACTTTTTGACGTCAGAGGAGGTTTGTTTGTGGACACGCCGAGTGCAATAGTCGAACAGCAAGTAACGACGCCCTCCACCGGAAGCACGGCGCCCACCGTTTCACCAGAACTCGATTTTCGTCGTCAGTTTTTCGTAAGTTTGCTCGTTCCCCCTCTTAATTTCATCACCATGACATCTTTTCCAAACATGATTGCTCCGATTACGCTAGTAAGTGGAATGAACTTAACCCTAGAAAATACTCGACGACCATGTTTTTCGATCATCCGACTTTAGATGCTATAGGTCTAGCAAGACCTTGTGCTACCCATCTTGAGAATGGGGGCCTTGGTCACTTTATTGCCATGCACGACCTGACTTATCCGGATTTGATTAGAGATTTTGTGGCGACATTGGTTGTTCTTGAGGATAGAGAACAGATTCAGTTTACTGCTATGAGACGGACACACTTGAGGACGTTTGCACAACTTAGACGATATTTGGGTATCACTCTCCTTGCCACTCCGAACCGGAGGCATCAGATGACGATGAGTCCCTCACCGACGGTGACCTGGCAGGCAGCTACTGGTGCCACGTGGATCCGTGGGGGCGGGAACTACACCTTCAACATCACCCATCCTGCACTTAGACTCTACCACAAGGTGCTGAACTACACCTTCTTCGGGCTGAATGAGCTGAATAAGGTTTCGATGAAGGCATGTGAGGCGATGTATTGTTTGAACCCCGAGGTGTAGGTGACTCCTGATTGGCGGCGATTGTTTTTAGACGCCTGTGCTGTTATGCTTGTAGGGGGGAGCTCAGAGGGATACCAGGACTATCGACTTTGGAGGATTGATTACACTAATAGATATGCGCTACGGAGTACGAGTTACAGAGTTGGTGCCTATGGACGGAGAGTCTCGCATCTTCTTGGAGATGTTGACGAGGATGAGACACCTTGAGGGTGATCAGGCACCATTTATTTGGCATGCTGGACGTAGCGGCGACCATATCATCCGTCTACCGGCTCAGCTTCCGCTTGGACCGATGATTGCTGACTTCAACTTACTGTCGGAAGCTGTTGACCTTACTGGTGAGGAGGATGCTTATGACGATGATGATGGTGATGAGGTTCAGGCTCCTAGTGATTCCGCTGGTTGGAACGTCCCACTTGCTACTTTCGTGAGAGGCGAGTCTAACCGGGCTGGGGCTTGGGTTTCTGATACTAACATAAGCTATGCCCCTTCCTCTGTCTCTTCTGGTCACTTTTCTCAGCAGCTGGATGAGATGTATCAGCTGCAGCTAGCCCAGGGCGTGGAGTTTCGACGCTACCATCATGAGATGCGCCAGCACTAAGAGGCGATGCACTAGAGGCAGGATGAGCAGACTGGCGCTATCTCGGGACTCCAGACTTCATTTGACACGTTCTGTCAGCAGTTTTAGCAGTACTACCCATTCCAGCCGCCACCGCAGCAGTGAGTGAGTATGTTTTCTTCCTTTATGAGATGTTTTTATGATTTCTTGAGTTATTTGTCGATACATTCGCTGTACTTTGATCGGTTTGGTGTGGTCCTGTGATGGCCTGTACTTTTGGTTTGAATATTTCTATTTCTGTCATTTGGATGTTAGATATTATTATCTTTATGTTTGGATGATGCTTGTCTGGATTCCGGCTTAGGTTTTTGTGTCTTATGTTTGAGTTTCTGTTAGTAGTTTCTGGCATTAGAAAATGTCTAAAATACCAAAAATACTTCTTGTGTTCTTAAAATATGTTATTTTTCAAACAACCATCTTGGTTGAGTGAAACTTTGAGCTTTTGGCGGCATCAACTTGTAAATCTGATGTGCTGGGCCCGGGCTCGAATAAAAGGACCGGCGATGAGAGTTCCGATAAGTCGGGAAAAATTGGACAGTTTTTGGAGCAGCAGGTCAGTCTTCAAAGATTTCCGATTTCCCGTCGATTGGCTCGGCTTCTGGGGACTTGCAAGTACTACTTTTTTAGATCTCAAAGTCGCGGTCGCGGATTGGGGCAGATCTCATCAATCGAAGATCAGACGAAGCAGCAAATCGCGTTTTACCGAGACGTTGCTTGTGCAAGGGCGAGTCCAAACGGGGCTTGTTTGAGAGGGATTGAAGGGATGCTTTGGGGTGACGTTTTGGGGGTAAACGGAGGGTGATGATGGCGCTGTCGAAGGCCTTAGAATGGTGGTAAAGTAGGGGATGGGGGTTGAGGGATATGTGATGCAAGATCGCTCTGGGCCTCGCACTCCAAGCTCTCTTCAACACTCGATCTTCCACACTCTCGGCCTCGCACTCCGAGTGTTTCCGACCCTTTGATTCCGTCGTCTCTCACTAGGGAATCACTCTTAGCATCTCACCAAGAGGTTTTATCCGGCATCTCACCAAGATAGATTTTGTTTCTTAACCCGAAACGAATGAAGCACAAAGCTCGGATTTTTCTCAAATTCAACTTATCCAAAACAAATGTCAAGCTTACATATTTATAGGACTTGTATGGAAGCTGAGAAATTAAAGGAAACCAAAATAAAAAAAACGAAAAGAAGCCATTATGTCGGATTTAGCAAGCCTTTTGGGCCGTCCCGTCTCATTTGCTTGGAAAAACAAAGGCAAGAGAATATCATCCTATGAAAATAGGTAGTTTAGTTTTGAAAGATTTAGCTTGGCATCCCCTCTAATTAAGTCTCGGTCGGCGCCAATTCAGACTTAACTTGTAACAAAGAGACCGTGTGTGGTGGTGACTCCTCAAAGCACTACTACATAAATGACTTATGGTGGCGGCCAAAAAGTGCTACAAAAAGTTGAAAAACCGCCTCTTAAAGTCTAATATGGCGGTTTTATATCCGCTACATCAGCTGCCGCTGCATTAGCTCAAATGTGGCGGTTTTCAAAAGCAAATGTAGCGGTTTTAAGAAAGCCGACTAAACCGCCACATTAGGCTTTAAAACCGCTACCTTACAATATAATGTAGCGGTTTTCCCTAAATAATATAGTGGCGCTTAATATGCTTTTGTGGCGGTTTTTAATTCAATATTGCAACGGTTTTTTGGCTTTCGTAGCGGTTTTTTGGGTTTTGCAGCATGATTGTTTTCTTCACCTATAGTAGCGGTTCATATGTTTTTTTTTTGCCTTTTACATTTATAGATATGGAATTAATGTTATATTTATAATCTTTATGATATTATACATTTATACACTTGAATTTAAGCATGTAGATAAACACAAAATAAATTATATAAACATATAAAATATTTTATATACAAAATGAGAATTCGCCCTTAAGGTTAGCTAGCCAAGTGCTTAAAGTTATAAAATTTACCTTAACAAAATAGTCTAGTGCTTTAACACAAACTAGCTAGCCAACTAAACCTAGACATAAAAAAATAAAAGAGAATCTTTAAAAGGCTGGATCAAGAACTTGCCCATGAGGTCGATAAAACTGCATTATCCTGGTCCTGCCATGAAAAAAAATAAAGATATATAATATTCAACCAAAATTAACGAAAGCTAAGATTACATACTAAAAACACATGCAAATTTTGGATCAAATATGGCCATTTTTATCTATCATGTATTCATGTCATTATGATCTCCACTTTGTTTTCAACTCATTAAACTAACTAGTACCAAGTCCACAACATATATGTTAATATGATTACATTCTCAAGCATATATAATCAACTACTGAAATGAAGTATTCATATTCTTATATTATATACTTTTACTCCTATGAAAAACCCAAAAAAAATATTTCAAGCTAGAAATTGAGGAGCAAATGCAAGACCATCAAGATCCACTCATCTTGATCAAATAATGATTTAATAAAATTGATCAAAAAAAGAAATTGAGGAGAAACCACATTTTCAATTCACTCACGGAACATTCTAACACACATTTTTCGGCGATTTCAATCGGATCAAATAAAAAAAGCTAGGTGAATGATGAGCGGTTTTTAGTCGCATAAACCGTATCAAAATAAAACTCAAACCTACAAACTAGTATAGCAAGCAAGTAAGAGGTCGATCCCACAGAGAATCAAGTATTTCTCAGCAATGTGTATTTACCAATTAGTAGAAAGGGGGGGTTTTGGTTGATTGAGATTGAAAAGAAAACAAAATAAAATAAAAACAAATAATGCAAAACAAATTAGAGAAGATCGATCTACCTACAACTATCCGCTTTATTTGTTTGAATTGATATTGTAACTTCCTCTTGTCCTTTTAGTCTTCCTATGAATGCCCTTGTCCCGACCTAATATAGTTACTAGTCCAACCAGTCCTAGCAACCCTTATCAATCGAACAGTCCCTAAAGAAGGATTTAACCCAATTGATAGCTTTAAGTTCAGAGATTAGCCAAGGTATTTGCAGTCCCTAAAGAGGGATTTAACAACACATTCAACTTCCTACTCATTCAAATAGTTCAACCAGCCCTAAAGGAACAAGTTTGCTACTCTGGTTAAGGTTCACAACCAGGAATCTACAAAACCCTAGCAATTGAATTGATCTAACTAGTTGGCCAGACAAGATAGAACAAAACAATAAGCAATCAAGCACAAAGAAGTTGAAGCATTCAATATAGGAAATAAGGAACAAGATTCAGAAACTCACAATCAATCCAAACAAACCTTCAAATTGCAAGTAGAACGAAGAGAGTTTAGTCGCCCATGGCGAACATCGCTCTCCCTCTAATTGTCTGATGGTTCAAAGAATAGAACGGAAGTAATGAAAAATAACATAAAAGTCGGCCTAATAAACATCAAAGTCGGCCTCCCAAAACAAAATAGACATCTAGGGTTTTTCAATCGAAACGCTGCGCGCTGACGGCAGCTGCGGCGGGCGCAGCATATAAGCGGCGGGCGCAGCATGAATACCGCCCCTGGCGGCGGGCGCAGCAAACCATGCGGCGGCCGCTGCATTGGTTTTTCCCGAAAATTCCGTCTCGAATTAGCTCTCGACGTCAACATGAAAGTTGTAGCTCTCTAAAAGAGCTTTCCAACGCATGGTCATAATAGTCGATCGGACAACCGAGGCCTTCAGAAAGTGCAAAACAAGTTCAGCATGTCTGGCGACAACTTCTGCAGACTTGTTCTTCGTTTAGGTTCGCTTCTTCTTCTCAGGACCTCTTGAGATCTTCATGTAAGCTTCTTCGATCAACTAGACATTCTCATCAAATGCGTTATCCACTCATGTCTTCTCCTCGGATCTACCATTACCTGAAATAATCAATAAAAGCGTGTAGATTCCGACTCCGACAACATAGAGAACTAATATGCAAATCATGCTTAATCCATCCATGAAATGCATCTTAACTAAGCTAAATGCAACCTATTATGCCTACCTAAATGCATGCTATCAGTGAATATCAATTACTTTTAGCTGCAGGAAACTGAATCAAATTAAAACACATGTAGGAGAAAACTTAGTGAAAAATACGTATAAGTAAAATGGTTTAACTAAATAGTTGCTAACCAAATAGAATGATTGCACTTCCATGACAAAGGGAGGTTAGTAAATATAGTTGCTGGAATTATCAGAAAAGCTCTTAAATACATCGATTTCAAGAATATATACAAATGGCCTAAAGGATTTATACTAAACACAATAAATCTACAGTTCAATCCACATATTTAGAGATGATAGCTTACCTTTGTTGCACGATTTGGAATTGTAGGTTACAATAATCCAGTAGGTTGGGGTGATCTATTCTTGAGATGTACACTTTCCAAATATGAAAATTCACTGCACTTTATTCCATTGAGATGGAAGGTCAATGCACAACTATTTCCCCTTCCTATAAACCCAATAACAATTCATTCCCTCTCAGAACTTTGAATACATTAATTTTTACTCCTGAAAATATATATAAAAGAACAATTAAGCAAAAGAAGTATAAGATTCAATACCTCATGAAGTGCATCGGCATAAGAACACGTTTGTTAGAACGACAAGAACATGCTTCCTACATTCATATGATAAATATTCAGCAAGAGTGAGTGAGGACACATGAAAAATTACAAAGTAACTTCATAAGAAGCGTCAAAGTATAAGGGTGACTAGATATCACATTATAACCCAAATCCTATGTTGTATATATTTTTAAAATTTACACTAAAGGGAAAAACACATCTAGCTCTAAGAAGTTTGAGGCATAGTTAATCTCATACCTCTAGAAGGTTGTCCCACTTCTTCAAACACTTAACAAACCCACTCTGACAAAAAAAATTCAGCAGCTATTTCATTACAGGGAAGATCTATATTAGAGAAAAGAGGGATCTTTTGTTCCTTTGGGATAGAGTTCATGGCATCAATTGTAGAAATCTCTGTCCTAATCATCTCGTCATGATATAATTAGACTTTATATAAGTGTAGGGTTCATAAAAAATGTAAATTTTAACACTAAACATTTCTAAAATACAGTGTCTGCTTACTATGAATAAGAAAGTTCTTTAGGAAAAGATGTTGAAAGAACACCAATCTTGCAATGACATATTTGAAGGCAAAGATAAGTAAGCCCTACACATTAATATCCTTTCTCATTTTCATCTAGCATCAGTCAGAACATTAGAATAAGAGTTAGAAAGATCACCAAAATCCCCTAAAAAAATAAGAATAATTAATCTAATTTGTTCTTCCGAGAGAGACTATAACTTCTCCTCTGTTAACATTTTGGCCATATCATCGCCTACAAATCCCCTAAACAAAGCAAAATTAGATCCAAAAACCCTAAATGAAGAAACCCATAATGCAATTAATCACAAAACTTGCACATGCTGCAAAAAAAAAATGGATTCAAAATGAGAACCCCCAATCTAAATAAAAGAAAACGAACAAATTAGAAGTAAAGAGGGGACAAGATAAAGAGAGGAGAATTAATAATAGATTGAAATTGGACATGCAACATGATCTAGATGTTAATTCAAATGAAAGAGAGAGCAATTAGAGGTTAGAATATGTACGAAGATAGAAGTATACCTAAAGATGCCTATAGACAGTGAGTAATAGGACCCTAGGGTTTTGCAATCGGAGAAGGGGCGACTGCGGCAAAAGATTTAGAGGGAGTAGAGGGAAAACATATGGATTACATACTATGGGTTGAGGGCAAAAAAGGTGGTGTCTGAGAGGTAGGCGCACAGAAGAACATCCGTTGGATGGCGGCCGAGATGCGAAAATACCCGTGTTGTTTTACCGGCAATGCGAGAAGGCAATTGATGGAGGAGGCCCGGTGGAAGTTTGCAGTCTAAATGAGAGAGGGATAAAGGAAAGGATGGCTGAAGATCTCAAGGATCGCCATGGAAAAGAGAATTCGGTAGAGGTGATGGCGATTGGCGAGGGATCTAAGAAAAGAGAAGAGACATAGAGATAGATCGTTCATCCAGAGAGGGGCACATGGGAGAATGAAATACCAAAAACACCCCAAATCCAACGAGGAAACCTGAAAGAAAGGAAGGGTAAATGCGTAACTTTAAATGATATACAGATTTAATTAAAATTTGTATAGGATGGAGCGCGTGCTTCTCCCGCCTAATGAAAAATGAACCGCTACCTTTGCTTATATGTCACCGCTACATCCATTTTTAATTTTTCGATTTTATAAAACCGCCACATTAGATTAATAAAAACCGCCACTTTACCTTCCAAAATGGAAAATGTGTTTTTTTTTATTAAAACCGCCACATAAACCGCTACATAAACTAAACCGCTACAATGAACCGCTACATTAGATCGTTTATGTAGTAGTGAAGATAAGAATCGATTGGCCAAGTAGGCGAGCTCGAGCTCTTGTCAACGGTGGGGTAGCTCGAGGTAAAAGTGGTTACTCTTCCTTCTCCTCATCATTAGCATCTTCAATAGCATCCATCAGAGCTTCATCCCTAGCATCTAGATCACCATCCCGATCATCAGATAAGCTAGCTCCGTCGAGGGTCACATTAAAATCCTACGAAGGAATTTAACTGTCTGGCCTTATTTATTTGTTTCCTTTTCTGAAAATTTTTGCTTATGAGGAATGATCTGGTGATATAATTGAGCACGTATGATCGAGTTGAAAGTATGATCGAAATCTTACACAATATGACCCTTGTGAGATTGTTGTTTTTAGCCTTATTGGAGTCATATGATCCATGTTGCTTTTATGTGGGATTTACTCTTCATATGCTGCTACCTTTTGATATTGACTTCATTAGCTATTGTCAATACAGACTCACATGTTTGTTGCTTGCGGATTTTGTACTTTTATTGTTTCTATTTGGCTTTAGTTTCTTATTGATTATGTTGAGTGAAATAATGTGGCAATGGTTTGAGATACCTAGTAACCGGATCTACGCATGACACCCATGGGTATGATTAGCGCAAAACGGTGTCGGAAGCTATCCACTAAAGAAGAAAGCTTGATCATTGAGTAACTGGGTTCATTCATGACACCCATGTTTGCAACTCGCGTTAAAAGATGTTCAAGTAGACTTCATTCAAGTAAGTTGAGGTGTTGATAGACCGGGGCCATTCATGACACCCATGTTTGTGAATCGTGTAAGGAATACACCAAGGCCGAAAGAAAGCAATGAAAAAAAAAACAACAACCGGAAAAAAAAGGTGAGATCTAGAGCCAAGTCAGTTATTTTTATTGCTTTCCGCAAGTAATGGCATTTCGATGGAGATTTGATTATATTGTTGTCAATATCTATCAGCCTAGTACATTTTGAATTGAGTTGAGAGTTGTTCTTTAAAGCCTAAACACATGAGAGTTTGAGTAAAACACATGTTCCTGGTAAGGTTGGAGGATTTCCGCTTCCACATGCTTTGATAGTTAGATACATGTGACGATGTTTGTCACTTTGATCTTATGTTCCTTGAAAGTGGTTTTTTGTTTCGTTTTGTAAGGCTATGGCATGCTTAAGGAGTTCGTAGGTATAGGTTGCTTTTATTGGTTGCTTTAGGACTAGCGAAGCTTAAGTGTGGGAGAGTTTAATAATGCGTATTTTATATAGGCATTATAGGTAGTTGTTAAGGAGTCTAGGATAGTTTATTTCATGTTTATTTAAGTAATTCGAGTTTTTAGCGTTGAGTCTTGCAAGTTTGAAATCTATGCTCTTTTTATGCTTTTCTGCAGATTTATGTCCCGAAGCTGGAAGGACAATTCTATAGCTTCCCAGGGATGAGTTTTGAGAGCTAGGAACCTAAGGAAACATGTGAAGAAAGCTAGAAAGAGGCGTGGAAGAAAGTTGGCTTGGATTGGAATGCACAAATCAAAGAATAAGCCTACTGATGAAACGGCGCCCGCCGCCCGTGTCGATACGGGATTTCTATTCCGTCTTTTGGAAACCTATTAGGGTTTATTATTTATGTTATTTTTCTGCCGATTTTGGCTGGGACTTCTTTTTACTTGTTGAAACCTTTTGAGAGAGAACTCTTATAGAGATATTGAGAGGACGAATTTCCATGAAGAACTAAACCTCTTTTGTTTCGCCTACAATTCAGGGACATGGTTATATGATTTGTGAGACTTAATTTCTATCTATTATGAGTTTGGTTTACTCAATGTCTTTGTTTTTTATTGATTGATTGCATATATTCCCTTTTAATTGGTCACCTTGATGGAATTTACTTTCCTACTAAAGGTTTGATTAACCATTGTAAGTTAATTGGATTAGTAGCGCAGCACAACTGATTGATCCCATGAAAGCATTGATTGGGTGTGTAGGACATTGACAATTCTACTTTATCAATTATACCAATTAGGGTCAGGGAGTTATTCCCCTATCATTGGTTGTTTGTGTTATTGTTATTGTTGCATTGCTTAAGGTTGGAGTGATCCATCATTAGATGAATCAAACAAGGGAAGATAGATAAAGTCATTGATTAAAGACATAACCATTGTTGATGAATTGTAGGGGAAACTATCTAGTCATTCATAATTATCACCAATTCACTATTGTTGCTCTTGTTAAGTGCAGTTGTCTTGATATTCAATAACTTCTTGATATTGTTCTGGTTTGATAGCGATTTGATATACTGGAAAGTTAATCTTTAGCCGCCAGTAAAGTCAGTCTTCGAACGGGTTAGAAGGAATTGGGATTGATATAATGTCATCCACCATTGACTTTGGTAGAGTGGTTTGTAATTTCTCGATCCACCATTTTCCACCAATGATATACTCACTTACCATTTCCTCGTTATTCACTGGAATTGGGCAGTTGGGGCGTTGCAATAATGGAACATAGTCCACCCAATTGTCTTTCCAGAATTTAATCATTTTTCTATTCCCGACTGACCATGTAAGACCTATTTTGAATTTTGTTATCATCGGGCAGAGTTGGCCCACTGCCACGAGCTATGCCCTTTTTTCTTGTAATTGAGTATATCTTTACCCTTAAGGTATTTGTGTTTGATCACTTTCACCCACATACTTGATGGATCAGTTAAAGTTTTCCTAAGTAGTTTCCTCTATAGGGCTTCGTTCATTTCATACGCCTTTCTTAGTCCCTGACCACCCTTACTCTGTGGCCTAGAAACCCTATTCCAAAAGAAGACTCTATTTATTTGGTCAAGTTCTTTATGAATGGTGGTTGGGAGCATAAATCTTTGCATAGTATACAATGGTTTAGCTGATAAATTGGATCTTATAAATACTACACGACCATGTTGAGAAAAAGAGTTTTCCCTCCATTTTAAAAGTTTCTCTTTAGATTTGCACACAATTTCATCAAATGTGTCTTTGAAAGTTGCTCTAATTAGTGTTGTTTGACGGGTTCGGCCATGGCGTAATTGGAGAGGCTAACTTCACCATGATGTTTTACTTTATAATTGTTCATTTTATTTTGACCCGACTCAGTCTTGGTTCCTTGTATTTCATACTCTCGTTTTGCAAGCTACTTTAGACTTAAATTGTCTACGCACATATTAGTAGTTAGGACAGGTATCGGTGTGAAAACCCCGGGTTCTCAATGGAGCTTAAGTAAATTTAGGATATGAAATCCCTCTTTTCAAAACTTAACCCTTTTATTTTAGATCAAGCTAGTACTTGAATTGCATGATCCGAACGAAGGTATCCATTCCTTCGAAACGTAACCCGATATCTATAACTCGGGATGTTACACTACTGACATGAAAAAACTATTTAACAAATAATCCCCCGTTAATATGTTTTATGATTAATTTAATTATTTAACTATTGATTAATTAACCCTAATAGTATTTTTTGATGAAATTAACCCTAATAGTATTAAACCTAAAAAAGTGATAATTGTATACTCTCATTGATATGATGTTTCATTAATCATACTAATATTAAACCTAAAAAAGATTGTAATTTCATATATTCTCAATGACATGATATTTCATTAACCCTAAAAAGTTTGCGATTTTACATAAGTTTGCAATTTTCATCTCATAATATTGTATAAAATATGTATCATGCACAATATGTAAACATCATCAATGCATATTAATCATGAAAAATAAAGCTTTCTACTAGCATGTAGAGAAAAATAAATATACATACCTGTTGGAGTTCGTATTCCAGCAATATATCTTCGAGACCCTTACTCAACTAATCGTTGTTAATCGACATGTTTACAATTGGTTGAGAACTCTATGCTCAATCAATGAGAATACCGCACGGTCTAGGGTTTTCAACTACCCCTACGATTCTATTTATAGGAAGATCGTTTTTTATAACGTAATCTCATGGTCGCAACAACCAAACACATATTAGTAGCAATGACTATTAGGATATTGGTCGCAACGACCAAATTGAACCTAGTCGTTCCAGCCAATCTTCTAGTGGTCATTGCGACCAGTCATTGAAAATTTCACCTTGGGATAAACGATAATCGTGTATCTAAACGCATTTATTTTTCCTTTTATGAGAAATTACAATATAATTTGTCTTTTTTTAGCAAAACCAAATCAATCAACTATTACTGTGCATCGTCTGAAACAAGCATTCTTCGTTCAAACGGAACTAGATCATAATTTAAAATTAAAACTGGGCTCGCATGCCTAATTCTTGCGAGAAAATCAGCCAACCGATTCACCTTTCATCGAATATGACTCCATCGACATTCCTCAAACCGATGAGCAAGCCTGTGGATTTTCCTAATTTGCTGACCCACCTTCCTTTTTGGGTACCTGTTCTGCTTCAGCAGCATCACAACTGGTAGACAATTGCACTCAATCCACACCTTCGACACTCCCTTCTGCACACACAATTCCAACGCTGACACTAACCTCTGCTTCCACCACCTCAGCCCGGTCCGACGCTTGTGTGCTTCTTGCCGTTGGAAAGGCCAACTCCCCAAGCTCGTTTCTAGCTATGCATCCAACACCCGACCCTTTGCTCTCATCGACTTCCGCGTCCGAATTCATTTTAATAAATCCCATTGGCAACCTCTCCCATTTACCATCTCTAGCAGTCTCGCACGATGGGCGGTGTAGGTCGATGTCGTTGCCTTTATTGTACTCTGCTACTCTTTGTTGCACATCCTGTATCAGTTCCTCCGGTGGCATCTCAATTGACTCAAAGATTGGTTTGTTCCTAGCCATCCATATGGCCTTAATGGTGTGTACCCACATCTAAGCAACCTTGCTGCTGCCCGAGCTCAGCACTAGGCCGAATGTCTCAAAGACTCCATTAGCTCTTTTCTTGAACTTCCCCAATTCTGGTATGACAGCCCAGACCCCCAGTGCTTTCTTGCAATGGAAAAGCACTTGAGACCCATTCTCTTGGCTCCCACAGATGCTGCACAAATCATCTGGCATTACTCCCCGCTTTTTCAGATTGCTTAGGCATGAGAGAACACCTTTGCAGTTTCTCCATAGAGAATTCCGTATCCGTGAGGCTACTTGAACCTACCACACCTTCTTCCACAAGTAGTATCCCCTTATCGGGTCCGAAGTGGAGGCTCCATCCTTTGTGAAAGTGTTCTCCATAAGTACATGGTAACACGATCGCACCATGAACAAGTCGTCCTTGTTATAATGCCAAATTAACTCGTCATGTACGTCTTGTTCTGTGAAGCGCATTCTTAACACCAACTCCACATCCATTGGCGCTATATGACCTTCTGCACAATATCCTCATTCCAGCTCCTAACCTTTTAATCTATAAGTTCTGCAACACGCAAATCCAATCCGAAATTCCATGGATCAGCAATCGGTCTAAATCTGGTCGACCAAACATGCTCACACTCGTCCCATTCCCTATGTGCCATCACAACCCCTGCTCAAGATAATCTCTCCCCACTAACATACTCAACCAAGTGTATGAAGGCTGAAAGCTAGCCTGAGCGTTCAGAAAGCTCGTTAGAGGGAAGTAACAAGCTTTCAGCATCTTGGCTAGCATCGAATCAGGCTCCTGGATGATTCTCCACCCCTGTCGAGCAAGCAATGATCTATTAAAGGTCTACATCTCCTTGACTCCCATTCTGCCCTTTGCTTTCGGCAAGCACATCCGTTTCCATCCCATCCAATGAATCTTCCGCTGATCCGTCGCATCTCTCCACCAAAATTTGCACATGAGTTGCTCAATGTCTTGACAAAGCCCTGTTCGTAACTTGAAACAAGACATCATATAAGAAGGTATGGCCTGATCGATTTGATAAGCACCTCCTTTCCACCCTTAGATAATGTTTTTCTTTCCAGCCATTCACTTTCGTCCAAATCATCTCTCGGATTTGTCCGAAGATCTTCTTCTTCGATCTTCCAATCAAAGTGGGTAGACCTAAATATTTATCACGCTTCTCGACTTCTCTGATTTGCACCAACTGCTGCACTGCTTGGTGGGTACTCTCATATACGTTATTGCTGAAAGAGATATCAGACTTTGTCAAGTTCACTTGTTGACCCGAAGCTGCTTCGTACTCACAGAGGATTTGTGCTATTTCACCGCCCTGTTGACAAGTCGCTCTGGCAAAGAGAACACTATCATCAACAAAAAAACAGATGAGAGATTCTCGGGGCTCCCCGCGCAATTTAGACTCCTTCCTATCTGCCTTCCCTTTCACTCACCCTTAGCATACTTGATAATCCCTCCGCACATAATAGAAATAAGTATGGACACAACGGATCTCCTTGTCGCGGACCCCTCTTGGGAATGAATATCGAAGATGACATACCATCAATCAGCACTGAAAAGGATACAGATGTAACACACCTCATAATTAAGTGAACCCACCTTTCTGCGAAGCCCAACTTCAGGATGTAGCTCTTTAGAAAACACCATTCAACTCGGTCATAGGCCTTGGCCATGTCCAGCTTCAGAGCCATGTATCCCTTCCTTCCGCCTTGCTTCTTCCTCATATAATGAAATATTTCAAAAGCAGACAAGACGTTGTCCGTTATCAATCTCCTTGGTACGAAAGCACTTTGACTCGGCGAGATTAGCTTCCCAAGATAACTTTTCAACCCATTGGAAAGCACTTTCGACACAACTTTATAAAGCACGTTACATAAACTTATGGGATTGATAATGCATATTTAGATAGTCATTATAAAATAGTTTTAGTTATGTTTTATGGTTGTTTGGTTAGGATTTAGAGTTAATTTCCTATTTTTCTCTTTTTGTTGAAAAGTTCAGAAACTACGCTATTTCGATTCTTTTATGTAGGTTCGTAGTTCTGGCTTGTGGCTAGCTTAGAAAAGTCTTATTGGAGTGAAGAAGAAGAAGAAAAGAAGAGAAATGAAAGAAAGGAAAGAAAAGGCCAAGAGGAGAAAGGCACAAGACCGCATGTTCTTTCTAGAGTCACGGCCGCGAGTGTCCCAGTCGCCGCCACGAGATTCACCAGTTAGCCATGAAGACATTACCCCCGAGAGGTTTGCTGAAAGTTGTGTGTCGCGGCCGTGAGTTCCTAGTTGCAGAGATGAGATCGTCTAGAGAACATTAGTTCGAGATCCAGATTATATCTTTTCGGTGAGAGATTCAATCCAATCTTTTGAAGACTTGTTCATTGAGGTTTAAGGAAGATATTCTGAGACTTATTTAGTATTATTTTCAGTTTTAATAAGCTGAGGATATTTTATATTATTTTAGGACTATTTCCGCATTATCCTTAAGAAAAGTATCTAGGTTTTCGGGTTCTCTTGTTTCCTATCAAGGGGAGCCACGAAATTAGACTTAGAGAGATGAAGGAGAACGTTTTTCTCAGACCTTTAATCATATTCATAGTAGTTCAATAAACCATTCAAGTTTTCTTATTTTTTCATCAATTCAAAGGAGAGTTAGGTACGCTATGAGTGGCTAAGTTCGTTATTTGTTTCACATGTGTATCGGAGACTTGTTTGGTGGTTTATGAGGCTTAAACTTAGTTGTTTTCTACTGTTGTTTTGATTTCTCTCTAGCATATCGATGATATTGTTGTGATTGGCCATCATAATAGTATCTTTCTAGGTTTTTGTTCTTTAGTCATTTAATGAATTCCGTAGTAACATGCTTGGGATTTTGAGAACCTTTGTCTAATCGTGACTGTTCTGAGCCTAAACTGCCATGTTTTCCATTAACTTTTATGTCGATTTCCACATGCATTTCTTGTCATTGGGTTAGAATAGTACAGAATCTATGTAGTTTATGCTTGTTTCCCAAATTATGGAGTCTACACTAGTTTCTGTTTAATTTTGCAGAAATTGAGGCATTTTACAGCAATTCGGAGAAAGGAAGAAAATCATGGAAAAGCTCGAGGTCCACTACAGAAAGTCCAAACTTGAGTAGCAGCTTAACCAAAGCACATCGCCCAGAAAAAAAAGAAGAAAGTACTCAACATGACTAGTCGACGTCGACTACACCTAGTCGATGTCGAGTACACATAGTCGACCTCAGCATCATCACCCGAGATCGAGCATAAGCTGAGCAGAAACCACTTGAGGAGTCCAAGATCTAGTCGACATCGAGGAGTCTACTTGATGTCGAGTACCTATCGAGTCCACCAACCTAGCAGAGCTCGAGCACATCACGAGGAGAACACGAAACTACTCGACATCGAGTAGATTACTCGACGTCGAGTACTCTTCTAAGCCAATCCGACTTGAATCCGAGTGGATATCCGAGTATTGGGCTTACTTGCAAGTGAAGGCACGTGGATTCTATCACTTTGAAGAGAAGATATATCAAGTTCAAGAGAGATTTATCCACTTTAGTTAGACTTACCTTAGAGATTTATTTGATTTGCTTTAAAATTTTATCATTTATCTTTAGATAGATAATTTTAGTTATAGATAGATTATTCTTTCCGTGGATAGTGAGGATTGAATACTATAAATATGTCCCTAGGGGCTGAGTTTTAGGCATCCAATTTTGTACACTTAATTACATTCGAAAGGTAGGAGAGAGAGCTTAGGCCGAGAGAGGTTTTGTTTGTGAGAGTAGATTTGAGTTGTATGTTTTTATTTGATTCAATGCAATTTAGTTCCCTTTTATTATTGATGAGTCTTTTTTTGATGAAGAGCAAGCAGTCACAAAACTTCTAGGGTCGGGGTAAGCCCAACGGTAGCCATGTAAGGTAATGCGATAAAGGTACAACTTTTAAATGCGATTTCGTCTTCTATCCCTTCGAGCATGATTCTTTTACGACAGCCGAAGGTGATCCTTGTTTATGTTATTGAAGCGAAAGTGATCTTAAAATAACTTGGATTAATTATCTTAAAAGGGTTAGTAACAATTATGGTTTATACGAAAGCCTTTATTTTCCTACTTGTTAATAACGAAAGTTATTTGAAGAAAAGGCATGATCTTTTATACCTTTAGCATGATTCTTATATGGTTATCATTGTGACATTGAAACCCTTATTCTAGGAGCTTTTGGTTTATTGAATTAATTCCCCCAAATTTCATGTCGCTTTTGCTTTATTTTCGTTCGCAAAGTTACATTTTTGTTCTCAGCACAACTCGATCTCGATTGAAATCTACTCGACATCGAGTAGTTTGGTCGATGTCGTCATGTCGAGGACTGTTTTAGTCGACTTGCTCTTTTTTCGTCATCTATTGTTGAGCTTTGCAGGTTTGCTCGACTGACTGGTCGATATTGAGTACTCTACTTGAGATCGAGGACTCTGCTGGTCGATTTCGAGGGAAATTTGGGACTGGTAAGGCGAGCGCTGATACACTTCTTCATGGATACGATCCTGATTCCCTTCCACTACGATGGGGGGGGGGGGGAAGTCTTGTAATTTTTATTTGCAGGGTTGAGGGAGTTTATTTGAGATTTATATTTTATATTTATTTCCTACTCGATTCTTCCTCCTAAAAAATTTTGGCTTCGTTGCCGGGGAAGCAATGAATCGCACCCTTGCGTGGTTCATGGAGTTGGGTCAGGAAGTCTTTTTCTTTTTGTTTATCTTTTTCAGGTGCATGCGAAGAACTGATTCAACACCTATAGACCCAATTCTCGAACCAGAACGCTTCTTCCACCTTCGACAAAGTTTAAGGAAGATGTCACAAACTAGCAATGAGAACGTGGTCTAGCTCACACCATCACATGAGCTTGAGCAACTCCAACTCCGAATGGAGGAATTCACCACCAGAGAAGCAGAGTACGTCGGGCTAGTGGCAGAATATCAACAGAATCAACAAAGGTGGGAAGCAAGGGTAGATCGCAAAGTTAATGCTAGAAGGGAACTTGAGGAGAAGATTCAGCATGTCCCAGCAAATGCAAAGGAGTATCTGCATCCTACTCTAGATGTTCCAGATTCATCGATCGTTTTCCCCCTTGTTAATTATGAAATTTGTCCTTCTTTTATTACTGAAATTAGGAGGAATAAATTTAGGGGGAATCCCAATGAATGCCCTTTAGAGCATGTTACAACTTTTCTAGATTTTATGTGAAGCTATTGTAGATAATGACAATCTAGAATATTTAAAACTAAAGGCTTTTCGTTGGTCCCTTGCAGGATTAGCTTCGCAGTGGCTTGAGGGTTTGCACGCACGATCTATTTGCACATGGAATGAACTGCAAGACTTGTATCTTAACAAGTTCTTTTCTCCTGCAAAAACAGCTGCGCTCAGACAACAGATCACGACTTTCAAACAAAAGCGAGGGGAGACATTAGAGCAGGTCTGGGAGCGCTACAAAAGGCTTCTGAAATCCCGTCCTACACATGGACATCAACCCTACGTAATCCAGGAGATCATCTTCAACTGCCTGAATTCTCCAACCAAGGAGCGGATCAACAACTACACTTCCTATAGGTATCTCGAGTACACCCCACGACGTGCTTGGAAAACCTTTGAGACGTTGGCAAACTATGACAATACTTATGGGAATTTTGCGGCCTCAGACAAAAGGTATGAAAGGCATGCTCCATCTATGCCTCTATATGTGCCCCATAAGGAGATGGATCCGGACGTCAGGGACCATTTCCATAATGATCAGGTACGTCGTCTTACCAAACAAGTTAAATGCCTTTCTAAAGATAAACCTTGTTTGGAATGAGGGTCTATGAGGCACAACACTACTGCGTGCCCACACGCTGACCAAATATTAGTAGCTGAAACCCACGAAGAGGCACGTTATGCGGGGGGATACTACTCAGGGAAACATCAGCAAAAGAACTGGAGCCACTATCACCAGCCCCAGTGTCCAAGAGACCCCCGCCCTACAGAGCTCCTAGTCACCGTAACAGGGAAGGTAAGAAAGATGACCTGCTGACAATTCTTGAGGAGATGCGGAGGAATCACTCAGATAGAAAGCAATCAATCAATTCCATCCACAGTCAACTGCACGACATCAACTCTAGGCTTGGGGAGATTGATATCTGGCGAAAATCAATGGAGACCCAAATGGGTCAATTAACTTCATCAATCCCCAAGCAATCAGGTACGCTTCTGATATGCGATATATTCTATAGCGCACTTAGTAGTTTTTGTCATCATTTACATGTCATTGTGAGAGATATTTGTATGAACTTGGTGATTCGGAACCTGTTGAAGAAGTTGAAGAAATCATAGGATCATGCAAGTTACAGAAGAGTTGAAGTGAAGAAGTTTGGAAGC
Source organism: Persicaria tinctoria (assembly GCA_037127255.1). NCBI lineage: Eukaryota > Viridiplantae > Streptophyta > Magnoliopsida > Caryophyllales > Polygonaceae > Persicaria > Persicaria tinctoria. The sequence goes on from JBANSL010000006.1 coordinate 82,562,826, forward strand.
AGCTGGGAGCTGGTGAGCTTGGCGCGGTCGCGCTGCTACTGGCACGCCCACGCTGCTAGGAGGAAGTGCCTGCGTCGTTACAGCAGGTAGAAGTAGCAAGACGAAGTCTGACGCGCCCGCGCTGCTACATGACGCGCCCGCGCCAGTCCCTGAAGACGGATTCTTATCCGATTTTCCCTATCTTATTAGTTTTTAATATTATATTTTTACGGGATGTTAAACCCTTTTAATTAGTTTATATTATTGCCGAGAAGGCAGCAGGAGACTTTTTGGGAGGTTATTTTACAGAGACGTATTTTCCTTTTGCTTCATCTCACAAACCCTATGGAGAACTAACTCTCCTTTGTTACACTTGGTTCTTTGAAGCCTTCGATTGATTTGGTTGTGAGTATTCTACTCTTGTTCGTCCTTTGTTAATTGTTTCGATCTCCTGAGCTTATTGCTTGATTGCTTATTATTGGTTAATCTGGATTGATCACCTAGGTTTATCGATACTAGTCATATTGCTAGGGTTTCCAATTCCAGGTTTGGGGTTGTAGATTCATTGTAGCAAACACAATCGTCATACGCAGGTTGCTTGTGGTAGATTGTGAAGGAGATTCGATTACAGGCTATTTTAACGGGTTGTTAGAATCGCTTGTATCTCATTATAATTCATATTTGATTTGCTTTAAAATTTTATCATTTATCTTTAGATAGATAATTTTAGTTATAGATAGATTATTCTTTCCGTGGATAGTGAGGATTGAATACTATAAATATGGCCCTAGGGGCTGAGTTTTAGGCATCCAATTTTGTACACTTAATTACATTCGAAAGGTAGGAGAGAGAGCTTAGGCCGAGAGAGGTTTTGTTTGTGAGAGTAGATTTGACTTGTATGTTTTTATTTGATTCAATGCAATTTAGTTCCCTTTTATTATTGATGAGTCTTTTTTTGATGAAGAGCAAGCAGTCACAAAACTTCTAGGGTCGGGGTAAGCCCAACGGTAGCCATGTAAGGTAATGCGATAAAGGTACAACTTTTAAATGCGATTTCGTCTTCTATCCCTTCGAGCATGATTCTTTTACGACAGCCGAAGGTGATCCTTGTTTATGTTATTGAAGCGAAAGTGATCTTAAAATAACTTGGATTAATTATCTTAAAAGGGTTAGTAACAATTATGGTTTATACGAAAGCCTTTATTTTCCTACTTGTTAATAACGAAAGTTATTTGAAGAAAAGGCATGATCTTTTATACCTTTAGCATGATTCTTATATGGTTATCATTGTGACATTGAAACCCTTATTCTAGGAGCTTTTGGTTTATTGAATTAATTCCCCCAAATTTCATGTCGCTTTTGCTTTATTTTCGTTCGCAAAGTTACATTTTTGTTCTCAGCACAACTCGATCTCGATTGAAATCTACTCGACATCGAGTAGTTTGGTCGATGTCGTCATGTCGAGGACTGTTTTAGTCGACTTGCTCTTTTTTCGTCATCTATTGTTGAGCTTTGCAGGTTTGCTCGACTGACTGGTCGATATTGAGTACTCTACTTGAGATCGAGGACTCTGCTGGTCGATTTCGAGGGAAATTTGGGACTGGTAAGGCGAGCGCTGATACACTTCTTCATGGATACGATCCTGATTCCCTTCCACTACGATGGGGGGGGGGGGGGGGGAAGTCTTGTAATTTTTATTTGCAGGGTTGAGGGAGTTTATTTGAGATTTATATTTTATATTTATTTCCTACTCGATTCTTCCTCCTAAAAAATTTTGGCACCGTTGCCGGGGAAGCAATGAATCGCACCCTTGCGTGGTTCATGGAGTTGGGTCAGGAAGTCTTTTTCTTTTTGTTTATCTTTTTCAGGTGCATGCGAAGAACTGATTCAACACCTATAGACCCAATTCTCGAACCAGAACGCTTCTTCCACCTTCGACAAAGTTTAAGGAAGATGTCACAAACTAGCAATGAGAACGTGGTCTAGCTCACACCATCACATGAGCTTGAGCAACTCCAACTCCGAATGGAGGAATTCACCACCAGAGAAGCAGAGTACGTCGGGCTAGAGGCAGAATATCAACAGAATCAACAAAGGTGGGAAGCAAGGGTAGATCGCAAAGTTAACGCTAGAAGGGAACTTGAGGAGAAGATTCAGCATGTCCCAGCAAATGCAAAGGAGTATCTGCATCCTACTCTAGATGTTCCAGATTCATCGATCGTTTTCCCCCTTGTTAATTATGAAATTTGTCCTTCTTTTGTTACTGAAATTAGGAGGAATAAATTTAGGGGGAATCCCAATGAATGCCCTTTAGAGCATGTTACAACGTTTCTAGATTTTATGTGAAGCTATTGTAGATAATGACAATCTAGAATATTTAAAACTAAAGGCTTTTCGTTGGTCCCTTGCAGGATTAGCTTCGCAGTGGCTTGAGGGTTTGCACGCACGATCTATTTGCACATGGAATGAACTGCAAGACTTGTATCTTAACAAGTTCTTTTCTCCTGCAAAAACAGCTGCGCTCAGACAACAGATCACGACTTTCAAACAAAAGCGAGGGGAGACATTATCGCAGGTCTGGGAGCGCTACAAAAGGCTTCTGAAATCCCGTCCTACACATGGACATCAACCCTACGTAATCCAGGAGATCATCTTCAACTGCCTGAATGCTCCAACCAAGGAGCGGATCAACAACTACACTTCCTATAGGTATCTCGAGTACACCCCACGACGTGCTTGGAAAACCTTTGAGACGTTGGCAAACTATGACAATACTTATGGGAATTCTGCGGCCTCAGACAAAAGGTATGAAAGGCATGCTCCATCTATGCCTCTATATGTGCCCCATAAGGAGATGGATCCGGACGTCAGGGACCATTTCCATAATGATCAGGTACGTCGTCTTACCAAACAAGTTAAATGCCTTTCTAAAGATAAACCTTGTTTGGAATGAGGGTCTATGAGGCACAACACTACTGCGTGCCCACACGCTGACCAAATATTAGTAGCTGAAACCCACGAAGAGGCACGTTATGCGGGGGGATACTACTCAGGGAAACATCAGCACAAGAACTGGAGCCACTATCACAAGCCCCAGTGTCCAAGAGACCCCCGCCCTACAGAGCTCCTAGTCACCCTAACAGGGAAGGTAAGAAAGATGACCTGCAGACAATTCTTGAGGAGATGCGGAGGAATCACTCAGATAGAAAGCAATCATCAATTCCATCCACAGTCAACTGCACGACATCAACCCTAGGCTTGGGGAGATTGATATCTGGCGAAAATCAATGGAGACCCAAATGGGTCAATTAACTTCATCAATCCCCAAGCAATCAGGTACGCTTCTGATATGCGATATATTCTATAGCGCACTTAGTAGTTTTTGTCATCATTTACATGTCATTGTGAGAGATATTTGTATGAACTTGGTGATTCGGAACCTGTTGAAGAACTTGAAGAAATCATAGGATCATGCAAGTTACAGAAGAGTTGAAGTGAAGAAGTTCGGAAGCAGCTGGGAGCTGGGGAGCTTGGCGCGGCCGCGCTGCTACTGGCACGCCCACGCTGCTAGGAGGAAGTGCCTACGTCGTTACAACAGGTAGAAGTAGCAAGACGAAGTCTGACGCGCCCGCGCTGCTACATGACGCGCCCGCCCCAGTCCCTGAAGACGGATTCTTATCCGATTTTCCCTATCTTATTAGTTTTTAATATTATATTTTTACGGGATGTTAAACCCTTTTAATTAGTTTATATTATTGCCGAGAAGGAAGCAGGAGACTTTTTGGGAGGTTATTTTACAGAGACGTATTTTCCTTTTGCTTCATCTCACAAACCCTATGGAGAACTAACTCTCCTTTGTTACACTTGGTTCTTTGAAGCCTTCGATTGATTTGGTTGTGAGTATTCTACTCTTGTTCGTCCTTTGTTAATTATTTCGATCTCCTGAGCTTATTGCTTGATTGCTTATTATTGGTTAATCTGGATTGATCACCTAGGTTTATCGATACTAGTCATATTGCTAGGGTTTCCAATTCCAGGTTTGGGGTTGTAGATTCATTGTAGCAAACACAATCGTCATACGCAGGTTGCTTGTGGTAGATTGTGAAGGAGATTCGATTACAGGCTATTTTAACGGGTTGTTAGAATCGCTTGTATCTCATTATAATTCATGTTTGAATGCTATCGCTTTATTGTTCGGTGAAGGTTTTCCCTTGTAATTTGGTGATAAGTGCTTTTAGGACTGGTAGGACTAAAAGCTATTACACGATCTGAATTGAGAACAATTACTGGACATTAGAACTTGAGACTCATAGAATGCGATGATGAACCATCTCAATTGTTGTGTGGATAATTACCCGGTGTGATACTTTTCCATCATATATTCGCAACCTCTTATTGAAACTTGTTCTGTCACTATTGCTTACACACAAAACTCCCCCTTGAATTGGTTACTTTTGGGTAATAATACTTGCTCTACCAATTGATTCTGTTTCCCTGTGGGTTCGACCCTAACTTACCTACTATACTTGTTATAGTTTGCATCTTAGGAATTTACTTTGATTTGGCATAACGACTTTAGGCCTGTCAAATTTGGCGCCGTTGCCGGGGAAACGGATTATCTTTGTTCTTGTTTGTCTTATTACCTGTTTGGGTGCGAACCTCGTGCATGGTTCGCACTCGTGCTACTGATCCCCATCTTGTTGATTTTGATTGGGAAATTGACAGGACATACCACCGCCGTCTTAGAGAACAACACCAACATTCCCGACAACCCAATCCAATGGCTGAAAATGTAAATCAGACGCTACGACAGCTGACAGCAGCAAACATCACACAGCAAGCACCTGCTGTGACAATCCCTGCTCTGGGGGATGACAACCATTTTGAGCTAAAGTCTGGGCTGATTCATCAACTGCCCAAATTCCATGGATTGGCTGGAGAAGACCCCATCAAGCACATGGGGAAGTTTCATAATGTGTGCATGAGCATGAAACCAGCCAATATATCCGAAGCACAGATAAAGATGCGAGCTTTTGGGTTCACGCTGGTCGATGTTGCGGATGACTGGTACTACAGTCTTCCTACAGGGAGCATCGATACTTGGCCTAAGCTCCACAAGGCCTTCCTGGAGAAGTTCTTCCCTGCTAAGAAGGAGAACACCTTGAAGAAGGCAATCAGCAATATAGAGCAGGAAGATGATGAAACCCTCTATGATTACAATGAAAGGTTCAAGAAGCTTTGTGCTAATTGCCCTTTCCATGGCTACAGCACGAAGGACCTAGTCCTATACATCTATGTGGGATTGCTGGAATCTGATAGAAGGATGATTGATGCCGCCTGCGGAGGAAATATTCTGAATGCCACGCCAGAGGGAGCCATGGAGAAGATTCAGGAAATGGCTGAGGGGACTAGAAATTTTGGGAAATCCACCAGAAAGAAGGGAGTCAATTCGGTAGACTCTAACCAATCCAAAGATATTGCTGAATTGAAGGATATGGTTAGGAGGCTTACTCTGCAAGGGACTCCTCAACAACTCAAGGCTTGTGGAATCTACAATGATAACTTCCACCCAACTGATGCGTGTCCTACACTCCAGGAAGACACCGCTGAAGTAAGTGCTATAGGTGGAAATGGACCTCAGAGACCCAGACATGACCCCTACTCAAACACCTACAACCCAGGGTGGCGGGATCACTCAAATTTCAGATGGAGGGATCCACCAAACCAACCACATCAGCAACAGCCACCTCCCTACAATCAGAGGCAGCAGGGTAACGCTCCCTCTACTGAGTCCATGCTCAATACCCTGACACAGCACTTTACTGCGCATGTTCAGACAACTGAATCGAGCATAAAAGATATACAGAAACAAATGGGGCAAATGGCCGAGGCAATCACGAGAATAGAGGCAAAGACGTCAGGGGGTCTACCATCTCAAACGGTGGTCAATCCAAAGGAAAACGTCAGTGCTATAACTCTTCGGAATGGAAAAGAGCTGAAACGTCAGGAAGATGAGGAGGAAAGCACGCAGGTCTCTGACGTGGCCATGCCCAACACTGGCGCGCCCGCGCCGGAGTCTAACGCGCCCGCGCTGGATACTGGCGCGCCCAAGTCGAGTCCTATCTCACCTGAATCCGAGCCCTATGTAGATACATATGTCCGACCGGATTTTCCCCCTCTCGGATCGGAGAAACCAAAACCTCCGTTCCCTGAGGCACTCAAAGAGAGGGGGATAATCGATGATTCAGAGCTTTTCGAGACATTTAGCAAGTGTCAGGTGAACATTCCTCTGCTGAAAATGATAAAACTTGTGCCCAAGTACGCCAAGTTCTTGAAGGAGCTTTGCACGGTGAAGCGAAATCAGAAGCTGAAAGGTAAAAAGAAAGTGAAAGTAAGTAAGCAAGTCTCCGCTATGTTTCAGAGGAGAATGCCAAAAAAGTGCACTGATCCAGGTATGGTTACTATCCCTTGTGTCATTGGAGATGTAAAATTTGATAGAGCTATGATTGATTTGGGTGCTTCCATAAATGTGCTTCCCTACTCACTTTATAAATCGCTAGATTTAGGACCTTTGCATGAAACTGGAGTAATTGTGCAACTAGCTGATAGGTCTAATAAATACCCTAAAGGAGTAGTAGAAGACGTTTTGGTCATGGTCGATAAACTGATTTTTCCTGCAGATTTCTTTGTCCTGGATATGGAACATGATAAGCATGATGCGCCTATTTTATTAGGTAGACCTTTCATTAAAATAGCTAGGACAAAAATTGATTGTGTCTCTGAGACACTAACAATGGAATTTGATGGAGAAAAGGTGGAATTCGATTTATACAAGGCTATGAAACATCCTGTTGATGACCATTCTCTGTGCTCTATTGATGTGATTGAACCATTAGCTTAAGATCTATTTGATATTTCTAGGGAAGATGAGTTGCAGTCAATTATTGAGAATGCTATTGACAAGTCCTATACAGATTTTTCAATTACATCTAACATGCAGGAATTAGTAGCCCAGATGGATGTAGAAGGTAAGTCCCCTACTCTTTTGGGCATTGGCCCCAATCTACTGACTCCAAGCGAAGTGCTTGTTCCATCTGTTGTGCAGGCACCTGAAATTGAACTCAAACAACACCCTAGTCATCTCAAGTATGCTTTCCTAGGAGTTGATGACACTTTACCAGTTATTGTGTCAAGTAAGCTTTCAGCAGAGCAGGAAGAAAAGTTAGTGGAGGTTCTGAAGAAGTACAAAACTGCGCTGGGGTGGACCATCGCTGACATCAAGGGAATTAGTCCATCTACATGCATGCACAGGATTCTGCTGGAGGATGGAGCTAAGCCATCACGCCAACCACAGAGAAGGCTCAATCCTCCCATGATGGATGTGGTGAAGAAGGAAGTGCTGAAATTGCTATCAGCAAACATGATTTTCCCAATTTCTGACAGTCAATGGGTAAGTCCTACACAAGTTGTCCCTAAGAAAGGAGGGATTACAGTCGTGGAGAATCAACAAGGTGAGTTGGTCCCTACCCGGACATAAAAAGGTTGGAGGGTATGCATAGACTATCGCAAGTTGAATACAGTAACCAGGAAGGATCACTTCCCCCTCCCCTTTATTGATCAGATGCTAGAACGCCTTGCTGGGCGCCCCTATTATTGCTTTTTGGATGGATATTCTGGATATTTTCAGGTGGCCATAGCGCCAGAGGACCAGGAGAAGACTACATTTACATGTCCTTTCGGTACTTTTGCATATCGCAGAATGCCATTTGGACTATGTAACGCACCCGGGACATTTCAACGATGTATGGTTAGTATCTTCTCTGGATACATTGAAAATTTCATTGAAGTATTCATGGATGATTTCACAGTACATAGGGATAGCTTTGATACTTGTTTGATCCATTTGGCACTAGTGTTAAAAAGATGTGTTGAAACTAATCTGGTTTTGAACTCTGAAAAGTGTCATTTTATGGTAGAACAGGGAATTGTTTTAGGTCACATAGTCTTTGCAAAGGGTATTGAGGTCGATAAGGCGAAGATTGATGTAATTCAATCTTTGCCTTATCCTACTAATGTGCGCGAAGTTCGTTCTTTCCTAGGCCATGCAGGTTTTTATCGCAGGTTTATCAAGGACTTTTCGAAGGTATCCTCACCCTTGTGCGAGCTTCTGAAGAAAGACGTGACCTTTGTACTCACACAAGAGTGCAAGGAGGCGTTCGACTCGCTGAAAGGACGCCTCACTAGTGCACCAATCATTCAGGCACCAGACTGGTCTCGCCCACTTGAGATCATGTGTGATGCGAGCGACTATGCAGTGGGAGCAGTTCTAGGCCAAAAAGAGGGAATAGCCTCTCATGTGGTCCATTATGCTTCCATGACTCTGAATGGAGCGCAGCGCAACTACTCCACCACTGAGAAAGAAATGCTAGCCGTGGTGTTTGCACTAGAGAAGTTTCGACAGTATCTGCTTGGGGTCAAAGTGGTTATCTACACAGATCACGCAACCCTCCGCTACTTGATGACAAAGAAGGAGACAAAGCCAAGATTAATTCGATGGATCCTGTTGCTCAGCGAATTTGATGTGGAGATTAAGGACAAGAAAGGAGCGTAGAATTTGGTGGTTGACCACTTGAGCAGATTGGTGAATGAGGAGGACAAGCCGGAGTCACAGAAACCCATCTTAGGCACGTTTCCGGATGACACATTATGCAGAATCGAGCACAAAAGCACGCCGGAGTCTGGCGTGCCCACGCCAACAGCTGACGCGCCCGCGCCGGAGTCTGACGCGCCCGCGCTGAGTACTGGCACGCCCGCGTCATTCCCTGATGCGCCCACGCTATTACTTCTCAGCCCATCTCAGTCCGTTCTAGGACTTCATTCTGTAAACCCTTGGTACCGGGACATTGTGAACTACTTAGTTTGTGGGGAATTTCCTCCAGATCATACCAAGGCCCAAACGGAGAAGATTCGAAGAGAGGCAAACCACTATGTTTGGGATGACCCATACCTTTGGAAACATTGTGCTGATCAGGTAATTCGTCGTTGTCTTCCAGATAATGAGGTACGATCTGTTCTTGAATTTTGTCATTCTCAAGCATGTGGGGGACATTTTGGTGCAAATAAAACTGCTAGAAAAGTGCTTGAATCTGGATTTTATTGGCCACATATTTTTAAAGATGCTTATTCTTTCTGCAAAGCATGTGATAGGTGTCAAAGAATGGGGAATATCTCTCAAAGGAATGAAATGCAACAATCACCGATGATTTTTTGCGAAATCTTTGATGTTTGGGGCATTGACTTTATGGGACCTTTTCCTAGTTCTTGTAGGAACTTGTATATTTTACTTGCGGTGGACTACGTTTCCAAGTGGGTGGAAGCGAAGGCCACCAGAACTGATGATTTTAAAGTTGTGGCAGGGTTCTTGAAAAGCAATATTTTTGCCAGGCATGGTAATCCTAGAGCGCTGATTAGTGACAGGGGTACCCATTTCTGCAACAAAACTGTGACTGCCGTGCTTAAGAAATATCATGTCACACATAGAGTTTCCACCGCATACCATCCACAGACGAATGGCCAAGCAGAGGTGTCCAATAGAGAGATCAAAGCCATTCTCGAGAAGACTGTAAATCCTAACAGGAAGGATTGGAGTTTGAGACTTGATGATGCATTGTGGGCTTATCGCACTTCTTACAAAACTCCAATTGGGATGTCTCCTTTCGGACTTGTCTATGGTAAGGCATGTCATCTTCCTGTTGAGCTGGAACACAAGGCTTGGTGGGCAGTGAAACAATGCAATATGCAGAGTGACGGGGTTGGAGCACACAGGAAGCTACAGTTAGGCGAGCTCGAGGAGTTACGTTTGGACGCCTATGATAATGCGGCAATCTACAAGGCGAAGACCAAGGCATGGCATGACAAGCACATCCATAGGAAGGACTTTAAAGCCGGTGACAAAGTCCTACTTTTTCAGTCTCGCCTGAAACTCTTCGCTGGGAAGCTCAGGTCAAAGTGGGGGGGACCATACATTTTTGCTGAAGTCTTCCCACATGGCGCTGTAGAGTTATATGACCCAAATAGCCACAAGAAGTTTAAGGTAAATGGTCAAAGGCTTAAGACATACTATGAAGGGTTCCCAAAGGAGGCTATGGATGAGTAAGTTTTGGAGGAGCCAAATGCAGAGTTAGAATAATCAAAAAGGCTTAGTCGAGCCAGCGACATGAAACAAAGGCGCTGCTTGGGATGCAACCCAAGGTATTGCATTCTTTCCCTTAACTCGATTTTATTCTAACTTGTAGGTAATAAAGACGGAGTTTCTGGTGACGAATTGCACCCGCATTTCGGACCCACTGCATCCGCAGTGTTAATTTTCGTCAAAAAAAAAAAAATTGAAAAGGCCACGGGCTGGAAAACCCACTTCGGGCCAGCCCGCCAGCTTCAAGCCCATCACTCCCCCATCACCATCCCTCAAATAGAACAAAACCCTACAGCCCCCACACTCCCTTCCCCACATCCACATCCTCTCCTCCCACTCCCCTCTCACACCCAACATACCCCACACCCACACTCACTCTCACTCCCCTACGCCACACTCACACTCACACCACCCCGCCACACTCAGCCGCCGGCGCGAGTACTGAAGACCCTCCCGGTTAATCCCGGAAGCTCCGCGTCGACAACCGTTTTGGGCGATTTTCGAGTCTGCAGAAATCGCCGACGCGGCCGCGCCAGCTCTCCAACGCGCCCGCGCCTGTCAGAGTTACGAGCCAAGAGGCTGACACCACCGACGCGGCCGCGCCACTCTCCAACGCGCCCGCGCTCCTCGACGCGCCCGCGCTGTGCTCCTGACGCGCCCGCGCCGGCCTCCTGAACCGAGTCTCCGCTGTTCTTCGTGAGTTCTTTCCGCTGTCCTTATTTCGATTCGGATCTAGTCTTATTATTTGTCAAATATGAGTTCATCGGAGGAAGAGGTGAGTCGATCTGATGATGAGTTAGATCTGTCTGAAGAGGAGTGGGCGATTTATAATAAGGTCAACTGTGTCAGTTCTACAAAATATCTGCATAGAGAGACCCTTCAGAGATTTCAGATGCTAGATTGTATGCAGAAGTGTTTAGCTCACGCTGGTATTGGTGACTTTTTGGAGTTGAGAGCTGCAGGATACCCAGAACTGTGCAAGCAGTTTCTTGCGACATATCAGTTGTACCTTGGGGAGAACAGAATTAGAGGGGTCTCTTTCAAGTTCAATGGCACTTCCTACATGATTTCTGCAGCAAGGTTGCGAGCTGCTTTGGGGATCACTAAAGCCCCAACTGATGGATGGGTGACAGCCGCGACCGACCCAGACCTAGTTGCATTCTTTAGAGCGGTGTCTGGAGAGGAATTCTTAACCAGTAACGAGTACAACAACAGGATTACTCATCCTGTCTTCCGTATGTTGTGCAAGATCGTCTCTGGGACATATTATGGGCTGACCACAGATACCAAGCTCTCCATGACACACCTGAGATTTGCTTACAGCATTGTGCCTACTGCAAACTACACTCCTGACTGGCTTAGGCTCTTCTTCGATGGGCTCGACAGGGTCAGAAGGGATCGCAGTGCCACTGGACCAGAAATGGTCCAAGGCGGACTTATTACTCGGGTAGCCATTGCTGCGGGCGTTGAGCAATGTGGTTTGCAAGAGCTGGAGGAGCAGGTCATAGCAAGGACCTACACAGAGGAGTATCTGCGGAGGTGTTTGATGCTTGACACTGCGCCAGATGGGGGAGCCATTTGGTGTACAGGCAAGAAGAAAGAGCATCAGTTCAGGCTCCCTAAGCCCCTTCCTTGGTCTGAGACTTGGACTGATTGGTATATTGAGGCTGATTATTTTCCGACGTCGGTTCTGGGTCGAGGGCGTCGCCTAGAGGTGGGTAGCAGTAGTGGCACAGCTGGAGCTGCTATAGTTGAGGATGCGCCTGTCGCTCCGTAGGCTTTTGTTCAGACAGATACGCAGGGTTTCGCACAGAACCCACAACAGGAGATGCCTGCTTATCATACCCCTTCTCACGGGTGGGATTCTCACCCGACATATCAGAGCCAGCAGGATTCACATCAGTGGGCCCCTTGGCCCCCACAAGCTTTTCAGGATGCTCATCAGCAGCCTCACCAGTGGGGCTACCTGGTTGACCAAATTGGCCATCTGCACCAAGAAGTAGGAAGTTTGACAACAGTGCAGAACCAGATTCTCCACCAGCAGGCCGACATCCTAGAAGGCTTTGGCGAGTTCAGAGGTATGAGGGAAGAGCTGCGCCGCATGCGAGAGGATTACTCTCGCCACTATCCTCCCCCTCCGTGAGTCCTTCTGTTTTCCTTTCTCCTTACTTATTTCTGTCTTCTTTCACATTGAGGACAATGCTTCATTCAAGTATGGGGGAGGGAAAGGACTTACATATCTTGTACATATTTCATTTCCGCATTATTTGTGTACAGATTCTGCACTTGAGTATGTTAAAAAAAAAATAATAAAAAATAAATAAATAAATAAATAAAGAAGAAGCAATCAAAATCCTGGGATGAGTTGAAAACCCGAAAGGACGACTCAGGCAAAAAGCAGGTAGTCTGGCGAGCCTTAGGCTTTGGCAATATGAGACTTGAGGGAAGTGAGAATGTTTATGTGAGCACCATCTTTGGAAAAAAAAATGAGTGGCTTGGTGAAAACCCGGAAGGGCGCCTTGGCAAGATGAGCGTTTACTTTGAGTGTTTAGGATTGATCTCTTGGCGAAGGCGACATAAGAAGTGGAGTGATAAGGAGGTTTTCGGGTAGGCCACTGGGAGCTATAATGTGTAGATGGTTGAGATATGATTGTAAGTCTCATTTCCTATTTTGATTGTCTTTTGTGTTGATTGTTGAGATGGTGGAAACTACTAGTACTTATTGTTCATTTTCCTTGTACTGTCTGTGAACCTTTGAGCTTTCTAGTGAGAGTAGGCTTAGTTTCTATGCTTACTCGGGACGAGTAAAGGTTTAAGTATGGGGGAATTTGATATGCGATATATTCTATAGCGCACTTAGTAGTTTTTGTCATCATTTACATGTCATTGTGAGAGATATTTGTATGAACTTGGTGATTCGGAACCTGTTGAAGAAGTTGAAGAAATCATAGGATCATGCAAGTTACAGAAGAGTTGAAGTGAAGATGTTCGGAAGCAGCTGGGAGCTGGTGAGCTTGGCGCGGCCGCGCTGCTACTGGCGCGCCCACGCTGCTAGGAGGAAGTGCCTGCGTCGTTACAGCAGGTAGAAGTAGCAAGACGAAGTCTGACGCGCCCGCGCTGCTACATGACGCGCCCGCGCCAGTCCCTGAAGACGGATTCTTATCCGATTTTTCCTATCTTATTAGTTTTTAATATTATATTTTTACGGGATGTTAAACCCTTTTAATTAGTTTATATTATTGCCGAGAAGGCAGCAGGAGACTTTTTGGGAGGTTATTTTACAGAGACGTATTTTCCTTTTGCTTCATCTCACAAACCCTATGGAGAACTAACTCTCCTTTGTTACACTTGTGGGGAGCCATAGGTAAGAAATATGACCCCCGAAGAGCTGGAGAAGAGAGATATGGAAGCCTAGGTGGAGGAGATCATGGCTATTATGAACGAGGAAACAGAGAATTTACTCGACATCGACCAAGATAAGTCGACGTTGACTAATTTTTATTCAGAATCTTTTCCAGGGTTCAAGTATGGGGTCGATGTTGACCAAAAGTACTCGATGTCGAGTACTCTAGTCGACGTCGACCAAATTCAACGCCTTCCATCGAGCACACCTTCATCGAGTAGCCTACCGGAGCCAAAGGAGTACTTGACATCGAGTAGACTACTCGACGTCGACTAGTCTTCTACGCACTCGATTTCTCCTCTGTCGAGCAGTCCATCAAAAGCACAAATGTACTCGACGTCGAGTACTACTACTCGATGTCGACCAGATCCCGAGGTCCTAAATGCAGATTCTGCGAAGGTAAGCCAAGGTACATACATCTCTTCTCCTATTTCAATTCAATATTTATATATACATGGGAGATGTTTGCCTTGGTATGTGCGCTTATACAGGGTCTCCAAATCTAAGAATCACTGGTTCCCTAACAAATTCAATCAAAAGAAGATGGGACCATTCACGGTGCACAAGATCCATTTAGGAGGACTACAACGGATGGACAAGAATGGAGTCTTGTTCGAGGCCCAGTCTACACGGGCCCTGCACATACCACCTTGAGCTTATGGAGAAGAAGTCGGTGTTGTGAGCCTAATTTTCCATGTTTTACATTGACTTTTATAACGATTTATGTATGCATTTCGTGCATTTGGGTTAGAATAGCACAGATTCTATGAAGTTTACACTTATTTGCCAAATTATGGAGTCTCCACTAGTTTTTGTTTAATTTTGCAGAAATCGAGGCATTTGACAGCAATTCGGAGAAAGGATGAAAAGCTCGAAGTCCACTATAGAAACTCCAAGGTCAAGGAGCAGCTGAGCAAGGACAAATCGAGCAAGAAACGAGAAAAAGTACTCGATAAAGTTCTAGTCGACTAGACCTAGTCGAAGTCCAGTACTCCCGAGCGTAGAATTTCACACGAAGTCGAGTAAGCCACTCGAAGAGCCCAGAGCTACTCGACGTTGAGTACTCCTAGTCGATGTCGAGTACACCCCTCAAGTCCTGAACGTGCCCGAGCTCGAGTGCAACCCAGGAGAAAAATTCTAGTCGACGTCGACTACGTCTAGTCGAAGTCGAGTAACCCAGTCCGAGTTCGAGTACGAGTGTGTGTCCGAGAAGATAGAATGCTTGCAAGAGAAGATATGTGGAATTTTATCCATCCACATGATGATCTATCAAGACCAAGAGGGGTCTATCCACATTAGTTCTAGTTTCCTTATAGATTTATTTCCTTTATCAATTAAGTTTTATCATGTGTTTTTAGATAGAAAGTTTTAGATATAGATAGATTGTTCTTCCCTAGACTAGCTAAGGCTGAACACTATAAATAAGGATTTAAGGGCTGGGTTTTGGAATCATTCAATCATCCAACAATCCAAGCTAAAAGCCATATGAGTTTTCGAGAGTGAGAGAGAGAGAGAGAGAGAGAGAGAGAGAGAGAGAGAGAGAGAGAGAGAGAGAGAGAGAGAGAGAGAGAGAGAGAGAGCAAGGCCGAGTGAAGTTGGATTTTATCGAGAGACGTTTTGGCTTCGATCGGTTGTAAGCTGGATCTATTTTATTTCATTAATGCAATTGGTTATTTCCTTTATTATATTGATGTTTGTTATGATGAGAAGTGAGTAGTCACCCAACTTCTACGGTCAGGGTGAGCCCGACTGTAGCCATGTAAGGTAATGCGCTAAAGGTACAATCGATTGATGCGATTTCGTCTTCTATCCCTATGAGCATGATTCATTTGCGAAAGTTGAAGGTGATCCTTGTTTGTGTTATTGAAGCGAAAGTGATCTTAATACAACTTTGATTAATTATGTGAAAAAGGGTTAATAACAATTAGGGTTTATGCGAAAGCCTCTATATTCCTATTTGTTAATAACGAAAGTTATTTGATGAAAAGGCATGATCTTTTATACCGTATGCATTATTTTACATGGTTATCTTTGTGGTGTTGAAACCCTGATCTTCAAAGTATTTTAGTTTATTGATTTTATTTAACCAATTTCGTGTTTCTTTGCTTCGTTCGTTGCAAGAAAGTTACGTTTTTGCTCTGCTGTGTACTCGATATCGACCACATCTAGTCGACGTCGAGTAGGTTCTAGTCGACGTCGAGTAGCTTTTACTCGATATCTTCTTTTTTGCTTCGTTTTGCGTTCTGTTTTCTCTGTTTTGCAGTTTCTGTTAAACTGAGTGGTCGACGTCGAGGACCTTAGTCGACGTCGAGTGCTTCCTGAGTCAATTTCGACAGTTTCTGGACTGAAAAGGCGGGCGCTGACACGCTTCCTCGTGGATCGATCCTGACTCCCTTCTTCTACAACGGGAGGAAGTCTTGTATTTATTTGCTGAGACAGGGAGTCTGTTTGATTTTATATTTCATACTCCCTCCGTTCAACAAAACTTGACGTTTTACTATTCATGCACGCGTTTTTAGGAGCTAAAAACTATATAAAATATTGACTTTTTAAATAATTTTTTTTAACAATTTCGTAGTTATTATTAATAAGTACAAACTTGTTAAAAAAATGAATATTTTATATAGTTTTTATCATTATAAAAAAGCGTGCGTGAATAGTAAACGACAAGTTTTGTTGAACGGAGGAAGTATTTATTTCATACTTGACACATCCTCCTGTAATAACAGTCGGCCTAGCAACTATAAAGTCTAGAGGTTGTAAACAAGACAATTCCTTTTTAGGATTTTGAGACATTTCTGCTTTTGGTTTTTGGTTTTGAAACACTGTTTTTGGGTTTTGCTATTGTGGGTATTATCTGTCTAACGAAGCTTGCAGGAACCAAAGAGAAGTTGCAGAAGTATTCGACGTCGAGTAGTCTACTCGACGTCGACCACCATTGTCGAGAAGAGGGGCATGTGGTCGAGGAAAGATGACCCTGAGACTTCAACAATACTCAAGATCGAGCAGTCTAGTCGACGTCGACTACTCTCCTCGAGATCGACTAGTCTGCAGCAAAAACAACACTCGATTCCGACGTTCTGCACATTTGTCTAGTGATTTTCTATCTTTACCCTTGTTTTTATACAGTGAGGACACTGTCATATTTAAGTATGGGATAGGAGACGGGCATACTTTGTGCATATTTGATTTTATTTGACCATATGTGTACATATTTGAAGTTTATTTCTCAAATTGCTTATACATGGCTACTTTGGATTTCATATGTTATTTATGTACTTATATGCATGTTTTCCAAAGTTTATAAAAATCGCCCCCATTAAAAATTTTGATTAGTGTCATGGAAGTTTAATTGAACTCGACGATGCAAAATTGGATTCATTAGAGGTATAACATGAAATTGCCTAGTAAACGGAAGTCATAATGAAGTGTATTATTTTCTTGAAAACCATGAAAGGAGGTAAATTTTGAAGTTGTTTTTGGCATGTTGCCTAATAAGAGAATGTAGGACTTTATATTTTCCGTATAATGCTCATGTTTTGTATATCTCACCCATACATATGCATATGCATCACAAAAACCATATTTATGCCTTATTTCATATTTGTCCACATGATCTAATTATTACCCATTTTTTACCTTATTTCCTTATCCGGGGATTATGTTGAGAAGGGAAGTTACTTTTGGAGATATTATATGGTGTTTGTATTGTTGTTGTTGTTGTTATTATTATTATTATTATTATTATTATTATTATTATTATTATTATTATTATTATTATTATTATTATTATTATTATTATTAATATTATTATTATTATTATTATTATTATTATTATTATTATTATTATTATTATTATTATTATTATTATAGTTTGGAAGGAAAGTTTCAAAGATATGGAAAATTTGATGAGTGAATGAAAATTCAGTCACCTCATGAGATAAAGGTAGATCGACCCTGCCTGCGTCGAGATAATAGTTTAGCAGGATGGGTCACCAAGGTTAGGAGTCCAAAACACTAAGTATCCGGGGCCATTTATGAAACCCATGTTTGCGACTCAAGAGAAGGCAGTGCCGAAGTTAGTGAGGTAAAAGCATAATAATGAAAAAAAAAAAGCAAACAATGATTTATGAGAGGATGAGAGATGTGGAAAATATGAAAGGAGAAAATGCATCAAATCAAGAAAGCAAGTTTGAAGAATTCTACCCGGATTTAGCACCACATTGCCCAAAAATAGCCCACCACTTTACCTTTTACCTTTTCTTCACCATGAGCTTAAATTATAATCCTCTTGATTATTAATGCTTTGTCACATATGAAATGTTTTTGCATAACTCTCCTTTTGTGTGTGAAGTTGCTTTTAGTACCTTTTCGAGGATGATAATTGATTATAAGGACATATGGCAATGGATCTATGATGTTGAGAGTTTGAATTCTTCCCCTGCATGACCATTAAAACTATTGCTTGAGGTCAAGCAAGCTTTAGTATGTGGTGTTTGTTGTGAGCCTAATCTGCCATGTTTTACATCAACTTTTCTGTCGATTTCTACATGCATTTCATGTCATTGGGTTAGAATAGTACAGAATCTATGTAGTTTATGCTTATTTCCCAAATTATGCAGTCTACACTAGTTTCTGTTTAATTTCGCAGAAATATAGGCATTTTAAAACAATTCGGAGAAAGGAAGGAAATCATCGAAAAGCTCGAGGTCCACCACAGAAAGTCCAAAGTCGAGTAGCAGCTTAAAGAGAGCACATCGAGCATAAAAGAAGGAAGAAATCACTCAACATGACTAGTCGACGTCGACTACACCTAGTCGATGTCGAGTACACATAGTCGACCTCAGCATCATCACCCGAGATCGAGCACAAGCCGAGCATAAACCACTCAAGGAGTCCAAGATCTAGTCCACATCGAGGAGTCTACTCGATGTCGAGTACCCATTGAGTCCACCAACCTAGCTGAGCTCGAGCACATCACGAGGAGAACATGAACCTACTCGACGACGAGTAGATTACTCGATGTCGAGCACTCTTTTGGGCCAATCCGAGTTGAATCCGAGTGGAGATCCGAGTATTGGGCTTACTTGCAAGTGAAGGCACGTGAATTCTATCACTTTGAAGAGAAGATATATCAAGTTCAAGAGAGATTTATCCACTTTAGTTAGACTTACCTTAGAGATTTATTTGTTTTGCTTTAAAATTTTATAATTTATCTTTAGATAGATAATTTTAGAAATAGATAGATTATTATTTCCTTGTATAGTGAGGATTGAATACTATAAATAAGGCCCTAGGGGCTGAGTTTTAGGCATCCAATTTTATACACACAATTACATTCGAAAGGTAGGAGAGAGAGCTTAGGCCGAGAGAGGTTTTGTTTGTGACAGCAGATTTGGCTTTGATAGGTTGTAAGTTTTTATTTGATTCAATGCAATTTAGTTCCCTTTTATTATTGATGAGTCTTTTTATGATGAAGAGCGAGTAGTCACCAAACTTCTAGGGTTGGGGTAAGCCCGACGGTAGCCATGTAAGTTAATGCGATAAAGGTACTACTTTTAAATGCAATTTCGTCTTCTATACCTACGAGCATGATTCTTTTGTGACAACCGAAGGTGATCCTTGTTTGTGTTATTGAAGCGGAAGTGATCTTAATACAACTTGAATTAATTATGTGAAAAGGGTTAGTAACAATTAGGGTTTATGCGAAAGCCTCTATTTTCCTACTTGTTAATAACGAAAGTTATTTGATGAAAAGGCATGATCTTTTATACCTTTAGCATATTTCTTATATGATTATCGTTATGGCATTGAAACCCCGATTCTAGGAGCTTTTAGTTTATTGAATTAATTCCCACAAATTTCGTGTTGCTTCTTCTTTATTTCCGTTTGCAAAGTTACTTTTTTGTTCTCTGCACAACTCGATCTCGACTGAAATCTACTCAACGTCAAGTAGTCTGGTCGACGTCCAGGACTGTTTTACTCGACTTGCTCAGTTTTCATCGTTTTTAGTTTAGCTTTGTAGGTTTACTCGACTGAGTGGTTGATATCGAGTACTCTGCTGGTCGATTTCGAGGGCAATTTGGGACTGGAAAGGTGAGCGCTGACACGCTTCCTCGTGGATACGATCCTGATTCCCTTCCACTACAACGGGAAGAAGTCTTGTAATTTTTGTTTGCGTGGTTCAGGAAGTTGATTTGGGATTTATATTTTATATTTATTTCATACTCGATTCTTCCTTCTATCAATGACTAAGTAGAGATTTCAACATATGTCTTAAACATCGGTTACCTTGTTTACTTGGTGTTATTCATATGCCTAGATTCTTTGGAATTTGTGCTGCCTTTTTGTTAAATCTTTGTTCGTGCTTAGGTTGCATAAAGGTGTAAGGGGTTAATTGTGCTCTTTGCACTTTAATTTATTCAAACTAAGATGGGAAGAATGTAAGTTAAAGGAATCAAACAACTTGAGTTCATGTCTAGGATTAATTAAGCCAACCAATGTCAATGAATGCGCATGTGGAACTATTTTCTCCATTGATTGTTACTTAAACCATCATTCTTATGCTTTGTTACTTCGATTGCATTCTTGATCTTTTAGTTCTATTTCCCTTTTTGCTTGTTTATTTCCCACTTCTTGGTGAAGTAGCTTTTAGATTGATTCTTAGATTTCCCCGTTGGATCGACCCTGCACTTATCGCTATACTTAGCTATTTGTGTGGGAATTCTTTTAGCGAGGATTACACATGACGGTCTACCTCCTGCCGAATTTTGGCGCCGTTGCCGGGGAAATCTATTGATTCATTGTCTAATTGTTACTTTACTTTGGTGTGAACCATTGTATGGTTCACACCCGTGCTACTGACGCATCTCTTTTGTCTTTAGATCCACAAATTGAACGCACCCTTTCAAAGTTGCGAAGAGATCACTCTTCCAACTCGGAAAGCCCAGAAGAGATGGCTGAGAATGGTAATAACCTGAATGGAAACAATCAAGCGTGGAATAAGAAAAACAACAATAAAATTCTGAATGACGTAGTTGCTCCTCCAAGGAGGACTCTGCAAGAGATTAAGGAGTCGAATCTGAATGTTCAACCTTTGGCTATTGTACTTCCTGATCTTCTTGAGTGTTCTAGATTCAAGTTTGAGTCAGGATGGACTGGTTTCCTTCCTTACTTCCATGGTCTTCAGAGCGAGAATCCGAACGAGCATCTCACCATGTTCCATGCTATCTGCGACCGCATCAGAGTTGGTGGTCTGAATGATGATCAGATGTTTTTGAGAGTCTTTCCTTTCACTCTGAAGGATGCAGCTAGCGATTGCCTATACTATCTTCCTTCTGGAAGTATTCGCACTTGGATTGAGCTGAAGAAAGCATTTCTGAATAAGTACTATCCTGCTAGCAGACACAGCAAGATGAAGCGAGAGATCACTAGTATTGAGCAGCTGGCTACGGAATCACTTTATGAGTATTATGAGCGCTTCAAACGGACTTTTGTTGCATTCCCCTATCATGGACTCTCTGATGATGATCTAGTCCTTGCACTCTATGAAGGACTAACTGATAGAGATAGAGGGTCAGTGAATAATGCTTGTGGAGGAGATATTTTGCTTAAGACGCCACAGGAGGCTACTGATATGTTTGAGAGGCTTGCGAATTCATCTCAGCAATACTCTAAGACTCTAAGAGGTAGAGGAGTCTAAAGGATGCAAGCCAACCCGCCACAAGATGATTACTCGGATCTAAGGTGGCAAGTGAATAGACTTCCCATGGCATTGCAAGGAGTTAATCAAGTGCACCATTCAAGTGGACTCTGCAGTGATCCTACGCATCTGACTCATTTGTGCCCGTAGATTAAGGAGAATGCTGCTGATGTCAATGTCTTGGGAGGTTATGGTCCTCGTTAAAACATTGGTAACGTTCCCAACAATTCCAACTTCAACAATTACCAACGATTTGATTAAAGATTCTAAAAGAACCAAGCTCCTTACCAGCAGAGGAGGCCTCAAAACCAACAAAGGCCCCCTCCTCAAGCCAATCTAGAATCAGGCGAAGCTATGAGATTGATGATGGACAAGATGGACGCTTATGAGAAGACCATGGGACAATTGGTCCTTGAAGTGAGTGAATTGAAAGCTAAGACGTCGAACTCACTACTATCGCAATCTATTCCTCCTCCGCCGCGTAAGAATGTCAACGCCATACATTTAAGAAGTGGTAAGGTTCCGCCTTTCAATTATCCCCAAGAAGGAGTTATGGAAGATTGGGTAGAGAGTGACGAGGAAATCGGACAAGGAAGTCCAAAATCACCATTGTCGCCGCCGCGACCTGCTGAAGTCACCGCTGCAAGAGAACCGAGCCAGACCAACCCTGACTAGATGGATAGTCATGGAAAGGAACACAAATATAACATGAAGAATAAGATGATAAATAAACTCATGAATAATATAGAGATCGAGTCTCACAATCAATCAACCAAATCTTGAATCATAGCAAAACCACAAGAATTCTAGGCAAGTATGTACCTTGAATCCCTAAATTTAAATCCTCTCATTGTAATGAGTTTTTATGAATGAATAAAACTTAACTACTCTTTTAAAACCTACTGAAATATGTATAATATAGGTCTCCTTTCGTTGGCCAAAAACCCTACGAAAGATAGATAAGAGTTCCCATAAAGATAGACTGGGTTGTGTATCGCAAATCCGGATCTGACGAGGCGACGGGCGCCGTGGAAATGGCGGCGGCCGCTGTCCTTACAGTGCTGACAACTCCGGCAGACTGAACTTGCATTTTTTGGACTCATCCTCTGTTCGATTGACGCATATAAATATGTGTTGGAAATCTCTTTCCAAGAACTACGATTCTCATGAAGACCTCGGAAGCTAATTCCAACTTCTGAGAATTTTAAAGATAGGATTTCTCCATGTTCTCCATTTCCGCTCTTGTTCCTTAGCTCTTCTTTTGTCCATTTGCTCCATTCTTTCTCCACCTTTCGAGGCCGGATCTTATAACCTACAAATAAACACTAGAAACCGTAGATTCAGCACTTCGAATACCAAATGACCAAGAATAAGAATAAGCTTATTAAACATTCAATATGACTCTCTCATGGACCTAAGACCCCCTACAAATGAACATATAAAATATGCATTATCAAACTCCCCCACACTTAAGCTTTGCTAGTCTCCTAGCGAACTAGATTAGAGAAAAGAGATGGAGACTTCTTCATGTCTAAAACAAAATTTTTTATACCATAACAAGTGCAAATTAAACAAGTGCAAATCATCCAACCTCACTAGGAATATGTGTTTCGCTCATTCTCTCATGTGTTTAGGCTTTTAAGTTCAACTCTCAACTCAATCCAAATTGTAACTAATCTCATAGAAATTGACAACAATATCACCAAATCTCCACCGAAATGCCATTACTTGCGGAAAAACAATAAAAAAACGATTTGGCTCTAGATCTCTCTACTTTTTCTCTTTTTTTTTTTGACTTTTTTTTCTTTTTTTTTCTTCTATTTTTCGTGCTTTGCTATCTTTCGACCTTGGTGGATTCCTTAGGCGAGTCGCAAACATGGGTGTCATCAATGACCCCGGTCTATCAACACCTCAACTTACTTGAATAAAGTCCACTTGAACATCTTTTGACACGAGTTGCAAACATGGGTGTCATGAATGAACCCGGTTACTCAATTATCAAGCTATCTTTATTAGTGGATAGCTTTTGACACCATTTTGCATGAATCATATTCATGGGTATCATGCGTAAATCCGTTTACTAAGTGTCTCAACCATTGCCACCTTATTTCACTCAAAACTCACATGCAACTAAAGCCAAATATAAACATAAATGCATAAAATTCCGCAAGCAACAAACATGTGAGTCGGTCTTGACAATAGATAATGAAGGCAATACCAAGAGGTAGAAACATAAGGAGAGTAAATCACACATAAAAGCAAAAGGAGTTATATGAATCAAATAAGGATAAAAAACAATCTCACAAGGGTCATATCGTGTAGGATTTCAATCATACTCAAGCTCAATCATACATGCTCAATCATACATGCTCAATTACATCACCAAATCATGCTTCATAAGAAAAACATTTTAAGGCGATAACGCCAAATAATCCAAACATGCTATGGGATTCATATGATCATGCCAAAATACATAATAGAGGAGAAACATTGCGAATGGGTAGTTGACTAACACATATTTATACAATGCATGATATTTTTGGATTTCTGACATTTTACAATTTAAACGTCAATGTTCCGACGTCCAAACTCCTTTCAAATTGCTCTTTGAAGATCAGGACTTGGTTTCAAAGTCTTTCTTTTGGTGATAGGAATGGTGATGGTATGAAAAGAGTCGAATTTGATGGATGAAGGGTATTGATGGATAGGACAAAGAAAAGCTTTTGATTGAAACACAAGGCTTAAGTTATAAAATTTAGATTCAAGTGAAGAAATTAGGGTTCTTGTGTGGCTTGGAGACAATGGTTTGAATGATAAAATTTGGGAATTGGGATATATGGTTAATTCGAAAGAGAATAGAACATCTATCAAAAAGAAAAAGAAATATTAGAAATAGATAGAAATAAAAAAAATCTAGTTCTAAGATAAATAAAAACTAATCCTAAGATAAATCAACTAACCCTAACATAGAATAATCAAACCTAAGATAGATAGAATAGATAGAAGATAAATAAAACTAACCTAAAATAAAAAGAAATATAATCCTAAAGGTAGATAGAATAAAGTCTACTCCTAAAAATAAAAAATAAAAAACATATAATCCTAAATAAGATAGAAAATAAAAACTAACCTAAAAATCGAAAATAATAAAAGGATAGAAAATACTCCCTTTCAATGTTACCAAAATCCTGAAACGTGTCTGTGAATAGTTGCGACGGGCGTCGTGGATGGGACGGCGGGCCCTGGTTGTGCAGAACGTCATTCCGTCATTTAATCAAGCAAATTTCAGGGTTAACTCAAGACTCCTCCACACACACACACACACACACACACACACACACACACACACACACACACACACACACACACAGCGCAAATCACAGACTCGATGGTTGCCTCCCAAGAAGCCATGCGTCCTTGGTTAACATCATAGACTCGATGGTTTATTGTATCCTTACCTTACCACTCATTCAGATATTGTTAAAGCCCTTGAAAGCAAATCAAATTCTTGTGCCCAACCAAATTTTGAAAGAACACTAAACATGAAAAACTTTGTAATTAAGGATACTTTTGACACTTCCCTATTTACCTTGGTTTGATCATCTCCAGAGGGAATGTAAGACCACCAACACAGTTCTATGGTGTCATGTAGAAGTAATGCTCCCAGGGATCAAAATATTCACCATAAGCCACAAAAGTGTTAGAAATTTCATTACCTTGCTCAGGAGCCACAAAAATCGGCTCTAGAATTGGTTCTGTGATTGGCGCGATCGAGATGAGCTCTTCGGATGAATCAGGGGCCAAAACATATGGATCCCCATGCGTGCACTCATGAGATTCCATTTCAATAGGCATTGGGCTTTCCACATCATCGGGTGATGGATAAGGAGAGGTAATGGGTGATGGAATAGGAGATGTGATAAATGATGGAGAAGAAGGCACAGTAGATAAAACCTCACGCGTCGACTCATGAGACTCCGTTTAAAAAAGTACTAGATCATCTTCTTCATTGCAATCATCATCAAAGAAGCCATGCGTCTCCCAATATTCTTGCTCAGTTAATATCCTTACCTTTGGGAATTCTGTAGAGACGACGGGCGTCGTGTGTGGAGCGGCGGACGCCACCCTATCCAGTTGCGATTCCTCCTTGAGTAGCTCGACCAACTTATTGCATCCTTTCTCCCATGTTTCTTTTAACTCACAATCAAGGGCTATGTGTTGGATAAGATCCCATATTCCTAGTTCTGGGCTACACTCTCCATCGTCAATAAGTTTCCTTATTTCAGGTTGCGCACCCTCCATAACACAAATCACCTTATCTAACTCGCTATCATTGAAACCCTGTGATTCGCGCTCGCCCACTTATATATTTAGCACTCTTTCTAGGTAATGGTGAAAATACTCTCCCCGGTTTTGATATAACCTCAACATTTTTTTTCCAGACAGAAACTAATGAACAAAATAAAGAAAAACAAACACAAAACACTAAAAATCAACAAACACACAAAACAAAGAAATAAACTTGCTTCCCCGGCAACGGTGCCACTTTTGACGGAAGGGAAATGTCGTTAGATTTCACCTCGCCGAAGAAATAACCCAAACAAATAAACTAAAATATGAACCTAGTATAACAGATAATAAGTAAGGGGTCGAACCCACAGAGAAACAAGTATTTCAATGCAATGTATATTTATCAATTTTGACACTAACGATAGAATAGGAATACGAATGAATAAAGATAGCACAAATAAACTAAGATAAATATAGGGATGAGAACGAAGAGAAGAGAAAAGATAAGAGTGTGGTTTGCCTACAATTCGCAACATTGGTTGATTTACTTGATCCTTGAGTTGGTATCAATATTATTCCTAAACCTATGTCGACTTGACTAAAGTTGAGAGATCCGCAGAGATTCCCTCATCTTATTCAATATCAGTAAAGAATAACATTAAGAACTCAAGTGCTTAGAACACTTGGCATATCGATTCAATGCAATTAAGACACAATTGGAACAAATCGACATAATCAACATCTAATGATATATATCAACTATTATCATCCACTACAAAGGCATAGAAATATCACTAAATCAATGACTTCGTTTGCTATCGAGAAACCAACAATGGATTCATAGCATAGATGCAATTCCTAACTAGATGGCCAGTCATGGAAAGGAACACAAATATAACATGAAGAACAAGATGATAAATAAACTCATGAATAATATAGAAATCAAGTCTCACAATCAATCAATCAAGTCTTGAATCATAGAAAAACCACAAGAATTCTAGACAAGCATGTACCTTGAATCCCTAAACTTAAATCCTCTCATTGCAATGAGTTTTTATGAATGAATAGAACTTGACTACTCTCTTAAAACCAACTGAAATATGTCTAATATAGGCCTCCTTTCGTCGGCCAAAAACCCTAGGAAATATAGATAAGGGTTCCCATAAAAATAGACTGGGCCCCGTATCGCAAATCCAGATCTGATGAAGCGGCGGGCGCCATCCGTACAGTGTTGACAACTTCGGCATACTGAACTTGTAATGCCCTTTCTGGAGTTATCCTTTGTCCGATTGATGCATATGAATATGCGTTGGAAAGGTCTTTCCAAGAACTATGATTCTCATGAGGACTTTAGAAGCTAGTTTCAACTTCTCATAACCTTAAAGATATGATTTCTCCATGTTCTCCCTTTCTTCTCTTGTTCCTTATCTCTTCTTTTGTCCATTTGCTCCATTCTTTCTCCACCTTTTGAGGCCAGATCTTATAACCTACAAATAAACACTAGAAACCGTAGATTCCGCACTTTAAATACAATATGACTAAGAATATGAATAAGCTTATTAAACATGCCATACAACTCTCTAATGTACCTAAGACCACCAAATGACCATATAAAATATGCATTATCACCCGGATCGCTCCATCTTTTTTCAATAACACTTCTGCACCCCTCATCATCTAGCTATATTGCTTCGAATCGAAACAATCTCGACCCCTTTTTCTTCCTCTCCCTTCTCCCATCCGTACTCAATCTCATGAGAATTGGCACGTGATCTGAGCCCACCCTGGTTAGATGATGCACTCGAGAACCTGGAAACGCCTCCAAGAATTGGCCGTTAGCAAAGACCAAATCCAATTTTTCCTGAATGAATTGATCACCCTCTCTCCTAATATCCCATGTGAATCTGCATCCTTCAAAACTAACTTCCTGCAGCCCACACTTCTCAAGGATCTCTCTGAATTAAATCATAAGCTCAACGTCCACCGGGGCTCCTCCTTCCTTGTCTTCCAACTGAATCACTTGGTGGAAATCACCCATGCAAATCCACTTCGAGTGACTCTCCTCATGCAACCGGTCTAATAACCCCCATGTATGCCTCTTCTCCGCCTTATTGGCCACCCGTAGACACCCGTAAACCTCCAGATTTGAGCATCACATGTAACCTCCGCATCAATATGATGTCTAGTATAGGTTTTCACATTTAGCCCCACATCCTCCGTCCATAACAAGCTTAAACCCCCCGATTTGCCCCACAATCAACCATAAAACAGCCCGCCATTCCCATTTTCCTACGTATGAATTTCATCCTCTAAACCGTACTCTTGGTTTCCATGAGGAAAACCACTTTTGGGCCTCCTTTCTCACCAAATCGGAGAGCCTATTAACTGCATGGCCTCCACCCAATCTCATGCAACTGTAGATTAGAATATTCTTGGCTTCTGGCAGAAGGAACCATCAGTCCCTTCTGCCGATATCGAAACTGGATCATCTACCAGAATCATTTTCTGCCTTTTATCTTCGCTCCTATTTTCAATCATCATTTCCTCACTGCGTTCTCCCTCCATCCTCGTTTTTTATTTCTGTATCCCTTCCATCCTCTCCTCTTTACTCTCTCTCCCCATCCTATCCCTCTCCTCTTCCGACTTCCCCCTGGCATCTCTCTCCTAGTGTTTTCGCCCCCTGCCTTTCCTAACATATTCTCTCCTCTTATCATCTCCCCTTCCCCCTTAATATTTTCGCCCTCTGTCCTCACCTTGTCATCCTCTCCCCTAATTTGTTATGTTAGTGTTTCCATCCCATTCTTTAGCCCTTTATCCTTCTCTCCCTCATTTTCTTTTTCCCCCAATCCCACTATTTTTAATTTTTCTACCACCTGCATTTGAATCTCCTGGTTCCCGCCCCCAAACACTTTCTCATCCCCCTAATCCCCATTATCCTCTATTCTTCTGCTAATGACTTTCTTGTTTTCTTGCTCCACTCACCCTCCCCATGCTTCACCCCAGTTTCACCCTCACTGTTGCTTCTCCCATACCTTCCCACCTTACTTTGCTCCAACCTTATCCCCCCATCCTTTTGGCATCATTTTCATTGGAGAAGCTCACATCCAGTCTCCATATTCATTGTGGAATTGCTTCGCTTCCTCATGATCGCAATCCCCTTCAACATGCCCCACCCGACCACATAAATAGCAAAAATTTGAAAGGCGCTCATATTTGACAACAATCCACATCTTTTTCCCTTCTATCGTTGCCATCACTCCCCTTCTTAATGGCTTTGTTAAGTCCAGCATGACCCTCATTCGGACGAATTTCCCGCATATCTCAATTGTTCCTTCGTCTACCTCCATTATCTTTCCGACTCTAGCTCCTAGTTAGTAAGTCATACATCCTAATCCAGAAAGGCATCTCAACGAAAGCCATCTTCGATGGTTGTTCCTGTCCAGGCTCTCGAAGAACCATTAGGGCACGATCGAACGCCCACGGACCTCCCTTATGTACCCACTCCTTCTCTACTTGGTCGCTAAACTAAAAGGAGAAGACATTGGCTGCTAGTTCTATAAAGTGGTATCCCTTCTTCACCTTTCACGGCGCCTTCATCGTTGTATTTAGCGCATACGAATTAAAAGGACGCGACGTTTTCAGCGAACCGATCAAGATCGGAGCCCCACTCGTCCCCCTGCTTTTGCAATGACAGTTCCTATCTCTTTCGCCTCCCTCTCCTACCTGGTTAGATGGATATTCCCTCCCCCTTCCATTGTAACCCTAACCCTAAATACTACCCCTCTCGATAGTCTGATCGCTCCAAAGCTCTATAGCCACAGACACGGTGAACCTCGCACGGAATCGGCGAGACACTCTAGCTCCCACGGCCTATCACCGGAGAGGAAGAAGACGTACTTTGATCGTCGGAGACTACCACCGCTCGCCTTCTATGTCCTAGAGAGAATATTATCAATATAATTTGTGTTAGGAACGGAAAAGAAAAAATATCTTAAAAAATAAGTTGAAAGGGGACTTTATATTTACAACTGATGATTATCATAAATACCTTGCAAAATCTCAGGAAACAAAAAAGGGGATTTCCATATATTTAAAAAAAAAAAAATTAGAACAAAGACTAGAATCTCAACTCTCGATCCCAACATATGCGACGACCCGATTGCGTCTAAACGCCTCCTATTCTCCCCTTCCCCTTTGTATAAGAGAGAACCCAAGTCGGTCTCTCCGACCTTCGTACATCCCCACAAAAACCCTAGCAAAATCAGGTATCGTAGAAATGGAATCCCAATCCCCCAAACTCAGCTTAGATTTGAGCCTCCCATGGCTCGGCGCTGATCACAAGAAAGAGCCCGACATATCCCCCCGAGATTACATCTCCCGATTAGAAGAGGAGCTCCGGAAAATGGAGGTCTTAGGGGGCGCGTTGCCTCTCTCAATTTCAATCCTAACTGATGGTGACTAATACTGTTTGTTCTTTTTTCATATTCGATCTCGATTCGTCTCTCTTTACTTGGTTTTGGATAAGATTTTGATTATGGTTGTCTTGTGATGATGGGAAGCTCTTGAGAGATTGAAGAAACAAGCTGTTAGAAATCGTAATTTTGACGGGATTCCAAGTACTGGATGGAAGGAAGACGCCGACAAGAAGAGCTGGATGAGGTCTGCTCAGCTATGGAGTTCCGATCGAACCTTATCTCTTCAGCTTAGTCTGGTACCTTCTTTTTCTCTAACATTATAAATATAATATATATTAATCTCTTTCAGAGAAAAAAAAAAGCTGAACTGTTTGGTTGTGGTTGGTTATCGTGCAGAACAAACCATGCGAGACTGATAGGAGAGGGACATTTTCGTCATTTCTCTACCGCCCAAGGCTACCTCCGGCGAAAGAAGCCGTGGGCAACATCAAGCTGGCTTTAACCAGAACCGGCCTTTGCCCGGTGACGTTTGAACCGGCCGATTTGAAGAAGGGAGGAGTTGGCAGCAGTGGCCCCACCTCCAATCCAAATCCCGCTGTGACTGCTCAGCTGAAACTGCAGTTCGAGTCACCCCAGGATCTGATTCAGGGTCCGAGGAAGCAAAGGCGCTGCTGGTCGCCGGAGCTTCATCGAAGTTTCGTTGATGCCCTTGACAGACTCGGTGGACCTCAAGGTCGATCTAATTTTTATGATACTGGCATTTGTTTTGTTCAAGATTACTAGATAGCAGAAGAGAGAACCTCAATGAAATTAGGATTTGAGCGAAATAGATTTAAAAAAAAAAAAAAGTTAGAAGCTGGTCATCTTACGAGTGTGGAGTTTGAAATCTGGTTTATGGTATTGTGATATTCAGTGGCTACACCAAAGCAGATAAGGGAACTGATGCAGGTTGATGGACTCACAAACGACGAAGTTAAGAGCCATTTGCAGGTACTAATAGAGCCCTCTAATGAATTCATGAAACATTACTCATATTTGAGCATGAGCACATATGTATGTAACTTTATGTCACGTTTGATTAGAGAATGGTTATCAATATCGGTTTGGGTTTCGAAATCTGATATGGGGTATTTGGTATGAGTTGTATAATTATATATAAGGGAGAACTGAGAAGCATGAATAAGACCAAATATGAAATGGAACCAAATAATAATTTTTCTTAATCCTTGTGATATCTGCAGAAATATAGGCTTCACCTAAGGAAGCTTCCGAAATCCATGACAAGCTTGTCAAGGGATAAGCTGTTCCTTAACCAAGATTCATGGATTGAAGGCAGTGGTTGCAGCAGCGGCTTGAAGGTAGAGTTGAATAAATCTGGCTCACCGGAAGGACCCTTTGAGTTTTCCATGAGATCTGTTAAGAGCAACTCACCAGCTAGTAGATGTGAGAGTATGGAGGATGATTACGAAGGAAAATCTGATACTCACAGCTCGGAAGGTGACTAGCTCAAACTGGAAAATCACTTAGCTACTACCTTAAATCAAAATGTTTTAATTAATTAAATAGTATAATAAGAATGGCTCATCCTGATCCTATGGGAATATTGGGATGATGATACAATACACAAATGGGAGGCCGTTCCCATTTTCCTCACTAGGGCATATTAAATCAGCAAGCAAAGTTAAGAAGCTGATCAATTTTTCTGATAAGAGTAGTGGTTTAGGTTTCTTTTGCAGGTGACTGAGTTGTTAGATGAGAGAGTTTTTATGAATAATGCTTGACTGATATGTGTCCACCTTTCGTATGTTTCTTGTTTGTAATACTGATGAGTTGGGAGTTTTTCTGTACGGAGTTCCATCGGCGCCGTGGGTTTCAATTGACAATGAGAATATTATGAAATTTTGCAGTAGAAAATGTTGTGTTGCTCTTGTTTACCTTTTTTTTTTTCCTTCTTAATTTAAGTGGTCAATATGAATTATTGTTGAAATTTTGTGGTGCATCTGTTTATATTGGATTCGGCTCCAGTGCAGTTCCATTATACGGAGTAAACTGTACTGTGCAGTTGAGAATATATCACTGTTTACTCAAAAAAAAAAAAAAATATATATCACTGTTCATATTAATCAATGACTATGATTACTTTTTTTTTAAAGACCAAATTAATAAATAAATTTAAAAAAAGGAGAAGAAAGGGCTCGTCACTCCAGACCTTCCCGAGTTGTTCACTTCTTCCCCAAATTCTTCTCGCCTTTCTCTAGATTCTTCTAGTCTACCAAAATCGCGCATAATGGAAAATCAGAGTATCGGTTTATTGGCGTATGACGCTAAAGATTGAACATGGCAAGAAACCTGTGTCGACGCTTATGTTTTGCACGAGAGAGGGGGACATGTATGTGTATTAACTTGGGGGATTGAGAATATTAGGGTTTATACATCAAATTTAATTCTCAATTTGTGGTTGAATTGTTAGAATTGAATGGATTCATATATCAAATTTAGGGGTTTTATGGGTTTTGTGGGTTTGATGTTGGTGTTTTGTGGCTTGTATTTACGGAATATTTGGCATGGAACTTCTTGACAGATAATCATACATTGCTTCTCAATTTCATCCAATTTGCACTCCAGGAATCTGAGCAATATAATGCTTACACAAATGGGGCTTTGTAGAACCTTGATTTTTTTTTCCCTACATGTCAAGGCACTAACCTTGCTAGCATTGCAGTGCCCGTTTCTCAAGTGCTTGTGCAGGCTCCTAATGTGATTGTGCACTAACCTTGATTGCTTGCACTGCATATCAAAGGTTTTTGCTGCTTCTATTAATTGTAGTAAGCTTTTGATTCACAAACTTGATGAAATTATCATAGTTAGTAGTTTGTCCGAACCATCAAGATATGTGGAGTGTAAGCCATGTCCTATGATTGTTATTCATTGTCTCTCAGCTGCATAGTTTTCCACTTGATTGCTTATGTTTTAAAGGAAGTCATACATAATGTGATTTTTTTTTCCCATTTGTTTAGAGACCTTGGCAATGAACCTGTCTCTTTCATGTATATTTCTGATGTGAAGTTGATCTCTGTCTCTTTCTTTTGGTCCCTTCCAAAACTGGTTGAATTGTATAGGTAGGCCAAAAACCAACGTTAAGAAAGTTGAGCTCTGTTTCTTTCCTGTCTCTTTCTATTATGGTCTACTTATATTCTAATAAAAAAGATTCAAGCTTATTACCTCAAATGTCAGAGCACTGTACTTACACGCAAAGATGTGGGTTCAAATCCCATATAGGCTAATGTTGTAGGAAAATATTTTAGAGCATCCATCTTCGAAAATTTGATTACCCCTAATATCTTATTGTAACTTCGAAATTCCGACAAAACCTTAAATCAATTTCATTAATCATAAATAAGCAACACTAGTAAAATCAAAGAATTGTGGTTATGTTTATACTTGCTAGAGAACATCATTAACTTTTTTGGAACAAAATGTGAAAAATAACATGTAAAGAAACACCAAACTTCATGTGATTTGATGCCTTGGATGAAAATCGAGGTTTAAGGTAACGATTGTGGTCATGATTAGAACCACCATTTTCGTTTGAACTTCTATAAGCCTCGTCCTTGGGCTTCTCGGAATGCAAAACTTTTGCCAATAGATGTGGCCAGGTAGCTTCCCTAAAAAGATCGCTTAATCTAGCTTTGCTTAGCATGGTATCTCCAATCAATTACTTGATTATCTTCCATATATAGGTAAGATTTGAACATGCTTTTCCATTGGAAGGGAAGATGTGGATAGTCCTTGAAGGCTCCATAACCATAGCATTGAGGTCTTTGTTAACCTTTCCTATTGCTACAACGTCTACAAGGGCTTGAATACCAACCATATTCTTCAATGTCGACATATATTCCTCCAGCGGTATTAATTCTACCATATGCAAATGCCTTGTAGACCTATAAATAGATAAAAAACGAGATGATCGAGATTTTAATGTAAGATTGTCGAACTATTCTTTCATTTGTTCACCTCTTAATAGCAAATTTGTTTATTCTCGAATTAGTCAAAACCTTACTGAAAAAAGTTAAAAGAGAGAAACTTGATCACACATAGAGGCTTGAAAATTCATGTAGTACTGATGGAATATACATTGGGCATCAAAATTTCCTTTTATTTGACTCAACAATGCAACCCATATGTTTTTCATATTTTAAAAAAAAGGATGAAAAGGAAAACAAATATAGATGCATGAAATTCTGGTTTCTTTACCAATGATATATCAGTTGTTTAAGAGCAAGTAATCACTATTATACCTCCAGTGATATGTAAATTTGATATATGCATCCATTCAATTCCAACAATTCAACAACAAATTGAGAATTAAATTTGATATATAAACCCTAAGTCTCTCAATCTCCCAAGTTAATACACATACATGTCCCCTTCTCTCGTGCAAAACACAAGCGTCATCACAAGCTTCTTGCCATCTTCAATTTTTAGCGTCATACGCCAATAAACCGATACTCCGATTTTCCATTAAGCAAGATTTTGGTAGACTAGAAGAATCCAGAGAAAGGCGAGACGAATTTAGGGAAGAAGGAGGTACTAGGCAATCTGGACGACCCCTTTCTTCTTCTTCTTCTTTTAAATTTATTTATTACTTTGGTCTTTCCTTTTTTTAAGAAAAATGAAAAGTAATCGTAGCCATTGATTAATATGAACAGTAGATATATTCACAACTGCACAATACAGTTTATAATGGAACTGCACTGGAGCCGGATCCGTTTATATTGGTGTAATTTCTTAATCGCATTTTTCGCAGTTTTTGATTTATAATCCACCTCAAAGTAGGGGTGGCCACGGGTCACATTGACTAGAAACCGTCGGGTCCAGGTCAACAGGTGAGCGGGTTGGGCGAGTTCGAGTTAGGTTCAAGCCCCCATGACCTGCTGACCTGCCGGGTCAACCCGCCCTTCCAATATTTTTTTGAAAAATTATTTAAAAAAATATATTTATAATTATTACTTCCTCCGTCTCACAAATTGTTTTCCAGTCAAGGTCTTTATGAATATGTCTACTTATTGATCCAATGCTCAAATATGGCGAACAATCAACTCACCGTCTTTAACTTTCTCATAGGAAAAAATGGTGAACAAGCTGAATGTATTTTGACCGATTTTGTGACACTGCGGTTGTTGGCCAAAAGCATGGCGGAAAGTTCATCTCAAAATAGTAAAGGAATACATGTGATAGGTTGACCAAGGTTGCGGGATAGTTGTCGAAGCAAAACAAGTTTGGCTGCGAAGAAAGCGATTGCCTTATACTCGACCACTGTGCTTGAACGAGAAATGACACAGTGTTTCTTCGAAGCCCAATTAATGAGATAAACTCCATAAAACACTGCAAACTCATGTTGATAGGTCATGTCGACCGGATCGAAGGCCTAACCAACATCAGAATACATAACAAGTTGAGTGGAATGTGAGGGCGAGATAGAGAGACCGTGATTAAGTGTGCCTTTAAGATACCTTAGTATTCATTTGACAACCAACCAATCCGATAAGCATGGGTTTTGTATGAACCGGCAATCTCGATTCACTGAATATAACTAAGTATTGGACAAGTGATGACGGTATATTGAAGGTTTCCGACGACTTGTCAATAAGCATGAATGTCCTCATGCAGGTTCGTTGGATGATGGTTTGCTAGCATTTGGGCAGGCAGAAGAGGAGATGTATTTTGCTTCTAGCATTGTGCATCGATAGAAAAGGTCACAGAGACACTTGTACTAAGACAAATGAATGGCCTCGTCATGATAGTTGACCTTTATGCCCGATAAGTAAGTGAGTTTTCCTATATCTTTGAGTGAGAAGGTGAGATAAAGTTGACGAAGATATCATTGAACTAATAGGGAAGCGGCAAAGTGGGAGAATCCGAGTCAATAATAATCATGCCATTGCCATACAGGAGAATGATGGTGGTATTTGTACCAGTATGGCGAACTAACAGGGAAGCATCAAAGTGGGAGGACATGAAACCTTGTTGTTGAAGGTAACCCTTAAGCTTGTTAAACCATGTACTTTGTTCTTGTTTAAGTCTGTATAATGCCTTTTGCAAATAGCAAACATGATTAGGTTGGGTAAGGGCCACAAATCCTTTGGTTGTTCCATGATCACGACCTCATGAAGGTGTTTGTTTAGACAGATGTTATTGGTCAAACCTTTGTAACATCAATAGATAAAATAAAGTGAACGGAAGTGGGCTTGATGACAGATTTGAAAGTGTCACAGTAATCCACACCCACTTCTTGGTTAAACCCCTTTGCTAGAAGGGGAGCTTTGTAACGCTCAACACTTCCATCAGACCAACACTTGATACAAAATACCAATTTTTTTCCAACATTATTGACACTACATGGGCGTGGAACAAGGCGCCGTGTATTTTTTTTGTTAAAGAGTTGTAAGTTCAGACTTTATAGCATCATGCCAATGTGAGAATTGGTTAGCATACTTAAATGTAGTGTGTTCAGTTTCACCATTTGACAGAATTTAATAAAAAAAGACAAGAAAGAAGGCTAACTAATTGAGCTCCATTTCTTTCTCTTTTCTTCCGAGATACCTCTTTCTAATTTCCAATAGAAGAAATCTTTGTAGAAATCAAGACAAGAAAGCAAGAGATGAAGCAGTTGTGTTTGACATAAATAATGATGACTTTATTGATTGAAAACTGGAAAATACAAGGAGCTTGTGTGTGTTATCTTAATCATACTTATGATGCTCTATTCTACTTATACACAAATGAGGGACGCGAGGTTCTAACAACCTGTAATTGTTTTTTCTTCTATCAAGCTACTAATAACTGTTCATTTTACTCCTAAACGAACTGCTGTGATTTCTTAATAACTTTGGCACATAGATTACGGAGATGGCATCCTCTTCCCTCTTTCTTTGAAATCGAGACAACGGCGTCATGTACCTTTCACTGTTCACTGTCTTCCTTTTTTAATTGAATCTTATCCCATCTTATAACTGAATCTTATCCCCTCTGGATTCATGCCCATCATCAAAACATGCCCGGTGACTGATCGCCTTGTAATCAGACAAGACGGGAAATTAGAATTGGAAAAAGCTTGAACGACGAGATCACAACTGGACTAGAATCAAAGGTCGTAACGCATTGTACCTTTAACATAATGAATTAAATGAATAAGACCATCAGAGTGACTCTACTTCGAGTTCTACATGAATTGAATGAAACATTGTATGACAAAAGAAAGTTCAGGCCTAGTGCTTCTAAGATAATTCAGCTTGCCGACTAAGTTTCGAAACAAGGGTTGATCAGAAATCGAAAGACGTCATCATCATTGTCCAACTTGAAGTTAAGAGGCAGGGGGTATGGTAGACAATTTAATTTCGTGGTTTAATTATCCCGAAATAAAATACCAAAGCTCACTAACTAACTAACATGCAGTATAGATAAAGCAAGGGGTCAATCCCACGAAGAACATGTACGACTCTTAAATGCTTATGCAAAGCGAAGTACTAAATCAAAGGAACAATGTAAATAGAAAGTAAATAAAAAACCCAGACTAGCGATAATTGAAATAGGAAATAACAATATGATGAGTAATATAGGTTCATTTACATTCACATCAATGGTAATTCCATGATCATCGAGCTCTTACGCAATAATGGTTATGTAGCTATCCTAGGGTTGGTTTAAGCACATAATTGAGGTAGGCTGAACTTGCCGACAACACCACCTAACTCCCTAAACTCTTGCATATTGGGGCAAGTAGCATTAAGTCTCTAACACCTAGAAAATAAAACATTATTTCTCTATTCTATTCGACGTGTCGCTTGGTTGTCAACCCCATCTATCGCTTCCACTAAAATAAATAACCTTTACCTATCGATTCTCCTACAATATCATGAGTCCATATCCATTGCTACATGATATACTGGCTGCTTATGGATTAAAGCCCGCAATGAAATAATGCAAATGAAATAAAAAATGAAATGATTGCGAATTTGTTACCAATGGGATGAAAATGCTTCACCTGCAATTCTGAAAAATGGTTGGTGTTCATGGTCATTGACTTGATTTCTAGTTATTATAATGCAATGAATGTAATTGATGTTATTCGGACTTTGGTTTATATGGATTGACACTCCTTATGGAAATGTCAATACCTTACACCTATATGCAACCCTCACCCTGTTTGGATTTAGCATACAAATAGGACAAATTCCTAGAGTCCTGGCAGAATGGCAGTACCAACCCTTCTAAGCCACCTGTTTGGATTTAGCATACAAATAGCACAAATTTCCAAAGTCCTGGTAGATTAGTAGTACCAACCCTCCTAAGCCACTAGTCTGAAGTTAAGACGTGCTATTTCCTTAACCCTAACAATTTAGGAACCGATATTTAACCAAGTTGTCATTACCCTACATAACCAAGATCTGCTTTACGAGATTACTTACTTGTATTTGCTACTAAGGTATAACTATTCTTGCAAATCAATTAAAACCTAGCAAGATGCAATTCTTTCAATGTGATCAATCAAGAGAGAATTAACTTACAATGATATGAGCACAAAGGCAAGGAAATAACTATGGAATAACATTAGAAATCAAAACCTCACAATTCAACCAATCATCTATTCGAATCGCAAGGGAAACAATGAGTTTAGTTGCTCATAACTTGAGAAAAACTCTAAAGATTAATGATGATAAGATGTTGTGTGATATCTCTCAAAACCTAATGAAAAACAACTTAAATAGGTCTAGTAGTTGGCCTAATTAAAACCCTAGTAAATATAATAAACTTCCTAATTAAAATATTTGGATTAGGATCGGCATTTGCTGAATCTGGAAGACCAGCGAGTACCGATCTGATAACAACGGGCGTCGCTTTTCATGTGTTGCGTTTTCTTCCTTGTCTTCGACCCTCTTCTCCTTTGTTCCTCTTATGCTCCTTCTTATCCACTTTTAAGCCCTAAACCAGCCTCCTTTAGTTCATCCTTAACCCCTCTTCAAACTCGGATTATAAATCTAATTAATAAGCACAAAACTGTGTAGATTCCAAACTCGAATGCCCAAATGAGTAACAATGCAAATTAACTAACAAACATGCAATAACCATACTCTAAATGCACCTAAAACTACCTGAAATGCCTATCTAAAATATGCATTATCAAACTCCCCCACAATTAAGCTCTTGCTTGTACTCAAGAAACAATAGAATAAAGCATAAATCAATGAATCCCACAGGAGAATTCTTCAAGTCTTAACTCCATCAAAAGCAACATCAGAGAAATTGCAAACATAGATAAAGCAACCAAATATCACAACATGTATTTGAATAATCAAGTATCCCGCATGCCTATCCATCCAACCTCACAAGGAAAGTGTGTTTCTCTCGCTCCCATGTGTTTAGGCTTAAACATAACTCTCAACTTCATTCTGTATTCAGAAATCAATCTTAAACATTGACATTTATATAGCAATATCTCCACCAAATACGTCAAAGCAAATAAGCATATCAGGAGGGCTTTCATTCAATGGAACACTTTAAAGAGGACTCCATTCGACGGGGTTGTAATGGGGTTTGGTAGAAACATAAAGGCAAGGAATTGTATTTGGTCATGTGGTGCTTTCGATTCTGGGAACCAAGATTCCTGAAACTTCCAACACAACTCAAAATATACATCAAGCTTCCATAAACAATTAAAATAAACTCTCAACTAACATTTATTCAACTCTCATATGTATGAATAATGAAATTAAGGCTCTTTATTTCAATGCATAATTTTTTTCTTTTTTTATTCTTTTCGTTTTTTTTCTTTTTTTCTCTCTTTTTTTCCTTTTCTAGAGGCAAATAAATGAAATACAATATAAGAAAAATAAAGCATATAACATTACAATTCTTTTGCAAAGCTTTTAATATTAAGCACAAACTATAGCTCTTCTTTCTCTACTTAAAATGATCAATCCATAATCAACTCTAAATCCTAATCCCCGGATGGGTTAGACTTATCGACTAGGATATATAATTGTGTAGATTCAAAGGGAAATGCTAAAGGCTCAAATTGACTTCAAGCAAATTGGCATAATGTAAGGTAGGTATCGATAAATATAGGCCAAGAAATAATTGCCTCCATCACATGAAACTCATAAGCAATGATAATGTATTTCAATCGGTCTCAACAATAATAATCATGTCAATACTCAGAGATAAATGCATAAGAAGAGTAAATCACACAAAAAAATCAGAGGGAATATGGATGTAATCCCTATAAGGCAAAAGATCTCACTAGGACAAGTATTTGTTGGATTTCAATCATGCCTAGGAACTTAGATCATACATGCTCAATTATGTCTACCTAACAAATTTTTGGTGACAAAGGCTAAACAATCAAAATATGCTATCGAACTTTTTGGCTCTTCCTTTGTATTTCTTGCTAGAGCCTTCACCTCTTTTCCTCCTCTAAGGATCATGGCACTCCTATTTTCTTTTGGATTGACAATAACTTGTGAGGGTAAATTGCTTGAATCCTTAGCGTTAAGTTCTCTTATCTCTTGAGCCATCTGACTCATTAATTTCTCCTGAACATTCATCTAGTCGAACAAGAGCCTTAGAGTCTCATCCTTGATTAAGTACGTCATGCTATAGAGGATTCCTCTGGCGATTCTCATGCTGACCCCTTCCTTGATAAGGCACTGGTTTTTGTTGCTGCTGATTCATCATTCCGTTGAAACCATTTTGATAATTTGAATTATAATTAGAGTTATAAAAGTTATTACCAAATTTTCGGCGAGATCCATAATCCATATAACTCACATCAGCGACTTCCTCTTAAATGAGCGAGCAACCATCGTCGGGATGAGAGGGATCTCCACAGACTCCACATGGTATAGGATGTTGCATCTGAGTCATCTGTAGAGCTATATTCTTGACAATGTTTGAGAGCTTGTCAAGTTCATTGCTGCGACTCCCTCTACGATTGTCCAATATGTGGACTCCTCTATCGCCTTAATGCTTCCCGTATTGATGTGAAGCGTTGGCTAAACCTTTAAAAAAATTCATTGTCTCCGCAAGTGTCTTATCCAAGATATCCCTTCTACTTGTAGCATTGATCATACTGCGCTCACGATCAAGTAAGCCTTCATAGAGATAGAGGACTAGATCATCCTCTAGTAAAAGATGTTGCGGGCAACTTTTACTTTCAGCTTCTTGAATCTCTCAACATACTCATAGAGGCTCTCTGTAGGAGGTTACTCTATGCTTGACAATTCCTTCTTGAGCTTGATGAGGCGAGTGGCAGGGAAATATTTCTAGAGCAAAACTTTCTTCAATCCTACCCAAGTAGTAATGCTTTTTGCTGGTAGGTAGTAGAGCCAATCACTTGCAGCATCCTTCAGAGTGAAAGGAAGAGCATGATCTAATCATCATTCAAGCCTTGAGGTCTCACTCTATCTCTTACACTGGTGAACTTTGCAAGATGTTTGTTGGGCTCTTCTCTACCCATTCCATGAAAAACTAGCAAAATAGTAGACCAGTTAGACTTATACTCAAATCTTGACCCTTAGGAAGAGCAGGCAGACTGATCGCAATCAGTTGCGATGTCAGATTTGGCTCCTTTAAACTTCTCATGGTTTTCCTAGAAGGAGGAGCTTCAAAGTTCCGCATTGTCATCTTCATTGTTGGGTTTTTACAGATGCCCCCCTCCAGGATGATTATGGGCATTCAT
This sequence comes from Persicaria tinctoria, assembly GCA_037127255.1. Classification (NCBI taxonomy): domain Eukaryota; kingdom Viridiplantae; phylum Streptophyta; class Magnoliopsida; order Caryophyllales; family Polygonaceae; genus Persicaria; species Persicaria tinctoria. The sequence continues at coordinate 82,604,544 of JBANSL010000006.1, forward strand.
CTCTTCTACTTCTACTTGTTTGAACTCAAGTCTTCTTCTCAACCTAGAAAGGGATCTTTCAATCCTTGGATCAAAAGGCAAAGGAGATGAATTAGTAGTACGGGTATGGACCATGTAGAGTGGTCCACACCCAAGTTAACAATAAAAACACACAAACACCAAGTAATCTCCCAGCAACGAAGCCAAAATTTAATGGAGGGCGAAGTCTCGTTAATCCCTGTAAAAAATAATATTATTAACCCAAACTTAACAAACTAGTATAGTGAGCAAGTAAGGGGTCAAATCCATAGAGTGATCCTGTTTTGATGTGTTCATATGCTAACTAAAACAAATAAATAACAAGATTGAGAAATATAAAATAATGCAAATGAAATAAAGAATGGAATGATTGCGAATTTGTTACAAATGACATGAAAGCACTTCACATGCAATTCTCAACAATGGTTGGTGTTCATGGTCATTGACTTGATTTCTAGTTATCCTAATGAAATGAATGCAATTAATGTTATTCCGCCTTTGGTTTATATGGACAAACACTCCTCACTGAAATGTCAATCCCTTACACCTATATGCAACCTTCACCCTGTTTGGATTTAGCATACAAATAGCACAAATTGAGATTAGTAGCTACCATAAATTTTGTTTGATCTCTCCAGGCATGTTGGTTTTCTTCACGATCTTCCTTAAGTTCTAAGGAAAGCATCTTGTTTAGCTCCTCCATTTCTTGTAGCTTTTTCTTGATGTAGTCTAAAGTAATCAATGTTCATTAGAAAGTACCCATCTTCTACGGGAATGAGTTCATCACAATCCACGTGTAACCAATCGGCCAGTAGGGTGATTAGGCCTCCAAATCCGATGGTTAGAGTTCCATCTTCAAACAACACCTCGATGCAATTATCCACGAACATTTCCAGCCATTATGGGACCACAGTTGCCTCTGAAGTCAAACGGTAAAGTTGACTCCAATCATGCATGTAAAACATGTCAGTGTTAGCATGTCCAAAGACTGCTTCCTTCTTGATAACGAGCTTCCATGTATTGTTTGGATTCGGACTCTTCATGTTTCTCACCCATTCAACAGATGGTGAACCAGTGATTCCAAGAGCCTTTCTCATATAATTTATTATAATCTCAAAGCACTCTCTAATGTCGCCAAGGACCAGTCGAGTATTGATTATCAATTTCAAACTATTTCGACCAAGTCCAAAAGTAACAAACAATTTGGAAAAATGTGCGTGTAAAAATGCAAACACCGACAAAATGTTGAGAAATATGTGTGTGTGTGTGTGTGTGTGTGTGTGTGTGTGTGTGTGTGTGTGTGTGTGTGTGTGTGTGTGTGTGTGTGTGTGTGTGTGTGTGTGTGTGGAAAATATTCTAGGGCTAAGGACTACCAACGATGCATTGTCAATAGACTGAGGTACATTCTCGCCCGAATGATTCCGAAATCAAATGTGAAGGTAAGTTGTCTAAGGTAATCGCAAATCTCCTTTCGGTCTCAAAGAGAATGTGTCTAAATTGGTTAAAAATCTCCTTTCAGAATCAAGCAACCAATTCAGACCCCTTACGTTCTTAGAATTCTAGGTGATAATCATACTAACGTCCCCTTTCAGTTTCGATCAATATCAAAATCACCAAAAATAACTATGACAAGCTATGGATCCTCAAGAAGCTAAATTTACTTTCTCACAATCAAACATCAAGTCTCTCCGTGCTGCTCCACCATGTTTACTTTGTTTGGTTCCGCTTTGATTCTCTAGAATACATTTCCTCAATTTCGTCTCTTGTAACTCATCTTTGATGACTTTTTTAGTATAGCGAAGAGAATCAAACCACTTCTTTCTCTTTAAACTCTTGAATCGGCTCCAAAACCACACGAAGCACCCGAAATCACAATAAACAAGCGATAGACATCCATTCTAAGAAACTAAACAAAAAAATGCCTAGAATATAAAAAATACTCAATTCAAATGCCCTAAATTCGATGCAAGCATGCCCTATAATCATAAACAAATAAATAGACGCTATCACTCTCGTCGAAAGATGGAGTGAAACTCAAAACATCTAAAATATTTAGTGTATCCAAAAACTCTTGAGTGAGATCGGGGTAATTAGGAGTAGCCTTATGGAGGAAAATCGTGAGTACTCCTTTCTTGAGTAGACCCTGCACATTAACAAGCAAACCTAAAGTGCGTAAAGTATGCAGATAAAAAAATCGGGTTCTAGAGTACTTGTTGTTTTCCAAACATTCTCATTTAAATTTCTCATCATCAATCAAATTGGGCGACATAACCATCTTTGAAGTCTTAGAAATTATTTAGATAGAGAAATAAACAACACAAAACTTTTCATGTCAAAATCACCAGAAGTCCTCTTGGGGTACGTCGGTGGGCGCCGAATAAGGGACGGCGGGCGTCAAGTTGAATGAGGAGGGAACCGAATTTCCTTCAGCGGGCGTCGAACCTGATGAATGTTGTTGCTTCCTTTGAAATACGATGAACAATTGATGAAACCTCGAAATCTTTCTCATAGATTGAAAATTTAGGTTGAAGAGGGCTGGATTATAGTTGTGAAATCAAAATTAGGGTTTAAATTCTCCACAAAATAAATTGTGAGAAGATGGAAGTATATATATAGTATATTTTGGATAGAATTTATAAGGAAATAGATAGAATATTTAGATGGTAAGATTAAATAATAGAAGAAAGATAGGACATACTTACCTTAGATAGATTTTTATTTAAAAACTAACTTACCAAGATCAAAATCAACTGAAATTCGAATTAGGGATTGAATCAAAACAATCTCTGCCATTGAAACACATGAATTTAGAAAGATCAGGGCAAGCATCGAGCGTCGAAACTCCTCCAGCAGGCGACGAGATGAACTTCATGTCTCTAGGCACGGGCAGCAGAGGCTGCTATTGGGGCTTGTTCTTTGCTATTGGGGCAAGCATCGACCTTGGATTTTTGAAAATATAAAATATTAAAAAACGGATTTAAGTTGGAGATTCGGATAATTTGAAAACCCTCGTCCTCATCTTGATAATCCTATTTTGAAATCCTCAAAGCGGATTCCAACCAATATTTTGAACTTTTGAAGGATGATTATGTCTTTTTACCTGAAGATTCCGTATGACGCTGGTGCTACACAATGCTTTATAGTAGAGGCGTGTGTTGCAAGGTTGAGCCTCAGTTGCTGTTGATAGGAGGAAATCGAGTATGCAAATAAATTGTAAATAAATCACAGCAAACCAGATTCCGTCCCTTGCAAATAATTACAAGACCTCCTTCTGATGTAGCAGCGGGAAGTCAGGATCGATCCACGAGAAAGTGTGTCAGCGGATCCTAGGTAGCGGAGAAATCTCACGGACAGAAGTCGATAATAGTGGTACTCGACCTCGACTAAGTCTTAGTCGACAGGGGTCAGGCACAGTCGAACACATCAGCAACAACTCGGCACAGGCTACTCGATATCGACGAGGGCTACTCGATATCGAGTACAGTCCTTGTCGACTTCGGGTTGGCTTGTCGATTTCCTGCACAAATAAGCTACGGCGACTCTGGGTCGAGGATTAGTAGTCGAGATCGACCAGGCTTGGTCGAGATCGACGGGGGCAGAAACTAAAACGAATGAAAATAAAGAACAAATGCTTTGGGTTTCGACTTAAACTTAATGTAAAAGGCTTCCAGGATTGGGGTTTGCAACAACGATAACTAAGCATGCATAAGGTAGAATCGAACAGATAATCATGTGAATCGCATCAAAGGACTAAAGCTTTCGCCTTTTCCAACAATTAGATAAATCTTTCAAGAAACCCTAATTGTCTCTACCGATTTTATGTTTACAATCCAAGTTGTTAGCATGGATCTCCATTAGATGGGCAATAAACACATAAACAAGTAGGAAAATGCTCAAAACATGATAAAGGTCGGATCTTTACCTCAAGCACGCATGGCTATTGTTGGGCTCGCCCCAACCCTAGAAGTGGGTGGACTACTCACGCCTCATCGCAAACTCGGACATCATTGATTGAAAGGAAACAACTTGCATTAAACTATATTCCAAGACTTTACAATCCCGGCGATCCAACTCTCGTTGAACGCCAAAACCCTAAAACCTCTGAACTCCTAAACCGTCTCTGTGGAACTACTTCTCTCCTTCTGAAATTGAATGAATCTAAAATCAGCCTTATGGGCTTTATTTATAGGCTTCTAATCCTTGTTACTCAAGGATAGAATATCTATATCTATATCTAAAACTATATCTAAGACTTTAAAGATATATAAAAGCTATAATGAAATTAAATCTAAAATAGGGAAATATATCTAAAGTCTTCCATGGATAGATCTTCTTCTCTTCATGATGTGTCTTGATGAATTCAGATAGAATTGGCAATCTTCGAGCCCAAGTAAAGCCAAACCGAGTAGAATTGATCCAACCGAGTAACGCGGCTTCTGGAAGTCTACTCGATCTCGACAAAGATCTAGTCGATCTCGAGTAGGAAAATTGGTCGACTGGCTCGGCTTCGTCGTCTCGGCTAGCTGGTCCTCGAAAAGCTCGGTCATGGCTCACGGGTCTAGTCTATCTCGAGGACCCCTAGTCGACCTCGAGTGGAATTGATCGTCGACTAGGCCTGGCTTGGCTGGTCGGGCAAGTCTTTTCGAGGTGCTCGGTCTTGACTCCATATCTTTGTCGACCACGAGTAGCCGTACTCGATCTCGAGTAGACTGGCCTTTTCGACTAGGTCTCCTCGGGTGGCTCTGCTCGACAGGATCGGATCTTGTCTCCGGCTCCCATGGTTCCTCGATCTCGACGACAGTCTTGTCGATCTCGAGTAGGGTTTCGAGCTGGTTCTTCCTTCTTAGCTTCTCGACTTAGGCTCCTCGATCCTGGCAGGTGCCTAGGCATGTCTTGTCGAGATCGACTAGGGGTAGTCGATGTCGAGTGGCTTTGTGCTCCGGTTCTCGCTTCTTGACTTTCCCTCGAAATGGTTCCATATTCTGCGATATTAAACAGAAACTTATGTAGATTTCCATTTCTGACAAATAAGCATATATTACATAAATTCGACATATTCCCAACTCGAAATATGCAAAATGTAAAGAATATGGAACTAAAATATGCATAAAGACACGGCTAATTAAGCTCACAACAAACACCCCATACTTAAGCTTGCTTGTCCTCAAGCAATACTTTTAATTGTCATTCAGGGGAACAATTCAAACTCTCAACATCTTAGATTCATTGCCATATAACCCTGCAATCAATTACCATCCTTAAAAAGGTACTATTGTCACAAATCCACGCATGTGCAATTATACAAAAGCAACATCTACTCACAAAAGGAGGGTTATGCAAAACATTCATTCGTGACAAAGCATTAATAATCAAGAGGACTTTAATTTAAGCTCAAATAAGGAGTAGATTGGTAAAAGGCTAAAGGTGGGCAGTTTTTGGCAATGTGGTGCTAATGATCCGGGGAAATGGAGTATTTCCAAACTGAATTTCATACCACATTCTTTCTCATAAGATTCATCACCTCTCATATTGCTTTTATCAACAATAATGGTTTTACCTCTCTAACCTCAGCACTACCTTCTCGCGAGTCGCAAACATGGGTGTCATGAATGGCCTTGGATACCTAGTGCTTTGGACTCCTCACAATGTGTCCCATCTCTCCAAACTATTATCTCAGAGACCAGGGTCAATCTACCTTTATCTCCTGAGGTGATTGGATTTTCTTTCACTCATTAAATTTTCCATATATTTCAAACACTTTCCCGCCAAACTCCAATAATGATAGTTAACACAAACACCATATAACAATCCCATGATGTAACATCATTCTCAACATAATCCCCGGATAGGGTAAATAATGGCAAATATTTAGATCGTGTGGAGCAATATATGAAATAAGGCATAATATGGCTTTGTGATGCATAAGCATGGGTAAGGCTAGGATTATAACAATATCAGCATTATATGGAAAATATAAAGTCCTCCATCATTTTATCATGCACCATGTCAAAAGCAATATCAAATTTTACCTCCTTTCATGGTTTTCAAGAAATAATGCACTTCATTGTGACTTCCCTTTACTAGGCAATTTCATGCTGTATCTCTAATGGATCCAATTTTGCATCGTCGAGTTCAATATAAGCTTCCATGACATTAACCAAAATATTCAATGGGGGTCATTTTTCAAACTTTGGAAAACATGCATATAAGCCCATAAATCAATAATGAATTCCAAAATAGCCATGTAGCAATTCAAAGAAATAATGCACATATATGATCAAATATGCACAAAGTAAGCCCTTCCCCCACCCCATACTTAAAATTTACAGTGTCCCCATTGTATAAAAATAAATAAAAACAAGAGTAAAGGAAGGAACTCATAAGATAACACATCGAGGAGGCAAACCAGTCTAGGTCGAGTAGGTTCCTTGTCGATCTCGAGTAGAGTGTACTCGATCTCGAGGAGCATCGCTTTGCGTCCAGTGGTTTTCTGAAGTCGAGGAGCGTCTGAGCTTGTCGATGTCGAGTTGGCCTACTCGAGATCGAGTAGTGTCTGGGCTGCTCCTCCTTGTCGTCGTCGACTTGGCCTTCGTCGATTCTGACTGTTTTCAGGGACTTCTTGAATCTACTTTTCGGGATCCTTATATGCTTGCCGACCTAAAAGTGTTAGATTGCACAAGAAACAAGACTATCCACATGAAATATTCTAAAAGACATAAAACCAAAAACAAAAAGTTCAAAAAGTCCCAAAAATTCATAAAGTTCTATATACATGCTCTAGATTTTAGAGTCGCTAGGCCGACTTCTCCGTTTGCGCTCAAGGACCCTTATTTTGGGGCCCGCTCATGCTTGGCCCTTCTCCTGGATCATCTAGGTCCTGATGGTAGTATGCAAGCTCAGCTGACAGGTGGTTGCTTGCATCATCTCCTTTCTCTTTCTTCTTCTTCCTTCCAGCTTTCAGTTTTCGCAGATTCTCTTTCCACGGTGTCTTATCTCCCCTTAAATCATTGATAATTTTCTTTATGGACTGAGGGGGAGTAGGATTCATACCTGAACTTACCTTTTCGGACCAAAAACAGAAATTTTTGGGCTTGGGGCTAGTCGAGATCGAGTACAGTTGGTCGACCTCGAGTACAGGGACCCCATACTTAGGCTCTTGGCAAGTTTCTGGCTCAGCAGTGGTTGTCGAGATCGACAAAGTCTTGTCGAGATCGAGTAGGGCCCTTTTCGAGATCGAGTAGCCCTTGTCGATCTCGAGTACAGTGTTGGCACCCTTCTCCGCTGTTTGCTTGGTCCCGTGGTCGCTGATGCTTTTCACCTCCAGCCATGAAATTTCCTCCTTTGTAGGGCCAAAAGAGAAATCCAAAACCTCATCGCCTATGGTGAAGGTGAGTGATCTATTCTTGACACTTATTCTGGTATCTGTAGTAGCTAAGAATAGTCTACCATGAATAATAGGGCTAGTAGGATCTTCAGTACAGTCTATGATAAGGAAATCTGCTGGAACAAAGAACTTACCAACCTGGACGGGGACATTCTCCACTATACCTGTAGGGATGACCACTGTATTGTTCGCCATGTATAATTTGGCATCCACAGGTTCTATGCATCCTATTTTGACCTTCCACCAGATTGATAGAGGCATGATGCTCACACTTGCTCCTAAATCGCACAGAGAATCATATTTATATTGTCCAAAACCCACAGTAACAGAAAACTTACCAGGGTCCGGTCTCTTTTCAGGGAAGTGGAGTACTTTGCATTCGCCTGCGATCTCTGAGATGGATCGCTTCTTTTTCAGGATTTCTTTTAGAAATTTGACATATCCAGGCATCTCTTGCAAGGCTTCAATAAAAGGAATAGAAACATTCAGTTCTTGCAGCATATTAACAAATCTGGTAAACCTACCTGCAGTGGGATCTTTCTATGCTTTTGAAGGGAAAGGCAGCGGCTTTTTTTGCTTCGGAGCCAGATCAGCTGTCGGAGGTGTTGCAGAGTCGTCGACGTCAGCCAGGTTCTCCTCGATCTCGACCAGGGGCTCGTCGATCTCGACTTGGGTTATCGACCTCGAGTTGCTGGGCTACACAGTTGAGTCCGAGCTCAGTTTCTGGTCTGTGTCGGGTAGGGTCTTGTCGAGATTGAGTACGGGCTCCTCGAGATCGAGTAGATGTTGCTCTGTCTCGAGTTGCTGCTCCGCCTTGCTTTGCTATTTTCCGACCTCTGGCTCGTGTAGTTGATGCCCACTCCTGAGTTTGATGGCTGCGACGTGTCCGGTCTTCCCCTTAGGATTTGGTTCTGTTTGCCCAGGGAGCTGTCCGGATGGTCGTGGGATCTGTGCAGCGATTTGACCCATCTGCGTCTCTATTCCCCTTTTCCAGATGTCCAGTTCTCCAAATTTTGTAGTGATGTTCTGGAACTGGTTGTTGATGGTGCCCTGATTCCGACGCATCTCCTCAAGGATCAGCTGCAGATCATCCTTCTTTTGACCCCTTTCTAGATGTCCTGGAGCTCTATAGGGTAGGGGATTCCTAGGAGGACCTTGGTTCCACTTTGGTTGATAGAACCTTTGATCTCCCATGTATCGATTTGGACCCCCTGCGTAAGCTGCCTCCTCATGTGTCTTTGCCATTCTGACTTGCTCTGTGTGTGGGCAGTCAGTAGTGGTGTGCCTCTGTGATCCGCATTCGATGCAAGGCTGATTGACAGATAGGTATTTGACTTGCTTGAGGAGCTTGCGATTCTGGTCTGTGTAGAACTGCTCCCTGACATCTCGGTCAATCTCCTTTGCTGGCTCATAGAGTGGCATAGATGGCGCTGGTCTGGCGTAGGAGTTCTCATCATAGTTTGTAGGAGCCCCATATTTGTTGTCGTAGTTAGTGAGCTTTTCTAGCACACCCCATGCGTCGCTTGGTGGCATCGTCAGATACTCATAGCGAGTATAATGGTTGATTCTGTCCTTAGTGACTTGATCTAGAGAGTTGAAGAAGATCTCCTGAATGACGTAGGGTGGCTGTCCATGAGTAGGGCAAGATCGCAGCAGCTCTTTGTAGCATTCCCATGCCTTTGCCAGCGGTTCCCCTTGCTTCTGTTTGAAGGCGGTGATTTTCTAGCGGAGAAGTGCTGTCTTGGCGGGTGGGAAGTATTTGTTCAGAAACTCTTGCTCTACTTGGGCCCATGTGGTGATAGATCTTGGTTTCAGCCCTTCAAGCCACTTCATTGCAGGTCCAGCGAGAGACCAGCGAAAAGCTTTCATCTTAACATATTCCAGAGTTGTACCTTCAGCAAGAGTACGACACATGTCATGAAAATTGGTAATATGTTCAAGAGGGCACTCATTAAATCTTCCATGAAAAGCATTGTTTTTAAGCTCTATAAGAAATTGAGTGCGAATTTCAAAAAAGTTTTCAGGGATTAGAATCGCCGATTCAGGCACGATGAGAGTTGGATGCATATAATCTTCTGTTGTAGTTGTATATTGGGCAAGCTCAGCTTCCGCTTGTTCCCTTGCTGCTTTCTCAGCGGCGATAGCAGCATCTTTAGTGGCTAGTTCCCGGGTGAGCCTTGCGATCAGCTGTTCTTGTGTTTCAGCGGCCGCCATGATTCTTTTGAGTTTAGAGTGGATGTGTAGGTAACGCTCCGGTTCGTCTAAGCTGTCAAACTCAGATGGTAGACCAGAACGACGCATACACCTGCAAAGTAACTTAAAAAAATGTGAGATTTTAACTACCTAAGGCGCGAATGATAGCTTCCCCGGCAACGACGCCAATTTGATGATAGGAGGAAATTGAGTATGCAAATAAATTATAAATAAATCACAGCAAACCAGATTCCATCCCTTGCAAATAATTACATGACCTCCTTCAGATGTAGCAGCGGGAAGTCAGGATCGATCCACGAGAAAGTGTGTCAGCGGATCCTAGGTAGCGGAGAAATCTCACGGACATAAGTCGATAATAGTGGTACTCGACCTCGACTAAGGGTTAGTCGACAGGGGTCAGGCACAGTCGAACACATCAGCAACAACTCGGCACAGGCTACTCGATATCGACGAGGGGCTACTCGATATCGAGTACAGTCCTTGTCGACTTCGGGTTGGCTTGTCGATTTCCTGCACAAATAAGCTACGACGACTCTGGGTCGAGGATTAGTAGTCGAGATCGACCAGGCTTGGTCGAGATCGACGGGGGCAGAAACTAAAACGAATGAAAATAAAGAACAAATGCTTTGGGTTTCGACTTAAACTTAATGTAAAAGGCTTCCAGGATTGGGGTTTGCAACAACGATAACTAAGCATGCATAAGGTGGAATCGAATAGATAATCATGTGAATCGCATCAAAGGACTAAAGCTTTCGCCTTTTCCAACAATTAGATAACTCTTTCAAGAAACCCTAATTGTCTCTACCGATTTTATGTTTACAATCCAAGTTTTTAGCATGGATCTCCATTAGATGGGCAATAAACACATTAGCAAGTAGGAAAATGCTCAAAACATGATAAAGGTCGGATCTTTACCTCAAGCACGCATGGCTATTGTTGGGCTCGCCCCAACCCTAGAAGTGTGTGGACTACTCACGCCTCATCACAAACTCAGACATCATCGATTGAAAGGAAACAACTTGCATTAAACTATATTCCAAGACTTTACAATCCCGGCGATCCAACTCTCGTTGAACGCCAAAACCCGAAAACCTCTGAACTCCTAAACCGTCTCTGTGGAACTACTTCTCTCCTTCTGAAATTGAATGAATCTAAAATCAGCCCTATGGGCTTTATTTATAGGCTTCTAATCCTTGCTACTCAAGGATAGAATATCTATATCTATATCTAAAGCTATATCTAAGACTTTAAAGATATATAAAAGCTATAATGAAATTAAATCTAAAATAGGGAAATATATCTAAAGTCTTCCATGGATAGATCTTCTTCTCTTCATGATGTGTCTTGATGAATTCGGATAGAATTGGCAATCTTCGAGACCAAGGAAAGCCAAACCGAGTAGAATTGATCCAACCGAGTAACACGGCTTCTGGAAGTCTACTCGATCTCGACAAAGATCTAGTCGATCTCGAGTAGGAAAATTGATCGACTGGCTCGGCTTCGTCGTCTCGGCTAGCTGGTCCTCGAAAATCTTGGTCATGGCTCACGGGTCTAGTCTATCTCGAGGACCCCTAGTCGACCTCAAGTAGAATTGATCGTCGACTAGGCCTGGCTTGGCTGGTCGGGCAAGTCTTTTCGAGGTGCTCGGTCTTGACTCCATATCTTTGTCGACCTCGAGTAGCCGTACTCGATCTCGAGTAGACTGGCCTTGTCGACTAGGTCTCCTCGGGTGGCTCTGCTCGACAGGCTCGGATCTTGTCTCCGGCTCCCATGGTTCCTCTATCTCAACGACAGTCTTGTCGATCTCGAGTAGGGTTCCGAGCTGGTTCTTCGTTCTTAGCTTCTCGACTTAGGCTCCTCGATGCTGGCAGGTGCCTAGGCATGTCTTGTCGAGATCGACTAGGGGTAGTCGATGTCGAGTGGCTTTGTGCTCCGGTTCTCGCTTCTTGACTTTCCCTCGAAATGGTTCCATATTCTTCGATATTAAACAGAAACTTATATAGATTTCCATTTCTGACAAATAAGCATATATTACATAAATTCGACATATTCCCAACCCGAAATATGCAAAATGTAAAGAATATGGAACTAAAATATGCATAAAGACATGGCTAATTAAGCTCACAACAGTTGCACGAGTGGTCCACTACTTATTATTGGTATGTCAGATGGGGCTAACTCTGCTAGGATGCCCCATCCGTATAGGTAAGCGAGAGTGCCTTGCTGACCTAATCGTGATGCCAATGAGGACTGATGACCTGATTATGGGCATGGACTTCATGAGCCACTACGGAGTTATCATCAATCTACGGACCTAGACCGTGACCATTATAGCAGATTTACGAGAAAGGGCACCAGTTTAAGGGGAGTGACCCCAAGAAGAACGGAGCACTCCTCACCGCAGTTTGAGCCTCATGGATGTATGGGTTACCGGTGTTATGCAATAGAGGTGGATCTGGAGCAACCTAGTATGTCCGATGTGCCAGTGGTTCGAGACTTCACAGATGTCTTCCTAGATGTGTGATATAGCATGATTAGTATTGTATAATATATTACATATAGCATAGTTTAGTTGCAAATATTGCATATTTTAGTTACAATTACATGTTTACCTATGGTGTTGGTAGTGTCGGAATCTATGCAATTTTATGGTTAATTTCATGTAGATGTGGATCCGACGAGGAATGAGGAGACTCTTGGATGAAGGAAGATTCAAGTTGAGGAATAAAAGTGAAGAGCACGGGAGCGGAGTCAAATTTCGAGAGTGTAAGGGAAGAACAAGTCAGCAGAAGTTGTCGCCAGACAAGCTAAGCTTGTTTCACACTTTCTGGAGGCCTCGATGGTTGGAATGCCTACTATAAGCATGCGTTGGAAAGCTCTTTCCGAGATCTACAACTTTAATGTTGACATCGAGACCAAATTCGAAGAACAAAAATCGCTATGAACAGTATGCCCGCCCCGCGGCCAAGCTAGACGCCCCGTGGCTCGAAGCCCATCTGAAAGATTTCACTGATCGCCTGGCCGCCCCGCGACTTTCGGAGAAACGCCGAATCAAAACCAAAATTTAATTATGGTTTTTTATGTTAGTTTTTGGTCGACTCTTTGGAGGCTTTTAAAAGACTTTTCTAGGTTATTCTATCATTTACCTTATGCACTTTAGAGAATTGTTGAGAGCGTCGTTGAGCATGAGTAACTAAATTCTCAAGGTTTCGCCTACAGTTTGGATCTTTGATTGTTGAATTGTGAGTTTCTTAATCTAGTTCTTATTCCTATTCGAATGTTTTGAATTCTCTGCGCTTAATTCCTTGAATGTGTTTTATTCTCTCTGGCCTGATCAACTAGTTAGAGTAGATTCATTTAATTGCTAGGGTTTTGTAGATTCCTCGTAGCGAACCTTTACCCAAGTGGCAATCATATCCATTGAGGACTCGTAGGACTAATTGGATGTGTAGGAAGTTGAAGAAATGTTAAATATCAACTCGTAGCTTGATATTATATGTACCTTGGTTAATTCATATTCTTAATACTATCTCTAGGTTGAATCTTAACCGTGTTAGGGTTATTTAGAGATAAGGGTTGCTAGGACTCGTAGGACAAGAACATTGATAGGAAAAGACAAGAACTAGAGGCTGAAAAAAAGATCGAATTCATCAATCAAAGTGATAAATTGTAGGTGAACCTAATTCTCTCTACTGCATTCTAAATAAATACAATTTACTTTGTTTTCATTGTTTCCGCTTTGATAAAAGGCGGATTTTTTTCTCACAAAAAATCCCTCATATTCTCACATAGCGATTATACTTGCACTTTAATTGATAGATTTCCCTGTGGATCGACCTCTTTCTCACCAACTATACTAGTTGTGAGTTTGAGTATTCTTTGGCAGGAACAACGACAGGTCATTGTGGAAAATCACACTAAGAAGATAGAAAACACTCCATATGACGAGATCATCCCTAGCTCGCCCATTGATGAATCAAGTCCAAAGCCTATTGATGAGGCTACAGAGCAAGGAAAGGTTACCTTTTGCACTGAAAAGAATATTGGTGGATACGTTGTTCCATTTGACTGCTACTTCAACAAACCATCAGCGGAACTGTGTTGGTGGTCCTACATACCCTCGAGGGAGAATCAATCTCGGATAAAGGGTAAGTTTGTAATGGTTCTCATTGTTATATTTTAATTAAAAATTATTTCATCTTTATTGTGCATTCGAATATCGGTTGGGCACGAGAGTTTGATTTTCTTTTGAGGGCGCTGCGATGTCCGCTTGAGTCTTGAATCAATGGATGAATAAACTGTCGAGCCAACGACCTTAATCAAAGGCGCTGCTTGGGAGGCAACCCAAGGTCGTTAGATTTAGATTCTATTAATTGCATTAAGTTATTTTTAGTTTTGGGTTTTTGTTTGTTGAGTGCACTCTCTTCAATTGCTTCCTCTTTGGCTTTCATTTAGATATCTTTTTCAAGACTGCATATTATGATTTCTGCAAATGACTTAAACATGATTGAGGCACCTTTATCAGCCCTATTTGACTCTATTCCACCATACATATTATCCTCTACTTGAAGCCAATTTGAGCCTAATTGCCTATTCTTTTGTAGCTCCACAAGATTTTTCCATAGCCAATGATAGCTTGACCCCATCCGGGAATTAGGAATGGTTGGTGAATATCTATATTATGGATGATGGTTTTAGTGGTGGATTTGTTTGAGGTATCCTTATGAGATGTTTGATTCTTACTAGTAGTACATTCATTACTTGGGACCTAAGGAAGATAAAATTCACTTACGGTTAAAAGTCAAGGAAAATCATTTGATATGGCATGAAAAGTAGGGGTGGGCACAAATCCCGCAATTCCCGATCCCGTCCCGGTCCCATCCCGATCCTGTCCCGATCCCAGTGGGATTTAGGATAAAATAGCGAATCCCGTCCCGCAAAAATTATGCAGGACGAAACGCGGGACGATCCCGGTGGGATCCCGCAACTCCCGTCCTGTCCTGCATATAATAATAATAATAATAATAATAATAATAATAATAATAATAATAATAATAATAATAATAATAATAATTATAATAATAATAATAATAATAATAATAATAATAATAATAATAATAATAATAATAATAATCATAATAATAATAATAATAATAATAATAATAATAATAATAATAATAATACTAATAATACTAATATAGAATAATAATAATATAGTATTAGTATTATTATTTTGAGCAAATATTATCATTATAATTATAATCATAATCTTCCATTTATAATAATAATAATATTTTTTATATTATTCTTTGAGCAAATATTATTTATAATTATAATAATAATTTTCAATTTATAATAATAATTGATTATAATAATAATAATATTATAATATAATTTAATAATAATATTAATTTATTATAAAATTATTATTATTATTATTATTATTATTATTATTATTATATCATATTATATTTTTTTCTATTAAAGTATAATTATTTTATAATAATAAAAATAAAAATAAGTAATAATAATAATATTTTTTTTAATTATAACGTGGAATTAGTATTAGTATTAGTATTATTATTATTATTATTATTTTTTTTTTTTTTTTTTTTTTTTTAGCTAAATACGGTATTCTTCCCAACTATCAATCGATAATGAGACAGTATCTGGTGAATCTCGTCTCAATCCATTTCCGTCCTGATCTAGTAAGATAATGTAGCCAAATATGTTGAACATTATAATTAATTATACAATCATTGTATGAATTAATAATAGTATTATAATATTAATATTAATAATAATAATAATAATAATAATAATAATAATAATAATAATAATATTATTATTATTATTATTATTACTATTGAATAATATAGTTTAGAAGAATACCGTATTCAACATATTATACAAATTAATGAATTATAAAAATATTTTTCACTTTGCAAATTTATATAATATTTTATTATTTTTATTTGCGAGACAAGGCTCGTCCCATCCCGATCCCGTCCCGTCTAGACACCTTCTCGTCCCGATCCCATCCCGAAAAAAAAGTTTCAATCCCGTCCCGTAAAAATTTCGCGGGACGAGTCCTGTCCCGGCTCAATCCCGTCCTGTCCCGTCCCGTGCCCACCCCTAATGAAAAGTAACATTGAAAAAAAAAAGAAAAAAGAAAGAAAAAAAAAAGAAAAAAGAAAAGAAAAAAGGATTGAGTTGAGTATGGTTTGTAAATTTATATGCTTAAGATTGGAATTGTATGACATTGTAGAGTTATGGTATCGGATTATGAGCACCACATGGCCTAAATAGTTCCATACCTTATATTTTCTACCTTGGCCCCATTACAACCCAATTGAAAGACCTCATGATTTTTGTTGTGTGTAGAGTCATCAGCGGTGGAGAGCTAGAACACTGGCGCAAGACTATTGTAGCTAAGCTTTTGAAAATTGACTTTTGAGCGTAAACATTTAACCCTAAACACTTGAGCGAGAGTGGACCACATATTCCCTTGAGTTCTAGAATGGATATGGTTTCCTACTTTCATTGATTATTGCAATTATGTGCTATGATGTTGTTAATCTATTGTGATTGCTAGTTTTTTCATGCACTTAAAGATTATAGAGGTGGATACATGAACTGCTAATCTGTGGGGCTGCAGAGTGGAGTTTTCTATTGCTTGAGGACAAGTAAAGGTTCAAGTGTGGGGGAATTTGATAGAGCATGATTACTATTGTATAATATATTACATTTGGCATAGTTTAGTTGTGAATATTGCATATTTTAGTTACAGTTGCATGTTTATCTATGGTGTTGGTAGAGTCAGAATCTATGCAATTTTATGGTTAATTTCATGTAGATGTTGATCCGACAAGGAATGAGGAGACTCTTGGATGAAGGAAGATTCATGTTGAGGAATAAAAGTGAAGAGCACGGGAGCGGAGTCGAATTTCGAGAGTCTAAGGGAAGAACAAGTCAGCAGAAGTTATCGGCAGACAAGCTGAACTTGTTTCGCACTTTCTGGAGACCTCGGTGGTCGGAATGCCTATTTATAAGCATGCGTTGGAAAGCTCTTTCCGAGATCTACAACTTTCATGTTGACATCGAGACCAAATTCGAAGAGGGAAAATCGTTGTGAACAGGTTGGCCGCCCCACGACCAAGCTAGCCGCCCCGCAGCTCGAAACCCATCCGAAGGATTTCGCTGATCGCCTGACCACCCCGCGGCCTGGGTTGACTGCCCCGCGGCTTTCGCAGAAACGCCGAATCAAAATCGAACATTAATTAGGGTTTTTTATGTTAGTTTTTAGCCGACTATTTGGAGGCTTTTAAAAGACTTTTCTAGGTTATTCTATCATTTACCTTATGGACTTTAGAGAATTGTTGAGAGCGTCATTGAGCATGAGCAACTAAACTCTCAAGGTTTTGCCTACAGTTTGGATCTTTGATTGTTGAATTGTGAGTTTATTAATCTAGTTCTTATTTCTATTCGAATGTTTTGACTTCCTTGCGCTTAATTACTTGAATGTGTTTTATTCTCTCTAGCCTGATCAACTAGATAGAGTAGATTCATTCAATTCCTAGGGTTTTGTAGATTCCTCATAGCGAACCTTCACCCAAGGTGCAATCATATTCCTTTAGGACTCATATGACTAATTGGATGTGTAGGAAGTTGAATACATGTTGAATATCGACTCGTAGCTTGATATTATATGTACCTTGGTTAATGCATATTCTTAATGCTATCTCTAGGTTGAATCTTAACCGTGTTAGGGTTATTTAGAGATAAGGGTTGCTAGGACTCGTAGGACTAGTAATCTACCTAAGATCTGGAGAAGGAGAATGGTAAGAAAAGACAAGAACTAGAGGCTGAAACAAGGATCGAATTCATCAATCGAAGTGATAAATTGTAGACTACTGCATTCTAAATACAATTTACTTTGTTTGCATTGTTTTCGCTTTGATAAAAGGCGGATCTTTTTCTCACCAAAAATCCCCCATATTCTCATATAGCGATTAGACTTGCACTTGAATTGATAGATTTCCCTGTGGATTGACATATTTCTGACTAACTATACTAGTTGTGAGTTTGAGTATTCTTTGGCTGGAACAACGACATGTTTTCCTCTTGTCAATGTATTGTCAGGATTTCCTCCACAAAGGGACATCGACTTTGTTATAGAGTTGGAGTCCGGCACTGATGTAGAGGATAATCGAATATGAAAATAAAGATATAATCAAATCGCAACTCTTAGCCTATCAAATAAATCCAAGACTCCCCCGCTGTAGTGGAAGGGAATCAGGTTTGTTCCACGAGTAAGTGTGTCAGTGGATCCTAAAGTAGCTTGAAAACAACATTCTGTAATCGACCAGAAGTCACTTGACGTCGACTGGAATGGAGTTAATGTCTACTGGTGACAGTTGATTCCAAGTGACACGCAGTCGATGTCTACTAGGATTCAGTCGATGTCTACTGAAATGCAATCGACGTCTACTGAAATCCAGTTGATTTCTAGTGAAAACCTGCTGAGATAAAAGCAACAGTAGACGTCGACTAGAATGGTCGATGTCGAGTGGATCGGTAGAATATCTTGACCGACTCAGAAGACTGTTAGTCGATCCAAGCACTCGATGTTGACTGGGGGCAGTCGATATCGAGTACAAAAACAGTAACCAAAGTGGGTCGGCAAAGATGGTCGAAGAATAAAAGGATTGAAAGGAAGTAATGAACAGAAAACCTCAGAATGTTGTGTTTTTCGATAACTCAACGAAGGACACAAGTAACGAAGCAAACAAATAAGGAAAAAGATCTATCAAGGCTAGGGTTTACCACAACGCTAACCACACATGCACAAGAATAGATTAAGATGAACAATTATGCTTTCACATCAAAAGAACAAGGTTTCGCCGTTGCCAACAAATAGGAATATTGGCTTATGCAAATAAACCTAATTATCTCTACCATTTTTTATTAAAAAAAGGTAGAATATGATCAAGACATAACAAATATCGACATCAAATTCACATCAAGCATGTGTGGCTAACGTCGAGCTCACCCTGGCCCTAAGAGAAAAGCTCTTAAGCCGAATGTAATTGTTGTGTGTTTCTGGGTGATCTAAATCTCAGCCCCTAGGGCTTTATTTAATACATACCAATCCTTGCTAGCCAAGACAAGATGATACGTTTGGAATCCCCGATCCTTCGCCTGTGGGCTCAAGACCAAGAACCACGTCGTATATTTGCCCAATCTTGCAATGCTCTTCGATATCTCCTGATTTAAACAATTTAAGCAACTAATTAATTAAATTGAAATAGAGACGAAATCTAACTTAATTAATTTAAACACAAAAGGCGACGGAAGAGAGAAGAGGGAAGTGCGAGTGATGTGCGGGGTCTGTGAGCGAGGGCGTCCGGGCAATGCTCGCTGGGAGCGAGAACCAGGTGCGAGAGCGAACTCGGGAGCGCAGAAGCGAGTGGCTCCTTAGGGTGCGGCACCGAGGGTGAGGGAGCGAAGCCGTGGGAGTGAGACGTTGGGTGCCGAGCACTAGCACTTGTGCGCGCGGAGCCGGTTCCACGAAGACGCTGAGCCTATTAATGCGACGATTCTTCCTCTTCCTTGTTGCAACAAATCCGGGTATGTATTTGGTTTAGGGTTTGATCGGTTGTGTGAAGGTTGGTGTTTCTGATTGCCGAGTTGAACCCAGAACATCAAAGTGTTGAAGCTTTGGATTGGTAGTCGAGGGAACCTTTTAATCCTTAAAATGGTTCCTCAATTCTATATTTCAATCTGATTAATTCAAAGGGAACTACAATGATTAAATGGAAATTGCCTAACCATTCTATCATGCAAGATAGAGTTTGGTTTTATAAAAGATATAAATTAAATACCTAAAGATAAGTAAACCTAGAAGATAAAAACTTAGTGGACAAGACTTCTATCTACAGTAGATATAATCTCCCACCTTATTAATCCTAAGTTACATGAAATAATAGAATTAATTAATTAGGTAAACCAGCCCACCAAAGCAATGGGACTCGACATGGGCTTCAAGGTCCACTCAACATGGACCTCTTGCACTCGACATGGGTATGGGCAAAGTTTTCCCATGTGTGGCCGAGTATAGTCTTGTCATGGTGGATGTAGACGAGTCTTCATGAGCTCTGTCTGTGGACGGAAGCTCAACTCCTATGGTGACAGTGTAGTCTTGAGCAAAGTGATCCAGGGTGGCCTGGACCCTTGCTCCATTGTTCCTTGGTAACAGACAATAAGTGGTTTAGTTGCATCTTGAATCTTGTTGGCCCTTGCACGAGTGATAGGACCATCGAAGGGCACCTTCATGTTGTCCTCAATGTCACCAGGAGTCATCAACATTTGTACTGCATCATTCTCATCCACTTGAGTGTTATTTGTCCTCAAATCATCGTCAGAGTCATCGTTAGGCACGAACAAAGATAGATCTGCAACGTTGAAGGTAGAATGAACATTGTACTTGTCGGTAGGGAGATCCAACTTTTAAGCATTTCGACCCATCTTCTGAACCACTCGAAAAGGTCCATCTCCCCTGTGGTCGGGCTTAGATTTCCATTGTTGCGGAAACCTTTCCTTCCTGAGATGCAGCCACACAAGATCACCAACGTTGAACTGCACATCCTTGTGATGCTTGTCCTTCGCGGCCTTGTATTGAGCACTTTTCCTTTCCAGCTGAGCCTTGGTTCGCTCATGCAAGCGCTTTATGAAGTCCACTTGCTTAGCTGCATCCATGCTCTCCTTTTCCTTAAGTGGCCGCGACATCGTATCTACATGCGTTAGAGGATTTCGGCCGTAGACCACCTCAAAAGGAGTCTTCTTGGTTGTTGAGTGCCTATCTATAAGCAAACTCAACAAATGGTAGGCATTCTTCCCACCTCCGGAGGTTAGTTCGCAACATGACTCTTAGGAGAGCCCCAAGAGTTCTATTTGTAACCTCAGTTTGGCCATCAGTTTGAGGGTGACAAGATGTATAAAATAGTAGCTTTGTACCCAACTTAGACCATAATGTTTTCCAAAAGCAACTCAAAAATTTAGAATCACGATCAGACACAATAGACAATGGCAATCCATGTAAGCGAACAACATCTTTAAAGAACAGCATAGCAACATGAATAGCATCATCAGTTTTGTGACATGGTATAAAATGAGCCATTTTGGAAAATCTATCCACTACCACAAATATAGAATCATGACCCTTAGAAGTTCTAAGCAAACCAACAATGAAATCCATAGATACATCTTCCCAGGGTGCATTCGAAATAGGTAATGGTATGTATAGGCCATTCGAATTTGCCTTAGCACATGTGACACACCTTTTGACAAATCTTAGCACATAATTAGACATTTTAGGCCAAAAGTAATGTTCCTTTAAACCAGCTAAGGTCTTTTCAAAACCTCCATGTCCCCTAGATTCATGGGGTTCTTGAGTTAATACTCGTCGAATAGATGAAGATGGGATACAAAGCTTGCCCATCTTAAATAAGTAACCATTATCAAGAAAATAAGAATCAAGTTCACCTTTGGTCACACATTGAGCATAAATAGTCTTAAAGAAACCATTAGAAGCATACATTTCCTTTATCAAAGCAAAACCTAATGCATGTGCATCCATATGGTTCAAGAAGACATACCTGCATGACAACGCGTTAGCTACCACGTTATCCTTTCCCTTTTTATGGTGAACCACATAGGAAAAGGACTCCAAGAACTCTACCCATCGAGCAAGTTGCCTGCTGAGCAATGACTGACCTTTGAGGTACTTCAGAGCTTCATGATCCGAATGAATCACAAACTCCTTAGGCCAAAGGTAGTCCTGCCATGTTTGTAAGCATCGAACCAGCGCGAACAGTTCCTTGTCTTAGGTAGAATATATAGTTGAGCTCAGCGAGGCCCAACTTCTCGCTAAAATAGGCAATAGGACGCCTATTCTGCAGCAGAACCCAACCAATGTCAGTGCCAGAAGCAACACACTCGAACTCGAACGATTGTGCGAAGTCAGGTAGTTGCAGCACAGGGGCATGGGTGAGTCGATCTTTGAGAGCATCGAATGCCCTCTAATGTGCCTCTGTCTAGCGAAACGTCACGTCTTTCTTGGTCAGCTCATGTGGGGGGGGGGGGGGGCAATGGTGTTGAAGTCCTTGACGAAGCGTCGATAGAAGCCAGCAAGGCCCAAGAATGAGCGAACATGAGTGGGAGTGTGCAGCTGAGGCCACTCCTGTATAGAGCGAACCTTCTTCTCATCTACTTTCAAACCAGATGCAGAAACAACAAAGCCAAGAAAAATAGTAGATTCAGAAGCAAAAGAACACTTTTCGAAATTCTTAAGCTATCTCGAACAAAGCCCTTTTCCATGAGCTCCGCGACTTGGCGTTGCAACTCCTTTGTTTCCTCAGGGCTAGCTCTGTAGGCGGCGTGATTAGGCAAGGTTGCGCCAGAGACGAAGTCAATCTGACGTTCAATCCCTCTAATGGGCCCGATTATATAATTTATATATATTTTTAGCAATTTTATTTGGTAAATTTGTAATTGCAATATGATTTTTCCATCTTTATTTTTTAATTTTTATGTATAAATATAATATTTATGTCTAAAAACTAGGAAAATCGATAAATCCGATATATCTCGATATATTCCTGATATATCCCTGATATATCATTTTTACCCCCGACCAATACGACCCTAATAAGCGATATTTAGACCTTTGATTCCAGGTGATAGTCTCTTTCTGTGGTTGAGAGACAAGAGATCGTCGTTCAACAGATTCTTTAAGCGAAGTAGAAGATAGCGGTGTCGAAGCAGAAGGAGAAGGGGTGGACGTGGGGGCTGCCGCGGGTGCGGGTCCAGGGGCCGCGGGCGCGGTTACCTTGGCCGCGGGCGCGGTGTGGCTAGCTGATGCCTCACGTGTCTTCTCCCACCTTTGGGCGTCTTTTTTAGCGTCCTGTTGTTGTCGCTTGCGTACTTGTCCCTTCAAAACAGCTTCAGGTGACAAGGGTAGGAGAGTAACTCTCCTCCCATCAAAAGTGAAGGAATATCTATTGGCACAACCATCATGTATAACAGAACGATCATATAACCAAGGACGACCAAGCAAAATATTACTACAGTCCATTCTAGCAACATCACAGAAAATCTTATCATGATATGAACCAATAGAAATAGAAACTAAGCATTGTTTAGTAACCATTATATTAGATCCATCATCAGTAATACCATTCAGTCCATAGTGACTAGCTCTAGGAGTAGTAGTAAGATGCAAGAAATCCACTACCTTTTCATTGATGAGGTTGAAGCAACTCCCACCGTCAACGATGGTGCTTAAGGTAGCCTCGCGAACCACACACTTGGTGTGGAAGATGTTCTCCATTTGATCAGCCATGGGAGCTTCTTGAATGTGTAGGACCCGATGATTGACAATGCATAGAGTATCCTGAAAGCTGCTAGGGTCGATCTCATCTTCGGGCTCAAACGTCTAGTCCTCCTCCACCTCACTCGAAATTACATGGTCCTTGACGGTGTCCTCCTCATAATAATGGTCTCCCAAATCATTGAGAAGGACCTTTCTTTTATGAGGGCATTCGCGAGAGTCATATCCAGAACCACCACAAGTGAAGCAGCGGATGTCTTTAGTGCATTCCTTAGATGGTGCATCAACTCTCCTAGTTTCAACCTGATAACCCTATTTAGGTGAGTTGGTAAATCCCTTTTGCTGTGTAGAAGGGTTAGTAGTTGATCTAGATTGACTATAAGAATTAAAGGGAACAAAATTGCGACCTTGGGAGGACTGGTCTTTTCTGGCCCTCTGTTGTTGTTGCTGATCATACAGCAGCTACGCTTTATGAGTGATGGTGTTATTATCTCTAATTGAATGAATAGATAAAGGATTTTTAATAGAAATATTAAGACCAGTAAGAAACTGAGTACATAAACCACTTCAGTAAGGTAAATATTAGCCATATGAGCGAGGCGTTCGAGCTCATCTCTGTACTCCATAGGGGAACGAGATCCCTGTCTGCATGAAGCTAAACGCATCCTCATAGTCTCTGTATACTCCTCTGGAATGTGTCTCTTCTTTAGGAGGTAGCGTAGTTGAGGCCAAGTTTCAACCGGTTGCTTACCTTGACGACGTCGGATTTCGCGAGTGCGAAACCACCAAGAGCGAGCCATACCTGTTAAATGTAAAGTAACAACCTCCAACCTATATGTTTCATCATAGCGAAGATGGTCTAGCACATAATTAGTATGATCATCCCACATAATATAAGCACCAAGATCATTAGCACCATCAAAGGTTTCTAGCTTAATCTTGACATCTCGCCGTTGGATAGCCTGTGCATTATCAAGTCTAGGACGACCAATATGAGGGTTAGGAATATCATCAAGATTAGGGTCTACCTCTTGGTAAGCGTCATCAAAATGTGGCATGTATTTCAGATCAGCATTGTCATGACTATCCTCCCAGTTACCTTTGGGAAAGTGTGGGTTCCCGAAGTTCTGGTGTTGATGTCGGTTCTGCTACTGCCCCTTGTGGTGATGATTACCGTTGAAGGATGATAGGACAACATCGGTGTCATTCTCACCATTAAAAGGATTAGGAGTAGCATATCTAAGTTTAAAATGCAATTGATCAGAAGGGGGTGGGTTACCTGAAGGGGGTGTATCACCTGAGGGAGGTGTATTACCCGTGGGGGGTGTATTACCTAACGAAGGCGGCTTACCACTTGGCGGTGTAGATCCAGAAGTCTCATTCTGTTTCATCTCCTCGAGTTTCCGATCAATAGCTTGGTTGATTTAGGCAGTGAACTCAACACGTTCTTGAGCCCTTTCGATGGCTAAGCGATTGTCGCGGGCTTTGTTGACAACCTCCATATGTGCCATTGCAGCCGTAATGATGGACTGCGCATCGAATGCAGTAAGGGGAGTAGGAGGGGTAGGGGAAGAGTTGGGTTCATTGTCGTTAGTCATGTTCCTACAATATTAGAAGAGGAACAAGTAAACGGAGCAAAGACTAGAAACCAAGTAATGCAAGCCCTTTTGATCCTAAGAGTGATTAAGTTCTAGAAATCAATTAGGCGAGAAACCAAGGCACAATATTCAAGCAATCTTCCCTTGACACAGAACTATGTGACATTCAAGATAGCAAGTAGAGATCAAATTTGCAAATGAAATCAGCCACAACTCGGATATCAAAGATAGCAAGTATGAACAAGCGGATAAGATGTAAGGAAAATAATACAATGTGATGCAATAAAAGTTCAGCAATATGATATTATAATCAATGCAATCACAAGGGCAAACAAGTGCACACACTCCGTCAAGGCGTCAACTATTATCTGACGGTTGCAACACGATTCAGAAGGAGAGGGGTGTGACCAAGGCTCCTGTGTCGGCACAACACAAAATCACACAAGTAGGGTTCTTTGTAATGCCTGAAACCAAATAGATCATCTAACAAGTAGCTAATAAAAGAAATAACAATATGCAAGAGTTACTAACTCAAACAAAGGTAAAGATTAATGTTTTTTTTAAGCTCTCGGCCTTTTCCTTTTCTTTAACTAAGAATGTCACTGTAAAGCTACCGTAATTAGGGTTCTTTAGTAGTGAAAGTTCATAACAAACTTTAATCCAAGAATAGCATTCATAGGCATGATATGTAGCAAAAAGGAATAAAAATCAAAACTTGCAACCAAAGACTCACTATCTTCCAAATTATAGATCCAAACAAGAAAATAAACCTAAATAAAGTGCCAAATTTGATGGGTGAAAAATAAAAAATAAAAAATTTATGCAGCGGGAATGGTTAAAAACATGGCACAAAATAAATCACTCGATAAAGAATCAAGAGAGTAAAGAATTTACATAAACCTAAGAATCCGATACCACTTGATACGTTTGGAATCCCAGATTCTTGGCATGTGGGCTCAAGACCAAGAACCACACCGTATATTTGCCCGATCTTGCAATGCTCTTCGATATCTCATGATTTAAACAATTTAAGCAACTAATTAATTAAACTGAAAAAGTGATGAAATCTAACTTAATTAATTTAAACAAAAAAAGAAACGGAAGAGAGAAGAGGGAAGCGCGAGTGATGCGTGGGGTCTGTGAGCGAGGGCGTCCGGGCAATGCTCGTTGGGAGCAAGAGCCAGGTGTGGGAGCGAGAGCGAACTCGGGAGCGCATGAGCGAGTGGCTCCTCAGGGCATGGCACCGAGGGGGAGGGAGCGAAGCCGCGGGAGCGAGACTCCGGGTGCCGAGCACCAGCGCTTGCGCACGCGGAGCCAGTTCCGCGAAGACGCCGAGCCTGTTGATGCGACGATTCTTCCTCTTCCTTGTTGCAATGAATCCAGGTATGTGTCTGGTTTAGGGTATGATCGGTTGTGTGAAGGTTTGTGTTTGTGATTGCCGAGTTGGACCAAGAACATCAAAGTGTTGAAGCTTTGGCCGGATTGGTAATCGAGGGAACCTTTTAATCCTTAAAAGGGTTCCTCAATTCTATATTCCAATTTGATTAATTAAAAGGCAACTACAATGATTAAATAGAAATTGCCTAACCATTCTATCATGCAAGATAGAGTTTGGTTTGATAAAGGATATAATTTAAATACCTAAATATAAGTAAACCTAGAAGATAAAAACTTAGTGGACAAGAATTATATCTAGAGTAGATATAATCTCCCACCTTATTAATCCTAAGTTACATGAAATAATAGAATTAATTAATTAGGTAAACCGGCTCACCAAAGCAATGGGACTCGACATGGGCTTCAAGGTCCACTCGACATTGACCTCTTGCACTCGACATGGGTATGGGCCGAGTGTTCCCATGTGTGGCCGAGTATGGTCTTGTCATGGTGGATGTAGACGAGTCTTCATGAGCTCTGTCTGTGGACAAAAGCTCAACTCCTGTGGTGGCGGTGTAGTCTTGAGCAAAGTGATCCAGGGTGGCATGAACCCTTGCTCCATTGTTCCTTGGTAACGGACAAGAAGTGCTTTAGTTGCATCTTGAATCTTCTTGGCCCTTGCACGAGTGATAGGACCATCGAAGGGCACCTTCATGTTGTCCTCAATGTCACCAGGAGTCATCGATATTTGCACTGCATCAAAAGGTAATCCTAATCCTACTATAACTAGAATTAATAAAACTATATCTAAATGATTAAATTCCCTAGGGTAAATAGGCATGCACTCATAAGGATAGAAGTTTATAAGGTAAGATAGAAGATCTTGTACTTCGTACTTAAGTAAGTCTCTTTCAACTCGGATTTGTCAAATCTCGTCCTCGGCCCAATAAGGATCCAGTCGACGTAGACTAAGTTCAGTCGACGTCGTTTACACTCCACTCGATTTCTAGTGCCCCCTCCGATTTCTGGTGAATCTTCTTTCTCAGCTTCTAAGTGTTGCAAATCTTCACTGGACATATGGTAGGTCCACTAGACGTCTAGTCAAAATCTGGTAGATATCCAGTACTCCCACTAGATATCGAGTGCTTTCAGTAGATATCGAGTGTTCTTCTCTCTTTAGCTTCTATGTAGGGATGATTGTCACTAGACATCGAGTAACCTCCACTAGACGTCGAGTTCTTCAGTAGATGTGGAGTACTCCAGTATATGTCGAGTGAAATTACAATAGCTTTCTTGTCTAACACTTAGCCAAATCTCAGCTTTGCTCCAGTCGATATCGAGTGAATCCACTAGATATCAAGTGCTTTCCTGCAGTCGATCCTTCCTCTCGGTTTTTCTCTAGAACGGCTCCAAATTCTTGAAAATTAAACAAAAACTTGTGTAGACCTCTATTTCTTGCATATAAACACAAATTACACATATTCACTATATTCCCAACCCAGAATATATACAATAACAAGAATAAGGAGCGAAAATAAGCACAAAAATATGGCATAAAATATGGACATCAGGCATGAGGCCGATTTCGTGAGTTCCTTACCGGATGGCACCGATAGAGATGGCAAAGCTGAAGGTTCAGTTGGAAGAGTTGGTTGAGAAAGGCTATATCAGACCGAGTGCATCGCCATGGGGAGCGTCAGTTTTGTTCGTCAAGAAGAAGGATGGATCGTTGAGGTTGTGCATCGATAATTTAGAGCTAAATTAAGCGACAGTGAAGAACCCTTACCTTACCCTCTTCTTAAGATTGATGATATGTTGGACCAGCTTTAGGGAGCAGCTGTGTTTTCGAAGATTGATCTGAGGTCAGACTATTATCAAGTCAGCATTAAGGCCAAAGGATATACTGAAGACAACTTTCAGGACACGCTATGGTCACTATGAGTTCGTGGTCATGCCGTTTGGGCTGACCAATGCGCTTGCTGCTTTTATGGAGCTGATGAACCGCGTGTTTATCGACTACCTGGACAGATTTGTCGTTGTCTTCATAGATAAGTATTTGGTTTATTCGAGGAGTAGAGAGGGGTACACGAAACACCTGATAATCGTGCTGGAGATGCTGATGAGGCATCAGTTGTATGACATGTACAACAAATGCGATTTATGGATTTATGATGTGACCTTCTTAGTTCATGTGATTTTAGCAGAGGGAGTCGTGGTGGATTCGACAAAGATTGATGCTATCGTTGCTTGGGAGGTGCCCAAAAATGTCAAAGATATTCGCTCATTTCTGGGTCTAGCTAGCTACTATCGGAGATTCGTCCTAGGATTTTTGAGCATTCATTGCTAGACCAATGGGACTGAGGACGTCGTCATCTATACAGAAGCTTCGGAAGCTGTGACTAAGGACGTGCTCATCTATACTCATGCTTCACGGTCTAGATTAGGAGGTGTCTTACCCCACTCATGATTTGAAGTTGGTAGCTATAGTTCATGCTCTGAAGATCTCGAGGCATTATCTGTATGGTACTTTGTGCAAGATGATGACGGATCACAAGAGCTTGAAGTACATTTTCAAAAAGAAGGAGCTCAACATGAGGCAGGGACGGTGGCTAGAACTTCTAAAGGATTATGATTTGGACATCATATATCACCCAAGGAAGGCCAATGTATATGTAGATGCTCTTAATAGGAAGACTCACCGGGAGGTAACACTTTCCAGATCGACAGTTCATGAGAGATTGCGGGCAGATTTGATGTCATGCGGCATCGAGGTTTGAATTCAGCGAGAGAGCAGTCAGTTGTCTTTCTTGGAGATTTAGTTAGAGCTGACAAAGGAGATCCGCAGATGCCAGGAAGATTGCCTAGAGATTGTTGTTTTGAGAGAGAGAGGGAGAGAGTGAGAGAGAGGGAGGGAGAGAGAGAGAGAGAGAGAGAGAGAGAGAGAGGATGACACATGGACGAGTTGGAGAGCTTGCAAAGAGAGCAGATGGGATGCTGACATATCAGGGTAGAGGTGTAGTGCCATCTGCTTAAGATTCGAGACAGATGATCATGCATGAGGCACAAACTACTCCTTATTCTATCCACATAGGGATGAATAAGATGTAACAGGGCTTGAGGAGGCATTACTGGTGGCAGTGGATGAGGGCGAACATTATAAATTTTGTGGTCAGCCCATTTCATCGCCATTCAGGAAACTTGGCCTGTTTCGAGACTAGTAGAGAAGTTTGTGATGTCCATGTTTTATGTCATGTTTTATATTGACTTTTATATCGATTCCGGTATACATTTCATTCATTTGGGTTAGAATAGTACAGAATCTATGTAGTGTATGCTTATTTGCCAAATTATGGAGTCTACACTAATTTTTGGTTAATTTCGCAGAAATCGGACGCACTTTGGAGCTTAAAGGAAAGTCATGAAGATGTTAAGGATGGTGCAGCTGGAGGAAAGCCCACTTTTCGCCATTCATCATTCTGAATCAAGTTTTGATGTCTTCATGAAAGTTGTAGCACTCGAAAAGAGCTTTCCAACACATATTCATATGCGTCAATCCGATGAACGAGAACTCGAGAAAGTGCGTTTAAAGAACAGGGCCGAATGCTGAGAACTGAAGAGTGGTCGATATCGACCAAGCCTACTCGATATCGACCTAATCTTGGTCGAAAATCTCCAGATCGACTCGAATTGACTAGCAGACAAGAGGACAACTCGATATCGACCTATAGTGGTCGATATCGACCAAATACTGCTCAATATTCTCCCAGGAGCCGAGATCGAGTGAGCTGAAGCGAAGCCGAGAAAATTACTCGATATCGACCAACTCTTGTCGATATCGACCAACTGCCAGTGACGAACGCATGTCGATTCCGAGTTCTATTCCAAGTCCGAGTTGAAGATTCCAAGAGATGATTCCTTGCACATGAAGATTTAGATTTTTTTTAATCTTTTTATCTTTTTATCTTTTTATCTATCCTAAGGGTGGAACATTTAATTACCCTTTAGGATTTATCTTGTTTTACTAATTTAGATTTATTTATTTCCCATTAGATTTATATCCTTAGATAGAAGATAGAATTTCCTTACCTTGGTTAGCAAAGATTAAGGCCTATAAATAAAGCCCATGGGGCTAGTTTTTCATTAATTCCAAGCTAGAGAGAACACAAGTAGAGAGAGAGAGAGAGAGAGAGAGAGAGAGAGAGAGAGAGAGAGAGAGAGAGAGAGAGAGAGAGAGTGGAGGCCGAGAGGAGTTGGAGAGCGAGAGCAATTTGGCTTCGATCGGTTGTAAGCTTTGGTTTATTTTAATGCAAGTAGTTATTTTTCTTTTATTATTGATGTCTTTTCATATGATGAAGAGCGAGTAGTCCACCTACTTCTAGGGTTGGGGTGAGCCCGACGATAGCCACGCATGTTTGAGGTAAAGATTCGACCTTTCTTATGTTTTGATCATCCACTGCCTTTTATATGTTTATTACCTATTTAATAGAGATTCAGGTTAACAACTTGGATTGTAAACATAAAAATTGGTAGATACAATTAGGGATTCTTGAAAGAGTTGTCTAATTATTGGAAAAGGTGAAAGCTTAATCCTTTGATGTGATTACATGATTATTTCTCTTTATCTTGCCTTCTTCATGTTTGGTTATCGTTGTTGTAAACCCCGATCTTTGAAGTCTTCTTTTACATTGTCTAAATCGAAATCTGCGAACTTTGGCTTTTGTTTCGTTTTTTGCATTCTACTCAATTTCGACCAACACTGGTCAATATCGACTTCTAATACTCGATCCAGAAAAGATCGCTGCTTGTTTGTGTTTCTGCAGGTACATGTCAAAATCGAGCAAACCGGTCGATATCGAGCACTTAGGTCGATATCGAGTGACCTTGTCGAAATCGACTGCTTCCTGCACAGAACCCAGAATCGACTGGATTTGGTCGATATCGGCTAACCTAGGTCGATATCGAGTAGATTCTCTGAGGTCGAAATTCGACGTGAGACATCCGCTACCTAGGATCCGCTGACCAGCTTCCTCGAGGATCGATCCTGACTTCCTGTTGCTACATCGGTAGGGAGTCTTGTAATTATTTGCGTGGGCAGAATCTGGTTTGATTTATTTTATTATATTTTGAACTCGATTTCCTCCTACAACAGTTTTTCAGACAAATTGTGAGGCTTCACGGGGTTCTTGAGAGAATAGTTAATGACAGAGATGGACGGTTTACCTCAAGATTCTAGCAGCATGTACATGAGGCATTAGGGACTTGACTATAGTTTAGTACAATTTTCCATCCGCAAATAGATGGCAAGAGTGAGCGGACGATTTAGACATTGGAGGACATTTTGAAATCATGATTTTTAGAGTGGGGTGATAGATGGGTTAGATTTCTGCCTTTGGTGGAGTTTCTAGACAACAACAGTTACCATTCGTCGATAGAGATGGCTCCGTACGTGGCACTGTATGAGAGGTGCTGCAAGTCACCAGTCTGTTGAGATGAGCTCGCCGACACAATAACATTATTGCCAAAGATGGTCGAAGAGACAATTGATCAGGTGGGATGCATTAGAGAGAGCACATGAGGGACAGGGACAAGAGGTTCCTCTGTTTTTGGTTTAGTGGGCTAGGAGAGGTCCTGAGGAGGCTACTTAGGAGACTGAGGAGAGTATCCGGACTAGTTATTGGGAGACCTTAGATGAGATGCTTGCATCCTAAGTTGAGCCGAGTGTGGACATTTCCTTGACCTCGTGAGATAGTGGTGAGTGTACCCTTGTGCCTTGTTTTGAAGTGTGATTTGGTGTTATCTCTATGATTGTGTGCTTATGATTGGTAGTTATGTGTAGATATGTGATGATATGATGTGATGAGCCCTGCTGATGTACGGTGGTATATTAGTTATGATGCTGGTATGTGGCTATTGTTGTTATGATCTTTGCATGATAGACCTTCATAGTTCATTGATTCTATGACTTGATTATGTCGTTATATGAAATTCTGAGACTTATGAAGGTTGAATATCATAGTATCTTGACTAGATAGAATGGAATTACTTGATTTTGAAAATGGAACCGAGGAAGAAAATATGGAATTAGCCCTTATAGGTGGATGATGTCATGATGGAATGTCGGAAATCTGTTGACTAACATAGGGAAAATTGACTAGGATTTTGAAAAGTTCCCTGGTTTCGAAAATTATTTTAATCTCATGGGCGATACTTGTTTTTAAAGGTGGATAATGTAAGGCCCTTACATTTTTTAAAATATAAAATATTAAAAAAATGGATTTAAGTTGGAAATTCGGATAATTTGGAAACCCTCATCCTCATCTTGATAATCCTATTTTAACATTCCCAAAGCGGATTCCTGCCAAATTTTTGAACTTTTGAAGGATGATTCCATCTTTTCACCTCGGGATTTGAAATGAACTTTGGATGTCAATATCTTCTTGGTTATGAATTGATATTTTGATCGGGTCAGAATGAGTTCGATATAGTGGGATTCAGCAAACTAACTTTCGGAAATTCAAATTCGCGCTTCCGAGACCACAACTCTTGTCCTCTTCCTCTCTTGCCCCTTCCGAAAAATTCAGCTCGATTGGAGCCTTGTGTTGATTTGAAATTCAAGGCAACTTCCTATCACCTTCCTCCTTCCTAGATTTGGCTAAACACTCACAAATTTCTTTTTCCCTCTCCATCCTTCCACCCTCCTTATATGGTAAAGGAGACAAGCCTTGCTCCCATGGCACTATCCGAAAAACATCCCACCAAACCCTTGTTTGCACTCCATAGAATCAAATTACCCACCACAAAAATCAAACACAAACCCAAAACCCTGAAGCACAACCCCAAAGCTTATCCTCTCCAAGCTCCCCCTTCTTCCTCTTCTTTCCTCCCTTGTCGTGAGCACCACAACCCCAAAACTCCTCCTTTGCTTGGTTGAGCAAGATCTCCACAGCTCACCACCACCTCCTAGCTCACAGCCTTGTCGTCTTCCCTAACTGGACTCAAGCCCCAAGCACCTTCCTCATTCTCCCTGTTTTTCGCGAGCAAGAACCAAGCAGACCAGCTTCCTCCCTCATCATTCCTTAGCGAACAGAAATGCAGGAGCTCCCCACATCCTTCTTGACATCCTCGAGCAGCCAGAGCTTTCCAAAAGACTACAAAGAAGTCGAGAGCTACCCGCCATTCATCTTCCCTCTAATTTCGATTCCAAGGACGGTAAGTACTCGTTCTTGCTTCCTTTGGCCTCCTAACTGAGTAAAGCTTCACCTTTAACACCCCCAACATGCTTTGTAGGCATTTCAATCAAGATCTAGCTCTGACGAAGCCAGACGAAGCTTCCCGATCGATTTTCGTTAAAGAGCGAGACCTTGGTAAGCCACCCCTCTCTCTTGTCGATCCTTTCGTGTCCTTTATCTTCTAACATGTGTGTTGAGGTCAGGAAAGGATTTGGAGCAATCGAGGAGAGCTAACACTAACAATGGCGGCGTCAACGATCTCAAACCCAAGCCCAGTTGCAGGTTTTGCCGCTGTGAATAAGAACTAGTCGTGGGAGTGGTTTTTCGCCATGGAGAAACTTTGGTTTCTCCACAGAAAAAGATGCGGGCGTGGCTCACATTGCCACAGTCCACTCCCGAGTTGATGAAGAACTATTCTTGCCGCAACAAGATACACTTGTCGCCGCGGCGAGAGATCCTCATCGCCGCAACGAATATGAACTTCACGTTGGACCTGGAAACCTAGGCTTCTCCACGGCGAAACAAGATTTCACCACGGCAAAGGACTTTTGCTGCCGCAAGAACCCCCATCTCGACGGGTGCTCGCTGGAGGGGTTTCGCCACAGCGAAAGCCCCTTGGTAGGTTTGGGTTGGTTGTTTGTCCGATTTGGGTTGGGTTTTATGATGTGATTTCAAAGGTGATTTAAATGAGTTTTGAAAGTCATGACTTGTTAAGATGAACTTGGTTTCCAAAAGGTATTTGAGGTACATTTTCGAAGGTCGGAAGATCATTTGAACTACTTAAAAAGATTTTGGGGAAAAGGTTTGAAACATGACGGATTGCCTTGATAAATAGAGTTTATGAGATAACTAAAGATCTTAAGCTTTACATGGTTTTGGAAGGCTGTTTTAGAAACGGATCTTAACTAACTTGAGGTTCTTACATGATTGGCCTATTAACTAAGTTGGTGAGTCTTATGTGTAAGCATGATGTTATGATATACTCTATGAGTTCCAACATGTTGATATTGTTATGATATATGTTGATTATGAAGCATGATGTGGAGTCTGAATTATGATATGAGATGTTGATATATGTCCTTAAGTATGGGATTATGATATGATGATTATATACAAGCATGTTATATTATACGATGATCTGAGTTATGAACATAATTCGTATATGAGATGTGTTGTCTGTTATGAGATTATATAATGATGAGATATTGAGACAATGAGAAAGGATGGAACTTGATGAGATATGTTGAGATTCTATGATGAGATATGAGATGAACTGATGATGATGATGATGATGATGATATGGAAGTTATTATGATAAGACTTGTAGTTGTGTGAACTTCTGTGTGATATCATATGCTTTGTGTAGCTTTAGAAGTAGACTCATTTATACTATTGTTTATATATGTGTTAGGGGATCATCTCTGACGTGTTGGCTTTCTGTATACCTGGTTGTTGTCTTTTGTTGTTCTGCACTTCTAGATAAGTTCCCTAGAGAGCTTACTCAGGTTGAACTCTCATGCATGTTGTCATGTAGTATACTAGGTTTTGCATCTAGCATGATCATGTAGTAGCATGCTTAGGGTTTGCACTATTGAATGAACATATGTTTACTCTATGCGTTTGGTAGAACGACCGTTAATTGTGAGTCTTAGAGTCTTTTGCTAGGGTCATAGGACAACCCAGTTCCATCGGGTTCGTTCCTCTCGAGTCATTGTCCATGATACTGTATTATCATAAATGAAATAAAATGAGCATGATATATGAATGAGCATAAAAATGAGATATATTGTTATATGATGAGCTAGCACGAACTTGGCCGGTGTCTGCACTAATGAGAATGGGTGCAGAGATAGGAGAGGGATATGCCACTTGATATTTTGTGTAAGATCCTAATTTATCGCTTTCTGCATATATAAACTGCTAGCAGCCTTGAGTGTTTACTTTACTGCACTACATTAGAAGCATCTTTATTTAGGTACACTGTGTATTATGTGGCTTCTATGAGGACTTCCGGTCCCGCATACGTGGCTCGGCTTGACTCCTTTCCCCTTTTATTTTTAGGTACATATGTACTCTAATTACGTATGTTTTTGCTTATGGTTGTTGCATGTTGATGTTGCGAGGGTTTTGCCATAGGCGTATCTAGAGAGAGACTAACTTATCACACTATGCTCTTCTATGGGTACTCTTACTAATTATGCACTTTGGTATTGTCATTTTGACCCGGCTATGTTGTGACACCCCTTTGTATGAATTTTATGACTATTTGATGCTTTTAGACTTCAACGGTTTTCCAACAACTTAGATTATAGGACAGGTACATCTGTGTTAACATCGGGTCTGCAATGGACCTTGTGCTCTTTGGGTTCGAAATCCCTCTTTATACACTAATACTTTGTTTTGAAACTATTCGACCCGTAATTGGATTGCAAAATCCGAATAAAGGTATCCAACCCTTCGGAAAGTAACATGGGTTTATTAACTCGGGCCTTTACACGGCGGGCGCTGGTCTTGTAGATGTCCTTCTTTTTCCTCTTTTTCTTAAAGAACTCCAGCTTTTCTCTAGAAAAGCTAGAGTTCTTTATTAGATGAACTAATCATAATGCAAATGATAATAAACATGCCTAGTGAGG
This sequence comes from Persicaria tinctoria, assembly GCA_037127255.1. Lineage (NCBI taxonomy): Eukaryota > Viridiplantae > Streptophyta > Magnoliopsida > Caryophyllales > Polygonaceae > Persicaria > Persicaria tinctoria. The sequence goes on from JBANSL010000006.1 coordinate 82,640,387, forward strand.
GCTAAGACATATATTCAATAAATTCAAAAGCAAATACGATGAATTAAAAAAAAAATCGAGTTGCCTCCCAAGAAGCACCTTGGGTTAAGCATCGGTGGATCGACGTAATGACCCCTCAATGGGTCTCCTCCGTAGCTTTCTCCATTGGATTCACTGCTACTTGAGATGGTAGTTTTCTTGCATTCCTTTCCTGGAGCTCTCCTATCTTTTAAGTGATCTATCTAACCGTCTTCTTTGTTGCTACAAACTTTTCTAAGATAAGGAAAAGAACCTTATCTAGTCTTGGTTGATGGGCTAGCATTGGGTTCCTAGGACAAGGTTCGACCTGATTTCTCCCATGGTATGGTCCTTGAACATTCATGCTCCCAAAACCTTGATAGTAATTAGTTTTGAAGTTAGGGTTGAAAAAATTGTTACCAAATCGTATGGGCCATTGTCTCCAATGGCGTTGTCTTCCATAACTCCTTCCTGCACTTTAGACCATAAGTCATTGGGGTGCGATGGATCTCTGCAAACCCCGCAAGGTCTAGCTTGTAATTGGGAAACCTGAGCGGATAGGCCCTTCATCATCTCTGTGAGCCTTTCCATTTCATTCTAACGGTGTGGTCCCATGGTTGCAGCTTTGACATTGTGCACTCCTTTTACTCCTTGGGTCCGTTCGTACTGTTGAGAAGCATTAGCAATCCCCTCGATCAATTTTATAGCCTTCTCGGGTGTTTTATCCAGCACATCTTCTCCATTTATAGCGTTGATGATGGTATTTCTCTCTTGGTCTAACAGGCTTTGAGCTTCTTGAAGCGCTTTATATACTCATAAAGGGATTTAGATGGAGATTGCTTGATGTTTGCGATCATTCTTTTTACTTTGTTTCGATGAGTGGCTGAGAAATATTTATTGAGAAATGCTTTCTTCATCTCCACCCATGTTTCGATGTTTTTTGCTGGCAAGTAGTAGAGCCAATCATTTGCAGCGTCCTTGAGGGTGAAAGGAAACTCCTAGAGCATCATCTGGTCATCTATCATGCATGTAGGTCACAATGGCATATTGTTGTGAACTCTTCCAAATGCTTGTTAGGATCTTCTCCACTTCTTCCATGGAAACTAGGCTAGATGGTTGCCTAGTTTTACTTGAACTCAAACTTTGAATTTGTTGGGAGATCCGGGAGCTTGATTGCTAATGGTTGTGTACTAAGATCGGGCTCCTTAATATCTCGTAGTGTTCTTCTTCCTCCTCCTCCATGGAGTACCATATTCCTTGAATGTTGTCTTCTTAACCCGGAGAAAGCCTTTTCAATATCTGGATTACAAAGAACTCTAGATTGTTTAGTAGAATTAGTGTGAACAATGCAAGATGGATCACACAAATTGAAATGCAAGCATACTAAAGAAAACACAAATGCAAGCGTATTTAAGAAAAATCGATGTTCCCTAGCAACGGCACCACAAATTTGGTGGACGATTAAATGTCATGGTTTAATTATCCCAAAATAAAATACCCAAGCCCACTAACTAACAAACATTTGGTATCGGTAAGGAATCGATCCCACGAAGAACACGTACGACTCTTAAATGCATATGCCAAGTGAAATAATAAAGCAAAGGAACAATGTAAATAGAAAGTAAATGAAAACCTAGACTAGCAATGATTGAATAGCACATACCATTATGATGAGTAATATAGCTTCACTTACATTCGCAACAATGGTAATTGCATGATCATCGGACTCTTATACAATACTGGTTATGCAATTATCCTAGGGTCGGTTTAAGCATAGAACTGAGGTAGGCCGAACTTGCCGATAACAACAACTAACTCCCTAAACTCTTTCATATTGGGGCGAGTAGCATTATGTCCCAAACACCTAGCAAATAAACATTATTCCTCATGTCTATTCGACTTGTCATCTGGTTGTCAACCCCAACTATCGCTTCCACTAAAAGAAATAACCTTTACCTGTCAATTCTTCTACAATATCATATGGATTAAGGCCCGTAATATCGGACTGAAGCTATAATCCTAGCATGAGGCAAATCTATCCTAATGGCCAATTAAAATAAACAAACAACACTTAAGCAATATCATAACAAAGAGAATTGAAATAATCAATGTGTTACTCAAATATGAATAATAGAAACATAATAAACAACCATCTCATGTCCTTAACCATTGTATTGAAATACAAGCATAACTATAAAAGAGGCTAGTCGAGCATGGCTAACCTCGAAAAAATAATAAAAGATAAACTAAATTGTATATGGTTGGTTCCTCAATGGTTTCGAAAACCCTAGGTCGAATAAGGTATTTATAGGACTCAAATCAGCTGAGAAAATCCCTAGTGCCGACCTCCTTTGTGGATAAACAAGATCTTTAAAGGATAGGAATGAATCTCTTTCATATAAGGATCCAAATCAGCGTATTTATCCTTGGTTGTTGGCGCTGCCTCAGGTCTGGCGGAAGCCGCTCCTCCCAGATGCTGAAGAACTTCACATGGGCACAAGCCCGGGGGGTGCCGAATGTCTTGCGATGGGCGTTGCTCCTGCGTCCATCATGTTTTCTTCTCTTCTTCTTTTTGTTTTTACTTAGCTTCTTCTTGGGTACTCTTCTCTTTATCTTCTAGCCATCCTAGCTAGCTTTAGGCTTCATTATCATCTCTTCGAGCTCGGATTCGTGAATCTGCATAATTAACATAGAAAAGTGTAAATTCCAAATTTCAAATAGAAAAGCATAAAGATGTGACTTAACTCTAACTTCCTATCTAATGCAACCTAAATTACCCTAAAACCGCCTAGAATGTCTGTACATAAAATGCATTATCAGGGTAACACAAGAAGGAAGGTAATCAACTTGAGCATTTTCAACCAGCTCCAAAGCAAACTTATCTTGATACAAAACCAAATCATTGCTCACCTTTAAGGCTTCCATTCATAAAAAGAAATTCAAATGACCTACATCCTTGATACTAAACAAAGTGTCCAATGTAACTTTGAGGTGTGAAATTGAGGATTGATCATTCTCAATGACAAGAATGTCATCCGCATAAGCAATAACAGTGGGAACATCTAAACCATCAATCTTCGGAAAAAGAGATTAATCAAATTTGGAGATAACAAACCTGATAAAGCATGATTTGTATAGGCATTTTAAGTTATTCTTAAGTCATTTAGGTTACATTTAGATAAGTTTTTATCATAGAGTGCATTCATTGTCTTTGAAGTTGCAAAGTTTGAAATCTATGCGTTTTATGCGTATTTATGCAGATTCTCGAAAGTCGAGCTAAAAGAGAATAGGAAAGCAACATTACGGAAACTTAGAAGCTAAAACAAGACGTGAAGAAGAAAGAAATAAGAAGAATAAAGAGGCGGAACCCGCGGCCAAATGACTGGCGTCCCGGGACTTACAGCATCCGATGAAGACCTAGCGGCACCCACAGGATTCGCCTCCTCCACTACCTTGTCGGCGTCCGCCAGTCGCAATTTCCAAAAGATTTCCTCTCGGTTCTACCTTAAGAATGTCAACTCCTGGGGTTTTCTATGCCTATAAATACAGCTTTCCCCAACCACATCTCAAGCATATCTCATTCGCTCACCATTCACCACTCTCACACCACTTTTCTCTTTTTTCCCTTTTCCGTCGTTTTCGGTAAGTCGTGCTCAGCTAAACCTTTTATATAGTTTTGCTTATATTTTATGCATTGGTTAAGGACATGTGAGGGTTATTTGAATACTATTTTATAGTTATGTTTGGTTTATGCATATTTGGTTATTCATTACTCTTGTTCTTTACATGTTTATGATGTTTATTAGTCTTAACTAGCCACTAAGATAGGTAAAAAATGTGCTAAGAGATTATAGCTAAATCCACTATTGTGGGTCTTAATCCGATATAGTACCAAATATATCTTAATTAACAGGTTGGGTTTCATGCATATGAAAGAGTAATAACAAATAGTTTAATGTTATTCTTAGCGGATGCAATAGCTTGGTTGAAAACCAGGTGACACATCGAATATGCAGAGTAATAACAGAGAGTTTGATGTTATTCTTATCGAATGCGATAGCTGGGTTGACAACCAGGTAATACATCGAATATGCAGGAATTAAATGAATTATATATGCTAAGCTAATTAGGGCATATTGCTTCTTGAAACCCATACAAGAGTTTAGGGAGTTCATATTGATTGCAAGACCCGGGGTATTTTGAGGCGCCAACCCATACCACCTAGCCCTTAATAATGCATATTTAGATAGGCATTATAGAGTAGTTTTCGTTGTGTTTCATAGGTGTTTGATTATATTTTAGAGTTAATTGCATAATATGCTCTTTCAGTGGAAAAGTTCGAAAACTATGCTATTTTATTGGATTTATGCAGATTCGTAGTGTCCAACATGGTGAGGAGCTTGAGAATAGACCAAAGAGGACGTCAAAAGTGCAAGGAACAAGCTAGGGAAGGATTAGAAGGTGATTTGGGAAGCAAAGGAGCACAAGAACAAGAGCAGAAATGGAGCACATGGAGAAATCGTCTCTTTAAGGTTCTGATAAGTTGGATTCAGCTTCTGAATTCTTCATGAGAGTTGTAATCCTTGAAAATATCTTTCCAATGCATATTCATATGTGTCAATCGGACGAACGATGACTCCAGAAAGTGCGTTACAAGTTCAGTTTGCGAAGCTGTCAAAGCGGCGCCCGCCGTGGTTTAGGCGGCACCCGCCGTCCCTTCAGATCTGGATCTGCGCAAGCGGCCCAACTTCTATCTTTGTGGAAACTCTAGGGTTTTTGGCCGACTTTGAGCCTTTAAGACCGATTTACCCCTACTTTTCTATGACTTTCACTTCTATTTTATTCTACTTTTCATCAGTCAATTGGAGATTAGAGCGATGTTCGTCATGGGCGACTAAACTCTCTTCGTTCTATCTACGATTTGAAGCTTTGTTTGGATTGAGTTGTGAGTTTATGAATCTTGTTCTTTATTTCCTACATTTTAATGTTTCAACTTCTTTGTGCTTGATTGTTGATTGTTTTATTCTATCTCACTTGATCAACTTGGTTGAATCAATTCAATTGCTAGAGTTTTGTAGATTTCTGATTGCGAACCTTAACCCAAGTAGCAAACTTATCCCTTTAGGGCTCGTTGAACTAATTGGATGGGTAGGAAGTTGGATGTGTTGTTAAATCCCTCTTTAAGGGCTGCAAATACCTTGGTTAATATCTGAACTTAAAGCTATCAATTGGGTTAAATCCTTTTTAGCGATTGTTCAATTGTTAAGGGTTTCTAGGACTGATTGGACTAGTAACTATATTAGGTCGGGACAAGGACATCAATAGGAATCATAAAAGGACAAGAGGAAGTTACAACATCAATTCAACCAAATAAAGTGGATAGTTGTAGGTAGAGCGATCTTCTCTAAATTGTTTTGCATCATTTGTTTTTATTTTGTTTTCTTTTCTTTTCAAACTCAATCAACCAAAACCCCCCTTTCATTAATTGGTAAATACACATTGCTGAGAAATACTTGATTCTCTGTGGGATCGATCTCTTACTTACTTGCTACACTAGTTTGTAGGTTTGAGTTTTATTTTGGTATGGTTTACGCGACTAAAAATCGTCCATCATATTGGCGTCGTTGCCGAGGAATCAAGTTTATTTCTTTGTTTTGTGTATTTATTGATTTTTTGCATATATCTAACTTTCTTGTGAACCTATCTTGCGGTTCATCACACCCTTGCTACTAACTTTTTAAGATGTTGAGATTAGCGGAGCTTGAAGGTGAGAACTTTCACCAATACTTCACTAGATTGCATGAGTATGTTGACAACCATGGTTCATTGGGTTATCAATATGGTGTGCGAGAGATGTGTGTGTGCATATTTGATGGGATGAATGTTGAAACACGAAGCCTTGCTGAGTACATGAGTAGTGGAGGCCTATCGTATATGGGACTCTTTGAGATTTGGGATTTTTTCTACCGTATGATTCACCAGGTTGAGGAGGAAGTATCAATCCAGGCTCTCACACAAGTGGTGCAGCAGTAGGCTGAGCGCACAAAGAACTTAGAGATTCAAACTGAGAACCTCGCACGGATAGTCATGGAGCAAGTTGAGCGATACCGAAACTTGGAGAGTCAGATGAGTCAAATCATTCAATTATTGAGTGCAAAAGGTGAGAAAAATATGATCTTAGAAGGGGATGACGAAACCGTGATGGAGGTTGACGATTCTGAGGAGCGGCGACCGCCGCAGGAGGGCGCCGGCCACCGCGCTATTGCTGACGAACCCCCGAAGTCTTCTTCCTTCAATTTTGAGGAACCCATCCCACCACCCCTTGATGTTTTGAAGGATACATTAATGGAAAAGCCTATCGATGTCATTACGCTTAGTTCATTCCCTCCTATCTGCTTTCAACCCGACAATGACATGCCGAATGAGGAGGAATTGGTTGCAGACAACGATAGTTTCTTTGACGATGGAGAAAGGGGCCTAGTGCTTCGTGACTTGGAATCTCATGATTCGACACATGAGGTTACATGTGATGTATTTCCTACTCCATCTGAATCATCCATTCTGAGCTCGCCCATTGATGAACCAGGTCTAGAGCCATCTGTAGAGGCTCGGGAGGTAATAGAGGTAAACTTTTGCAATTTTGTAGGTAATGGTGATTATGTTGATCCTTTTGAATGCTATTTCTACAAAGCAACATCGGAATTGTGTTGGTGGTACTACATTCCCTCAGCTGAAAGTCAAGCTCAAGAACATGATAAGTTGAATTCATTCTTTAACTTCATATCTTTAGCTTTCAATTTTTTCATGTTTAGTGTTCATTCAAATTATGGGCGGGCACAAGGGTTTGATTTGCTTTTGAGGGCGTTGACAATGTCTGAATAAGTCTTGAAGGAAGGTAAGAACAATAAATCGTCGAGTCGTAGACGATAAACAAGGACGCTACACGGGAGGCAACCCAAGGTAAGTTTGCTATTTTCTTGCTTTTCCATTTCTAGTTAGTTGTTCAATTTCAATAAATTTTAGAGTTCCTATTCGATAGTTAATGGGTTTCTATAAGTCTTTTTTGATCTTTTGGGACAATCTAATGGTAAGGCAAGTGGAATGGACGAAAAAGGAGCAACCAAGGCTCGCCCAAGTAAGTCACCGCTGCGAGACTCAAGTCGCCACCGCAAGGTGGTCAGCCTTGTTTCGCCACGGCGGGCACTGGTTATGCAGAGGCCAGATACCGACTCGGTACTTGGACATACCGAGTCGAGATTTTTTTAATTCAAGTCGCCGTCGCGAGATCGTGTGTCGCAGCCGCGGCTCATCCTATGTTGCTGCCATGCCATTGCTGACCAAGCCCTGTCGCACTACTAGAAATTTGTTATTTAACATCGGATAATAGCCGATGTCTTTAAAAAAAAATCGATGTCTATGTGGGGGATGTAAAAAGTCAAAAGTTTTTCACATCGTCCAGAACCCGATGTCTTTGTATGTTATAACATCGTTTATATTTTTAGATCCAATGTCTTTGTTATCTTATAACATCGATTATAAAATATAACCGATGTTATAAGATACAAAGACATCGGCTATTACCCGACGTTAAAAAGTTTTGACTTTTTACATCCCCCACATAGACATCGATTTTTATTTTTGAAAGACATCGACTATTACCCGATGTGAAATGACATATTTACGGGTTTTTTTTTATTATCGTAGTCTATGCGGGATTTGAACCCGCATATTTGCGTTTGAACGCAATGCTCTACCATTTGAGCTAATAGACTTTAAATTAAATAGAATTTTATTACATAATAAAATCCCAAAACTAGAACTCAACGAGATGATATATAACTTTCTCGGGTGTAAAAATAACAAAAACTTGTTGTTCGCTCTATTGCAACAGAATCTTCCATCAATAGAAGGCTCGTCAATCCAACTTACTAACTAAATCGGTTAAAAACCAATGTGGGTATATCCGTATGTACAGATGAACTTGTAGAAGTAATTTAATTTTTGGTACTGAGCTAACCTCTCCATCTCGCTGCTATGTATAAGGGCCAAGGGCTAGCAGATGCGCGGACATCCTCTTGCTTGTCGACGCTTTTCAGCCTCGTTCATCCAGTCAGATATAAGGGCCAAGGGCTAACCTCTCCATCTCGCTGCTATGTATAAGGGCCAAGGGCTAGCAGATGCGCGGACATCCTCTTGCTTGTCGGCGCTTTTCAGCCTCGTTCATCCAGTCAGATAGGATAAAGAGACCCTTGCAGTCGAAATATGCAACTACTATCACATCCACAGAGCAGCCATGATTTTCTGCATACAGAAGAATCAGTTGGTTGATGTCAACAATAAGAAAAATCTGAGAGAAGCTTACAAAATTGTTGTAGAAAGTTTAAAGACTTTATATGTACCTGGAGTACCGAAATTTGTTTCGATTCTTGAGCATGCTCACGCCTTTTTCTACGCTTTTTGACAGAAGTTGTATTCTCTGAATCACCCTTTGTCTTTGAGCGGGGAAAAACACGAGAATCAAAGCAAAGTAGTAATTTCCTTTCAAGAACTTAAAAAATTTCCCGAACCAAAGTGATGAGCATCTTCTTAATTATGCATGAAACACGAAGTATACGAGTATATGAATATTGTTTTCATTCTAAAGCAAGAATGCTACAGGATTTCATCTTTCTAAATAGTTGACATGATTCAGTTATACGTAATATATCAAAAAACCATGAAAGCAAATAACTTTTTTTCGAGATGATAAAGGAGCATCCTCTAGAGCCTTGTACACAATTTTTAATAGATCGATTGATTAAGAATGCTTGAATCTGAATCCAACAACTGCGCTTTCATCTAATCATTTTAATAAAATGAAAGCATACAGCCCCTGCTCGCTAGCTGCATCCAACTGTAAAAACAGAGACGCTTGCACATATGACACACAACAGAAAACCATCAAATGACCCAAACAATAATCCAGTATTTTTTACACCAAGGGCAAGGGGCATAACTGGATCCTAGTGAATCTTTTTTATCATTCAAGACTCAATGACAGAACTAGCTATCTGGGAGATTGGGAGTTTGTTCAATTATTCAACAACATAATAGAAACTCGGTTTAAAAAATGGCTACATAGTGCACATAAGGAATTTAAATTTAATTATGTTCAATAGCTTGGCTCAACCGCCTAAAAAATTGGAAAGTCTCACAGTGTGTATATGTATACATGAAGAACTATAGAGGCAAAATAAAATCCTACGTGCAAACCTGAGAAACAACAAGTTGTTCATTAATAGACTCTGCCATTGAATGCATAAGCTTGTCCAATAGTTTTACCCGTGCATCACACTCATAATTCTTCCTGTACTTGGCATAATGCAATCACAAAAACGAAAAATAAACAAAGGCCAAATCCTATCACTTTTAGAAAAGATCATCTTGGAAAGAGAATGTATAAAATTCTTAAGTCAGCAAGCATATTACCACACAAACAACTCCCACGACCAGCCAGCAGCAGCCCCCATAACCTTAAAATTAATTTTCAAGCTATTTCAAGCAGCTCCTAAACCAGCCACCAGGCGTTCTACAAAGCAACAGAAATGCAGCAGCTGGACAGCTCTTAAAATAGTAGATTATCTCACAAACATCCAACAGCTTCAAACAAACAACCCTTAACATTGCAATTTAAAGGCTAAAAAATTCAGCAACATCATCTACATTTGCATCAACATATTCGGCCCCAACACCCTTTAGCTACAACAACCCCATAATGCTGAATTTTAGTGCCAAAAAAAAAACTTGACAGCATGCAAAAAAAAAAAAAACAGACCCAAAGTATATCAATTTCTTGAATCAGCACAAGGTACCCAGGTACACGTGAAACTTGTATCAAGAAATGGAACTATAACTTTTCAATCCGACAATAAAGATAGAAAAATTGATGAATGCAATTTAAATTTCCAATAATACTTACATCAGCCAAGCATCTCTAACCTAATCAGTTCAATTACGGCCTTATACTAACTTTTCTTTCTTTCTTTCTTTCATAGCAATATATATTACCTTTACAAATAAAATGTTTGTTTGGATGAGCCTTTTTAAATAGTTGAAACTACACTTTAACTGCAGCTCTTAATTGGGAACATACACTAGGTCAATTTTTCACATTTTTCCACATAACCAATCCCGAATGAAGAAATTAAGTACACACAACACCAGCAAAAACAAGAAATTGATCAAATAAGAGGACTCAACTCTTTCCAACGCATATTCCAGTTGATCCGGCACCTAAAGAGAGAGAGAGGGAGCTAGGTCAGAGACAAAACACTGACTTCTAGTAGTGACACAATGAAATGGGTTCCATCAGTTCTTACAAGAACCCACAACACTAGGCATTACAGATCATCTTAGGATAAGGAAAAACTATATTTTACCTAAAAGACACAAAATAAATTGATTAAGCACCTGGAATAAGCTGTTATAAGCTTCATTAGGTGGGAAAAGGACTACCTTGATGAACTTTCTAGCCAATTACATGAAGTTGTTCTAGATGTATTCTTCTGTCCGATACATATAAGCAATTTGAATGTAACTTGGCCAAGTTGGGGAGGATTAACTATGTTCAGATATTCAGCAAATGAGGTATTACCTAAATGTAGAACTATAGGATAACTAAGGGTTCCACACAGATGAATAAAAAACAGTCATTTGGAAACATAAGATGAATATGTTGCTCTAAAATATAATTTTAGCTTGATTCATCCAAGTAGCTTACTGGCACGTTTGTGATACATGATTTAGAGAAAAATAGTTTAGAGAAGTCCTCCAAAAGCAAGGAAAAATCTACAAAATCAGCAAGTCTCTCCAAAATGGTTGAAGGCTTGAAGCTACTACCAAAGATTCTCCCTCAAGTTCTCAAGTTAGATTAATAATCATCATGTTCATCAAAACTGATAGAGCACCAAAGTTTAAAATCGATTCTAACTGCTGAGAGCATGCCCAGGAACCCACAAACAAACATTCACCAAATTCAGCGGGAAAATAAAAACTAAACCAACTAATTCACATAAACAAACATTCATCAAACCTAAACCCTAAATAAAAACTGAATATCAACATCAAGCCAGCCACACTAAATCAAATCAATTCACACAAACCCTAAATCAAAAATATTGAAAATTAAAGGCAGAATTTCGTACCGGTGACCGAGAGGAAGTGATGGAGTAGGGTTTCGACTGCTGGAGTAGGGATTTCGATAGCATCCTCTTGTCTCCCTCTAGCATCCTCTTTTCTATGACTTCCACTTCTATTTTATTCTACTTTTCATCAGTCAATTGGAGATTAGAGCGATGTTCGCCATGGGCGACTAAACTCTCTTCGTTCTATCTACGATTTGAAGCTTTGTTTGGATTGAGTTGTGAGTTTTTGAATCTTGTTCCTTATTTCCTATATTGAATGTTTCCACTTCTTTGTTCTTGATTATTGATTGTTTTATTCTATCTCGCCTAATCAACTTGGTAGAATCAATTCAATTGGTAGGGTTTTGTAGATTCTTGATTGCGAACCTTAACCTAAGTGGCAAACTTATCCCTTTAGGGCTCTTTGAACTAATTGGACGGGTAGGAAGTTGGATGTGTTTTTAAATCCCTCTTTAGGGACTGGAAATACCTTGGTTAATCTCTGAACTTAAAGCTATCAATTGGGTTAAATCCTTTTTTAGGGACTGTTCAATTGATAAGGGTTTCTATGACTGATTTGACTAGTAACTATATTAGGTCGGGACCAGGACATCAATAGGAATCATAAAAGGACAAGAGGAAGTTACAATATCAATTTAACCAAATAAAGTGGATAATTGTAGGTAGAGCGATCTTATCAAAATTGATTTGCATCATTTGTTTTTATTTTATTTTGTTTTCTTTTCAATCTCAATCAACCAAAACCCCCTTTTCACTAATTGGTAAATACACATTGCTGAGAAATACTTGATTTTCTGTGGGATCGAATTCTTACTTACTTGCTACACTAGTTTGTAGGTTTGAGTTTTATTTTGATACGGTTTACGCGACTAAAAACCGTCCATCAACCCTCTTAGGTCCGTTGTCCTCACTTGGAGCCTGAAAAGGAAGAGATCTTGTTACATGGGCAGGGCTTGAACTACTTATAAATCACTCCCAACATCCTTATGATATCTGATGTGGGACGGGGGTGTTATAGTGATCGAATCACGAAGCTATACAACTCTGTGCACAAACTGACACTAAGATAGCCAAGCATAACCAAACAACCCGATAATCATGAAATTACCAATGTTGTGAATATAAGTAGAACTATATTCTCATCTTATTATTATCTTTTGCTTCAACCGTTGCTTTTATTTATTGCTTCTTTATCTTATTATTACTATTACTTTTATTATGAACTGCCTGCTTGCTCACCACGTTTACCCAAAGTTGCATGCACTCTCTGTGGGATCGACCTGTACCTGCTGCTGATACTCGTTATTAGTTAAAGGTATAGATTTACTATTTGGGGTGTTAGAACATACAACATTCTAATGCGCACCAAAACCCTAGTGTTTGGAGAGTAGATACAAGCTTAGAGTACCATTGCCTAGACACATGTTTTAACCCATATAAGGATTTTTGAAGTCTGCAAAAATTTCCAGAAGTGTTCTCTATCCCTAGTGGTATGATCCTATAAACTTCCTATATATGATAAATAGCCATGTAAAAACGTGTTGTTGACATCCATTTGATGTATCTCCAAGTATGTCACAGCCATGTAAAAACAAATTGTTAGCAAGAAAACCACTGATCTCACACTCTCAGTAGGACGATACCTGGACTTATTTCCTATACTAGTATTTGAGTTTAGGATTAATTCTTTTGTGAGATTCGGTTCACCACTCGTCAGTTGTCAATAGGGGTTGGTGGGTTTGACAATAAAGAAATAAGTGGGGTTGGACTGGGGGAGGGAAGAACATGAGGCAAAGTAGCTGTCGATGTAAAATGGGCTAGTTGTTCGGAAGTGGTAGCAGCTCCAAGAACTAAAGTGGGCAAAGAGGATGAAGCTACAAGTTGTGGACTGGGTTGGGTAGGAGGTGAACCTGAGGAGTATGAAAATTCGACCTTATCAAAGACAACATGGGTAGATATATACAATGGTGTACACGCAGGCGGACGTGGCATGGTGGGCGACGTAGGTGAGGCAAGATAGGCGGAGGATGGCGGCAGCGAGCCCAGAAGGTGGAGGCAGCAGTCCCCAATGGTTAGCGGTAGCGGTTGTGACCAAGGTAGCGGTACGTAAGGCCTGCCTATACGGTGTAGTCGACGGAGATGAAAGGTGATAGCGATGGCTATTGCCTATGGATGGTGGCGAGGGGTGGGGCTTGGGAGGATGGGGAAGACCCACATGGGTAGCGGTGGCGACTACTAGCTAAGGTCAGGGTGGAGGCCGAAGAGCGGCTGCATGCAATAAGGGGCGGTGGCGACAGCAAGATATGCCACCAACCCGGTGGGAGTGTTTTTGTCTACAAGCTAATAGCGGTCAAGTGATCTCGATGTGTATCAAAGCCATGATTACCCAAGGGGTAGAAAGACAGTTTTCCCAACCATGTTACAATTTATTTTTTTATTAAAGGGAAGAAAGATTGCCCCTATTAACTAATGTTAATTTGAAATTTTAACCCACATGTCCCAGCTTTGTTCATTAGATTTAGGCTATTCAATTTCTTAAGGCCAAATTGGGTAGTTATACCCTTTTCAAGTTTTTTTTTGGTAGATGTACCCTTGAAGATTTTATTTTTGTTATGACATGTTTGCCCTTGATTTGATTGTAACAACTAATCGTAGAATCTCTAATTAATTATAATTCTGTTGACGCTCATCCTATTCCATCAACCTTTGTTCTTTTCCATTCCTCTCTTCACTTAAGTCACGCTCATCCAATTACATATTTCTTGAAGTACGGTGATTGCGAAGACATTGAAGGTTGGTAAATTTGATTTATTTGTTTTTATGTGATTGTTACTAACTTCCATGGTATAATGAACTCTAACTTAAGAACCCTAATTCAACCACGGGAGTTAGGTGCCCCAATACAGACACAAAAACTCTTCATCACGGTTTGTGATTTAAAAAAAAGAATGACGATGCGGGATAGATGAAAGAATGAAGATGTAGGGTAGATTGAAGCTTTAGGGAATCGATATCTTACCTACGGATATTGTATTCGCTTCTTGTTAGTTAGGGACAATAATTTATGTTACAATAATCGTTATCTATTTTTACAATAATTTTATGCTACTTTAATTGATATCTGTCTTTACCAGATTTCGATCATTACAAGAAATCATTCATTACAATAATTGTATGCTATTGTAGTTGGTTATAGTAATGGGTACAAGAATTCGTTCATTACAGTAAATCATTCGTTACAAGAATTGTATGCTACTTTAGTTGGTTATAGTGATTTCTTGTAATACAACTCTACAAGGCAAATGTGAGTATAGTAATGGGTAGAAGATTTCATTCATTATAGGAATTGATTACATGAATATTATTGTATCACAGGAGTGTGATTTCTTGTAAGTAACCCATGACATTGTATTACATGAATATTATTGTATTACAGGAACTGATTACATGAATATTGTTGTATTACATGAGTGTGATTTCTTGTAAGTAATTCAATGTTGGAGGTTCATTGTTTGGTTAAACATAGGATGATATGGACCCTCCGTTATCTTGTTCGATCATCTCTACATTGCAAACTAGAAAAGGAAACAAAAATTGTTACAATAAAATCATCTGCACACAATAATTTAGGGTAGAATTGATCGATAAACGATTCTAATCAAATAATTTGAAGAGTAATGTACGTTACCTGTAACGTAGAAATTTCTTGAAGTGGTACCCTAGAAAATTCTCTGTTGATAATAATCCCTTCATCCACCAATCCGTCTGCAGTCATCTTAACTGAGTAGTTTTTAAAAGGATAAAGTTAGTTAAAAATATCTTCATCCACCAATCATTTAAAAAAAATTAAGGATAAAATTTTATTTGTTAAAAATATCTTTATTATCAATCATTTTAAAAAAGGATAAAAATTGAAAAGGGTAAAAAATGATTTTAAGGGTAAATAGGTAATATCTATCTTAAAAAAAGTACAATTACCTAAATCAAAATTGAAGGAGTACAACTACTTAAAAAAACTTGAAAATGGTATAATCCACCTAATTTCCTCATTTCTTAATCTAATAGATATAATTTCTCCCCACATTACATGGTAAAAACCGTTTTACGAGAAAACCACTCTACATATAATATACTAATTTACCTTAAATGGACTAGCCATTCACTCTTTATTTACCTATTCCGGAATGGCTCACCGGAAAGGACTTGTGGGTAGTACCCATAGGTCCCCGGTTCGAACCCCGGAATGGCCGCTCTTTATTTACCTATTCAAGGACTAGCCATTCACTATATTTATACGTATACATATCAACCTTGTTTGTACAATAAATACATCAAAACTGTGTATGCGTACACTGTATACATACATTTTTTTTTTACAGTAGGCAAAGAGTTGGATGTACTACTGACACCCATGATCATCTAACCAGATGATGTTCTGGAACTCACAACAAGAACTCAAAATAAAATTACAACTCAACTGAGATTTCGCAAGAAAATCAGCTGCACAATTCGCCTCTCTATAGCAATGCTGGAATGTAATCATCTCAAAATCTTCGCTTAATGTCCGAATTTCTTGAACTAATTGCACCACCTCCCATGGTATATTGTTTACGTGATTAATGGCATTGATAACGATTGAGCAATCACTTTCAACTATGGCTTTCCGTATCCCAAGCTCCGTTGCCAGTCTTATACCTGCATATACTGCAAACGCTTCTGCTAGGACATTTATTGGGGGACATTTCCAAATCATTTTATCATGAGGCCTACTACGTTTTGATACTTTGGTTTTCACCTGCTCTTTACTCCAGCATGAAATATTATCAATAGTTTGAGTTAAAACATTGATAATACTCTTATCAGAACCGTTGCGAAAAATAATTCTATTTCGCAACTCCCAAATAGAATGCCATAAATGGCACAGGTCTGTAAAATCTATATTAAGAGCCCTAGTATTTAGAATATTTTCTGAGACATCACTTGTTAAATTTGGTATAGTAAAACACTTTTTCAATTTAACACCCAGATTTTGAATAAGGGATCTGGTAATATGACAATTAAACAATAAATGATTTGTATCTTCTATATCAGAATTACAAAGAGAACAAGTACTCGGAACTCTATTAATATATCTATTTAGACAAACAGTAGTAGGTAAGATGTCTAAAATAATCTTCCAGATGAAATTTTTAATATTCGGAGCAATATTAAGTTTCCAAATCCAGTCTGCTGAGATTTTTTTTGTATTCCTTGTATTAAAGAGTGATGATGTGGCTTTAAAAGAAAAGTTCCCATTATTACTATAAATCCAAATTAACTTGTCAGGAATATCAGTTACTGGAATATGGATATTAGTAATCATATGAACAATATGAGAGGGAAAAATATTGTTTAATTTATCAATATCCCAAGAATTTGTATTTGTAAATAAATCATACACTTTTAAATTAGGGTCACAATCATTCCTAAAGCTCTCTAGGTATTGAGCATTTACCCAAATGTCAGACCATACATTGATAGTTTTTCCATTACCAACTAGCCATAGCAAGCCTTTAGAGAATAGATCTCTGATATTAAGAAGCCGTCCAAATTGCCAGGAAGTTTTGAATCTTCCTCTTTCCATTAAAGATTCTTTCGAGAGATATTTATCCGTGATAACCTTTGACCAAATATTATCAGGATTTGCCATAATTCTCCAAAGTAACTTCATTTGCATGCCAATATTAATTTGCTCAGCTGATTTAAAGCCTAACCCCCCATCTT
This sequence comes from Persicaria tinctoria, assembly GCA_037127255.1. Taxonomy (NCBI): domain Eukaryota; kingdom Viridiplantae; phylum Streptophyta; class Magnoliopsida; order Caryophyllales; family Polygonaceae; genus Persicaria; species Persicaria tinctoria. The sequence continues at coordinate 82,657,330 of JBANSL010000006.1, forward strand.
TTTTAGGAGTACACAGATGTTCCCAGCTGATTAAAGGATGATAATTATCAGATTGAAGTTTATTCCAAAAGAAATTTTTGTTTATTTGATCAATTTTTTGAAGAATTCCTTTTGGAAGAAGAAATGATTGCATTAGGTAATTTGTTTTAGAATTTAGGTTTGCCTGAATGAGAACCGATCTACCAGCTTGAGAGAGAGAATTGGATTTCCACTTTGACAACTGTTTTTTCAGGCTTATGATCGCCTCATCAAACAAGACATTACAAACTCTACCACTAATAAGTGGTATACCAAGATATTTTTCCATTGTTTTGGTAACTGAAATATTTAACTGTTGAGCAAGAGATTGAGCTTTACTAAAAGCAATATTTTTAGAAACTTGTAACGAACTTTTATTATAGTTTATAGATAGTCCAGACATATTGGAAAAAGTACTCAAGAGATTTTTAATCGTATGAAGACTTAACTCATCAGCACGTCCAAAAATGAGCGTATCATCTGCAAATGAGAGGAATGGAATAGGACTACTATTGTTTGTAAGTTTGATTCCAACCAAGGGGTCACATTCCAATGATTCCTGTTGCAACATCTTCCTAATAGCTCCATAACCAATACAAAAATATACGGTGCAAGAGGATCTCCTTGTCGAATTCCCCTAGAAGTTTGAAATGTACGTCCAAGCAAGTTATTTACTAAAACTGAGAAACTAGTTTTAGTCAAACAGGTCATAACCCAATTAATCCATTTAGAGTCAAAACCAAATTTGTTTAGAATAATGCGTATAAAATTCCAACTGATTTTGTCATATGCTTTCTCCATATCTAGCTTTAATGCCATCCATCCAAATTTGCCCTTTTTGTTATGAAAAGAGTGGAAAACTTCATGAGCAATTAATATATTATCTTGAATATTTCTTCCTTGTACAAAAGCTCCTTGAAATGGATTAATAATACGTGATAAAATCGGTTTTAATCGATTAGCCAATAATTTCGAAATAACCTTGTAAATAGTATTACACAGACTGATCGGACGATAATGGTTAATGTTAATAGGAATATCAATTTTTGGAATAAGCGCAATGAAAGTTGTATTTACTTCTTTGAGAAGAACACCAGAATGAAAAAATGATTTAACTGCTTTGCATACTAAACTACCCACTATGTTCCAATATTTTTTATAAAACTCTGGAGGAAAACCATCAGGACCTGGAGACTTGTCATCTGTCATTGAGAATAGGGTATCCTTGATCTCTTTATCTGAGAAAGGTTGTGTTAAAGATAAGTTTTCAGAATCCGTAATGGTATGATCTATTAACTTTAGAAAATATGGATTACTATTAATCGGAGCATTATTTGAAATGAATCTTTCAACTAATTCAGTTGTAATTTCATCTCTAATTTGATCCTCATCCTCAATCACTAAACCATGTTTATTTGTAAAATTACGAGTAATATTTTTTGAATTTCTTAATTTAGATATTGACTGGTAATATTTTGTATTTCTGTCTCCAAACCTGAGAAAGTTGGATTTAGCTCGTTGTTTCCAGAAAGTATTATTAAAGTTCATGAGAGCTTCACGCTTACCCAATAACCTATTACGTTTAGTATTCATAGTGTCGGTTGAATTCCCAATAATTTGTTGTGTTTGAAGAAGTAGAAGCTGATCTTCAATATCTTTAATCTGCCTGAAATTGTTATTTGGATGAGACTTACACCAAATTTTTGTATTTTTCTTAAGCAGTTTCTGTTTTTGTAAAAGAGTAAACATAAATGACCCATGAATCTTATTCTGCCAAGTTGATTTAACTAGTCTATTATAGTTGTCATTACTGGTCCAAGACATTTCAAACTTAAAAGGCGAACCAGCCGTACTTTTTGTCATTCCTACTGAAATAGATATTAAAGAATGATCAGAAGTTGTAAACGGATGATTGTGAACTAATAAATTTGGGAACTGAGTTGCGATATCTGTATGAACCATAACTCTATCTAAACGTTCATAGATATTATCCATAGGCATTTGTCTTTTCCTCCATGTAATTGGACTTCCCGTATAAGGGACCGTATGAACGTCTAGTTCTTCCACAATCTGATGTATTCGCATAAATCTATTAGCCTGCGGAATCGCTCCACCAATTTTCTCATGTACTGATTCAATTTCATTGAAGTCTCCCATTATCATACAAGGGATATCATGTTGATGAGTAACTCTAAATAGCTCATTCCAGAAGCTATTTTTATCTACTCGATTAGAAGGTGCATAAATGAAAGTAAGAATAAACCTAAAGTTATCAATTTTAACAAGATACATAATATACTTATCAGATATAGATATTTGTTGAATTGATTCTGTAAATTTCGAAGTCTTAAAGAAGATCCAAAAACCACCTTTTGTACCTTCTGAAGCAATATGATGGACATTATTAAACCCTGATTGCTTATAGAGGGATTGAGCCGGTGGCTCAGTTGCCTTTGTTTCCGCAAGTACTAAAATATCTAAATTGTTTCTTTTTCGAATATAAGCTAGGTCTTGCCTCCTCACACCTCTTATATTCCAGTATGCGATGTTCGTCATTTAAAAAAATTCATAATACATACTAGCTTTGTGAGCATTTCAAATACAAAAGACAAATCTGGATACCTATTTTTGATACCGCTTATTATACAATTTTTAATCGTCGGAAATTTGATCTCATAAATTACTTGATCGAAGAAGCACAAAATGTATAACCTCATTATAATAGGCTCATGACCAATATTGTTTAATCTATTAATAAAACTATAATCATTATAGATATCAAATTTGTAAGGATATTTCAAATATCTCCAAATCTGCTTCCACGGGTGTCGGTTCATATGTATGAATGTACCCAAATTTATTTCCAAGGGTGCTAACCCAAATAACAGTAGGCTGTTAAGCCGTTTAGCAGCAATTGTAGGCTCACGTTTTTGAGTAACCATGGTGCTAGAGACATCAGCCGGAAGCAACCAGAAATGTAGCAGGCAACAAGAAAGGCATAAATAAGGACCATGGAACGCACCCACAAACCACAGACCGCCCCTTCCCAGAAACCACAACCACAGCCCCAAAAAAGTAACCATATAAACAGCAAGAAGAAGGAAGAACTCAGGGCCCCCTATACACACATCACCCAAATCCACAACCGAAACAGCAGGAAGACAAACCCCATCAAAGAGCAACCAAAACCTAAGCCTATAACAAAACCAGAAGCTGAGAGGAAGACGGACAGAAGGCAAAGAAAAAAGAAGATGATCAATGTTGGTTAATCTAATTGTCGACAAATCAACCCTATAATTTGGAACTAAATAAAAATGAATACAGTTACAAGTAGATCTTTTAATCACCCTACACCCAAAATTGTTAAAATAATTATAGATATCATAGTTGTTAGGATCTTGCACTTCTTTCCAAATTTGAATCCAGGGATACAAAACAACTTGTGTAACAGGAAGCATAAGGGGTGCTAACCCAGAGAAGTTGCTGTTAAGCCCTTTAGAATCATCTATAATCCAACATATATGAGAACAAAAAGACTTAAAGCAGAACCTATACACAAGCACATCCGACAGAAAACCTCTAAACAGATACCTCAGCTGAACCGATAAGGAAACACCCATCTGACCAGCAACATAGGTGCTCCGAGGACTACCTGTACACGCACAAAACAATAACACAACCCTTAAAGCAGAAAGGCACACCGAGGGAATTTTAGTTTGAGAACAGCAGTAAACACCTTGTAAAGACAAATTGAGACAATCGTCAAGATTATAATCCCGTAAGTAAAAGGGGAAAGTAAGATGAAGATAGGTAAACACCATGAGTTGTCCAGCCACACCATCAATAGCTGGAATATCACATAGGACGTGGCAATCATGCACCAAAAGAGGGTGAAAAAAAATCTCAGAACCTCTGTAATTATCTTCAACAAAATCGAAACAACTAAAGAATTTAGAAGTAAAAAACCACCTATGAGAAGAACCAATCATGTTAATAGCATGATTTTTTAACTGATAACAATTATAAAGAGCAAAACTACCTATACAGTTGTAGTGGAAAGTAGCTGTCACTTGGTTAAGAACACCCATATAACAAATACAAGCCGACACCCATGAAAGATCAAACCAAACCAAAAAGGACATCAATTTAGTATACCAATCAAAGCCCACTCCCAAGTTCTTAGAATGATTAAAGCCAATCAACTGTAAGAAACAATTGTATACATATCCCCATCCAAACATGCCTGGCCTAATGAGGTAAAGAAAATACATACTGTAGCAGATGGAGTATATATATTGCAGATTAGAGAAAAGATATAAAGGACCAAGGGAATTTAGGCAATAAGGAGAAAGATCCATAAATTCCAGCAAATACCAAGGATGACTATAATTGATGATAAAAAATCCATACCATTTTTTGTGATGCCTTACCTTGTCACAATTACTAGCGAAAACATCCAGACCACCCTTTAATTGAATCGAAAGGACCGAAAAAGCACTTAATCGGGATTGTAGTTGGAACTCCAAAGGTTGAGAGAAATGAAAGCATAGCCTCAGACAAGAAACAGTAAGGATTCGATGTAACGATATTGAATTCAAAGCATCGTTTATTAATGAATCAGTTGTTACACTTAGTGAAATATACAGTCCACCGAACAAAGGATAGCTATTAAGCTTTTCATACACCGGAATCATGAAATTGTCACCCTGGCTATTAAGCCCCAATTCCGAAATCATGAAATTGTCACCCTGGCTGTTAAGCCCCAATTTAGCACTGAAAGAATTACATATAGAAGTCGAAACCCAGGTACTGACTCCTTCCAAAGAGGAAGAACAGTAGCCAAACAAACCCACGGCCAGTAGAAGCAGAAGAAGAAACAGGCAGGAGAAGGGAGAGGAAAAGGGAGAGGAAAAAGGGGAAACCGATCCACTGTATACATACATTGATTTATCTAAATTGATCGTATGTGTATGGGATTAATGGACGGGATTTACGGGATAAGAAATCTTTGTCCATCGTAGTTTTTGTGGGACTGGGACCGAGACAGGATTCACTATTTTTTTTCCGAATTCCACCGGAATCGAGACGGAATCGAATTTGCGGGATTTGTGCTCACCAATAAGATTTTTATGAAATTGGATTTAGGCCAATCATAATTCTCCCTAAATAAACCAATATTTCATATTTTAGAAATGTTAAAAATAAGAATAAAAATTTATTAAATTATTTATATTATTATATTTAAAAAAAATTAATATAATAGTTTTTTGAAAATAAACAATCCATACAAAACAAGGGTAATGAACCTATTATAAGACAATATCCCATGTAATAGAACAAAAAAATTAATTGATAAATACACCGCTAATTTTTACATAATACACCGCTTATCTTCGCAACCTGTTGCGGAGTGGGTTCTGCAACCTGTTGCGAAACTGTTGTCAGATGCCCCCAAAATTCAAGACAAAAAAAAGTTTAACATGAGAATTCCATAACTAGTTGCGGACTATTTACAGGGTTTTTTTTTATAGGGAAAACTAATTAAAATACCCCTACCTTTGGGGGTATGGTAAAAATATATCCCTAACTGTCAAATGTAATAAAAATATCCCGACCTTTGAATGTAGTGGTAATATATTACAACGAGTTTTCTCATTGGTCAAAAATACTGACAAGACAGCCTACGCAGATTTTTTTTTAACAAGGCAGCCTACGTGGAAGTTTTTTTACAAATTATATAGCACTAAAACTGGGTTTTCTTGAATGGTTTCCTTAAGAAAAAAATAAAACGACAACAAAATTAAACCCGAAAAACGAAATTGATTCACCAAAGCAACTAATCCGGTCAAAATTGTCTCAAATCAACACAAAATGACTATTTCTAACACCAACCCGACAACAAAACTAAACCAACAACAACATCGTAGAGGGGACAAAACTTACTCAGTCAAATCCGTGAACGAATCAAAGACACAGAAGATGTGAGAGAGACAGCTTAAGATAAGCGGCGACGAGGGAGGAAGACTGTCATTGAAGTGGAAGCACGAGCTACCTAGAAGACCTAGAAGACAGTTCCAGAAGCAATAACAAAAGAAAATAGGAGGGAGGAAAAGGCATTGTGTATGAACCCGATCCAATTTTTTTATTTTTTTCTAAGAAAATCGTTCAAAAAAACCCTTTGTTAAAAAAAATTCCACATATGCTGCCTTATGTCATCATTTTTTACTCGTGATAAAACTCGTGGTATTATATTACCACCATCCTCAAAGGTCGGGATATTTTTATTACATTTGAAAGTTAGAGATATATTTTTACCATATCCCAAAAGGTGAGGGTATTTTAATTAGTTTTCCCTTTTTTATATATAAAAAAAGGCACACATAAAATTTACAAAATAAAAATAAAAATTGTCCGCACCATGTTGCGGACTATTTGGAAGTTTTTTATTTTTTCGGTTTTGCTATATGCACGGTCAATATCTCGCCAGATGCACCGCTGAGCATTTGCAATCGCGTACTACCACTTTGCGGTCGAAAAAGGAAATCTGCAACCGCGGACGCTGGATGCACGAGTGTGGACTGCAATCGCGGATGCTGGATCTGCGGATGGGACACCCTAGCCTCCAAAGATAGGACGTCTCGGTCACGCGCCAATCTCGCCTGAACGTACCCTGCACACACTGATCTCCTTTCACGCGGGAATCTCGGTCACCAGATCTTCTTTCTGGGCTATAACGGAAGAATCCCTCGGCTTCTCCTTGCGCACTTGACCTTGCTGCCCAGCGAATAGGTATGTTCTTTTACAGACTTCCTTCTTTTTTTTACCAATTTGTGAACTCTCTGTTCACCGTAATTGTTCATGGCAAGTTAATTACTGTAACTGTAATTTTCTTCATCAGGTTCTTTTGCATGATTGATTCCGTATAATTAATAAGTTCATGCTTGACCAACTTGAGAAGTCTGTGTTCAAACTCTTTTGCGCACTTGATTGATTCAATTACGAAATTTCGATTACCACCAGGCTGTAACGGCCCAGGATTATGATTCCCGAGTTACGTTTCGAGGGATAAAACCCCTCGTTAGGATCTTGCGCCCCGAGTACAGGTTGAAGGTTTGAAACCAAGGATTCGTAGTTTAAAGTGGGATTTCGCACCCAAATTCGAAGGGTCCATTGGAGACCCCGGGGTAAACCCATGTACCTGCCCTAAGGCTACAACGCGCGAAACCTTTTATCATGCAAAGGATATAAGTTCTGAACATGATACAACCAGTGCCACGGCAGAGCCGGGTCAAAACAGAGTATAATAGGAAGAAATCTCAAAAGCATGAATATGGTGAAGTCAGGGTTCAACACTCACTCTCCTCCATATGAATGGACCCCGTCATAACAGCACAAAATCAAGAAGTGGATTGGGTACTTGAAACTATACCACCAAGTCAGGCCAAGAGTCCGCCCGCGGGTCCTCTGACCGCGCTGAGGACATATAATGCAGTACTGAAATCTTAACCACACTACCATGCTCCTAATTCATATATGCAGTATATTAAGGAAGGCCTTAACAAAGAATACCAAGCGGTATATCCCTCTTCTACCACCACCCCTCTTCCAGACAGGGTGGAGACTGACCAGTTCGATGGTATAACATATCAAATCTCATCATCATATCATATCTCATGCTCATCTCGTATCTCGTATCTCGTGATATATATGTAACTCAAGGAGGACAACACCCGATGAAACTGGGCTGCCCTATGACCCTAGCAAGGACTCCAGCACACAGTAGTCACGGTCACAGAGTATCACCTAGGTACATAACGATAATACACTGAGTATATGTCTCTAGCCACTCTGAACACATATATCATACACTCATACAAATAGATAAATAAACAAGTTCGCATCCGTCACACTTTCAGTTCATTATGATCAATCATCTCTCATCTCATACTGTTCAACATATATATAATCCGTCATCTCATCAACTTAAGATAACCTCTATATCATGCTTAGCCAAATTCGCATATATTATTATTTCATGCTCATACATAAGAATATATATATATATATATATATATATATATATATATATATATATATCATCATTGATAACCAATATTTAACCCTTTATAATAAATCACCACAATAGCATGCTATTAGTCAAACATATCATACCGCAAATCAACCGATCATATTATCATGCTGGTTAGTCATCGAATAAGTCTTACTCTTAGGTTAGTCTCAAAACCGTTTCAAATTCGAATTAAACATTTAAGAATTTCGACCCCTTGAAAATACTCGTTAAATCCCCTTTTCAACTTACTTTTAAAATTCATAAGTCCAAATAATATATTTTAACCCCCAATAATATTATATTTTATTTTAAATACCATTAAATATTTAGATAAGTAAACGGCTAAACCCGAACCGAACCAAACCCGTAATTATTAATCCCCAAACCGGTTTAATCAAAAAAAATATATGTTAGTAAAAAGGGGCCCACAAATGCTGACTGACAAGGAGAGGCACACGCCCTTCTTCTTCCTCCATCAAATTCCAAGCTACAGCTCCCACTGCGCTCGACGCCGGCCGTTCGGTGCTGCTCGACACCGCCCGGAGGAGAAGGCCGCCGGCGACTGCTCGACACCGGCCGCCTCTCACGCTCCCGCCTGGACTCGCCCAGGTCGGACCCTTCTCGCACCCGTTTCGCCTCGCGCACTCGCTGCGCTCGTCCTCGCCGCTCGTACCCGCTCACGCCGACCGAGATCCGACGATCGTCAGAGCTCTGAACCTCACCCGATCACCCCGCACTCATCTCACGCACACTCTTGACTAGTCTAAGCATCGAAAAAGACTCAGAAACGAATCGAAACGAGGAAAAATTCGGAGCTCGCCGAGATGGATTTTTCGCGACTTCGGAGCTCTTTGATCGGAGTTCTGGGCTTCGTCGGTGGCTCGCGATTGCTTGTCGGACCTACACCGGATGTGGATGAGTGTGATGGTGAAGACCGCAAGAAATTTCAATAAAAAACGAAGGAGGGACGCTTACCGGTAGTTAGCTTCGCGATTGATCGAAGATTAGAAAGGAATGGGTTGCGGTGGCTCCGTGGCAGTTCCGGTGGTGTCCGTTTTTGCTGCTGGTGGCTCCGAGGGATGTGTAGGACCTTCCGCTGGTGGCTCGAGGTGGATGGATAGAAGGAGGAGGAGGAGACAGTGGTTTGGGGATGAAGACGGTGGCGACGATGGTGATGGTGAAACGGTGATGGAGTGCAGTAGGAGGGATGGAGTGCAGTAGGGGAGATGTGAAAGGGTGGTGATGGGTTTATAGGGGAGGGAAGGCCGAACCACAGCTAGCTAGGAGGTAGGGACTTTAGTGCAGCTAGGAAATAGGGTAAATACCCGGTAAAATAATCCTGAATATGTGAATTTCGAAACCCGAAATTAGTTTCTGAGAGTTAGTTTCCTCGAATCCCGCTAAACGAGTTTTAAAACCGATTTTAATTTCATTTTTAATTCTCTTTTTCCGAAAAAAATAGGATTTAAAAATCCGAGCCTTTACATCATCCACCTTTAAAAACAAGTCTCGTCCTCGAGACTAAAATAATTTTTAAAATAGGGGATGAAGTTTGAAATCGGTGAGTCCATTGATCATGCCATTGATCCCGTAAACACCTCATAAGTACCCCTATGAGGTCCTCACAGTACCGTTGTCGTGATGATAATATCCCCAAATAGACCGTAGTAAGGATGTAGTATGGGCCCCTACCACATCCTTACTCCGACTCCTTGGACATATCATAACTCAAATACTTGTATTCACTTCATGAGGCGTTATAATGAAAACTAGTGACGTATTAGTTTCTTTAAAATCCAAGTTAGTCTCTTTTGAAACACTATTCAGAATTTCAAGTTCGACGTTAGTCAAGTTCATTTCCAACTTCTTAGTTAATCCTACCATCCACCTCTAAGGGTTAACCCCACATTCTCTTCCTAGGTTTCGTGTTATGATCAAGTTCCAATACTTCAGTTTCCATCATTTCTATCATCAAGCATCATATATATTTACATATAGAGTATCACTCATATCACGTATTAATAGCATGACATAAACACGTCAAGTATACTCGCATACCATAAAATATCTAGCACGTCATCACATCATCACAGCTCATCATATCATATCACCAAGGATCTGCACACAACTACCAATCATAAGCACACAAGCAAAGAGATAATACCAACCAACCTCAATCCAACTAGGCAACTTACCGCACTCGGGAGGTCGGGGAAATATCTACACTCGGCTCGACATAGGACGCGAGTAACTCGTCTAGGACATCCCCATAACCAGCCCGAATACTCTCCTTAGTCTCCCATGTGGCCTCCTCAGGGCTCCTCCTAGACCACTGAACTAGAAGCAAAGGAACCTCCCTGTTCCTAAGCCTCTTGACACGACGGTCAAGAACTCTCACAGGACGCTCTACAAAGGTATGGTCAGGCTCAACCTGAAGGGCTGAATAGTCTAAGACATGGCTAGGGTCAGGGATATACTGGCAAAGCTGTGAGACGTGAAAGACATCATGAACACCAGCCAAGGATGGGGGCAAAGCTAAGCGATAGGCCACCTCACCAATTCTATCCAGAATCTCAAACGGGCCAATATACCTCGGACTCAACTTTCCTTTGATCCCAAACCGTCGGACTCCTCTGGCAGGCGAAACTCGAAGCCACACATGTGAACCCACCTCGAACTCGATCTCTATCCTCCGCCTGTCTGCATACTTCTTCTGGCGATCCTGGACGACTCTCATGTGCTCACGGATGCGTCCCACCTTATCAATGGTCTCTCTAACTAGGTCCGGTAAAGATGATATTGTGTCCGCAGGCTCATCCCAGCAAACTGGCGACTTGGATCGCCTCCCATACAAAGCCTCATATGGAGCCATCTCGATCGACGCATGGTAGTTGTTGTTGTATGAAAACTCCACCAATGGTAGGTGTCTAACCCAACGGTCTCCCCACTCCAAAACACATGATCGCAGCATATCCTCCAAGGTCTGAATCATTCTCTCACTCTGGCCATCTATCTGAGGATGATAAGTTGTACAGAAATGCAGTCTGGTACCTAGACTCTCCTGAACCTGATGCCAAAACCTTTAGGTAAAACGTCCATCTCTGTCAGATACGATCCTCTCAGGTACTCCATGAAGTCTCACGATCAGGCAAATGAACTCCTCAGCTAACCGCGATGCTGGCCATGTCTCCTGAATCGGAATGAAGTGAGCCGACTTGGTCAACCTATCGACCACGACCTAAATGGCGTCGAATCCTCTGACATCTCGCCTCAGCCCAGTGACGAAGTCCATCGAGATATCTGTCCACTTCCACGCAGGAACTGGAAGCAACCTGACAAGTCCTCCCGGTCTCTAGTGCTCAATCCGAACCTGCTGGCAAACCTGACATCTTGCTACAAAATCTGTGATGTCTGCTCGCATCCTCTTCCACCAATAATACCTCCTCAAATCCTGATACATCTTATTCGTCCCTGGATGGACAGAATAAGGAGTGGAGTAAGCCTCCTGCATGATCCTCTGCCGCAGATCTGACATCAACGGAACTACAACTTTGCCCTGAAAGGTCAGCATCCCATCTCCTCTCTCTACAAGCTCTCTGAATTGACCCTGGCCATCCGATCCCTCAGAACTGCAATCTCTGGACAGTCTGCCTGACCTCGACGAATCTCCTTGGTCAACTCAGCCTGAACCTCCAAGAATGATAATCGTCCATTCTCCCGCTGGACCCACACCTCGAAGCAACACCTCATCAAATCTGTCTATAAATCCCTCTATGTTGTAAGCCTCGCAACTGATGCCTCCTTGTGAGTCTTCCTACTGAGCGCATCTGCCACCACATTGGCCTTCCCCGGGTGATAAACTATGTCCAAGTCATAGTCCTTTAGAAGCTCTAGCCACCGTCTATGTCGCATGTTGAGCTCCTTCTGAGTGAAAAGATACTTCAAGCTCTTGTGATCCGTCAACACCTTGCATGAAGTGTCGTACAGGTAATGCCTCCAAATCTTCAGAGCATGAACTATAGTTGCCAACTCCAAGTCATGAACGGGATAGGACACCTCTGCAGGCTTCAACTGGCGCGAAGCATAAGCGATGACCCGATCTCTATGATGCAAAACACATCCCAAGCCAAAACACGACACGTCTGTGTAGACGACGAAGTCCTCTGTCTCTTCTGGCAACGCTAGTACTGGGGCGGTCATCAACTTCTCCTTCAGAAGCTCAAAGATGGCCTGACACTCCACACTCCACTCAAAAGGAACATCCTTCTTTAGCAATTGTGTCATCGGCCTAGCAATGCTCGAGAAACCCTGGACGAATATCCTGTCGTAATTGGCCAATCCTAGAAACGAGCGGATGTGCTTGACGTTCTTGGGCACCTCCCAAGAAACGATAGCATCAATCTTCGCCAGATCCACGACGACTCCCTCAGCTGAAATCACATGGCCTAAGAAAGCCACCTCTCTGAGCCATAACTCGCACTTGTTGTATTTTCCATACAGCTGTTGTTGGAGGAGGATGGTCAAGTATGAAATAAATATAGAATAAAGATCAGACTGACTTCCCTGTCTCAGCAAATAAATACAAGATTTCCTCCCGTTGTAGTAAGAGAATAGTCAGGATCGAATCCACGAGGAAGCACGTCAGTAGTTCTTAGGTAGCTGTAAATTCTCACAGAAGCAGCAGAAAGACAGAAACACAGAAAGGAAAGAAACAAATAAACCTGGCAAGGGCAACTAAAACAAAAGCAAAGAACAAAGCAAGAAATAAAGCAAAGACAGAAACGAAAGTAACTCGAGGACACAGAAGCTACTCGAAGTCGAGTAACTGTCCTCTAGATCGACTAAGGTGGTCGACAGCAGAAATTCAGAAACAGAAAACAAACAACTCGACGAACAAAGGTGTACTCGACCTCGACTACCACCAACTCGATCTCGACAAGAGAAGCAAAAGCAGAAACTTGAAAGCAGAAAATCGACAAAGACAGAAGAACACTCTACTCGACTAAGACAAGTACTACTCGAGATCGACCAGATCTCTTCTATGTCGACAAGAAACAGAAAAATATAAAATTTCAGAATTAAAGACAAACACAGATTTTCGATGGAAATAAACTTCAATATATTAAAAGACTTCCAAGGCCAGGGTTTCAACACCACAACGATAACCATGCAAAGCAACACATAAAGGCATAAAAGATCATGCTTTCCATCAAATAACTTTCGTCATTAACAAATAGGCAAATAGAGGCTTTCGCATAAACCCTAATTGTTACTAACCCTTTTCACATAATTAATCCAAGTTGCATTAAGATCACTTTCGCTTCAATAACACAAACAAGGATCACCTTCAACTCTCGCAAAAGAATCATGCTTATAGGGATAGAAGATGAATCGCACAAAAGATCTGACCTTTATCGCATCGCCTCACACGGCCACCGTCGGGCTCACCCCAGCCCCAAAAGTGGGTGGACTACTCACGCCTCATCGCAATCGTAGACATTGAATGAAAAGAAATAACTTGCATAAAACTAAATTCAAATGCCTTTACAATGCTGGCAATCAACTTTCGCAGAAAGCCAAAACCTTAAAAACCTTAGAACTCCTAAACTTCTCTGTGGAACTAACTAATTGTCTCTGAAATTGAATCGTGATCTGGAATGAATAAAACTGAGCCCCCTAGGGCCTTATTTATAGCCTTCATTCCCTAGCTATTCTAGGAAAGAAGATATCTATCTATATCTAAAATTATCTACTTTGCTAAAAGATAAATAAAATGCTTAATGGAAATAAATCAATAAGGAAAAGATAAAACTAAATAGGTAAGTCTTCATGTCTTGATAGATCTTGATGGAATTGGATAGATTTTCGGCCAAATCGACTCCTTCGCGCCCAAGGAATCTAAACTCTACTCGGACAGGTCTCGTCGAGAAGTTTCTGGAAACGGCTCTACTCGACCTTGACAAGGCTTCGTCGACCTCGAGTAGGGTTGATCGTCGACTGGACTTCCCGGCTAGCTCTGCTCGATGTGCTCGAACTTGGCACACTGGGCTCTCGTCGACCTCGACAAGCTCTTATCGATGTCGAGTAGGACTGATCATCGACTAGGTCTTCTCGGGTGGCTCTACTCGTCAAGGCTCGGACAAGGCTCCTCAGGCGCTCGTCGATCTCGACAAGCCCTAGTCGACCTCGAGTAAGGTGGCTTGCCGACTAGGTCTTCTCGAGTGACTCTGCTCGATGGACTCCGGATCTGGACTCAGGCGCTCATCGACCTCGACAAAGGGTCCTCGAGATCGACTAGAGCGGTGCCCTTCCTTTCCGCTTCCGCGAGTTGCCTCTTCCGCTGGCAGCGAGTTTTTCCGCGGCAGCGAGTGGTCCGCTGCAGCGAGTCGAGTCGCTGGCAGCGAGTGCTCCTGGTCGTCCTCGGCTTCGTCCTCGGCTTGTCGACTCCGCGTGTGGCGTCTGGGCTTTGTCGATCTCGACTAGGCGTCCTCGAGATCGAGTATACTTCCGTAGCTCGGGTTGGTCTGGCTCTCGATCAGGCTCTGCTCGACCAAGCTGTGCTCGGGCAGGCTCGTCTATGTCGAGTAAGGCCTACTCGAGATCGGGTAGCCTTGACCTTCAGCTTGGTTCCGCTGCTTTGACCTTGGACTTCTGTAGTGGTTTTCCGAGGTTTTCCGACCTACTGTAGAATTGTTGTAAAATGCCTCGATTTCTGCGAATTAAACAGAAATTGGTGTAGATTCCATAATTTGGCAAATAAACATAAACTACATAGATTATGTACTATCTAAACCCAAATGAATGCAATGTATACAGAAATCGATATAAAAGTTACTGTAAAACATGGCAGATTCAGCTCACAACAACAGCTAATGCTTCCTCAGCGTCTCGAGCACAATCCTCAAATGCTCCTCGTGCTCCTCTCTACTCCTCGAGTATACTAAAATGTCATCTATGAAGACAACGACGAATCTGTCGAGGTAGTCAATGAACACGCGGTTCATGAGTTCCATGAAAGCAGCTGGTGCTTTGGTCAGCCCGAACGGCATGACCACGAACTCGTAGTGACCATAGCGGGTCCTAAAAGCGGTCTTCTGGACATCCTCTGGCTTCACTCTCAGCTGGTGATAACCCGACCTCAAATCAATCTTCGAGAATACAATGGCCCCCTGCAGCTGATCCAACAGGTCGTCAATCCTGGGAAGGGGATAACGGTTCTTCACCGTCGCACGGTTCAGCTCCCTATAATCGATGCATAGCCTCAATGACCTGTCCTTCTTCTTGACGAACAACACTGGTGCTCCCCAAGGTGATGCACTAGGCCTGATGTAACCCTTATCGGTTAGCTCCTCCAGCTGAGCCTTCAACTCTGCCATCTCCGTCGGTGCCATGCGGTAAGGGACTCACGAAATAGGCCTGGTTCCTGGGTCAAGCTCGATCCCAAAGTCAACCTCTCTCGGCGGAGGAAGTCCCGGTAGCTCCTCTAGAAACACATCTGCGAAGTCTCTGACAACAGGGACATCTGACAAGCTGGGATGTGTGCAATCCACCTCTATAGCGTAACACCAATACCCGATGCATCCCTGATCTACAAGTCTGGCGGCTCTGACTGCGCTGATGAGCGCCCCATTCCCCTTGGGGTCGCTCCCCCAAACCTGGTGCTCAGTCCCGTTATCTGCCAAGATGGACACAGTCCTCGTTCTCAAGTCGATAATCGCTCCATAGTGGTCCATGAAATCCATACCCAGAATGAGATCATCCATCCTCAATGGCATGACAATAAGGTCGGTTGGCCACTCACGCTCACCTATACGGATGGGGCACCCTAAAATCTTCCGACTCGTCCTAACCTTTGCCCCGTCCGCTAGACCAATAGTAAGGGGTGAACCACTCGTGCAGCTCAGGCTCAGCCTAGCAACGCACGCCTCTGCTATGAAGCAGTGAGTAGCACCAGTGTCAAACAATATAGACAAGCACTCATCATGGAAATGTATAGTACCTACGGAAGTAGGGGCAGTACGGTCATCAGCTCTCATCTGGAACACGCGGGGCGGTGGGGGTAATGCTGGTCCTCGGCCTCCGGAACTGTGGCCACGATCATACCCGGACCCAGATGGTCCTGCAGATGACGAACCTCTACCCTGACCTGGCCCTGACGGTCCTCTGCCTCCACGATCGTAACCTCTACCTCCTCTACCTCCTCCTCGACCTCTACCAGAAGCATCTCCTTGCCCTTGCCCCTGGGGATAAGTCAGGAGTGGCGGCTGAGGAGCCGCAGGAAGTCTCGGTGGCTATGCAGTCGGTGGGGCTCTACCGCCCTGGGGACAACGGGCAGCTCTATGCCCCATGGTGCCGCAAGTGAAGCAGACAATCGAACGATCTGGGCAGGAAGCGACATAATGACCTCTCTCCAAGCATCCATGGCAAGTGACACTCCTCACTCGTGCATCTCCTCCATAAACAACTAGAGCGGGCGGCTGGGGTGCCCTCGGTGTAACTCCGTGATACCCCCCTCTAAATTCTCCTCCAAAGCCTCCTCTCCTGGACATGTCGTCTCCGCGACCATCCGCTGGTCTCGCGCTCTTCACCTCAGGGCGAGAAGTGGTGTATGCAGTCTCGGACAAGATCCGTTGCTGGTCATACAAGAGGATGACCTCCAGGAATCGATCAAAGCTGACAGCTCCTAAGCTGGAGGCATGCAGAAGTACTGGAGGCGGCAGTCTCATCGATAACATGCGAATCCGACTCTCATCGGAAGGGCACAAGTGAGCACAGTAGACCAATTCCTTCTTGAACTGTCAAACGATGGTAGAGACATGAGCTGATCGGTCGTAGTAGCCTCGCATAAAGGATACCTCTCGGGCTATCTCAATCCCAGGAGGGCGGTACTCTCTCAGCATCAGATCCCTAAACTCCTCATAGGTCCACTCATCCTGGTCTATCTTAAATAAAGACCAGCGGTCAAAAGCGTCTCCCTGTAGACGGCCTGCGGCAAGTCTCTGTCTCTCGGAAGCGGGGATAGCAACATGGTCGAACAACCCATCCATCTCACGGAACCATCTCTCAATATCCCCCCCAACCTCTCCAGTAAAAGCCGGAGGACAACACTGAGCTAGCGTCTTGACCCAGTCGACGCGCTTCTCAGGGCGCGCATCGGCTACAGGCTCAGCTGGCTGAACAGGAACCTCGGGCGTCGGTGCTGTAGATCGAGCTCCTCCTCATAACTCGCTCAAAATGTCATGAAGCGCCGTCTCTAGCTGTCCAAGCCTAGTCTCTGTGGAAATCGGAATCCGGTCGTCAGCCGGCGGAGGCGAAGCTCGCTCCTCAGCGTGATCGTCAGCAGCGTGCTCCTCGACGCTCTCAACATCAATCCGACGGGGGCGTCCCCGGCCACGACGTGTCCTACCCCCATGCCTAACTGAACCGCGTCCAGTATCAACCATGATGACTACATGAACGGTTAATTTAAACACTCAGCACAGAAGCACTCAACGATTAATATGATCCCCTTCAAGGAGGATTGCCCTCGGGCCCAATTGCATATATGTATAAATTAAGCATAGAGACGATCTATGCCGTCCTTCGAGGGACGACTGACCGGAGGGGCAAAACCTCACGGTCACCTAACTCGACACTCCAACCTTCGTGGTGTTCCTTGGAGTTATCTAGGCCCACCTGTAAATCAAAGCTAGTATTTTGCCTATCGTTCCCCGAGTTCTACATCCATAAGGGAGGTCTATCGCTTTGGTCTCTACCCACGATATTGTTTCCTCTTTTTCATAATAGGTTTGAATTCCAATTAAATTCATTTTGCCCTTTTGAAAGCATTTTTCAAAACCATTTGAAATCATTGGGCGATTTTCAAAACCATCTTCAACCTATTGTACTCGGATTGCAAAATCTCAGCTCTAATACCACCTTTGTAACGGCCCAAAATTATGATTCCTGAGTTACGTTTCGAGGGATAAAACCCCTCGTTAGGATCTTGCGCCCCGAGTACAGGTTGAAGGTTTGAAACCAAGGATTCGTAGTTTAAAGTGGGATTTCGCACCCAAATTCGAAGGGTCCATTGCAGACCCCGGGGTAAACCCCTGTACCTGCCCTAAGGCTACAACGCGCGAAACCTTTTATCATGCAAAGGATATAAGTTCTGAAAATGATACAACCAGTGCCACGGCAGAGCCGGGTCAAAACAGAGTATAATAGGAAGAAATCTCAAAAGCATGAATCTGGTGAAGTCAGGGTTCAACACTCACTCTCCGCCATATGAATGGACCCCGTCATAACAGCACAAAATCAAGCAGTGGATTGGGTACCTGAAACTATACCACCAAGTCAGGCCAAGAGTCCGCCCGCGGGTCCTCTGACCGCGCTGAGGACATATAATACGCCTATACCTAGAATAAAGGATGGCTTCATGCAGTACTGAAATCTTAACCACACTACCATGCTCCTAATTCATATATGCAGTATATTAAGGAAGGCCTTAACAAAGAATACCAAGCGGTATATCCCTCTTCTACCACCACCCCTCTTCCAGACAGGGTGGAGACTGGCCAGTTCGATGCTATAACATATCAAATCTCATCATCATATCGTATCTCATGCTCATCTCGTATCTCGTATCTCGTGATATATATGTAACTCAAGGAGGACAACACCCGATGAAACTGGGCTGCCCTATGACCCTAGCAAGGACTCTAGGACTCACAGATAACGGTCGTTCTGTATTCAAACGCATACAGAATAAGAAAGCTCATTCGTAAGTGCAATTCCTAAGCATGGTACTACATGACATGTTCTTATGCATATGCAACACCTACATACTATATGACACATCAGGCAGGAGGTACTGGTTACTGAGTAAGCCCCGGAGGTACTTACCTGGCTAGAAGATCAGCAAAAGAAGAATCCAGCACACAGTAGTCACGGTCACAGAGTATCACCTAGGTACATAACGATAATACACTGAGTATATGTCTCTAGCCACTCTGAACACATATATCATACACTCATACAAATAGATAAATAAACAAGTTCGCATCCGTCACACTTTCAGTTCATTATGATCAATCATCTCTCATCTCATACTGTTCAACATATATATAATCCGCCATCTCATCAGCTTAAGATAACCTCTATATCATGCTTAGCCAAATTCGCATATATTATTCTTTCATGCTCATATATATATATATATATATATCCGCTTAACGTATAAAATTTATTTTTTTTAAAATGTAAAAACTCCTTAACGTGTAAAATCCGCTTAACGTGTAAAATTTATTTTTTTAATCCCGCGCTCTAAGTACAACAGCCAGTGGCTTCTCTCTCGGCCTCCCGCTACCGCGCACCCACCCAACGTCGAGCCACCTCCGGCCACCAGGGCCTAGCCGCGCTCGAGCCTACCCCTGGGCGCACCAGCTGAGACTGGACCTGGCCTGGTTCGAGCCAGCCCCTGGACGTGGCCTGGTGCAGCGCTGCTTCTCTCCTCGCTGTCCACGCCACCCACGAGCCACCTCCGGCCACCAGCCCCCACCCGCTCGAACCCCCTCACTCAGGCACACACCCCGACACCGGAACCCCCTTGGTTCGTGCCCAGCCGAGCCCACACCGAGCCCATCTTCCCCAACAATGCTAATCGGTTCTTTTGGCTCGGAATACCTTCGAAATCCCGATTTTCCTCCTTGTTTTCACTCGAATTTGGTATGATTTCTAACTCTAAACTTGTTTATTACAGTTATTTGGATTGTTTGATTGATTTAGGTTCAGATTGAAAACCTAGGGTTTGATTTAGGAGCGGAATTTGGGGCTTTTTTACAAAAGCCAAATTGATTGAAATTGATGATATGGTTGTGTTGTTGGGTTGATTTTGAGCTAAGTTCATGTTCATATCATTGTCAAATTGTTTATAGATCATTAGCTAATTGGATTTTAGAATTTTATAGTGCGATATGCTTTAGCATTTGGGGCTTTCTGACAAAATCCAAATTGATTGAAATTGATGATATGGTTGTGTTGTTGGGTTGATTTTGAGCTAATTTCATGTTCATATCATTGTCAAATTGTTTATGGATCATGAGCTAATTGAAGTTTGGAATTTTATATTGCGATATGCTTTAGAATTTGGGGTTTTTTGCCAACGGCCAAATTGACTAAAATTGATGTTATGGTTGTGTTGTTGGGTTGATTTGGAGCTAATTTCATGTTTATAGCATTGTCAAATTGTTTGTGAATCATGAGCTAATTGAATTTTATAATTTTATTGCAATATGTTTTAGGTTGATTAGGTTCTTCTATTTTAGCATAAAAATCATAATTTAGCCTATTAGCTCAATTGGTAGAGCAATGTGCGTTTACACAAAAGATGTGGGTTCAAATCCCACATAGGTTACATAATAGACAAGAGCGCAACAATTGCAAATTGTTAATCATGCACATTATAATCTAAGTTATGCACTTTTTAACTTTAATTATGCACATTTTAATCTTATTCATGCACTTTAATTTTAAAAGCTTATACGTAAAAAATCGATTTCAAACTTACATCTATCAACCTAAATTATCCGAGAGGTGAACCCAAACTCTCAAAAGTAAAAAAAAATAAAAATTAAAACATCGATTTCAAAAGCACATCTTTTGACGTATTAATGCACATTATGATCTTACATTTGCACAATTGTATTCTTAATATGCGCAATTGTATCTTACTTTTGCACAATTGTAGTTTAAATTTGCACAATTGTATCCTACTTTAAATTTGCACAATTGCACAATTAAAGTTGCACAAATGCACTTTACAGTTGCACAAATGCACTCCACAGTTCCACAAATGCACTTCACAGTTGCACAAAAGGTATCGAAAATGGGAAAAAGTGCATTTACCCATAAAATTAGACATATTTACCAATTTACCCATAAATTAAACATATTTCAATTATAAATTTTTATAATTGAAATAGGCACATTTACCTATTTACCCCATAATGAATTATTTGTCTGCACAAAATAAATTTATATTTGCACAATAAGATGTTATATGTGCACAAAAGCAAGTTATACTTGCACAGCAGAAAGTGTTACCACGAAAAAAAAAAATTTTAAAAAAAAAAATTTAAAAAAAAAAAAATTCGGGTACGAGAAGGGGGGGGGGGCACACGCATGGGCAAGGGGGGGCTGACATTCTACTAATGAAATTAGGCCCATTAGTAATTAAATTAAGCCCATTGGTAATTAAATTAGGCCCATTAGCTAATTTTACGCGATAAGCAAATTTTACACGTTAAGGAGTTTTTACATTTGAAGTAAACCCTATATATATATATATATATATATATATATATATATATATATATATATATATATATATATATATATATATATATATATATATATAGGGTTTACTTCAAATGTAAAAACTCCTTATTGTGTAAAATCAGCTTAACGTGTAAAATTCTCTTAATTAACATAACTGGACTCGGATTAGTGTGTATTTGAAATGCTGGGCCAGGCCTAATCTGAGTTTCCTCACGTATCACCTCGCTTTGCTCTAGCCGCCGGCCCGCCGCCTCCGATACCTCTTCTCGTTGCTTCTCCATCGGAACGGCAATCTGTTGTTCGTCCTTCTCGATTTCTACTTGTATTGATTGTTCGTCCTTCTCGATTTCTACTTGAATTGAAGATGGCGATCTGTTGTTCGTCCTTCTCGATTCACAGTTCGATTGTGTTCTCGGAGCGGTAAGTGCTTCGTGCTCTGCTGTCCGCGGGGAGAAAGGTCTCCAGGCTCGGAGGGAGGGCTCGAGCAGTCCCCTCCTCCTCCCACTTCTTCCCTTCGCTCTCGCCCAGCAGTCGCCTCATCTTCTTTCCTCTCCTTTGTGCTCTCTCGGAAATTGGAGACGACATGTGAACAAGCAAATCGAATTCAGTTATCCTTGTCTTCTTCCTCTCCAATGTATCTTCCTACCATCGATCCGGGACAGTTGACGACGTTTGGTCTGGCGGATTTGGCTAATGAGGCTGGGCTGGCGAATGTGACTCTCAAGGGGCCTGAGCCGATTGATGTTGTTGATTTTGTTCCCAAGTAGTTGAAGGTAAAAACATGGCCTTCTCTTGTCCATTTGTTCTAGCAGAGTGTTGAAGTGCTGCCTATAATTTACAGCTTTTGATTTTGTTAGAATATGCACAGAATCATCACAAGAATATGTAGGACAAATTTCAATCTCTTTCGGTTATGTGTCTGCTTCAATTCCTTATTTGATTTTCAATTTCTTAGTTTCGACTCTCGAATGTTGCAAAATGAATTTGTGGATAGGATATGAGAATTTGTTTTGAGTTTTGATTTGAGAAATCAATCTAGAAAATTAGAGTTTTTTATTGTAAATGAAGTTAAGCATCTAGAGCAGTACATCAAATACATGATTTGATTGTGTGTTTTCTATGAGGCTTTCATTGAGTCTGTTTTTGCTAGAGTTTTTTTTTTCCTTATCATCCTCTCCTGGCATAAGTTTAAAACTAAGTTACCATGCCCCTTGATTCAGTCAATTACTCCATAAATGCAGCTTGTCATGGTTTGTTCACACATTGAGAATCTGAGATGCATATGTTGCTGTGAGTTGAATCGGATTAGGTGTTGAACTTCAGTTTTGTTCTGTAAGTTTATTAGTTGGAAATTAATACAAGTTTGGTGTAAAATAGGAAACGATTTTTCCCCATTCTTTTTCCTTGTTTTCCCTCCTGGTTTGGTGAATTGATTTAATGGCTGATCAAGAAACAATCATGCTTGAATTCCTTGTTTGATGCACAAATCATATAGTATATGGTTAGATTGAATACTGTATATGGCAATTAAAGTGGGAATATTCAAATCTTTGTTTCATCAGCCTGTTGAAGCTCCGTTTCCTATCCCAAAGGCTGATGAGGTATTGCTGAAAGTGGAGGCGACGAGTCTGAATCCGGCTGATTGGAAGATACAAAAAGGTGTGATCCGTCCATTTCTTCCTCGCAAATTCCCTTTTACTCCAGGTTGATTCTAGCTGCTACTTGTATCCATGTACATGTGAATCTGTCATCATTAATTAGCTCGTTCACACTTCCTAGTTTGTTGTTTAGTGCTCATTTGTGATTTTCACTTTCAGAGACAACTCTATAAGGATGATTGATCTGATCAGTCGCTACCGGCAGTAGCAAGTTTCTTTCTAGTTCAGCAAGTCTCATATTTGAGTGCGAATTCTTTCGGCGAAAACAGTGTTGGAAAAACATTTAAAGGTTGAGGCTGAGCTTATTAACCCTGTGTGTTTGGGTAGCCTTCCCATCTTTATTCATGTAATTAGTTTAGTTCTTGCAAGGTAGAAAATGTTCTTTCACTTCTTGTAATTAGTTTAGTTTTTGCAAGGTAGAAAATTATACTATTATTTTATTTAAGCCTATTAGCTCAAATCGTAGAGCGATGTGTTTATACACAAAGATGCGGGTTCAAACCCCGTATAGGCTATCTATGTGGTATATCTTATTACGTTTCTCTTCGTGAATAGTATAAGATGCAAAAATAAAATTATAATGTGCATTTGTGCAACTGTGAAGTGCATTTGTGCAGTTGTGAAGTGCATTTGTGTAGCTGTGAAGTGCGTTTGTGCAGCTGTGAAGTGCATTTGTGCAACTGTGAAGTGCATTTGTGCAACTGTGAAGTGCATTTGTGCAACTATAAGATAATAAAGTGCAAAAATAAAATTGAAATGTGCACATTTAGAATACAAGTGTTCAAAAGTAAGATACACTTGTGCAACTGTGAAGTGCATTTGTGCAAATGTGAAGTGCAATTGTGCAATTGTGAAATACAGTTGTGCAACTGTAAAGTGCAGTTGTGCAACTGTGAAGTGCATTTGTGCAATTGTGAAGTGCTTTTGTGCAAATGTAAAGTGCAAATATAAGAACATAAAGTATAAAAATAAAATTGTAATGTGCACATTTAGAATACAAGTGTGCAAAAGTAGGATACAATTGTGCAAATTTAAACTACAATTGTGCAAAAGTAAGATACAATTGTGCAGATTTAGAATACAATTGTGCACATTTAAAATACAAGTGTGCAAAAGTAAGATACAATTGTGCAGATTTAGAATACAATTGTGCAAAAGTAAGATCATAATGTGCATGAATAAGACAAAAGATGTGCTTTTGAAATCGATGTTTTAATTTATTTTTTTTATTTTTATTTTTACTTTTGAGAGTCTGGGTTTACCTCTCGCATATATAATTTAGGTTGATATATGTGAGTTTGAAATCGATTTTTTTACGTATACCAATTTCAAATTAAAGTGCATACTTAAGGTTAAAAAGTGCATAATTAAGGTTAAAAAGTGCATAACTAAGTTTATAATGTGCATGATTAACAATTTGGGATTGATGTGTTCTTCTTTATAATATAACCTATGTGGGATTCGAACCCACATCTTTGTGCATACGCACATCGCTCTACCAATTGAGCTAATAGGTCAAAAAAATTTAAGGGTAAATTGAGGGTTTAAGGCAATTGAGATAAAGCACATGAAGATGAGTTTGAATTTTTGGAGGCCTATAGGCAGTTCCTTGAGTAGAGAAATTAATGAAGCCAGTTTGTTGCTATCTTGTGACTGATTGATGATCCAAAATTGGTCGTAGATCATGGAAAATGCTGAAAGCACTAGTGCCAATTTTGCATCCCATCCGTATTTGCACAATGAGTCAAACAAGACCAATGGCTTTGTGCACGTATCTTGTTGTAAACTGCACAGACAGAGTATCTAGCATTCGATATACTGATCAGCATCAGTTGAGAACTATATATATCTTCCATTCCTTACATTTGAAGTCAAGAAATTAAAGGAGAAATAACCTCGCGCGAGAGACAAGAAATGACATGGTGTGTCCCAGTGGCTCTTCTGATCCATCTACTTCAATGCTGCATAACTCGAAGCAATGTGGCTCTTGCCTAGGCACCTGAAAGCATATATGATTCTTGATTAAAAACTAAATTTTTTGCTTCTTTACATATACTATAGGTGATAATGTGATTAGTTTACTTGAGAGGCTGAAGCAATGATGGCTTCAACAGCTCGGAGGCAAAGCTCAGAGTCGAGGAGACGGCCATCTGGATCATGTGTGAATAGGTCTAAAAATAGTATGGTTGGTCCATGTTATGCTATTATTACTATTAGTGTTTAAAACGATAAAATCTATCAGGATACAACAAGAATTGATCGCCGAAAGAGCTTGTATTCTAGCTCTATAAAAAATCTGATGCTACGACAATTGATACTCAACTAATCTGAGTACTCAGTCAAAGTCTAAATCAGACCATACTAGTTTATCTATGTCAAAAATTTTAAACACTTTCTAGTACTTGCATATTATAAGGCATGAGGCTAGGGAATAAAATAAACACCCTAAACAATTTCTAGTATAGGGTGCTGTCATGGCTTAACTTTACATTTTTGGGGTATGAAGGAATCAACCTTATGACTTCTAAAAGATAGACAGATTTAGTCTCATTATGTACCTTTAGCATCTTTAACTATTGACAATTAAGTCCTTTCTTAGTAGCATTTTGAGCCTTGTTACCCTGGAAAAAGAATAGACCGTGTAAGGTTTGAGAAGAAGAAATATTCAGCATGTAGACTTATTCTGTATCACAAGGGACTTAAAACATTAAACAACTACTGGATGTTGATTAGCATCCATTAAAACCAAAAAAAAAGAGTTACTTACATAAGCATAGAAATCAAATCAACAAAGTTAGCTTTGATTGAATATAAGCATAAAGCATTGTATCTATAGTTGCACCACCTATCAGGAACTACTCAATAGGCAACGACACCATCTTCCCTCTCCCTATCTCTCTTTAAAGCTGCATAGGACATGAAAAGAGAGTGAGATAACATCTTACTATACACAGATTCTATTGACACTCATGCCCTCCCAAATCCTGAAAGTAATGAATATACTCTAATAATTATACTGTACGAGTAAAACAAGTTGTCAAGCATATGGATCTAAAAGAGCAAGAAATCAAGATAAATGACCACTTACATGGATCTAAAAGAAGTAGACAACACCCTGTGTATGCCAGCAATATTCCCAATGAAGTAGAGAGCATCCTACAATAACATACATACAAAAAAAAACAACTAGTTAATTTACTTTGCTTTTCGGGGAAAAAAAGGGGGAAATCACCATTGCAGTATTAAATCAAACTGAACCTAACAAAAAAAACCAATTGTTTACTCACTAATTTTTTTAAAAAGGGAAAAAATTCAGTTTATTCTAGTTTAAACCAAGACCGGATGCATCAAGCCTGATTCCAGTTTAACCAAGACCGGATGCATCAAGCCTGACTCCGGCTACTGCATTCCATGTTGTCTCATTCACGTATGTGAAGCCATATTTTGTCGGATGCTTGCAACATCCGGACTGAAAGGCAAACAGGATGAAAATAAGAACAATGTTCACTATGTACAATGTCAAGGCTAACATGAGGATTGAGCAATGCATATGCTATGGAATTACTGATCAAAAGGAAAGAGATATCTTTTGCTTCATCCATCTCCATATAATCACACTTATCTCGCTATGGCTAACATGAGGATTGAGCAACTGCATCTTATAATCAAAAGGAAAGAGATTTCTTTCATAGGACATGATTCCTTTCCCTAATAGTTAACCATTTAAATCTTTGTTTTTTACACAAGGATCAAATATCTAATGCTGAGATCTTTATAGTGCATCAAGATCAATAAAAAAATGTTTTACAATGGATAGATAATCAGTTTCTTGTGCATAAGAAAGGGACAAGAAATGACATTTCAAACCTTGGTTCCAACTAGACTGTCGGCAAGATATGAAGTCACGAAAATGCTCGATAGGAGAAGCACAAAACTCAGCAGAGACGCCAACAACCAGTTCCTGTCATTCTGCAACTTCTCAGGCTTCAAAAGCCTAACAAGTTCATATTCTTGCTTGGATGTGAACCATAAGAGAATGAGAGTACAGAGGAGCTCCAAGCTCTGAATTGCGAGAACTGATGATGCCTGAGCTGCAAAAATACAAAACAGAAGCATCAACTGGCTTAGTTATCTACCTGAATTTAGAGAATCTGGTAGTCATAGATATCGAAGAACATCATTTTTTTAGGGAATATGCAGAATCCATAAATGAAGCCAGACAAAGAAAACTACCAATGCCAAGCCTATATTAATCTCAAATGCCGTGTCTATATTAAGCTCGAAAGAGATTGCACAGCAGCAAATGGAATTGGCTTATCAACAAGTCTAAAGAATTAGCAGAATCCAAATCCTGAATTGATAGAAATGGTCACGATACCAAACAACCCCTGTCAAATCATTTTTTTTATTGTTCTGATTTTCCCAGAAGAAAACGAAAAATAGATGTAATCACCTTGATATCAGGCGCAACATCTGGTTGATGGAGGAAGTCGGCAACCACATACAAGCCTCCAAAGCTCAAAGGTATGTGCAAACTGAACAGATACAATCCCATGGTGCTCCAAACTCTCCCAATCTCCCATGGAACATCGGATTCCAGCATCGAAAACCCCTCCTAAGACACACATAGATAGAGAGACGATAAATAGGGAAAATCGACTGAGTAAGGAACATCCGGCAATCGCTATTTAAGGCGGAGGCGACCTTTCGAAATCGACTGAGTAAGAGAGGCTTCCATGGGCAGTTCCGGCAAGGGAGGAGAAGATGGTGCTGCTGCCGGCGGTAGGAATTTCGAGGGAGGGCGGCGCGAGAGAGAGGGTGGCGATTCTCTACAATCGCCTTTCGCTTCTCTACCATCGCAGAAGAAACGGTCCGTCAGGGAGAGGGCTTTGTTTTTTTTCTGGACCGGTTTTCTTCTGTTTTTTTTTAATTATTTCCGGTTCAACCCGGTTTTTTTAAGCTAAATTCCGGCGCGCGCCCCCTAAACCCAAATTTTACACGTTAAGCGGATTTTACACGTTAAGGAGTTTTTACATTTTAAAGCTTCCCTATATATATATATATCATCATCATCATCATCATTGATAACCAATATTTAACCCTTTATAATAAATCACCACAATAGCATGCTATTAGTCAAACATAGCATACCGCAAATCAACCGATCATATTATCATGCTGGTTAGTCATCGAATAAGTCTTACTCTTAGGTTAGTCTCAAAACCGTTTCAAATTCGAATTAAACATTTAAGAATTTCGACCCCTTGAAAATACTCGTTAAATGCCTTTTTCAACTTACTTTTAAAATTCATAAGTCCAAATAATATATTTTAACCCCCAATAATATTATATTTTATTTTAAATACCATTAAATATTTAGATAAGTAAACGGTTAAACCCGAGCCGAACCAAACCCGCAATTATTAATCCCCAAACCGGTTTAATCAAACAAAATACTCCCTCCGTTTGAAATTATTTGTCGTTTGTCTTGTAGTGCACGTTTTTGTACGGAGATAAAAATGATATAAAATATATTTTTTTAATTAATTTTTTTTATATAATTTCATACATATAAGAGTAAGTATAAGATTATGAAAAAGTTTAATTAAAAAAATTATATTTTATAGTGTTTTTAGCTTTTAAAAAAACGTGCTAAAAAGTCAAACGACAAATAATTTCAAACGGAGGGAGTATATGTTAGTAAAAAGGGGCCCACAAATGCTGACTGTGCAAGGAGAGGCCCACGCCCTTCTTTGTTCTCCATCAAATTCCAAGCTACAGCTCCCACTGCGCTCGACGTCAGCCGTTCGGTGCTGCTCGACACCGCCCGGCGGAGAAGGCCGCCGGCGACTGCTCGACACCGGCCGCCTCTCACGCTCCCGCCTGGACTCGCCCAAGTCGGACCCTTCTCGCACCCGTTTCACCTCGCGCACTCGCTTCGCTCGTACTCGCTCACGCCGACTGAGCTCCGACGATCGTCGGAGCTCTGAACCTCACCCGATCACCCCGCACTCATCTCACGCACACTCTTGACTAGTCTAAGTATCGAAAAAGACTCAGAAACGAATCGAAACGAGGATAAATTTGGAGCTCACCGAGATGGATTTTTCGCGACTTTGGAGCTCTCGATCGGAGTTCTGGGCTTCGTCGGTGGCTTGCGATGGCTTGTCGGACCTACACCGGATGTGGATGAGTGTGATAGTGAAGACCGCAAGCAATTTCAATCAAAAACGAAGGAGGGACGCTTACCGGAAGTTAGCTTCGCGATTGATCGAAGATTAGAAAGGAATGGGTTGCGGTGGCTCCGTGGCAGTTCTGGTGGTGTCCGTTGTTGCTGCTGGTGGCTCCGAGGGATATGTAGGACATTCCGCTAGTGGCTCGAGGTGGAAGGATAGAAGGAGGAGGAGGAGACAGTGTTTTGGGGATGAAGACGGTGACGACGATGGTGATGGTGAAATGGTGATGGAGTGCAGTAGGAGGGATGGAGTGCAGCAGGGGAGATGTGAAAGGGTGGTGATGGGTTTATAGGGGAGGGAAGGCCGAACCACAGCTAGCTAGGAGGTATGGACTTGAGTGCAGCTAGGAAATAGGGGGTCTGCAGCGCTCCTTAGGGTGGCTCTGATGGGAAATGCATTAAATGGTGGAATGTCAAATTAAATACCCGGTAAAATAATCCTGAATATGTGAATTTCGAAATCCGAAATTAGTTTCTGAGAGTTAGTTTCCTCGAATCCCGCTAAACGAGTTTTAAAACCGATTTTAATTTCATTTTTAATTCTCTTTTTTCCGAAAAAAATAGGATTTAAAAATCCGAGCCTTTACACAGGCCAGGCTACTTGCGTTTAGATATCTGTTGGCTAATTTTTATTATAACATAAGATATAATCTGATTTTAAAAAAAAAAAAAATCGCAACTGCGCATTGCGAGTTTGTGGATTTCCGCAAACTCGCAATGTGCGATTGCGGAAATTAAAAAAAAAACAATTGCAATCGCGGATTATGGGTTTGCGGTTCTGACGGTGTATTACGCGATATATTGACCGTGTGAATAGTAGCCCCCTATTTTTTTTAAATAGGCCTATAGTCCCTCTATTTTTTTTTCTTGACAGTTTTGACGGTTCTTACAATTCCGCATTAAGTTGTGGATAGGGGTGTTACATGAGCCGAACAGCTCGAGTTCAGCTTGGGCTCGGCTCGAAAAAGCTCGAGCTCGGCTCGTTCGTATAGGGTAAACAAGCCGAGCTTGAACATACTATTGGGCTCGAACCGAGCCCGGGCCGAGCTCGGAAGCTCGATGCCTGAATTTATAGAAATGCCCCTAGGGTTATGAGAGGAGGGATTTTAGGGTTTGGTGGCTGTAACGGCCCGGGATTATGATTCCCGAGTTACGTTTCGAGGGATAAAACCCCCCGTTAGGATCTTGCGCTCCGAGTACAGGTTGAAGGTTTGAAACCGAAGATTTGTAGTTTAAAGCGGGATTTCGCACCCAAATCCGAAAGGTCCGTTGGAGACCCCGGGGTGAACCCTTGCACCTGTCCTAAGTCTACAACACGAAAAATCCTTTATCATGCAAAGGGCATAAGTTCTGAAAATGATACAACGGGCGCCACGGCAGAGCCGGGTCAAAACAGAATATAAGTAGGGAGAAATCCCAAAAGCATGAATCTGGTGAAGTCAGGTTTAAAACACTCACTCTCCGCCATATGAATGGACCCCGTCACCATAGCACAAAATCAAGCAGTGTATCGGGTACCTGAAACTATACCACTAAGTCAGGCCAAGAGTCCGCCCGCGGGTCCTCTGACCGCGCTGAGGACATATAATACGCCTATACCTAGAATAAAGGATGCCTTCATGCAGTACTTAAATATTAACCACACTATCATGTTCCTAATTCATATGTGAAGAATATTAAGTAAGGCATTAACAAAGAATACCAAGTGGTATATCCCTCTTCTACCACCACCCCCCTTCCAGGTAGGGTGGAGACTGGCCAGTTCGATTCGATAGCATCTCAAATCTCATCATCATATCGTATCTCATCATCATATCGTATCTCATCATCATATCGTGGATCTTGCGAAAAGAAAATAATAATGCTGATGATAGTAAAGGTGTTCCAACGACCCGAATGACTCAGGACGAACCCGATGGAGCTGGACTGTCCTATGACCCTATCAAGGATTCTAAGACTCACAGATAACGGCCGTTCTGTATTCAAACGCATACAGAATAAGGATGCTCATTCGTAAGTGCAATTCCTAAGCATGATACTACATGACATGCTCTTATGCATATGCAACACCTACATACTATATGACACATCAGGCAGGAGGTACTGGTTACTGAGTAAGCCCCGAAGGTACTTACCTGGCTAGCAGATCGGCAACAGAAGAATCCAGCACACAATAGTCACAATCACAGAGTATCACCTAGTACATAATGGAATATACATAAGTCTACATCCGACTATTAAGCACTCAAGCACACCTTAGTCAATATAATAAGTAACATATTATAAAAGTTATTTCATCGCATCATCCGCTCCTCAAGACCACATCGTTCTCCATAAATCATTCAACCAATTCCTCATGTTCATATACATCATTTCCGCATATATCTCAACGGTTCATCAAAATCATAAGGCATACTTTGTGTGATATAAAATCCTACTAGATCGTCATAATTATCCAATATTTAATCTCATGTAATAATTCACCACAAGTCATGCTATTAGTCATACATATCATACTGTTAGTCAAACGATCATATTATCATGCTAGTTAATCATCGAATAACTATTCCCAAGTTAGTTTCAAAACCGTTTCAAATCCCAGTTAAATAGTTAAGTATTCCGACCCTTGAAAATACTCGCCAAACTCCCTTTTAAATTTATTTATTAGATTATTTTCCAACCTTGAAATTCTTTTCCAAATTATTTATAAATCTTGAAGTCCCAATAATATATTTTAAATCTCAAATAGTATTACATGATATTTTAAATACCATTTAATTGACACTTTTATAAATTATTTCCAAATTCTCTAAAATCTCGACCATTTTTATTTAATAAATCAACCCTTATAATTCTTCCAAAATATAATAATTTATCTTTTAAATCCTCAATTACTATTATAATATATTTTAATTATCATTAATTAGTTAAATAATAAACGGATAACCCGAACCGAACCGAAACCGCTTCAATCCCAACCGGCTGAACAAATAACAAAATAAGGAGGTGGGGCCCATGGTGCTGACTGGACATGCCTTCTTCTTCCCCGCGTTCAAATGGAGAAGCTCCCGCCGGCCGCCATGGTGATCGTCGTCGAGTGCCCGAGCTCTTGACCTCCTCCCGGCTAGCTTGGCTTCACTCGGACTCACCTCCCTGACCGCACCTCGCACCCCCCCGCTCCCACGCACCCGCCTGCCCCGCTCGAACTCACGCTCGCCTCGCACTCCCGGACCCGCTCTCGAGCTCGCTTCGCACTCTCGGACTCGCTCTCGAGCTCGCCGGAGCTCGAGAGCACACCCGATCGTCCCGCACTCACCTCACGCTCAATCTCGAGTAATATAAACATCGAAAAAGACTAAAACTACGAATCGAACAGAGTATAATTTCGGAGCTCACCGAGATGGATTTTTCGCGACTTCAGAGCTCTCGATCGGAGTTCTGGGATTCGTCGGTGGCTCGCGATGGCTCGTCGGACCTGTACCGGACATGGGCGAGTGTGTTGGTGAAGACCGAAGACGATTTCGATCGGAAACGAAGGAGAACGGCTTACCGGAATGAGGCTTCGCGAAACAGAGCAAGGAGGATGTTTGGTGGCTCGTCGACGGTTTCGGTGGCTTCTAGGCAGCGTCAGGGTGGCTGTGGATGTCGGAAGAGGTGGTGTTGGTGACGACGACGAAGAAGTGAAGGTGATGGATCACCGATGGAGATGATGAGCAAGAGACGGTGATGGAGATGATGCTTGTGAGTGAGGGTGGTGATGAATGAAAATGGAGCGGGGATGGTGATCCGATGGGAGCGGGAGAGTGAGGGAGGGAATCGGTGAAGGTGATGGTGAATAACGACGATGACGACAGTGATGGTGAGCAAGTGAAAGTGATGGGGTGAAGTAGGCAGGGGATGGGTTCGGGTTGCAGGGTAAGGTAGGAGGGAGTGGGTGAGGGTAGAGTGTAAAATTGGTTAAAACAATACCGGAAATAAATCTCAAATACGCGAATTTCGAATCCCGCAATTAGTTCTCACATGTTAGTTTTTCCGACTCTCGCTCGCTCGATCAATTAGATTTTTAAAATCGACAAGGATATCACCAACCGATAATTATTTTGAATTTCCGAGGTAAAAGGACGGAAATTGTTCGCTAAATTTATATTCTGATCGGAATCCGCTAAACAAGTTTTAAAACCGGTTTAATTTGATTTTTAATTCTCTTTTTTCCGAAAAATTAGGATTTGAAAATCCGAGTCTTTACATCATAGTGCGATCGTCTCTCGCAGTCTCGCTCAGTTTCTCTGTTTCTCAGTTTCTCCTCCTCGGCGGTATCTGTTCTTCCTCGGCGCCCCAGTTGGCGGTATCTCCTCTTCATTCCGAGCTCGAATCCCGCTAAACGAGTTTTAAAACCGATTTTAATTTCATTTTTAATTCTCTTTTTTCCGAAAAAAATAGGATTTAAAAATCCGAGCCTTTACACAGGCCAGGCTACTTGCGTTTAGATATCTGTTGGCTAATTTTTATTATAACATAAGATATAATCTGATTTTAAAAAAAAAAAAAATCGCAACTGCGCATTGCGAGTTTGTGGATTTCCGCAAACTCGCAATGTGCGATTGCGGAAATTAAAAAAAAAACAATTGCAATCGCGGATTATGGGTTTGCGGTTCTGACGGTGTATTACGCGATATATTGACCGTGTGAATAGTAGCCCCCTATTTTTTTTAAATAGGCCTATAGTCCCTCTATTTTTTTTTCTTGACAGTTTTGACGGTTCTTACAATTCCGCATTAAGTTGTGGATAGGGGTGTTACATGAGCCGAACAGCTCGAGTTCAGCTTGGGCTCGGCTCGAAAAAGCTCGAGCTCGGCTCGTTCGTATAGGGTAAACAAGCCGAGCTTGAACATACTATTGGGCTCGAACCGAGCCCGGGCCGAGCTCGGAAGCTCGATGCCTGAATTTATAGAAATGCCCCTAGGGTTATGAGAGGAGGGATTTTAGGGTTTGGTGGCTGTAACGGCCCGGGATTATGATTCCCGAGTTACGTTTCGAGGGATAAAACCCCCCGTTAGGATCTTGCGCTCCGAGTACAGGTTGAAGGTTTGAAACCGAAGATTTGTAGTTTAAAGCGGGATTTCGCACCCAAATCCGAAAGGTCCGTTGGAGACCCCGGGGTGAACCCTTGCACCTGTCCTAAGTCTACAACACGAAAAATCCTTTATCATGCAAAGGGCATAAGTTCTGAAAATGATACAACGGGCGCCACGGCAGAGCCGGGTCAAAACAGAATATAAGTAGGGAGAAATCCCAAAAGCATGAATCTGGTGAAGTCAGGTTTAAAACACTCACTCTCCGCCATATGAATGGACCCCGTCACCATAGCACAAAATCAAGCAGTGTATCGGGTACCTGAAACTATACCACTAAGTCAGGCCAAGAGTCCGCCCGCGGGTCCTCT
This sequence comes from Persicaria tinctoria, assembly GCA_037127255.1. Classification (NCBI taxonomy): domain Eukaryota; kingdom Viridiplantae; phylum Streptophyta; class Magnoliopsida; order Caryophyllales; family Polygonaceae; genus Persicaria; species Persicaria tinctoria. Next base: position 82,692,072 of record JBANSL010000006.1, read on the forward strand.
GACCGCGCTGAGGACATATAATACGCCTATACCTAGAATAAAGGATGCCTTCATGCAGTACTTAAATATTAACCACACTATCATGTTCCTAATTCATATGTGAAGAATATTAAGTAAGGCATTAACAAAGAATACCAAGTGGTATATCCCTCTTCTACCACCACCCCCCTTCCAGGTAGGGTGGAGACTGGCCAGTTCGATTCGATAGCATCTCAAATCTCATCATCATATCGTATCTCATCATCATATCGTATCTCATCATCATATCGTGGATCTTGCGAAAAGAAAATAATAATGCTGATGATAGTAAAGGTGTTCCAACGACCCGAATGACTCAGGACGAACCCGATGGAGCTGGACTGTCCTATGACCCTATCAAGGATTCTAAGACTCACAGATAACGGCCGTTCTGTATTCAAACGCATACAGAATAAGGATGCTCATTCGTAAGTGCAATTCCTAAGCATGATACTACATGACATGCTCTTATGCATATGCAACACCTACATACTATATGACACATCAGGCAGGAGGTACTGGTTATTGAGTAAGCCCCGAAGGTACTTACCTGGCTAGCAGATCGGCAACAGAAGAATCCAGCACACAATAGTCACAATCACAGAGTATCACCTAGTACATAATGGAATATACATAAGTCTACATCCGACTATTAAGCACTCAAGCACACCTTAGTCAATATAATAAGTAACATATTATAAAAGTTATTTCATCGCATCATCCGCTCCTCAAGACCACATCGTTCTCCATAAATCATTCAACCAATTCCGCATGTTCATATACATCATTTCCGCATATATCTCAACGGTTCATCAAAATCATAAGGCATACTTTGTGTGATATAAAATCCTACTAGATCGTCATAATTATCCAATATTTAATCTCATGTAATAATTCACCACAAGTCATGCTATTAGTCATACATATCATACTGTTAGTCAAACGATCATATTATCATGCTAGTTAATCATCGAATAACTATTCCCAAGTTAGTTTCAAAACCGTTTCAAATCCCAGTTAAATAGTTAAGTATTCCGACCCTTGAAAATACTCGCCAAACTCCCTTTTAAATTTATTTATTAGATTATTTTCCAACCTTGAAATTCTTTTCCAAATTATTTATAAATCTTGAAGTCCCAATAATATATTTTAAATCTCAAATAGTATTACATGATATTTTAAATACCATTTAATTGACACTTTTATAAATTATTTCCAAATTCTCTAAAATCTCGACCATTTTTATTTAATAAATCAACCCTTATAATTCTTCCAAAATATAATAATTTATCTTTTAAATCCTCAATTACTATTATAATATATTTTAATTATCATTAATTAGTTAAATAATAAACGGATAACCCGAACCGAACCGAAACCGCTTCAATCCCAACCGGCTGAACAAATAACAAAATAAGGAGGTGGGGCCCATGGTGCTGACTGGACATGCCTTCTTCTTCCCCGCGTTCAAATGGAGAAGCTCCCGCCGGCCGCCATGGTGATCGTCGTCGAGTGCCCGAGCTCTTGACCTCCTCCCGGCTAGCTTGGCTTCACTCGGACTCACCTCCCTGACCGCACCTCGCACCCCCCCGCTCCCACGCACCCGCCTGCCCCGCTCGAACTCACGCTCGCCTCGCACTCCCGGACCCGCTCTCGAGCTCGCTTCGCACTCTCGGACTCGCTCTCGAGCTCGCCGGAGCTCGAGAGCACACCCGATCGTCCCGCACTCACCTCACGCTCAATCTCGAGTAATATAAACATCGAAAAAGACTAAAACTACGAATCGAACAGAGTATAATTTCGGAGCTCACCGAGATGGATTTTTCGCGACTTCAGAGCTCTCGATCGGAGTTCTGGGATTCGTCGGTGGCTCGCGATGGCTCGTCGGACCTGTACCGGACATGGGCGAGTGTGTTGGTGAAGACCGAAGACGATTTCGATCGGAAACGAAGGAGAACGGCTTACCGGAATGAGGCTTCGCGAAACAGAGCAAGGAGGATGTTTGGTGGCTCGTCGACGGTTTCGGTGGCTTCTAGGCAGCGTCAGGGTGGCTGTGGATGTCGGAAGAGGTGGTGTTGGTGACGACGACGAAGAAGTGAAGGTGATGGATCACCGATGGAGATGATGAGCAAGAGACGGTGATGGCGATGATGCTTGTGAGTGAGGGTGGTGATGAATGAAAATGGAGCGGGGATGGTGATCCGATGGGAGCGGGAGAGTGAGGGAGGGAATCGGTGAAAGTGATGGTGAATAACGACGATGACGACAGTGATGGTGAGCAAGTGAAAGTGACGGGGTGAAGTAGGCAGGGGATGGGTTCGGGTTGCAGGGTAAGGTAGGAGGGAGTGGGTGAGGGTAGAGTGTAAAATTGGTTAAAACAATACCGGAAATAAATCTCAAATACGCGAATTTCGAATCCCGCAATTAGTTCTCACATGTTAGTTTTTCCGACTCTCGCTCGCTCGATCAATTAGATTTTTAAAATCGACAAGGATATCACCAACCGATAATTATTTTGAATTTCCGAGGTAAAAGGACGGAAATTGTTCGCTAAATTTATATTCCGATCGGAATCCGCTAAACAAGTTTTAAAACCGGTTTAATTTGATTTTTAATTCTCTTTTTTCCGAAAAATTAGGATTTGAAAATCCGAGTCTTTACATCATAGTGCGATCGTCTCTCGCAGTCTCGCTCAGTTTCTCTGTTTCTCAGTTTCTCCTCCTCGGCGGTATCTCTTCTTCCTCGGCGCCCCAGTTGGCGGTATCTCCTCTTCATTCCGAGCTCGACTCAGGCGGCGGCGGCGCGACGACGATGAACATGTTGTCCTCTTCTTCTACTGTCTTCTTCTTCTACTGTCTTCACTCTTCTTCTACTGTCCTCGCAAGTCGCAATATGTATGTTTCTTATTCTACTGTCTTCTTCGACGGTGAACAGGTCATTCCTCTCGTTACTTTGATTCTTCCTTGCAATATGTATGTTCCTTCTTCTTCTACTGTCTTCATTCCTCTTAATTACTTTGATTCGTCCTCTTCTTCTATTATTTTCTGAAATTGTTAAGATTCGTCCTCTTCTTCTACTGTATTTGTTAAGATTCGTCCTCTTCTTTGACTGTATTTGTGAATCTTGTTATACTCTAACTGAATTTTTTTAATGTGAATCTTGTTATACTAGTCTGAATATGGAATTATGTTTTCTGAATTCTGAATAATTAACTATTATAGTCGTGTTTAAAATCGATGGCCAAATATGGAATATGAACCCTCTCTTGTTGTATGAATGATGTACTGTATTTGTGTTTAAAATCTTGTTTACATATGGAATATAGTTTTCTGAAATATGAATGAACTCTCTACTTGTGTTAATTTGTTAATTGTTTAACTTTGATTAATCTCTCTATTTATTAGACTATGTCGGCTCCACAACCGAGTGACTCCGTCAACAACTTAAGCTTCTGCCACTCAGGCTACACAACCCAGTGGTGAAGAGCAAACGGCTGAGACAGTAGCTCCTTCTGCTAGTGAAGCGCAAACTACGGGTACGGTTGACATTGAGGCTGAGAAAAAAGAAAAAAAGGAAAGTTTCTGCTGTTTGGAACGATGTTACCGAAGTTGAGCTAGATGGTGTAGCTTATGTGAAATGCAACCATTGTGATCAGAAAATGACAAAAACCAAGGGAGGGCCAACAACTACCTACAAAAGGCAAATTGACCTTTGTGTGATTCGGAAAAGTAAGCTTTCAGGAAAAGGAAAAGGTGCCGGTGGAATGCAACAACTCCTTAGTTTTGATTCTAGTGGAAGTGGTTCACTTGTTCCTTAAAAGTATGATAAGGAGGCAATTTTGAACATGATGGCGAAGATGATTATGGTGCATGAATACCCGTTCATGATGGTTGAGCATGAGTTGTTTAGGGCTTATAGTCAAATGCTTAACCCGAAGTTTGAGCCGATTGGTCGCCTTGCTATTAGAGATCGTGCAATGAAGTTATATAGGGAAGAGAAGGCAACAATGAAGGTGATGTTTACACAAGTTGGAAGGGTTAGCTTAACATCGGACTTGTGGACATCTAACCAAACGAAAGGATACATGTGCATCACCGGGCATTTTGTAGATTCAGATTGGAAGTTGCAAAATCGCATTTTGAATTTTTGTTTGTTGCCTCCACCGCACACGGGTATTGCTATTGCGGACAAGATGTTTGAGTGTTTGTCTGAATGGGGATTAGAAAAAAAGATCTCTACCATCACATTAGACAATGCTACTTCAAATGATGCCGCCACCACATCTTTGCAAGAACAATTTGAGGCAAGAGATGCATTGATCTTTGGAAGGAAGATCTTTCGTGTTAGGTGTTGTGCGCATATCTTGAATTTATTGGTCCAAGATGGATTGATTCCTTTGAAGAGCGTTATTCAAAATGTCCGTGAGAGTGTGAAGTTCATACTTTTGAGTCCCTCACGCCTTCACAAGTGGAATGAGCTTGTCAAGAGTATATGATTGCCCACAAACAACAAGTTAATTCTTGATGTTTCTACTCGGTGGAACTCAACCTACCATATGTTGGAAAGAGCTCTAATATTCAAGGATGCTTTTCCTAGGTACTGATTTTGTGATTTAGCTACTGATTTTTTATTTGTTTAGCTACTGATTTTTAATTGTTGATATAGCTACTGATTTTTTGATTTAGTTAATTCTTGATATAGCTATTGATTTTTTTGATATATTTAGCTACTGATTTTTATTTGTTTAGCTACTGATTTATTGATTTAGTTAATTCTTGATATAGCTACTGATTTTTTGATATATTTAGCTACTGATTTTTATTTGTTTAGTTATTGATTTTTTGATTTAGTTGTTTCTTGAATTACATGTCTAATATATGAATTCTTGATATAGTTGTTTCTTACAACTGATTTTTTGATTTATTTAGCTACTGATTTTTTTACATTTTTGATATGTCTACTAATTTTTTGATATAGCTACTGATTTTTATTTGTCTATTGATTTCTTGAATTTAGGTATGCAAGTAGAGAGCCTTCTTACAAAACCGTTCCATCCGAAGAAGAGTGGGAAAGAGCTCGTGATGTGTGCAAGTTTTTGAAGACTTTTGATAAGGTAACTAATGTCTTCTCTGGGCGAGATTACACAACTACCAATCTTTATTTCCCTGAGGTTTGTGAGATTAGGAAGGTCTTTGATGAGATGGCCAATGACCCAAGGGAATTCATGAAACTTATGGTTCAAAGCATGAAACTAAATTTTGACAAGTATTGGAAGGAGTCCTCTCTTTTGATGATAGTTGCATGTGTGTTAGATCCTCGAAGCAAGATTCAGGCGATTAGGTACATTTTTAGAACCCTATATCCACCGGAGGAAGTTGAAAATAGGATATTTGACATTAAGGATGAAATGCAAATTTTGTATGACAACTACGCATCCAAGGAGGATGGTTCTTTTAGATACAATATGCAGACTAGCTCGGGTGGAGGGAGTGAAAAACGTTCCAATGACTAGAGGTTGGGCTTCAAATCTTGGGTAAAAGTAAGTTATTCAGAAAAGCCAAGTAGAAAGGAGCTTGAGGTTTATCTTGAAGAAGCTGTGTTGACCGGGGAAGATGACGACTTTGATGTCTTGGGATGGTGGAGGTTAAACATGTTGAAGTTCCTTATCTTATGTAGGATGGCTCGAGATATTCTTTCTATTCCGATAACCACTGTACCTTCTGAGTCAGCGTTCAGTGCCGGTCGTAGAGTTATTGGGGATGATCGTTGTTCATTGAGTGATGACACGATTGAAGGACTTCTTTGTGCATCAAATTGGTTCCGAGTTGATTACAAAGATTTGATCAAAGATATGGACCCTATGGTCATTGATTGATGTAAGTATATTAATATACTATCTTCAATGGTTGTATACATTTTAATTTTATACCACAACCTCATTTGAACTCATTTTATATTTCTATTTAGGTTATGGAGGAAGCAAGGCAAGAAGCAATTCAACTACGAGAAGCTTCGACTTTTATTTTTCTATTTGTAGTGTACTTGTGGTTAGCTTATTTCGAAGTTGTTGTGGACCTTGAGACATTGAACTTGGGTTTGTATTAAGTATTTGATCATGAACTATTGAACTTATGTTGTATTCGGAGCCAAGCTTGAGATATTGAACCTCATTTGAACTCGTTTTTATGTTTGCACAGCTACTGTATACACTTGCAATTTCATTTTAGCTCAGCTCGGAACGAGCTTGAACGAGCCGAACGAGCCCATACCACGAGCTCGAACGAGCCTGAGCTCGTTCGTTCAGCTTGACCGAGCCTTGACAAGCCGAGCTCGAACTTGCCCTTGGGCTCGCGAGCCGAGCTTGAACACAAAAAAAAGCTCGAATAGATTTTAGGCTCGGCTCGGGCTCGGCTCGTATATGCTGCTCTTTGTTGAAAAGAATAATATTACAACAACTGATTTGATCAATTTAGTGAAAAATCTAAGCATAAGCATGTCTATTTAGAATTTTTCACCACTAAGTCACGATTTTCAGGACTATAGTGTTCTTTCTTCTATTCATCGAAAACAGAATACACCTGAACTTAATACCTTTATGATTTCGAATGTGAAAAGTATAAGTACACAATAAAGACAATTATAATCCTTCTTTGTTTCCCTCTTGGATTATTGATCTCATGTCTTTTGCATGCAGCAAAATAGTAGACATCTTGCTCAAAGTTGATAATATCTTAAATGACAATGGTTTTTGGCATGATTTATATGAACTTTTCAGCTCTTTATGCAAATAGCTTGGCTAGAAATTAGATGGAACAACTGTTGAACTTTGCTTGGCCTGCTGCTATTGCATTGATTCATTCAAGTCTTCTACCTGTGGCAGTCATCAGTTTCTTAACAAAGGTTTGGCATTTCCCGTTTGATCTTTATACAATGGAAATTTCTTTTTCTTTTTTCATTCTCTCTTTCCTAGTATAAATAAGTGATCCAAATGCACTGTAAGAGAATTGCCTCTTATAACCAGCTTGATGCAAAAAACAGCTTGTTGTGATTCTGGGTGGCCCATTGATTGGAAAGCTTATGGATTTTATGCCCAGGGTGCCTTGCTACAACTGTTTGGGTCATCTTCAGATGATCACCATTATCCACTAATGGATTTCCATCTGAACCTTTCTCTTTCCTTTACATTTTATATGTGCTTAAAAATATCAGGCATCAGCTCAGTTGCTATCTGTAGTCAATGTTTCGATATCCTCCAAGGCAGATGCAAGAGCAGATGCATCGATGGATTGTTGTTTTGGGACTAGCTCAAGTTGATTCTCTCAGGCTTGATCTTTTTCTTCAGATATGCCCTTGAGGTCAATCACATGAGCTTCTTTTGAAGAACACATCTCGGATAGCTGCTTTTGTGACTCTCCAAGCTTCGAAGACACAACTCCTAGCTGCTGTTTTAGCTCCTCGGTGTTAGCTTCGACTTCTTCCTTAGATGCCTTACAGGCAGTCATCGGTACCTTCACCTATTTCAGATCATCCTGTACCTATAACTAAGTTTCCAACTCAGTCCCTCTACTCAGACGCTGCTTCTGTCACACCATTTTAGACAATAAAATGTTAGACCATATATGCAAGTCACTAACATAGCAAAAGCATGTAGCTTTTAGCAGATCGAAAACAATATTCACATTCACATTTTGCATAAAAGATGGATCAACATTTCCAAGAAATTGAAGTCATCGATTCCCCCCATTCTGAGTTTAATATCCACACAAAGTAGCACCACCAGCAATCCACCATAACCGAAAGATCTGTGCAGAAGTAGCCGATTCAAGGGTTAGGACCAAAACAAAAGATAAGAGAGATAAATTTCGTATCTAGTGTGAGTTTGAACCTAGTGTTAGGCCCGGGCCTTAGGTACAGGACCCTTTGTATCCCTCCCCAATGTTATATTGCAAGAAAGAAACTACTGCAAACTCATATTCAAGAGTGCTAAATCATTTAATTTACACACATATCCATATACCTCTATGACACAAGAAAAAATAATCTTCCTGCTTAAAGGGATACAAAGATGCTAAGAACATTACTAATTTGCTATTGCAGTACCTTTTGATAAGAAACCTGCTTCTCATGGCGAATCTTGAATATGAGTTAGCAGTAGTTTCTCTAGGAAGTTTCAACAAAGCTAAAGAATCAAATTAAACGAAAGAAACACTAATATAGGAAAAATGTGGATGTGAAAAGAAAAAAGATATGTAAATTGAATACACTATTTCATATCTTAACAAAATGAAAAGCAAAGTTGAATCTAAAAGAAAAAAATGTTTGTCTAATTAACCTTGGAAACATACTATCTGGCAAAGCTATTGTCCCGAGAATAATACAAGACAAAAATAGAACAATCTGCTATTATGTTAATACCCGAGAAGAAAAATGCTCATATGCCCAAGCAAACATCTTGCCTAGAAATTATCACCTAATCATGACAGACTGTCAGACATATCTAAGCTCCATATGCCCATTTTACCACTATATTGACAACTTGAACCTATATATGGAGCTTAGAATATAATCTTGAGTAAAAACATGCATGAAGGGCGTCTCTTGGGGAAAAGATAGTGTTCTATGTGATACCATCAGGCTTCGTGTTACTCTGCATAACTCATGCACCTTTTGAAATTCACATAGCACCCTCTTGAACTAACCTTGTTAATATCAGCCAGACCTACCTATGCATACCCGAACAATAGATACTCAGTTGCTACCCCTGCTAGTGCTATGCATGAGAATCTGTTTAGCATCTGAAAATCAAAACAGGCAAATATAAGTTGTTCTCCGAATGTAAAAAGGAACTCTCTACTTCTCTAGTCATTACTATGGGTAGGAATCCTAGAAAGCGGCATACCTTGACTGAAACTTTTCCTGTATTAACTTGCGAATCATAGAAACTGTCCAATGATTAAGTAATTCAAAATTTTATGTTAAGATACATCAATGTGGATAGGCAATGGTTTGTATTCACATAAGGGATGAAAGAGAACATGGCTCTTCGAGAAACTCATAGTCTACATAAGAAGTACGAGCTTGAACATTGAGGGACCCTTCGTTCTTCAAAAGCATCTATACTCGTCAGTGTATATCCCCTAGGAAAAATCCCAAGCAAATAGGCAATCAAAAAATGGCCAGCTTCATGCTGCAAAAATGTTATTCATGAGGGTAAATTTTCTGCACACCAGTCACACAATATAGCTTCAAAGATCAGATTGGAGTAGTGACAGTGGATAGCTTACTTGAATGACCCTGTTATGGTACTTGTTACTTACGGCGTGACCTATAGTATCGAGAATCAAGCCACTAATACTGCCACCGAAAGAGACCTGTTAGCAAGACATTTAGAAGACATCTTCACCATTGTACACTCAAGACTCAAAGTTCATAGAAATGATGTCACTTGTCTAAACTAAGACTTTGCATCCAATGAAGAAGAGTTTGAAGCTTACTACAACCAATTAAACTACACAAACAGTGTGTTCTTTCACTCAACCATAGTCTCAGTCTAAGAGAATCTATCTGAAACAAAGCACAACCGATGCCTAATTCGAGCAAATGATACTACAAACCGTAATATGAAAAGATTTGATCACAACAGACCCATATTGCAACATTACCTAAATTTACATACTACATGCAATCAAGCTAAATATTTTCTAAATTTGTTTCCAGTGAAATATGCCAGTTGAAATTCTGCATCTACCAAACAGAAAAGAAATCAAGTTTCTGCTCTAAAAATCTACATATTTTTAGTTAGAAGCATTTACTCGTTTTCTTAACTACCTACATAATTTTAGGCGTTTCTATCGAATGTAAGTGGACATGAGGAATTTTCTGCATCTACCAGCAGTAGCCTCCGGCGCTTGCAGCCGCCAGAAGGTAGCAACTGATCTATCTAAACTAAATATGGATCCAAAATATTATAGGGGATTGTGACCACAGCGAAGACAGAGAGGAAAAAGGAGAAGTTAGTTGGCGGTTACCAAAGAAAATAGGATTACATGAGCAAGGAGTTTTTGCCTGCTGTTTTCCAACCTTTCAACCATTACTGCCATATCATGCAACTGCCATTCCAGCTTCTCGTTTTCTTCCTGCAATATTTCATGAATTACATTAACCGACATAATGAATGGGTGCAAGCTATAAATAAATATAATAAAAACATTGAGAGGGTGTTTCAGAAAACAAATCCATACCCAAAACTCAAAAGAAAAGGTACCAGTGCATACCTCATTACTGAAAGTGGAGGTCTCATTAGCATCCCTCATAAAAGAAACTACCTTTAAAGTTCCAATTATGCCCATCTGTTTGTACTTCACATCTGGATGGCCTAACTCATGAAACAAAACAACACAATCAATTAAAAAAAAATATACGAGGTCCCCTTCTGCACAAGAAAATTTGTGAGCTTCATTTATGTCAATAAATGTAAAGAACCACACAATCATATCAAGCCAAAATAAAAGTTTCATTTACCTGCTTTCTTAATATCATGAAAAGTGCATTTGCGAAAGGTGAGCTAATTGAACCGGCGGAAGATTGAGTTGGAAAGGTAAGAAGACTAAATATTTGATATATCTGCACAAATTTGCAGTGGTTAGTCAAAAAGCCATCATATTATGATTGAATATACTACTTATCAGAACTAAAGTAAGGCAAAATACCACCCACACAAGAAACCCACCCGTTATATAAACCCACCCGTTAAAGGCTCTTTGTCAACAAAATACCACACACACAAGAAGTCTGTGAAAATATAGTATAAATACCCAATCTACCCTCACTTATGAATCAATTTTTCTCTTGTCATTAAGAGTGGAAACTAATTCAGAGGGTACAAAAACAGCTTTACTTTTTTTCTTTTCTCAAGATTCATTCCAATTTCATCATGAACACAAATAACCAAATTGAAATCCCCAAACTAACTCTGGACATTCAAAACCTACAATTCTACCCACATATTCAAAATACAATAGTTGTGAATTTGAGAATAAACTTCAATGGGAAACCTATCTCCCAAACTATTAACTAACCCCTCCACCAAGCTCATTCCATGGTTTATTTTCTGCGTACACTCATAAATTCATATCTCAACACAAACCCATGTTGTGGATCAAAACTTGAGTAGTGGCCGATTGAATGCCCGAAACAATATGAGCATTGGCCAAAAAATTTGATTATTAGGAGAAAAAGAAAGGAAGAGAAACTAACCGATCGTATAATCTTAACATTGGCTAGAAGGTCTCAAGACTCTCCACCCTCTCCAAAGCTTAGGAAAACCGCCCCCAGCACCCAGCCATTGGCCGCCTTCACAAGCCTGCCATACCACCGGGTAACAGCCTAGCTGTCCATTTCAGATGTCCGTCTTGCGTCCAGGTCTCTTTCTTGTGTCGAGTCTTCCCCTTGAAGCCCCACTTGAGGGTTCCGTCATCATCTTACTTCTATTTTGTGCTTTTATCCCTTAAGAATAGCAAGCTTTCTTTTGAAAGAGTTACCATGAATCTGTCAAGATGAAATCCAAATATATATTAAGACTTTATACCAATATGTGGAACTATTGGAAAGCTTCATTACCTTCGTTTTCGAGGAGTTGCAGGGAAAAAATCGAGTGAAGAACTCTGGTTCATGCCCTATTGTAACAATATAAAGAGGAGTTTCCAAAGATTTCCCTTGAGCCAAAAAGATCAGCCTCTAGATATTTCTGGAAACAACATGTGAATAAGATGAAAAAAATACACAAATGACTATTAGAAAGTGTTTATGCATAACTGGATGATCATACAAAACATTGTGAGTTCGGTGATTAAGTACCTCCAATTTGTTTCGATATCAGTGATAAGTCATGCTTGAAATTGTACAAAAGCACACTTGAAAAATGCCAATGCAGGTAAAATCATTCAATAGTGCTCAGTGTTGTTACCTGGCCAAGTAGAGAATGGTTGCCATCTGCTTCTCCCAGTGAGATCAACCAAAATGCTACAGCCTTCAGTAGGTTTGTTGCAGTCGGGAAGCTCACAGAAGAGTGCTTCGTCATCAGAAATACCAGCAAAGGACAGTGAAAAATAGTTCAGGGATATTTGAGAAGATTCGTTGGGGTCCAATTGACCAAGAAAAGACAATGATATACACAGATCGAAGGTATGCATTTAAAAAGAAGTAGATTAGAAAGTGGAACAATAATAATCAACATAACAAAATTCTTATTCAAGCTGCAAGGAACAATAACACAAAGGCAAAAAATGTCCATTCACCTTTAACTATTATCATTGCATCCATGAAAAATTGCCTAAAAACATCTCATGCCCCACTACGAAGCAAAGTGAGGAGGGAGCCAAGAGTTTCAAAGATCACGCCATGTCTACTACTGAAACAATTCAACAACCATCCAAGTGAAATTCCACTTATAAATCAAATAAATCCATTCTCGCAACTCTGACGCAGTAAGATTTAGGGCCACGACAAGGCTTCTTGAACAATGCACTGTAAAAAGAGATAGCATTGAGAATCGCTTCAGCAGAAACTCACCGAAACGCCCGTTTTGCAAAGAAAGGCAGGATTCGGCCAATTAAGGGCAAAATAGCGACTTCTTTGCCATGGTAGAAGACGTCGGGGAAGTTCTTGGTGAGGCGATTAAGAAGCTTCTACAATGCAAGCACCTCCCGTTCGTTGGCTGCCAAAACCAAAGGCGAGGAAACTGAACAAACAATGCACAACCGCAGAAGAAATCAAGAAATGAAATCCCTAGAGAGAGTGAGGGAGAATGAGCGGGAAGGGGAAACCTATAGAGGAGGGGATATGGTAAGCCTGGAGGAGACTGGGGAGAATGGCACAGAACATTGTCTCCGCCTCAGAGGAGGCAATCTACCCAATGATCTTGAACTTAATCACCCTTAAGATTTGTGTTAATTGTTGGTCTTTTCCTTGTGTGATCTCTTCCTAAAAAAAAATTCGACACTAATTGTAAGAGATAAGATAACTACTACTTTCTTAACTTGTGACAATTACAATTAGTGGCATATTAGAAACCTCCAACGAAAGAGATAAACACCTTGTAATTTCACAAACCTCTAGAGTTGGGTTTGTGAAATCTTGTTTTAACTTGTAAACTGCACTAAACATTCAAAAATTGAAAGAAGAGTACAATCATTAACTGCCTAATATTATCATAACATAAAATGAACATACAACCATGTCCATGGAAGCAAATTACCTAATTAAAGCTTCCGTAAAAAGCTGTCAACATTAAGAGTTCCCCTTTAATGTTCACTGCAAAAAGTAACAGAGTAGTATATCAGAAATGCGATTTCAATTGGTTAAATGTTGGTGCAAAATTACAAGATTAGCTTTTTTAGTATAATAGGACCAAATGAGCTTTCATCCATGGCTGAGTTTTGTTCTATTACACTTTATACCTAGGATAGTATATTCAAATTAAAGCATTACAAGATTGAAAAACAGTAAATTTGCAAACAGGTCAATTAAAGAATGATTCAGAGATCTACCAGAATAAAGAGTGTAAAAAAGCAAAGAAGTTAACTCCCATGGAAATACATTCTTAATTATTTTTTCAATACGTATGGATAGATTTTATGATGCTAAAAGAGGTGATCGTGTAAGGAGGTTATATTATAAAATCAAACCTTAAGGAGCCCAGTTCCAGTCACATGATCGGCATGAACATGGGTGTTCATAACATATATGAGCTTCAAGCCTAGCTCATGAATGAGCAATACATCTCTATCAACAGTCTTGTCCACAGGGTCAATTAACTGCAAGAAGATGACTCATATAAGCATCAATATGAATAGCTTCACAATGCTAAACGAATCAAAGTGTTCAGTGATAGTAGTACTGTCCTAATCCACTTACCTATATGCATAAGCAATACACCAAAAGGTTGTAAGATTCTGTTTGCTCATGAGTAAAATATAAATTAAAAGAAAGAACCTTACCGCACCACCGCTTCACCTCTCCGTCCTCCTCTGATCGCCGGACCTTCCTTCTGGCATCGTCGGTTTCCACCGCCCTCATCACCTCCCCTTCTTTCCCCTCCACCAGATCCCCTCTCGCGCTCACCCTCACCCTCCTGCTCTCTCCCACACCAGCTCCCCTTCCTCCTTGCGCTCGCCAACAACCCAGCAGCGGCCACCACACCCCCCAAAGATCCTCTCGGTTCTCCGCCGCTCCGATCCGCTCTCCTCGCCATTATCAGAGAGCAAGAGCTCCGACGTAAGCTTGGGCCGGGTCTTCGGAATGGGGGTTATTGGAGGATTTTAGGTTTAGGGATGATGGTTGCGGCCTTGCGGGAGTGTAGAGAAAGAGAAAGAGGGAAACAAAACTGAAAAAAATAAAAAAAATAAAAAATCATCCTGTGCCGCCGGTAGCTCCTCCTACGCCGCTGCTCACCTCCGCCATATGCAAATCAAATACATACCTGTGCCCTAAACCTAATTCAAAAAGGAAGGAATTAGGTCGTCCCTAACCCAAAACCCATCCTTTTCGCGATCACCGATGATTTCTCCGGAATTAAGGTCGTCCGATTGGATTGCTTCCTCCAATAACCGCCGCAGATCGTCGAACGTCTTGTTCGCATTCCTCCCCCGACGAAAGGCCTTTTTGATCGGTAGATTTAGGCTTTTATTCTTCTTCTTGTGGAGGGAAGCGGCGGCAGAGGCGGCGTCGGTGATTGGAAACTCTATTGCCGGTTCTTCTGCGACATAGACCTTGAATCGATCGACCTCTTCTCTTCATGCAGATTGTGATTTAGAGGAAGTTGGAGGAGAGATTGTGGAGAAGAGAGAACGTGGGCTTGAGTAGGGAAGAGGCAGGGAGAGAAGAGGCAGGGAAGAAAACTAAAAAAAAAAAACTGCTCTCTAAAACCTTCAAGAAATCTTAGTTAAGACACGTGACAAAATCTTTTGCACTAACTTGGCTTTTGCTTTTATATTTCAGGGGATTAGTGATGTATTTAACTTTTAAAAAACAATAAAAAAATAGGGGCGATTATGTAATTCCATCTTAAAAAACAAAATGTTCAAATTTCGAAACTCCTAAAAAATTTGCTTTGAGACTTGAGAGAGATTTTTGGTGAGAGTCTCGAAGGGACAACCTCCTCCTGCTTTTCCAATTTCGAAACTGCATATTCGAAACCTTCTGAAAAACCTCAGGAATAGCACAAATGCCCCCCCGAAACAAGAACCGGAATGTCGTTGTTCTATCTGACTCCAGTGATGACGACGCCGGTGATCGCCAACTGGTGGAAGTATCAGCGGATGAGGCCGAAGATATATCATCCACCAGCGGTGACGAAGACGAGAGCGACGCTAGTAGCTTTCACCCAAGGTATTCTCCCTCTTATCCATTCTTTCCCGAGTATGGGTCATCTGTCAAAATAGATTAGTCTATTTTTGGTTTTGAAATCATTTGTTCAATGCCTGTGAATTGGGAAATGTATTGCTTCAATTAGTGACAATGAGTCTGAGGCATCTGAGTACGATGACGATCGCGCTTATCAGCGACTGGAAGATGATCATACGGACGAGGCCGAAGATGATGATACTCTTTCTAACCGTGTCGTTCAGCTACTTCAAGGTGTGATTTTCTTGCCAATTGTTCAAACACATAGGGATTTGTCGATTATTTTGTATATATTAGTGCAATTTTTCTCCAAGTGGGGGTAGAGTTGGTTTGATCTATTTAGGACTTTTATACCTAATTTTTACATTGCAAATTGCTATTGAAATGTTTTCAGTCTGAATTAGACTTAGCCTACTTAGGCATATCTGTGGATTTGGTGCTTCTAGCCTTCCTACTATTATACAGGTAGTCTTCATCCATTGATGCTGTTCTGTTTGGCTACAGAGAAGAAAGATATAGGAAACCTGAGACTAAATGTGTATAAAGCATATTTGCGAAAGCATGGGCTTCGAATTGCAGGCAGCAAGGCTGAATGTTTGATTAGGGTACATGAGCACTGGAGGTAGGTTTATTGCTTTGTTTTTGACTTCTCTTTGAATTGAGATTTTTCACTGTAGTCTCTCTTTAGTTCATGGATTGCTGTTTTGACATTCACAGTTCAGTAGCAAGGATTCCTGGAGTTTCTTGCTCTTGAGCAAACAGCATCATGTTTTCTTATATCTTTGGCTCTTTGCTTTTATGTGACACTTATGTTCACTTGAAGTTTAGTCTAGCCATCTTACTGATATAGAAGGAATAGCCATCTGAACTATTAATTTGTAGATTTGTTCTCAAACTGTTAATGCCAAGTTGATACGGTATATATCAATGACAATCATCAGCTGAAGTACTGATACACTCTGCATTTGTTATCTGCTGAGTTTTTCAGAATAAAGGATGGTAATGCTGAAGATCTGTATCCAAGGCCATCATTTTTCATTAACTGCACAGGTATAGTCTAGCAATTTGCCTTCAGAGTTGGTCTATCTCATCTCTAAGGTATCTAAAGAGATTGTAATTTCTACTTTCCTGTCTTAACAGGTGATGTCTGCAAGGGAGATGTTGTTCTATTCACACAAAGAGTTTATCAAAAGTATGAAACTTGTGTTTTCTGTAGAGCTTCATTTATTCATTCATCAGGGTTTTTTTTTTTTTTAGGTAAACTTGACTGCTAATAAATGCCAAAGTATGCAATTGATCTACAACATCAGCTGAACTTGCTAGATAGTAATGCTTTTGTATCTTGACGGCGACTTTTGTTTTATCATTGGAATGGAAAAGGAGAGGACAAGTGGCGAAAGCTTGTATAGTTATATGTATTTTTTTTCATGTGAACTGAAAATATGTTGTAAACTCAGGTTTGAGAAACTAAAAAGATCAGGAAAAGTTATGGGGAGTAGGACAGTTGCTGGTAGAGTTGTAAAAGAAAGCTATGGTGCAGCTAAGCAGCAGCACACATTCACGGTAAGGATGAAGCTAATGATGTATGAAATCTGTTTCAAGAATTCTAAGTTTGAAAATGGAACATTTTATATTCATAACGTGTTTTCGCTTCTGCCTCACTTCTCTTTGTCTGCCTCAATTCTGAACAAGAATAAGCATCAGTTTGACTGATTAATCTTGTTTTATGAATATTTCTGTTTGCAAGGTTGAAGTCCTATGGAGCAAAGGTACAAAGAAATTACCTCCTTTGTTTCCGTTGCTTATCAAGGGGAGGAATCTCTATCGATTGAAAACCTTTAGACAGGTAAGACCTGTATAGCTTTCCCTCGCATCTTGTGCCTCCTTGCGACTAATCTCACCTTTGTGCAATGAAGCCATGGAAGAATGAGGCCGACAGGTCCAAGGCTCTTGACGAGAAGCATAATAGAGGTGCGATAGCCAGACAAAAGAGAGATGTACGAATTCAAGAGCGGAATAGGCACAAAAGTCGACAAAGCTCTGATAGGGGTATAAAAATTTTGATTTGTGTTGGCATTTCAACAATAGTATGCCCTATGAATCGTCTTTAATATGTGGCTCACATTACTAGGTGAAAGGATTCCGAAACACCATTCATCATCCAATAATTTAAGGGATAGTCAAAGGATACATTCAGAAAGAGGCAAACACGGCGATCAACATGGAAAAGGCTCATCTTCAGCAAATGAGTTGGTTAGTATCAGTAATAAAAAAGGTCAGTGCGCATCTAAGGCAACTAAGAGTGAAGTGACCCAAGCAAGGATATTCAAGCCTCCTATTAGAAATAAAAAACCTACGTATGCTAGAAATAAAGCTTCAACGTCAGAATCATATCCTGTTCCTTACCAAAGGTTTGATGGGCTTCAGCTGCAATCTGACCATATGAATGCACAATATGCTTTCCCTAGAGGCCATGATCCTAGGTCTGCTTTCATGGGGCCTTCCGGGGTAGGATACTATAGGTCCCAATCCCATTATCAAGCTCCCGGCTCTTATTCTTACAGATCCGAACACTTACCTTCAACAATCCCATTACCAGCCTTCCATTCAGATAGGTACATGCCTAAAAATCACAGCTGCTCGACTCCAGGATGCATGAACATGGGATCAGAAGGTTGTGTTATATCTGGATGTTGGTATTGCTGTCGTAGGGCAGGAATGAGATGCCATGCTCACAAATGACACCAACTTAAGGTAAAATTTTTAATTCACTATATCATGTAGTTGATTTCTCTGTGGTGTTTGCTGCCATCTGAACCAGGATGACATTATTTGCAGTACATTTGGGCTGAATGTTTAAAGACAATGTCAATTCGCATTTGTCATGATGAATCATCCTGCAGTTTTGGTTTTGATGCATCTCGCTCATTTTCGGAGGAATCAAATCTCTGACTCCATTTTGATAGAGGTGCCATGCTTGTCAAAAGTCTTGTATTGCATATATTGCTCCATTCATGTTGGAAACATGTTACATTTTTTTACTTCCGATGAACACTAGCAAACTGAGATATGCCTAAGCCAATACTTACCCGCCATTGCACTTTAGTCATCCCAAAACACTTTTGAACAAACTCGTTATACAAAGTTTAACAAGTGAAGATGATATTCCTTATGTTTTATTTTGACTGTGAAGTATATATGTACTGGCATTCAGTGGCAGTATATGCTTATTCTCTTGTCAATTGAGCCACCACAGGGACCATCTGGACCAGGCTGCTTTAGTGTTAAAATTTCCAAATGATTGCATGATTGATTTTGTATTCCTGAAGTATCCCCATTTGTATAATAACATAAAAATTGAAAAGGGCCTGTTTGGGTTCAGATTTCAGGTTTGTTTGCGTTTTATTCCCCCTAAGCTAAAATGTAATAGGGTTGTAAACTTCCATCTACGACAACAACCGAGTGAATCCTGCATCAAAAGTAGGGTTTAGGGGGTAACTTAAGTTACTCCTAGCAACAGTGTCTCTATGGGGTGGATCTTAAAAGTAGAAACAGTAATCAAAACCCTAGCTGCAATCTGTCTACTGGGCGGATCTAGTTCATCAGTCGGACCACATAATTCTTGAGAATTGAATTTTTATCATACATGCGTCTGCTTTTAATTCTTCCGTTTAACCCCGAGGTCTGTAGTCTGTACAATGTGGACGGAATGGGCAGAGTTAAGAGAACAATGTCGGGGAGAATCGTCCAACAAAAGTGTATGACATCCATTTATACACGAAGATGTCTTCCTATCCATCCAATCTCCAAGTCGGCCACCATCATATTCTCTCTCTCTCTTATGTTCTTTTATGTTCCTGGGGCCACCTTCCTATTCCTTCTTTTTCTATTGTTCCGAACCGGACTGAATCCTCTCTTCCATTTGGTATCAGTTAAGAAAAAAAATTTCATAATCTAGAAAGACGGCCAAAAGCACAAAATTCAATCAACCAAAGCGACCAAATGGCATAGTTACATATACGATATATGTGCCGTGCGTAGGCACAAACTGATCAATCATGAAGATATAATCAAGAGCTAGAAGACAATGACAGATTTGGTTGTACGCATTTCAAAGTTTGATAGTCAGTAGAAATTACGAGCAGCAGTAATTGCGGTGGTGGTTGTTGTGGCTGCAGCAGTGGCGGAGGGACAAAGATCAATCTCTTGGGTCCAGGCTGACTTGTCTTGGGTGTGGAGGTGCCAATAGGTTTGAGCCACCACGTCCGGGTCCATCAAAAGCCTGTCAGCTTCTCCGGCAGCAACAGGAGACGACCTACTTAGAAGAGACGCCGTCGTACTGGTTGCTGTGGCGGCCACTGTCCTACATTAATAATTCACATCACTTCGATCTGTTATGCATACATTGAAATCAGTTACTAGATTCTATCAAAATATTGTCCAGACGGGACAATATTGTTGAAAGGCGCACCTGGGAGGTGAAACGACGCCGTGGAGGATGATGTGAGCTACATGAACCCCAAGGGGATTAAACTCCTTGGCTAGGCACTGTGACAGGCCTCTGAGTGCAAACTTCCCACAGCCTTAATTCGTTTAATAAAATGAAAACGAATTAACACGAAAAAGGAAAGAAGATGATATATGCGTTGATAATTAAGTGTAGTTAAGGAAATCAAATGGGTATGATCGAATTGGTTACATAATTCAGCGAAGCCAGGGAGGCCATTGATGGAGGCTGAGCATCCCGTAAAGAGTATCGTGCCTCTCCCCCTTTCGACCATACCCGGTAGGACCTGCGAGAATCTGATACAATCACATATATATATAATACAGACTATGAATGTGAATGTGACATTGTAATGGTAATTATATATAGATAGATATATATGGTGAATTAATTAAAGGACCTGTTGGGCGCAATGGAAAGCGCCGACGGAGGAGACGGCAAGCGCCTTCTCGAAGGAGCTGACGGGGATGTCGACGACGCTGGTGGGGCGGCGGTGGGCTGGAACATCCGGCGGCTGCAGCTGGAAGCTGGAGTTGTAGACCAAAACCTCGACGAAGCCGAGGGAGAGTACGCCCTCGAAGGCTTCCCTGACGCTCCTGGAGTCGGAGCAGTCGATCCTGATGGCGAACACCTGGCCCATCCCCTCGATGGCTATCTCCTCGGCCAGCGTCGACAGCCTCCCGAGGTCGCGGGCGAGGATGGCCACAGTGTAGCCCTCGAAGGCGAACTTGCGGGCGATGGAGCGTCCGAGGCCGGGGCCCACCCCGACGATGGCGGCGATGCCCTTGCCAGGGATCCCCGGGGAGCTTCCCATGCTCCTCATCAACTCAACTACTCTCTACTCTTAAATCTATATGCCGGTATGGTGTTTATTTTGAACTTCCTTCCAGACTGACACCACCACTTCTTTATAATTTGACTTCTATTGCTGCCGTTTTATGGCTGAGGAATGAGGATGCCACTCACTATCCTCTCCTACTTTCCAACTGTCCTATCTCCAACTTGTTTCGAAATCACCCCAATTTTTTTTTTAATTTAATTTTATTTTATTTGGATAAAGTAAGATCGAATTCGATATCACACATGTCCAGGGGCAGAGTTAGAGACGGGCATGGGTCACGTGCCCCCCTCTCATTTCACGAACTACCTATGTGTATTCTCCTTCTCGATAGCTTCGTTTTGATATAAAATACCCATAATTCGACGTTTGAATAAAAAGTTATAAATGTTTAAAAATTAAAGGTATATTAATCCCTTTAATTTTGTTTTAATGGACCATAATGCTTTTATATTTTACTTAAATTAACATTCACATGATATAATTCATCTCGAGCTTCGAAATGAGAGGTTATAGTAATCATTTCGACAATTAGATAAGAAGTTACGCATGTTTAAAAAAATTATATCTAGTTTTTTTGGTTAAAAGGAGAGGCGGAGCTCTCCGCGCTTCGGACGCGCTTTATTGAAACATAAAATGGACTAAGTAGTCATCATACGGGGGATAGCCCTACCTCTCACATCATCATGCAGAATAGAAATAGCACCCTCAGACGGGTCAAGCAATACAGACACTCCAGTATTATAGTTATAAGCTAAACTAGCTAAGTAATCCGCAACGCGATTCGCTTCACGGAAAACATGACGAAACTGGACATTCCAATCTCTTCTCACTAAGCCGTGACACTTAGAGACAAGGCTAGCCAGTGGGTGGCCTCGCGGAAGTTCCTTTCCTAGGATGGTCGTTACAAGTTGTGAATCAGTTTCCAACATCACATTCATATAACCACCATCCCAGGCAAGCATCAGACCTTGTACCACACCCTAAAGTTCCGCTTTGGGCATAGTACAAACTCCAATGTTCATGATAACTCCACGACGCCACTCACTGACATTATTTCTAATCACACCTGCGGCCGTAGCGTGACCATCCTCCCTCACAGCTCCATCGGTATTGATCTTCAACCAACCTTCAGGCGGCTTTTCCCACGAGATACGCACCTCTTTCTTTCTCTCCGTGCTGTTGGCGTTGCTTTGCTTGCACGAACTCCTCTTGTAATCTTCCGCTTGCAGAATTATGAACGATTTCTTGCAGCCATTCCAAGCTTGATTGTTGAACACCCGTGCGTTGCGTCATTTCCATAACCACCAAATAGCCTCTGCAAAAACATCTTTCCTTGCAATATTGAAACTAGTAGAAATGGGGTTAAGAATGTTACCTCTTATCCAACTGGCGAAGGTGTCGGTGAAGAAAGATTTAGTATACTTAGCCGCATTCAGCTTCACCCAGACCACCCGAGCCTCTTCGCAGTATCTGAGAATATGCAACAGCGTCTCCTCTTGGTTTTGACAGTAGTCGCACATCGGGGAAGAGGCAATATGTCTCCGCACCCTCTCCGAGTTAGTGAGGACAGCTTCTTTGACGCATCTCCAAGCAAAATGCCTCACACGCTCCTGAACCATAAGCTTCCAAATCGCCCTGTACACCTGTTGATCAGTCGAGGCCGTGACCCTGTTGCCCAGAATCATGTCATAGGCCGAGCTTACCGAGTACTCGCCATTAAGAGTGTACGCCCAGGCCAACGAGTCCTCCACATCCTCCATAACCTCATACTCCGAAAGCTTAGTTAATATTTCCATCGGAAGGAGCCCGGTCAACTGATCCCATTTCCAGTGCCCTTCCTGCCACAAATCCGCCACCATGTTCAGCTGATTCTCGACGGGGATCGTCGACAAGGTGAGCTGGTCAAGGGGGATATCTCCCACCCAAGCGTCAGTCCAGAACTGGATCCCATTGCCGTCACCTAAAACATGCTTGATCCCCTTCGTAACAACCTCTTTCAACCCGGTTTGAATGCCTTTCCAGATATAAGAAGGTTCAGCAGTAACGGTGCCCGTACCTCGAGTGTATTTGCTGCGCATAACTCTCACCCATAGGGGTTCGTCCTCCATGATAAACCTCCAAGCGAGTTTACTGATAAACGCCAAGTTCATATCATTGGAGCATCTAATCCCCATCCCACCAAGGTGTTTCGGTTTACTCATATCCTTCCAAGCCATGAGGTGAATTTTCCGATTTCCATCAGTCTCTCCCCATATGAAACGCCTGCAGCATCGATCAATATCCTTGCACAGCCCTTTCGGAAGAAGCACCGAGCTCATCGTGTACGGCGACATCGCACTAAGCACAGATTTGGCAAGGGTCACTCTGCCCGCGAAGCTAAGCGTCTTGCTCTTCCATCCCACTAACTTAGAGTTGATTTTTTCCAACAAAGACGCAAAGGTGCCTTTAGCTACTCTCTCATGAAGAATCGGAATGCCCAAGTAATTGCCAAGGTTAGTCGTCAGCCCGATACCGCTTATCCTCTTGATATTAGCCTTGGTCTCCATACTAACATTATCCGAGACAAAGATCTTAGATTTATCTTTACTTATTCTTTGTCCAGAAGCATCACAAAACATCTCAATAGCTTTCATAATCACTTTCATTTGGGCAGATGAAGCCTCTGCGCACAATATGATATCGTCGGCGAACAACATGTGCGATATGGGCGGCCCCCCTCTCGAAATCTGAACCGGTTTCCACTCCCCGATTTCGACTAAGTGGTTGATTCTATGACTAAGCCTCTCAACATAAAGAACAAAAAGGTAGGGAGATAATGGATCCCCTTGCCTGATCCCTCTCGTAGGTCGAAAGCCCTGCGAAACCTCACCATTCCATAGAATCTGCATCGTAGTGGAAGTAATGCACTCCCGTATCCAATCACACCAATCCGGCGGAAAGCCAGCAACCATAAGAGTGCTATCGATGAAATCCCATCTGAGTCTGTCGTAAGCTTTCTCGAGGTCGAGCTTGATGATCATCCATTTTCTCCCAGATCTCTTCTTTCTCATGGCGTGCACCACTTCTTGGGCAAGAACAATATTATCCTGTATGAATCTCCCCGACAGAAAGCTACCTTGAGTAGGACCAACCAATTCCCCCACTATTTTTTGCATCCTCATCACAAGAGTTTTGGAGATGATTTTGTATAAGACGTTACATAGCGCAATGGGGCGAAACTGCTTGACGTACTCTGGTTTCCCAACCTTGGCCAGAAGCACAATGAGAGTCTCATTAAGACCCGGTGCCATAGTCCTCTCACGGAGGAATCTAAGGACCTCGTCGACCACTGACTGACCCACAATACTCCAGCACCTTTGATAGAACACCGGTTGGAATCCGTCGACCCCCGGCGATTTAAAAGGCCCCATATCCTTAGTGGCTCTCCAAATATCATCCTTAGAAAACAACAAATTCAGATCCTTCCAGAGCTCAGCGTCCAGCGTAGGGAACCCCTCCACATCGATCATGCAGCCCCGAAGAGGAGTAATGTCATCGATGCTATAGAGTTTCTTGAAAAAATTAAGTGCAGTTTGTTCCATCTTCTTGTTCTCTTCCGTCCATCTATTATTCTCATCATAAATACCATCGATTCTGTTTCTCCTTCTTTTGATAATAGTTGAGAGATGAAAGAAAGAGGTATTCCGATCACCATCTCTTAGCCAATTCCCGCGGGATTTCTAAAACCATAATAATTCTTCTTGTTCCAAAACCTTTTCAAGCTCGGCCAGCAGGCTGCTCTCACATTCTATGAGCACCTTCGACACGTTCAGCAAGGGGTTTCGTTGAGCTTTCTCAATCTCCTTGATCAGATCAGCCTTCCTGCTATTTATATTGCCAAAAACTTTGCGATTCCATTTTAAAAGAGTATTTTTAAGCATAGGGATAGCAGTGCAAACCTCGTCATTGGAGTCCCAGCAACTCTTCACGATCGGCATGAACTCCAGGTGGGTAAACCAAGCGGCCTCGAAACGGAACGACCTTCGCTCCTCTTTCCATTGCGCCTTCGGAACCATTTTGACCAACAAGGGACAATGGTCCGATGAGTACCTGGTAAGATGTCGAACACTTGCCTCGGGCCACTTGATTCTAGCATCGTCGTTCATGAAGATCCTGTCAAGTCTCTTGGACACTCTCGTTCTCGTATCTTTCCCCCTGTACCAAGTAAAATTAGATCCCGAAAAACCCATATCAATGAGCTCCTTTCTGTCAACGAGTCTCCTGAATAGCTCCAAGTCTCTATGAAGACCCCCAGACCCTCTAGACCTCTCCTGCTGCGTGAGAATGCAATTGAAATCGCGCCCCGATCATCATAGGGCCTCTGATAGTGTTTAGCACGTCTTCAAGAAGCGTCCAGAAAGTTCTTCTATTCCCCCACTCGGCCGGGGCATACACAGTGATGAGGTCCATCTCTGTCCTCCTGATAGTGCATTTGACATGAATAAAGTTCCTGTGCGATCTAACCTCAACCACCTTGACTTTATCATCCCTCCAAAGTAACCAAATACCGCCAGCTCGGCCATTAGCCTCTACCCGAATACATTGGTTAAAAGGCAGCTTAGCGCAAACTTTGTCCGCTTTGTCACCGGAGATTTTAGTCTCAAAGATGGCTGCCATATCGACTTTATGAACTCTGCAGATGTATCTCATAGCTCTCCGAAACCCGTCCTTACCGGCTCCGAAGCAATTCCAAAATAGACCATTCATAGTAAACATGGTAAAAGAAAACATACCTAACCAGCCCTCAAGCATCGGTACTCTGCCCGAGGCCTGATTCTTGTCCATTGCTACCACTGCTCTTCTCTTCCATGGAAGCCTTGGTGTTGTTGCCTTTCTCGTTGGCATGCCCAGGCTCAACATTAAGATGCCTTCCATCCTCGTTGGGATTATCTTTGCTCTCCTCCATCATGCTCACCTCTCCTTGTCCATACCAAGTAGCATTCGCTCTCTCCTCGGTCTGTGGTCCAAGGAACACCATTCCGGGAACCCTTTCCTTCCCAGCTCCCCATATTCCTGTGCTAGCCGTGTGCTCCCCTTCTTCGTGCCTCCTCCTCTTAGATGTGTTACCAGTCTCCTTTGTCTCCATCTTCTCATTCCCATTGTTCTATTTTTTCCTCGACAGGCTTCTGAGTTTATTCCTTTTCTTCTTCAAGAGCTTTATCTCTTCTTCTCTTCTGGCGTCTTCTTCACTGGTGAAAACAATAGTCATATTGTTTAGGGCCTAATCTTTGTCTTTTCCTTTCTCACCCTGATTCTCTTTATCAACTATCGCCCCTGATCCTTTTTTCTTCCTTTATGCAGTCTCCCATTGCGATTCCTTGCTACTCCCTGCAGCATTAGCCTCTTCCTTTCTGCTTAGAACCTCAAACGAATTCATATTCGGCAGCCCTTGTCTGTTCTCTTCCGGGACGCGATTCTTTCCCTTAGAGATATGACTTTTCATAGCATTATTCCCCACCACCTTCCACTGTTGATTAATCCCAACTTGTTGCTTACCTTGGACCTTGTTCCGCAGAAAGCTCGTCTTTCTTCCAGGATGCATAGCAGGTCCGTAGCCGGTTTCCATTCCTTGTTTCTCTCCCTCTCCGTTAGTTCTCCCTTCTCCGCTTCTGTTCTCTGACTTGCTAGCCGTCGCTTCCTCTCCGCTGTTCTGCTGCGTATTGGGTTTCGGTATGGCGTTGCAGTGGGATGCGTAATGGCCATACCTCCCACACCTATAACAGATCGTCTGGAGACCTTCGTACTCAATCGGGCAGCGCTTCCCATTTATGGTGACAATTCTTTTTAGGGGTTTGCTCAGATCAATTTCAACGCACACACGTGCGAACCTACCCCTGTTTGTGAAGAGAGTTTTACGGTCAACCAGAATAGGTCTTCCCACTCCAGCAACCATATTCCAAAGGACATTCTCCTCGTACCTTTTCATCGGGACCTCCGTGATCCTAATCCAAATGGGAGCCGAACTGATGACTTCCGAGGCAGAGAAATCGGGAGTCCGTCTTCTCATGATTAAGCATCTCCCAAAAACCGACCACGGTCCACCTGTGAGCACATTGTTCAGATCATTTTCATTTTGAAATTTCAGCATGAAATATCCGTTCGGAAGATCTATGATTTGCATGCTGTCTCCATATCTCCACATCTCCCTGGTCTTCCTCTCCATCACTGGGAAAGCCACCGGAAAACCTATAACCTTAAAAACAATAGCGTTCTTCCAGACTTCTTCCAGTGTTTTCTCGACTTCCTTATCCACCGTAATCACCGGATCGCCTTCCGGCCCATCCGGGAAAGATGTCGTTATCTTCCCTTCCAAGAAGCTCTTGTCAAGGATGGCCCTTTGCTGCTTAGCGTTTCCCCCACCACTGGCTACATCCTTCCAAGTCAGTTTCGTTATCGGTTGCATCTGTTGGGCGTCGCCCGATCCCTGATCACTCTTGTTTATGACCACTTCATCGCCCCTTCACACAACAAAAGTTTTTGGAGTATCTTCCGGGAGGGCACTCTGTTGTTCGATCGCGTCCATCATGGGTGCATCCTGTTGACCCATGGGTTGGTCCGTCTTCGACGATGGAGTATCCATCACTGTCACCGGTGGGCAAGCCTCCATGGCCGCCAAAACGATGAAACAAAACTAGGGCACAAAACGAAACTTTCTCTCTCTAGCACCTTTCTCACTCTAGAGCACTCTCGGTGCACGGGTCTTTCTCTCTCTAGCCTAGTCAATATATAATTTAGGCTTGATTATATATTGACTAGGATTGATTATATTTAGGGTTAAGCTTGAGTCGAACCTATATTTGAATAAAAAATTATATCTAGTTATACATTATTATATGTTATGAATGCAATAAATTATATATTGACTAGGCTTGATTATATTTAGGGTTAAGCTCGAGTCGAACCTATATTTGAACTTGAGTTAATACTCGCTTGTTTAGTAAATGAACAAGCTTGAGCTGAATTTTTTCCCCCAAATATTATGCAACTTTACTTGCTCATGACATAGTAAATTAAAATAAAATATGTAAATTTCACAAAATCCGTGCTATTTGATCAAGTTTAAATCTAGTCGAGTGGAGTTTTGAATTGAGCATAAAAATGTGTGTTCATAATTGGCTTATTTTGTTAATGATGATCGAGTCCAGATTTTATTATGCAAAACTCAAGCCAAGCTCTATCTACTCAGCTCATATAACAACCATGATCTTAACTCAATATTTATTATATTACGTTTCCTTTACTTATTTTGTTAAATTTGTTTCCCATTATTTCATTTATATTTTTATATTTATTTTTTTTTAGGCGAAAAAAATGATAGCGTTTTATCATAAACCGATGACATTTTATCTTAAAATAACATCATTTATTATTGTATTATATATAATTATTTATGTTAATTTAATCCAAAACGATTTGATACATGTATAATTGTGCCCCCCTCCGAAAACATTCTGGCTCCGCCACTAGACATGTCTAATTCTAGAAAGATCGACAAGCCAAAAGACGGAGAACTGTCGAACATAAAATAAAAATAAAAAATGGGTGTAATGACAAGTAGTACGCACTCTGCAATTGAAAGAATCTAAGCAAACCAAAACCTAACAAGTTGGGGACGTAGACTAAGAAAGAAGTCAAGCACCACCAATAGGTAACACCACTGGCCAACGATACATCCGGAATCTCCTGTGGGTAGTGAAGACGAACCTCCAAGGAAGCTCCTTTCTGAACGCGAAGTCGCCCCGTACACACCATCTTGACCCCTGCTAGTCCCGACTTCGGACACCAAAACCCCAACGAAGAAAAGGATCATCGAGACACATTAGAGGTAAAACCAGATAACGTCTGAGCAAAACGCAATAGAAAATCTAGCCTAATCGGACACACATTTTTGTCAATTCCTTTTGGGATTAATGCAAGCCTGTTCCGGTAGGATTTCAAGCCCTTTTAGGATTTGTGGAACATTTACATATAAAGAATATATATATATATATATATATATATATATATATATATATATATATATATATATATATATATATATATATATATATATATATATATATATATAAAGAAGGTCTCTTGTACAACCCATATGATGTATCTTGTATGCAACCCCCCAAACTCCGGATTCAAAGCGTGAGTATTTTGCTCAACGCTTCTCCCTTCTCAAGCTTGCATTTTGCTCGCCACTCTCTCTTTATGGTTGTTACACTTGTGCAATCGCCTCCACCACTCCAATCTCCTGTCTGCCCAGGACTACAGTCGAACACCGACCACCAGCCCTCATCCCAACCCAAGAACAGCGAACCATTCCTCGCCCAAGCATGTTTCGACCAACCCTCCAAAGCGGCGGCTTGTCGTCCTGAGAGCCAAAGGTGACCCCTTCCCTCCAACCTCACTCAACAACCGGTGGCGAGCACCATCCCGCCGACTCCAACCACCACCACCCACCACCAGCCTCCTCTCTCCCTCTCTCTTCTTTTGAAGTTTTAAGGTAATTTAAAAAACCCCAATTTCTAGGGTTTGCTTATTTGTTAAATTGGTAGATTTTAGGATTTGTTTTGGTGAATTAGGAACTTCTTTATTATGATTTTGGTGATTGAAATTTGATTAATGGAGGTTTTTGTTTCAGATTTGATGATTTTTGTGCTTAATTGTAAAAATTGCTTATTTAGGGGTTTTGATTTGTAGGCTTTTTTCTCTTTATACTTATCAAATAATCTAGGAAGCACGGAAACGCTAGAATTTTATTTTTGGAGGTTTCCGACACGGGAAAACAGGGAAGCGGCACGGAAGCGGCGGGAAAACGGCATTGTTTGATTCTTCTAGTCTTCTTCGTCAATCCTCACTCCTCAATCCTCAATTGCCCTATTTTTTTTGGTTGATTTCATTTTTTTTATTTTTCTAGTCTTCTTCTAGTCTTCTTCGTCAATTCTTTGAATGATATTTATTTGATTTCATATCATATTGTCGTTTCCTCATCGTTTCCTGATTTTTAAAATTGCCGCTTCCCTGTTTCCCGTGTTCGTGAAACCTAGCAAATAATTAATCAGTTACATTCTGGGATCAGTTGAAGAGCTTACACTAGTTATTTGCAAGGTGCTAAGTGATAATACATGGAGATGAATATGATTTCATTGATAATTGGGTTTTGTTTTGTGAAAATGGTACCCAATATACCACTTTATCCACCCCTTTGCAAAAATGTCTCTCCCCTATACAAAATTAGTTAAATGTCAAAAGGTAACTTTTATTTGCAAAAATAACAAGTTACCCTTACCCATTATAGTGGGTTAAAATATTTGGAGGGAGTTTGAAATTTTGGAGGTGGTTTGGGCGGGATTTATGGCAAAGCAAAGGTGGGAGAGAGAGAGAGAGAGAGAGTTCGCAATAACTGAGCAGGAGAAGGAAGAAGGGGAAGTGGAGGCCTGAGGCTGACGGCGGTGGGGTGGAGGGCGACGGTCGTGGTGGCTCTTCCTCTTTTTTTTTTTTTTGGATTTTGTGAAAGGGGAAATGGAAATATGTGGAAGTCGATTAGATTTGTTGAGATGGAGGGAGATTTGTGAAGGAAGGGTGGTAAAGATGGATGGATGGGGTTCACTCCGGCCACGACGACTCTTTGCCTCGCCAGACACCATGGTGAAGCGGATGGTTGAACAGTGGAGGGTTAACATGGATTAGTCTTATATTGGCTAAGAGATCGTAGTTAGTGGCTAGGGAAAAGTAGTTACTGGCTAGTAAGCGTAAATCGTAATTTTTTCTTCTTTTTTTTTTTGGCAGGAGTTTGAAATTTTGGAGGTGTGTTTGGGCGGGATTTATGAAAAAGCAAATGAGGGAGAGTGAGGGAGAGAGAGAGGGTTCACAATAGCCGAACAGGAGAAGGAAGAAGGGGAAGTTGAGGCCTGAGGCTGACGACGGCGGGGTGGAGGGCGGCGGTAGTGGTGGCTCTTCCTCTTTTTTTTTTTGGGATTTTGTGAAAGGGAAAATGAAAATGTGTGGAGGTCGGTCGGATTTGTGGAGATAGAGGGAGATTTGTGGAGGAAGGGTGGTAGAGATGGATGGAGGAGGGGGTTCCCTCCGGCCACGACATGCAACTCTTTGCCTCGTCGGACACCAAGGTGAAGCGGATAGTTGAACATGAGTTAGTCTTATATTGGCTAAGAGATCGTAGTCAGTGGCTAGGCAAGAGTAGTTACTGGCTAGGCAAAAGTAAATACTGGCTAGTAAGCGTAAATCGTAAATTGAGATCAAGATACGATGTAGACCCAACTTTACTTCGAAATATTTTTTTTCATAAACATGTATAAAGTGGGTGTCTATAGATAGATAAAATTAAATTAAGTTCAAAAATAAATTTATTTTTTAATTTTAACAAATAAAAATGGTCAAAAATTAGTTTGAAACAATTAAAGTGAGTCACACTCTCTCCTCCTCTCTCTTCCCCTTGGTTATCTTCAACTTGTTGGGAAGGTGTCCAAACTTTTTGCAAAAATGACATTTTATCATTCCCATGCAAATAATCCACCCCATGGTTATTTTTGCAAAGTTGGGTGTGAATTGGTATATTGATGCAAATCATCCTTTTGTTTTCTCGTTTAAAGTCATTTTTAAATATCTTCTTTTGAAAACAGTTCACTGAAATGATATTTGTTCAATGCATCTTAATTTTCACAATCTTATCTTATTGATCATGCCTATCTTTTTATGGTAAAAAGCAATTATGCTCTGTGTTAAGTAAGCACATACTACTTCCGGCAACTACAAGTGATTTGGACGGTGGGATCGGTGATCAAAGGATCCCACGACAACTGTTATATTGAAGGCATAGTTAAGAGTGTAAGTTAGATTTTTTTTTTACAGTAGGCAAAAGATTGGATTGGATGTACTACCGCCATCCATGATCATCTCGCAAGATGATGTTTTGGAACTTACAACTACAAGCACTCAAAATAAAATTACAGTTGAATTGAGATTTAGCAATAAAATCAGCTGCACTATTGTCCTCTCTATAGCAATGCTGAAACGTGATGCTCTCAAAATCTCTTCTTAATGAATGAATCTCTTGGACTATTTGAGCGACCTCACATGGTATATTATTCGCATGATTGATGGCGTCGATGATGATAGCACAATCACTTTCAACTATAAATCTTCAGATCCCCATCTCCGCTGCCAGTCTTATACCTGTGTATACAGCAAAAGCTTCTGCTAAGATGACATAACTCATCTTAACGTTATATTTATGTATCCGAATAACTTGACCATCATTATTCTTCACAACACAACCAACATGTGGCTGAGTACCACTTTTCACCGAATCATCTACATTGATCTTAACTACTTCTATTGGAGGACATTTCTACATCATTTTATCAGGAGGCCTAACACGTTTAGGTAATTTCGTTTTAACCTGACTATTATTCCAACAAAAGATATTATCAATAGCTCGAGTTAACGCATAGATCATACCTGTATTAGAAGTATCAAATTGTTAGACAACCCAAGTCCTACATATCTAACTTATGCATCCAACCGTACGTAGAAACCACTTAACCTTTTTTTCTTTTCTTTTTTTTTTCTCTATATATCTCTCGAATTATATTAGGATATATGGTATATGGTTATGGTCATGGAGACACAATATAATATAGAAGATATTTGGCTAAACGTTCACTTTTGTATATCACTTTTGCTAATTATCCACCTAAACTACCATTTTGTTAAATGTCTAAATTTTTTACGAAAACCCCATTTTACCCCCATTTTAATTAAACCCTATAGCCGCTTCAGTCTTTTGGTTCCTCCTTCATATATCTGCTTCCGTCTTCTTCGTCTCCCTAATTACGCAGCAGGAGGGAACGCTTAGCAGTAGTCGGCGAAGTTCGTTCGGATGAGCTGTTCGTCTTTGTCTCCTCTCCAATCGGCCTTCCTCTCCTCCGACGAGCGTTCGACGTCATCGACACGGATCGCGATGGCCTGATAAGCCGCGAGGATCTCCGAACGTTCTTCTCTTCCGCCTACAACGACCACGATGAGGAACATACCTTCCTCGATTTCATCTCCTCGAAAATCCGAGCATCGAATGCCGATTTCCGGCTCTGGTTGGTGCCGTTTTGAATCAATTGATCTGGTAATTAATCCTTCGATCTCCGCTCTCTTTTGCATCTTTTGCTTGCGCAATTGCTTGGTTCGTCTTTGAATTCATTAAAACTACTTCAATCGAGCTTGATTTCGCGATTTGAAGCTCCTTCGCTGAATTGCGAGTCGTGAATTGAGGTTGAAGATGAAGTGATGAACAGATTGCCGCTCTGAGAATTTGTGTTTGATTTTGCTATTTAAATACGAGTTTGTGTTTGATTTTCCTAATCAAATCTGAATTTGTGTTCGGTTGTTTGATTTTGCTATGAATATCATCAATTCATCATTTTGCAGTGAAGCCACCATCTATTCTTCTTGTTCCAAGTTCTGATTTATCTGTTCAATTCTAGTGACCATGATTTTGTAATACGAAAATGCACAACACTTTGGTTTATTGTCAAGGGCTGACATACTATTGTTTGATTTTATTATTACATTCAAAGTTGGTCTTAGGCTAATAAGGCCTACATAGCTAATTTTTGTATCAAGTTCTTCGATTGAATGCTTGATTACACTATTTTTCGTAGAGATTGTGTTTGATTATACTATATTTTTCATGAAATTATATGTTCTTTTTTATTTGTTTTGGTCATATTGTATTTGATTACACTATATATTTTTTAATTTTTCATGAAATTACATGTGTCACCAAGAGTGTCACCTCTAATAAGGGTGGTGATAGCGATAGGGGTGGTGGTGATAGCGATAGGAGTGGTGGTGACAACGATAAGAGTGGTGGTGACAGTGATAGGAGTGGTGACAGCAATAGAGATGGTGACTGCAATAAGGGTGGTGACAACGATAGGGGTGGTGGTTACAGTGATAGGGGTGGTGGTGATAGCTATAGAAGTGGTGGTGACAACGATAGGAGTGGTGCTGATAGCGATAGCAGTGGTGAAAACGATAGAGCGGTGACATCGATAGAGGTGGTGACAGCAATAAGGGTGGTGACAACAATATGGGTGCTGATGACAATGATAGGGGGTTGTGGTGACATCGATAGAAGTAGTGGTGACAGCGTTAGAGGTGGTGACAACAATAAGGGTGGTGACAACAATATGGGTGGTGGTGACAGTGATAGAGGTGGTGGTGACAACGATAGGGGTGATGGTGACAACGATAGGAGTGGTGACAGCGATAGGGCGGTGACAACGATAGAGGTGGTGGCCGCAATAAGGGTGGTGACAGCGATATGGGTGGTGGTGACAACGATATGGGTTGTGGTGACAACGATAGGGCGGGGACATTAATCTCGTAAAAAAAAAATTGTCACCAAAAAATTTATTTATCATCATACATGTGTCACCAAAGTTGTGTTACCAAAGTCATTAACCGGTATCACCACTTATAAAGGCGGTGACACTAATTTCGTAAAAAAAAAACTATCACCAATTTTTTTTTATCATCAAAGTTGTGTCACCAAATTCATTGACTTTGACCGGTCAATGATCAAAATAAAAATGGGAAAGAAGGAAGGGAATGGGAATGAGGGGAAAAAGTGGACACTTTACAAAAGAGAATATAAAAGTGAACATTTTACAAAATGCCTTATTAAAAGTGGACACTTAGCTGAAAATTCCTATAATATATAGCCTGTCTATATATGCAAGCCAATGTGCCCTTTCAATTCATGTTCTAGTGTCTGCGCGCATTTGGCAACTCAACAATGAAATCTAATAAAAATGTTTGTTCCCTTTTTAGCTCAAAAAAAAAAAAAATCTTTCAAGTAGATATATATTTCAGAAATCAATTTAATATATACATATATAATTTAATTTGTGAATTTGGAGTTTGTGAGTAAGCCAATGTGCCCTTTCAATTCATGTTCTAGTGTTTGCGCGCATTTGGCAACTCAACAATGAAATCTAATAAAAATGTTTGTTCCCTTTTTAGCTCAAAAAAAAAAAATCTTTCAAGTAGATATATATTTCAGAAATCAATTTAATATATACATATATAATTTAATTTGTGAATTTGGAGTTTGTGAGTAATGGTGATGCTTGAATTGGTACACGTAGCATGTTACTATAGTTGATTGAAGGCATATTTAAGAGTGTAATTTAATTGTGTAATTTGATTATTGAATTTATTCATTGGTTGTTAAATCTTTTAGGTTGAAGGCGTCCGTTCCCCGGCAACGGCGCCAATTTGATGGACGGTTTTTAGTCGCATAAACCGTATCAAAATAAAACTCAAACCTACAAACTAGTATAGCAAGTAAGTAAGAGGTCGATCCCACAGAGAATCAAGTATTTCTCCGCAATGTGTATTTACCAATTAGTGAAAGAGGGGTTTTGGTTGATTGAGATTGAAAAGAAAACAAAATAAAATAAAAACAGATTGATGCAAAACAATTTAGAGAAGATCGCTCTATCTACAACTATCCACTTTATTTGGTTGAATTGAATTGTAACTTTCTCTTGTCCTTTTAGTCTTCCTATGAATGCCCTTGTCCCGACCTAATATAGTTACTAGTCCAATCAGTCCTAGAAACCCTTATCAATCGAACAGTCCCTAAAGAAGGATTTAACCCAATTGATAGCTTTAAGTTCAGAGATTAGCCAAGGTATTTGCAGTCCCTAAAGAGGGATTTAACAACACATCCAACTTCCTAGCCATCCAATTAGTTCAATCAGCCCTAAAGGGATAAGTTTGCCACTTGGGTTAAGGTTCGCAATCAGGAATCTACAAAACCCTAGCAATTGAATTGATCTAACTAGTTGGCCAGACAAGATAGAACAAAACAATAAACAATCAAGCACAAAGAAGTTGAAGCATTCAATATAGGAAATAAGGAACAAGATTCAGAAACTCACAATCAATCCAAATAAAGCTTCAAATTGCAAGTAGAACGAAGCGAGTTTAGCCGCCCATGGCGAACATCGCTCTCTCTCCAATCGTCTGATAGAACGTGGAATAGAATAGAAGTTCTTAAAATAACATAAAACTTGGCCTTTTAAAACCTCAAAGTCGGCCATAAAAGAAATCAAAAGGTTCTAGGGTTTTCATTTAATAAAACGCAGCGTATAATCGCTGTCGGCAGATGCGGCGGCCGCTGCATGGATGCGGCGGCCGCAACATCAACAATTTTCTCCAACTTCTCTGCGATGGTACTGGCGGCAGCCGCTGCACGAGATGCGGCGGCCGCTGCATTGGTCTTTCACGGAAAATCCGTCTTGAGTCAGCTCTCGACGTCAACATGAAAGTTGTAGCTCTCTGAAAGAGTTTTCCAACGCATGGTCATAATAGTCGATCGGACAACCGAGGCCTCCAGAAAGTGCAAAACAAGTTCAGCATGTCTGGCGACAACTTCTGCAGACTTGTTCTTCGTTTAGGCTCGCTTCTTCTTCTCATGACCTCTTGAGATCTTCATGTAAGCTTCTTCGATCAACTAGACATTCTCATCCAATGCGTTATCAACCCATGTCTCCTCCTCGGATCTACCATTACCTGAAATAATCAATAAAAACGTGTAGATTCCGACTCCACCGACATAGAAAGCAAATATGCAAATTCTACTTAAATCATGCATTATATGCATCTTAACTAAGCTAAATGCAACCTATTATGCCTACCTAAATGCATGCTATCACTCACCCTCGTGGACCCTTCAGGTCATATTCATATGCACAAGCTGCCCGAGGGTCTCGACGAGTAGCCATGGCAGACTAATCCATATAATATAACAAATTATATAGACGAAATCTGAGATGGTTAATTTATTCGTGTACATATAAAATATTATTAAGTGGAATACAAGCATTATTCGGTTTAATGATTATTCATTTATAGAAGCCATTTTTTTTAAAATCTCAACACATTAACTATGAGAAGTTTAGGGTAAATTTCATGATTATTCAATTAACTCTGGTGCATTATTCGGTAGAATTTATGAAATATTGAATGGGAATATGCGACGGTTACAATTACCCTCGATAATTCGATGAAAGGTAAAATGTGAAACATTATTCGGTAAAATATGAAACATTATTCATATAAATTGTAAGTATTATGAAGTGGAATTGATAAATTTTGATCTAAAGTGGAGGAAAAAAGAAAACATAATATTATTCGGTAGCATGTGAAACACTTTCGGTGGAGTTGACAAATGTTTAAAAACAACGAAATCATGTTTGAAGAAAAAAGGGAAGCGTGTGAGACCTAGCTTTTTAGGTGGGTCCCACCATTTAAAAAAAATAAAAATAAAACACTCATTTAATTATGACCTTCCGTATATCTCGTCTCCATCAACGACTCAGATTTGCGTACAAAATACATTATAAGCGGTGAGTACATCCAAACCACCCTCCACTCACACACACACACACACAAAAGGTTTTGGGGCATGACATGCACGGAAAGCTCAACACAAGTCAGCACCATAGTTGGAGTGCAAGACAAAGAAGGGAGAGCTTGCACGCCAAGGCAATACCCGATGCCAGGTCATACGACGACTAGAGATGGGATAGCAGCGATGAATCCCTTCCTAAAAAATCCCACTTAGTTGGGACCTAGGTGGGGTCAGAGTCAACCTGCCACGATAGATAGGGCTTACCTAAAAAACATGGCCAAATTATAGGCCACGCATCATAACCAGACCCGAGGTCTCATAGCTGGCTCTCTCCACCCCACCTGGGATGTTTCGCGTTACCCAAGCCTAAAAATGAGGTAACTTACCTGTGTCTTGTAGTTTGAAATACAATGGTTTACAATGGAGCTTACCTAGCTTAGAGGATGGCCCTTAGCAGTTTTTTTTATGCGATTGTGATACGGATATGGTGAGAAGATTGATCCACCTAGCGAGAGTTGCTGACCTCCTGATGTGAAAAAGATCTACGAATGATATACCCAAGTCTCTCTATTTAGTTGTTTCTCTTATGTCTATGCAGATCGAGATGCAGAGACTCCCAAAAAGAAGCTTAGAGGCCCGAGATCAGACATAGAAAACTCCTTGCTGAGTTGATTAATGATGGCAGCCCGAAGAGTCTCTGAAGATGCAGTAAGGATGATATCATCGACATATAATAGCAGATAAGCAAGCTGATTACCTCAGGGAAAGACAAACAGAGAGGAGTCGCTCTTGCTACTGACGAAGCCAAGCATGTGTAGGTAAGTAGCTAAGCCAAGATACCACGCCCGAGGTGCCTATTTAAGGCCATACAAAGACTTCTTCAACAAACAAACATGGCCTGGTTTGGTCCTCTCAGCAAAACCAGGTGGCTCGAACATGTACACTGTCTCATTCAGATGACCATGAAGAAATATGTTCTTGACATCAAGTTGATGAATAGGCCAATCCCTAGAGATAACGAGATGCAAGACGGTACGGATGGTGGCCGGTTGGACAACCGAACTAAATGTGTCATCGCAATCAACCCCCACCTGCTGAGAGTTTCCATTGGCAACCAATCACGCCTTATAGCGCTCAAGAGATCCGTCAGAGCGAAATTTGTGCCAAAAGAGCCACATGCACCGCACGATGTTGGCGCCATGAGGCCGAGGAACCAAGACCCAAGTGTTGTTGCTAATAAGAGCCTTGTACTCATTAAGCATGGAAGCATTCCAGTTTGGGTCTAAGGCGGATGTTTTGTGGGATGTAGGGATTAGAGATACATAAGAAGCGGAGAGGTCAAAAATCTGTTTGGGTCGGAAGATGTCACTCATGCTTCGAGTTTAGATTTGGTTTACCGGCCGGGTGGGGTTAGGTGATAGTGTAGGGGCTGCAGTTGTCGGGAGAGAGGCTTGAGGTGACAACACAGGAGCTATAGGGGGCTGGACGAGGGCAGGAGGTGGCAGGATAGGTGTTGCATGCGGCGGGATATGGGCCGCCTGTGGCAGGATAGGTGTTGTAGGTTGCGACGAGGGAGGGTTGGGTGCCTGAACCGGAGATGTAATAGCATTCGGAGAGGAAGAGGGATATAGTTGGTGGAGAAGAGGTACGGTAGGATAGTCATGAGAGGAGAAGGATGTGTTTGAGGATGTGGGGAGACTGGAAAAAGGGAAACTATTCTCATCAAACGTGACATGATGAGAGATGATGACACATCTAGTAATTGGGTCAAAGCATCTATACCCCCTATGATGAGAGGGGTAGCCCAAGAAGACACAAGGAATGAAACATGGTGCGAGCTTATGAGGAGCGACAGAAGCTTGATTAGGATAGAATAAGCATCCAAAGACACGAAGGTGGTCATAATTTAGAGTGGCGCGATATAAGACTTCAGTTGGGCACCAATTTTGGATAGTTGTGGAAGGGGTGATGATGAGAAGATAGCATGTCGTCTCGGCTGCGTAAGGTCAATATGTCAAGGGGACATGGCCATTGATAAGAAGGGTTCTCAAAGAGTTGGTGAGGGAGCGGATTTTTCGTTCGGCCTTCCCATTTTGAGATGAAGTATGTGGACAAGAGAATCTGAACTGCATGCCATGAGTGGAGAAGAACGATTTAAGGGAATTGTTGTTAAATTCACGGCCCATGTCACATTGAAAGGATTTGATTGAGAGGTTAAATTGGGTGCGAACATATGTATGAAACACTATTCAGTGAGAGAAAACTTCAGATTTATATTTGAGGGGGAAGATCCACAAATGATGAGAGAAAGCATCAAGAAAAACAAGCACATAACGAAACCCATCATGACTAACAACAGGAGATGTCCATAGATCACTGTGAAGAATGCCAAAAGGGGCAAAAACAGGAGTGACAAAATTACTAAACGGCAACCTATAATGTTTGTCGAGTTGGCATGCATGACAACTAGTAGGTTTCGGCCCCTGATCACATTGAATAGCTCTAGACCGAAGACACTGAAAAGCAGGGGAACCTGGGTGACCAAGTCGGGCATGCCAAAGAGATGACGAACGAGCAAATGTTGATAGATTAGTTGTTGTAGGAGAGGTGACATGATGTATGTTGTTGGTGACAGGATAAAGGTCTCCAGCGCTATTACATCTCATGAGCGGGGCTCTAGTTGTGAAATCTTTGACAGCAAATCCAAAGCGGTCAAACTCAATGGAGATATTATTGTATGTGGTGAGGCGATGAATGGATACAAGGTTCTTTGTTAAGCTAGGGGAGACAAGGATGTTGTTAAGGCTTAGGTCAGTGGTAGGAGTTGGTAATGTAGTGTGCCCAAGACCCAAGGTAGGAATGCGTTCACCATTGCCGACAATAATGGAGGTAAAAAAACTCCTAGAAGTAGGGACATAAATTATACCTGGGTTGTGCGACATGTGCGCAATGGCTCCGCTATCCATGTACCAGTTCAGATCGGCAGGTGACACGCCTGTAGGTGTCATGATGGCGGGCTGCCTGTGTCGGGACGATGACGATGATCCCGCTACTAAGGCCTGATCCAGATGGTGCGGAGAGGGCCCAAGGAGTACCTGTTGGCTCGGGTATGGCCTCGTTGGAGAGGCGGGGTAGCCCTAAGGATGGGCTCCAATGGGGGAATACCCCCTTTTTAATGACTCGAAGGGGCGATAATCCCGACGAGAGGTTATTGGTGATCGTAGAAGGTCATACGTACTGGACTCGGTGGGGGCATCAACCATGGTAGGAGGGTTTTTTTTTTCTTTTTTTTTTTCTCTTTTTTTTCTTTTTTTTTTTGGAATCCCCGATCTGGGCAGCGACCTTCGCCTGTGCAGGGAGAGGGGAAGGGGCTGCGGGTGTGATGCGAGTCTCAAGGGTGCCGGATCCGGGGCCAGGGGTGGCCGATGGTGGTCGGCAGTGGTCGGATCTGGTTGGAAAAAAGCAGAGCGAAGGTGGTGACTTAGGGTATCTAATAATGCATTTTTTGCATAGGCATATCGGGTAGTTTTAGGGTAGTTTAGGTTGCATATTTACATGTTTTGTGCACAAATCACATTCATTGTCTTTTACTTGCAATGTTCGGAATCTACGCATTTTATGTTTATCTATGTAGATTCTTGGAACCAAGCTCAAGGAGAAAGGTGATGCTACACTCTAAAGCTATAAAGAGCCTAGAAAAAGTCAATGTTCAAGAGTAGAAGGGAAGCCAAGAAGATTGGAATAAGAAAAAGAGAAAAAATAGAGTTCTGCAGGAGCGGCATCTGCGACTACCCAGCGTCGCTTGCCGATCTTCAGCACCCGCGAAGGAGCCTCGACACTCACTAGTATCGGAGCCCGCCGCTATCCATCGACATCTGCTAATCAAGGATCTTCACATAATCTTCACGAAATGCCAAATCTGGCATATTGGGCTTTGCTTGCACACGAAGGAGCTTGTCTTCTAAGGTTTTTCAGCACTATAAATACCTTTCTAGCCTAGGTTTTCAAATACACAATTGATACACAACTCATTTACAACACTTCTCTCTAAAACTTTGATCTTTTTAGAGTTTTTGGTAAGCCATTCTCGACTAAACCTTTATGTAGTTTTGCTTATATTCAATGCATTGGTTTAGGACATGTGAGGTCTATTTTACTATTTTATAATTAATATATGGTTTATTCATATTGATTCATTCATTACTATTTGTTCTGACCGTGCTTTGCGTTGTTTATTAGTGTTAGTTGATCGCTAAGATTGGTAATCAACTTGCTACGGATTATAACTACTTCCTCTATTGCGGGCCTTAATCCATTATAGTAGTCAACATCTCTTGAAGAACAAGTTGGTAATCATGCATATGTAAAAGTATTGACAGGTGACAAATGTTTCTCTTAGCGGAAGTGATGCGGGACCATCTTCTACGACTCCAGACACACCAATCATCTTAGGAGAAGGACCTATGACTCGAGCCCGAGCTAAGAAGCTTCAAAGAGACACATTCATGTTTGTGAGTCACTCCTTGTTCTCGAGCACGGTTCAACTCCCAGAGCCAACATTGAAGACATACATGTGCATTGGAATTCAAGAAGAGGCCGATCCTCCTTAGGCCTTGTAATGCCGATTTGTCTAAGTGTTGAGACTCCTTTATGTTACTATTTTTAGTATTATTTCTACTTAAGTTATTTTAGGAAACTTTGTGGATATTTTATTAATTTCTTTAAGTAGTTCTTTTATCTTCTTTTATCTCTTTTATTTAATTAAATCGGCCCAGCAGCCGTTAAAGGCCTATATAATGCCGAGCCTACCATTGTAATCGATGGATTTTAATGAATAGAATTAGTTCTTCTCAAATTGTGTGAAACACATTGAGTGCAAGTCGATCGATTAGAAGCCGAGCTCATCGATTGCAAATTGG
Source organism: Persicaria tinctoria (assembly GCA_037127255.1). NCBI lineage: Eukaryota > Viridiplantae > Streptophyta > Magnoliopsida > Caryophyllales > Polygonaceae > Persicaria > Persicaria tinctoria. The sequence goes on from JBANSL010000006.1 coordinate 82,734,227, forward strand.
TCATTGTCTCAGCTTGGTTTGCTTTGTGTTCATCAACTTCACAAGACTTAGTGATCCTAGTATACACGAGCCCCCTCCTTGCGCCTCCAAGTTGTTCGCTTGGTTGTGTAGGGTTGTAGAGGCGGGTTATATAGTCATTGGCATTGGTTCCTACCCTCTGAGGAGGCCTGAGGTCTTTATCTTGTTCTATATAGATCGACTCAGTCCTTATCGGTCGTGTCTTTATATTAATTTCGAGTCTTTCTTTAATTCTTTATGCGTATTCTTGCTCTTGAGTCGTTCTTGGTCGATCTTGTCCAAGATCAGTCCTTTCTTGCGTCGTTTCTTGCTATTCTTGCGTTTCTTGTTGAGTCTTGTTCAGTTCTTGCTTCCGTTCTTGAGTTTCTTGTTTGATTGTCGAAGATCGGGCCATCTCACAGCTAACCCCGTATCAAATTGGCATCAGAGCTTTGGTTTCCGACATCAAAGATTGAGTCGTTTCTTTTCATAAACACAAAAACCCACAAAAGAGTCCTTTTCTTGTTTTGGTCTTTTACTTCTTGTTCTTTATTTGATTATTGCACTAATCTTTTGTTTGTGGTTGTTTATGATTGCATAGCCTAAACACAAGCCTAGCCAAGACCAGTGAAGTCGACCAAGCCGTGTGCACAACCCCTTGTGTTCACCCTAGAGCCGACGACATACTCTTGGCCGATTCTATCATACTACCACAAGAAACCCTAAGTGTGTTTATCTTTTTCTATCGTTGAGATATTTTGTTCTATCTATTTCCATTTCCTTATTTAAAATTTTATTTTGTGGTAGAATTAATTCATTAAATCTATCATATATCATAAAAGGCTAAAGATAGATCTTCTTACCAAATATATCCAAAGGTTGTCTATATCTTTTTATTAGGGCTAAATTTTTATCTTTTCACCTTTTTCTATCTAATTTTCGAGTCCTTTTTATTATTATAGAGTCTTTCTTGCATTATATAAAAAAAATCAGTTTAGAAAATTCAAAAAAAAAAAAAAAAGATTGAACTTGGACCTAGGAGGATAAAATTCACTAGGGGCAAAAGTAAGTAAAAAAAAAAAAAGAGTTTGTTCTACTAGTGCAAGAAAGCTCCAAGGACCAAGATTGGTGATTTCTCTCTAGCCCTAGTCGACACACCCTTATACCAAACACATTACCTCCACAAAATACAAAATTGAAACCCTACCTTGCAACTACAACATCCTAACTTAAGGTTTCAAATCGAAAAGAGGTAAATTTTCAAACTTTCCTTTGTTTTCTTTTCTCTTTAGTTTTGTCTAGCACTTTTCTCTTGTCTCGAGTGCTTTTGGTTTGATTTCTATTGTTTTCGAGTACTGATTTTGCTAATCAAGTGCTTATTGTTGCTGTGTCGAGTGCCCTTGACCCCTTTCGAGTTCCTTATTGTTGAAGTCGAGTGCGGATCACCCTGATCGAGTACTCCTAGTCCAGTCGTCGAGTTGTTTTGCTTGTGTCGAGTACAACAGCTCTTGTCGAGTGCTTTGTATGATTTTTCGTGTGCTCTTAAGTCTTGTTTCATTCATTCTCTCACATATATCTTGATTGTTAGGTTTTTGCTTGAGTGTTGATTTGCCTAAGGTGGATTTCCCCAAAAAGTGTGACATACCAATTAGAGAGGGAGTGTGAGCGAAACACATTGTGAGGTTGTTTATATTTTTACTAATCTTTACATAGTTCTTTGTTCGTTTTATTTGCAATGTCTTAGACAAGTAACCAAGTAAACAACGAGAATAATCCCAACAATGGGAACAACTCTAGCACCACCGTGACTCCCGAGCAGTTCAACATCATGATGAACAACATGGCCAGCATGGCTACCGTCCCTGAAACCTTGGCTGCCTTGACGGCAAAGGTGGCGACATTGGAGTCTAGGCCTAGTGGGTCGAACACCATGGGTGGTCAAGGTAACCAAAGGCGTGACGAAATGCCTCAAGGTGAAAGGGAAGTCTATAATCCTAACCCTAATCCTATTCCTAATCCTAATATAAATAACCCTATATTTGAAGAAAACAACTCTCCACAAGGTGGGATAAATGGTAGAAATGATGGCTTTGCTAATGTGCAGGGACAAGGACAAGGAAGAGGGAGAGGTCGAGGCTTCCAAGAGGAGTTCTACTATTCGGAGCGCGACGATGATTTCCAAGAAGAGGAGTATTGGGATCAGCGCCCGATGCGGAACGATAGAGGAGGTCGATACCATTACAAAGAGCCTAGGAATCCTGACGAGGACGGCATAGGTAAGGTAAATGTAAAGATTTCTCCTTTTGAAGGTAAAACTGATCCAGATGCATACATTGATTGGGAAACTAAAATGGATCAAATATGGAATTGTCATAACTTCTCTGATGCTAAAAAGGTGCAACTAGCTTCCCTCGAATTTACTGGATTTGCTTTAATTTGGTGGGATAATCTAGCTAAAGAAAGAAGAAGAGCCCTTGATGCGCCTATCGCTTCTTGGACTCAATTAAAAGAACTTATGAGAAGTAGGTTTGTTCCTCAACATTATGCTAGAGAGCTTAGACAACGTCAAGAAAACCTTAAACAAGGTAATAAAACTGTTGAGGAAACTTTTAATCTTATGTAAGAAACCATGACTCGAGCTGATGTGGTTGAACCTTATGAAGATACAAATGCTAGGTATCTTAGGATTTTGCATCCCGGCTTAGCTCATGAAATTGATTATTTTCCCTATACTACTCCTACTGATTTGTTACATTTAGCAATTAAAGTAGAAGGGGACAACGTTATAAGAGCCAAGGAAGAGTGTCGAGTGGCCAGCAGCAAGGGTGGCGTCCCAATCGGCCGCAACAGCCCCAAGGAAGGCCATACATGAGCGCACAATAGCCTCAATGGAGGGGTGATAGCCGAGCTTCCCAACAACCCCTCGACAAGGGTAAAGTGCCATGGAATGGACGTGAATCGTCTAGGACATCTACTGGTCCCAATGGGAGTAATCCTAACCCTTCTACCACTAGATCTAAAGATATTATATGCTTTAAATGTCAAGGTAGAGGTCATTATATGAAGGATTGCCCTAAAAAGAAAACTCTCATGATTAATCACCTAGGAGAATATAAATCTAAAAACTCTTGTGATGAACATGATGAGCATGCTAATGATGATAATGATCAGAACCTTATCCATATATGCTATGATGATGATGATGGTGTCGAATATGAACATGGAGAGTCTTTAATTGTTAGAAGAGTATTAAGTGTTGTTCCTACTCCTTGTGATGACAATCAACGTGAAAAATTATTTCATACTCGCTGTCTAGTTAAAGGAAAGGTTGTTACTATGATCGTTGATGGTGGTATTTTTTGTAATCTAGCTAGTCAAGAAATGGTTAATAAATTGCAAATATCTACTGTCCAACACCCTAGACCTTATAAATTGCATTGGATGAATGATTGTGGAAACTTGAAAGGGAATAGACAAGTTAAAGTGCATTTTAAACTAGGACAATATGAAGGTGATGTTTTATGTGATATTGTGCCTATGAAAGCTTGTCATACTCTATTAGGCCATCCTTGATAATCTGATCGTAAGGTCATTCATGATTGCTTTACTAATCGTTACTCCTTTTCTTTTCTGGGAAAGAACGTCGTTCTCAAGCCCATGACGCCTACACAAGTGGTTGAAGAGATTGAGAAGCGCAAGGTAAGTAAAGGGGAGTTAGATAAGGCGGCTCAGTCGAGCCAAGTGGATCCCCAATCTCGGCCTAAAGGTGTGTTTTTGGCTTCCAAAAGCACATTCATAGACGAGTTTGTAGATGGGACAACAACTCTCGTGCTCATATGCAAAGGGTTTAATATGTTGAGTGATGAGCTTAGAGCTACCTTACCTTCTCACATCCTATCTCTTCTTGAAGAGTATAAGGATGTATTCCCCGATGACATGCCAGTAGGTCTACCCCCTATTCGTGGAATTGAGCATCAAATTGATCTTATTCCAGGGGCTACGTACCTTGCCTAATAGGCATGCTTATCGTATGAATCCCACTAAGACCCAAGAGGTCCTGATGACATCTAGTTTAGTTATATTTTAGGGTTGCATTTGCATATTAATTTAGATCATTTTCTTGCATATTTATCATATATCATATTTTATTTAGTTTATTTTGCATTTTCGGAGTCTACACTGGGTGTTTATTTATTTCAGGTATTTTGAGGCTAATATTGTGGAAACTCAAGCGTTAATACAGAGCGGTGAGGATATTGGATTGGACTCGAGGAGCTAAATTGCTAATTGTGGAAGTTGTGGAATTTTGGGGTTGTTTGGTGGAGTTAAATCTATAATTGGGTGTTGGGTTAGTTTTTAATTATTTAAATTTCTGGGCTGAAATTGTAATTTAGTTAAAAGTATCATTATATAGGCTCTCGTTACATTCCAGGAGGGGGGCTACTCTTGAGTTTGGACCGGGGAACGCCGCACAAGGCCACGACCGACTTCGGCGTGGATTAGGTTTAGTTTAGTTTTGTTTCTTTTCGTTTTCGGTATTACACTTTGGATTGAAGGCGGAGATTTTTGGTTTGCATTTTATTTTAAGCATGTCTTTAATTTATTCCATTGTTTTCTATATTATGTTTAGCTAAATTTTCCGTTCTAGGGTTAGGGTGAACCCGACAATGTCACGAATTGTTTGATTTCGATGTTTGCTTGAACTTAGTCCGAATTCTATAAATTGATTTGATCCTAGTTTATAAACCTAATTGATGTGAAATGATTAGAATCCTTTTTAGATTCAAGATGCTACCGCTGAGAATTGAAATTGGATAAATAGATGGAATTCATGAACCCGAAAGGAGGATTGGTTTCATCGGAACCCTAGGATTGAACTTGAGGAATCAACAATTGTTATTGTGATATTTAAACGATTGTTGAGGACTCTTGAGGATTAATAAATTATCGTAGATTCTTAGGTGTGAATCGGTTAGGCGAAACGTGACAGCGAAAATTTAATTGATTTTCTCCTAAGGTCTATAAAGAACGTAAAGGGTCTAGATTTTGTCAATTTAGACACAATCACTACAACATGCGACAGCTGAGTAGTGGTGACTTTAGATAATTTACCTTCAATTTGACATATTAAGAAGATGAAGTTCGAGTGAACACCGGGTTGAATTCTTTGTGGCATTGTCGTCGGAATCCTTAACCCTGGAATCATTTCTCATATATATTTTATTCATAACTTTTGCTTGCTTTTCCTAGTTTAGTTGAAAAATCAAATCCCTCTTTATTGGCTTAGCTTATTAGTTCTAGATAACAATTGATACATATATAATCCCCGCGATCGATATCCGTATACTATAATTGATCTCGTATTCTTGCGAGGTTGGTTCAGGCTTCACTATTCTTGTGTTGGTTTGAACCACATCAAGTTTTGGCGCCGTTGCCGGGGATTATTGATAGTATTGGTTGTTTCTATAGCTAGTTTGCTAAGTCTTTCTTTTGCTTTTGATTTTTTTTTCTTTTTGTGATTTCAGGTGTGTTCTTGTAGAGATGAATTGCATTCCTTATTGTGATGTTTTTTCATCGTCTGGTCATGCCACTTTGGAAAATCAATTCTCGACGTATGGGACTCATCCGCTTTGCGAGTTTTACGGGGGTTTTGGGCATATGATCTCTGAATGCCCGGTGTTGTGGGCCCCCATCTATGAGGATGTTGATGATATGTACCAAAGGTGCAATTCTGATGAGTATCATGAGAGCAATCACTCTCATGAAAGGGCTCCGATAGGATTTCAGTTTCAACCTCCACAACCTCCTCCCGAGCAAGGACCATATTCACACCTATCAACGGAGGAGCTACTCGCTAAGATTGCGGCAATTGAAGCCCGAGTTGATCAACTTACCATGAATGCTCAAACTATTCCAGGGAGCCTCTCGAACCAAACAAATGTCAGTGACAGTGACAATGACGATTGTACTGTCGTATCTATTGAGATTAATGAAAGTCTGGAAGAGCATATACATGAGTCTAAGGTGCTTGGGGCTGAGATTGATGATCCTGGGGAGGAGGAATCCAGAGAAGAACCTGGAATGGTTGTTCCCCGAGTATACACGTCACCGTCGCTATTTTCTGAAGTGATGGTTCAAGAGAATGTTAAGGAACAATTCAGGGCATTCACTGGACTACTCTCCAAGTGGCATAAAGATAACGTTTCAAATGAAGTTCTCATTGAGATACCGCCATACATCAAATCACAAGAGGAAGTCTTTCTATTCGAAGATGGTGGTAACGGTAAACACACAAAGGGACAAGATGCTAAGGAAAAGAGCACATCTTTCGGGAGCTTGAGCTTTAATAGATTCCAATTATATCGCCCCGAAAAGACTTTACTAGACGGGTGGATCGAGCCATGGACCATCCATTCGGGAAGGTTCAAACGTTTTCGAGTCAACCTAAGGTAAGTTCTCCCTTTATTTTATTAAGTTAAGATTGTTATTATAAACTTCAAAAAACAAAAAAAAAGGGACACGCCCGTGTGCCATAGTGCACGCCCGCGCGTTCAGGCTCTGTTGTTCAACAAACAAACTCAAAAAAAAAAACTCGCTTTCCTTTCTCTCGGAGAACAATGTAGCCCGAACCAACCTCGCAAGAATAGTGTAGCTTGAACCAACAGAAGAATAGTGTAGCCTGAACCAACCTCGCAAGGATACGAGATCAATTGCAGTATACGGATATCGATCACGGGGATTATATATGTATCAATTGTTATCTAGAACTAATAAGCTAAGCCAATAAAGAGGGATTTAATTTTTCAACTAAACTAGGAAAAGCAAGCAAAAGTTATGAATAAAATAAATATGAGAAATGATTTCAGGGTTAAGGATTCCGACGACAATGCTACAAAGAATTCAACCCGATGTTCACTCGAACTTCATCTTCTTAATATGTCAAATTGAAGGTAAATTATCTAAAGTCACCACTACTCAGCTGTCGCATATTGTAGTGATTGTGTCTAAATTAACAAAATCTAGACCCTTTACGTTCTTTATAGACCTTAGGAGAAAATCAATTAAACTTTCGCTGTCACGTTCCGCCTAACCGATTCACACCTAAGAATCTACGATAATTTATTAATCCTCAAGAGTCCTCAACAATCGTTTAAATGTCACAATAACAATTGTTGATTCCTCAAGTTCAATCCTAGGGTTCCGATGAAACCAATCCTCCTTTCGAGTTCATGAATTCCATCTATTTATCCAATTTCAATTCGCAGCGGTAGCATCTTGAATCTAAAAAGGATTCTAATCATTTCACATCAATTAGGTTTAACAACTAGGATCAAATCAATTTATAGAATTCGGACTAAGTTCAAGCAAACATCGAAATCAAACAATTCGTGACATTGTCGGGTTCACCCTAACCCTAGAACGGAAAATTTAGCTACACATAATATAAAAAACAATGGAATAAATTAAAGACATGCTTAAAATAAAATGCAAACCAGAAATCTCCGCCTTCAATCCAAAGTGTAATACCGAAAACGAAAAGAAACAAAACTAAACTAAACCTAATCTACGCCGAAGTTGGCCGTGACCTTGGGCGGCGTTCCCCAGTCCGAACTCAAGAGTAGCCCCCCCCCCCTCCTGGAATGTAACGAGAGCCTATATAATGATACTTTTAACTAAATTACAATTTCAGCCCAGAAATTTAAATAATTAAAAACTAACCCAACACCCAATTATAGATTTAACTCTACCAAACAACCCTAAAATTCCACAACTTCCGCAATTAGCAATTTAGCTCCTCGAGTCCAATCCAATATCCTCACCGCTCCGTATTAACGCTTGAGTTTCCACAATATTAGCCTCAAAATACCTGAAATAAATAAACACCCGGTGTAGACTCCGAAAATGCAAAATAAACTAAATAAAATATGATATATGATAAATATGAATGAAAATGATCTAAACTAATATGCAAATGCAACCCTAAAATATATCTAAATTAGATGTCATCAGGTCCAATCTCAAGTCCATGAACTGTTGGATAAGGGATATATTAGAGAAAGCTTAAGTCCTTGTGTTGTGCCTGTGTTATTAGTCCCTAAGAAAGATGGAACATGGAGAATGTGTGTAGATTATAGGGCTATTAATAACATAACTGTTAAATATCGCCATCCCATTCCACGATTAGATGATATGCTAGATGAATTACATGGAGCTTCAATATTTTCGAAAATTGATCTTAAGAGTGGTTATCATCAGATTAGAATGAAGGAAGGTGATGAATGGAAAACAACATTTAAGACTAAGTTTGGCTTATATGAGTGGTTGGTTATGCCTTTTGGCTTAACTAATGCTCCAAGTACTTTTATGCGTTTAATGAATCATGTACTTAGAAACTTTATAGGGAAATTTGCCGTTGTCTATTTTGATGATATTCTTATTTATAGCAAATCTTCTGATGATCATAATTCACATCTTAAAGAAGTATTGCAAACCTTAAGAAATGAACACTTATATGCTAATTTAAAGAAATGTGAGCTACGGAATGAACAAGTGTCTTTTCTTGGTTTTGTAGTGAGCTCTAACGGACTGCGTGTCGATGAGGCAAAGATCAAAGCCATACAAGAATGGCCGACACCCACCAACATCGGCCATGTGCGCAGCTTCCAAGGTCTCGCGAGCTTCTAGAGGCGTTTCGTGCGCGACTTCAGCACCATCTCAGCCCCACTTACCGAGCTCACAAAGAAGGGAAGTGAGTTCAAATGGGGAACAACTCAGGAGGAGGCATTCAACACGCTTAAGGACAAGCTGACACACACATCACTACTAGCTCTACCGGACTTTTCTCGGCCATTTGAGGTTGAGTGCGATGCTAGCGGAGTTGGAATTGGTGGCGTCCTTATGCAGGAAGGTAAGCCTATAGCCTTATTTTCTGAGAATCTTAAAGGTGCTTGTCTTAATTACTCTACATATGATAAAGAGTTATATGCATTGTATAGAGTTCTTAAGACTTGGTCTCATTACCTATGGCCTAGAGAGTTTATTCTTAGGACTGATCATGAATTCTTGAAACAATTTAAAAGCCAAGATAAACTTGATAGGAGACATGGTAGATGGATGGAGTTCATTGAAACATTTCCTTATGTGATTAAGTATAAGAAAGGTAAAGACAATTTAGTTGCTGATGCTTTATCTAGAAGACACGTTCTTTTAACCACTTTGGATTCTAGAGTCTTAGGCTTTATTTCCATAAAGGAATTGTATGAATCTGATTTGGATTTCGGTGAGCACTTTCGAAAATGTAAGGAACATGGGCCAAACGATAGCTTTTATATCCATGATGGTTTCTCATTTCGAAAGGATGAAGTGTCCATTCCTAGATGTTCTCTGCGATTATTACTTGTTAGTGAAGCCCATAGTGGTGGATTAATGGGACATTTTGGTAGAGATAAAACATATCATACATTGAAATCACACTTCTATTGGCCACATATGCTTATGGATGCAGAACATTGTCTTAAAAGATGCATAGATTGTATAAAATCCAAAGCTAAGCTTATGCCCCATGGCACATACACACCACTGCCGACCCCCTCAGCCCCTTGGGAAGATATTTCTATGGACTTTATAGTTGGGTTGCCTAGAACTAAGAAGGGGATGTATTCTATATTTGTAGTGGTTGATCGTTTCTCTAAAATGGCTCACTTTATTGCATGTCATAAAACTGATGATGCTACCAATGTTGCTAATCTATTCTTTAGAGAAGTAGTTAGGTTGCATGGCGTGCCTAAAGTAATTGTTAGTGATAGGGATGTGAAATTCTTAAGTCATTTTTGGTGAACTTTATGGAATAAATTGGGAACTAGATTGCTCTTCTCTACTTCTAGCCACCCTCAAACTGATGGCCAAACTGAGGTGACTAATAGAACCCTTACTACTGTCCTAAGAGCCATTATTATGAAGAATTTGAAGCTTTGGGAAGAAGCCTTACCTCATGTGGAGTTTGCTTATAATAGAACTATGCATTATGCGATGAAACTCACTCCATTTGAATGTGTCTATGGTGTTAATCCACTAACCCCTTTTGATCTTACTCCATATCATATGAGAGAGAAAGAATAATTTGAAGCAGGTAAGCATGTCGAGTTTGTCAAGGAGCTACATGAACGGACGCGTCAGAAGCTTATGAAAAAGGCTGAATACAATGCTAACAAGGCCAATAAGGGACGCATATTGGTCACATTTCAGCCTGGGGATCTTGTGTGGGTGCACCTAAAGGAAGAAGCGGTTTCTAGAAGCACGGAAAAGCAAGCTAGCACCAAGAGGTGACAGACTATTCAAGGTGCTTAGGAGACTGGGCGACAATGCCTACCAATTGGAGCTTCCTAGAGACATGGGCGTGAGTGCTACGTTCAACGTCGCCGATCTAATCCCTTACTTCGATGTGGATGAAGACTTGGATTTGTGGTCGAATCCTTTTCAAGAAGGGGAGGTTGATGCGGAACCATCTTCTACAGCTCCATACACACCAATCATCTTAGGAGAAGGACCTATGACTCGAGCCCGAGGTAAGAAGCTTCAAAGAGACTCATTCATGTTTGTGAGTCACACCTTGTTCTCGAGCACGGTTCAACTCCCAGAGCCAACATTGAAGACATACATGTGCATTGGAATTCAAGAAGAGGCCGATCCTCCTTAGGCCTTGTAATGCCAATTTGTCTAAGTGTTGAGACTCCTTTATGTTACTATTTTTAGTATTATTTCTACTTGAGTTATTTTAGGAAACTTTAGGGATATTTTATTAATTTCTTTAAGTAGTTCTTTTATCGTCTTTTATCTCTTTTATTTAATTAAATCAGCCTAGCAGTCCTTAGAGGCCTATATAATGTCGAGCCTACCATTGTAATCGATGGATTTTAATGAATAGAATTCGTTCTTCTCAAATTGTGTGAAACACAGTGAGTGCAAGTCGATCGATTAGAAGCGGATCTCATCGATTGCAAATTGGTCATTGTTTCAGCTTGGTTTGCTTTGTGTTCATCAACTTTGCAAGACTTGGTGATCCTAGTATACACGAACCCCCTCCTTGTGCCTCCAAGTTGTCCGCTTGGTTGTATAGGGTTGTAGAGGCAGGTTATATAGTCATTGGTATTGGTTCCTACCCTCTGAGGAGGTCTGAGGTCTTTATCTTGTTCTATATAGATCGACTCAGTCCTTATCGGTCGTGTCTTTATATCAATTTCGTGTCTTTCTTTAATTCTTGCTGCGTATTCTTGTTCTTGATTCGTTCTTGGTCGATCTTGTCCAAGATTAGTCCTTTCTTGCGTCGTTTCTTCTTGTTCTTGTGTTTCTTGTTGAGTCTTGTTCAGTTCTTGCTTCTGTTCTTGAGTTTCTTGTTTGATTGTCGAAGATCGGGCCATCTCACGGCTAACCCCGTATCAGGAAGCGATAGCTAGGTTGACAACTAGGTGAGACATTCACTAGGCGGGAGATACATGCATTACATGCCAAGTGTTAGGGTATTGCTTATCGACCCATATGCAAGATTTTAGGGAGTTGAATAGTGATCAAATAGGAAGCTATATCAACTTTGTGCATAAACCGACACTAGGTTAATCAAGCATAGCCAAACAGCCGGATGATCATGAAGTTACCAATTTTGCGATTATAAGTAAAGCTATACTCCCTCTGTTAATTAAAACTTGTCGTTTACTATTCATCCACGCTTTTTTAGAACAATAAAAACTATATAAAATATTAACTTTTTTTTACATTTGTTTTTATAAATTCGTACTTAATAGTAATAAGTATGATCTTATTTAAAAAAATTATTAAAAAAGTTAATATTTAATATAGTTTTTAACACCTTAAAATATGTGCGTGAATAGTAAAACGTCAAATTTTAATTAACGGATGGGGTATCATTTTATCGTATTATTCTCATCTACAATCATTGCTACCTTTATTACTTTGTTTAGTTTCATCACTACAACTTGATATTTGCTCTTGTTCTCTTGCTTACGAAAGACATTTTTTTTAATGAAAAATAATTTTTTTACCTATTTTAAATTACTACTATGTGCCAAAATTTGGGTTATTTGAAATATTTTTACCTATTTTAAAAACCCAAATTTTGATTTGAACAAATGATATAAGTTAGAAATATTTTTGTAAGATATTTCTCAAATGAAATTTTTAATAAAAATTACACAATATATAACTTTTTATATTCCCTTCAAATATTTCTCAAATGATATAACTTTTTATAGTTTTCAAATAGGACGTAAAACAATATTAAACTAGGTTTTTAATCAAAACTACACAAAATATACATTTTTTAAAATGAAAAATAAAATTTTCTACTTAGGATAATTGAGAAAAACAAATTCATCAATTTTTGTCATATTTCAAAAACACATAATTTGGTTAGAACAAATTATATAAGTTAGAAATATTCGCAAGTGAAATATATTTTTAATTTGTTCTATTGTTGTTAATTTATTATTTTTTAATTAAATAATAAATTAAAAAAATCATTTCAGAAATATTTTACAAAATATTTCCAACTTATATCATTTGTTCGAACCAAATTTTTGGTTTTTAAGTTTTTTAAATATGACATAAAATAGGGATTTTTTTTCAATTATCTTAAGTACAAAAATTTATTATTCACTTAAAAAAATTACCTTTTGTCTAATTTTGATTAACAAATCTAGTTTAATATTATTTTAGGTTTTATTTCAGAACTATAAAAGTTAGGTGTTATTTTTTTTATTGAGGGAATGATAACAAATGACCCTTTCCCCGAAAATGTTTGCTAGCATGACCCACTATCCACAAAAAAATTGCAAAGTTGCCGATTGGAAATAATCGGGACAGATGAGAGAGAAGGTAAAGGAGGGGAGAGAGAGGAAGCGGGGCGGAGAGAGAGAGGCAAGGGGAAGTTATTGTGGAGAGAGAGGGGGGAAGCGAGGGAAATTAATGTGGATAGAGAGAGAGAGAGGAAGAGTGAGAGAGGACGCATTTTAATTTCAAAACTGTTTACTCCAACTGCCTCTCACGGCATACAAAAGAGGAAGAGAGAGAGAGAGATAGATAGAGAGAGAGAGAGAGAGAGAGAGAGAGAGAGAGAGAGCGGGCAACAATTGCAAATGCAAACCTGAGGAAAACAAGAAGAGAAGGAAGAAGAAGAGGAAGAAGACGACAAAGCGAGAGAGGAAAAGAAGAAGCCGACCCGAGGAAGAAGACGACAAAGCATGAGAGGAGACGAAGAGGCCAATTTTGAAGTAAGTAAACCCTGACAATGCCGATTAAATACGTTTTGCTTGGATTCGTAGGGGAGGAACCGATTTGAAGAACTTAAACTGGTTTTGTTTGTGTGAAAATGCGAAGAAGGGGTCGAATGGGTTGACAGTAGGCAATATCGCCCTGTCATGTAGGAAGTAATCAACGTCAAGTGAAAAACAAAGGGTGGAAAGTTTGGGTACTGGGGTTTGCGCGTCTGGGAGAGAAGAGAATTTTTGGAAATGGGGAAATTGGGCAACTGTCTTGTCGAATCCAACTTATCAGGAGTAGGGTGAGTGTAGATACGTTCCGTTTATGGGGGAATTGGGCGAAATGGGGTGTATGACTGTAGATACGTCCAGGTTTGGGGGAAATTAGATGAAATGCGGCGCATTAGGGTTAGTGAAAATGTTAGAAAGGGTGAAACGTTTATGTGGAATCGACATTGTCATGTGTCATGTGTACCTGTGTTTGTGTCATGTTACATTTGATATTGATATTGATATGAAGGGAACCGTGGGTTAGGGGAGAAGAATTGATGTGTAGAATACTGAATTTGGGTCTCCTATTATGCAGGATATCTGGTGAATATTAAAAATGTCGCAGCGAAGTGTAAAGAAGATTGTAGACTGTAGAGCTCAAACCTCCGGCGTGGTAATATGGCTTTCGTTTGAGTAATGTAAGTTGTGATTGTTGTGCTGCAGTGTGGCTGATATGTTGAAGTCTGTGCAGGTTGTGTACGCCGTCGAGGAAGACAGACACTTCAAAGAAAAAATTAACCAACACTCCCGGATGCCGCTCCTGCTAAACATTGACAACCGGTTGAGCGAGTCCCATTGGAAGCGCCTGACGGACAGCCCGTTGGGGGGCGTTGCAAGACTGGGCACAAGGGTCCAGTTTTCGGGACATCTTGTACACTACGTTCTCCAACGACAACTGAAGACGAAGAAGGAGAATGAAACGTGGTACAACATCCATGATGCGGTCGTGAGGTTCTCAATAGCTGAGTTCGCCCTTGTCACCGGTCTCAACTATGGCTATGACGAAGAGCCCGAGGACGACGACGCGGCGTTTGAGAAGGCAATGTTTGATTTCTTTGGAGTTTCAAAGATGAAGATGTCCGAGTTCGAGGTGCAGTTCCGTGTGGCAATGGCATCTAAGAAATCGTCAACCTGAAAGTTAAAATTTGTCCTGCTGTTGTCGGTCGAGGGCGTATTGTTCGGGAAATGTTGTAAGCGGAATCTGCCATGTTTTACAGTAACTTTTATATCGATTTCTGCATACATTTCTTACATTTGGGCTAAGAGAGTACAGAACCTATGTAGTTTATGTTTATTTGCCAAATTATGGAATCTACACCAGTTTCTGTTTAATTCGCAGAATTCGAGGCATTTTACCACAATTCTAAGGAAGGTCGGAAAAGCTCAGAAAACAGCTACAGAAGACCAAGGTCAAAGCAGCAACGGAACCAGCCAAATCGAGCCGAGAAACCAGACTACTCGACCTCGAGTAGCCCTTACTCGATCTCGACATGACCTGGTCGAGATCGACGAAGCCCCAAGCCACATCCGGAGTCGAGGAGAGAACTGATCGAGAAGCCGAGGACGAAGACGCACAACCCTACTCGACCTCGACGAAGACCTTGCCGAGATCGACGAGCCTCACAGCGCCTGCCCGAGTCCTTGCCAAGGAGAAGTTGCTCGACCAGGGGAGATCACGCCCTAGTCGACCTCGAGGAGCCCTAGTCGAGATCGACGACGCCCAGAGTCCAGATCCGAGCCTGTCGAGTAGAGCCACCCAAGAAGACCCAGTCGACCTAGCCAGTCTACTCGACCTCGACGAGCCCTTGTCGACATCGACAAACCCCAGGAGTCATGTCCGAGCCTGTCGAGGATTGGCTAGCCGAGACGACAAGCCGAACCCAGTCGACCAAGAAGTCTACTCGAGGTCGACAAAGCCCTTGTCGAGATCGACCACGAGTCCAGAAGCTGTGTGACACGGTTCGACTAATCCTACTCGACTTGGGATTGCTTGGGCGTGAAGATTGCTGATTCTATCCGAAAATATCAAGATCTACCATGAAGAGAAGAAGTTCTATCCATTGAAGATATTTTAGATATATTTCCTATTTTAGATTTAATTACTTTATGTCTTTTATTTATCTTTTAAGTCTTAGATAATGTTTTAGATATAGATAGATATCTTCTTTCCTAGAATAGCTAGGGAATGAAGCCTATAAATAAAGCCCATGGGGCTCAGTTTTATTCATTCAATTTCAGTCAGAGACAAGTAGTTCCAAGGAGAAGTTTAGGGAGTTCGAAGGTTTTAGGGTTTTGGCATTCGATGAGAGTTGGATTGCCGGGATTGTAAAGTCTTGGAATTTAGTTTAATGCAAGTTGTTTTCTTTCAATCGATGATGTCTGAGTTTGCGATGAAGAGCGAGTAGTCCACCCACTTCTAGGGTTGGGGCGAGCCCGACGATAGCCATGCATAATTGAGGTAAAAGATCAAATCTTTATCATGTTTTGAGCATTTTTCTACTTGTTGATGTGTTTATTGCCCGTCTAATTGAGATCCATGCTAACAACTTGGATTATAAATATAAAATCGGTAGAGACAATTAGGGTTTCTTGAGAGAGTTGTCTAATTGTTGGAAAAGGCAAAAGCTTAATCCTTTAATGCAATTCACATGATTATCTGTTTGGTCTTGTCTTATGCATGTTTGGTTATCGTTGTTGCAAACCCCAATGTTGGAAGTTCTTTTACATAAAGTTTAGTCGAAACCCCAAAGCATTTGTCTTTTACTTTCTTTTATTTCGTTTTTTACTCCCTGCCCTCGTCGATCTCGACCAAGACTGGTCGATCTCGACCACTGATTCTCGACCCAGAGTCGCCGTAGCTTACCTGTGCAGGAACTCGACCAGACCTACTCGACCAAGACGAAGGCTACTCGATCTCGAGTAGAGCCTTGTCGAGATCGACCACCGTTGCCGAGCTGCTATGCCCTGTTCGACTGTCCGAGCTTCTGTCGACTAACCCTTAGTCGAGCTCGAGGACCCTGTTGTCGATTTCTGTCCGTGAGATTCTCCGCTGCCTAGGATCCGCTGACACGCTTCCTCGTGGATCGATCCTGACTTCCCGCTGCTACATCAGGAGGAGGTCTTGTAATTATCTGCGTGGGCAGAATCTGGTTTGATTTATTTTGTTATATTTCATACTCGATTTCCTCTTACAACAAATTGGCGCCGTTGCCGGGGAGGCTATCATTCGCGCCTTAGGTAGTCAGTTCTCACGTTCTCTTTGAGTTACTTTGCAGGTGTATGCGTCGTTCTGGTCAAACACCGTATTTTGACGCCTTAGACGAACCAGAACGCCTTTTTCACATCAGGGCTAAACTACAAAGAGCCATGGCGGCCGCTGAAACACAGGAACAGCTGATCACAAGGCTTACCGCAGAGCTAGCCGCAAAGGATACTGCTATAGCCACTAAAGATGCTGCTATCGACGCTGAGAAAGCAGCAAGGGAGCAAGCAGAAGCTGAGCTTGCCCAATATCCAACTACAGCAGAGGATTATATGCATCCAACTCTCGTCGTGCCGTAATCGGCGATTCTAATCCCTGAAAACTCTTTTGAAATTCGCACTCAATTTTCTATAGAGCTTAAAAATAATGCTTTTTATGGAAAATTTAATGAGTGTCCTCTTGAACATATTACCAATTTTCATGACATGTGCCGTACTCTTGCTGAAGGTACAACTCTGGAATATGTCAAGATGAAGGCTTTCCGCTGGTCGCTGGCTGGACCTGCACTGAAGTGGCTTGAAGGGCTGAAGACAAGATCTCTCACCACATGGGCCCAAGTAGAGCAAGAGTTTCTGAACAAATACTTCCCACCCGCCAAAACAGCACTTCTCCGCCAGAAAATCACCGCCTTCAAACAGAAGCCAGGGGAACCACTGGCAAAGGCATGGGAACGCTACAAGGAGCTGCTGCGATCTCGCCCTACTCATGGACAGCCACCCTACGTCATTCAAGAGATCTTCTTCAACTCTGTTGATCAAGTCACTAAAGACAGAATTAACCACTATACTCGCTATGAGTATCTGGCGATGCCACCAAGTGACGCATGGGGTGTGCTAGAAAAGCTCACTAACTACGACAACAAATATGGAGCTCCTACAGACTATGAGGAGAACTCTTACGCCAGGCCAACACCATCTATGCCACTCTACGAGCCAGCGAAGGAGATTGACCCAGATGTCAGGGAGCAGTTCTACAGAGACTAGAATCGCAAGCTCCTCAAGCAAGTCAAATATCTATCTGTCAATCAGCCTTGCATCTAATGCGGATCACAAAGGCACACCACTACTGAGTGCCCACACACAGAGCAAGTCAGAATGGCAGAGACACATGAGGAGGCAGCTTACGCAGGGGGTCCAAATCGATACATGGGAGATCAAAGGTTCTATCAACCACAATGGAACCAAGGTCCTCCTAGGAACCCCCAACCCTACAGAGCTCCAGGACATCCAAAAAGGGATCAAAAGAAAGATGATCTACAACTGATCCTTGAGGAGATGCGCCGAAATCAGGGCACCATCAACAACCAGTTCCAGAACATCACCACCAAATTTGGGGAACTGGACATCTGGAAAAGGGGAATAGAGACCCAGATGGGTCAAATTGCCGCGCAGATCCCACGACCGTCTGACAAGCTCCCTGGGCAAACAGAACCAAATCCTAAGGGGAAAATCGGACATGTCGCAGCTATCAAACTCAGGAGTGGGCATCAACTACACGAGCCAGAGGTCGGAAAACAGTAAAGCAACGCAGAGCAGCAACTCGAGACAGAGCAGCACCTGGTCGATCTCGACGAGCCCGTACTCGATGTCGACAAGCCTCTACTCGACCAAAACCAGAAGCTGAGCTCGGACTCCACTACGCAGACCAGCAACCCGAGGTCGACAAGCCTCTGGTCGATGTCGAGGAGCAGCAAGCTGAGGTCGACGACTCTGCAGCATCTCCGACAACTGATCTGGCTCCGAAGCAGAAAAAGCCACTGCCTTTCTCTTCAAAAACACAGAAAGATCCCACTGCAGGTAGGTTTACCAGATTTGTTAATATGCTGCAAGAACTGAATGTTTCTATCCCTTTTACAGAAGCCCTGCAAGAGATGCCTGGATATGTCAAGTTTCTGAAGGAAATCCTGAGCAAGAAGCGATCCATCTCAGAGATCGCGGGCGAATGCAAAGTACTCCACTTCCCTGAAAAGAGGCCTGACCCTGGTAAGTTTTCTGTTACTGTGGGTTTTGGACAATATAAATATAATTCTCTATGTGATCTAGGAGCAAGTGTGAGCATCATGCCTTTATCAATCTGGCGGAAAGTAAAAATAGGATACATAGAACCTGTGGATGCCAAACTATACATGACGAATAATACAGTAGTCATCCCTACAGGTATAGTTGAAAATGTCCCCGTCCAGGTTGGTAAATTCTTTGTTCCGGCTGATTTCCTTATTATTGACTGTGCTGAAGATCCTACTAGCCCTATTATTCTTGGTAGACCATTCTTGGCTACTGCAGATGCCAGGATTAGTGTTAAAGATCGCTCGCTCACCTTCACCATAGGCGATGAGGTTTTGGATTTCTCTTTTGGCCCTGCAAAGGAGGAAATTTCTTGGCTGGAGGTGAAGAGCATCAGCATCGACGGGACCAAGCAAACAGCGGAGGAGGGAGCCAACTCTGTACTCGAGATCGACGAGCTCTCCTCGATCTCGACAAGCGCTCTCTTCGACCTCGACAAGCCTTTGTCGACCTCGACCATCACTGCTGAGCCAGAAACCTGCCAGGAGCCTAAGTATGGGGTCCCTGTACTCGATCTCGACCAGCAGTACTCGACATCGAGTAGACCCAACCCCAAAAATTTCTGTTTTGGGTCCGAACAGGTAAGTTCAGGTATGAATTCTACTCCCCCTCAGTCCATAAATAAAAATTTTCATGGATTAAGAGGAAATAAAACACCGTGGAGAGAGAATTTGCAGAAACTGAGGGCTACAAAGAAGAAAAAGAAAGAGAACGGAGATGATGCAAGCAACCACCTGTCAGCTGAGCTTGCATACTACCATCAGGACCTAGATGATCCCGGAGAAGGGCCAAGCATGAGCAGGCCCCACAATGATGGTCCTTGAGTGCAAACGGTGAAGTCGGCCTAGTGACTCTAAAATCTAGAGCATGTATATAAACTTTATGAATTTATGGACTTTTTGGTTTCTGTTTTTATCTTTATGTTTTAGAATTCTTTAAGTGGATAGTCTTGTTTTTTGCGGAATCTAATACTTTTTGATCGGCAAGCATATAAGGATCGCGAAGGGTGGAAGAAAGAAGTCCCTGAAAACAAGTCAAAATCGACGAAGGCCAAGTCGACGACGACAAGGAGGAGCGGCCCAGAAGTTACTCGATCTCGAGTAGACGTACTCGACATCGACAAGCCATCAGAAGCTCCTCGACTTCAGAAACCACTAGACGCAGACGAGCTACTCGATATCGAGTAGACTATACTCGATATCGACAAGAATCCCTACTCGACATGCCCAATTTCACCTTACTCGATGCATTATCATGTGAGTTCCTTCCTTTACTCGTGTTTTATTTGATTTTATACAGTGATGACACTGTAAATTTTAAGTATGGGGGTGGGGGAAGGGCTTACTTTGTGCATATTTGATCATATTTGCATTATTTCTTTGAATTGCTACATGGCTATTTTGGAATGCATTATTGCTTTATGTACCTATATACATGTTTTCCAAGATTTGAAAATTTTGAGAAAAATGACCCCCATTGAAAATTTTGAATAATGTCATGGAAGCTTATATTGAACTCGACGATGCAAAATTTGATTCATTAGAGATATATCATGAAATTGCCTAGTAAAGGGAAGTCACAATGAAGTGCATATTTTATTGAAAACCATAAAAATGAGGTAAAATTTGATATTGCTTTTGACATGTTGCATGATAAAATGATGGAGGACTTTATATTTCCATATAATGCTCATATTGTTATAATCCTAGCCTTACCTATGCTTATGCATCACACAAAAGCCATATTATGCCTTATTTTATATATTGCTCCACATGATCTAAAAATTGCCATTCTTTACCTTATCCGGGGATTATGTTGAGAATGATGTTACAGTATGGAGATGTCATATGGTGTTTGTGTTGTTATCATATTTGGAGTTTGGAAGGAAATTGTTTGAAATATATGGAAAATTTAATGAGTGAAAGAAAATCCAATCACCTCAGGAGATAAAGGTAGATTGACCCTGCTCTCTGAGATAATAGTTTGGAGAGATGGGACACATTGTGAGGAGTCCAAGGCACTAAGTATCCGGGGCCATTCATGACACCCATGTTTGCGACTCGCGAGAAGGCAGTGCTGAGGTTAGAGAGGTAAAAGCATTATTATTGATAAAAGCATTATGAAAGGTGATGAATGTTATGGAGAAGGAATGTGGACATTCAGTTTGGAAAGTACTCCATGTCCCCGGATTAAAAGCACCACATTGCCAAAACTGCCCACCTTTTAGCCTTTTACCAAATCTACTCCTTATTTGAGCTTAAATTGAAGTCCTCTTGATTATCAATGCTTTGTCACGAATGAATTATGTTTTGCATAACCCTCCTTTTATGAGTAGATGTTGCTTTTACATATTTGCACATGCATGAATCTGTGACACTAGTACCTTTTCGATGATGGAAATTAATTGCAGGGTTATATAAGAATGAATCTAATATGTTGAGAGTTTTGAATTCTTCCCATGAATGACAAATAAAAGTATTGCTTGAGGACAAGCAAGCTTAAGTATGGGGTGTTTGTTGTAAGCGGAATCTGCCATGTTTTACAGTAACTTTTATATCGATTTCTGCATACATTTCATACATTTGGGCTAAGAGAGTACATAACCTATGTAGTTTATGTTTATTTGCCAAATTATGGAATCTACACCAGTTTCTGTTTAATTCATAGAATTCGAGGCATTTTACAGCAATTCTAAGGAAGGTCGGAAAAGCTCAGAAAACAGCTACAGAAGTCCAAGGTCAAAGCAGCAACGGAACCAGTCAAATCGAGCCGAGAAACCAGACTACTCGACCTCGAGTAGCCCTTACTCGATCTCGACGAGCGTAGCCGAGTGACCCTTGTCGATCAGGAGCAACGTCGAGAGCCAGACCAACCCGACTTCCGGACCCAACTCGATCTCGACAAGACCTGGTCGAGATCGACGAAGCCCAAAGCCACATCCGGAGTCGAGGAGAGAACTGATCGAGAAGCCGAGGACGAAGACGCACAACCCAACTCGACCTCGACGAAGACCTTGTCGAGATCGACGAGCCTCACAGCGCCTGCCCGAGTCCTTGCCGAGGAGAAGCTGCTCGACCAGAGGAGATCACGCCCTAGTCGACCTCGAGGAGCCCTAGTCGAGATCGACGATGCCCAGAGTCCATATCCGAGCCTGTCGAGTAGAGCCACCCGAGAAGACCCAGTCGACCTAGCCAGTTTACTCGACCACGACGAGCCAATCGAGGATTGGCTAGCCGAGACGACAAGCTGAGCCCAGTCGACCAAGAAGTCTACTCGAGGTCGACAAAGCCCTTGTCGAGATCGACCACGAGTCCAGAAGCTGTGTGACGCGGTTCGACTAATCCTACTCGACTTGGGATTGCTTGGGCGTGAAGATTGCTGATTCTATCCGAAAATATCAAGATCTACCATGAAGAGAAGAAGTTCTATCCATTGAAGATATTTTAGATATATTTCCTATTTTAGATTTAATTCCTTTATGTCTTTTATTTATCTTTTAAGTCTTAGATAATGTTTTAGATATAGATAGATATCTTCTTTCCTAGAATAGCTAGGGAATGAAGCCTATAAATAAAGCCCATGGGGCTCAGTTTTATTCATTCAATTTCAGTCAGAGACAAGTAGTTCCAAGGAGAAGTTTAGGGAGTTCGAAGGTTTTAGGGTTTTGGCATTCGATGAGAGTTGGATTGCCGGGATTGTAAAGTCTTGGAATTTAGTTTAATGCAAGTTGTTTTCTTTCAATCGATGATGTCTGAGTTTGCGATGAAGAGCGAGTAGTCCACCCACTTCTAGGGTTGGGGCGAGCTCGACGATAGCCATGCATAATTGAGGTAAAAGATCAAATCTTTATCATGTTTTGAGCATTTTCCTACTTGTTAATGTGTTTATTGCCCGTCTAATTGAGATCCATGCTAACAACTTGGATTATAAACATAAATTCGGTAGAGACAACTAGGGTTTCTTGAGAGAGTTGTCTAATTTTTGGAAAAGGCGAAAGCTTAATCCTTTAATGCAATTCACATGATTATCTGTTTTGTCTTGCCTTATGCATGTTTGGTTATCGTTGTTGCAAACCCCAATCTTGGAAGTTCTTTTACATAAATTTTAGTCGAAACCCCAAAGCATTTGTCTTTTACTTTCTTTTATTTCGTTTTTTACTCCCTGCCCTCGTCGATCTCGACCAAGACTGGTCGATCTCGACCACTGATTCTCGACCCAGAGTCGTCGTAGCTTACCTGTGCAGGAACTCGACCAGACCTACTCGACCAAGACGAAGGCTACTCGATCTCGAGTAGAGCCTTGTCGAGATCGACCACCGTTGCCGAGCTGCTATGCCCTGTTCGACTGTCCGAGCTTCTGTCGACTAACCCTTAGTCGAGCTCGAGGACCCTGTTGTCGATTTCTGTCCGTGAGATTCTCCGCTGCCTAGGATCCGCTGACACGCTTCCTCGTGGATCGATCCTGACTTCCCGCTGCTACATCAGGAGGAGGTCTTGTAATTATTTGCGTGGGCAGAATCTGGTTTGATTTATTTTGTTATATTTCATACTCGATTTCCTCTTACAACAGGAAAGAACCCAAAAACTACATTCACGGGTGGGTGGTCGACCTTGTCGAAGATATTGACAGGTTCTTAGCATTTCTGTGAGATCGGCTTTGCTACGAGCGAACGAACGAGTTCCTGAACCGTGCAATCGAGAGGAAGCTCCAACGGGATGAGGGCAGCTCCAATGCACGTCCGATACACGTTTACTAGGCGTCCAATATTTATTGACTGGACAGGGAGTGAATATTTACTGGACAACATTTATTTGCAGCTATGGGTGAACGAAGCCCTCACTCCAATGGCCGACCAATTCGCAAATGTGATAGATGAGAAGGAGCTCAGACACTTCAATGACCCTGCATCCGTGAGGCCTCTTTTACTCCCTGATGAAGTGGAGGGAGCTACCCGTTTCTACCGCGATGGCCGAAACACTCACGACAAGCGGGACAACTTCTTCGACGATATAGTCCTGGAGTTTGTATCAGCAGATGTCAAACCCCCACCAAAGAAACAACAAAAGGGAGCACGTGGGTCAACACAAGAATCAGGGGAGGGCACGCAGACACAAGCTACCCTATTAGAGATAGAGTCACGGTTAGTGGCAAAGATGGACGACATGTTGAGGAGTATATCCGCAGAGGTAGCCTTGAAGATGGCCACGCTTGAGGAAGCATTTTAAAATATGAAGAGGGAACTGAGGTGGAAGGGGACTAGGGAGTCGGAGGAGTAAGAGGAAGTTATGGGAAAAAAGGTAAGGTTCTCCTGGTATCAGATTAGAATCGTCATGTCATTTCATGTGACTGTCATGTTTTTCATAATGGATGTCCTGTTAATATCAGTAAATGTCATGCCAATTCCAGTATATGTCAATTTACTAAGAGGTCATGTGCTTAGGTTCAAGGATCAGTGAAGGATAAGGATAAGGGCAAGGAGGAGGAGGACAAGGAAAAGGACGAGGGCAAGGACAAAGGCAAGGAGGAGAGAGAGCCCACGAAGGAGGACAAGTTGAAGGGCAAGGCCAAGGCCATAAAGGTTTGCGCATGAGACTGTCATGTTAATATATATCTGATGTCATGTTAATTGTTTTTACTGTCATGTTAAACGCAACATGGGCTGCAATTTGCATAAGGAGTTGGTGGCACCCGGTGCCTCCGACGTTGAGGATGAGGCTGAGCTGCCCCTCATACTGCCGAGAAGAAGCACCCGTCAACATCCTGATACGTTGTCCCAGGCGGACGAAACTCAGCCAGCGAAGAAGCCGCATGTGGGCAAGAAGCCAATGGATGCCGCCGATCTAGGCATGGCGACGAGGGCAGATGTTGATGCGTTCGCTGCGTGGATGAAGGACGGAAGTGACCCCGTCTGGTCGGTTGAAGGCACCTTACTGGAGAAGCAGTTCTTTCGGACACTACAATCACCGACCACCTGGGTGTCATCCGAGGTTAATTACGTTCCCACATCGTAGTTTGATGCATCACCTTTTTCCTAATATGATCTTCCATATAAATGATTTTTCCTTGCGTCCAACATATTGAGCAAGCTTGCACCCTCTTGCGGAAGGACATCGACGCAGGTGACAAGTACGAAGGGGTCGCTGTTCTGGATTTCATCTGGGGGTATCTCCTGGAGAAGCAACTGGCGGACGCGAAGGGGAACCTTAAGGTGGTGAAGGGGGAGGACACGGTGACCCAATACTTCGACGGCAAGTTACCGCAGATGTTTCCGATGGGTTGGGCCGATGTCGACCGGTTGTTGGCACCTTGGAATCTGGAGAACGAGCACTGGGTGGCCCTTGACATCAACTTCCCGAAGTGGAAATTGGACGTCTACGATCCCGACATAAGCCACGTCACTGAGCGCCATATGTCGGGCCTCCTGAAGCCGGTGACCCACCTCCTCCCCATTTTGATGAACGGCCACCCCGAGCTTCGAGTCAAATGGGTCGGCAATGTCTCGAAACCCTTGGCATACAAAAGGGTGAAGGGGATTCCCAAAGACAAACAATCGTAAGTCATTATTGCCACTTTATTTAGAAAACATTGTCACAGGTTGGGTGAGCATATTTCATTATTGTGATGTAATGGCGACTGTGGTCCATACGCCATCCGTTACCTGCAGCTCCTCGCGACCGGCGACACCAAGTTTCGTGGCCTGGACGATGCATTCATTGCGGCGTACCGCCAATCCCTTTGTGTTGCCATCTTTCACGCACGTCTTACAACCCCATCCGATCCTTAAAAAAACTCCCCCATTGCTATTATATACATTGTAGGTTTGTGTAGACTTGTTGGTTGGTTTAGACCGCATATTGGCTGGTATGCCGGCGGTTGTTGCTTCATTTGAACTTGATGTTTGTTGGTTTTAGACATTTGGATATGCAGTTATTGGTGGATTGTTGTATTCGTTGGTTTTTAATTATGACATGTCAATTGCGATAAATGTCATGTCAATATTATGATAATGTCATGCCAAAATCCGATAGTGTCATGTCAAAAGGGGGTAATGTCATATGACATTCCGTTAACATAATAGAACAAACTAGAACTAGAACAAACTAGAAAAAAACCCCCATACGAAGTTGCAGAAAGGAAACATAATTCTTTGCAAAAGGCGTCTAACCAAAATGGGTTGACTATCTACTCCATTGCGAAAGGCCCCGCAACTGGAAGTTCCTATGCCCTCGCTACGTGCGGCGGCGCTTCTGCAATTTCCTATAAGCGACACCCGTCCACTCTATTGGTTCAAGTTTCACAGTCGTCGGAAATGCTCCGGTCTTCCCTTTTCCGCGTTGGTATGCTTCCTCTACTTCCCTTACCGCTCGCTCCGCCTCGTGATCCCATGGGCTGACTACATCCTCGACGTCACTGCTCACAGAAATTACCTGCTTCCCACGGCCATAAGCGACTATCCAACGCATCACTTGGTTCTAACCGGACACATGGATATTCTAACTGGACGATTGAGCTTTCTAACTGGACACTCTTTGTTTCGAACTGGACACCTCTTCCTTCTCAATCGACACCTTGTTCTACCAAAACTTCCAATTCTTCATCCCTTGCCAAGCGGGGCTTCGTTTTAAATTGTGGGTGATCTTCTTGGGTCAAGGGTCAGCCACCCCCGAGTGAATGGGCCGTTGTGGATCCTTCCGTAGTGGTGAAATCGCCGCCAACCTTGCGTACCAGGGAGACATGGAGGTCGATAGGCCAGAATCGTTCATCGAAAAAACCGTTTACGAACTTGTAGGCTTGCAAGTCTTCGTCATACCCAATGGAAAAAGGTTTGCACCCTTCCTTCTTCGGCTTTACATATGTGAGCTCGACGTCATGCCTCCTCCCATCGACATTAAACTTGGCCATTAGTTATTTCTTCAGCTAGACGCAGTCAATACTTTCGTCTACCAGTACGACCTTTTGACTCCTCAACGAATTCACGACCCAAGTGCCCTCTTCACAATCCCACCATCCGCCAAACAATATAGTGATACACACAGACGATTTCTTCCCTGTTCCATTAGTTAGAGGGGGGGACATTAAGTTTTACAGGGAGAAGAACATATTGTACTGAGAGACGTATCGCATAACCTAGATTGAAGGATGACTTACTCATTTCCGCCAAGAAGTCGGTGTCTGTCCAGTTAACCCCAGTAGGTGTCAAGCGCGTGAATGGGTTTATGGACTCCCCCTCCTCCCTCCTCTCCCTCTTATTCTCTTAAGGCGCAAATGACAGGGCGGGAGATTTAATCTCACTCCCGCCTCTCTCTCTCTCTCTCTCTCTCTCTCTCTCTCTCTCTCTCTCTCTCTTCCCCCCTGTCTTATCAAATGTCTTTCTCTACCCTCTGTAAGATTCCCCCCCCCCTTGGTCTCTCTGAAGTTATTATTGGGTCAAATTTTATTCATTTCTTTAAACATAATATATTGTTTGAAAATGTATTTCGTGGTTTGAAATTAATATGGGTATACTCCTCTCTCTACGGGTTTGCATTTTTTGAGTATTAATCGTGAGTGGGAAACCCAGTTTTATACAAAGGTCAAAATTTTACTAAAATCCCTGCAAAAGGTGTCCAATGAAAAACTGTTTGTTAGCCATTCGGTATTAATTAACCGGCTAGTTGGTTTAAAGGGGTGTCATGTACCGTCTAACGATAAGAAGTAAACCCACTTCATTAGTGTCATGTCAGAAATGACACGTGTCATGTATACAGAAGACCACTGCCATGTTAATTGTAGACAACAACAAAACACTACAATTCAATCCCCTTTGCTTTTTGTTTCTTTTCTTTTTCCTCAACGGTCACATGCTGAACAATTTTGCTATTTCCCAAACACCCCACTTATATGATATCCATTCACCATCCATACTCCCCACAAATTTGTGAAGTTAACTCTCCATTGCCATTTAACAACCTCTCCAACAACCCTTCAACGAAATGGCATCCTCTTCACACCACCGCAGCTCCTCATCTGGCCTCCCTCCCCGATCTGTCCCCATCGTTATATCATCCGACGAATCGGACGATAGAGGTTTGTCGATCACTTCATTCGTGTAGATTCCAGTTGTGCTACTTGTATCATTATACTACCTTATTTTTTTTTATTTTATGTAGGACCAATGTCGCCGCCGTCGTACCGACGACATCAAAGAGTAGAGATTGTCAGCGGTGAGTCTGGGATGCTCGGGTCATTCTACGAGACGACCCTTGTACGCAAACTAGACCCTAACCACTGGGAGGTCGAATATGTGACCCTCCTACGCAACAACATAATAGAGCTGCTGAGGGAAGTCATCCCGGTGCAACGAATTCGTCCACGACCACCTTGTATTTCTTACGACGCCATCATGCCCGAAGACGATGAGTTTTCGGCCGGGAGGGTCCTTGGTGTATCCGGTTATGGGAGTGACCGAAATTTCATGGTCTACTTCCCACTGAGCGACGAGATGTCTGATCATCGTGCCCGCAATATGCGCCCTCACTTCAATTGGGATGGATACAGATTCACCACGCAGCCACAATTTCGCTTCTTGTTACCGTAAATTTCATTTTCACTGTCTTCTATGTTGCTACTCTCTCATACTATCTTTTAAATGTTTGCTCTTGTGTCGTATTTGATTAATTCAAGTGAATCTGTCTCCGACATATTGTGTCCAATATATTTCAATTTCTGTCATGTCGTATTCATGTTGTGTCCAGTTACAACTACGCGATTACTAGTCGGCCCACGAATTCACCTCCACCCACATTATTGTTATTCCATGGTTTTTCTCTTCAACTTACCATGTAATTATAAATATGTTTATGCCCCCTCACTGTCACTCTTATCCATTCGATTCCAATATGGGTAAAGCATGCTAGTGTCGGCCAGAGATAACGAAATCATGGCATCCAAATATGGGTAAATATTATAATTGGGCACACATAAAACAAAATGTCATTATAGAGAATCTGCTTCTCCCATAAATCTTCTTCATTCGATAATGGTAGTTAATGACCTGTGTTTTTCATAGTTACAATCGTGTCCAGTGAAATACAATACGTGACATGTCTAGTTACAATCGTGTCCAGTGAAATACAATATGTGACATGTCTATCTAATATAGATGTCCAGTTATAACTTACTGCTTACACGTGATCCTTAAAATAAACCTCCCGGACCCTTCCTTCTTCAATTGGTTTTCTCTTAAACTTATAATTTAGTTGAAAGAATCTTTTTCCCCCTCACTGACACTCTCATTGATCTCTCTATCCTCTCAGCCTGCACTTTTATATTTAACCTCTCTCTCTTTCTCTATCTCTCTCTCTCCCTCTCTCTCTCTCTGTCTCTCTGTCTCTCTCTCTTCTGTCCTCTGCCACTGTAGCAGCTACTTATTCCCTCCTCTCTCACTGGTCTTTGCTTTTCAGGAGTAGAGATGCCTCCCTCTCTCTTTACGTCTGCGGACGTAAAGAGGGATTTACAGAGAATGGAGTCCAGCTGTGCCCCACAAGGTGACCTGCTACCGGCTCCCCTTGTCAAGCGGATATCCGCTTTTGCGCAATTTTTTCCCGGATTGGGTTACTCATGCAAATCTTTCGGATATGAGGGTCATTTTAGCAAAACAACCTTTTTTAATTTTAAAAAATACATTAGTGGTGATATAAGCACATAGTAGTAAAAGTTTGGGTTATTTATGTCACTTTATAAAGTTCATGGTGCTACATGCTCACTCCACTAAAGGTTGGGTTATTTGAATTAGTTTTAACAGATTATTATTTGGTAGTTAGAACCACGACATTATACGCTCACTATCCCCACGTGGAGGGCTTCTTCGGACCCATGGGATGATGACATGTGTGACACATAGCCATGGTGAGTTGGGATTTCACTTACGTACCTTTACGTCTGCGGACGATTTCTAGCCCTTCCTGCCTCGTCCGCTAATCGTCAAATCTGGTTTAAACATTCCTCAAGGATCTCTATCGGGCTAGTACTGAGGAGTGATTCATTTGGACTTTTCATCCATTTTGGGTTACATCACAACTCCTTAGGTCGTGCACAGTTTTGCAACCAAGCAAGATCGAACACTTATTCCAAGAAACCTTTCATCACCCCAGGTGGATCAGCCCAAGTAGTTGAGCCGGATTTTAATGAGCATGAGGCAGTTTTGTCCCACTTTGAACCCTTTTAGGTGAATTAAAAATGTCGGTAAAGATCCTATAAATATGGTTGGGCTGTTTCCTCATTTTTCATTTTTTACTTTTAAATTTTTACTCCGCCTTGCTTTTGCTCTAAATAAATCCGTCTGCTCCTTAGCGTTTCGCCACCACGAGCAATCTAGCTTTGGTTTTTCGGTTGCAGTTTCCAGCCATTCTGTTGCCAATCTCGGGTGAGTTTCTTCATTCTTTCATGGATTTTCTTAGTGTTCTTGAAGTCGTTCTTGGTGTTATATATTTAGGTCGTTCTTGGTGTTCTTGATGGTTTTAACTCTTACGTTGTGTACATTTGAATGCATTGATCGACTCAGGCCAGTAGATCTTAGGTTGGTGTGCTTTTTCATTTTTTGATAATTTGATCCACGTCTATAGATCTATTCCCAGACATTTTAGCCTAGTTTAGATTGTTGAGGATGTCTAGCTCTATCGAAGAAGCTGCCCACCTGAGTGACTTCAAGAGGGATGGGGGGTGGCGAAAATCTTTCTCCACATATTCTCTTCCGCGAAGCCTTTCAGAACGCTTTAGGACCTTCTCTAGTCCATGGGACTCTCTAGAGGGTTCTAGGTCTCCAATAGACAAGGAACCAATCCATGAAGGGCCTTCAAGGAAATGGATTAAGGTGAGGAGACCTCGGAAGGCTTCGAGTCCCGATTATTACTCATCCACTCACGTGCTTTCCTCTTCTTCAAAGGATGGAGACACAGAGGCTTCATCTTCGGAAAAAGGGAAGGCGTAGAGTGGAGCCTTCATCACCTTTTGGGGAGGATCAACCCACAACAACACGTTCTTCTATTAGGGATCCAGGGTTCGCTGGTTCCTAGGAACCATACAGTTCTTCCCCTGTGGGAGAGGTCGATAAGAGCTTATTACTCCAAACTTTCTTGAATATATCTTCGTAGATTTTGTTTGTGATCCATGCCATTTAAAATCTAAAAGGGGTTCCTTTCTTTGACTTATTCTTCCCAATATCAATTGTAATGGGGCAGTGGTCAGAGAAAAAGAATGAGTGGAGTTTAGTTATGAGATTAGGAAAGTAAGAGATCGTGTGTTGATGGGCTAAAGCTCTGTCCAGTCTTTCATACGTATTATTTACGTTTGTTTTATTTTTCCTCCAAGTGAAGGGAGAACCATTAAAGGGTATAGTATGAAGATTGAGATCTTCCCTCACTCATTTTAGCCGTTTGAATACGTAGGAAGTGGGAATATTGCCTCATACATTTTCTGTATCACTTTTAATATCGTTTAAATCTCCTATTATAATGAAAGGAAGCTGATGTTTGTGGGCTAGCACATAGATCTCTTTTCAGAAGTGATCTTTCTCAGACTCAATTAAAGGAGCGTATACAAAGATAATAGCAAATTCATGGTTTTCTATCTTAGCATGAAGCATGATAGTTCTATTGTTTTGATCAATGATTTTGCAATAATCCATAATTTTTTACTTATAAAGCATCCAAAGGCCCCCTTTAAGGCCCGAATCTTTAATGCAGTGGTATTTTTGAAAGCCAGAAGTTCGAATTTGATCATCAGTTGGAGGTTCTATGGCCTTAGTTTCGGCTAAGACAAGAATCTCAAGGCTATTTGCGAATCGTAGCTGGTTAATTTCATACCATAAAAGAGGTCTCTTGGTACCCCTAACATTCCAATAACCAACACTAATCATAAGGATAATCTTGATTATACATAAGTAGGATGTACATGTACGTAGTATACTTTACTGTAAATGGAAGGGTCTTGCTTATACATATACATAAATAGTTTATCTTGCCATCCGTCGAGGCCAAAAGATAATGTCGTCTTATACACAGCTCTGTAGGACCGAGTCTTAAGTTTTCTTGTTTGTTGAGGGCAATCTGCTTCTTGGAAATCCAACTGTGGTGCCAACTAGGAGGGAGATCCTTGCACTGACAGTTTCTTCTGGGTTTTGTTTTGATGTAAAGGTTTGTAACAAAGTTGTGTAGGGTACGCTTGTTGATAAATTTTGGGTCACTTGCCACCACCAATCTATTAAGGAGATAAGTGGGGCTTCGCTGAAGGTTTGGAGTGAAAAGGATGAAGAAAACCATACCTAAACTCCACTCAAGCACGAGAATCTGCAAATTAGGGAGATCCAATCAAGAGCCAGGAGGGTGAAACTCCAAAAGTCGGAGCACCAGCAAACAACAAAAAACAAACAAGAGTAACACAGAGAATAACCAAGGACATATAAAGCATAGATAGGGCAACTAATGCAAAAGGTTGAGAAGAAAATTTGTTGTATGTTTTGGCGAGTGGTTTTTGAAGTATGGGTATCTAGTATGGGACCCTGTTGGGGCTCACATACACATGTAACAAGTATGAAGCCCTGATGGAGCCCACATACGCACATAACCAGTATGAGGCTTAAACGGAGCTCACATACGAACTGAAACAAAACTAAGGTTTGAGTTTTTTTATAAAGTCTAAACATAAATAGGGAAGCCAATTAATATTGAATTTCATAGTTGTTTTATTCCAATTTTTCCGGGAAAGATCCACAACATCAAAAGTATAGTATATAAGCTCTAGTAATGGAAAGAAGTATAAGAAGAGTGAGGAATAACTTACCTTCTTGAGGAATACGAGTCTTTTAGGGCTGGACGAGCATTGGGCTGAAGATTTCTTGGTGAGGCACCGATCAACCGATAATAAGGCATTAGGAAATCGCATCCCAGATTCGCTGCATGTTGCTGATCTAGTATGAATTTCGCCAATGCCACCCATCCTCACCAACGGAGACAACATCGAGCTATTTTCTTGCGAACTTTGTTAAACATCGTGGGTCGGATCTGAAAAATAACAAAAAAGAGACTACCAAGCATAGATTTAATAGATTTTTGAGAAAAGTTTGTGTTGGAAATTTTTGGTTTGGGGATAGAGTTTTAGTAAAGGTTTGGTAATAGTTGCCAGGAAGCGCGTGGGAGAGGGTCAATTTGGAAGTCGAGAGGGATCTGTAAATAAGTAAGGAGAGTTCAGGATGGGCGACAACAACGCTGCACCTTCGATTAGAGGGTGTGGGAGGGAGACGGCGGACGAGAGAAAAAAAAAGAGATTGAGGGGATGGTTGTTTGTTCTGCAGAAAGGTTTGAGCAAGAAGGTGGAGTTTAGATTTTGTTTGAGTCCAACGAAGACACCAAAAGGAAGGTGGGTGATCCGCCAGATGAGAAGGACCAGCAACGACGGAGGCGGTGCCACCAGAGCCAAAGCCACCAGCAACCAGAGCCATTCATGATCCTCTTTTTTTCCTTTTCGGAATCCATAAGCAATCTACGTCGGCCTTACCCTCTTTGGATTGCGATTAGCAGAAAATACAGACTAGATTAGGGAGATCCCTTTGATTTATTAACAAAGGAGGCAGATTGACTCTTAGAAAGGGGCAAATCGGCTGTTTGGAATTTGATCAGCAGAGAGGCACTAGGTTGAATAAGGGCGGCGGCCGATGGGTGTTTTAAGGTGTGTTTGGCGCCCCACCCCGTCCACCTTCATTTAAGGGGTGGGCTGGGTGGATTTTCCCTTCACCTCCTTCATCCTCCCTCACAAGGTGGATAAATTTCCCCGACAACACACTCTTAGCGGCCGTTTGGTATCCATATACGTATATCAGATATGGGTATCACTCATACACATACTTGTGTTTTGTAAATTAGTATATGGATATGAAATTGATATACCCATATTTCTGTTCCTTCTTATTTTTCTCTAATTCCATATACCCATCAAAGCAGGGATGTGAAAGGGATATGTAAACAGACGCTGAAATCTTTCTTCTCCTTCCTCCTCTTTCTCTGCCTCCCCAATTTCATTGCTTCACTGCCTCCCTCCCCCTTCTCCTCTTTAAAATCCTTTCTCCTTCCCAAATTCGCACTACCACACTAAAATCCCAAATCCTCTTTCAAATCCTTTGGTTGGAGGGGGATCTAGTGGCTGCGGGTCCGTGGGCATAGGCGAAAGAGGCGCCCAGAACATGGTTCAATGGGTGCTGGTGGGTGGCGCAGGTTGGGGGTGGGAGGGCGTCAGGTGATTGGGTATCGCCGGAGGTTCAGGCGGGGGCCGGGCTGGGGCTTGGTGGCTGGGTGTCGAGGAGTGAGCGGCGTTAGGTCTGAACTCCACATTGCTAATTTTCTTAAACCCATATTATCATATACTACCACATACCAAACAGATATCGGATATCAGATTTGATACCCATATCCATGATATCGATATCTCATACCCATATCCCATATCTGATATACGTATATGGATACCAAACGGTCCCTTAGTGTTTTTTAAGGGTTGAAGGTTTTTTCACCTTATCTCATGTCTAGTGATATCTTCCTTCATTACCCTAATTTTTTACTTTATCTAAAAATAAAACGAGGGTTGATATATAAACTCGTAATTTCATCAAAGAAAAAAAAAACTCATAATTGTCCCTTCTTAATATATATATATAGGTAATGGTTCAAATGAAAATGGAGCTTGAAATGAAAATTTATCTTAAAATGAAAATGGACCTAATTTTCGAATTTGGGCCGCAGGTCTGTTAATTTAAAAAAAAAATTGGTCCTCGCTTCTAAAGCCAGCAACGCTGTTTCGAAAAGGAAGGGGCCTTTGGTGGCGATGGCGGCTTCGTTCAGAAATGTCGCCTATGAGAGGCTCCCTTTGGAGGAGGACGACGCCGGTGGCAGTGGATTGGGCTCGCCGAATCTTCGAGGAATCTCCGCTCGCTTCAACTCTAACCACCGTCCTCGCCGAATCCCTAAGCCGGCGGCACACCAACCTCATTCCCTCTCCAGATCTTCATCTCCGACCTCCAAGCTTGAACTAAGCATCCCCCCACCTCTAATCATCTCCATGTTCCCCCATTAATGGCGCTTTCTCTCTTTCTCTCTCCCAAATTCTGAAATCCCCTTGAATTTGTGATGATGTTCCCTGTTTGTATAGATTTCCCATTCGAATTCCAAGCTCTAGAGGTGATGCTGGAAGGTATATGCAGTTTCCTGGATGCATGTACCACCGAGTTCGAAACTGCAACTTATCCCGCTTTAGATGAGCTCACTTCTAAGGTAAGATTATTTGGTTTGTGTTATTTTTTCGGTATTGTCGAGTAGTTCTGTTGTGATGCTTGTTTCCTTGAACTGATTGGGTCCTATAGTTGCATTTTTTCCAATCTGTTTGCTATCTAATGATTGATAGGCTAAGTGAATACGTCTGTCATCACTACAAAAAAAAATGAAATTTGCCACTCTCTAGCTTCGGCAGGGGCTTGGCGTGGCAATTGATACCTTTTGCCACCCTTGGTAGCAACGACAAAGGTTGCTGTAGCTATTGGGTTGATTTTGCCACCCCTGGTAGCAACGGCAAGGCTTGTCGTAGCCACTTATTTGATTTTTATCATAGCTCAGCTACGGTAGTTGTAGAGCCCGAAGCTAACTTTATTTATTTATGATTTATGATTTTCATAATTTAATAGAAATATATTATAATTTAGAAGGTAACCCTAACCTAGATTGGATCCATTGTCGCTTCTTTTACACACCTCATACCTCCCTTCCTTCTATCTCGTTCACACACCCCTCAAACTTAGATCTGAAATCTTGAAGTTCCCATGGCGTCCTCCCCTTCAACTCACTCGTTCTCCCTCTGTTGTTCGCTCTCTCTCTCTTTTTCTGCCATTGAAGAGCCCAAAATTGAGGTTCGAATCTCAGACTTCCTCCTCTTCCCCTCGCTTATTTCGCGCCTCCCGGAGTTCCTGCAGTCCCGCTCATCCTCCCCCCAGGATCGCTCTCTCTAGATCTACGACCTCAGTTACCTTCCCTTCGCTCTATCCGCACTCGTTGCTTTTGCCCCCTCAAACTACCCCCTCTCGCTGTCTAACCACTCTTCAATGACCATTGCGGTCGACGTTGGCGTCGGAGTTCGACCTTTCCCGTCCCAACTGGCAATAGGGACAAAAGACGGCGCTGACGGGTGATGAAGGCGACGGACTTCTCCCTGTATAACCAGATCTAGATGGGGATGCGACTCTAGTCTAGTTGCCCTAGCCGAACTGTTGTCACCGGTCTGCACTGTCTTTCTCTTTCTTCCTTTTCTGGCAGTCAATTGGAGACGAAGATGTGGAGCGCACCTATCACCTACTTTCGATTCTTCAAGCTGTTGTGCTAACCAACGAATTAAGTTCGTAATGCTCTGTTGTTTTGCTACAGTTCAGTTCGTTTGTACAAGATTGTTTTTATAGGGTTCTTAGGTTTATATGAGTTTCTGATTTCTGACATCTTTCTGGGGTCCAATGCATAGACGACCTAAATTTAGTGGCTCCTAAATGAGAACAAATTGAGTAATGGAGGTTTTTGTTTAATGTTTGTGTAGTTTTCCATATTCTCAATTTATCTCCTCCATTGGTTAAAGCTTTATTTTACATGAATTGCCTGAGGGGGAGTGGAATGTTTTGCTCTTATTTATGAGTGAACCTATGGGAATTGTTTGGGCCATGAAGGGTTTTATTAGCTTCACTGCTTAAAAGATTCTTATGCAAATGGAAAAATTGAGGTGGATCTTACAATGTGCAGGAGTTGTAAAAAAGAGGCAACATGCTTTCACCAGGAAGCTCGGTCCAGCTTCACCAGAAAATATGTCATTGCTTGTGAAGAATTGGAGCTTGCTACTGGTGATGGACGAGAGACAGTACTTCAGAACCCTCTAAAGCTTTCTAGTGCATATCATGAAGTTCTAGTAAGATATTTTAGTCTAGCTCAACATTCTATATTATAGCTTGTTAGATAGGGCTTTAATTTCCTCACTAAATAAGTTAGGATGAAATTGCTTAATGACTACACCAATAAAATGTGGAATAGAAGTGTAGCTCAACATGCTATGCTATAGCTTGTTGTACAAATGCATGGGGAATGTGGCATTGCTCGTAAGCACCCTATTGATTCTCAAATACCTTAATACCACCTCCTATGCATTAGAAGCTAAGAACTGATTTATTGGCTTCAAATTTATTAATCAAAACTCCCTTTATGTTCATTGCTTGCAGTTTCCGATATACGAGGTTGTCTCTGGGGGAAATATGACCTGAAATAGTTAGAGACTTTCATTTACAAACTGGGCTTTTTCCTGCATTATACTAGACAATACAGGCTTTTTTTGGTCTCCTCTTGGATTTCCTTTTCATTTGATTTACATATTGATTTCTAAATCTACAATATGTATATCTTGCATTTATGTTTTACTTGTTCATTTATAGGTATGCACAAGATGATCAGCAGCTGAGGACTAAGAAGTTTAGTCGCCTGAGCTCATGCTCTATAAGATCTACCCAGTTGGATATGAAAAGCCAACAAGAACTTGTGCAAGAACTGAATGGATATGAAAATATACGGACGACATAAGAAGGAGGAGTTGGAAAAATATCAAAAAGAGATCACCAAAAGTAAAATAAAAATTAATGCAGAAAAGAGTAAGTTGGACAAGAAGATAAGTTGCTATCAATTCCTTGTGCAATAGCTTTTTGGGAATACCATGTGAAAATGTTGAGTTGCTTTTATGTATGGTAACTTGACTTATTTTCTTATTCACTCATGAGAATTATATATCTTTAGCTCTTGTTTAGATTCCTTAATCTGCAGAACAAAAGCCTGCCTTTCTTTTAGCAGAATTAATGTTCAAATATGTTCCTTACAGAATTACCATTTGCTTTTTCTTGTAAATTTTGTCCTAGAAAAACAATTCTTTATATAAATAGGGCATCAAGCTTAATTTGTCCTGGTGAACCCCCCATGCTGGCTTGGAGTTTCAGATGGTTTATTGTTGACTAGTTTTGTTACTTCACTCTAGTCGAGAATTCCAACCAATATGATTGTTAAGAGTTGTGAAGATTCCCTATTTAGAACTTGAATGAATCCCTTTATTTAAAACTTAAAAGAAATCCACTTCAGTTAGTTCTGTTTTGAAGTACTTTGCAGACTAAAGCATTTATTCTTGGAGTGCAGACTGCATCAGTTGCTTGTCTTGAAAGAATATTTGAAACCAAGTATGGTGCATCTCTTATCCCACAATATATGGTGTGTTCTTCTTCATGAACTATCTTGACTACCTTTGAATTTCCTTTTAATGTGCACCCTTTGCTGCTTGGCTGCCTTGTAAATGGGTAAGGTTCCAAAAAAGAACGATTTAATATTCAGATTAGTTTTAATACCCTAAGTAACTTTGAAGGTATCCATCTGTAATAGTTAGATCATTATCAGGTCTTATAAAAAAAGGAAGAATAAGAAGTAAGTGCTGTCATTTTTGCAAATTCAAGCGAGCATCACGAAGATGTTAGATTGTTGATTTTCACCATGTACAGAAGTCCAAAACTTAATCCAATTATCTAGGGTGTCATTTCAGTTTTGGTTTTGAAAAAAGCTTCATATTGCATGTCAAGATAATGAACATAAACAACCATACCATCGCCTTGAAATGCCAATGCATCCTTGTTTGACTTTTGCACCGTACTATCGGTTTCTGATCCATATATTTTTTTTTATTCTTTTCATTATTGTTGATAATATCTTGCTCATCTGTTATTGCATTCTCTTTAAAACTTAATGAATTATTTCCATGGTTAAGCTGGCTGAAATGGAGCAACGTTCAGAATTCTTAAGAAAGACTAATCTACTTCAGTTGCTTAGTTCTATTATAATGTAAGCTTAGCAAATATTGCTAGAGTTGTTTGAGAATCTCTCTGAATAATTGCCTTTGTAGTTTCTTTCTCCATTTGCTTCTCTTATTAATATCAAAGACTTTGCTATTCTCATGCAACACTTCAACAATCACTTTTGAGAACAAGAGCAGTGATGATAAATAGGAGGATGCTCTCAAAAGAAAACATGTCACTAGGAAAATCAAGTTGAAGAAGTGCCCGACATCCATAAAGAGGCAACAAGGGAGTCGAAGGCATGGTAGGTTACTTGACCTGGTCGACATTGCTGAACAATTTTGAGTGTAGGTTAGGTTTTCATTTGAAAATCCTATAAGGAAAAATCTGCCTAAATGTAGTTTTGACATTTTATTATATATATGTAAATTATGTAGTTTTGACATTTTATTATATATATATAAATTTTGTATAATTAATGAAATTTTATTATATATGTAAATTGTGAATTATTTTATTTATTTTTAAATATTGGACCTTTTAGCTTAGGTCTTAAGAATTCGGGCTGAAAAGCAGTGTTTTTTTTCCACCCACACTTTAGCTACGGAAACATGTTGTAGCAAATATGTTGTGTCTTTCATAGGGGTTGCTTTGCCGTAGCTTAGCCGTCGCTAAAATTTTTTGCTACGGCTATTTGCCGAAGCTACCAAAATTTGTCACCCCACAATTCGCCACCCCCCCCCCCCCCCCCATTTGCCATAGCTTAGCCGAAGCTAAAAGCCTTTTGCCACCCCCTGAAGGCCTTTTGCCATGGCTATTTTCCGAAGCGAATTTCTTTTTGTAGTGCATAGAGGGCGAGTTGATGTTTCGAACTCTGTGAGTTGAACTACCTTTCTACGGATCTAGGGTGCATATGGGCCACATTATCGCTGATGCATCCATGAATGTGAATCACACCGTGGCGTTAGTGTCATGGATTTATGATTTTTTTACAATTAGATTGGCCAGTCTATGATATTCAATCGATTGTTATCAACTTCGAATCATAAAAAACACCGATGTGTATCTGTGTTGGATTCGGAAATGTGGTCCTTGCTTGCGATAAATATGTTTTCAGACTGAATGAACCCTCTGTGTTATTACTCCTATTGGACCCATCTGAATTCGGATTATAAATTATGCTTATTGATAGATTAGCAGTCGTAATCTAGACATGGTGCGAAAACTGAAGAGTGCAATGACTAGGTTGACTAATCGAGTTCAAAAGGTATGTATATATGCCTTCACTTCATTTTTGGCTTGGTATTTTTTTTTCAGATTCTTTTGCCCATACAATTGTCTCCTTTGATTGTTTGTCTTCAGATAAGAGACGAGCTTGAAAAACTTCTCGATGACGACGATGATGATGAGCTTGAACCATCTGAGTCAGATTTGACTGAATCCCAAGAGGCTCCATCTGCATTACATGCTACCGTTGGACATGGGCTGGAAGAACTTAACTGGTAAGATATTGACCTTAAACCGAATCCACTCCATCCAGTGAATCGACCAACCCCATTAATGTGCCTGAATCACTAAATACTGCAGATATTCAAGTTGATTCATCAAAATGTAATTGCAAGTTTGATGTGCTTGGGTATGTTCTTCCTTTGTTTGCTACTAATTTGATCACATTGTTAAGTAGCTCTGATGTGATTTGGTAATTTGATTGCAGTAGATGATGCAGGTCCTGTAAAAGTTGAGCAAACAACTGTAATCGAGATCATTGAGAGAGTAAATGAAGCGGAAAAGGAACTTGCTATAGCTGATGTATCGGATGCCAGTGATGAAGGAACTCAACCGACGAATAGTTTGGAGCTCGATGATGCATACAAGCTAGCTGTAAGCAGTAGGGGAAGGCAGTTGTCTGGCAAAACATTGGAGCAGATGCTAGGAAAGGATTCAACGCGAGTTAGTGAAGATTTGAAGCTTCTGTTGGCGCAAATATCTGTGGCTCGAGGACTGGAGTTACCACTAGCAGGTATGATAAGCCCTCGGGTGTCTGCCAATCTGGATGACTCGAGAGCATTGGATGCCTTGGCTTAGATTGGAATCTAAATACTTCATAAGAGGATCTCGCTTTAATGGAGGATGTCCGACATCTAACTATCAGGTGTGTGCTTGTGCAGTGTGACCATCAAAGCTTGATTAGGATATTATGTGATGGTATGGCTGTTTATTTAAGTTGCTTCAAGTGGATTATTCCATGTGGTGTTTGTTCATTTGTTGAAGACAATTTTGGCTAATCTGGCTTAATATAATTTCGTCCTAGAAAACCAGTGTGAAAGAGAACTTGTTGGTTTGGTTCCCTGTTAAAGCTGTTGGGTGATATCTTTGTGTTGTATTCTGAACTGATTATGAATGGAATAGCTCACTAAATCAGGTGTGTGCTTGTGCAGTGTGACCATCAAAGCTTGATTAGGATGTTATGTGATGGTATGGCTGTTTATTTAATTTGCTTCAAGTGTATTATTCCCTTTGGCTAATTTGGTTTAATATGATTTCATGTCCTAGAAAACAAGTGTGAAAGAGAACTTGTTGGTTTGGTTCCTTGTTATGCCTTGATCACTCCGGATTATACAACCGGACCCCTTAGATAGCTCCTAACAGGTAGTAAAGGTGTGTGCTTTTAACCAACTGAAATAGGACATTTTTTTTTGTTAAAATTACTAAACGTAAAAAGAGTGGCGTGATTTAAAGCCTATTAGCTCAAAATGGTAGAGCGATGTGCCATGCACAAATATGCAGGTTCAAATCCTGCATAGGTTATTTATGATTGTATTGTGTTTGTTCTCGTTCATGAATAAGATTATAACGTGCAAAAATAAAACGATAAAGTGCATAAATAAGATGATAAAGTGCACAAATAAAATGATAAAGTGCAAGAATAAAATCATGAAGTGCATGAATAACATTATGGAGTGCATAATAAAGATTACAAAGTGCAAGAATAAAATGATAAAGTGCATAAATAAGAAGATAAAATAATGAAGTGTATGAATAATAGTATGAAGTGCATGAATAAGATTATGAAGTGCACAATAAATATTATAAAGCGCATAAATAAAATGATAAAGTGCAAAAATAAAATGATAAAGTGTAGGAATAAAATCAAGAAGTGCACGAATAAGATTATGGAGTGCACAATAAAGATTATAAAGTGCAAGAATAAAATGATAAGGTGCATAAATAAGTAGGTAAAATTATGAAGTGTATGAATAATAATATGAAGTGCACAATTAAGATTATGAAGTGCACAATTAAGATTATAAAGTGCATAAATAAAATGATAAAGTGCGTGGATAAAATGATAAAGTGCATAAATAAGCTGATATAATAATAAAGTGTATGAATAATAATATGAAGTGTATTATAAATAAGATTATGAAGTGCACAATTAAGATTATAAAGTGCATAAATAAAATGATAAAGTGCGTGAATAAAATTCAGAAGTGAACAATGAAGATTATAAATTGCATAAATAAAATGATAAAGTGTAACAATAAAATGATAAAATGTATGAATAATAATATGAAGTGCAAATACTTGTTCCTTATCATATACTGTTCAAAAGTGCAAAAATAACATACATTCGTGCAATTTTATAAAAAATATTGTGCAAAAGTAACATGCACAAAATCTCTTTATCACCAGTTTTAGGAACACACCCATAACATAATTCAAGACCCTAGAAAAAAATTGGAGAAATTATCACAAGTAGTTCAGACAACACAACTCAGTAACACTTCTATCTCGTGTGCATAACTAATAAAAATGAAAATGTGAAATGTGCAAGAATACTAAACATTGCTGAAGATAACACACAATCAGAGACACATACCAATATCAGGGAGCCCTATGATGCGACAACAACTACAGTAGAATGAGGTGGTTATTTCATCCCTCTTGACTTCAACGAAAAAGAGTTGATTCTCAGCATCACTTTCATTTTCAGGCCTAGCAATAAAAGTGAGTTGGTGTGCGAGTGAGAATACAATTACGTTTTTCCACAAGCTCATAACAACGACCCTTATAAAATTGGAGATGCAAATATATAGAATCAATTTTCATTCTATGTGTTTGAAAAAGAAAACAAAAGACTAAATTTATAACTCTAATTACCCTTTCTTTTTGAACTTTCTTAGCATTGAAAAGTCATAAGGCCATATGTGTGTATGTCCGGAGGTCCTTGTGCAACTAAATCTGAAAAGTCCTAAGACATATATAACGTTGATCTTAGCCAAAATGCCGAGAAATGTGTAAGACACATCTCACTTGCAATCACCAGCAACAAAACTTGCTATAAATCTGGATAAACTGAGATTGATCATAGGAATCTGAATTAAGATTGCAGTTTGAAATGCATCTTCTCAAATTGGCGATTTTCAATTACCCTCTTTCCCTTTCAA
Source organism: Persicaria tinctoria (assembly GCA_037127255.1). Lineage (NCBI taxonomy): Eukaryota > Viridiplantae > Streptophyta > Magnoliopsida > Caryophyllales > Polygonaceae > Persicaria > Persicaria tinctoria. Next base: position 82,777,192 of record JBANSL010000006.1, read on the forward strand.
TTCACCCTAAATGACTGCAGGACTATTATGAACAAGATGAGTAAATCAACTTCATCTCTAATATTCACATCCCCGTCTATCATAAAGAAAACTAAAGAATGAAGGCACAACCAATCTGTACATTTTCTATTTACAGTTTACACAACACCACATAAATTTCAAACTGAATTTTTTTTACAAAATGTAATTACACATCTGAATTGATTACTTATTAGTTAAGTGCTCCCAGTTTGATTACCAAAAAAATAGTGTAAAACCGGACCAGCGGGTTTTAAACAACATATAACAAAAGAAAGTTACAGCAGACAGATGCGAGGGGCACCAGTGCCCACCACATCCGAAGCCAAAGGTAAATCGATACAACCCGGCGGATCCTTGAGAACGTGATAGCCTAAGGCCAGGTCGAGCACGAATTTCGCGAGGGAGTCTGCCATAGAGTTTGCCTCTCTGAACACATGACGAAATTGGATGGACCGATTTCTACGGATGAAGCCTTGGCATTTCGACACCAGGCTGAACATAGGATGGGACACCTTCATCTTCCGCACCACAAGATTAACTAGGACTCCCGAATCAGTTTCCACTATCACCTTCCTGAGGCCAAGGTTCCAAGCCAATTCCATCCCTTTGAGCACCCCCCAACCCCCTCCATCAACACTGAGCATGTCCTGATGTTAAAAGCGAAGCCGCCAACCCACTGAGCACCCGCATCTCTCACCACTCCTCCTGCCGCAGCTCCTCCGTCCATAATCACAGCCCCATCAGTATTTATTTTAGCCCAACCGTGCTCCGGTTTCTCCCATCTGATGATCCTCTCAATTCTCCTCCTCTGGATAGCTTCTCCCCTCATCTTTCTAGCAGCGTTTGTGTACTCAGCTGCCACACCTAGGCAGTTGCTGGGATCCACATAAGCCGGTATCACACCCCTTAATATGACTTCATTCCTTCTCTTCCATAAGGTCCACATAACCACGGCAAAGATCGCGCACCATTCAGCTCCTCCTCTCGTCTTTTCCTTAGCTAAGATATTGACTCTAATCCAAGCCGCGAAAACAAGATTTTCACTTTAAGCCAAATTTTTATTTTAAGCCCCATATATATATTCCATTTTCCTATGGCTTTAATTGGTTTCCACTGTAAAGAAATTACTCACCGCAATTATCCAATGGAATAAGGCATGCAGACATTGCAATTATGCAATGCGAGATTTCTTGCATAATGTCACCCAACGCTAGGCGGGGGCCGTGTGGCCATGGGTCCCGGGTCGAGTCAACGGTCATCGTTGATTGACCCAAGGTCTAATACGGGGAAAACACAAGTCGACGGATTTGGGTCAACCCGACGGCCCTTCGGTTACCTAACTAAAAAAAATTATTAAATAAAAAAATATTAAAATATTATATCTCCATATCACTTTGAAATATTTTATAAATTCAAACCACTTTCTTAGTCCATTACAATTTTATTGTGAGATGTAAAAGAGAAAAATACAATAAGATATTTTTCTTAAACTTCATTTGCAATACATGAAATAAAATTTAAAATTTAAATGAAATGGAAATCTTGAGATAATGGTGTGTGTATATATATAGGGTCGGGTTCAGGTACACACAAATCCAAAAGTGAGAAGAAAAGAAGCGATTACATTGGTCCATCCGCTACATCTGACGTGCGCGTTTAGACTACTCACGCGCCTTTCTCTCTTATATGCGTTCCACCCACGTGCCTTTATGAATATTATAAAAAAGGTCATCCTATATACACCGAAAATCCACGATTAGCGCTGTTAATGAAACGTCGAATGTGACGTTGTAGAAACGTTGGATTTCACGTTGCAGCAACGTTGGTTTCGACGTTGTCATTTGTCCTACACAACGTCGTGAATTGAAGGAAGTTGAGCGGGTCGGACACTTTAGCAACGTATAATCCGACGTTGCGGGCCTCGTCGGGCCAGACAGCAACGTTCAATACAACGTTGCAATATGAAGACAACATTAAGTCTGACGTTTGTACAAGCAACACTTGGATCAACTTTGAAGTTCTATTATCTTTGTTTTTGTTGGGTAGGATGTTGGCGAAAACTTAGTGCGATGTCTGCATCTTTTATTTTGTTGGGGCGTTTTGCCCCTCGCGGAGGGTTTTCAAATATGATTTGTGGTTATTTCAAGGAAAAACACATTACATGAAAACATTTAGACTGCCTCATTTTTCATATTAACGATAGAAGATTACAGCAAAAATAACTTAGTTAAGAAGTTTTTCCGGGTCGCTGCCATGTCACACCTCAGAGGAAATCATTGTTGTTCTCTTCCTCTGATGGTGAAACATTTTTCGGCGGCACTACGACGACCTGGAAGCGAGCGTTGCCTATGTAGCTAAACATCAAACCCGCGCCTACCCGCACGCCACGGGATCTCGCGAACGTATTCCATCCTTGTGCGAGCCAGAGTGCCCCGGAGCTGTTGCGCTCTACCCGGATGTTGGTGCCTCTCCTCCCTGGCCCATTAGTCAGCGTTATTCTTTCGACGCCCCCCAGCCCGTATTCTTCCTCGAAGTTGGAAGGCAGAGGCTGCAGATGTCAAGATCTACTTAGTGAGTTGGGACCGTTGTAAATCGGATGTGAGACTGAAGGGGGCTTACCAGTATTTGTGTCAGCGAGACGTCTTCTACCCACTAGAAATGAATCCCTAGGGCCGCTCCCTGTGACCGAGAAGAAAGGTCTTGGTGTGTTACCGGCCACCATCTCTTCTTCCGTCAAACGAGATGTTGTAATTTCGACCCTCGCATGGCGTAATTTATAGTGGGAAATCCTTTCTCGTTTTTTGTGAGGCTTCCTTACTACAACGCCAAATATGACGTTGTTAAAACGTTACATTAAACATTGCAGCAACGTTTAATTGGACGTTGTTACAACGTCATATTAAACGTTGTGTTATGTGAACTCCCATAACAACGTTTAATTGGACGTTGCTAATTAGGCTATCTATAAATACATCAACATTTTGCGTTATTGGCATACACGTAATGGCATCAAGCCCAAATTCCTTTGTCAAATATGCCAAGTTCAATGATGGAACCCGTTTCGTTGTTGAAGTGGGGAGACACCCTCGTCCGCCTAAGGAGGATGCTTGCAACTGCAAGCATATGAACTATACGCATTATTTTTGATGCAATCTAATTTATGTGTCAGGAGTGTGACGACGACCCTGCATCGTACTATACACGGATGATTGAGCAGATAACAGATATCCTGGTCGTTTTGTACGACGACATGTCTCCATCGCGCTATCGTAGAGTAGCAGAGTATGCAGTTGATACAGTAGTGCGCCCTGCCCAAGATCTGATGACGACATATGCGTTCCAGCAGGTGCAGATTAGTATATACCCAAACATTACTGAAGAGTCGGTCGGTAGTTGTTCCGTTTAATACAACAACCCTTGTTGAAATGTAACATTAAAACCCGTTTGTAATTTTAGATATGGGGCCAACTGATGTTTGTTTTGGTTGAACGATTGCTTTTTTATATTGTTTCTACGTCTTCATAACAACAGACATTCAACTTTCAACTCTGAACTTCATAAAAAAGAAAACAAACAAATACGACACAGATAATTCCAACTTTCATGACTCCTAAACATGGTGTAGAGGGCGACCTTCCTGAATCCGCAATGCTCTAAATCTATCAAATTGGTCTTGGAAGGGAGTATCCCATCCGTTGACGCTCGGGTGATGGTATGCCGTCCATTCATGAGTTAGAGGAGGTAAAGGGGCGTTGGGATGTAACCATATCTGCAAAAAGGGCAAAAAGTATAGTATAATGTTAAGTGGGGTAATTAATGATAGTTAATTTATGGTTGGAGTGAGATCATACTCACCGCTGCGAAATGATCTTGGTTCCCGATGCATGCCATGCCCAGTATGGCCTCTTGAGGTGCGCCATTTGGTTGTTCAGTGTACATAGGGAGGCATGTGAAGGGCATGTGCCAAGATAAGACGACAAGGGGCACCTGGTAGACGGTTGCGAACACAAGACCCATGATAGGCAACTCGATCCAGTATCTCCGGTCACCTCCCACTCTGCCGGAGTAACTCTATACGTCGACAAACTCCCGGACCGAATACCCTCCCATGTAACAACCAGCGTAAAGGTGATCGTTATGCTACAGATGGTTACACAATAACCCTTTCATATATGCGAATCGTGCCTCCCCTGGCCGTAACATCAGCTGCGCCAAAGCTCGATATCCGCAGTGACCATCTCCCACGGTGTTGACGGCCGCCGCAATGTGCCTGAACATGAAAGGGTCCACATTGTTGTCTCCCCAGCTAAATCCCCAATACTATGCGTCATACGGATGTCCGAACTATCGGTCCCTACCGTGGTGACCTACTCTGGGTACCTCCCTTTCAAAATTCGTCCGATTTTGCTCAGATCGCAAGGGATTCGTTCTGCACGGGTTCCTCCTCCCTCTAGGTCTGCCCTTTGACCGTATGCTACCCCGCTCCGGTGGGTGCAAATCAGGGTCACAAGCTTCATTAGATGCAGTGTACGAAGCCGACCTGGCATAGGGTAAGATCGCATTGTCCGATTCATCCCACGTCAGATCCATCCAAAACGGGTGGATGTCGTCAGGTGTTATTTGAATTCCTTCATCAACAAAACGCTGAACGCCGTGCACACAAGGTATCCCATGGCATATTCTCCAATGACGGTCGACGCACTCTGAAGCTACTGTTTTGTCGACAACTTTCCTCCAATGACCGTAGAGAAGTTCGAAACACTTCTTTGAAACCACGTGCTTAATCTGATCGAATAAGGGGACTTCGTATGCGTTAGTTGGCCACTTGAAACGATCTATCTCCAACGCAGTCTGGATCTCGTGCACCTGACATTCATTCACTCGATGAATGGCATCCACCACGACACATAAATCACCAGTGGACGAGTGTAATGCTTCCTTCAACACTTTATGTTGGCCTTCAACCCTACACAATGCATCATGTGCTTGAGGTGAACGACTGTCGAAATGTAGTAAAGGAGTGACAAGGGTAACGACGAAAACGATATGCGTACCTATTGGTTGTCGTCGTTCCAAAGTGTAGGACGTGGTCGGTGTAACATCTGACAAGGCTCGTCCGGTGGATGAGCCACACTGTTTCCAGATACCCCATGACCCCGGGAAAGGGCTGCCATTAGGCGTGAAGAAATCTACGCCGCCTCTCGAAAGACTCCTCCGTCGAAGATGAGAATAAACCCCACACCTGATTCTTGAATAGAGTTGAAATTTCTAGATTTTTTGTAATCTTCAAAGCGGTGTCTTCACAGTTGCGAGTTACATGTAACCAGCACAGTAGATGTTGCACCTCGGAGAAGACGGCCCTAAGTGCAGCCATAAGGCCCAGCTCTCGATCTATCATAATCGAATCGGGCACCTTACCCTGAAAAATAACACGTAGGTTGTTGAGCACCCAAGTGTACGTGTCCGTATCCTCATGGGCCATAAAGGCATATGCGATGCAAAAGTTGTTTCCCGTTGGCGTTAAGCCGACTATCTCGCACAACGCGACGTTGTACCTGTGGACGCGGTGCCGCAACGTACGCACATTAGCATATCACTATTTATGGAAGAAATGTACGAAGACATAGGATATAGTACTTACGCGTTTGTCTTGTGCGTACTATCCATGACGACGACGTAAGGGTATTTGTTCAAGAGACGAATCCCATCCGGGTGTGCGAGAAAAAGGTCATTCAATACATTGTCATCGTATGGCCTCCTCCTGAATTCATAGTAGTAGCCCCTTTCTCGGAGACGATGGAGGGTATCTTGGGTCATCGTTCAATTTCCTCTCTCTTCAACGGCGAGCTTGTTGAGGGTGTTCTCCAGTGATCGCGATGAGGTGACGCTATTCGCATCTGCTTGTCGTAACCCGTACGAGATGGCCCTCGGCGGAGTTCCTATGTCTTTCATCCACTTGCACATTTTCTTCTCCCCTGGTGTCATTCTTCCCGCGTAAGCATGACCCTTTAATCGTTGAGGGAGCCCATGGTTGTGCGTTCCATTTTGCACGGTCATCGTCCACATATTCGGCCCCCCCTCATGACCGAGTAAGGAGAATGGGAAGTTGCTTAGTTTGCTCTCCGTGCTGCGAATCTGCTTCCCCCTTCTGCGAAACACTCCAGATTGCTCGCACGCTAACAACATGCCACCCGGTCGATTTGAAGCGGTCGACCACGATCGCTTGATTACTAAGACCATGTTGTTCTTCAAGCCGAGTTGCTTGAAATGGCCGACCATTTCGTTCCAGGATTGCCCACGACCATTTCGTTCCAGGATTGCCAAGTACGGGTGTCGGTAAACGTACATGTAAAGTCTCGAAACTAGATAAAGGCATAACAACGTACATCGGGTTAAATAATGGAAAAACACATAGAGACATATAATACAGCCATAGGATTTTACCTGTGGTACGCAATTGTTTTGTCGTGGGGGGGGAGGGGGGAGGGGGGGGGGGGCGACTCGTACCACCTCCATCGCTTCTTCACTTTCTGAGGATGACATTTTCAGGGAGGCGTCACAGCTGACCACCTCACTTGGTTCCAGTCGCAGAGTCGAGGTCATGTGTTGCCCACGATAGTGGTACTACCTGGTGCTCCTCCGGCTGCGCCTACCCATCCAGACGACGACATCGGACCAGATGGGGATGGGGATGAGGTTGATGCTGAGACTGCTGCTCGCCAGGCCCGGGTCGACGAGATGACCCATGCCATTCAGGCATTGGTCGGGCATCCTCAGCTAGACCAGATGTATGAGCATTTCATAGGCTACATTCGATCTCTACAGTAGATACATTATCGTCCCTTTGTTTATGACATACATTTCGTATTTTGTCGGTATGCTATATTTGTGTATTTCGTATTGTTTGCGTTGTTATTTTCGATGGTTTCTACCCGATCACAACAACAAACAATCACATGCAAACGCTTCACTTTATAGATAACGATCAGATTTCACATCGATGCATTACTAAAACTAACAAATTACATACATCGAGGAATTACTAAAACTAACAAATTACATACTTCGACGCATTACCACAACTAACAAATACAACATCGATAACAACATAATTTTTTCTTCATATCGACCATACTATTCTTAGTTCGTCTTCGGAATTATTTTAATCTTTAACTCATTGAATGGAAAGGTGGCGACCTCTTTATTTGCTCCCCTCACAATTATTCCTGCCGTTTGAACCACGTCAACGTGGTCACATCTGTTAACATCGGCGAAGAATGATCGGATATGTTGAAGTAGAAGATCACCAACTTTCCACTCGTAGGCTCCACGAATGCCCGGATGAAAATCATTGCACTCCAGACACCCGACCCGCAACACTACAAAAAAAAATGAAATTCGCATCGGCAAAAAGCCGTGGCAAAAGGCCTTCAAAGGGTGGCAAAAGTCATCTAGCTTCGGCTAAGCTACGGCAAATAGGGGGGTGGCGAATTCTGGGGTGGCAAAATTTTGTAGCTTCGGCAAATAGCCGTAGCAAAAAAAATTAGCGACGGCTACGCTACGACAAGCAACCCCTACTGAAAAATACGTCACATTTGCCACGGCAAGTTGCCGTAGCTAAAGTGCGAGGGGAAATTAAAAAAAAACCCAGCTTTTTAGCCCGGACTTTTCAGGCCCGGGCTAAAAAGTCCAATATTTTTTAAAAAAAATAAAATAATACACACAATTTACATAAATAATAAGATTTCATTAAATTATACAAAATTTACATAAATAATAAAATTTCATTAATTATACAAAATTTACATATATAATAAAATCTCAAAAACTACATTATTTATATATACAATAAATATGCAAAATTATAAAATTTACATATAGAATAAAAAAAATTGCCTCATAAAGAAATAGGTCTCTCAGTCTACACTCATCCTCGTTACAAACTCTCATCCAATCTTTCATTTCCAAACAAGAGATAAAACAACAAACAAGAACAAAATCAGTTCTGTAATAAAGCATCAATAATGCAACTTGCTAGATCTATTAAAATGTGAACTTTATAAAGGATAACTCAATTTGATTACCTTGGAACAGCAGAAACCCCAGAGGAAAAAAAAAGTAGCAGTTGCAAAAAGTAGCAGCTGCAATCATTTAAAATTGGGATCATTCAAAGATGTACATTTAACAAAGCAAAAGCAAGTTACAAGGAATGTTCTTTAAGATAACATATTGATGAAATAAACAGAAATGCATTTATTAAGCAACTAGGCAATGAGTGAATCTTAAACTTTATTCTTTGAATAGCTGATAGGATTCATCTTCTAAAAGAATGATCTCACTGAAGCTAGAAAGAGCATCCAACTACTTGACAACACCTAAACAGATCCAGTTGTAAAGAATCGGATTATATACTCATTGACAGAAAATGGTAATTATATAGGTAAGCTACAACTCTACAAGCCTACACATTTAATAGAAAAGATGTGGATCGATATGAAAAAGCGTAATTTACCCAGCATAAATGAACTGCTCAAGTGAAGGGGAGAGCATGCACATTCTGTCGGCAACCATCTGCATCCACAGTGCATTCTGCTCAGGACGGAAAAGCATAAGACGACCGTCCTGCCTTTTGTACGCGTTCATTCCCTCAAAGAGGCCCTATTTGATGAGAGCAAGTTAGTAGATATTCTTTATGTGTTTCACTTTGGTAGAGAAGCTGAAATAAACAATGAAACAACATGAAGAAGAAGCTAACATGTTCATAGTTTAAGACACAGGCAGCAAGACTGAGCTCAATGTTCCCATAGCGACAGAGTTGGCCCTTGATGAAGTTCACTTCTGTTGAGCATTTCATGGTGTAAATGAAGTCTATAGGTACAAGGCTAAACCCAAGGCTATTCCAGTCCATATCCGCACATTCTTCATCGCTGCTAGACTCGCAACAACACATGCAAAGAGACGCTCATATGAAGGAAGAATCGGGTAAAAAAGGCACTAATGAGTAACAAAAGTAAGAAAAACAGCTGGTTCCAAGCACTGACAGTGAGATTGCCTATAAACAGGTGACGCAACTGCATGGTGGAGAGCTGGGTTTGATTGGGAAGTGAAGAATCGGTGATCTACAGCCTGCAATTCACCAATCAACAATCCGGTTATATCACAGACTGACAGTATCCCAAAATTTACCAACACTTCTTGCAGATGATTACTTCTCAATGTCATTTTCCCTTTTTTTTGATAAAAAAAGAAATCCAAAGTACCATGAATCATCATAAGCAATAATGCAAAATTAGCTCATAAGCATGGTCATAAGCTACAATAATGCAAAATCACCAATCAACATGCCGGTTTTGAGGAATATTTCAAGACTTCCTCTGAAGCATGGTCATAAGCTACAGCAATGCAAAATTAGCTCAAAAGCATCAAAAGCGCGACTAAATAGGGAAAAGAGTCACATAAATCACATCTAATCTATGAATATCCATGTATATATGATGAAAAAAAACTACCAAAGAAAACCAACTTTGAATGACTGGAATATGAGTATAAATCAGTATCATCTAAACACTACATAATTGAATAATAGCTAGGTGAAAATCGACTCTTATTATTTAATAGGCAACACGAATTAGAAGGAATCAAGGACTAACAGTGACTCCCTGCGGTACACAGTTAAAGCAAGCTTATAGGGTGTAAGATTTAAAATATATATTATTCCATTAACAAGAACAAGAGGTGAGAAATTTCATTAATTCGAACTGAGAGGGTAGGAGTAGAAAAGAACCAATGTAGAAAAGTTCATTGAAGATGACAGAAAATGATCAATCCACCAGCCATATATTGCAAACTAGGTTAATAAAAGAAACAAATCAAAGCAAGAGATCTAGCTAGGTAAACACCAAAAGTTTCCCAATAACACAAAATTAAAAGCATTTATCATTCAACGAGAAGACTTCTTTTTTTTTAAAAAAAAATGGGGGTTTAAATCATCCCTTGAACAATATAATTAAATAAGCAGGTAAATCTAGTACAGAAATCAAATTCCACCCTCTAATTCTTAAAGTACCTCTTCGTTTTCAAGTTTTCACTTTTGACTTGAGCAATGTTGGCTAATTTTCTTATTTTCTTCTTCAGGCAGATTGGGTAATCTGTAAAAGCAAATTGATTAACAACGGATATATAAACCTGACAAACTCATCGATGAAATGTGAAAATGAAAAGAAACATTTGCATTCCAGAAAAGAGCATATTCTATTTTTTCATAAGAAATTGCAGCAACACAGAAATTGCAGCTTATCATGCTTTCAGAAAGAGCTTAAAGAAATGGAGGAAAGGAAGAAAAAGAAAGTAACCTCTGAGCATGAAAATAAGTGGCAAGTTTTAGCAGATTCAGAACCTCAAGTGGATAAAGTACCTACAGGCTACAGGTGTATCAGCTCAGGAGGATCCTAAACAGAAGCAAAGGGAAGAAGAGTTACAGAAAAGAAAATTAGCTCCCAAAGGCAAAGGAAGGGCAAATTGAAATGAATATTCAGATTAACAATAACCTAACACAAACAGAGATCAAATGAAATGAATATTCAGACAGTGATGGTCAATTAAAGAGTCTCACAAATGTAGCATAAAATGCCCAAATTAAGGAAAAAATATTGCAATCACACCCTAATATAAAACAACAGCACCTTAGGACCAAACACAGGGCTCTGGAGAAGTTAATCCAAAGAACAAGAAGATATTAACTTTCATCCTAGAGTATATTACCTTGAAAGAGTCAATTTTTCCTTTGGTGATTTGATTCTTGGCAATACAACTATTAAGAACATCTCTGGTGAACTCGTCCGGGTTCTTACCCTCGTCAATTAACCTGAACAGTACGAAAATAAAACAATAACCAAATCGATGCCAAAGTGGAATATTATGTGGTATGCTAGCTGACTTATTCAGAGTATATCAAGCGAAAGCTTTATATTTCTTCTAAAACAGATGCTCATGAAACTGCAATTTCATGATTTTAGGTAGGATTTGATGAACTCGGTCAGACAGAGGAATTTAGCAAAGAGGATTTGGAGGAGAGAATGGCAAAATCTCAGGTTATCTTCTTTGAGGGTGAATCCTCAAAGTATAAATACATAAACTAGGATAATACAGAAATAATGTTTAATGGAAAATAATGTTTAATGGAAAATATAATTTCATTAACTATTTATTCATTTAACGGGCAATTTCTTTAAGACAAATAATGTTTAATGGAAAAAATAAAAGGAAAGAAATAGAGTATACCATCATACAACAATCATCAATAATAACTTCCTCGTATTTAATCTCACGGTACTTCTATGCCACTTAACGACAGCACCAACAGTAGTGAAACAAAGTATAAATACATAAACTAGGATAATACAGAAATAAAATCACTAAATAGCATAATTCAACACTCTGAAAATAAACAACCTTGAATAAATAGTTTGTTGAGTAATAATCTTCAAGCTCTCAACCACACCCTTCACCCCCTGAGGTACACATCAGTCAAAGCTATTATTCAAACAAAACAAACTTGAAGAATACACAATTCGATCTAGCATATTTCAAATAACACAAACTTAATTACTTGATGTTCAAGTCCGCAATTCAATCTAGCATATTTCAAATCAATAAAATTAGGGATTTCAAACTACCAAAATCAGATCTGCCCTGTTCCTCGCTCAAATAACTTAAAAAATCTCTAGAATCAAATTGGATCTAAAAGAGGAGGTGGAGAAATGACCTTGATGAAGAGATTAGCCCCAATCTGAAGAGATTAGCCTCGACGCCGCCATCTCAAAGTCGTAACTCGAGAGAAAACATAGTTCATCTTCGTCTCCTAACTTTTAAATCAATTAGCCCCGATCTGAAGAGATTAAAGGAGGCAGATAAAAGATATTTCCTTTGCAAAGTCGCAACTCGAGATAAAAGGAGAAAATCGAGAGCCTAACCTTTGCAATCGCCTCCCGGCGAAGAGGTGGTGGAGCTCAAGAGGTGACAGGACTAGGAGCGAGGAGGCGAGTCGACGGTGTATTTCGACGAAACCCTGACCTTTGCAATCGCCTCCATCCCCCATCTCTCTTTCAATCGTCTCCCTCCTTTGGTTTGATAACAGTGAACAGCCTTTGAAACCCTAACCTTTGCTATATTAGAGATGCAGGACAAAGTGGAGAATTAGAGATTGAGGTGTTAGGGATGGAGATTTGTGAAAGGAGGAAGGAAGAAGGAAGAACAAGTTGAGCGGTGACAGAGAGGAGCGGCGTAGAGGGCTTCGAAGAAGTAAAAGCGGACGCTCGTGTATTAGGGTTCAATTTAGGTGTTTATTTTATTTTTTAATTAAAGAGATTAGCGACGGCTAGGCATTTCCGTCGCTAAGTTGTCGCTGAGCAGTGGCATAAGTAAGATCAATAGCGACGGCAAGTCTGTGCCGTTGCAAAATGTCGTGGCAAATTGAATTTTTTTTGTAGTGTAGCTACGGCAACCCTTGCCGAAGCTACCATCGGTGGCAAAAGGTATCAATTGCCACGGCAACCCCCTGCCGAAGCTAACTGGCGTGGCAAATTTCATTATTTTTTGTAGTGCAAGGGTGAAGAAATGTGATTCTCTTTTTCACAAACGACCTGAAACAGTGTGCATGGATGCATGCCTCTGTATTCTGGACTGCTGCAAGCACATTTGGACTCCTCCGGGGGCATTGGGTACCGAACCCTTTCGATTGCATAATCAATTCTGCCCGTGGAGCCTACTACTGCAGATGTAACCGGCTCCATCGAAGGATTGAAAATGTGGAAGGAATGAGAATGTGGAATTGTTGTTTTGAGTTATTCAAGGTCCTCATTCTCTTTTATAGGAGTGGTTGGTTACCTGGAAGTAGTCACAACGTCAAATCTGACGTTGTGACAACGCCAAATCCGACGTTTCTAAGTCTGCCCCTAGTTTGCCGCTGGGGATTTGGAGGTAGCAGCAACGTTAAATTTAACGTTGTAGCAACGTCCAAATAAACGTTTCTAAGCCCGACGGAGCCCGTTGGCATCCAGGGTGCAACGTCCGATCCGACGTTGTAACAACGTCTGATCCAACGTTGTTACAACGTCGGATCCCCTACACTTGGGCAATTTCCCCAACAGATGAAACGTCAAATTGGACGTTTTTGCAACGTCTAATCCAACGTTGCTGTAACGTCCAATTCGACGTGTAATTTGCGGTGTATATAGGGAACGCGTAAAAAAATGAAAACCCCTTTTTGAAATGGAGAATCGAACCCCGACCTGGTGGAAAGCGGAAGCAATTAACTTGGTAATTACCATCCTAACAACACATATTTCGTGTTCAAATTTCCTATTAATAGAATTTATACCTTTTCTATTTTCCTCCTAATTGCTTTTGTTTCCTCTCCATCATACCCGATCAGATGGGAAGTTTACCAACAATATTTTTTTCCATATATGCTGATTTGATTCATCTCTTGTTTGTTCTCTTGAGCTGCAGTTAGTAGCCTAAATTTGAGTCCACAAAAACATGCTACTCTAATTTCACCGTTGTACAAACCTTGTTAACTGAATTTTAATAACTTTTAACTTTTTAAAGTTTTTCTTCTTAAAATTCAATTAGCACGGTTTGCTTAGATTTATTTTTGAAAATTAATTAAAACATCATCATATAATTTTATTAATTATACATTAGAAAAAATATATATTTACTTCACTATAAAATTCCCAAGTCTAATTTTATTTCTAATGGTTCAACCATTTTACTCGTGTGAAGCAGCTTAATAAAGTCGAATGGAATTATGAAATTGGTAAGATAATAGGACACATTGGGTAAGATAAAGGGACACAATTGGTAGGATCATAAACTGTATGATGAACTAGCACTATTGGTAATACTGGTATTGGAAGGACAAATGTATACAATTGGTAAGATGAAATGTGACAGTTGGTACGATGATAAAGTTAACGAACGCATACTTGAATTGCGTTCGTTAACTTGAGGTGTGTGACAGTTGGTACGATGATAAACTGTCTGAGGTGTGGGATGGCTGTCTGCCAAACACCCAAGCTAACGAACGCATACTTGAATTGCTGGTTATCATCACGGACTAATGTGGTTATGGTCCCGGGGTTTGCTCGCTCAAGCATGTAAAGGTATGAGGTCATCCGCTCGGAGCTCTCTTCGTAGGTCCCGTACAGGCCGTCCCGTGCGGCTCCCTGCGGCCTGCGTGCCTTCCAGTAGCTGCAGTCCACGCCCAACCGAGACTTCATCATCGTCCTGATTTGACGGGGACGCAGCTCCTTCCCTGACCCAGCAAAACTGCAAAGATGGGATCAACGTGATACGTTTGGAATCCCCGATCCTTCGCCTGTAGGCTTAGAATCAAGAACCACACCGTATATTTGCTAAGATCTTGCAATGCTCTTTGATATCTCTTGATTGGAACAAATTAAAACAAGTAACTAAAATTCTGAATAGCGACAGTTTAGGACTTAGACAAATTTCAGAAATCTGGACAAGGCAATAGCGACAGAAAACTAAAGACAAGGGCAGCAAGAGAGAAGCGAGCAGGGCGCGCGAGGACTCCGGGCACACAGGCGTCTGGGCCTCAGGGTGTGCGGGATCTGGAGTGCGGAGGCGAGGGCGCTTCGCTGGGAGCGAGGGCTGGCGAGCGGGCGCGCGAGCGATGCCGCGCTGAGAGTGCTCGGGCACTGGTGAACGCGGAGCGCGGGAGCAGGCACCAGGGGGTGTCCGCGCTCGCTGGGAGCGACACTGTCCGCGACCAACACCAAGGCTGGGCTTTCTCTTTTGCGACAGAAACTGGGGTTGATGGATGTGTTTGGTTTTAGGGTTTTTGATGGAATCAAGATGTTGGGTGATGATTGTGACTTCCGAAATTTCTCAAGAACATAGAACAATGATAGCTTTTGGATTGATAACCAAGAACCCTTTAATCCATAAAGGGGTTCTCAATTCTATTTCAATCTAATTAATTCAAAGTTGCATAGCATGAATATATAGAAAACTTATGAGAGATCTAACCAATCCTTCCTTGCAAAGGAAAGAGGTTTGGATAGATTTATTCTATCGAAAGATAAATAAAATAAATCTAAGATAAATAAATCCTAATAAGATAGATATTTAATAACTTGGTGGCCAAGGATTATATCTAGAAGACATATAATTAATTCCACCTTATTAATCTAATATGCATAAAATAATGACATAATTAACTAAATAAATTTTCGGCCCATGCACAAGGCAAACTCGGCCCATGCATAAGACAACTCGGCCCATGGTCATGTCGAGTGGCCAAGGACATGTCGAGTATGGTTGGCTCATGGTGGGTGCAGACGAGTCTTCATGAGCTCCGTGTGTGGACGCAGGCTCACTTCTTGTGCTGGCGGTGTAACCTTGAGCCAAGTGATCTAGGGTGGCCTGAACCCTTGCTCTAAAGTTCCATGGTGAAGAACAAGAAAGGCTTTAGTTGCAATTTGAATCTTCTTAGCCCTAGCACGAGTGATAGGACCATCGAATGGAACCTTCATGGTGTCCTCAATGTCACCAGGAGTTATCGATATTTGAACGGCATCACAACGAGTTACACCAAAAAATTTCCACCAACACATACTACATAGGTGGGGAACAAGACGCCGGTTTAGGAACTTACTCGGACACCAAACTCTGCCCCATCATCTTGTAATTGGTGTTGCGCTGGTAGTTTCTCACAACACTAACCTTGCAAGTGTGTGTGGCCACGAACTTACGAACCACCCACCTTTTAGTTTCCCGATACGTTGACGCCCGACAGCACCATGAGCTGTTCGGTTCGGGGCACACAACCAGGTACCTATCTGTTGTGGATCGCTTCACTTGAATCGTGAAGCACCCGCGCAAAGCTTCCCACTTCACCCTGGACCGAATGGCAGCCTTCGTATCGAACATCTCCCCCTCACGTAACTCCTTCACACTCTCCCGAGGGTGTCCGACTAGAGGAATGGACCGATCCACATCCTCTTCCACTTGCTCTAACGTCAGCAAAGGTTGTTTGTGTCCTTGGTACGATCGCTCTATCTCTCTCAGCGCTGCCTCAGCCTCCTCATCCCACGATTCAGATGTCTCGTTCGGCCTCCCTCCCTCCACTTTCATAGGGAAACCACCCGTGATCATGTCATCGTCGGAGCTTCCTACGTCTATTATGTCCTCCAAACCGTTGGGGGGTAGGACGTCCACATCGTCATCGGTATCGATGATCACCACTTGCTTTCCGCGTCGGATGGCATCAGACCTGCTCACATCGCCACCCTCCTCCTTGTCAAGATGTTCCACTTTTCTCGCCATGTCCTACCATTATATTGTCATCCATCCTACCAAATTCATCAGACTAGCCGACCATTACGATGTACTCCATCCACTACAAAAAAAAAAAAACAATCTTGCCACCCTTGATAGCAACGACATAGATAAGTCGTGGCCAAAAAACAAATTTGCCACCGATAATAGCAACGGAGTATAATTTATCTACGGATAGTAACAACGGCAAGGTGAAGCTGTAGCAAAAAATCATAGTGGGATCTAGGGTTGTTATATGAGCCGAACAGCTCGGGCTCGGCTCGAAAAAGCTCGAGCTCGGCTCGTTCGAATATGCAAAACAAGCCGAGCTTGAACAAGGTTTTGGGCTCGAACCGAGCCCGAGCCGAGCTCGAGCTCGAGCCGAGCCGAGCCCAAAAGCTCGCCACTTTGACGAAATTGCCCCTAGGGTAAATAAAACCCATTCTGAAGTTCTGAACCCTCAAGCAATTAGAAGAGCCGCCCTCTTCTGTACACCCTCTCTCCATCTTTCCCCCATCTGCTCTCTCTCTCTCCCCTCGCTATGGCCGATTCTTCCCCATCTAACTTCAATTGCTGACGAGTGACGACTCTTCCCGACGAGTGACGACCGACTCTTCTCTGACGAGGCTCTCTCTCTCCGCTATGGCCGACTCTTCCTTATCTACTTTCAATTGATGTCGACTCTTTCGGACGACCGACTCTTCTCTGGCGAGGCTAGTACATCTACCACTCTTTCAATTGATGCAGTGATGGGGTTTTAGTGTCACTTATTATCAATTTATCATGAACAAATCTTTCAGATTCTTTCTCTGCACCCCTCTCTCAGCGAGTCGGCTTTCATTCGTTCGAAATTTTGGATCTGAAATTCGCTCAAGCAGGCAAGCAACTCCGAATCAACTGTAGGTATGGATTTGGTTTTCATCCAATTGAAGTTATAATTAGGCTTCTCTAACCTTCGATGGTTGTAATTTGTTTTTTTACAGATCTCGACTTCTCACTACTAGAAATTTGTGATTTAACATCGGTTAATAGCCGATGTCTTTCAAAAAAAAAACCGATGTCTATGTGGGTGATGTAAAAAGTCAAAAGTTTTTCACATCGGCTAATGACCGATGTCTATAAAACTTATAACATCGTTTTTAAATATAAAACCGATATTTGTAATACTTTATAACATCAGTTATATTGTTTTTAACATTTTTTTGATAGACTTGGCTCTTGATAACCCTTGTTATTTTGTATTTTTAGGCAGATGAAGATGTGAATCATAACACAATTAAGCCAATGGACATCGATATTTTGAAATTAAACGATGTTTTAATATGAAATAGACATCACATGTATAGAAATCCTACATAGGTATATTCATTTTCTCTCTATAATTTATAATATTATTTTTCCACTCAAAATTTGGCTATATGGAATAAATACAAAACCGATGTTATTTGGATATATTGAAATCAGTTTTGGTTTTAAAACCGTTGTTTATATGTAGTAAAGACATCGTAAATTATTAATGAATCAGATGTGTTTTAGGTCGTAAAAATGACGTTTTTAGTTCATAAAAGTGATTTGCTTGGCTTGTAAAACTGATGTTTTTTGTACGTAAAGCTGATGTGTATAGTTCGTAAAACTGATGTTTTTAGTACGTAAGACGATGTGTTTAGTTCGTACAAGCGATGTCTTTCGTTACAATAAATCGATGTCTTTTGCCCGTAAACCCGATGTGCTAGCTTATGAACCAAAGCAATTTGGTTCATAAACCCAATATCCTGTCTATATATACACATAGACGAAACCACACCAGACCAACCAAAGATAACCTGACCAACCGAAACATACACCATACCAACCGTAATATATTTACACATACACCAAACCGAAACATGTTTTCAGAACCTGTATATATACACATACACCAGACCAACCAAAGAGAACATGTTTTCATAAACAAAGGATCAAATGCCACACAATGCACTACATTTGGCTACTTAGTATTATCAACAAAATTGGCATGTTTGGGACACCAAGGTTAGAGACTGCACATCCTAAAATAATTACAAAATCAACAAAATAAGATATTCAATCTTAGTGGCACCAATGTTAAAGGCTAGCTGGCCTGATCTAGTTAATATTTTTGTACGTGCTTCTAGCTAGGCAATTAGAAACCCAAAAAAAAGCCTTGAATTCATGCAAAAAATAGGCAAACCTTCCAGAAGCTTGGTAGTTCCTTAACCTAGGCGCATTAGATCAACCTACAACAAGCTCTCGATAAATTCAGCAAGTTCAACCCGAACTTCATCAATCTCCTGTTGGCTATAGGATTTACGACTCCTTGCAACAGCCCACTGTTATCACAAATAAAGCATGTTGTTACGTGTGTATAGAGTAGTGAATGCACCAAAATTGTAAGCAACAAAGATCCAATGTGCACTTATTCTATCAATAATTGGTACATCACGTAATATATCCAATATTTATACCTTGGTGGAGAATGAAATATTGTCATCCTCTACGATCTCCTTCATAAAGCGCATCACGTAGTACCCACACTCATGTCCACCCGGCTGCATAGGTGCACCATTGAGGTGTGTGACCTTTGGCATTTTCCCATCACCATTACTAGTCTCTTCATTGAATTGTTTAACAACACTATATATATATATATCACATGCTGAAATTAAGTTTCATATGGATATAAAAGCTATCCCTAATTTGTTAAACCATGAAAATCATATAAGCATGAATTCATTACCTCTGCACTGCCTTCTTCCAACCCTTGTACACAGATGGTCTTGGCATGGAGTCAATTATGAAGATTTCTGACTCCCATATAACAGTTAAGATCCAATGTTTCCTAAATATTTCAAAGAAAATGCATGCATACAATCAATAGAAAGCCAAATGGACTTTTGACAATTTTCCAACAGAAAGTTTGTGGGGGATCATGTATATGCTGTCATGAGGGATCAAAAGTGTATATAGTTATAAAAAAGGATCACAACGCACCCGGGGTTATGAGGGATCATGAATATGCGGTCGTTCTTTCCTTGTTTTAGTCGTGTCACCAAGTAAGGAACAAAACTCGCTCTTGTGTATGTGGCTGTAGCCCCGGAGTCAACAAAAGCATACAAGTCCGTCTCATTTTTTGCAGCAACACATTCATAGAGATACCTGTTCATTTAAGGCAAACTTTCTTCAATTATAGTGATCAAGTATGGAACTAAAATAGTAAATATATTAGAATAGAAAAACTTTACTTACGCCATGTAAGCATCCAACACTCCAGCTCCAATCCAACTCAGTTGTAACAGATCAAGCACATTCTCTCGTAACACAATAAGTCGTTTAGGTACACCAAAAACATCCTCTTCTAGCTCAGTAGTTATAGACATACCAGTTTTAGCCATGGTGTCCTTAGCATGTTTGTATAAGAGCTGGCATGACTTGGGGACATGTAGAGGTAACTCACTCTTACCAAATAATTTTTGCACTTGCTTTGGCTTTTTCTTTGGTTTAGCTGAATTTTTTCTAATGACCCATTTTTCAGGCCAAGGCACATGACTACCAATGGCATCCTTAACCAACAAAATCTTGGCATTCGGTATAGGGAAAGGAAGTGATTGGTCACCTTGAACATCTCCAGCAACTGAGACTCGTACACACCCTTCTGGCCATGGGAGTCCATGGATACTATCTCTCATCCCTTCACCTTCTATGACAGTGCCAAAGGCAACAATGTTGGTGATGGTTTCCAATGCGAACTCACAAATGCCATTACCCTAAAATGAAACGAATTCATCATTCAAAATGGGTGGAGAACCAAATGTATATACAAATACCAAGTGAACAGATCTATATGTCTAATTACCTGACCAGTGGGTGGAGAACCAAACAAAAGATCATCCTCTGCATCAGCATTCACATCAAGACCAAATTCGGCATGGTGTAGGGCATCATAGGTGCTGAAATTGTCGGATATAGGGGTAATGGGCGCTCTTGCATCTGCTAGCGGAGTTCCACCTTGGCTAGATGTCAAACGAGAAGAAAAGTCAGCAATCGCTTTATTGATTAACTCCTGCGTCTTTGCTTGGCTTTCAGCAAGCAATTTCTTTGTCTCGATCAACTCCTGATCCCGCTCTTTGTCACGAGCCAATAGTTCAGCCTTAGTGATTGAAACTCTTCTTTGTTTTGGTAGGCCAAAGAAATTCTTTGGAGTTATGACGCCTGCCACACCCCTCACCCTACCCGAGTGCTCTTGAGTTCCCAATGCTTGGGTCAATATATCATTACCAGTTGCGAGGTCAATCTCCAGTTCGCCGCGCTCTTGCTTCTCCAACAATTCATCCTAGTATAAGTTTCAAATTTCAGTCATATGTGTAAAAGTAACGTTTTCTTGGAAGATCTGACTTCTACGATGCCATATTACTCAAGAACAAAGCACAAAATAGAGCTGAAACTTATGCACAACACAACTTCTACGATGCCATATTTCAGTCATATGAATGAAGTATAAGCTTCCGTATAATTGTTTCAAAGTATGCAAGTGATAACTTACAATCTTTTCGATTACTGGTTTCAGGATCTCATCCACGGCCCCATCTTTGGGTGTATGGGCTTTCTTCCAGACAAGAACACGGTCAATCTCATCGTCAGGGCCTAAGTGCTCCTCCTCTCTCTAACCATAACAAAAAAAACTATATAAGATATGTAACACCAGTAACGTAGAGTAATTATGGGATAAGGGCAACTTCATTACCATTTTCTCTTCGACACCTATGTAACCAAATCTTGCAGTTCTGTGATGATACTTTCTCTTCTTAACTCTTTCCTTACTAAGCTTATGTGTCTCCTATAGTGAAAATGTCATGGAAGTAAGATTATATTCAATATGTCAAGTAGTATATATATTCCCCTATAGGGGTAACCTGTTGAATTAAAAACAAGAAACATACCAGCCACTTTTCTGTACACCTTGATTTGACAAATTCCCTCCAATTCTGTTTACCTACGAATGCGTACTTCTTTGGTGGATTTCTCAGCTTCTTCTTCTGTCCACAGTATGGAAGCACCTCGTTTATCATCAAATTTGTTTTAAATTGCCGCCATTTAGCCCCAGCAGAAGACAAGACCAATCTGCGGCTTTCAGGGGCCACTTTGAATGTATCCTAATTAAATGAGAGGCACACAAATAATGTTCATGGATATTTTATAATGGGAATGGGTGATGGGAAGTGGTAATGAGGGAAAACGGGCATAAACAATACATGAAAGTACGTCTTTTATTATCTTTTATGTATATGTTTAAGGAACACATGGTTTTTGGTATACAATTTGATCAACTTTTATTCAAATAATTCAAAGTCAAGATGTTGTTTTTGCAAACACACACACACATACAAAAAGGTCAAAATGTTTATAAAGCCTAGAATTTTAAGTGCAAGTAATGTAATAATAACCAGAGAAAATATCATTCGACACAACATATAACCCACATTTTATGGAGATTAAACACTACTAATAATTAAACGAGGCACACAAATTACCTGAATGTCTTTCCAAAGCTTCTCTTTTAGCTCCTTGTCAACCTTGGGCCAGCTGGCAATTGTGATTGGCACCATTTGCCGAGCAAGCATTCCAATGTATGATTGAAGGGTTGCCCGAGTTTTTCCACATGGGTTGCCTGATCGGTCGTACTCAACTTTGATTTTCTTATTTTTTGCCTTCCTCACAAGTACCTTGTACATCTGTGCAGAACCTCGTACCCCCCTTGGCTTACCCTTTTCAGTAGTTGCACTAGGTGAGGCAAGGTGATTGTCTCCATCAGTAGCAGCAACCGCCTCCTCAACAACTTCAACAGAATCCTCAACAGGTTTTTTTGACGCTTTCTTACTCTTGGCCTTCTCCTTTGGTTCACTTGCAACCTTACCCTTACCCTTAGACTTCTTGGAAACCATTGTTTAGTCAACTGCAAAGAAATAAAAACAGTAGAAGATAGCATAATGAGAACAGATAACAACATGCATATAGGAACAGATAAGCAAACATGTAAAAAGGCCTATAGGAACTGATATCATGTAATTAAACATCAAATAAGCAAGCATCAATCAAGAAAAATGGCATATCATCGTTACTTGTTTCTAATCTTCCGTTGGACCAACATTTTGCTCGATCCAAGTTCCCTCGATATTATCTCTTCTATACGTCACATCCCCCTCGTTATCTTCTTCATCACAAGGCAAAGGTATCTCCATAGAAAATGGTTGATGATCCATAAAACTCTCTCCTATCTCATCTTCATATAAGGAATCACGATAGTCTTTGTTGGGGGTCCTAAGCACAACCGACCAATCTGCATCCAGGGGATCATCCACATAAAACACTTGTTTCACATGGGCAATAGAAGCAAACTAATCCCTTGTATGACCCCGCCTATTAAGGTTGACCAACGTAAAACCAAACTCATCGTGTTTAATTCCTCTTCCGCTCTCTACCCATTCACACAAAAACAAAGGCGTTTTGAAGTCACAATAATCTAGCTCCCAGATCTATTGAATAACCCCATAGAATGTCATCTCGCTAGTCACTGCGTTTTTATCTTTAGCACTTGCCACTTGCATTGTGTTAGCTACTAAAGAAACGCCGCTATTTTGGACAACACGACCATTGTCTCGCTGTTTTGTGAAGTACTTAACACCATTGTATCGGTACCCATTGTACGTGAAAACGGTGAAACTTGGTTTTGCGGCCAACCATCTCACTGTTTCTAAAACGTCTATGGACTTTTCCTCCAGTTCAGCCTCTACCTACATGCCCAACACCCATTGTTATGCGCTTAAAACGTATTAACATTTTGAAGGATCACGAAATACTATGAATAATATAAATTCATTGAAAAATATTTATTGATGTACCTTTTGCTTAAACCAATCGGCAAAGGTACGATTATGCTCATCTTGAAGCCACTTTTTAGTCTTTCTTTTTCCTTCGTATAATTTCTCCAGAAGTTGCTTGTGTGTCCTTCATAAAATGCACTTTTATTAGCAATGGAAAATATCTATCCAGAACTCTATAGAAGACGTGTGTGAAATGAAGAAACTTACTGTATATATGGATCCACCTCGTCATTGTTGGATAACACATGAAGGTGAGCTACATTTAGCTCTTCTTCATCCAACTGCCTCAATTTAGGTGCTGAAATTGGGCCCGATAGGGTACATACATCCTTAGGAAGACCAACTGGCCCACAATCTTGCCTGAAATCACCCCACAGCTCAGCCGATTCTTCAGCAAGATAGCTCTCAGCAATGCAGCCCTCCGGATGGAAGCGATTGCGCACATACCCCTTTAGAACCTTCATGAATCGTTCAAATGGATACATCCATCTATAAAACACCGGGCCACATAACCTGACTTGTCTAACTAGATGAACAGTAAGATGTAGCATTACATCTAAGAATGATAAAGGGAATATCTTCTCTACCTCGCATAAGGTCAACACTAGGTCAGACTGCAGCTTGTCTAGCTTTGACACGTCTATCACCTTAGTGCACAAAGCATTGAAAAAGAAACATAATCTCATAACAGTAACCCTTACATGCTTTGGAAGGACCGAGCGGATGGCTACAGGAAGCAGTTGTTGCATTAGAATGTGGCAATCATGAGACTTCAATCCATATAACTTCAAATCAACCATAGACACTAGATTTTTGATATTTGAAGAATGCCCATCTGGAACCTTCATGCACAATAGAGAAGTGAGCATTTTGACCTTCTCAGCCCTCGACAAAGTAAATGAGGCAGCAGGTATGTACGTCCTCTTCTCTCCGGCTTGTGGACCCAAGTCAAGCCTCAAACCCATATCAACCATATCTTGGCGGGCAGCAGCACCATCTTTTGTCTTGAAAGGCATGTTTAACAACGTCCCAACCAAACTTTCTGCGACATTCTTCTCGATGTGCATCACATCGAGACAATGTCGAACATGTAACCACGCCCAATACTCCAAATTGAAGAAGATTGACTTCTTCTTCCAGCAAGTAGCTTCTACTTCTGGGTTTTTCTTCTTCTTTTTCTTCCCAAACACATAATTAATATTTTCAACCGATTTCAAAACTTCCAGACCTGATTGGGGCAATGGTTCATCTCCCAACTCTTGCTCATTATTAAAGGCCTTTCTTTGCCTACGATACGGATGATAACGATTAAGATACTTACGGTGACCTCCATAAGCCATCTTTCGACTATGTGGTAGATAAATTGCGGTAGTTTTATCACCGCAGATTGGACATGCCTTGTACCCTTTTGTGGAGCAGCCGGATAAGTTTCCATATGCAGGAAAATCGTTGATGGTCCACAATAGTACAGCTCTGAGGGTGAAGTGTTCCTTTCGATAAGCATCGTACACATTAGGGACCCCTACCCACAATGTCTGCAGATCCTCAATTAGCGGCGCCAAGTAGATATCTATATCGATACCGGGCTGTTTTGGGCCAGAAATTAGTAAAGATAACATCATAAACTTCCTTTTCATGCAGAACCATGGAGGAAGATTATACGTTACCAAAATTACAGGCCAGCAACTATATCTGCTGCTCATACTACTATGTGGATTAATGCCATCCGCTGCCAAGGCCATCCTCAAATTTCTAGCTTCTGTTGCAAATTCCGAACACTTGTAATCAATCAACTTCCAAGCAGGGGAATCAACTGGATGTCTCATGTAGCCATCTTGACTGTGATTCTCATCATGTCATGTAATCAATTCAGCTGTTTCAGCAGATTTAAACATACGGCGTAATCGAGGGATGATGGGAAAATACCATAAAACCTTTGCTGGTTGTCCCTCCCTTTCTGTTTGATCTCTCGTCATCTTCCAACGAGAGAGACCACAAGTAGGGCAAGAGTTTGACTCGGCATACTCATTCCTATAAAGTATACAATCATTGGGACATGCATGTATTTTCTGATATGAAAGACCTAGCTTGTTTAGTGTTTTTCTTGACTCGTACATAGTTTGCGGTAACACATTTCCATTCGGAAGCACGGACGATACAACCTCTAGTACTTCATTGAAACAAGTGTCACTCAAGCCGAACTTTGCTTTAACAGAGTGAAGTCTAACTAGCGCATCTAACTTCGTGTGATCACTACGATCAAACAGGGGTCTTTGTGCATCTTCAACAAACTGATTGAAGTCAGCAGATTCGGCATCATAATCATCATCTTCATTCCAAGCTGCTTCATACATCTCCACAGTTTCAGAGCCGAGTTGAGGGTGATGAGCTTTGTGGACATCATTGTTTGTGTCAACACTAGCCGTAGGTTCTCCATGCCAAATCCAATTTGTGTATCCCAAACTGAACCCAAATTCGTGGCAGTGTTCTCTCATGACTTTAAATGTCCTCTTCTTAAAATTCACACATTTTGAGCAAGGACATCTTACTTTCTTAGCGTTATTAGAGTTAGTTTTAACATAAGCAAAGAAAGCATCCAACCCCAATTGATACTTCTCACTCAACCTATCTTCTTCAATCCATGATTTATCCATTGCTAAAAATTATAAAACAAATAGAAAAAGAAGAATATAAACTATGTTACTAAAAAAAACACGAACTGTAATTTAAATAAATCATAGCTTGGATATAAGTGTAATGTAAATAATTCATAACTTGGATATATTTCAGCTTATTTATATATCCAACTGTATTTTTTTCTCAGCTATTCACATAAGGGCGGTTATGAGTCAACGAAAAAAGATACTAGATTACTTATTCTAATAGCAGTAAAGCATTATTTATAGGCAGAAACAAACCTAAACTCTTTATCACTTACTAAGTTATTGATAATTTAATGGGATACAAACACCCTTATAATATCCATTGCACGCACAAATAACCCACATAATACCATATATAGGGAGCATACATAACAATGAGGAGCTTAGTGAGGAAATGGTTTTCCAACAGAAAGTTTGGTAACATTATAAAGGTGCATTCCCCTACCAACAAACATACAAAAGAAATGGGTAAGCCTCGATACAAACCTGAAGATATCCAATTATATCAAAATGTGTCACTCTTGAACCCTCCTCTTCTTGTTTCAGTATTAATTGGTAAATCTTTTCCTGCAAGGGAGAGAGAAGGAGAGGAAAAGGTAAGCATACCATTTTTAACGACAACTCAAATAACTCCTATGCTTGACCCACATCAAGAAGGAATTATACCTCTTCCGTAAGATGATCCGGATGAGGATATATGGTCACCAATACAGAACGAGAAATGTCCTACCAAAAATCCTTGTTTATATGGAAAGGCGGCAAGACACCTTGTTTGATATTTCAAAGGTGAAACGATTCTCTTGAACTCAGCCTGCAAATAAATAATATAGGATTAGAAGTATGACCATTGATTGATTGAAGGTGATCAAATTTAATTATGTCTTAATTATATAAAATAATTATAACAAACCCAATCAGAGATTAAGAGCCATATAGAATTGATTGAAGGTGGTCAAATTTTAGGTGCTTAATACAGGAATAAAATGTATGACCATTTATTGGGTTTCCGATTCCTTTTCCCACTGGAATATGACAGCACAAAAATGTAAATTGTTAAATGAATGATTACTCCATTAGGCTTAAAAAACTTGACTTTGATGACCTAATTTCTGTATTTGCTTCCCACCTACAGGGCTTCTAGTGGAGTAGTTAACCTTTTCATTGTTTAGCATAGAGCACACTACACACCAGACACGGAACCAGGAATGAAAATTGGGGTAGGCTGAAATCGCCTTATAGAATAATTTTTTTAAGTTATTAATAAGTCTTAATATCACATATATATTAATTAGACAAAAAAATCAAATATATAAGGCTATAAGAACATGCCTGCTGTATGCATGTATATATATGGCTCTTATCACATATATATTAATTAGACAAAAAAATCAAATATATAAGGCAATAATAAGAACATGCCTGCTGTATGCATGTATATATATGGCTCAGAATTAAGAAAAGAAAAGAAAAAAAACCTGTATGCATGTATATGGAGTTACAGAGTACCGGCCCACCAAAAAAAAAGAGTTACCGTATGTATATAGATGGCTCGAACAAATGAAGAAAAGAAAAAGAAAGGGCTGGGGGTTAGTAGGATTGGATCCCGGGTGGGCTCTCAACAAGTGGAAAGAACCAACCAACTGTGCTATGGTGACATTGCGTACTACCATATCTCCCTACTATATATATTTTTGATTTTTGGGGTGGGCTGTAGCTCCCCAAATCCGTCCCTGCTACACACTACAGTTCCCGTTGTTTTTTGTTTTTGGTTTGGGTTTTGATTACTTGTTCACAATGTCACACACACTCTCTCCTCCCATTTTAATGCATCATTAGCACCACCAAAACAACATCATCATCATCATCATCATCAGAGTAATTCAACTCCAAGTGTTTGATCTCCCAGATGAAAAAGGTGTTTTTGTATTTGGGAAAGTGCTCAAGCACTTCCAAGCAGAGAAACCCAATTTCAGATTCACTTATGAAAACTGGACACTCAGTTACAGATCCAAATCCAGACGAGGATACCATTGTTACAGTTGCAGGTGAAAATTTCTACTTGCTTGCGACTCTATGTCAACTTCAATCTTCTTATTAGTGTCATAATTAAACTCTACAGTGCTATCTATGAGTTAGTATTATTTGAGTATATGTTTGCTTAGTTGTTGCTATATTAATTATAAATATCAGGTAGCAAAGAAGAAGCATTCTACGACTCCCAACTGTGGCTGGAATCAGACAGTGAAGACTTGCTGGAGAACATAAACATAAGATTTATGACAGTTAGGAGCAACCACAAGGGTCATTGTCATTGAGCTGTACGTTCACCCACCAATTCAATTCCTCCTGATTTCATTATTTATCCAGACACATGCTTTTTTTTAGGATTCTTGCTGGAGAACATAAACATTAGATTTATGACAGTTACAAGATTTCTTCTGTTGAATGAAAGCCAGGGAACATCAATGGATCTTGTTGTTTCCTGTTTATTTGGAATTTTATTTTATGAGACAACTTTCACCTTATGGCAGAATTGCATGGAATTGATGGGGTTCCACATCTAATGCTTGTTCACTCAAGCTACAACATTGAGGTGATTTCCCCACCAAAAAAAAAAAAGAACAGCCCCAAATTAGTTTCATAACCTAAATTAGAGAGTACTTCAAACCCTAAGGAAACCCTAAATCAAAACTAGATATCAATTTTAGCTATCTATACTTAATCAAACCAGTTCATATAAACCCTAAATCAAATATGTTGAAAATTGAAGGCGGAAAGTTAGGATTTCGACTGTTGAAGTTGAGATTTCAAAAGCATACCTGAATGTTGACAGCCCGGCTTGATTTCGACGGTGAGAGAGACGACCACTAATAGAGGCAAAGCTCGGTTCGACAGAAACCACAGGCCACGCCCTGGAGACACGGCGAAGAAAGTGAAAGATGAGTTTCGTGGTTACGGAAAGAGTTGAGAGATGGGAACTTACGAGAACGAAGAAGGGATTTCGCCGGAGAGTCTACAACCCCACCGAAGCCACC
This sequence comes from Persicaria tinctoria, assembly GCA_037127255.1. NCBI lineage: Eukaryota > Viridiplantae > Streptophyta > Magnoliopsida > Caryophyllales > Polygonaceae > Persicaria > Persicaria tinctoria. Next base: position 82,806,151 of record JBANSL010000006.1, read on the forward strand.
ATCGAGCTCCAAGGCCGGCGAGATTGGCGGATTGGAGGAGGAAGGCGTTGGGGGTGAACAGGAAGGAGCCTGCGATTTGGAAGAGGGAGCTGGGAGTCGAGGGGGCTGAGTCCAAATGTGGAATTGGGTTTTAATTTTTCCAAGCATAAGCCTTAGATCTATTCTTTTGTTTTGTAAATAATTCCATTTTTTTTCCAAGTGTTAGAAATATTGGGTTGTGTTTTAATTTTTTTGTAAGAAACAAACTCAAACTTCAAAAAAATTCTAAGTGTTAAATTCGCCCGCGTGTATTTGAGATGGCCGGGATTTTACGTACTCCAGATTTCAATCCCGCGCGTTTAACTTTTTCCTAAAAAATTTTTTTAACATCGGTCAATAAAATCAGTGTGATGTCTATTATGTTTTCAACATCATTATTTTTTTAGCCGATGTTAAAAATTTATTTAACATCACCTGCTTTTCTGGACGATGTTAATTGTCCGATGTTAAATAACAGAATTCTAGTAGTGTCTACTAGTTCTTCTCCTAGGGTTCTTCGTTTCTCTCTCAACTGGGTTTCTCCTACTCTCTGTGTCCGACGAACTCAGTGCCCATTCGTCCCTCCTCGGCGGCTCCTCGTGGTTCCTCACTTCATCCTTCTGTTAGAACTTGAAATTTTACCTAGATTGATTTTTTTTTATGTTGTTCAATTTCATCCTCCTGTTGTTCTTGCGCGAGGGTGATTCAAATTTGTACAACTTAATTAATCAATATGGTTCATTAGAAATTTGTAGAACTTACAATTGATAAAAAAAAATTATAAGAAATTTGTAAATTTCATCTTCCTGTTCATCTTCCTAGACTTCCTGTGTAATTTGCGTTTTAGGGTTTCGGATACAACCGAGCTGAACGAGCTCAAACGAGCCCAACTGACGAGCTCAAACGAGCCCAGGCTCGTTCGTTCAGCTTGTTCGAGCTCAAACAAGTCGAGCTCGAGTTTCACCTTAGGCTCGCGAGCCGAGCTTGAGCACCAAAAAAAGCTCGAATAATTTTTGGGCTCGAGCTCGGCTCGGCTCGGCTCGTTTGCCGTTCGAGCCAAGCTTGAACATGTCAAGCTCGGCTCGTTCGGCTCGAATATCACCCCTAGTGGGATCGTGTAATTTACTACGCAATAAGATTCCCGTAGCTAAAAACGCAAAATTTGTTTAGCTTAAGAAAAAGGAAAAAAAACAAGAAAAGAAGAAAGCCCTTAACCTAGCCATCGGCCTCCCCCCAATTCATTCTTCAGAGACGAGGATCGACCTACCTTTTCTCTCTCCTGTTCGTCCATCTCACTCTCAGATCCATCCATGGCTAGCCTTCCTTATCTCCTCTCTCACTTGGCCTCTCTCCACTCAATCTCTCTCCATTCTCGCTCGCCTCTCAAGTCCGAAGAAGAAGGAAGGCCCCGCCGCTTTTCACTCATCGGCGCCCAGTACTCCGACTCCTTCCATCGCCATCGACCTTCGCCGTTAAATGTATTTCGCCGGATTCAGTTTTCACAGGCTCTAGGTACCCGACTCCTCTCCATTGCCATCGACCTTTGCCGTTCACCAAGAGGTTCTCGCCGGAGCCACGCCCTCACGGCGTCAGGGAGGAGGTCGTTGTGACTCCACCTGTGTGCGGCTCAACACTGGTGGATGCCTCCGTTTGCTGATACCTCACGCTGAAGAACAGGTATCGTTCCCTCTCTCTCTTCCTTAGATCTGTATTGTTCTCTCGATCCCAAATGTGAGGCTTCAAACCCCTTTCATTTCGAGTTATTATCCTTTGCTTCTGTTTTTTATTCAGTCGCAGGCTACCATTGTAAGTGGATTTTGCAACAGGCATTTACTGGACGAATTCCTACAGAAATCCTACATCGAGAGAAAATCATTTGGCAATTGGTGATGTGAAGGCCATAATAAAGGTGATTGGGCTTTGTCTTACCATACATGATTAGCTATGTGTTGTTTAGTACTTGAGTTTCATACTAAGATTTCCTACCAAAATTTTGTGCAATTATTAAAATACTAAAGTACAAATGGTCCAGAATAGCTATGTGAAGGTTGTTATCTTCATATCTTCTTTAGGTGAATTGATTTTATGCGTGTCTAATATTGTCAATTTCAATTTAATTTATGCATAGGTGATAATCTCTGGATAGGATGTTGATGTTATTCTTATTGACCCAGTGGTTTTCCTTTGTATCCTTCTTTGTGTTATTCATGATTGTTTTCTGTGTTAGGTTAGCATATGTCAATGCCTGTCTTCTTTAGTGAATGCTATTTCTTTAATCTTCGGAATTTGACTTGTGACTTGTATTCTATCTCTTGAATACGAAGAGATCTTTCTTCAAGTGAAGATTATGCCATCATAACTCATAAGGAAAAACTAGAGTGTCCTTCGTTTTTTATCCCACTATAGCATATAATTGTATAGGAGGCAAGGATTTGACCAAACAATTTCGGAAGGTGCTGAACTGCTTATTGGATCAAATTCAATTTCATTTTGTGGTATTCCTCTTCTGTTTGTCGGTTTGCTCACCAATCTTGGTTTCTTACATACATATTGATTGTCAGAGTAGATGGGCAGCACTACCATGATTAGTGCGATAGAGGAACTCGAGGGCCATCCAATGAACCTTTCACCTTTTCTAGGATGAGTATAGGTATGTTTTTTTCCCAACTTATTTCTCTCTTTTTTCTCTCTTTTGCCTATTTTTGCACTGATATTCTTGTAGTTGAGTGATGAATAATATACTTTGAATTCTAATAGTTGTTTCACCTTTTTCCCTCTCTTATATAGGTCCTATCATAAGCTAATTTAGAATGGAAATTTTAGTCTCATTTTGAAGGGGATATCTATGACTCTCTCTTCTTATTCACTTCCGAATTCTAAAAAGTTTCTTATAGAATTCTTTCCATCATAGGAATTTTACTGTGTAACTCGTTGTCCATCTCTTGATTATATGAGGTTATTCCTGCACAAGTTAGAAAACTAGCTTTGATTATGTTGTGGGGAGTGTTACAAATAGATCCAACGTCAAGTGAAGATCTTGCTAACTTGTTCAGGACTACGTAGCCCACACTTTGCTTTCTCCTAATCACCCAGGTCTTTGACAAAAAAAACTACATGATAAATTTGTTTGGATTGTGGATCACTAGTGGACAATTTAATTGGACTTGTTGTTAATCTAAATTTTCTAGTTTTGGGTAACTTTTAAGCACCTATAGCTGTTATTTTCTTTTTCAGTTGTTAATAGAGTGCTTTCCTGCTTTCTTCTTCTTCTTCTTCTTCTCTCATAAATATAAAAGGTTTCTCTTTGCTCTCTTTTAGTATGATTGAATGGAAATCGTGAAGATTGTTCTGATATTTTTTTTGTTCAGTGCTGGATCATAAACAGCTTGTGTTCTCTAGCTGAACATGCACTGTACAGAGGAAATTAAGTGATAGCATGCATTTAGGTAGGCATAATAGGTTGCATTTAGCTTAGTTAAGATGCATTTCATGGATGGATTAAGCATGATTTGCATATTAGTTCTCTATGTTGTCGGAGTCGGAATCTACACGCTTTTATTGATTATTTCAGGTAATGGTAGATCCGAGGAGAAGACATGAGTTGATAACGCATTTGATGAGAATGTCTAGTTGATCGAAGAAGCTTACATGAAGATCTCAAGAGGTCCTGAGAAGAAGAAGCGAACCTAAACGAAGAACAAGTCTGCAGAAGTTGTCGCCAGACATGCTGAACTTGTTTTGCACTTTCTGGAGGCCTCGGTTGTCCGATTGACTATTATGACCATGCGTTGGAAAGCTCTTTCAGAGAGCTACAACTTTCATGTTGACGTCAAGAGCTAATTCGAGATGGAATTTTCGGGAAAAACCAATGCAGCGCCCGCCGCCAGGGGCGGTATTCATGCTGCGCCCGCTGCTTATTTGCTGCGCCCACCGCAGCTGCCGTCAGCGCGCAGCGTTTTTGGAAAAAACCCTAGATGTTCTAATTTGCTTTAAGGGCCGACTTTGATGTTTATTAGGCCGACTTTTATGTTATTTTTTTATCACTTCCATTCTATTCTTATGTTCTATCAGACAATTAGAGAGAGAGCGATGTTCGCCATGGGCGGCTAAACTCTCTTCGTTCTACTTGCAATTTGAAGCTTTATTTTGATTGATTGTGAGTTTCTGAATCTTGTTCCTTAGTTCCTATATTGAATGCTTCAACTTCTTTGTGCTTGATTGTTTATTGTTTTGTTCTTTCTCGTCTGGCCAACTAGCTAGATCAATTCAATTGCTAGGGTTTTGTAGATTCCTGATTGTGAATCTTAACCCAAGTAGCAAACTTGTCCCTTTAGGGCTGATTGAACTAATTGGATAGGTAGGAAGTTGAATTTGTTGTTAAATCCCTCTTTAGGGACTGCAAATACCTTGGTTAATCTCTGAACTTAAAGCTATCAATTGGGTTAAATCCTTCTTTAGGGACTGTTCGATTGATAAGGGTTTCTAGGACTGATTGGACTAGTAACTATATTAGGTCGGGACAAGGACATTCATAGGAAAACTAAAGGACAAGAGGAAGTTACAATATCAATTCAACCAAATAAAGTGGATAGTTGTAGGTAGAACGATCTTCTCTAAATTGTTTTGCATCAATCTGTTTATAGTTTATTTTGCTTTCTTTCTATTTCAATCAATCAAAACCCCCCTTCTACTAATTGGTAAATACACATTGCTGAGAAATACTTGATTCTCTGTGGGATCGACCTCTTACTTGCTTGCTATACTAGTTTGTAGGTTTGAGTTTTATTTTGATACGGTTTATGCGACTAAAAACCGCTCATCAAATTGGCGCCGTTGCCGGGGAGTCAAGTTTATTTCTTTGTTTGTGTGTTTGCCAATTATTGTATATAATTAATTTTATTGTGAGCCTATCTTACGGTTCACAACACCCTTGCTACTAACTTTTTCATGATGTTGAGATTAGCGCAATTTGAAGATGAGAACTTTCACCGATATTTCACTAGATTGCATGAGTATGTTAACGACCTTGGTTCGTGGGGTTATCAATATGGTGTACGGGAGATGTGTGTTTGCATATTTGATGGGATGAATGCTGAAACACGGAATCTTGCTGAGTCCATGAGTAATGGAGGCCTATTGGATATGGGACTCTTTGAGATTTTGGATTTTTTCTGCAACATGAGTCGACAGGTTGAGCGGGAAGTATCAATCCAAACTCTCACACAAGTGTTGCATCAGTTGGAGGAAGAAAAAATGAGTCGACTTGGAAAATTGGAGAATCAGATGAGCCAACTCATTCAAATTTTAAGTGCAAAAGGTGAGAAAGAAAGGAGCCTCAAAGAAGAAAAGGAGGAATTGGTTGCAGACAACGATAGTGTCTTCGACGATGGAGGAGAGGGTCTAGTACTTCCTGACTTGGAATCTCATCAGTCGACGCATAAGGTTACATGTGATGTGTCTCCTACTCCATCTACAACATCCATTCTGAGCTTGCCCATTGATGAACCAGGTTTAGTGTCATCAGTTGAGGCTCAAGAGGTAATAAATGTAAACTTTTGCAATTTTGAAGGTAATGGTGATTATGTTGATCCTTTTGATTGCTATTTTGAAAAGCCACCAGCGGAACTGTGCTGGTGGTATCATATTCCTTGTGCAGAGAGTCATGCTAGACTCTTTGATAGATTGAAAGGGTTCGTGAGTTCCACATTTTATGCTTTCAATTTATTGTGCTATGATGTGCCTTGTAAGATGTGTGCACAGGAATATGATAGGCTACTGAGGTCCTTGACAATGTAATGTCTGAGAGATAAGCTCTTGAGATTGAGAATAAGTCAAGCCAATGACATTAAAAAAGGCGCTTCTCGGGAGGCAACCCGAGGTAAGTTTTATAATTTAGTATTTCAATTCCTGGTTAGCTAGTTTTCTTTTCAATAAATTGGGTTTCCCATTAGGCATTAGATAGTTGTTTTTGGTTTGGGATAGACTAAGCTTTCAGGAAAGGCCACCAAAATCCTCAGATCCGACCTATAGAGACCCATCCACCACATTGTGAGTATTTCATTCATCTCTTTCTCTATGTTTTTATTTTTTGTTGTCTTTTATGTTTCATTGAGGACAATGAAAGGTTTAAGTGTGGGGGAGGGATTGCATTGCATATAGATAGAATTTGCATATCATGTTTACTTATGTTATCATGTTTATTTATGTTGTCATATTTATTTTTATTCATATACTACATTTGAAAAAAAAAATTCAAAAAACCAAAAATAGAGCATGCATTGCATACATATGTGTTATTCAAATACTCATCTTGCTTAGTTTGTCCTCTATTTTAAATTTCAAGCATGATTCATATAAATCCCATGGAATTCTGGACGTTTTGATTATTATCTCTATTTGATTTTTGTGGAACATGAGCTAGCAAATATAATTGAGCATGTATGATTGAGCTAAAGGTATGATTGAAGTCCTAAAAACATGACCCTGTGAGAATGTTTGGCCTTATTTGAATTCTTTTGCTCAATTGTGTGAATTACTCACCTAATGTTGCTACCTCTTGGCATTGACTGCAATATCTATTTTTGAAGACCGATGCAAATGTTTGATTTCTTGCGGAGTTCATGTTTATATCTTGAGTCTTTTTGGTTAATTTTATGCATAATTAGTGAATAAGGTGGCAATGGTTGATGCACTTAGTAACCGGATCTATGCATGACACCCATGGGTATGATTCGCGCAAAAAGGTGTTGAAAACTATCCACTAGGAAAGAAACCTTGATCATTGAGTAACCAGGTTCATTCATGACACCCATGTTTGAAACTTGCGTCAAAAGATGTTCAAGTGGACTTCATATTATGAGTTTGAGGTGTTGATAGACCGGGGCCATTCATGACACCCATGTTTGCGCTTCGCGTAAGGAAAGCACCAAGACAAGAAAAAAGAAAGAGAAAAGAAAACAAAAGAAAAAGAAAAAAAAGTGTCGCATTTTATTTTCTTTATTATGTCCCGCAAGTAATGACATTTCGGTAGAGAATTTGTGATATGGTGGTCAATGTCTATGAGCTTAGTGCATGATTGGTTTGAGTTGAGAGTTGTACCTTAAAGCCTAAACACATGAGTGAAACACATATTTCGGGTGAGGTTGGATGATGTCTACTTCTAAGCTTTGATCACTGGAATACATGCTATGACGTTTGTTTGCTTGGTTTATGTTTTCACCTGCTATGATGTTGCTTTTTGATGAGGTTGAAACTTGAAGGGATTTCCTGTGGGATGCGTTGATTCATGTTCATTCTATCATTGCTTGAGGACAAGCAAAGGTTAAGTGTGGGGGAGTTTGATAGCATGCATTTAGGTAGGCATAATAGGTTGCATTTAGCTTAGTTAAGATGCATTTCATGGATGGATTAAGCATGATTTGCATATTGGTTCTCTATGTTGTCGGAGTCGGAATCTACACGCTTTTATTGATTATTTCAGGTAATGGTAGATCCGAGGAGAAGACATGAGTTGATAACGCATTTGATGAGAATGTCTAGTTGATCGAAGAAGCTTACATGAAGATCTCAAGAGGTCCTGAGAAGAAGAAGCGAACCTAAACGAAGAACAAGTCTGCAGAAGTTGTCGCTAGACATGCTGAACTTGTTTTGCACTTTCTGGAGGCCTCGGTTGTCCGATTGACTATTATGACCATGCGTTGGAAAGCTCTTTCAGAGAGCTACAACTTTCATGTTAACGTCAAGAGCTAATTCGAGACGGAATTTTCGGGAAAAACCAATGCAGCGCCGGCCGCCAGGGGCGGTATTCATGCTGCGCCCGCCGCTTATTTGCTGCGCCCGCCGCAGCTGCCGTCAGCGCGCAGCGTTTTTGGAAAAAACCCTAGATGTTCTAATTTGCTTTGAGGGCCGACTTTGATGTTTATTAGGCTGACTTTTATGTTATTTTTTTATCACTTCCATTCTATTCTTATGTTCTATCAGACAATTAGAGAGAGAGCGATGTTCGCCATGGGCGGCTAAACTCTCTTCGTTCTACTTGCAATTTGAAGCTTTATTTGGATTGATTGTGAGTTTCTGAATCTTGTTCCTTATTTCCTATATTGAATGCTTCAACTTCTTTGTGCTTGATTGTTTATTGTTTTGTTCTTTCTCGTCTGGCCAACTAGCTAGATCAATTCAATTGCTAGGGTTTTGTAGATTCCTGATTGTAAACCTTAACCCAAGTAGCAAACTTGTCCCTTTAGGGCTGATTGAACTAATTGGATAGGTAGGAAGTTGAATTTGTTGTTAAATCCCTCTTTAGGGACTGCAAATACCTTGGTTAATCTCTGAACTTAAAGCTATCAATTGGGTTAAATCCTTCTTTAGGGACTGTTCGATTGATAAGGGTTTCTAGGACTGATTGGACTAGTAACTATATTAGGTCGGGACAAGGGCATTCATAGGAAAACTAAAGGACAAGAGGAAGTTACAATATCAATTCAACCAAATAAAGTGGATAGTTGTAGGTAGAGCGATCTTCTCTAAATTGTTTTGCATCAATCTGTTTATAGTTTATTTTGCTTTCTTTCTATTTCAATCAATCAAAACCCCCCTTCTACTAATTGGTAAATACACATTGCTGAGAAATACTTGATTCTCTGTGGGATCGACCTCTTACTTGCTTGCTATACTAGTTTGTAGGTTTGAGTTTTATTTTGATACGGTTTATGCGACTAAAAACCGCTCATCATTAAGCAACTGCATCTATCAAAAGTATCAATGGAATATACACACTTGGCAAGGTACACAAATGTGTTCTGCTTGTAAGGTTTAAATGAAGCACTTGTCCTGTTCTTCTTATGTTGACAATTTATTGAGCTTTTATATTCTACTCAAATAATGTTGTGGAAATGTTTAAGGGTCTCGACTATATAATTAAGAATGGAGCCAATTCAACAAGTGGATGTTGGTGTGAAGTAGAAATTGTTATTGTATCCACTGAACTGATTAGCTCTTCTTTAGTTCTCACAATTCATCCTAATAATCTTATTTGATGTTCCACTACCTTTTTTATGAAAACAGGGTGTCTTTGTTATGTTACGTTAGAAAGGACAACTTTGGTGACGCATGTAGGACTACATAGATTCTTATCAATTTATCTCTTAGGTATTGGGGGGAAGACAACTTTGAAGCTTATTCAGCAACATGGCTCTTTGAGAGTATACTTGAAAATAAACAGAGAAAGATGGGGTCTAAAAAATTGCGATTGTATTTTATATTTATTGATTCATTTCCTTCATTTCATTTTCCTTTATTTTAGCTTTGAAAGTCACTTGTGTCTTCTTAAAAAAATATGGACATTTTGTGATGAGCAGCACGTGGGACTAGTGGAAGTGCAAATGACTTAGGAGTGAATAGTGTTGATTTGTGTTTGGGTCTGGAAATAAATTGAGCTCTTTATATATTTATAAATGTTCAACCAATCATTTTACATTTTGGTAAACTGATGTGTCCTATTTCTGTGGCAGCTTCAACGACAAATGAATATTGGCTGAGATAAAGCAAAGAATGTAAGAACAGGCACTGCGTTGAAGGTTTTCTTTGGCAAGGTAAGTGTAGTGATGCTTTAAACATGCATTATATATACCTAATTATCTCTATGAGTATTTTCAGCTTTCACTTTTGAATATACTTAAATTTGCAAACCCAACTCATAAAAAGATTGCTTGAAAGCCATGATGCACCTAAGAAAAGTAATATTCATTGCCTATTATTTTGGCTTGAATTTTTGTTGTTTTGCCTTTCCCCATCTTCTTGACTCTATCTCTTTTATGGTTTTCTAAAACAGTACTTTGGAAAACTGTTGGTTGTTGCCTATTTGATCCTATTGTTACAAATTTATGATGAGTAATTGAGTTACTAATCAAAATTGAGGCTTATACATATTGATTATAAAAAGTTAGAAGGTTGCTTGGTGTATACTCAGGAGGCTCGTCAAGGGTAGCCTATGGTTTCCGGTCATTTACGAAGGGAATGGTTTTAGTTTTGAGTCAAAGAGCTCTTACCCCTAAAATCCTCATGCAAATTGTTCAGCCTAGTATTTAACGTTTTACATTTATGTTGTCTCTGGTGTAGTTTTAGGCTTCCCTTTCAACATATATCATCTTTAAGTTAATTCAGGCTGGATTTTTCAGTTCAGATTTTAATAGATCTGATGCCATGGTATATATGTACATAAAATAATGTGCGTGGTATGAATAACTCTGCATTTGGGGATTTCTTGTTCATAGTGCAGTTGATTGCTGAAGCTAAGGTTTACTCTGTTGTCTTGATTATTTGTTCTATATGTATTTGTTCCTTAAATTTTCTCATGTTCAAAACATTTGCTGAAAAAATAATTATTGGAACTCAGGTGTAAAAGCCGCTGATGTCGAAATAGCAGACTGGTTAGGAAGAAACTACTCATATAATAATATTATTCTTGCAGTCATCAAATGTGAATCTCCACGTGAAGGATTAATGAAAGCTCCTGAGTTTTTCGTCATTAGGGTAATGAGTTGCCCCATATTATATTTTTGTATTGGATTATAGGATTGCAAAGAATGTGGTATATTATATCTTTGTATTGGATTATAGATTGTATAAATTATGTACATTTTATAATTATGTATGTTTATTGCCTATATATTATTTAGTTTTTGAAATTTTATTGTGTAAATTTTGAATAATTAATGTACTTTTATTATATATGTAAATTCTGTATTGTTTTATTTTTTTTAAATACTGGACTTTTTAGCCCGGGCACGAAGAATCCGGGCTAAAAATCAGTTTTTTTTTTAATTTTCCATCCACACTTTAGTTACGGCAACTTGTCGTGGCAAATGTGTCGTGTCTTTCAGCAGGGGTCGCTTCGCCGTCGCTTAGCCGTCGCTAGATTAGTAGCCACGGCTAAGTACCGTTGCTAGTATCAATTTGCCACCGCAGACTTGGCCACCCCTTGTTTGTCGTGGCTACATCCGTGGCTAAATATGTTTTGCCACCGCAGATTGGCTTTTTGCCACGGTAAAGTGCCGATGCTATTTTTTTTTTTTGTAGTGATCCTACCATTACCAGATTATTTACCACTCCCAGCAAGACCCCCCTTGCATCCTACTCACGCTGTCCTTTGCAGTCCTACAACACTCTCCCTCCCCCGCTACACACTCAGCACACAGGGAGGCCCCTCCAGTGTCACTGCTAAGGTCGTCCAACATCCTTTTCTCCTCGATGAAGCCTCAAACCTTCTCCTCCGGCTTTCCGCCTCCATTAAGACCACCTTCCAAGTCTTCCTGCGTGGTGGGAGACCCGGTTAGGAGCAATTCCCCTAGGGTGGAAGACGACACCTCGTCAGCCCCGTCCGAGTCTTCCGACTGATGTTCACTGGAGGGTGTGGAAGGGCTTGTCATTTTCATCCGTAAGGTGACGTGCAGTGCTATTGGCCATTCTCTTGTGCCGGATTCAGTGTTGTAGAACTTGTATGCTTCAATGTGATCGTCGACCCGGGCCCGAATCGGAGTTGCCCGACCCATGGAAGGAGGAAGGTAGGTGAGCTCAATGTCGTACAACACCATCTCCACGTCGAATTTTGGGACTATCTTCTCCTTCAGTTGGTCGTAGGAAATATTATGTGGCACCACCATTGCTGCGTATGTGCCTCTCCCTTGAAGACCAAGCTCCCACCCACGGGAGCCCACCAACCGCCGAACACGACATTGATGCATACCCTATCACCTGGGGTACACCAGGGGAAAAGAGTATCAGCCTGGGGGGTAGTTCTGATATAATACAGGGGAACACTTACAAAGGAGAGGTACAAGATGACTTACCCATCGCTGTCACTCCCACCAACAAACTTGTTGCACTTTTCCTGTAATGGAAAGACAATAGAACACTATTGGCAGGCCAGAACTGTACTATTGGTAGGATGACAACTGTATCGTTTCCTCGGATGCACTGTTGGGTTTCCCCCGTCCTTTCCACCTCTCTCCTCCTCTGCCTCACTTTTTGTAGGTCATGTTGGGGTGTTTGAGATCCTTCTCTCAAGCTTATATATGTGCTTGGGGAACACCCATCAATGCAATGATTGTATTTTCCCCTCATAAATGCTCCCCCCTTCCCCCCAATGAAGAACCCTGTTTTGGCGCCAAAATTACACTGACAACCCGCCAAAGGAGTTGCTGTCAATCCACTCCAAATTTCTCCAAAATTTCAGGTATGGTAGGACATGTTAAGCGTATTGGTAAGATAACTATATGCTATTGGTAAGATAAATGTACCATATTGGTCAGACAGATGCTCTCCCTCTTCCCCCAACGAAGAACCCTGTTTTGGCGCCAAAATTACACGGACATCCCACTAAAACCGCTACGGACAATCCCCTCCATATTATCTCCAAAATTTCCATATATGGTAGGACATGTTTGGCCTATTGGTAAGACGAATGTCTTCTATTGGTAAGCCAAACATGTCCAGTTCCCAGAAATGAAGGTGATGCTTTGCCCTCACCTTTCCACTCGTCTCCTATGTTGGCTCTCTTTTTTGCAGAGCATTTAATAAGGAATGACACCCATCAATCAAGATTTTATAAGGGTTTATTGACAACCTTAATTCCAATCATTTAGATTTCCCCTCATAAATGCCCCCCCTCTTATGTCCATACTTTATTGGAGCCACACCCCAATTCCGTGACATGTTCAGCACCTCCCCCTCTTGATTTCTCTCAGCCAAAAGATGGAGCTACAGTGCCGGCCTCACCTTCACCTACTACTTCCTCTCTCGGTTGCAATTTTTATTTGCAAAAATTAGCCACTTTCTACCCCTAGCAAATAAACAAGGCACATGGCTATTTGTGAAAAGTTTTTTTTTTTGTCTAGTTATGCAAAATGGCCAAATGAAAATCCTTCTTAAAATGAAAATGGTTCAATTTAAAGGTATAATGGGCATAATTTAAAGGTAAATGAGCCTAATTAAACGAGTAATAGATAAATGGGCCTAATTAATGTGTAAATGGGCCTAATTTTATGGGGTAAACGGGTAAATGACCCTAATTATGAGGTAAATGTCACCACTTCTCCCATACTTTCTATTTCTACCAATATCTCTCTTATTTCAATTATAAAAATTACAGATTTTAGCCTGTAATTTTTATTTGAAATAATATTAAGAGGTGCATCTATAAGATTACAATTGCAACAAAATATGATACATCACATTTTTTTGTCTTTATTTTAAAAATTGAAAAATATGAGATTACAAAATATAAAGTGAACAAATAATACAATAAAGATTATTATTAATAAATGTGTTGCTATTTTCTCCAAAATATGAAGTGCATGAATATTTTCTTTATGGGTTGCTATTTTTATGGCGGTTTTGTACTTTGATGCGACATCCGTCATTAAAAGCCTTTTAGCTCAAACATAGTATAACGATGTGCCCATGCACAAAGGTTCGAGTTCAAAATCCCGCATAGGCTTTTTATGGTTGTCTTCTTTTTGTTCCTGTTAATGAATAAGATTATAAAGTGCAATGATAAAATGATAATGTGCACAAATAAGATGATATAATGCATATATAACATTATGGTGTGCAAATGCAATATTATATTGTGCAAATATAACTTTAAGTTGTGCAAATATAATATTATGTTGTGCAGCTAAAATAATAAAGTGCAAGAGTAAAATGATGGTGTATGAATAAAAAATATGAAGTGCATGAATAAGAGTGTGAACTGCACAATTAAGATTATAAAGTGCATAAATAAAATGATGAAGTCTATGAATAATAGTATGAAGTGCATGAAGAAGATTATGAAGTGCACGATTAAGATTATAAAGTATATAAATAAAATACAATATTATATTGTGCAAATATAACTTTAAGTTGTGCAAATATAATATTATGTTGTGCAAATAAAATAATAAAGTGCAAGAGTAAAATGATGGTGTATGAATAAAAAAATATGAAGTGCATGAATAAGATTGTGAAGTGCACAATTAAGATTATAAAGTGCATAAATAAAATAATGAAGTCTATGAATAATAGTCTGGAGTGCATGAATAAGATTAGGAAGTGCACGATTAAGATTATAAAGTATATAAATAAAATGATAAAGTGCAAGAATAAAATTATGAAGTGCCCAATTAAAAATTACGGGTTAAA